>CM054378.1:20084643-22484643 GCA_028858755.1 Ara ararauna | reverse complement strand
TCATCTTTACTTAGTTAACCATGCTGCAGTGCATTACTACAGCCTTTTTCATCTGTGCCCTCCAAGATGAAGTACAGGACAACTCCACCTTAGAGAAAATGGACACCTTCATATTATCAGATCTCCAGGAAAAAGATGCATATTTAGCTTCAAAGCAAAATCTCTGTTTGACATATGTGTTATTACTGTTCTTACTGCTCCCAGTCTTAGCTACTAGAAAAAGTTGCAACTGTAAAGGCAAACCTGATTGAAGTCTTTTGCCTATTTGGAAATCCTCAACTACATTACTTCAAGAAACCCTGTATCAAGGAAAATTTTAGTATTGCAAGCTAAATTTGCAGTAACAATTAAGGTTCATGTTTTCTGCCCAAAAAAAGGAATGGGGTGCCACCCAAGCCGTCTTCAAACACTCAAGAGTTTATTATATATATAAAGCTACTTCAGGAAGTAAGCACACCAGAAAATGAGCTCACTTTTGTCTTAAGATCTATGTATACAGTTAAGATTTTCTGGGTATTAACAGGACCCTCAAGAAGTCATGGAATTTATCCTCCTGCACAGGAGTGACACCACCTACATCATTCCTGAGGAATGTTTGTCTAATTATTTTTAACTAGCCCCATCCCTCCAAATAATGGCAAACTCAAAGCCTTCCCAGACAGTCCCATTCAGTACTAAAATACTTTTATTCAACTTTCAAAGTTTAATCTATGTGGTTCTAACCCCAATTTCCACACATAGATTCTTGTCACATGCATTGAGCATATTAAGAACATATTAAGTCTGCAGCCAACCTCCACCTGTCTAAAAAAACAAGTGGCCACTGTAAAAGTGATCAGCTTATCCAGGAGTGGCAGCAATGAGGATGCCTTCAGTTCAACGGAAGAAGTAAATACAGCAGTATGGAAAATTCTAAATTCTACCACTGCTGATGACTAATGATATACAAATAAGGCCATGGTTAGTGTAAGAGATAGGCACAGTGCCTATTCTGCCCATGGACAAAAACATGCCTGCAGACATTTATCTGTATATAAAATGTGTGTTAGGATCATTTTAGAGAACATCCAGTTCCTGTAAATGTTATGGGAAAACGACATTTACGACTAACAGGTATCCTCTGAGTAACATGAGGTGTTATTGTTGGCTTAGTGCATTTTCTGTCATACCAAAAATATTAACTAACTGAAGTTTAAAAAAGGTTGTATGAATCGGATCCTTGCACCATTATGCCAGCTCTGGTCAAGACAGCAGCACTCGCACCGCCACAGGTGAATCAGACACCAGAAGAGCACCTATTTTCCCAAATGACCCCCAAAATAAGTATCCATAAAAGAGGCCCACCTTGAACCTACACACTGATGTTATATACAGGAAAAAAAAATGAAATATATATATTAAAGAAAACACAATCAAAGGTGTGTCTGTACAAATAGACAGTATTTATCTATTTATTGAAATTGTTCACAGAAAACTTAGATTGTTTCCTTAATCTGAAGCAAGTATCTTAAAACTGAAAAGTGTAAAAAATTACTTGTGGGTTACAAACATACACAGAGTTGAAGCAACTAACTCATTCAGGGAATCGGAACTTCTGCAAACTCCTCACTCACTTAAAGGATGCAGATTAAATAGCTAAGACAAAAACTCAGTTCTCCAAGTATTACACTTCCACCAACAGTAAACAGCATGGCAGTAATAACTAAGTAGTATTCGCCTCGCACAAACTACACACACAACTGGGGTAATCACTGCTACTGGCAGCCTGACTAGAACTTTCCAGAACTTGGGCAAGCTGTACTCCCTTGTTTGTGCCTAATCTTCCCATGGGGAATGGAGGGGAAACCATCTAAAAGACAGTTTTCAAGAGCTCAATTAAGTCCTACTACAATTTTTCAGTTGCTACAACCAAGCAACAGACTACAATGGTAGTACTTAATGACACTGACACTCCAAACAGACAATATAAACACATCCACCTGCCCATTGTGAGGGAGAGGTGATTAGTGGAAAATCACTGTCCTCTTTATCTTCCTAGTACTGAGCATTTTATAACACTGGTGATTTTTAAAACTTCTCAGTAACTGGTCAAGGAATAATGTTCTAAGACGAATGCTTGAACTACACATTAAAAACAAAACTCAGGTTCATAAAGACACAGGATCTCTCCCATCAATTTGTTACCATGCAGTATCAAGTATCAACCTATCAAATGCAATCACTTCAATGACACTATCATTTAAAAATAACAAATTATAAAAAGCAGTAGTTGTCTTGGGTTATGGTGTATAGTTACTGTATTAAATCCTCTTTAGCTTAATACTCATTCTAAAAAGAATCTGTTACAGTAAGTCAACACTGCTTTTCCATTTTAATAAATCTGAAGCTCAGGCACAAAATTCTACTTGTTAAAGATGAAGAAAAGACAAAAGCGGGACCTGAATTAGTAACCGAGAAGTTCTGCCTTGCTCTTGTTGCTTTGGCCCCTATACCACATCTCTTGTGGTTCATCTTTCCATTTTCTTCTGAAAGCTTTCCATCTGCTAAACTATAATTTCCTGGCTGACGTAAACTTGAAGAGTTCCAAATTCTGGTGTTGCATTTGAAATTACTTGCTTTATTTCCAATTTTACAGGCAATGTGGAGAGAGGGTGAGAGAGACAGAGGAAACAGGGGGGATGAATATGAATTATGGTAATACGAAAAAAACCCGAACTACTAACAAAACCCAAGGCATATTCCCAAGGGCCAGTTAAATTATCAATGCATTTAGATTCAAACAGAAGAAGATTAACAGTCACGCCACATGAACAATTTTACTCCATTGAAATGCCAACAGTAATAGATACTGACTTCAAAGAATACCTGAAATAGCTGTTAAATCTAGGAAGAGGGAAGAAGAAAGAAGAGTGCATCTCTAAAACAGTGACACATTGGAGTCCAGCTCACAGTTCACTGTGTCATGTTTCTAGCAGCTGAACTCTGGGACCCAGGGTTTTTAAAGCTAATTTCAAGTAAAGCTCATTAATAATTGTGGTCTTCTCAGGTCAGCATTCATTTACAATTGTTTCTCAGGATACACAGTCAAGAAAAAAGCTAAAACAAAGTAAAAAGTCTGCCAACAATTTAATAAGATAACTTCTTCATTCTCCCCTAAAAATCCTGCACCTGCCTATTATAATCTCAGACACTGAGGATGACTACCATTACAAGATAAGAAATGAATGGACAGAATAATTACCACCTTCCACATTCAAACAGTTACTGCCACAGAAAGCATTCATACTTTTTACACAAGACTGATATGCAATTTCAAAGAATATCTGGATATGGAAAGAATATAATCACAGAAAGGTTGGGGTTGGAAAGGACCTTAAAATCATCTAGTTTCAACCCCCTACCATGGGCAGGGCCTCATACTAGACCATGTCAGCCCAGGCCTTGTCCAACCTGACCTATATAAGTCTGAATTTTATATTCTTAAACTGAGGTTTCATGGTAAAATAATACTGGATTTTAATACTGAACTAAAATTAGTGAAACTGTACGTGAATGTTAATCCAGTCTTAGATATTATATTAACCAACATAAATTTGTTAAAAATTTCTCATGCCATTTACTGTCACCAAATCTACACAGGATTTTAAAACATTTATGACTGCCAATATCCATCCCTATATTGCCAGGAAGAATTTTCAGCAGTTTAGTAGTTGTGAAATCATGGTCACAAACAACATTACTGCTCCAGATTAATTAATTTTTAAAAGACTGTATTATCTGCATATGTTTTCTCAGCATCACAGCTAAACAGACATGGTTATCCATTTGAAATTTTGCCCGTTAACCCAGAACTGGCAACATCATTCATCATATATGTCTTCTATTAAGACTTCTAAAGCAAGTCAGCATTTTAAGCATCAGACAAAACAATAATTATTCTTTGGTAGCCTGTGCAGTAATAAGCAGAACTCACACCCCCTTCATGTAAGTTCTCATTTTATAAAATTAATTTACTTATCAGGAAATTGCCTTACATGCAGTCTCTTACAGTTGAGACACCTTTTGTGGAGGTCCACATCCTAATATAAACTAATGAATTAAAATATATATATGCAAAAATACACTGGAAAATGCATTTTAAAATAAGTGTTTGCATTCTGTTGTGAAATGCTGACTGATTCACGTAAAGCCAACAGATTACACAACAGCTATGGTATGCTGTTGCTGCTGTAATTTTAAAGGCTTTTGACTTTCTTTGTGACAAGGGGAAAAAAGAAGCATTAATAAAGATAAGAGAAACCCATAAAAGTAGCTATGTCTTCATAAAAACTACACATCTATAATTAGAATTGTAGGCAAACGAAAAGTGAAAAAGAATAAAATGCACAACCACCCCAAGAAACCCATTTTAACAAACCCAAAATTTGTGGCAATAAACTGTGGAAGGCACAGACAGGCTGGCTGTCTTCCAAAAACAAATACTTAACTGCATTGGTGTCAAAAATTACAACTGCTTGCAAGATTCACCAGAAACCATGAAGCATGTTTCTTCTCTTATTAAACGCCAAGCCATGGCTTATTGCTAACTGGGAAGAATGCCTCAGCGGAAGAGGCATGACTTCATCTTCATTTAAAAGCTTTCAGGTTAAGTGTTTTGATTTGCATTGTACAGGGGGAAATTCAAGTACATGTTCAAAACTTTTAGAAGAAAATCTCCCTCATGTCACAACCTGCAGAACCACCAGAAAGCTACATCTTTTACCTGGAAAAGGGTGAAGAGCACAAGCTAGATAAAAATATGTATCTTTATGATTAAAAAAAAAGAAATAACCAACAAACCAACAAAACATTCACAATCTATGTCATTTCTGCAGAATTATCTGATAAAAATAAAGATATCGATAAGGTACCTATTAAAATCTCCTCAATACTTCGGTGAAAGGAATGTTTAAAGTACAGCTTTACAAACCAACACCTATTTCACTTGCATCCACAGCTTTTTCTAAAGCTGCCATTGCAAGATTGCTTAAAGAAAAAAAAAATAAAGTACTGGGTTTATCCTTATTATTCTAAGAATAATGATTCATTCGAAAACAAACTGAAAGTATTGTAAGATAAGGGTCTCATGCTTTCTTGGGTTTCCCTGATACTCAGAAGGAAAAGCCATCCCCTTCAATTGCTCTAAAAACATAAACAGCATTGATGCAATACAGGTCTCCCCATAACAACGGAAAACTCCAGCTAAAGACGAAATGATAGCGCATGACACCAAGACAATGAACTGTTTTGGGAGTCCCCACATCTTGAAGAGAACACATTATCATTATGTTGCTAAATATAATGTAGTGTACCCAAAGCTACATACACTTGGGGGAGGGGAAACAAAAAAAAAAAAAGACAAAAACCAAAAAACAAAAGCAAAAACCAAAACTACTGTACAGCAAGACAGCACAGTTGAATGCATGGGATTAACACCAAGAAGCTATCGTACCCATACTAAGGAAAGTGATTATGATGAACAGAGGAGAGCTGACCAATACAGTGTTATTAAAGAAATAAAAAGGCAGGCAACTCGTATGGCAAACCACCATGACAGTAAGCCACTAAAAAAGCAGTAATTTATAACAGAAGTTCTGAAGAAAAAGTAGTAAGATACTACCCTGATTCTGCGTAACTACCTATCATTCATATTCATAAAAAAATGAATGTTAGGTTTGAGACCTCACTTGGAATACTGCGCACAGTTCTGGTGTCCTCAACATAAAAAGGACATGGAACTGTTCGAACAAGTCCAAAGGAGGGCCACGAGGATGATCAGGAGACTGGAGCACCTCCCATATGAAGATAGGATGAGAAAGTTGGGGCTGTTCGGCCTGGAGAAGAGAAGGCTGCGTGGAGACCTCATAGCAGCCTTCCAGTATCTGAAGGGGGCCTATAAGGATGCTGGGGAGGGACTCTTCATGAGGAACTGTAGTGATAGGACAAGGGGTTCAAACTTAAACAGGGGAAAGTTTAGATTGGATATGAGGAGGAAGTTCTTTACTGTGAGGGTGCTGAGGCACTGGAATGGGTTGCCCAAGAAAGTTGTGAATGCCCCACCCCTGGTGGTGTTCAAGGCCAGGTTGGACAGAGCCTTGGGCGACATGGTTTAGTGTGAGGTGTGCCTGCCCCTGGCAGGGGCATTGGAACTAGATGATCTTACGGTCCTTTCCAATCCTAACTATTCTACAATTCTATGAAAACAATTCCCAATGCCTCGTTTTGCTGGCCTGGATTCAGAGTTCTGGCAGTACTATGAAGTCAACTGCTTGGAATTACCTATGAAAGCTTTGACTAAATGATATACCTATCTTTGCCTAATATGAAATTACATGATAGTGAAATTCAACTGAAAACGAAAACAATAAAAATATTTTATTAGATAGGGGAGTGCCTGTTCCTTTTCTTTTTTCTTTTTTTTTTTTTTAGCCAACTCTTTCTGACCTTTGCATATTTTTGGTAAAATTGGCCTCTCAAATACTCTAGACATTCTTCTTCAGAAAGAGAGCATTTTGGATGAAGTTAACAAAAAGTATTTTTATCTGTCACAAAAGTATGTAAAATGTCACAAAATGCTACAGTTACAGCACTTTTTCAATTAAACATGAGTGATTTTCCTTAATTCAAATGATATACGTAATCAAGCCCTGACCTGAACAACTCAGGTTCCCCTAAAATAGCTGACCAAAAGCGGGTGATGAATTAAAAAAGAATGAAGGCCCATTCCACCAAAACCCCCAAACATTTTAGGGTCCTTTTCCATTCCTAAGTGCATGTGTACAGACGCATTTGCATGACCTACTGAACCATGAAACAGAAATTCAACAGCCAAAGAAAAATTCTTCTGCAAATATTAATGGACTCCCAGTTGACTTCTTACAATATCAATCTCAACTCTGTCCAAGAAATCATTATCTATTCAGCACTCTTCAGGGCATTTCTGTACAGGAATACATGAATAAGCATAGAGTTATCAAGACAAGCGCAAAAATCTCACTACATAATATACTAAAAAAAAAATAAAGGAAAAAATGCTTAATACAGCACTTTTTTCATTTTAGAAGCACATTAAAGTCCTTTAACTCATAGCTCCTGCACTATGCTCCATAACTTGACTTCAGTGGAGTGATATTATATACAAGTTTTTTCTTTTTAAAGAAACAGACCTCTAGAAATGTGTGCTTGCACTTCTGTTTGAATCCTAAAACTGTACTTTTTCTTTTGATTGAAGGAAACATTTTCAAAAACCCTAAAGTCTCTTGGCATGACCAAACAAACAGAATCGCTTCAATACCCTTTTCAGTTTAGACAATGAAACAGGTCAAATACCAGTAGTTTAGGCACTTGCATTTAAATAACCTTTACAACACAGACTTGATCAGAAATTGGGCTAAACTACCTCAATCAAGCACACAGGTTGGGCTGGAACCTCAAGTGCTTTGCTGAAGCAAGTCTTAAGCATTAGAGATAGCTTGAGAAATGAAATTATAGAAGAGAAGATAGAAAAAAATATTGTACATACACTGATGCTCACTGGAAAAGCTGTTGGGATTATTCACTCAAACATTTGACAGCTTAATTTATTATTTATGCACAATTATCTTATTTGCATCATAAAAAAAATATACAGCAACCCTATGATGAAGTTTACAATTGTTGTTTACTATTTGGTCTAAGAGTTTTATTTCTGAAGCAATTTAAGAGACACCAGCCACTGGAGCATTACAGTTTCATTTGGCCAGAAAGACATCATCTAATTAACACAAAAGTGTTAGGTAAAATTAATTTAGGTATTAAAATACCCAGTTAAGTTTGTGTTACAAAAATTAAATTATAGTGAAGCAAGCTAAAACAAATCAAATGCTAATAAGCCCAAGTCTATTTTAACAGTATTAATATAAGATGTCTTAACTTCATGCAAACACAAAAACTGAGTTCATTCCAAATGAAATTGTTATGTTTCTGTTATGGTTTTATGGCAACAGAAAATCATCAACTGAACTTCACTACTCAAGCATTTAGAGACAAGGGTGGGGAGGGAAGAGAGATTTTTACACTAAAAAGAACTCAAACTGAAAGTAGCCCTGAAAAGCAGACAAAAGTTTATGTGCCAAAAACACAGTATAAAGCAGCCTTTGAAGACAGTACAGTCTTCTCCCCAATTATTGTTCTGTCAGCCAGCAGCATTCCTTCAAGCTCATTTCGCAAACTTCTCCCTCTCCACTTCTATTATTTCACATCTGTTTTCCCCACTATGTTAACTGACTGTTGTAAAGAATGTGGGGCTGCTTTAAGTCTCTGATATCAACTCTGTTTACTGCTACTTCCCATTCTGCCATTTTTTCATATAAAGAATTTTATTACATTCAATATAGTGCAACTTATGCACTAAAAACCAGTGGGAAAGGTAAAGATGATGTAAAAAATTTTGTAGTTGTAGACTTCTATACAACACCGTCATTAAATCAGACAAGTCTGATGGGCAGTTGTATAATGTCTAATGGCAGGGACTTCCTCTCTCCATGCAGGAAAAGTACAATGCTGCCAACAGGTATGCTGCTGAGGCAGTCTATTAAATGCCCAGAAATACATGCCTCCAGTCAGCCAACAGCTAATGAAGAGCTGTGCAAAGGAGGCCGCTACCTAAGCTCTTCCTGAACTAAAAGGATGGCTGTAACAGGAACTTGTCAGTGGGAAGCTGCAAAGACACACCACTTGGACAAGGGCATCACAACAGTGACCAGAGACAAATGTGGAACAGGAATCATATGTTCAAGCAGCAACTTCTAGAGAGTCATCGTATTTCAGGAGGAAAAAAAACCTCTAAAAAAAAAAAAAAAAAAAAAAAAAGGCAAGGGGTCCTCAGCTAATGAGAACTGAAGCAGTAATTCTGTACAAGTACAGTCCGGAGATGCAACAGTTCCCTCATGTGATCTACATACCACTGGATAGGTACCATACATACGTAGAACAGTCAAACACAAAAATTCTAGTCCTTCATTACTTCAACCTAGGCTTTTCAGATGTGTCTTTAATACCAGAATATATGTTTAGGTAGGCATAATCTAATTGAAAGGAGGCAAACGTACTTGCCAAACCTAATCATACCTCAGACCAACTCCACAAGCATCTCCCTAAGAAAGAAAAGGCTACAAAAGAACCTAATAATTTGAGGTATTAACAAATTAAATATGTTGCATCTTGGGTAAGACTGAGTACTAACATAAACTTGTATAACTAATTTTGGAAAACCACTACGAAAACCTTCAAGCATCATTTACAAGCAGGGTTGTACCCAGGTGCATTTGCAAGTTTTGGATATAAGACTGAATCCAAGCCTAACAGACAGCAAGACATTTGGGCTTTCTCAAGTTCAAAAGGCACAACCTGAATACCTGTTGATCTGTTGAATGCATTTGTATGCGTGTGTGATACAAGGCCACAAGGTCTGCATTTCTACTGAGAACTGACTTACCTGCAGTTTTGCTCTGATGTGCTGCTTAGAAATTGATACCAGGCAGCCTGACTAACGGCCTGGTGTGGCTACATTTCCTTCACATACTTTAACATCCATAAGGTTTAATCATAAAACATCAGAATGGTTTATAAGCAACTTGAAGTTATTAGGAGGTTTATGATGCTGTAAATTACACCTGCCCTTGAGGGTTGTACTGATTTAATTTCTCAACCACTATGATAATCACATTTCTTAAAAAAAACACCTGCATGCACAATACCTAGCCTCAGCCATCAGCCAAGATCAGTATTGTTCCAGTGCAGAATACCAATAAATTTTGCTGCATTAATACCTGTCAAAAGCTTAAAATGTAAACACAGATGCATAATTGTTGAAGTTGTTAAGTCTAACTGATCATATTGAAGTGTCCATTACAACAGAACTTCTGAGTAGAAAGTAAGGCCTGTGAACACTTTCCCATGATGCTACAATGAGAGGTCTGCTTGTAGTTACAAGTTCAAGTGGATGCTCATGCACATCTGGAAGAGATGTCATAATATTTCAAGTGTGCTTTTAAATGCCCATTAAAATGGCTACAAAATACAATATTATTTTCTCCCACAGACTGAAAAAGCTTCTTGAACAAGAAACAGCATATCAGGCAAAAAGAGAGAAGGAAGACAACAAGAAAATAGCTAAACTGAAAGAAGAACTGACTAAACTGAAATCCTTTACTTTAATGGTGGTGGATGAACAGCAAAGACTCACTGAGCAGTTGAATCAACAAAGTCAAAAAATTCAAGAATTAACCACTTCTGCAGAAGAAGCACATAAGAAGCTGGCATTTGCTGAAACAAAAATTCAAGAAGAACAACAAAGAGCCAGTAGGCTGAAGGCTGAACTTCAAGCCCAAAGCAGTAAGACTTCCCAAGACCAAGAAGCAATGATGGCCAAACTAACCAATGAAGACAGTCAGAATCGTCAGCTGCGGTTAAAACTAACTGCTCTCAGCCGACAAATTGATGAGCTGGAAGAGACCAATAAATCTTTACGAAAAGCAGAAGAAGAACTGCAAGACCTAAAGGATAAGATAAATGCAGGGGAGTGTGGGAACTCCACACTTATGACTGAAGTAGAACAACTACGGAAACGACTGCTGGAGATGGAAGGAAAAGATGAAGAGCTCATAAAAATGGAAAATCAATGCAGAGAACTTAATAGAAAGTTAGAAAAAGAGGCATCACAGAGCAAGAACCTTAAAGGGGAAGTTGACAAACTTAACAAAAGAATTATGGAGCTGGAGAAATTAGAAGATGCTTTCAACAAGAATAAACAGGAATGTTACTCCCTGAAATGCAACCTAGAGAGAGAAAAGATGTTAACGAAGCAGCTGTCCCATGAGCTGGATGGCTTAAAAGCTAGAGTTGGTGAGCTTGAAGCAACTGAAAGTAAGTTAGAAAAAACTGAGTTTACACTTAAAGAAGATTTAACAAAGCTGAAGAGTCTAACAGTGATGCTTGTGGATGAAAGAAAAACCATGAGTGAAAAAATAAAGCAAACAGAAGAAAAGCTGCAAGCCGCAACTTCTCAGCTTCATGTGGAACAAAATAAAGTGATGTCAGTTACAGAAAAACTAATCGAGGAAAGTAAAAAAGCACTGAAATCAAAGTTTGATGCAGAGGAAAAAGTGTCCAGTGTTACAAAAGAAAGAGATGAACTGAAAAAAAAACTGAAAGCTGAAGAGGAGAAAGGAAATGATCTTGTTTCCAAAGTGAATATTCTAAGAAAAAGACTTCAGTCATTGGAAGGTGTTGAAAAAGAACTTAAAAATAAACATAAGGAGAATACCAAATCCAGCACCTCCTTGCAGCAGGAAAACAACAAAATCAAAGAGCTTTCTCAAGAAGTTGAGAGGCTTAAGCAGAAGCTGCAAGAAATGAAGGCCATAGAAGACGATCTTATGAAAACTGAAGATGAATTTGAATCCCTTGAACGAAGATATGTCAATGAACAGGACAGAGCCAAGCTCCTATCAGAAGAGCTGGAGGCTGTGAAAATAGAAATGGCTAGATATAAATTAACAGAAAAGGCAGAGTCCAATCAAGAGCAGCGCCTTTTTAAGAAGCTCAAAGAGGAGGAAGCTAAATCAAGTCATCTTTCCAGAGAAGTAGATGCACTGAAAGAAAAAATTCATGAATACATGGCAACAGAAGACCTAATCTGTCACCTCCAAGGTGATCATACAGTCTTACAGAAGAAACTCCTCCAGCAAGAAAACAAGAACAGGGAGTTAGCAAGAGAAATGGAAAGCCTCACGAAAGAATTGGAGAGGTACAGACGCTTCAGCAACAGCTTCAAGCCCGGTCTCAATGGAAGGAGAATTCCAGACTTGCAACTTTTTTCTAAAGAAGTCCAGACAGATCCAGCAGACAATGAACCGCCTGATTACAAAACCCTCATGCCTTTAGAGAGAGCAGTCATAAATGGGCAGCTGCATGAAGACAACAATAATGCAGATAAAGACAACAATGAGGAAGAACAAACAGTGTCTTTCAAAAGCAACTCATCCATTGCAAATGCCATGAACAAAAAATTATGGATACCTTGGATGAAGCCCAAAGAGAGCCATCCTCAAAATGGAAAGATTCATACAAAACAAAATGGAAACTGTGCACAGTCTGGAGACCTAGTGCTGAGCCATACACCAGGCCAACCTCTTCATATAAAGGTAACTCCAGACCATGGACAGAACACAGCGACACTTGAAATAACTAGTCCTACTACTGAAAGTCCTCACTCCTACACAAGCACAGCAGTTATACCCAACTGTGGTGCTCCAAAGCAAAGAATAACCATAATTCAAAACACATCCTTAACACCTGTAAAATCAAAAGCAGCAGAAGATTACATGAGCTCAGAGCAAGTAATTTCTCCTATTACTATGGCTACTTTTGCAAGATCTCAAACTCCTGAATCATGTGGCTCTTTAACTCCTGAAAGAACAATGTCTCCTTTGGCTTCACCAGGTTCAAGTTCTCAGGAACAAATACTCTCCCCGGAGCCTTTGGAAATGGGAGCCAAGCACACCATTTTTAGAGTATCCCCAGACAGGCAGTCTTCATGGCAGTTTCAGAGATCTAACAGTACAGGATCAAGTGTAATAACTACTGAGGATAACAAAATCCACATCCATTTAGGAAGTCATTACGTCCAAGCTCTCACCAATTCCAAGCCTATCAGCCCTTGTAACCTAGTGCAAGACAACAGAATTCCAGCACTAGCTAATGGTCTACCCAATAAGTCCACCAATAAAATCACCAGCAGTATTACTATCACACCAACTGCCACTCCTCTCCCACGGCAATCACAAATTACAGTAAGTAATGTCTATAACTGACCCCCATCCATGCTGACACCCTTACCAGCAACCCATCCTGTTTTTCATCCCAGCAAGAATTATTTGGAACAGCCTCTTTACTTTGGGAGAGATCCATGCATGAACTACGCAACAGTATACGGAACTAACGTGAAGTTTTGCCTGCTTAGTGTTACCAAGCGTGCACTTACTGTATATCTTCTCATTGAAATACAGTTATGTAAAATATTTAGTCTTGCACTTGTATAAATGCATCTTTATGTATTTCCATTTTCAAAATAACTCACATCACTTTTAACTGCAACTTACCTTGGTAAAGTATTTTAACATTACAATAACAGTAAATAATTGGTTATTTTTACACTGCTCGCAAATATTTTTTGTTCGTTATGTGTGGTTTGGTTTTTTTTTTTTTTTTTGCATGTATGGTAGAATTTTAATTAAGCCATAATTTTGCCTGCTAACTTCAGATAAGACTTGATTCATTATCTTCCCTGTTATTACCCAACTCCTCCTAGCCTTCTCATTTCAGATAATTATCAGTACACCACACACTCAAAATATTAAGTACTGTATCTTGTTACAAATTTATGATGCATATATGATATGTTCCAGAGCACAACCACCATTTCTTCTCCCTATCTTTTTTTACACTGTTCAGTTAAAAATCTTTTTAAACTTTCTTGCAAACCTTTCTTGCAACTGAACCAAGTTCAGAAGCTCGTATCACAAAATTATTCTTCCCAAACAAGGCGGAGCTTTTTCCAATACAACAGAAAAACTGCTATCATCTAGGTATGCTGTAAAACAATAAACAGCAACACGTACATTGCTAAATGATTACTCAGAAGAATGTATTCACACATAATCCTCAAATTTTATCCAAGCTCCCAGCCATCAGTTTAACTTACAATACAACCACACAGGTACCCTGAAGAAGAAACAAGATTAGCAAATTATAGCATATCTTCATGTTTTTCAAATAACAGGCAGAGAAAGTTTGACAGAAGTGCTAAGAAGTAGTATTAAACCAACTCTCCAAGCATATAGGCTTCTAGGACTAGGGCGAATAGGAGTACCATTCAGAATGGACAAAACAGGTTAAGACACTTTAATGATGGAGTATTAGTGCCTAAGAAAAGGACAGAAATGTAAGCAATTCCACCCTTTACACATGTGCTAAGCAGACAATGCTGGCCTCACAGAAAATACTGCTAATACTGGAACAACCTCACACAGAATGTGAATCAGCCCACAAGACCTGGAATGCACTTTAAATGCCTTTCTCAAAAGCTGTAAATGGCAAATGTAAATTGGAAAGGTTGCTTCTTATTTTAAAAAGTTAAATGCCTATGTAACTTAACGCTGGGAGGAGAGGAGGGGGTGATACCTTCTATAATAGTTCAACCTCCTTATCAACAAGGAAGTCTGCAAGTAAGCAGAAAGTCCCTACTCATTAAACCTTTATCATTATGCTGTTTACATTATCTAGAGAAAAAAAAAAATCTGCAGTATAACTTAGCAACTGATTCAGCAAAGGACTTTGGCACACGCATTCACATAACAAGGGGACTTTATAAGTCCTTTTGATGGACAGGAATCTAAATTATCACTGTATGTAATAACTGATTTTAGAAGGAATGGTTTCTATTGAAAAGCAAAGCCCACTACTCATACACACTTCAGTCAAATTAACAATGGGGGGCGGAAATTTGTAGAAATTTGTGGTAGAAATGGACATAACAAATGTATTACAGTTAATCAGTAACAATTTTAAAAAACAAAAAATGTGGACCTGCACAAGCCTAGCTTAACATCATGCATAACCTGATACAGCATCTCCTGAAGGTACCAGGCTTCATAAGAGGTCTTTCCCATCTGTTTTGGCCTGCTTTATCTCCAATGAAATGACTGCAAAAGTGAGATCTGACTAAGGTCTGGGTGAAAAGTACATAGTGTTATCCCGCAATGCAAAGTTTGGCTCCCACCAACTTCAGCAAAAGTCATTGATCAAGACAGCTGCCAGCACTCAAGCAAGACAAGATTATAATCATTTTTAAAGTGTGTTAATTATACAAACAAATTACTTAACTACATTTAAATTACACATTCTTAACAGCAGAACTCATTCAAAATAAAAAAGCAGTCCATTCAAAACATGTTCTCCGCACTTCTAGACTGTGGAATACTGCATATCCTGTTGATCCATACCCAAGGTCTCTGCAGGGACACATTACAAGCATGGTACTGAGTAACTGTGTCTGAAGTATGCAATTGCCAGTGTACTAACAGACACCAGATCCTCCAAAAATTAAGGGATTAAGAGTTGTCCTCCAGGAGCACTAATATTTTCTTCAGTTGGACTTAAAAACCCTGCAGGAAAAAAAAAAAAAAAAAACCAACAAAAAACCACACTTCACTTCATACCTGCAGGCAAAAATACACAGAAATGCGTTGATCATTAACCACCTGGCCATCTGTTACAACATCTTATAAAAGAAAAGCACAAATGAGGACACTTAGTCCTTGGGACAATTACCAAGCTATATGAATAAGGATATTCAGAGTTTAAGCTAAGTTTTGAATACAAAACCCAGGTGAGAGTTCACACTACTAAGAAGTTTAATTATTAAACAGGACAGTACTTCTGTGCTGTCTTAATTCTTACACTCATGATGGCTTACCAGTAACTGATCAATTAACAACAGACAAAGGAAGCAGCCACTCATTACCATTAACTCCTAAGTAAGAAGCATCACTGCTGCTTGTAAATGAACTTGCTATTTCCTAAAAAACTTTTAGGGATGGTTACATTCTCCTGCTGATGAAACAATCTGTGTGTACATCTTCACTAACTTCACAGTGCAATTTTTGTCATTCATTTCAACAGATTACAAATCAAATAATTACTTTGCCTGAAAATAATGTTTGCAGAGTAAAACAGGTCCACTCTATTTCAATTCCGAGATCTATTTCGAAGCACAAAGCAGAGAAAAAACCCTGGATCTATTTTTTGAGAGCAGAAACTTAACTGCTAGAACAGAAAAGTCAGCTGTAATTTTATAATAAAATAACAAATAGGAAGAGTATCTTAAGATACTAACTTACCAATTTACAATTACCAATTACCGATTTACAAATTAACTTCAAGTGTTTATACCATTGCTTCATATTTCAGATTATTTCCATTTTGCTGACTGGAAATATTCACCTACTTCCTTGGCAGACAAAGAACAAACAGCAGAGCAAGAGAAAATTAAATGAATTGTCTGCAAATTGATTTAAACACTCTGAAAAAAAAACCCAAACAAAAACAAAAAAAGCAAGCATAATGAATAAAAGAATTTAACCAAATAAGGCAGGGGTTTTAGGAATTTCAAGCATTCCACAAATGGTAAGTATTGCTATTAATTTGGAGGCTGAGACACTTGTTCTCAGCATTTTCCCAAAAGCCAAAAATCTGACAAATATGTAATGAACCAATTAAATGCTAAAGGTAAATATGGTCACAAAGCAAACAGCATATATCAGAGGGATTAAACTATGACAGAGAGCATAAAAGCAGCTTTCAGCAGATCATAATATCAACCCTTCTCTTTTCCAAAATTCTTAGCAACCACGTCCTCTGAAGCCTAAAATCTGCCTTTTACAAAGGGAGAATTAACTGATAAAAAAATGGCAGTAGTTATCAACTTCCCTTCGCCTTTTCAGTTTTTTTCAATGAGTGATTAAGGGCAGCTTAAACACTTCAGTGATCAGCGTTTTTAAGTCATTCTTTTACTGTAATTAAATATTTCAGAAGAAATATTTGTAACTTCTGTCCTTATAGGGAGGAAAAAAAAAAAAAAAAGAATAAGCAATAGTGATATTCTGAGAGCAAAGAGTCCATTCATCAACTCAGCGGTAGTATTTCAAGTTACTTAAAAACCTCCCTCAGGTAGCTAATTAAGAAATGGAACTGACAAAATTACAGAAGCAGCCAGCTAATCTTCGTGATCCGAAGCACAGCAGATAATAGGGTGTCTGGGGACAAAATGTAAAGCTGTAATAAGAAAAAAGATCTGTATGTAAACATCTCATGTGAGGCTTAAGGAGATGTGTTCCCCATACTAGGAAAAAAAAAATCAGAAACAGAGTTGTACAGCACTACTTTTTGATTAAAATTGGATGGATGCTGCAGGGTTCGGTGATGGAAATGCAGTAAGCATCTACAGAATGACTTTCTCCCTAGGAAACAGATCTTGAGACAGGCAAAACAAAAAACTGACAACTGCCTAATCTCCAGGCTTAAGCAAAGACTACCAGAACATTACCAAGAAACACTAGAGAAAAAGACCTTACGGTTCAAGTACAGCACAAGTGGGTGCATAAAGACATTTTAAAATTAACACCAAGTACTGTTAAGTGGGAAATTACTTAGAAAAAAGAAAAGACTAACCTTGGAAACTTCAGAAGCATGAAGCGTTTTCATGAACCTCCAGCCAGTGGCCCCAAGATGCCACTGAATTCTCTCTGCTACCATGTCACGCAGTGACCAACCATACTGTGGGCACCCAGAAAGCCTCAAATATCAGAACTACCAACTAAACATAGAATCATAGAATCATAGAAGAGTTAGGGTTGGAAAGGACCTTAAGATCATCCAGTTCCAACCCCCCTGCCAGGGGCAGGGACACCTCCCACTAAACCATGCCACCCAAGGCTATGTCCAATCCAGCCTTGAACACCACCAGCGATGGAGCATTCACAACTTCCCTGGGCAACCCATTCCAGTGCCTCACCACCCTTACAGTAAAGACTTTCTTCCTCAGATCCAGTCTGAACTTCCCATGTTTAAGTTTGAACCCATTACCCCTTGTCCTGTCACTACAGTTCCTCATGAAGAATCCCTCCCCAGCATCCCTATAGGCCCCCTTCAGATACTGGAAGGCTGCTATGAGGTCTCCACGCAGCCTTCTCTTCTCCAGGCTGAACAGACCCAACTTTCTCAGCCTATCTTCATACGGGAGGTGCTCCAGTCCTCTATCCACTGAGCAAGGTGCTCTTGGGATACAGATTTTTAAGACAAGATTTAATACAGATTTTTAAGTCAAGCAGTGGCCTGACATCACAGGGTCTTCATATAGGAATGAACAAAAGGAGGTCCCTCCCCTTTCTTACCCCTACCACATCTCATAGCCCAAAATGCTGTCATTTCAGTTATGCTGTCATTGCTGTTCAGGAAGGCAGCACTGTGAATCAGGTCAAGAAACAAACATGGATTTAAAAAAAAAACCCACACAAAAAACAAACAAAACAAAAAACACACCAAAAAAAAAAAAACACAGCAAAGCACCAAACACAAACCACCACACTCCACAGATGTTTATGAAAGAAAAAAAAAAAAAAAAAAACAAAAAGCAAAAACACAAAATCAGGATCTATTTCACAGTAAAGCTCTACAAAAGAGCTATATAACCGACAGGGCAAGCAAAAAGGATGAGCACTTTATGCTGGAACCACTGCCCAAGCCCTGGTCCCATCACCTTAGATGCTACCACTAGTGCCTGAAGATTTATAACCTAGCATGCAAACACATCACAAAGCACTCCAAATATACAACAAGCACTCATCTGTCCCATTAATGTCCTGGGGTAGTAAGAAGAACTCACTCTTTTAGGACAGAAGTTAATTGACTTGTGCAGAATCACAGTAAGGCAGCTTCAATTGCGACTAGAACCTTGACTGCTTCAAACTCAAAGCCATTACCCTTTTAGATACACCAACCTGGGCTGGACAAAAGGTAGAGGGTTTTTTTAAAATATAATTTATTTATATTTTATATATATATAAAGACTCTCATTAACACACCTTTTATGTGGCCTTCATAGGGGAAATCAGCCTGTTCCTAGACAGAAGAAAAGTCATGATGGTAAAAGCAGAGGATTTTTTTTTCCTTTTCCACGCAGAACAGATTTGGACCCAACCTGGTTACCCCTGTAAGCTTCTTCAACATACATATTAACTAATATGAGAAAAATATATGTAAACCTTTTGAAAATACAATATTGATACTGAAGATATTTTTGTGTTAAAAGGTGTGTGTAGGTATGAGCACAGTTCCAAACACTGTTAAAAACTGCATACCCAAACACATATATCCCTATCTGCCGACAATCTGTACAGCATAATACCTGCTGCCAAGAATCTCACTCAACAAATGGCAGCACAGCTTTAAACCAAGTGAATTAATGATCTCACACAGATTTGTAAAATAATGTATTATATAAAAACACTAACAGTTAAGCACCAGAAGAAACATTTAAGTGACAGCACTACCCTCTCCTGGATAGAATTAATATTGCAGTGCGTTTAGTATTTAAAAAGGCCATACTACTCTTGGTGACTCTAGCTGCTCAACATGGTGCCCGAGGTCCTTCCTTGCTCCTAGCAGCAAGGAAGTCAGCCAACTGCATGGTCGTGTTGATGACCCACTTGTCCTTGTCCTAGCGGAGCTGACCCACAGCACAACCTTACCTTTCCCTGCATCTTGTCACACACCTATTAAAAATCAGTTTCTCAACTATCTGCTGTTTAAAAAGATTATCACATTTCCAGTGAAGACACGTCCCAAGAAAAGGAAGACCCATAAGAGAATTTTAGTAAATAGGAATAGAACTTCTGCCTCCAACTCTGCCCAACCATGCTGCTTTTCTCCACTACCAGAAAGTAGATTGGTGTTCAGGGAATAAGACCATGGTGACACATTTGGGCACCTGAGTGCAAATCACGTTACATACACGGAAATTACTTCTAATCTTATATTTTTCTATCAAATAGGTCATATTATTGAAATCAACGGTCTTGTAATAGGCCAAGTATCAGATGAAAAATAGAAATCACAGAAAATGTAGCTTAGAAGGGACCTCAGGACATTTTCTAGGCCATTCCCTTACTACAACTTTACTTAAACCTTTCCAAACAAATGCCCAGTTCATCCTGTTCTAAAAAACTTCTGCAATGACAATTTGACAGTTACTCCAGGAATCTATAAGAGGGTTGAAATATCCTTGCCATTAAGAATCTTGCTAATTTCTAAACTAAATTCACTTTGCTAAAATTGTAATCCAGGGCTTGCTTTCCTATTCTGCCACTGGACTTAGAAAACTATTTTCTCTGCAACAGACTTTCACATATAAGCAGATAATTATCATGTCTTTCCTCAGTTCTGTTTTCTCCAGCTTAAAAAAACCCAACTGCTTTCCCACTTAACGGATCAAGTACTACAGCTATACAGATTACAAAGCATTTTCCCTTTACAGAGCTGTTTATATTGGTGTGACAATGCAGTGTCCCATGCCAGACAATATACGCTGCCTAAGATCTTACCAATGTTAATAAGTACAAAGATTCTTTATACCACTCCTGCTTACACATCTTCATATAGTCATGCCCACAAGCAAGCTGCATGAAAGGAAATGCAGAGCAACTGAGAATTTTCCCTCTGGATTCCTATAAGACAGATGCCAAGACCTAGTGAAAGAAAAGGAAATATCCGAATGCCCTGTGCAGTTGAGGAGGCCTAACCTGAAATTTCAGCCAAAGCTATTTGGTTTGGAAATCAAAGTGAACATCCAGGTTTATTGCTTAATCTTAACTCGTTCTCACCAGCAGACCTGGCTTATGTTCTAACTGCAGACAATCATCCAGGTACAAACTCAAATGTGCAAGAGGCAGGCTTGTACATATACAGATGACTTTTGTGCGAAGGGTCTTCAGCATCATCCCCTTGCCATTTTCACTAAAGTTGAAAATTATACTCTCCGTTACTCATATGCCTTAAAGTAAAAATTTAAACAGTGAAAAAGAACCTTATCTAAAGCTCTCTTTCCTAGATCACTTTCTACATTGACTGTAGCAAGGTAAATAAGAAAACTTACAGCAGAAGTACTCCTCCCTATTTAAATGAATACAGAACAAACAGGAAGCAAAACACATCAGATTTAAGGAGATTTTCTTAAAAAAGAAATTAGGACCAAAGGCAGGACTACTTCAACAGCACATAAACAGACATTTTTCTCCCCGTGACCACCTCCCACACATGCATTTGCCTTAGCCACTCCCCAGAAAGCAAGGATTGTATTGTGGTAAAATACCTGGCAGCCCACATGATTAACAGGTAAGCCACCTCTGTGCCCATGGGAAAAATAACTGAAGCATGTATGGAATATATATATCATGATATTTCAGAGCATGCTTTCACAGTTCATTTACTCAAAGTAAGAAGGACCATTTTCACATTCATGCATGAAAATTCCAGATCTGTCACCTGTGGAGTGTTTGTCCCTGTCCCTGAAGTACCTGCTGTCACTCATTGTAAAATAACACAGTTACTGGGAACCAGTTCTCATTCCTTCTCCTGCCAATTCTTATTACAGGTGATTGACATCTACTTCAGAAGTTAATTTAAAACTGAGGAAGTTAAAAGATCCTTATGAAACTGCACGTTTTTTGATCCTTAGGTCATTACTTGCCTTGAAAATGAGCTTTAATTGCTTATTTCCACAAACGTAAGCACTACTGACAAAAACATTGATATCTTTCCAAGTCCAACACCTTAAACTAATCAATGCTATTGTATTTCCAGACAGCCATACCACAATCTTCTCATTTCAAAAATGTGGCTACTTTAATGTCTTTGGGGTTGGTTGTCTTTGCTGTTGCAGTAAATATTCGCCAATATTTACTTAACTGTGTTTAGATATATTAAGTAAAGGAAAACTGCATGACTATTCAGGTAGCTCCCTGGCAATATTTTGTTTCTAGCACTGTTTCTAGAGAACACTGGTGGGAACATATAAAGGCTCTCCAGAACATGAAAGGCAGCTCAGCTTGCTTTTTGAAGGATAAACATGTTTTATTTCCTTTTCTTCACTTGGAAAGATAACAGATATAAAAAGTGGCCTTCAGATGGGAACTCAAGGAACCATAACTAAATAGTAATGATGAACACAGAGACAGCAAATTCAGAATACAAGTGAGTGTCAAAAAAAGAACGGGAGACTGAAAACCATTCACCTTGAAGGAAAAAACAGAAAGGATGTATACATTTGAAGACATTCTTGGTGTGCACATGGATTTCCCAGACATAGATAAAAGTTAAAAATTATATTGAAAAAGACCTCCAAAAAAAAAAGTGTGTATATATATATATATATGGCTTTTTTCAGTCATTCAGGTGTACCCAAAAAACCAAAATGGACATCCCAATGCACGTGTATGCTATAGCCAATGTATTTGCTTACATGCCTCTAGATTAAGTAGTAAGAGAGGAACTAAAAGAATAGGACAGAAATTTTCAGTACATATACAACTAACTCAATGCAGAAATATCTATGCAGTTACTTCCCAGTGCTTTCCAGACAATTCCCACATAATGCCATTCCCTCTTTACTGGTATATCTTACAGCAACTTAAGCACTGATGTAATCAACTGACTCAAAATGTTCTTTTTACAACTTATACCTGAGATTCATAGTTTTTCAAGTTCAAAAACAAAGTTTAGTCCTTGGTCTAGCCACACATGTAACTAAATTAAAAAAATAGTGTCAACGAGCGTTTTCCTTAAAGTTATTCAGCTTTTCCTCTCTAGAATTTTTAACAGGAATGATGAAAAATAAACCAATTTTTAAATGTTGAATTGGGTAAAGAGAACTAGATGGACAGTTTGCTAAATCCCTCCCTGACAACTGAAGTTACGGCCATACAATTCTATTGGTACAGTCACTGAAGTACAACATTAGTTGTCCTGGCACAGAAACATAACACTGTTATTGTTTATCTGCATTGGAAAAGAGCCCTATAATACAACTGTTATCCTAAAGTCTGAGCCTATGCCAGCAGCTGTACCAGTTCAGTTACTGCAGCTACAAGCAAATGTAACACAAAACAGACCAATGTAAACACTGTAATCAGACCAAACCTTGACATAGTCATCAGCCATAACACAACTCCCAGCACTAAGGGATGATAATTCAAATGTATTCAATGCTGCAACTGCAAAACAGAACAGCATTTTGAATCACAAAAAGAAAATTTTGCCTGACATGAAATCTGAAGGCTCAGAAGGCCATATTGTAAATGGTGGTTTTAATGAAGCAGAAGCTGAAGGAAATTACAGGCCAGAGCACAGGAGTATTTTCACATCTAACTTCCCAGTGACTTAGTAAGACTTTAGAGCCTGAATACCAGTTTGATGCATAACACCTGTAAAAATCTGGGCCTACAAATAAATACCTTCTTGAAGCACTAACTCAATCAACTATGACAGAATCCTCCAATGTCTTTGTACCCTACAGAATTTCTCAACTGGAACACTTCTCAAAAACAACAAAACAAACAGAAACTACAAACCAAAACAATCCACAACTCTTTCTTTGAGATATAATCACACTTTAACATGCAAGACTTCAAATATTTTTATCTCAATATGCTACATGAATATGCAAATATTTATCTCAATATGCTTAGCAAATGATGGACAATCTAACTCTTTCTATAGTTAGAAAACTGAGGCATATTTTGTATTATCTCTTAAATTTACATCAGACTGTAGCACTGCTAGGAATAGCCCACCCAAAATTTTATTCTCAACACTGTACCTCATCTACCAGGCCATACCACATAGTCAGAAGGCAAACTGTTCCAACTCAGCACTCAAGGAAAGCCATATAGCAGGCACACAATTATCCCCTCCAACATTAACCCTTTCTTAACATGGTGCCTTTGGTAATTAAAGCAAAACACTTTCTAGTTCCTTGCATACATACAAATAAGTGATAAATTTAAGATTAACATGAAAATGTATGTTTTGTTTTGTTTTTTTTTATTTAGCAATTAATGACAAGTTTCAGTTCAGTTCTAGTTAAAATACTGGGATGCTGCTCAAAAGAAAAAACTTTGCTGCCACCTAAAGGTAAAATCTTCAAGGAACACATGGCAAAGAAAACTGCATCTCATTTTTCCTCACTCAATTTCAAAGCCCTGATGCTGAAAATCAAAACATAAAACTAGTTATACACATTCAGACCCAGGAAGGATCTATGTATCTCATCTTTGGTAGTAGCTAGCAGTAAATACTTATGAAAACCCCTCTTTTACATGCCCTGGATTTCAATCCATTCAGATTCTTTGATATTCACCAATCAAATAGATAAATTAAATACAAAGCTATATTCTCATTACCAAGGAAAGGAAGTTCAGGCAAACAGTTTACAAAGTGGAAAAGACACTGATGAGCTAAATACACAATTTGTCTCTTCTCACTACTGCATTACTTATTTTCTTGGTTTATTTCAAGATTACTGATGCGTTCCGCCGTTCAGCTCCAACTCGGATCCCCAGACCAAAGCCTACAAGCACAACCAAAGTACCTGTCAAAATTCCTGTTGGACATCTCAGCAAACCACTCCAAGACAGCAGCTCTGGAAAGCTACGCATTGTAAGGACTGTGTCTAAAACCTGCCTTCAAAGCGGAGGGAGAAGGTAAATAATTTTCTATGACCTATGATGTAAAAATGGATTTAAGCAATCTGAATCTCAGCAGTAGTTTCCATCGGGGAAAAGCTTGAAACCATCCACGTGATCAGCACATCAATGGTCACCAATCACAGAACAAGAGACATACAAATTCTCAGGAGCCAAAGGTTCTGCAGGGGCCAAGCTCTGCTCCTGTTTTTCTGGTGTAATTCCAGAATGTGATCCTCATAGTAGAGAAGCACATGAGGCACAAATAAGTTTCTACTATAAATTCAGTTTTGACATGTTCCACAAACAGGAATGCTAATGTTGCCTCAACAGATGTGTAAAAACATATGGTCAATCAAGAAGGGTTGAAGGAGGTACCATTTTGTTTTCAAAGTTGGTCCAGTCAATAACTGTTTTAGTATAGGTATCTTATGTTCAGTAGTAAAGATAGAATGAAGAGAGGTATCAGAAAATCTGTTCTTTTATAATGCATAGAACTTTAAGAAATGCAGAGTTCCTTGTTGTGCCAAGCATCACTTTCAAAGCATGATTTGAAAATGAACAGTTTTCTCCTCAATGAGTTAACTAATATGATTAACCCACTACTATTTGTGCAGACAGTAACTTTGAAAAATAGCTATAAGAATGGACATGGATACTGTTTGTACTAGTTGTGTAAAGTTCACCATTTTATTTGGACTATTGTATTTATATTTGAGTTTACTTAAACAGTACTTTGGAAATTATCAAAATTTGTGTCACACTTAACAGTAAGTTGTGACTTACACAGAAGTGCAGCTTTGTTCCTGCATTCCTCCACAATTTTGCCCTTCCTTTCAACTGCTCACATGCAATCAAAATAGGTAACAACCACATGCACAAATCTTTATGAAGGTTTTTTTAACCAAACTCTTTGTACAAGTAGTTCAGTAGTTCTCGTTCATCCATGACAGAATTTGCCTTTCGCTTTTCTTACAGCATAACCTTCTTAAAAGACTTAAAATTTACTCAGTTTCCTTTCAGCCATTGCACAAAATCAATCAGAACATTAGAAGAGACTCCAGGTTCACTGTTTCCAATTTTCTGAAAAATTGCAGTTGTTGCTCTGACAAGAAAATTTCTTGCTGTTCTACTTTAGAAAGTTAAAACTAAAAAGATACAATTACGGCAAGGAACACACACACACACACACACACCCCCCCCCCAGGAAATCTGTAATACCAACTAACATAAGTTTCTGCTTTGGAATATAAAAATCAAATTATTTCCCTGGTATTAACGTCTCCCTCATTCTTCTTCCCCTAACAGAGTGCATTCCAACATTCTAAATGGCTCAACTGATAATTTGTGGGAAAACTCCTTTCATTTAGGTCTTTAAGAACTGCCAAATTCTAATTCCTAAATAAAGCAAAAGTTTGTGGTGATCACAGTGCCACAGCCAGAACTGCAATCCTTCTGCTGAAGCAAGGAGAGATTTTGATACATTCAGTTATCTGATTTTTCCCTTTTATTTCACAGCTAAAATTCTAATTTAACTACTGAGAGAGTACAACACGTTAGCACTGCTGCATGACCATTTTTGCAAACCACAACAGAAAACTAGGCTTCCCTCAACAACTCCACAAGAAAGTCTCTAGGAGTACTGAAATAAGGAAAAGTTTAAAAAGAACAGTCTACTGAAAAAGTATTTCAGCTTGCGCCCTTTGACACAAGACACACTTGTGTCAAAATGCAGAAATTCAAAGAATGACTCTTCCATATTAAAAAGAAAAGTCGTTGAGTTTTATTCACTAAATCTGCAGGTAACTATAAACCTCCAAGGCTCTGCGTCATGTATGCACAGATCCAAATAAAAGCCATTGAAGCACACCATTGTATGTTCTGCAGCTTGCAGAATGAGGGTATGTAAATGTGAAGAAACATAAATTTCTAACAGCACCTGTTGACTTGGCATGTTTATCAGAGAGATCTTCAGTAGAAGAACAAGTTTCATCAGAAGAGATAGTAACTCATGGATGAGCCAAAAAAAGAGGAAAAAAAAGATACAAACCATACACATCTGCCAACAGATCTTAGCTTCACTCAAGCAACAAACTCTCACTGAACATGCTACAGTGAACAGTCTGATACCCAGTAGTTGCAAATCACATATTGATGCTATCTGGCACCCTTTATTGCCAGTCTACAGAAAGAAAAGAAAACCTCTGGCAAAAGAAATTAATTCCCACAATACCATCTGTTGCTTTAGAGCCCATAAAGGACTCCACAAGTCTGTCAAATCATCCACCATAGTATCATATTATACTTCTCACCTATTTGTACTGCTATCATAGAAGAGTTTCTCTGTCTTTTGCTCCTGTCTTGAGATGACATAATTACCTATGAGGGCCATAGCCAACAAAGACTTTTACCTAAGAACCTAAACAGACAAATGAGGATACTACACTCTTACGGGATTAAGGAAGACACAGAAAGCATGGAAAATGAAAGACAAGGAGTGGTAACATAAAAGGAGGAAACTGGAAGAAGTTTTGAAAAATAGAAGTGCATCCCTCTCCCTCAAACTACTTGGGAGATGTGGTATGCTGGCTATGGGCAAGATACAGACAATTACAGTACTGTGAGAAGTGCTCTTTCTGTTCATGGAGAGAAGAGAAAAAAAGTTGGTGTCTTTCACCAACACTAAACAATCTCCTCAGTATTTCTTAACCTCTCCCTTACAGTTATGAATGCAATATAAAAATCACATTCAAGACTGGACATAGTTGTGATATGAACCAGAAAAAGTGACGGGAGAAAACCCTGCAGTTAAATGACCTTGGACATGCGTAACACTAAACACTGAGAAGTAGACCATAATTCCTAACCACTCTCTCCATAGATCTCCTCTCAAAGTTAAAGGTTTGCTGATGAAGTTATTGGGCGAGATTCTTTAGTTTGTGTCAGATGACAAGGTAAATAGAAGGCTAATCCCTTCAGGGTTTTTTTCGGTTGGGTTTTGGGTTGGGGTTTTTCTGTTGTTTTGTTTCTTGGATTTTTTTACATCTATAAACCCTGCAGCAGGGTAAACATTCATGTCTCAAAGCAAGAGTAACTACCTTTAATCTTTGATATGTATTCTAAAATAATGATTGGCCAAAAGCAAATTAAGAATTACTTTTATATATATATATGGATATCTATTTTGTGTTTTCATACCCTTTAAGTGAGTCTGAACATCTTTCATGTACTTCATCTTAAAAGCAGCCTCTTCTAACTACGAGTTACTAAAATCTAATACACATTTGAGGGCTGAGTTATTAGGAAGAATATTCCATTGGCCAGGACTTCTTCTAGGGCTAGTCTTAAAGGACTCGGCAAAATATCAGTACCTAGAAAGTACATTTTGAATTCTGCTTTGTACTTACAGTTGTGGCAGAGATGCTTTTTTAAAATAGGTCAGCAGTAGTTCGATAGTAAACTTTTTTTTTTTACAAAACTTGATGTTTCACAGAAATAAACTTGATCAAGTCTATCAAAAGTGCTCATTAATGGGCAATTATTTTTTGTGTATTGCTGCTTATATTGTATATTGTAAACCCTGGTTTCCTATTTTATGCCAACTGATTTAAAAGCATTTTAGAGTATCCATAAGATGTGGTACAAATTAACCTTTAATTTTACATCTGTTGTACGTAAAAAATAGCTACACAAAATAAAAGTAACAGATGTTCTTCTTTACTCACGGCTTCTGTCAACTTAATACAGCAACAGTCTCCACATAAAGAACCTGCCAAGAAGTTTACAAAGGTAGGATATGTGGATCAGAGTACATGGTCTGCACAACACTCACCTGTAATCACTACTTGCAACATATTCAAAGAACGTTCTTGGAGTAAAGTGTATATAGCACTTTTAATACAGGGCTGGATTAGATACAGTCTCATCTCAAAGTCACCTGGTTTATCTACCATATCAAAAGTTTATCATCCAAGTCCTAATTTGTATCCCGTTTCTACAGGAAAGCTGCCAACATTATAAAAATCAGCTGACACTGATCATCCAGCTTGAAACCTCTGGCTGGCAGAATGTGCAAGCTTTTAAGATATTTAGGACTCTTGACATTATATTGAACAAAAAAACCCTCCAAAACACATTAACAATCAATTAATCAATAAAATAAGGCACTATAAAGCCTTAAAATTAATTTTAGTTGTCTTGCTCTACCACACTAAATTCCATTACATAGTTGTCCACAGTAAATCTCAACATGCAACCACAGGCTGTAAAGTGCTTTAAGACACTCTGAAAAAAAGCCAAGTATAACAGCCAAATAGTATAATCACCAGGCAAAGCGACAAATCAGCCATAGTACCATACTCCAAAGAGCAATGGCTGGAGAAAAGCTGTTTCCTGCCCTTTGACAGTAACACATGGCAAAGGTGATGTTAGGACACCCCAGTGAGCACACGGCTGATGCTTTTCAAGTAACACCGGTCCTTCTTCCCTCCGAAGGCCTTTTAGAACTGTAAGTAACTTAACATCGGTAACAGCAATCAACACACAGTATACAACACCGTTTCACCAAAGAAACTTGGTTTGGAAGAAAACACAGTTTAGAAGCTAAATGAATGCAGGTGACAACTGAGCTCTGAACTCAGAGCAAGCGGTTTTCTTCCGCGCACCCTGCATCCCCCGCCTTCTAAAATTCGCTTAGATATACTTTTGTTGAGTGGGCTCCTGTTACTTAAGAACTTATATTTTCGTTTGCCGCTTCATCCCATAAATACCCCGGGTGTGAGGGGCAGAGATTAGACATCATCTGGATGCGTAGATTTTGTTTACGATCAAAACCGCCATCGGTACCAAGCAGGGAAAAAAAGCAGGCATGGGGAGAAAAAAGCGAGTGAGAGAAAAACCAGGAGAAGTAAATTAAAAGCGGAGAAGGGAAAGGCGGAGGACTGGAGGGAGCAGGAAGTGGGAAGGAAGAAGGGAAAAAAAATAAAACGACCCCACAAAACCAAACAACGAAAAGGAATGAGGAGGGCCAGACAGAAGGAGGCTGGCCCTCAGGAAGCCTGTTCCTAGCCCAGCATGAGGAGCGAGCTCCAGGAGGAATACCTGGACTACCGCCTGCCACCGCCGGGGAGTCCCACCACGGCTCGTCCAGCGTATCCCCCATGCTGCTGCCGCTACTACCGCCACGCGGGGAGCCAGAGGCGGGGCGGCGCGTGGACACTGCGCCTGCGCGCTGGCACCGCCCGCCGAACAGGAGGGCAGGACCACTGACGGGGGATTCGTCTCTGCAACCGTTTCCGCCCTTCGGCCTCGTTTTGCCAGTTGCGGCGTCCCGAAAGTAATCGATTAGTCCGAGCTCCCTCTCCTTGGGACCAGCGACCAAGCTGGTGATACTGCTGTGCTCAATTAAGGTGAAACGACACCAACCAACCAGTTTTATGATTTATGAATGCAAAATACAAGGTATGGGGTTAGATATAATAACTGAACAATGACTACTTTAACTCTATAAGCAAGTGTTGTGCCATGTTTTTACTTAGTTCTAGTCAATATTCAATAAAAGAAAGAAGAGGAGAAGCAGCGCTCACACTCAGTGAATCTGAGCACAATGTCAGCCACTGGGCAACTCCAGAGTCACCCAAGTTAGAAAAAGCTGGCACAACCCAGAATTTCAGACCAAGAATCTGGTATTCATTTTACATTTAGAATGCAGATTCTAACAGAAGCTCTTTTCTGAGGCATGGGAAGTCATTTACACCCGTCCAGACATACAACAAGCACACACAACTATTTATAACTATTTTTTAGCAGGGCCTCTTGTGATAGGATGAGGGCAATGGTTTTAAACTAAAAGAGGGGAAGATTCAAGCTGGATGTGAGGAAAAAAATTTTACAAGGGTAATAAAATACTGGTACAGATTGCCCAGAGAGGTAGTGGGTATGCTATCCCTGCAGACATTCAAGGCCAGGCTGGATGTGGTTCTGGGCAACCTGATTTAGTTGAAAATGTCCCTGCTCATTGCAGGAGGGCTGGACTAAATGACCTTTGAAGGTTCCTTCCAACCAAAACTATTCTATGATTCTAAGAAAGAGAAAGGGAAAAAAGAGAGAGAGAAGTCTCACCACCTGTGGATCCAGCAATGTCTCATTGATCCTCTTCACCCAGGGTATTCTCAGTGGTGGGAGCTCACCCTCTGACCTAAGCCTTGCCCTTTTATGCTCATATTCTTTGGAGTGCTATTCATAATTTGCATACGAAGTACAGAGAGGTGTTACTATGATAATGATGGGCATAGTTTAGTGAACACATACACAGTTCCAAAGTTGGGGTTCTGTGAGGGCAGTCATTGTCCCTCATATTGTAGTGTCTATGATTTGACTCCATCCTTTGAGTCAGCTCAAGTTAAGCATTTTTCACACTCCTGTGGTGGCTTATCAGCTTCAAAAAAAGGGGTCACACCAATCCTGTCTATGCAGTATCAAGACATCCTTGATGTTTGCTTCATTTGTGCTAATTCTTGCAAGGCCTCCCATGGTCAAATGCAAATGGTGCCTGAGATAAGCTCAGTTTCTTGACTCTCACCCCAACCCATGGCTCAAACACTGCTGGGCTCAGTGCTGGATGTCTTTGTCCACGGTGGTTATAGGTACATATGATCAGAAGGAAATACAGCAGTAGAAAAAATACATGTAATCATACATCACATGGTAGCTATACCATTAACAATATCTTCTTTTAACAAAAACATCCTTAAAGTTAATTCTACAAAACTGTCCTGGGTCCAGCTATAGCAGTCATTTTTCTCCTTCTCAGTAGCTGGTGTAGTGCTGTGGTTCTGACTTTCAGCCTGGGAACAACGCTGATAACACCAGTGTTTTTAGTTGTTGCTAATTAATGTTCACTCTGACCAAGGCCTTTCTGAATCTCATGCTCTGCCTGGGAGGAGGGGAAGCTGGGTGGAAGCAGAGACAGGACACCTGACCCAGACTAGCCAAAGGGGTATTCCATACCACAGCACATCATGCCCACTATATAAACTGGGGGGAGTTACCTGGAAGGGCTAGATCGCTGCTCAGGTTGGGCTGGGTATCGGTCGGTGGGTGGTAAGTGGTTGTATTCTCTTCCCTTGTTATTTCCCTTATCGTTATTATTACTGGTGGTAGCAGCAGTGGTTTGTGTTCTACCTTAGTTACTGGACTGTTCTTATCTCAGCCCGTGGGAGTTACATTCTTTCAATTCTCCTCCCCACCCCTCCGGGTGCAGGGGGAGGAAGAAGCAAGGGGAGTGAGTGAGTGGCTGCATAGTTCTGAGTTACCAGCTGGGCTTAAACCACAACAAAAACCAAAATGTGTCCCAGGACAAGTTTGAGGACTACGGCGCTGGGAGATCAGAAGAAAGTGACTGTCCAAAATGGCAATCACAAGGCAAACAAACACATATTAAAAGAATAATTACAGCAATAACTAACAGACTGTGTATGACATTTTGTCCTTTCTTATTGTCTCTCTTCTGGTGGTATAATTCACTGGTGCTTCATTGTCTATGTGGTGACAGAGGAGTACCTTTTTGCGTTATTCCTGGGTCTCCAGCAATGCAGATGGTCATAGCTGCCGACTGCAGCTCTTGTGGTCAATGCAGAGGCTGATGGCCATGCTTCCCTGGTCCACTGAGGCTGGAATTCACATGTGCAGCAATTAAACAGATTTTCACATCTTCATGTCAGTGAGGAACCTCCTCTGGGGGGATCTGGGTGGCACATGCATGGTTTGGGACTGGGTACTCTCATCATGGATTTTTTTCCCACTTTGTGGTTAGGCTGTTTTCTACCCACTAAGTTTCAAGTGGGTCTTCCAGTCACCTGGGAGGTGGCTCAACTATAGCATCATTATATGGTATTCCTTTTTCTAAAATGTCCCTGGCCCAAGCCCATGGAATTGGAATTGCTGTGTATCCTGATTCCTGACACCCACCTGGTGTGACAGTTCCACAGAGTAAGGTGTATCCCATCGTGATACAGAGTACTTAGGTTCATGAAAGGTTGGATAAAATACTGGATTTTCTGTAGGATCCCATGGCAAGGGTCTACAACTTACATTGGTTCTAAATGCATTGTTTCCACCTAGGGTTTGGCATCTTTTCATTATTTAACTGATAAGTTTGCGAGGGAGCTTTGATGGTCGAGACAAGAGAGATTCAGCCTCTGTGGTATACATATCGAATTCTGTGTTTTCCCACTCTGGGTGGAAGTAGGTTGCCCTAGATTCATTCATTAAATAGGGCATATATTCCCATATTGTGGTATTTTCATTAAAAATAAAGGACAAATTTACCAAAGATATGAAAAATTTCAGCCCTTCCTCAGAAGATGGAGGATGTGTAATTCACAGGCCTTGGTCCAAAGAGTTCCACATTTGGGCAAAACCTTGAATCAGGTCCCATGCAAAATTTGGACTGCTACTTTGCCATCAATACTCCCAGGAGGAAAATGATCCCTCATGAACATTTTACGAACTTTTTTTCCTAAGTAACAAAAATAGTTGTTTAAAATGCTGGCTTTTTTTGTTGCTTTGTTAATTTTTTAAAGTGAAAAATATTTTCGTGAAGTGGGAAAAAGAAGAAAGGAATTAAAATTATTACCTTCTTTACCTTCTATTACCTTCTCCTTCACAATATTATTTTTTCAATTGCATGAATCTGGTTTTATACTGTAAAATACTTACTGTCTTGATTCAGATTATTGATAATCTTTTCTGAGACACAAATAAACATAATTTATTTTTTATTATATGTTACCTTTGAATGAATACTCTTGACTCCTCGGGAGCAGGGTCCTGCACATTTCGTAGGCGTGTATATTTTTCCACAGGAGCAGTTCCACTCGAAGTCCGGGCACTTAGGGACTGGTGCATATCCCCAGGCTAGGTGTGAAAGTCGAACAGACAAGTGTTAAGGTGGCACTGTTATTCCACTGTTATTTACCATAAGGTGGTACTGTTATTCCACGTATAAATTACTTGAATAATTTTCCTGAATTTTCATAGAGCATGGGTTTGTTTTCCTTTCAGGGTGTAGACGGGTGAGGAAAGTGCGTGACCGAGGGCTTCAGTGTTGTGCTGCCTAGGGTGGCTAATGAATGCTACCCCATGATTTTTAGCCCTTGGAAGGAGGGGTCTGTGTAAAACTTGTGAATTTCTCTGACTGGCCCAATACTGACTGTAGGGGGAAGTAATTTAATAATCAAACCTATGCATAGCAAAGCAGTTCATCTTTACGAAAACTGAATATACTCAGAGTTTTCACAGAATTACTTCACAGCCAGGACGCCGATTTCCAAGCGTATTCTTGATGAAGGCAGCTGCTGCTGACCGGAACTGGCGGCGAGGCCGTCCTCCACCACCCGACGCAAAGCACCACAGGAAAGAGCGGGGAGCCCGGTCCCCCTCAGCACTTCCCGCTGCGGCGGAGCGCCAGCCCACCCCGCAGGGCTGCACCGGGACCACTGGAGAGGGCAGCTGATGCCGCCAGTGGGAAATGCCCCGTAACCGTATCCTGGCCACAGTAACCACTATAGATCGTCTAACCTCCCATCCCACAAGTCCAGCACTGCAGCAAACCCCACCCATCACATCCCAGTTCCCGCCTCTTTTCCTCAGGCGGGCACCGCCTTCCTCCCATGCCAGGCTTCCGTATTTTACGGCCAGCGCCCTCACTTCACGACAGCACGGGGGAAATGAAAACGCGAGTCTGCGAGTAAGGAAGGAAGGGGGGAAGGGGGGTGTATTGGGGAAAAAAATACCATCCCCCCGGCCGCACTTTGCGGCTAGGCGGGGAGGCGCGTCAACAGCGATGGGGGAAGAGGTGCCACCGCAGCCGTCGTCGTCGAGCACCTGGTGAGTTACGGGGTGTCGGTGGCCTTCCTCCCTCTCCTTTCTCTCTGCGGCGGGATCGAGGAGCAGAAGGCGGGAGGAGCCGAAACGCGCCCTGCGTGTCGCCTCTTCTCCTCCGCTCTCTCCGGAGACCCGCCGCTCTTGGGGTGTGGGGCTGGGGCTTCCCCTGGCGCGGTGGAGGAGGAGGCGGTGTCTGTGGCCGCGTTGCCGTCGGGCTGTCGTCGGGGATGTAGTGGCTTGGGGAGTTCCCCGGGACAGGGGCGGCCCCCTCTGCCCACCTGTCTCCCGGGGCCGGCAGCCCCCGGGCAATGGGAGCCTGCGGCGAGCCCCGGGGCAAGCGCCTCTGGGCGCTCAGTGGCTGCCCGGTCCCGACAGTGGAAGAGCCGCCGTAAAAACAAGGAAGAGACGGGCCTCTGGCCCAGCCCAGCCCGGAGCGAGGCAGTTGGTCCAGTTTAAGATTATAGGTTTAATAGGCGGTAGGAGCTACTCGATGTGTGTGTGCCTGTCTTCCTGGAGTGGAGTTGGTTTGTGCAGTCAGCTTCCCCTTTCTCTGTGTACCCACTCGAGCACGGGTGACAGCAGGACGTTCTGACTTGTTTTCTGAATGATTTTGCTTGCCACCCTCCTCTAGTGCAGCTATTATAATGAATTTTACGTTGAGCCTCTAAGATGAGAATAAACACTATTTCTGGAGCACGTATAGGATCATTTTGATGGTAACAGGGATGTGATTTTAGTATTTGTTGCATGCGTGTTTACTCAAGACTGCTGAAACTTAAATAAACATTGTGTTTTAAACCGTGAAGCTATTCTTACAGTACCCCACATCTCCATTTCTGTGCATCTTCATTTTGTTTTTCTCTCTGCACATATGCATTGCATGTGATTTTCTTTTTCTGTGGCTCTGTGACACAACATTGCTCTTTGTCCCTTCCACGTACACACTTTTTAAAACAATTATCTTACCGACTTGCTTTTTATGATCATTTCCAATCTTATGTTTTTGCTTTTAGGATTTATCTCCTGTGGTGAATTCAAAGTTTTTTGCTAACTATGCTCAATCTTATTTACACTTAGGTAGCTCACTATAAAAAAGGCAGAATTGATACAGATGCAGGTGGTATTTGTTCTTTGTCTATGTTGGTTCTACAAATATGGCTTATGGATAAAACAACTAAGTATCATTTGCTAACAAATGAAAGTGAATTGGTGTAGTTTTTTAGCCTTTTTTGCTTACAGTTACAGCTTCAGAATTTATGAAGCACTTTCTAAAGTTATAGAGTTCCATAACCATTATTTTTAAATACAGACCTGACTGCTGGGACACATAATTAAGGGCAGACTCATTGACAGTGCAGTCTTGACACTTTGAAATAGAACCGTGGATATCTAATAAGAGCTGTGTTGAAATATCTCTGAAAGACACTTCAAGCCTCTTTCATGACTAATGTGGAAAGTTATGATCCTGGATCACAACAAACTGCCAAAAATTCTGTTGAGAATGCGGCACTGTGCTGTTTCCAGACATATTTCAAGGAGCACTGTGCAGTGTTGCCGTTCTGACTGGCAGCTTCAAAATATAACTATAGTAAATTTGATATGCTGCTGCTACTAGAAAAGGCAAACTGGAAGACATTCCTTAGAAGTCTTGGAAGTCTTTATGGGAACAGTTCAAGAGGTTTATGCTTAAATACTACATTAATATGCCAGAATACATCCTGTTACTAGAGCTGTACCCTGTGGATCATAGAATCATAGAATAGGGTTGGAAAGGACCTTAAGATCATCTAGTTCCAACCCCCTGCCAGGGGCAAGGACACCTCACACTAAACCATGCCCCCCAAGGCTATGTCCAATCCAGCCTTGAACACCGCCAGCAATGGAGCATTCACAGCTTCCCTGGGCAGCCCATTCCAGTGCCTCACCACCCTTACAGTAAAGAATTTCTTCCTCATATCCAGTCTAAACTTCCCCTGTTTAAGTTTGAACCCATTACCCCTTCTCCTCTCACTACAGTTCCTCATGAAGAGTCCCTCCCCAGCATCCCTATAGGCCCCCTTCAGATACTGGAAGGCTGCTATGAGGTCTCCATGCAGCCTTCTCTTCTCCAGGCTGAACAGCCCCAACTTTCTCATCCTATCTTCATATAAAAGGTGCTCCAGTCCCCTGATCATCCTTGTGGCCCTCCTCTGGACTTGTTCCACCAGTTCCATGTCCTTTTTATGTTGAGGACACCAGAACTGCACACAAGACTCCAAGTGAGGTCTCACGGGAGCAGAGTAGAGGGGCAGGATCACCTCCCTCAACCAGCTGGTCACGCTCCTCTTGATGCAGCCCAGGATAAGGCTGGCTTTCTGGGCTGCGAGTGCACGCTGCTGGCTCATGTTCATTTTTTCATCAACCAACACCCCCAAGTCCTTCTCTGCAGGACTGCTCTGAATCTCTTTTCTGCCCAACCTGTAGCTGTGCCTGGGATTGCTCTGACCCAGGTGGAGGACCTTGCCCTTGTCATGGTTAAACTTCATCAGGTTGGCATCTGCCCACCTCACAAGTGTGTCAAGATCCCTCTGGATGGCATTCCTTCCCTCCAGCATATCAACTAAACCACACAGCTTGGTGTCATCAGCAAACTTGCTGAGGGAGCACTCAATCCCGCTGTCCATGTCACCAACAAAGATGTTGAACAAGACCGGTCCCAACACCAATCCCTGGGGGACAGAACTCGTTACTAGTCTCCAGCTGGACATTGAGCCATTGAGCACAACTCTTTGCGTGCGGCCATCCAGCCAGTTCTTTATCCACTGAGTGGTGCACCTGTCAAATTGATGTCTGTCCAACTTAGAGATAAGGATGTCATGTGAGACAGTGTCAAATGCTTTGCACAAGTCCAGGTAGATGACATCAACTGCTCTACCCCTGTCCATCAGTTCCATAGCCCCATCATAGAAGGCCACCAGATTGGTCAGGCAGGATTTCCCCTTAGTGAAGCCATGCTGGCTGTCACCAAGCACCTTGTTGTTTTTCATGTGCCTCAGCATGCCTTCCAGGAGAATCTGCTCCAAGATTTTACCAGGCACAGAGGTGAGACTGACTGGTCTGTAGTTCCCCAGCTCATCCATTTTCCCCTTCTGGAAAATGGGGGTTATATTACCCTTTTTCCGATTGTCATGAATTTCACCTGACTGCCACGGTTTTTCCAATATGATGGACAGTGGCTTAGCAACTTCATTTGCCTTCAGGACCCGCAGATGGATTTCATCAGGTCCCATGGTCTTGTATACGTTCAGGTTCTTAAGGTGGTCTCGAACCAGAGCCTCTCCTACAGTGGCCACAGGGTCTTCATTCTCACAGTCCCTGTGTGTGCCTTCCAAGACTTGGGTGGTGTGGTCAGAGCATTTTCCGGTGCTGACTGAGGCAAAGAAGTCATTAAGAACCTCATCCTTCTCCAAATCCTGGGTAGCCAGTTCTCCCGAAAGCTTCTGGAGAGGGCCCACATTGTCCCTAGTCTGTCTTTTACTTGCAGTGTACCTCTAGAATCCCTTCTTGTTATCCTTAACATCCCTAGCCAAGTTTAATTCTAAGTGGGCCTTGGCTTTCCTAACCTGATCACTAGCTTCCTGGACACCATCCGTGTATTCTTCCCAGGCCGCCTGTCCTTGCTTCCACCTTTTATAAGCCTCTTTTTTCCTTCGAATTTTCCTCAGCAGCTCCTTATCCATCCAAGGAGGTCTCCTGGCCCTCCTACAGCACTTCCTTCTAGTAGGGATGTATCGCTCCTGAGCTTGCAGCAGGTGATCCTTGAATATCATCCAAGAGTCTTGGTCCCCCCTGCCCTCTAGGGCTGTATCCCATGGAATCTGACTGAGCAGGTTCCTGAAGAGGCCAAAGCCTGCTCTCTTGAAGTCCAGGGCAGTGAGCTTGCTGCACGCTCTTCTCACTGTCCTGAGGATCTCAAATTTGACCATCTCATGATCGCTGCAATCAAGGCTGTCCTGGAGCATCACATTTCCAATGAGCCCTTCCCTGTTGGTGAGGGCAAGGTCAAGGATGGCACCTCTCCTTGTCAGCTCCTCTATAACTTGCAGAAGGAAGCTGTCTTCCACACAATCGAGGAACTTCCTGGATTGCTTGTGCCGGGCCGTACCATCCCTCCAACAGATATCAGGGTGGTTGAAGTCCCCTATGAGAACAAGGGCCTGCGAGCCTGAGGCTGTTCCTATCTGTCTATAGAGTGCTTCATCCACCGAGTCCTCTTAATCAGGCGCTCTATAACAGATCCCCACAATAATGTCTCCCATCGCTGTTCTTTCTTTGACCCTGACCCACAAACTCTCTGTCGACTGCTCACCTGTCCCCAGTCACAGTTCCATACTCTCCAGCCTATCCCTAACATAAATAGCAACTTCCCCTCCCCACCTACCAGGCCTGTCTTTCCTAAAGAGCCTGTAACCTTCCATTCCAACACTCCAGTCATACTGAACATAAAGTTGAATTTCCTATTGCTTAAGAGCTTTGCATGGCTCTTTGGTTCTGTTGTGTTTTGGGTTTTTTTGTTTTGCTTTGGTTTTTGTGGGGGGTTTTTGCATTGTTTTGGGTTTGGGAGTTTTGGGTTTTTGTTATTTTGCTTGCTTGGTTTTTGTTTTTAAGCCAGTTTCAGTGGAATACTTTCTTTTTCATTTGTTGATTTAATCTCTGGTCTTGTATACATACCTGAATGTTGTTGAATGGTTGTTTTTCTAAGTATGGTATGTATCATTTGAATGAACTTTTTGGTGTAAATTACTGTATTGTCATAATTTTGAAGTATATACGACTTTCCAATAACATCTCACATTTAAAAAAAGAACAGCCAAAACGTAAAATTATGTGTATGTACACTTGAACTCCTTTGGGAACAAAGCTGGCAGTGCTGAGTCCTTGTCCTCTGTTCAGTTCCTTAGGGGGATCCAAAGGCAGATGTAATTTTGTGTTCAGAGACTGTGGCAGCACCTTGAGCATGTAGCATCTAGATATGCTTATTAACATAAAATGCCCTTTTTGTATTTCCTGGGTGAACATGCATGTGCTGGTGGAGGTGAATTGGGGGCACACAATAACTGATGATAAATTAAACCCCTCAACATCTGTACTGACTGCTTGGTGGTTTTGTTCAGCAAAACCCAGGAAGATTTGCCACAGTACAATACAATTCAAAATGAACCAAACCCCCTCTACACCACCACCCCAAATTTATGTATGGAGTTATTGAAAGATGAGATTATAATCTTTTTGCTTCAGTAAACACAGGAATTTAGCAACAGTTTTGATTTAAAAATGAGAAAAAAACTCAAACCTTTGTGTAGGGTTTTTTGGGTTTTTTTAGCTATTTGGTATATTCTCAAAAAATTAATTTGAGAAATTGCTGGTGATATTTGATGCTGAAAAACAAATCTGTGTCCAAAACTAAGAATGCTGTGAAACACAAAGGAGACAGGTTCAGCTTTTTTTCAGCTTCTCAAACAGATAAAGGTATAAACAGTAACGAATTAATTTCTAAACCTTTCTGCAGATGTTTCTTTAATACTTGAGCTTCAGGGAACTTGGTCAAGGAGTATTTTTTACTTTAAGATCTGTACTTGAAAGTCAAGACCTGAACTAACTAAATATAACTGTAACCACAGATGGACTTTTCCTGTGCATTTAACTTTGCATTGGAATCATTCATCTCATAGGTCCCCAAATACACTCCAACTGCTTCAGACAAGAGGGTGACAAAACAAGTTACATATATATCTTTTCTGTGCTCAGTATCAGGATTGTTAGTGCTTCAAGTCATCATATTTCTTCTGAAAGTGCGTGAACAAAAAAATCCTTTGCAGTTAAGCATGAAATTAACACACTTGGGGAAAAAAAAAATAGAAGATGTCATTAAATTCATGTTTTTCTCCAAAATTCCATTAGAAGGAAAAAAATATTCAGTGGTGGTCTGAGTACAATAGATATTTTGAGTAAATGTGAGGGATTGACTTTTTGTTTGTTTGTTTTCCACAGAGAACAAATGCTCAGTACTTTTTATTTAATACAGCTCTTCTTGAGGCTTTTTTCTAGCAGTCAAGAGAATCCTCAATTAAAAGGAGGAACCTGAGTAACCAGATTATATAAAAGTGTATTTCTGGGAGTGGGAGGAAGAAGCTTTCATGCATATACTTTTCTATGGTGGGAAGTTGTGTTCTTTGCTGTGGAAGGTTGAATGATGACTATAAAAATAAACTAATATTAGCAATTGACTTTGGAAATTTTCATGAGCCCTGTTCACTTGCCTGGTTTTCTTTTAAGTAAAGCTTTTTTGCTGTTACTCTATGTTAAAACCCTATATGTTATTGTGAGCTTTTTCAAGTAAAGTACTTTACTTAAAATGGAGCTTAATTCAACCTTAGTTACAAAAATAATAAAAATATATTAGAATAAATTAGTCCAATTGGGCACTAACATGGATACATACAGTCAGTCCTCATAATTGTGATGGCAGCATAGTGATATATGTGCCTGTTTTTGTGTGCTACGCTTATCAGAAGAACATGAAAACTTACAGACTGGGTGCATTTGATGTGCTAGGAGACAGTGACATTGTAGAAACTAAAATTGATGGTATAGTCGTGGTAAGGAGTCGACTGGTAGCAGCCTCACTTCTGATTTAGGGAAAACAGGAATGACGTACGAAGATGTTTAAGACTACTCATGCTGGAAGTGGTGCTGGCTTACTAAAGCGTATAATGAGCAGCTGTGATGAGTGTGTCACTTGAGGAGTGTTGAAAAAGATAATAAAATAAGTTTTTTCAAGTGTTACATCAACATCAGATAGTGGTCAGAATATGGGAAGCAGTTTGGTAAACTGTAAGTGGGAGTGTTTGTTTTGACCCTCTTTTAGGCCACTGACTAATATCTTTCACAGGCAGTAGTAAATTCAGTGTATATGAAAAAAGAGTGATCATCTTGTTTTGAACTGATAGGTGTGTTTTAGGTAATGATTTTGGTACATGTAGAAGATACCCGTTGAGCTGTGAAAAAGACACATTAATATTACAAATGTACCCATCAGAAATTAAAACTTTAAACTAGTAGTATTTTATTTTGTAGTATTTTTTCCTCAAAAATGTACTGGCTTGGAGTAAGCAGCTCAAAGGGACCTCTCTTTCCTAATAGCAAATGAGCAGATGTAATGGAATTTAGCAGGTACATTTCAGGCATTGTAATCTACTGTAATCTATAGTTTTCTTAATATTATACGCCTTTTCACATGTATTTGTAGTTTATTGAAACACTTCTTCCTGTCTTTCTGTTCATATCCCATAATTCTTAGTCCCTTCGTTAGTATCTATAAGTGGTTGTTATGAAGTACCTCATATATAAGTAAAATAAATAATACTTTTTTTAAAAAGAAAGGGCTGAAACTGAATTTCCAATAGTTGATAATTTTTATTATCTCCAGCTTTCTCTCACATCGTAAGTGCTTTAGCTAAAAATAATGGTGAATATCTATGATGTTTGTTACCTGTTGATTATAATATGTCACCAGAATGGCATGAATTTTAGAGATCCTTCTGTAAGTATGGAAATTTACTCCAGATACACTAATAGCAACTTTGTGTATTTTGACATTTAGAACAGTATGTCTTATGGGAGCTAAACTTTCAGCCAATAGCTTGGATATAGGCTGGAATGCTATGCATCTAACCAAAATTTTGAATACCATCCAGAAATAGGGAGTGCATCCATGGTAGAGCAGAAAGTAAGGATGTTCTTGTCTGGAGGAATTTGCCCGTAAAGAGAAATACTGCATTTATTCCAAAGTAAGTGTAATAATTGTCTATAAGAACAGAAGACTTCCTAGCTGATCTTCACTCATGAAAGACAAGGATCCAGATTGCTAGCAGTTTACTGGAATATTTATAGCGCAACACTGAAATATGGTGAAACACAGCTGGTGGACTTGTGTTCAGGTATCAAAATCACTTTCATGCTTTGTATTTTTGTCATGGGTTCAGCAGCAGCAGTCATTTTTCTCCTTCTTGGTAGCTGGTGCAGCGCTGTGTTTTTGATTGTGGGCCTGGGAACAGCGCTGATAACGCCACTGTTCGGTTACTGCTTAGTGATGTTTTGGTCTGACCAAGGACTTTCTGAGTTTCATGCTCTGCCAGGGAGGAGGGGAAGCCGGGAGGAAGCAGAGACAGGACACCTGCCCCAAGCTAGCCAAAGAGGTTATTCCATACCACAGCATGTGATGCCCAGGATGGAAGAGCAGAGAGCAGAGACGCGGCAGGGTGAGGGTGCACTGCGTGGTCGGGCTGGGTTTTAGATGGTGAGCAATTGTATTCTTTCCTTGTGTTTGCCTTGTCATTATTATTATTGGTGGTAGCAGTAGTGGTCTTGTGTTATACTTTAGTTACTAAACTGTTCTTATCTCAACCTGTGGGAATTGCATTCTTTTCGATTCTTCTTCCCATCCCTCTGGGAGCGGGGGAAAGAAAGAGGGGGAAGTGAGTGAGAGAGAGACTGCGTGAGTTAGAGAAGCTTAAACCACGACAACTTTGCAAGTTGGCCTGAATAGAATGTTTCTTAGAAAAGATTTTTCTTAATCTTTGAAAAGTCCTTCCCACTTGTAAGCAGTCTTAGGAGTTGACAGAGGAAAGGAGTAGCTAATTGGATTGTAATAGAATAATGCATTTTTCCACCCCTGCTGTTATTTCGTTTAACTCAGTGTTGGTAACATCACATCTCTTCATGTAGGAGATAGGCATATCAATTTCTTGCTTTTTAAGGAGAAGTAGTAAACATTTGCCTGTCATATGTACAGTGTACGAAGCATGAATGACAGTACTTATGCAGATTTTGCAAATAGTAATATGTTATCAAACAGAGGAAGCACATATTGTAACCCATGCACACCTTTTGAAGCTGTGACTATTAAGTACTAGAATTCATATTCTTGGGCCTGTGAAACATTCTTTGCAGGTGTGTTTTTTTGTAGTTTACGTACATGTGGTTTTAAGTGTTGTTTCACATATATTAAATTATCTATTCTTCCTCCCCATCCCTCCTTCCCCAAATAATTCTTCTTTGGAGGATATAGGAACAAAATTAAGTATTGCCATTTGAGACCTTTCTACCTGAAGTACAACATGCATGCAGCCATTGCATTCATCTCCACATGCCTGTTTAATGCTCGGATAATATTTGTAGCAACTAATTGTATTTTGTGTGCTATAATTCAAGACCTAGTGATTGCTCTCTAGGCTGTCATACATGGAGAGGTGCGCAGAGACCTGCAGTATATCTTATGAGAGCATCTAGCTCTCTTCAGCTGATGTTTGATGTTGGCTTCTGTTGAAGTTGGGTCATCCCAGAGTTCATTAAATTCTTGTGAGTGCTAGGTCTTTTCATGTAAATGTCCTGGAAATACTTGATTTTTATTCAGGTTGAACCGATTTGGTACTTTAACTTCTCCAGCGTTGATTGTTAGGTACACAATTGACTACAGGATAGGTGATGTAAGTGCAAGTGTGCATGGGTGCTCCCCTCCCTGTTTCTGCCTCAAGAAAGGGGTAGTCAGCTGTGCAGCCTGTAGTTCTAAAAGAAGCGAGCTTTGGGATTTTTTTGTAAAGTACTAAAAGTACAAGAAAATGAGGCAAGTCACACTTTTTGTAAACTGTGTTTCCTTTCTTCCAGATCTTCAAAATATCTTGAAGAAAATAGACTTAGTTGTGTCCCAGTGTATATTTGAAATATGATTTTTAAAATGCCTCCAAAAAGCACTGGCAAAGAAACTGGCTGATATAATGCAAACAGAAATGTTTGCTCTTCAAACTTGTAAATACTTTGAGAAGTTTTAGGTAAGGTTATAGCTTCTGGCTTATTGTTAAGTATATGTATGCATACATTCTTACAGAATGGCAATTTTAATCTTTTGATCAGAGAAGTTGATACTTAGGAAATCAGCAGTGAGTGTCTTAAGCTCGCAAGAGACCAAACTTGAGAACCTTCATGTCAAGGAGTCATTTGTGGATATATGCAAATTAAAGAAGTAGCCAAGAGCTCCACAGCTGTCATTCTTTTTCCATGGGTATTTGGAATTGACTACATAGTGTGTAATGTGGAGTAATTGAGAGTTATACTGATAACCCTTTAACATCTATTACTCCATGTGTATAAATAGGTGTGTTGTTCACAAGGAGTGCATCTTCATACTTGAATGTCAGTCCTGGATAAAGAGTCATGCTCTTGTGTTTTGCTTGGACTATGAACATTCTGGATGTGTGTTTAACTTCTCAGGTATATGAAGCAAAGCCCTTCTTAAGGCATATATCAGAGCTAGTAGATAACAGATAAAAAAATACAGAAAGGGAGAAATTTGCCTATGGGACCTGTGTATCACTGCCATTGCTGTTTTTCCAGTGAACCTCGTGTTTTGCCACTGCTCTGCTACATGATATTGAAATTCCTGAAATCACCAGATGGTGGTTGTCTCATTGACAACATGGAACCATTGAAAGAGTCTGCAGAAGCTATCAGAGAAATTGCAAAGTAATAATTTCTGGATGTGTTCGTTATCTATGAAGCGTATGACCTTCTGTTGTTTACTATGGCAACTTAAATATCATTACTGTTTGACTGTCCTGTGAATTTGTGTATTTTGCTTTCTACACTGTTATTAACATTTTTGTATGTTTGATGAGAGAGTTGGGGCTGTTCAGCCTGGAGAAGAGAAGGCTGCGTGGAGACCTCATAGCATCCTTCCAGTATCTGAAGGGGGCCTATAGGGATGCTGGGTGTCATGGGTTCAGCAGCAGCAGTCATATTTCTGCTTCTTAGTAGCTGGTGCAGCACTGTGTTTTTGACTTTTGGCCTGGGAGCAGCGCTGATAACACCAGTGTTTTCAGTTACTACTTGGTAATGTTTTGGTTTGACCAAGGGCTTTCTGAGTCTCATGCTCTGCCAGGGAGGAGGGGAAGCCGGGAGGAAGCAGAGACAGGACACCTGACCCAAACTGACCAAAGAGGTTATTCCATACCACAGCACGTCATGCCCAGGATGGAAGAGCAGAGAGCAGAGACGCGGCAGGGCGTGGGTGTACTGCGTGGTCGGGCTGGGTTTTAGGTGGTGAGCAATTGTATTCTTTCCTTGTGTTTGCCTTGTCATTATTGTTATTGGTGGTAGCAGTAGTGATTTGTGTTATATTTTAGTTACTGGACTGTTCTTATCTCAACCTGTGGGAGTTGCATTTTTTCGATTTTCTTTCCCATTCCTCCGGGAGAGGGGGGAAGAAATTGGGGGAAGTGAGTGACAGAATGAGCTGCGTGAGTTAGAGAGGCTTAAACCACGACACTGGGGAGGCACTGTAGTGAGAGGACAAGGGGTAACGGGTTCAAACTTAAACAGGGGAAGTTTAGATTGGATATGAGGAAGAAATTCTTTACTGTAAGGGTGGTGAGGCACTGGAATGGGTTGCCCAGGGAAGCTGTGAATGCTCCATCGCTAGTGGTGTTCAAGGCCGGGTTGGACATAGCCTTGGGTGGCATGGTTTAGTGTGAGGTGTCCTTGCCCCTGGCAGGGGGGTTGGAACTAGATGATCTTAAGGTTCTTTCCAACCCTAACTATTCTATGATTCTATGAATTCAGTCTCGTGTGTATGCCCACACTTGCAGTACTAGAACTAGTTAACTAAATCTGAGTTTGACTAAAAGGCTCTTTCCCATTTCATAGAGGGATGGGGCTAAAGCTGACGTTTGAAATAAGTTTTCTGGCTTCTAGGTCATCTAATTTACTTTAAAGAACTCCACCCTGTAATTTAGGTGTAATGTTTGCTTTGAATGCATTGTGTGTGAGTGAAAATTTGCTGTGTATCTCTTAAGTTGTACATTAGAACTTCTTGTATGTAAACTGAGTAGAATTAGGAGTTGAACAAGCAGCCTGAAAAATGAAGGACAAATAACATTTTGCAAATACTTATTTTTAGTAATTGCCAAATTGCCTTAGTATATCTTTGCATATGTGTAGGTTTTGCCTGATAGTAGCTTCCAGTCTACATCTGTTTAATAGATCAACATTGGAAAGTACTGCATAATTCATTTTTAATAAACATAAAACATATTATTGTAGGGAAAAAGATCTTGCAGATGCTTTAGAAGAAGGTGGCTGTGATCTTGAAACTGTGAGAAACATCGTTCAAGGAAGACAACTGCCTGCTCATCTGAGGGCCAAAGTCTGGAAGGTAAATGTGATCTTAAATCAAGAAGCAGGAAATACTTGAAGTTGTATTTGATTTGAGGTAAATTATTTAATTACCAGGCATCTCTATAAGAAGGGCTGTAGGACTGGAATTTTAATATGCATGTATGTTGATTCAGTTTTAGAATATTCGTCTCTATTGAGTTAAATTACCAAGTTCAGTAATTGGGTTAACTACAAAAGAACACTAAAATGTTTAGAGGGTTTTCTATTTTTGTTTTCAGATTGCGCTTAATGTTGTAGGAAAGGGGGACAGCCTAGCATCCTGGGATGGCTCTTTAGACCTACCTGAACAGAGTATAATTCATAAGGATTGCCAAGAACTAATTGGTAAGTTCAGTTACGTTTAATCACCTGTGTGAAAACTTCTGTATTCTCAGTTGTCTTAGGACTTTGTTATTTGACTTAAATAATCTGAATTACATTTACATTTTGGATAAATCTTTCAGGAGGAAGATGAGAGAGCAGAGAAAATCTGTAATAAATCATTAGAAAACAGTAGTTTCCTATCTGTAATCTGACTCTTGGATGTCACACATTATGGAAGTTTAGAGTGTTATCTTGTTAGTATGTATGGTCAGGAATCTTTAGGAGTTGAAAAACTTATAATTTTTTTCCAGCCTCCATCTGTTAAAGCAGACACTTTCTCTATAGTGTCCTTCAAGTTTTTAATTGTCTAATGACTGGTTCTTAATCTGAAAAGCAGATGTAGCACCAAAATGTATATAACCTTGAAAGGAAGAAATACAGTAAACATAAACTAAACAGACTATTTTTAAGGAACATCTTTTTTTTAATACCAATTACAGCAAAAATGATAGGTTTTGGTTTTGAAAACAAGATGCTGGCAAGACATTGGAAATAATATTCCAGTATGTCTGTAAGGACCTGTCACAGGATCTGGTTGGCAGCTCATCACAAAAATGGCCAAAGCCCTGATACCATGCAGCAGCATTAATGTCAGTGATGGAGTCAATGCTGACTTATAAATAAGGATACCACTTCTTCTGGCATCAATAAGAGAATCTTTTTTATTACCCATCATGCTTTAATTTATTCTTGCGTAATTAAAAGTTAAGGCAGAGAGTGGAGTTATTGCATGCATACATGTCTACCCCTTTTAAAATGCATTTCTATGTTTTGTAGCTCTAGAATGGGGGAATTCTAGAGAGAGGTAAATTCCCACTGTGTTATTTAACCACAGTGCCTTTTCGGGAATATGGAAAAATGTCCTGGTTAGTGTTTATGACATACAAAATTAAGCACTTCAATGTCTGTTAGTTTTCCTTTTCTCTTGATTGGCAAATACTTTGTAATATGTAACAATATTAAATGGATGAAACTAATTAAAGTTAGTTCAGAATGAAGGTTCTATTGAGATTTCTGTTTGGGGTTGGATTAAATCTCTCTATTTCAGTGGTTTAGCAAAGCAAGTAGTATCCAAATTCAAATTCAATCTTCAGATGGCATTTGAGTTTTGTGTATTATTTTGTTGTCCTGAGAGGTAGAGAAAAGGAAATGCCAGATATTGATTTGTTTTGATGGGGAAGTATTAAAGACTTCTGAATTAAAAACTGCATTAAAAGTAGTGAGACTCGTAGGCTTCTTGTAATTGAGGGGGAAAATGTTCACTGGAAGTTTAATGCCCCTGTATCAATGTAGTGTAGGCATCTGTCTGTTCCAGACATGACAAGGTTATTCTTTCTATTACTGTAAGTCAGTTTAGCTATAGTAAATTTGACATTATCTGGGTGGATTAAAACATAAATTTATTTATGCAATAAATAATTTGTAAGAATATTTAATATTTGTCATTTAAAAATCTCAAGGTGTTTAAATATTAATATGAAAATCCTATGAACTTCAACTAAAGTCTGATTTGTTTCACTATAGTCTGTATAATAAATATCAGTGCATTTAGCTGAAAGTAAGCTAAGTAGTTATTTCATCATATGAAGGAAGGCATAATTTGGTGTATTGTACTGACATGTTTTAGTATGCATTTGATTCATTCCTTAAGTGAGGTGGATGCTAGTACTTTTTCTGAAGTGTTGTCAGCCTTTTAAATAACAGTCTATGCAGAAAGATGCTTTGGAACTAATTAAAACATAAGCTTTGTGTATGTATTCAACTCAATGATGGCAGTATTTAAGAAGTGTTTAGCTTGTTACCTTAATTACATAACTACTTTTGTATCATTTTTTTGGGTCAGTCTTCATCCAAATGCAACAGTATAAATGAAGGGCTCAGAATTTGTCTGTCATTAAATAGGGGACATCTGTGCCATAAACATATATTTTATATTATGTAATACATTGTTTCAAATTTTTATAAATGTTTATCCTCTGATTAGCAGCAGTACCAAATCAAAATTAAAAGCCAGGTGTAGTTGTAAGTAATCAAATCCTTTCTCTTTTTTAGGTACCCTAACAGCCCCAAGTTTAAAATATTAGGAAAATTACATTGAAATAGAGATTAAAAATGTGTTTTATATGCTAATACTAAAATTTAAGTTTGTAAGATGACCCAATTTCAAACTACTGGGTTTCATAAATTAGCATGTCAGTGGACTTCTGGGGTATTGGAAGTATGCACTGTGGGTTGATCTATTCAAAGAGGTTGTTGTAGAGTCAAACAAAGTTATGTGCTTAACGCATCAAATAGAGAGGCATTCTCTGCCTTAAAAGAATCCATCTCTTTTGTTTCATATAGATCCTGGAAACACCAAACTTCTTTCATCATGTTGTTGTGATATTTAAATGCCTTATCATACTGGAGTTATAAAATCATTTGTATTTTAGTGCCTTTTGGAAGCCATTCTGTGAGCATTTGATTCAAGCTGCTTAGTTTTGTTGGTCTTTTTTTGCTGCCTTTTTTCCTTTTTCTTTTTTTTTTTCCCCCCCAAAACAGTCCCTATTGGTACAATTGTGCTATGAAATAATCTCATTCAAGTTCTCTGAAAGGCCATTAATACAGTTTATATTGCTGTGCCTATTTCAGACCAGTTGTCAGTGCCAGAAGAGGAGAAGTCAGTACTACTTTTGGATATTGAGTCTGTTATTACTTTTTATTGTAAATCACGCAATGTTAAATACAGTTCTTGTCTCGGCTGGATTTATCTACTCAAACCTCTGGTGCACCTTCATTTGACACGCAGTGATTTGTACAACTGCTTTTATGCTATCATGAATAAATTCATTCCAAGGTAAAGCTCTCTTTCTTTTGCCTATGTACTGTTTTCATTGGCATTAAAGATATTTTCTGAAAGAGTGTGCATGTTGGTTTCAGCTAGAGCAGCACTGCTAGTAGCAAAGTTGTCAAATCCCTTTATATGCTGATAAATTGAACCATTTTCGGTACCTTACGTTTTGAAGTCCAGGAGATACTGAGTTGGTTTAAGATGTAAAGAGCTAGCATGTGACTGTTGTAGACTCAATGTGCTTTTGAAGAACAACTGTTGTTTCATGCAATATCAAAAATAATTGTTTAGGAACTATCTAAGTCTCGTATGTTATATGAAATCAATTTTCTTTCTTTTCACAGCATTTTTCCTATGTAAAATGCTTCTGTCTCTGTCACTACAAAGTATTTCATAAGCACTAATTAAGTCTCACAATTTGTTTAGAAGTAGTTAATATTTTCCCTGTTTTCTACTGACTTGGGACTGAAATAATTTCTTTTTTGGGTTATTAGATTGTTATTTTATGAATAAAATATGGAACTGGAGTGTCTCACGCTGTTGTATAGGTGGTTTCACTAAAATATTTTTTTATTTATGTTGGAGTAGCACCATGACATTCCAGCAAGGCTGCGGGGACTTATGGTTAAGACGTTGTAAAATAATACATGGATAGTCTGTAATTAAAGGTCTTAGTATGAATCCTTGGAGAGGAGATTCCAGCCCAGCTACTGAATGTGTGCCCGTAACATGGAAAGTGCTCATTTGGTGCCATGTTAGGAAACGTTTATCTGTCCTGTCACTTGACTCATTTAAAATACTATTCGGCTCTGTGAACTGTTTGAGGGTAGTGGCATTGCGGTCAGTGGCATTATGGTCAGGTAAATCTGTCGTCTATATTTTTTTTGAAGGCTTTCAGAGTGTTTAGTATTTTAAATTTCTCTGTAAGTATCTAGCTGGTGTTTCAGCAAGATATAGGCTGGTTTCTCTTCCCTCCCTCTGCAAAATGACTGGAAGCAAAAATGAAAGACATAGAAAAGCAATTTGTAGTAGACTTGCAAATCTCCACTTAGGTCAGTTTGGTCTCAATTCGATATTTGACTGCTGGACCATCACTACTATTTGATAAAAGTTTCATTTTTAATTTTTTGTTGGTCTTGTTTTTTAAATCATATGCTTCTTATTCACACTTTCTCATGTTTTGTAACTATAATGAAATATTTATTGGGAATTTATTCTAACAAAATATTGAAAATAGGTGAAGGAAATGTACAGCATAATCTGTTGCGCTTTTTTTCATTATTTTTTTGAAAGAGAATCTCTAGCAAGACAAAGGAAGAATGAGGAGGGGAAAAAACATAATAGGCTATTTTAGATGATAGAGGGTTTGCTTCCCCCCCCCCCCCCCCCCCCCTTTGAAACACTGTTATTCTCAAGGCGCTTGGTATAAAGTATCCTGTGGATACCCACCTTTCTTTTCCTCCTGCTTTTCCTCTAGAATGGTAAGCTTTCTGAACTGTACAAAATTAAGGAACAGTTAATATGGAAGTTCAAGGTCATTAGTATTCTTTGGACCATAAGTAGAAGAAAACACCGTCTCAGATATGCAATGGAGCAATAATTTGTGTGAGAGCTTCTATGGTAGTAAACTAATAAAAAACCTGCTGGATAATGGAAGTGTCTCCTCCCAGGGAGCACATGAGGAAAGTGCATTACATATGCTTACATTACATCAGTGTTGCCTGTAACAGAGGGTATAAACCAACTTCATTCAGTTAAAAAAACAAACAAAACAAAAACCCAGCAGCAATTCTCCCCCCAAAAAACCACCACCATCAAACCACCCTCTCCTAAAGTGAAATATAGGTTAGTTTCTAAGGCAGTTTACTTCTGTTTAGCTAAATATCTCCCTCTCTTTTTTGTTTGTTTGTTTGTTTTTGCTTTGCTTTTGTTTTTTATCAGGCCTTCCAATGGCTGAGCCTGCTGCCTCTGTGAGGCTTTCAGCATTGGAAGTGATGAATAGGTAGAGGAATTCACAGTTCTTGATACGTGGGGGATTTTATTGGAATTTTTTTTTTGGTGGGGGGAGGTTGGTAGGGGAGGTTTGTTCTTGGTTGCTTGGTTCTTGTTTGCCTTGTTTTTAAACTGGGTATTTGTTACGGGTGGATTACTGTGGCAGGTACCAGAAGTAAATAATTGAGGAAAACAGTTCAGAAAAATGTCTAAGCAAGGATGTTCAATTGTCAGTATAAGTTTAGAAAGATTCTTTTTAAGTTATTTTTGGGTATATATCTATTCTTCATGTTAAAAGGTGGTAAAGAATGACTGACTGACTGGAATAATTGACCATAATGACCATTCAAACAAAGTAGCGTGCAAGTCTAGATACGTAGGCTATATTTTCTTCTTTTCATACTTTAACTTTTTTTGTCCTGTTAATTTAATGGTAAGTCAGAGTTCTTGTGATAATTTCAGAAAAGAATCCCCATATATAATTTGCCATTTCACCACCCTTGTTTGAGAAAGTTGATAATTGTGTTTGGAGATCTGTGTGTCAGGTTTCACATTAGTTTGCTTAAGTTTTTAAGCACTTGAGACTTGTTCATAGTGTCTTTAAAAGAGCATTTCTTAATTACAAATACTGCTTGTTTCCTGCTTAATGAATTGACATTTAAATTGTTATTCATGTATGAAATAAGAAACTTTCATATTTCCTTTGGCTGCTGTATTAGGATTATTTATGTGGGGTTTTAATTCTATTTTCAATTAACGATATTGATACCATGCAACCCTTGCTTACATATTTAGATCTGTTTAAAATACTTTTGTATTATATACTCTTGTCAAATAATGGCAGTGTTTCATTCTTTCTCCCACTTTATTAATACAGTGGGGATTTCAGTCTTTGTGGGTTTTTGGTTTGGTTTTTAACTTTTGAGGCAAGTTGACTTCATGATCAGTCCCTGTGACTTATAAGAACAACGTATGAAATTGCATAATCACAACCAATAAAGAATTGCTACTGGAAGTCTGACAACTGAAATGTTATGGAGAGGTTTATGATTATTTTCACTGCTATTTTTTAGGGATTGTTTTATGAAGGGAAGACCATTTCATCTTTTTAGACTGCTTCTTCAGTATCATGAGCCTGGACTCTGCTCCTTTCTTGATACTAAGAAGATGACTCCAGACTCATATGCACTCAACTGGGTAATAAAGTGAAAGTAGGGAAACGTAATGAATAAAAATTTCTGTTAAAATTTAAGTATATGTTACCCGTTTGTGCAAGAGTAGTACAGTAGATTAGAACTGCATATATTGAAATGATTTGCATGTTTTAATGTAGTGTGGGCTTTTTGTCTTGAGTCATTTAACATAAGGTATGAGGTCATGTTAAAGCCATATTTTTATGGATCTGGATGCTAATTGAGCCACTGATGTTAGTAACTACTTTGAATAAGTAAGAATGAGAGCAAATGACACGCTCAAAAAGTAAGCAGATGTGATGTTAGTTTTTATAGTGGGCAGGTGTATGGTTTTAGATATGGATAAACATGAGCCTAACAGGTCTTTTAAAGCTAAATTACAAATAGTTTTAAAAACCTCCATGCTAATAGATGTATTTGAGTGCCTTATATGGTGCTGTGCCTTTTAGGATATAGGCACATATATTTTGCACCTTTTCATTTCCTCCTCACTGCCTCAAGTTGGGATAGTTATAAAATTGCTTACCTCAATCTTTTCTTTTATTTAAAAAAAAAAAACAAAACTTTGAATAGCAGCTACAACATAAAGCAGCAAAAGTTTCATGGTTTAATGGTCCTTAGTATATGCAATACAAAACCATGATACAGTGCTTGCAGAGGCAAAGTCTCTAAATAAATAAATACTTTGACTCATGAACTTTTCTAGGCATTTCTTTCATACTTTGTAAAATTTTTTGTAACTCCCATGTACTTTCAGTTTAAGAAATAAGACTGAAATAAATTAATAAACTGCAAGGTCCTTATTTGTGGGGTTTTTTATTATTGATTTTGAGGTTTTTTTAAGATTTTATTTTTTTAGACTGCTACCAATTATAATATAAAAATGTCTCCAAGAAGAATTTTCATATTCTCAAAATCTGCCTGTTGCCAATCATCAGCCTTTAAAAGAGGAATCAGTTCACTTTTACTACTGAATCTCCCATTCCTATATGTATATATCTATATACAATTTTCCTTAGCAAATATGAACTTCTTTGAAGTTGTTTATTAAAAGTGCAATGATTCAGTAGGAAAAAAAAATCTTCCCTTTGAAAGGCAGGTAGGCAAATGAGCTAGTGCAGCTGCCAGACCACGATGTCATGCTTTCTGGTGTGCAATCTTAAAAAAAAAAAAAAAAGTAAAAATCTTAAGCGTTGTTTTATGAGATTACATTAAAATTCTTTGTTTCATCTGCCAAAAAAATCTATATAGAGGTATTTCTAATGTGTAGCAAAACATAAGCAACATTCAAAGACTTGTCATTCCCTCATTGTTCAGGGACATTTTGTCTTCAATTGTGTTTCACTCAGATTTGTATAGATATTCTTACCTTTTGTTATAGAAGTGTACTAGGAAGTGCTGAAATATTCCATGATAGTGTTTAAAAACACATACCAAGCTTTTGAAAACTGTAGCTCTTTTGTTACAGAATTAGTATGCATCACCACATTCAGTAAGACCTCTGAGGCCAGCTAGTATGCATTTGAGTTAGGTATGATTGCAGATACTATCTGGCATGTATGAAAAAAAGGTCCTACCTTTTTTTGTCCACTTTGAACTCTGCGTATCAGAGAAGATGTATTTTTAATTGGGAACATGGGAACAGGCAAACAGTTTGTTGAATGGTAATGAAAATTTTCTGTTGCTTGCCAATGTTTAATTACTCAGTCATAAAGCATCATAATGTAATGTTGAGCAAGTGACATTGTCAAACTAATGTGCCACCATGTTCAATTAGCTTGATTATACTGTGAAAAATAAAGAATGTTGTTTACAGGATCATTTCTAAGTCCTATTTGCTAAGCTAGTTGAATAAATGCATTTTTTTATTATTGTCTCATTGGAATAGTTGGTATTTAGCAGTGGCTATGAGCTAAACTGTATTCCAGCCTAATTGTGTTCTCTCTGGTTGAATTTGCAAGGCTGACAGTATACATTTGAGTTTGTGTTCACACTGGGCATATTTATTGACAGATAATCTGTAGTATTACTGCAGTGTTTCCATAAAAATTGGTTTTGAGGGTAGGACCATCTTTAAATATGTTGTGCAAATGTATGGTTTAGCATAATATTGTTGGCTTTATTTTCTTTTAGATATCTTCTATCTCTGTTTAAAAGGTTACTCCGATAAGATTGTTCCTGGTTATTGATTTTTCTCACACTATTTTCCGAATTTTTAGCTTGGAAGCCTCTTCTCCTATTACTGTTCAGCAGAAGTCACTCAGGCAATATGGGATGGATATCTACAGCAAGCAGATCCGTTCTTTATTTATTTCTTAATGTTAATTATCCTTGTCAATGCAAAGTAAGTGTATAGTTAATTCTTTGGAACATTTCTTTGCTGACCCATATTAATCCATTTTTGTTTCATTTTGGTTTTACTGACTTGATCTGTGCCTGTGATTTCACTGTTTTCAGAGACATTATCATAGCACAAGAATCGGATAAAGAAGAAATGATAAGTAAGTACTCTTATGTAATAGCTTCTCTTATTCAGCTGCTAGTGAAATATTTACCACATAGTACAATCCCCATTATTATTTTTAATTACTATATAACTGAATTATTTATTTCCCTATGATTTTTCTCATTAATGAATCCCCTCACCTACTAATTCCTGTCTTACTATTCCTTTGCTGCATCATATTTACCCTGCCTTTAATATTCCTTTCTTGTGTTTCATTTTAGTACTCCCATACCTAGTTTTATGCTTGTTTGGAGCACTTGAATCTAACTCTTTAAGTCCAGAGCAGCAGTTTTCAAATCTTTCTTTAAATTTGCTGCACTGGGTATTTTCCAGATTATCTTTGTATGCACTTGATTTGAGCCTAATTCATTGTTCTTGCCTTACCCTCTTCAGGTTTTTTATAGAAATTACACTAAATTTCTTGTGAGCCTATTTCACCTGCCTTTGGGTTTGTTGGTTGTTTTTTTTTTTTTACGTGGCATAATACAATATAATTAATAATCTCTAGTAGTTAAAAACGAGCGTGCTTGGAATTTTGCATCTTTGCCATGTACTGCAGAACTACACCCTTACCATCCTGGATCCATATAACAATACTACTGATTAAGTGCTGTGCTTTAGGGGATTCTCTTGGTCAGTCCTCTTTAGAAAAAGCAGCTGACTTGGTATTACAACTGAAAACTAAAACTGTACAGATGTAAGAGCATGGTAAATAATAAGTTGCATAGCAGGTTGAACATCTAGCAAATAGCATAGGTTTCCTATGGATAAGGAGTATTTCCTCTACCTTCTCTTTTTACCTGGAGAGTGAATCAACATTCATGTTTAATCAATAAACTCAATTGTGTTATGCCTTGTTAAAAATTAAGTTAGTTTTATGATGTGACAATATATATGGTGCTTCTTTTCTATATGTGAAATAATGGTGCACTTGTGTTGTTTGTATATCTCAGAGTTCTTAGAAACTTCACCAGCCAATCTTGATTTAGAAGATATAGAAGATCTCTTCTCTTTGGCACAATATTACTGTAGCAAAACTCCAGCTTCTTTCAGGAAGGTAATAAGAAAGTAGTTTTGAAATTCTTTTCTTTTTGGAGTCTGTTTAAGTTTCTGCTGACAATAACTTTGAGTATTTCATTGTGATGTTATTTTAAGTTTTTTTTTCTTTTTCATGTTACTCTGGTGGTATTTAATGTTAGGATCTTTGGAAGGTAAGAAGGTCAAGTGAAACACGTTAAAGGGAAGCTTCCCTGCAATATTCTGACTTTATGACTGATGACCTTGTTTTGCAAACTAGGTTCTTGTAAGAACTGATGAAGTGAAAATGCCATACTGACATAACTGTGCTGTAGTAGACTGCACAGCAGTCCTAGCTGTACTTTGAACTCCAGTCACTTTCTAGAGATAAAGCAGCGATCATCTATGGCTGTTCTTTCAGTTCTTCTTTACTCAAGATATCTGACTTCAGTGAATTCATTAAATGAAAGCAATTGTTAGTTATTGCCATTTTATGTACTGTCTCTCATATGTATAGACAGTTATATGAGATCTTTTGGGGGAGGAAAAAAAATAAAAAGAACCAACCAAAGAAACCCAAAAACCAGAAGTATTTCATCATGTTGATATTGTCACCACCATGCTTGTGAAAAGTGTGTTTGTGATGGAAGGTCAACCCTTGACATGATTTAAAAAAAAAAAAAAAATCAGTTGATTAATTTTTTTATGATATTGTGAACTAGACACATGTGTACCTGGTTTAGTATTTGTGACATGGTGGATATAGTTTTGCTTTAAGCCTTCACATCTAAAGACAATGGCTTCAGTTAACTCTTTTTTTCCTTGCCTTATTAGGGCAACAGCAGTCTTTTTGGCAGCAGCTTGCTGGGCCTCAAAGATGATGACACAGACTTGAGCCAGGCTCTCTGTCTAGCAGTTTCTGTGTCAGAAATTCTTCAAGCAAATCAGCAACAAGGAGTTAGTATATTGAATTACTATTACTCTTCCCTATTCCCCCCATTCTTATTTGTGTATCAAAAAATATATTTTAAATGCTAATAGCATACATGAATATTTCCTATTTTAGGAAAAAGTATTCTTGTCTTGAAGTTGTCTCCCTTGTAAATGATCTGCTTACTGCAATGTATTTATACTGTAGTAACTAGAGCTACAGCACAGAGACCTTCATACAGCTGATTTGAATCTGAGGAGTGGGAGCTTGAAGTAATATCTCACTAATTTGATTTCCTTTCCTAATGTAGTTATTGTAGAGAAAAATTTAAAACCCATTATTCATAGAATAGTTAGGGTTGGAAAAGACCTTAAGATCATCTAGTTCCAACCACCCTGCCATGGGCAGGCACACCTCACACTAAACCATGTCACCCAAGGCTCTGTCCAACCTGGCCTTGAACACCACCAGGGATGGAGCATTCACAACTTCCTTGGGCAACCCATTCCACTGCTTCACCACAGTTACTGTAAAAAACTTCTTCCTTATATCCAATCTAAACTTCCTCTGTTTAAGTTTGAACCTGTTACCTGTTGTCCTATCTCTACAGTCCCTAATGAAGAGTCCCTCCCCAGCACCCTTATAGGCCCCCTTCAGATACTGGAAGGCTGCTCTGAGGTCTCCATGCAGCCTTCTCTTCTCCAGGCTGAACAGCCCCAACTTTCTCATCCTGTCTTCATACGGGAGGTGCTCCAGTCCCCTGATCATCCTCATGGTCCTCCTCTGGAGGCTGCTCTGAATCTCTTCTCTGCCCAACCTGTAGCTGTGCCTGGGATTGCTCCGACCCAGGTGGAGGACCTTGCACTTGGCATGGTTAAACTTCATCAGGTTGGCATCAGCCCACCTCACAAGCGTGTCAAGGTCCCTCTGGATGGCATTCCTTCCCTCCAGCATATCAACCAAACCACACAGCTTGGTGTCATCAGCAAACGTGCTGAGGGCGCACTCAATCCCACTGTCCATGTCACCAGCAAAGATGTTGAACAAGACCAGTCCCAACACCAATCCCTGAGGGACACCACTCATTACTGGTCTCCAGCTGGACATTGAGCCATTGAGCACAACTCTTTGCGTGTGGCCATCCAGCCAGTTCTTTATCCACTGGGTGGTCCATCTATCAAATTGATGTCTCTCCAACTGAGAGACAAGGATGTCATGTGAGACAGTGTCAAATGCTTTGCACAAGTCCAGGTAGATGACATCAACTGCTCTAACCCCTGTCCATCAGTTCCGCAGCCCCATCATAGAAGGCCACCAGATTGGTCAGGCAGGATTTCCCCTTACTGAAGCCATGCTGGCTGTCACCAACCACCTTGTTGTTTTTCATGTGCCTCAGCATGCCTTCCAGGAGAATCCACTCCAAGATTTTGCCAGGCACAGAGGTGATACTGACTGGTCTGTAATTCCCTGGGTCATCCATTTCCCCTTCTTGAAAATGGGGGTTATATTACCCTTTTTCTGATTGTCATGAATTTCACCTGACTGCCATGATTTTTCAAATATGATGGACAGTGGCTTAGCAACTCATTTGCCAGTTCCTTCAGGACCCACTGATGGATTTCATCAGGTCCCATGGACTTGTATACGTTCAGGTTCTTAAGGTGGTCTCAAACCGGATCCTCTCCTACAGTGGGCCCAAGGTCTTCATTCTCACTGTCCCTGCCTCTGCCATCCAAGACTTGGATGCTGTGGTCGGAGCATTTGCTGGTGCTGACTGAGGCAAAGAAGTCATTAAGAACCTCATCCTTCTCCAAATCCTGGGTAGCCAGTTCTCCCGAAAGCTTCTGGAGAGGGCCCACGTTGTCCCTAGTCTGTCTTTTATTTGCAGTGTACCTCTAGAATCCCTTCCTGTTATCCTTAACATCCCTAGCCAAGTTTAATTCTAAGTGGGCCTTAGCTTTCCTAAGCTGGTCCCTAGCTTCCCAGACAACATCCCTGTATTCTTCCCAGGCTGCCTTTTACGTGCCTCTTTTTTTCCCCTCTAAGTTTCCTTAGCAGTTCCTTATCCATCCAAGGAGGTCTTCTGGCCCTCCTGTTGCACTCCCTTCTAGTTGGGACGCAACACTCTTGAGCTTGTAGCAGGTGATCCTTGAATATCAACCAAGAGTCTTGGTCCCCCCTGCCCCCTAGGGCTGTATCCCATGGAATCTTACTGAGCAGGTTCCTGAAGAGGCCAAAGTCTGCTCTCTTGAAGTCCAGGGCAGTGAGCTTGCTGCTCGCTCTTCTCACTGTCCTGAGGATCTCGAATTTGACCATTTCATGATCGCTGCAACCAAGGCTGCCCTGAAGTATCACATTTCCAACCCTGCTGGTTAGCATGCAGTCAAGCATGGCACCTCTCCTTGTCAGCTCCTCTATTACTTGCAGAAGGAAGCTGTCTTCCACACAATCAAGGATCCTCCTGGATTGCTTGTGCCGTGCCATACCATCCCTCCAACAGATATCAGGGTGGTTGAAGTCCCCCCTGAGGACAAGGACCTGTGAGCATGAGGCTGTTCCTGTCTGTCTATAGAGCACTTCATCCACAGAGTCTTCTTGATCAGGCGCTCTGTAGCAGATCTCTACAGTAGTGTCTCCCATCGCTGTTCTCCCTTTAACCCTGACCCACAAACTCTCTGTTAACTGATCACCTGTCCGCAGACAGTTTCATACTCTCCAGCCTATCCCTAACATAAATAGCAACTCCCCCTCCCCGTCTGCTGGGCCTTACTTTTCTAAAGAGCCTAAATTCAGTACCTTTGAGAATAACGCCATTATGAAATGATCTGTCTCCTGTCAATGATAGGTTTAAACAAACCAAAAAAATTGATTCAAGGTATTTCTGTAATAGTTAATTGCAGACATACTTAGATGGAGGGACTTCACTTTGAGCGTTTAAGACCAATAGATGGATAATAGTACAGCTAGATTACAATGTTTCTTATTGACTACTGGCTTTTTATAGCAGTTTCTAGGCCTCTTTCATTATGCATGTTCTTCCCCTCTGCCCTCAGTCCAAGTCGAGTATCTGTTTATATCCTGTTTAACTCACTGGGATATAAAGCTATCCTTATGTGCTGTGTTAAGTAGTAATGGGATGTTGGATTGGCACTTCAGATTTGTCCTTTTTGATGTCTTCTTGGCGTATGCCCTAATACCCACTATATTTCTTCTAAATAGTGGTGAAATAATTAAACTGTATGTACTGCACTTGAGTGATCCTTTATGATGTACAGTCTGATGTATTGATGGGAAATGGCTATTGGAATACTGTTGGTGGTGCGGTAACTGCATAAGTTCAGATTAATCACATGAAATAAGGTTTTTCAATAGATGTTAGCCCCTTTGAGTGGTTCCTGTAGTATTGGTATTAAAATATATTTGAATTATGTACTTTCCCATCAATAATTACATGATTTTACAATTCTGTAATGGACAAAATCTTTCCCTTTCAGGAAGGAGTAAGGTTCTTTGTAGTGGATTGTCGTCCTGCAGAACAATACAATGCTGGGCATTTATCAACAGCATTTCATTTAGACTCAGATTTGGTAAGTATGCTTTTTATTTCCTTACTAATTTTTTAAATCCTGAGTTAAACAGAAGAAGAAAGAAATGTCTGTCTTGAAAAAATAAACTATCTTTAGTTTAGGCTCTGTACTGCAGTGTCTAGCTGTGTGATGAGGTTTCAAAAGTTAGCTCCCCTAAAGGAGCTTGGTAAAACCATCATTTTACTGAGAAGTTTAGTCCTTAATGACGTTAGAACTTGGGATACCAGACTTCCTGTTTTTTAGTTAGAAGTGGAAACCCATACTGCATAAAGCCTAGACATTGCTTGGAGGAGAAATCTCTTTTTAGCATTGTAATTTCTACTGAAAGGTGTCATTAATTTTAACAAGTAGCGGTTTTTAATTTTCTTTTTTTCCCCAGCCAGTCTTACTACAGCCTGCTTGTAAGGAGCACATGTCTTGAAAAGGATTTAGTTGCTCCTTTAAAATTTTTGCAGTGCAATATGAAAGAGGAAGTGCATTAATTTGTGAACTGAGATGTACTACAGACTAATTACTTCATTAACAACTTTACTGTAATTTCCATTTGAATATTAATTCTTAACTGAACATTCAGTCATGTTTTTCTTTATTCTTTTTTTCCCCAAATCATTTATGCTTCAGCTGTCTTACAGTGTATTCTTCACTTCTAGATTAATTCTGTACTACTACTCCCATTTCAAGCAGCCTGTGGATGCTGCATGCAATGATTTCAATGTGTGTACCCATAAAAGGCTTTTTTAACTTTCTTAGTTAAGAAACTCAGTTCTGCATCTATTATCTTTATCTCTCTAATTAAAATAATGCATTATTCAATATTCTTTGCACACGTATTACATAGTAGAGAAAAAAAGGCTCAGGGGAAACCTTACTGCTCTCTACAGCTACCTGAAAGGAGGTTGTAGCGAGAGAACTGCCTCAAGTTGCACCAGGGGGGTTTATATTTATATTGGATATTAGAAAATATTTCTTCACTGAAAGAGTTGTCAAGCACTGGAACAGGCTGCCCAGGGAAGTGGTTGAGTCGCCATCCCTGGAGGTATTTAAAAGACCTGTAGATGTGGCACTTGAGGCATGAATTAGTGGTAGAGAGTTGGCACTGTTAGGTTTACAATTGCACTCAATGATCTTAAGGTTCTTTTCCAACCAAAATGATTCTGTGATATAATGTTCCTGGTTTTAACATAGATCAAAAATTATTTCGGAAGAAACTTTCCCTGTGGTATGTGGGTGTCCTGCTAGCCTTAATTGAACATCATATTCAATACAGTGGAAATGAGCAATATAAATTATTAAATAGTTTAAAAACATAGTAATACATGAAAAAGAAGTCCATTAAGACAATTCTTCAATTGGATGTGATTAGTTCATATGTATTTAAATTACATATTGGGATTAACTTCTGCAGTGTGTGAGTTGGTATGGTTAGGATCCTTCATTAACCATGCTGGATGAATGTCGCTAGGTTCATCTCTGGTTTTAAAAGTTTAATGCCAGGAAAACATTGTAAGGGGAATGATCTTTGAGATAAAAAGTCATTAATGGAACTTCAGTGCATTTTATACACTTGTATGCGTGAAGTACATACAACTTACTTTAAGGGAAGGCAATGGGGAAAGCGCTTTGAAATCAATCTGATTTAAAGGTAGTCTTAGATGAAGTAGTGAGATTTAGCACATGTGCAATAAAGCATTAGCATTTGGCTCTAGGAAAACCCTACTTAAAATTCATATTGACTTACTGATGGCTAGATTGTGTATTTGTTAATTTGTATTTAGTCATTTGATGCAGTGTGAAGGCAAAGTAATGCGAATTCCTCCCTTCCTTTTCGCTCCCTCAAAGCCAGTTACAGGTCAGTATTTCCTTATTAATTTAAAATAGCCCTTTAGGACACCACAGCCTTGACTTGTTGAGAGAACTAAGAATCCCACCTGTTTCTTTGTAATCCTGATTGTAGTTTTATTTTTTCCAAATCTTCATAAGTAAATGAGAAAAATACTTACTAGTGAGACAAGAGGAGGACCTTACCGGCACCTAGAAATTCTAGGTATTTTTAAGGGTTTCAAAACTGCAGAGTTTGAATGTGTTGTACTCAAGCATATGAAATAAGGAAATCGGTCCCTCTGCCATATTGCCAACTTAATGCAACATGAAAGTTGCAAGGACTTTTTCTACTCATGTTTAGTGTTTGCAAAAAATACACTAAAAAATTAGTTAGCTGCATTTCTTTCCTGGGGAGAGCAAGGTAGAGTGAGGGGGAAAAAAAGGACTGTTCTCACTGTTCTTCATGTAACATGAGGTCTCAGTCAGGCTTTTTTGTGTGCATGTATCTTGTACAATGATGATATTGCCTTCTTTGTGCTCAACAAATTATAACAATTTTTAATGTCTGTATCTTTTTACAAGTGGTGTTACAATATTCTGGTGTCAAGCAGCACTTTTTGTTTGTTTGTTCCGCAGATGCTTCAAAACCCATCAGAATTTGCACAGTCTGTAAAATCCCTATTAGAAGCACAAAAGCAATCTATTGAGTCTGGCTCCATAGCTGGTGGGGAACATCTCTGCTTCATGGGAAGTGGCAGGGAAGAAGAAGATATGTATATGAACATGGTGCTAGCACACTTCTTACAGGTACAACTAAATTGCTGTTGATTTTAATAGCTGAAATAAAGCATCTCTGCACATAACATCAATACTGAATGACAGAATATTTTCCCCTTGAAATCTTAAGTGTTTTTACATTACTCAAGGTTACAGTTTTTATGAAATGAACCTGTGTGTCATTACCATACTTGCAAAACTAATTTCACAGGTGTTTCTTCAACCAAAAATGTCTTTTCTGTTGCAGAAGAATAAGGAGTATGTAAGCATTGCCAAAGGAGGATTTATGGGTAAGCTTATTAATAATGAGCTTTGGCTTGAGAAAACTTGATGTATTAATGCTGTTAATGTTTTTACTAGGCTTTGGCTAAAAATCAGCTAAAAGAATAACAAATAGTTCTCATTTGTCAGTTTTTTGCTTTGTGCGAATCAACACTGTGCTCTTGCACATTTGTGGTTAACTGTTATGGCTTACCCACATTTCTGAATGGAGAAAAATTTAATACAGGATGTGGGGAAATGCCCTCGTTATAACATCTTGTCCTTGATGTTTATTCTCTGTAGATAGCAGATCTGTATGAAGATGTTACTTCATAATTACTATTAACTTGTTTTTTCTTAAACCATCAGTTCATAATTCTGCAGTTCATGTTTCTGGAGTCAGTCAGGTTCTACAACCTGATTGTGGAGAGATTTGTGCTACAATATAAGTATAGAGACATTACTAGATAATATGTGCAGTGTCACAACAGTTATCTTTAGGATCAAAGCAGTGATTCATTTTTAGTTGCTGCTGTATTTTAACTATTTTCTTTACTAAACTCAAGATTATCCTAATGCCATTTCACTACTGAAAGAAAAGCCAGGGATGATTATAGTAGTATCTGGATTTATCTGTTTTATTAAATCATGTGAAGCAAAAATTGCTACTGATTAGTCTTGGATATACAGCATTTTCATCAGCAGACTAGTTCCAGTATAGTTCTGAATGTTTTTTTTAATGGTCTTTTAACAGCCCTCCAGCAGCACTTAGCAGATATCAATGTGGAAGGACCAGAAAATGGATATGGCCACTGGATTGCTAGTACCTCAGGCTCAAGAAGTAGCATAAACTCCTCTGTCGATGTAAGTGAATTTTAAACTTAAGTGGTATAGTGGGATGGGAGCTGTGGGTGTACTGAATTTTTTTTTTTATATTCCTCATTTTGTTCTGTAAAATAGATTGCTGCAAGTCATCATTTTCAGTTATGTATTTAATTTCCAACTATATTCATGGTCTAGCTGGAGGTGACCTAAACATTTTTATCCTCTTGAGAGGAAGAGCTTGCTGTAGTTATTATCCAGCAGAATATGTAATGGACAGTGCTTTTTCCTGTCTCCTCTTCACTCTGGGAATAAATTACTATAAAACCAGCATTCAGTTTCATGGGAAAGCTCAAAATTGTCTCTTTTCTACAGCTGATATGTTGTATGTAGAATTTGGCTTTTAATTTGGATAAAATTTATCGTTAATAGAATTCCTTCCTCTCTAGATTTTTGTAGCAGAGTTCTTGGCAGTAAGGTTTATTAAGCTTGCTTTATTGGATCATCTTTAGCTCAGACACATATCATTGCTGTCATTTGATAGAACTCAAAAATAATACTTACTGCTGTAATTAATGCTGTACTCAGTACCAGAAAGTAGGTCACTATTTTATAGCCTGTTTCCTTTCTTAACAAACTAGAGATGATGTATCATTATTTTTATACGATTATCTGAGAGGAGTTACTTTTACAGGGTGATTCTCCTAATGGTTCAAGTGATGGAAAAGGGGTAAAGTCCCTGGTGAATAAAATGACGGTTGCTTTAAAGACTAAATCTGTGAACGTGAAAGAAAAAGTTATTAGCTTTATTGAAAATACATCTACTCCAGTGGACAGGTATGTCATTAATATCTCATTGTGATTTAGCAATGGGGAATGGCTTCCTGTTTCAGGTGGCTAATTTGTAAATGTGAAAACTGTGCTAATTAGGAAAAAAGTTATCTTCCAGTGTCAGCTTTTAGATTTCCTATCCTCCTCACAATTTTATTATGACACAATAAGGCTGCTGTGCTGCCTTAGTATTGAAAGGCCACCGTGAGCAGCCTTTTCTCTTAAATGTGTATGTGGAATTTGTCACTGCATGGTAGTTTGACTTTTTACAATGTGTCAGTTCTGTATTCGCCCTAGAAGTCAAGAATTATTTCATTTTCATTTCAGTTCCTCTCCATCCTTGACTCTCAATGGGTGAATAACAGAAAGATACTGGGCAGGGGTTTTTTTGGTTGGTTGGGTTTGTTTTGTTTTGGGGTTTTTACTGCCCCATCTTTTCAAGTATTAACTTTTTTGAAAATCTTGATTTTTTTTTTTTTTTTTTTTTCCCAAGTCCTGATGTAAAGCTGCTTTTCAAACCCAAAATCCACTCTTGTTCATTTTTTGTATCTTCAAATAAAGCTGGGAAGAAGGATGTGCAAGCATGTTAAAAGGCACTCTCAAAGTTGGAAGTCATCATTCCCAATACTTAATAACAACTTTCATCTGACAAAGCTTTACTTGAATAGCCTGTTTTAGAGTTCTTTAAAATGCAGCCTTTGGAGGTTTATGTTGCCAAGACGTTGGTATGCAAGAATCTTACAGAGCTGGTATAGATAAAAATTACTGTTTCTTTTTGTGGTGGAAAAGGATTTTCTAAAATTACTCCACAACTAGAGGCAAAAAAATCTTAAATAGCACTCAATAGTAGTTTTTGTTGTGTGGAGACTTATATGTAAGCCATACATAGCATGAAGAATGCATCTTTTAGTAGAACTTTTACAGATATTTCTCAACCTCGTGGCTAACTGTCATGAAGCTTTTACTTATAAGCATCCTCCTTGAAGAAGACACATTGCCAATATAGAGCCTTTCAATCATTTATCTAGATTTTTCCATTATTTTTTTTTTTTTAATTTTTTTTTGTTTTGTTTTAATTCTTCTGTTTTGTCCTCTGCCCCAATGTACTGTAGAATACCTTTCAATATTCCCTGGCCAGACAGAGCAAGCCTGGAGCGGTAAGCTTGATAATTAAGCAGTCTGACTAAACCCACCTTTGTCGTACTTAGCATGGCATTGCAATATCTGTAAGCATTGGTTACACTGACAAAATTGCTCACATGTTTTTATATTAATTTAGGGGTGTTTAATATATTAAGGCTATCAGTTTTTACAAGTACTGGTCAGGGAACTAGAGGTAGAAAAAGAATGTATTTACTGGCAGTGCTTTCTTTTCTTAGTTTCTGCTTTGTTATTTCTGTTCCTTACTATTACTTTTTATGAATTCTTTTTTTGTTTTACTTGTCATTTCCCTGTATACATTTTGTTAGTGACTTGCATTAGTGAAAGATACTAGGAGCAATCATTGAACAAATTATGGCTTAAGGTCTTAGCAAGTGAGACTACAGCTATGAAAAAGACTTGCTATAAACTGTTCATAAAGCATCATCAGAGCTTAGATATAACAGGGAACCCATACATAAGTTCTGTCTGGAAATGTTAAAATTATATGGTTCTCATCACATGGTGATAGAACATGCTGATAGAAACAGACGTTCTCATTACTGGGAAAATAGAAGTGCTGAGTTAATAATACGCCTTGCAACTCTCCCTCATCTTATTCACATAACTACTGCATTTTCACACAAATGCGGAGTCTCTTCACATTCATCCGAGATTTACTGCCTTATAATTATTTCAGGAATAAAAATTGTGACTTGAGGCTATATAAAATTACTTACCTTTTGTCTCATAGACTGAAAAGCATGAAGATTGGTGCTGGAAAAATTAATGAAGGTTTTAAATTTTGAGTTTTCAAGGATATTGGACCAATTCTTTCAAGTAGTTTGCACATAATTTGGCATAGGATTTACCCATATGCATGAAAGAATAGTGTTGTGTGAGCAAAACCAACAGTAATAATGTTAACCAGTATGCTTTAAAAAAGTGGGAATATCCCAGTATCACATAATATATTTTGTTAATTTAGAAATCCTAAAGATTATGGGGATTTCTTCCCACATTTTATTGATCAGTTTTTAGAATATGGTTAACTTAAAACACTTGGGGAGTATATTCTATAACTGAAAGACACTTGAATCTGTATCTGTAACCAAGAAGTTGTGATACACTGAGATTTTTACTTCAGTTATTTCACTTGCTACTTTCACTCATAGCTTATCTTCTTCCCTTGGGAAAAGGAATATAGATCATAGATCAGTAGATGGTTCTCTTAAAATTGAAACTCTTAAAAACCTGGAATGGCATTCTTTTCCCATCCATTCAGTTAGATCCATTTTGTATTTATCACCAATATATTTCATTTTGAAGGTTTGCCACTAAAAGGAACTGCATTCAATTTATAACAATGTAATGATGGCATTCCATGTAAACAGGTTAAAGGAAATCCATTTCTACTTTGAAATGTTAGAAGATTTTTATAAAATAGCTTTTTACTTTCTCTTGTCTTGACTAACTTTGACTTGTAAAAACCAACAAGATCTTCTCTTAAATCCTCTCTGTGTAATTCAATATAACACTGTTTAGTTGTGCTTTCTTACTCAATTAATTGTGTATTACTAAAGCATATTTACAAAAGCCTCCATATATAAGCACTGCCCTTTTGAATTGTCAGTGTCATTGATGCTTATTGTCCTCAACACTAATGAGCATGGTTTTGTATGTTTATTTTTTGTTTCATTGTAGAATGCATTTCCGGTTTGGGTGGGGCTTTTCTTCTCCTATTAAATATTTCTTTGGTTCTGTCTACATTAGTAAAAATGAAGGTTTCTTTCTCGACTTGCAAATATGCTCTCATGTGTGAGTACTAGGATTCATATTACTGTGGTGGTTCTACAGTAGCATGTAAACTGGAGTTTTTTGCATATACTTAAAACAGGAACTAGGGCACATAGTTTATAGGAAACATGAATAAGGATTATGGGGCAGAAGGTTATAGGATTGAAATGGGAGGAAGGGACAGATGTGTTTTGGTTTTGTTTGTTTTGGGTTGGTTTTGGTTTTTTGTTGTTATGTTTTGTTTTGTTTTTAACTACAACATGTTGCCAGTTCTAGAGGCTAAAATAATTTAGCCTTTAGTAATTGTCTTATTTTTTTCAGCAATCACCTTGTTTATGACTCTCTGAACCTTTAGATTTTCTCATTTTTTAGGTATTCCCAGCAATTGAGGGCCAGAACTTTTAACCTCACAGCTGTGACCATGTAATCACAGCACTCTTGAGTTGAAGCATTAAAATATCTCAAGCTTTGCAACTGTTACTGACAAACACTAAGACTCAGTTGTGCTTTTCTGTCATTTAATACAATTTATAGAAATAGATTCAAATGTGACTTTTGAGGTCAGTTTCTATGCAGAAGTGTAGGAATTTGGCACAGGCTGGAGAAAATGATGGACAGGAAATCAGAATTCACACTACAAGTGAGGGTTTATAATAACCCCATGTGCTGGGTTCAGCAGTAGCATTCATTTTTTCTCCTTCTCAGTAGCTGGTGCAGTGCTGTGATTTTGACTTTTAGCCTGGGAACAGCGCTGATAACACCGATGTTTTTAGCTGCTGCTCAGTAATGTTTAGTCCGACCAAGGACTTTCTGAGTCTCATGCTCTGCCTCGGAGGAGGGGAAGTTGGGAGGAAGCAGAGACAGGACACCTGACCCAAACGAGCCAAAGAGGTATTCCATACCACAGCGTGTCATGCCCAGGATATAAACTGGCAGCAGTTACTCAGAAGGGTTAGATCACTGTTCGGTCAGGCTGGGTATCAGTCGGCGGGTGGTGAGTGGTTGTATTCTCTTCCCTTGTTGTTTCCCTTGTCATTATTATTATTATTGGTGGTAGCAGCAGTGGTTTGTGTTATACCTTAGTTACTGGACTGTTCTTATCTCAACCCGTGGGAGTTACATTTTCTCGATTCTCTTCCCCATCCCTCCGAGAGCAGGGGGAGGAATGGGCGGAGGGAGCTAATGAACTGTGTGGCTGATTTACGCTGGGCTTAAATCACGACACCTCACCTTGAAGTGCTTAAGGTATTTTGTTATCTTCTGAGGAATGAAAAATGAGCTTCTAGACATGTTAGTTAATAGTATTCATTTTCTCCTCTATCCCAATTTGGAATCATTGTAAAGTTGTCCTGATTGTCCCGAAAAGTTTCAGTTTCATGCTAGAAACTTCATAGCATGTTGTCAGTCTTCAGGTCTCTATTGTATTTTGTCAGAAGTTGGGTTTTGGAGGGTTTGTTTTGGTTGGTTGCTTTGTTTGTTTTAAACAAAAAAGTATTTATTTTCATTTTCTTTATTACAACAGTCAGCTTTGCCAAGTAACTGAAAACACGCTTTCACTAACCAAAATGCTTGTTGGGTCAGTCACAGCTTCCTTGCAGGCAGCTGCACAAAATTCTCATCCTTCTCAGTTGCACAGTTGTGTTTACATTTTGCTAATATGTTATTGTACGTGTCATACCATCAGTTTGCAATTTGCTCTTCTTCTCTCACCCCATGTTACCTCCTGCCTGTTTCATTGCCAACAGACATGTAAGCAGCAGTGACAGAGTAGGAAAACCCTACCGTGGTGTGAAACCAGTATTCAGCATCGGAGATGAAGAGGAATATGATACTGGTACAGTAGAAGATTTTCCTTTTACCTAGAATAGCTTATTTAGACAAAGTTATTAAATTTGAGAGATAAGAGCATTTTACAACTGTCTTACAACTTGACATTTTTCTAACTGTCATCTTGGATTGTGTTTACTATGGTTGTGCCTAGGGCACTATACTGAAAGTATAGTTGGAGCTAGACTTTAGATGGCTAATGTGTATGCATCTCTCCAGTGTTTTGGACTTTGCTTTTTAGCATTGAATCTATTGATAATTGATTCATCTCTTGATATGCATGTAAAATGCTGTGGGAAAAACACACAAATTTTATTGATTTTTTTTTTTTTTTTTTAAATCGAAAAATTACAAACAGGACATAACAAGACAAAACAGGAATTTCACTCTTCTCACAAAGAGGAGGTTATTTTTGAGACCAGTGTTAATGTTAGAATGGCGCAGACCTAGTGCTGTACTGGTTTGTTGTGTTAGCGTTAGCTCACTCCCAGCCATCATCATCTCACAAGTAACTGTTCTGTGCCCGAAAGGTATACTCAGCTTCTGTGTGAGAAACAAACAACTAGACTAAGAATTTTTGACTTGCAAAAGAAACAGTTTAGGAAGATTAATGAGAGATTCATAGGATCTCGAGCTGTTTAAATAAGAGTGATGACAAACAGCAGATTATTGTTTGTCTGCTGTAAGAATTGGGAAGGAGCAAAATGGAAGTATCAGGCAGAAGCTTTAACACTAATGAAAGACTGCTCTAAATGCCATGTAATTAAGTTTGCACAGTTTCTTGAGCATCCATTATAGCGTTTGGCAAAGTTTGTGTGGATTCAGAAAACTATGTCCTCAAAGACCTGTCTAGAACATGTTTTCAGTAACGGTTCTTTGCTAATTTCTATTTACATTTGCTTTAAAAAGCACTATTAGTAAGTAAGCAGAATCACTGCAGTGATCTGAATAAGCAAAACCAATGCATATGAAGTTAAGTTCATGTTATTTTGGTACAGAAGAATATGAAAAGTGAGCCTGTTTCTGTATAATTGTTTTTGTGAAGTTTAGTGGGTTTTTTTTTTTGTAGTAAATAATTGCAATTTGCTATAAAAATTGAAGCCTGCTCTAGGTGGCCCTGCTGTGAGTAGGAGAGTTAGACCAGGTGAGTTCCAGAGGTCCCTTCCATCCTCAACCATTCTGTGATTATGCAAGATGAGAATGGGCTTTATTCCATTCATTTAAATTTCCTAATGTATTTTTTTGGTGCAAACCTTTTGAAAAGCGTGGCATTAATTCTGAATTGCTTTGAAATAAATAGTTTAACAAAGTGTAGAAAACTGAGTACTATGCACCCATGTAGTTGATGTGGTTCTGGTAGTCTTTGCCAAAACCTGTTGGTGTTGTAGATGCAAAAATTTCATGGCTACAAGGCAAGTCTGGACTGCAAGTGTAAGAAATCCCCTGAGTTGAAAATAGTTGTCTGCTGAGAGAGAATTTAAAAGGGAAATATCAGATATGTATGCCTTTTCCTTTCTTCCCTCTGAACAATTGTTTATGGCTAGGTAGGCCTTGGCTTGAACCAGTGTAGCTGCAGTGGGTTTAAGTGAGTTGAAAAATTGTCTGATGTTGTGTTTGAAAATATTTTTTTTATTTTTTTTACTTCTACCTCTTCCCTTCAAAACAGATGAAATTGATAGCTCTTCGATGTCAGATGATGATCGAAAAGAGGTTGTCAACATCCAAACATGGACAAATAAACCTGATGTGAAGTATAACTTCCCCTGTAATGAAGTAAAAGAAAATGGACATATGTTTCCCAGGTGCTGGAATTAGTTCTAAGCTTCATCAAAATGTCTGTCGTGATACATATTTAAAATATATATATATCAGCCAGTTAAGTTATTTTTTATATTAAACTAGGAAATAAAGGTGTAAAACAACCTAGAACAAAATGTTAACACTATATTTGCATTCTTGCATTTGCAGTGTTACAGAATGGTAATTATGTACAAAACCTAGTATGAAGTCTTGCTTTGTAAAACAAGATAGTAAGGGAAGTGTTCTCAGTATACATAGGCTTATTTTTCAAGACCAGGTAGACCCAAGTATGTGTGGCTCCTGTGGCTTTTTTTTCTTGTCTACTTGTTTGTGCCTTGTAGTACACACCCGTCTTGCCCCTAAGATTTAGTGACCTTGTTAATCCTGCAAGAACAGAACATGCTTTGGCTTCCTCAAAGAGTACAAACCCCTGTTGAATCTGGGTAACAGAAAATTATGATGGACTTTCTCTTGGTCATGGTCAGATCTGGGAACTTCCATTTATCTCTCTCTAAGTAGCTTATTTGTAGAATTTAGCTTTCTCAATAGCTGATATTTAGTTCATTAGCAAATTTAACATGTATTTTTCTTTTCCTTCAAGTCATCTCCTAGTAACAGCAACTCATATGTACTGTTTAAGAGAGATTCCATCACGAAAGGGACTGGCTTACATACAGTCTCGACAGGCACTCAACTCTGTAGTGAAAATCACATCTAAGAAGAAACATCCAGAACTGATCACCTTTAAATATGGAAATAGCAATACTTCAGGCATAGAAATTTTGGCAGTTGAAAGGTAAGCCATTTCAGTAGCAGAGATGTAAGTAATAATGATATCCAGAACACTGTCAACAGGAAATCAGGGGCATGTTATAATTCCCATAATTGAGCTGAAAAGTGATATTTTTTATTTAGAAATAGATAATTCAAATGTGAACTAGAAAAAAGTCAGCAGAATGAGGAGAGTTTACAAGACCCAGCAGAGAGGAACTCCATGGTCTGCAATGACAATTGCTGGGGATGGGATGTGTGCAACTGGTTTGGTTTTTTGTTATATATCTTAAATGAAAACAAAGCAGACAGTACTGCAGCCAAAAGTGTGGATTTGTGAAGAGTGGCATTTAAGAAAGTGGTGTTTCTTCTGTGTTGTCTTTTCTGGGACATCAAACTCTTCCTATGCACTGCACAAGGAGTCCAGAAGCCTAACTTCAAAACTCTAAACCCCTGAAACCTGTTTCCTTAAAGTTAGGTATTGCCATGTGCAGCATCTGTGTGCTGCAGCTGGGGGAAGTCAGAGGAATGGGTAACCTGTTCATTTTTTGGCAATAGCAAAGCTGGTGACAGCAGTTGGACATTTTCTCATCCTTTTCTATGGGGAGAACAGCGTGCAGGGGTGCTCTGGTATTACAAGAAGTGGGAAGTGAGTTTCCTAGCTAACTAGGGAAGTTGTTTTATGCCTGTTGACCTCTTAGAATGAAACAAGTTGGGTAGTAGGTCAGACACAGATAAACGAAAAGGTTGCAGAGAACTTTGCTGCTTGTTGAATTACTTCATCACCACCTTGTTGACTGGAGCAAATCCAGAAGAGAGGGGATCGTAAATAATCTAGAGCTATCTATGAGAATTAAAATAAAAATAGAATGAGGACTGCTGTGATTCAGTCAGACCATGCTATCTGTAGAGCTCTTAACCTCTCTAATATATGCTACTGTCAATTAATGAAGAACTTTTCCTTTCCAGGATGGCCTGTGAAGTACTCAACAGTTCTAAGTTCACAAATGAAAGTGTTTCGTAGTATAAATGGGAATTAAATGTTACTTTCTCAGTAATTTTTCATCTCAGTATATTCCCCTCCTGCTTCTCCCTAGGTTGTGCCAGAAGAAAAATCAAATCAAGAATTATGGAATTAATGCTCAATAATTTTATAGTGAATTAATGATGTCTTTTTTTTTTTTTTTTTTTTTTTAAGGTATTTGATTCCAAATGCAGGTGATGCTACCAAAGCCATAAAACAACAGATCATGAAAGTATTGGACGCCTTGGAGAGTTAATAACTGAAGACTTTGTAGAGAATGGTTTATAAAGAAGCAACCAAGATACTGTATGTGGACACAAGCTGACTGTTTCCCAACTGAATACTAAAGAGAATTTTTCTGTTTGCTGATGGGAGTGCCTGAGTAGCAGGCTGAAGATAGGGTAAATTATTATCAACTTCTGAATGGGATTTTTAATTTTTTAATTATATTGGTTTTGTTTTCAAGAAATGTTTATTATAAAGGTCAGTTTTTCATTTTTAATGCAGCTTTAATGTGAGTCATCTGCATCTGCAAGAGAAAATGCAGCTAGGCTTGCATTAAGTGTGTTAAAGCTAAGAAGCACTGCCAGATACAGAGAAGCAGTTGAAAACAGAATGGATTTTAAATTAGTGCTCCTTGAAAGTAAAATGTCTCTATTTTACATACAGTATATAAATTTGACTTTGCCTACTGGGTAGTATCAAGGACTGATTGATACTTGGGTTTATGAGCAGAACATAAAGATCCTAGCAGTACTGGATCCTTCTCATTAGAAATGGTTAAGTCCAGCTTGGGCTGCAGATAAATGGGAAAAAATGCAAGTAATCTGTAAAATTGACTTTTTTAAAAGTCTTATCCACTACTAGGTTAAGTAATTTGAAATGTTGGTAGGGTATTTTTAAATCCTAAAACGAAATGTGCACAATAGGCTTTTACTACAGGGTTGTTTTTTTGGTTTTTTTTTTTCAATTATGCAAAATCTTACATTTCATAGGTTGAAGCTGTTTCTCTTATAAAGATGAATGTGTGCATTGAAATGGAAGTTAATGCTTCTTGACAGAATGTGGCAGTTGAAAACAAGTTACCTTGCTCCTCAGAAACAGAATGTGTAAGGTAATTAGACCTTTAACAGCCTTCATTCAGCTCAGCACAGATGTGCTGATTGAAGGTGTGTTCAGCAAGAAAATGAACGCACACAAAGCGAAGAGGTTCAAGTACTATAAGCCTGTGATAAATGTATTCATTACCTGTTGCCTTCATTGTTTCAAGCATTTTAACTAACATCGTCTAAACTAGTAAATGTTTCAGAGATAGCAACTGTGTGATTGCTTATCAGCAGCTTTCCACTTGTTCCAAGAACTGTTCTCTTGTTAAATAAGTTCAGTACAGGAATGTCCTTATGGCTGAGGCATAGCATCTTTAGAGACTGATGTGGAAATTACCAAAATGAAAACCTGTGAATTGGTGCAGCATTGGGAGGTAAAATAAATGAAACTGACCTTTATAAAAAAACAGTCATTCTAAGTTCTTTTACTTGGAGTCAAGCTGGGGCACCTTAATTCTGGGACTAACTCCTTTTTTTTTTCTTCTTCTTTTTTTTCTTTTTTTTTTTTTTTCTGTCTTAGTATCTGAGTAAACACCAATATAACTTGAACTGTTGAAGATATTTGCATGAATTGCACCTGGGCCAGTGCTCACGTATTCATAGTTTTGCCCAAAAGCTGTTGTATTACAATTTCCTCTTCCTACTCCCTTCTGAAAATTTCCTGAAGAGTCTCTGACTCTGCCTACTTCAGCAATGAGATTTTTTTCATGTTGTGTTACTGTTTATAAACTACAGTTGTAAATAAACCAGTACAATTTAAACATAACTTGTTCTGCCTGAAAGCATTTAGTTGCATATGGTTTGAGATTCCTGAATCAGCAGTTTTTCCTAAAGGTATTTTGTAAATGGAAGTGAATTTGATCTTTGGAGTGGAAGAAACTGATTATGGATCATGGGGAGCTACTGTCAGTGACATCTTAATGTAAGTATTTTGGAATTCAGACTTTGACTAATTTCATTAAATACTTGTGGGTGAGCCATAGTAAACATTCATGGAAAGGTCAAAATGAGGTAACAAATGGTCAAATAGAAATGGTTGCTGCATAAATTCCAGGCTTCTCAGCATAATATTTTTTAGATTATAAAAATGTTGGCAAAATGATGCAACACATTCTACTAGTCATTGGCAGGGTGGTGTGTGGAAAGGACACTCAGTTGTTAAACAGGTGTATTTGGGTATTAAATATGGAAAGTGGGTAATGTGCATGCTTCTCTGAGGACAACAAAGACCTTTTCAGATCTACAGAAAGTAAAGCTACAGTAAGTCAGTTCTTGAATCTCTTCTGTGTAGGGACGTATATCCAAATCTAATTATTTGTAATTTTCTGAAATAGTCTGCAAGTTATCAACAGACTCTTGATCTTACGAAGCTCAGTCCAAAGTATGAATAATTTCAGTGCTGTTTTATGCCTCTCTCTACCCACAGTTTAAAGGTTACTCTTGCCTCATAGCGTATGTATCTGTAGTGTGTCTGTTACGAAACTTGTATTGCTAAGCAGAAATTCCAATTATAGTACTGGAGTGGCTGTTTCTGAAAAGAAAAAGCTCTTCTACTTTCTGTCCATCTTGGAGGTAATTTTTTAAATTGTTTTGCCAGAGGTTTGCAGCCTCTTGTTTTATTTTGCATGCATTGCTCTCCGTGGTGGTGAACGTGAGATGACAGCTTCTGTTTTGCTGGGGGCTTAATTTTTATTTTAATCTGTTTTGGTGATAGAAATAAGGTCTGTAATAGGAAAAGTCCACTCAGAGTAAGCTCTTGTGCCAAATGGGAGCTCTTTTGTGTTTTGTAGCCAGGGTCAGTGCTTCTGTGTTCACTGATGGCTCTTCAGTTCTCACAAATCCTTGTAGATTCTGTTCTGTATGAGAATTTGTACAGAACTTCACGTGTATTACCCACCAAAAATACTTGTGACTCTGGAGGTGCAGTTTTACACACACTGCCTTCTCCAGATGTAAGTGAAGATTACTTGTTATTCTTGCAGTTTAGATCCTGTTAGGCCTTACATGTGGGTTTTACACATGTGTAAGATATGGATCACCCTGGGTTACTCATTTTATCTTTGCCCCTTCTGATCTCATCTGTTTTCAACTCGTGGAGATACTATTGCATGAGCAGTACTGCCACTACACAACATGAGCCTGCAGTTCTACTAACTGGCTTTTAAAAAGCTCAAGATTATAACATAAATACATGAGGGGAGCACTCAGTGTTTAAAGCTAGTAATAAAAAAAGCATGGCAGTTAGCATTTTGAGTAGTAGCTTAGGAAATGCTTTCTCGTAATAAAAAAAGCATGGCAGTTAGCATTTTGAGTAGTAGCTTAGGAAATGCTTTCTCGTAAAGGACGATGTTGACGGGGATGTCCCAGGTGAATAAGTTGGCTGTAAACTCGCACAGACTTCTTGGAACGAGTCCTTAGCAAACATTAACACGTGCTAGGGCTGGCACACCAGCTCCGTGGACCACCATGAGGCTGAGATGCCTAGCTTTGTTTTTGCCAGGCGCTGATTTGGCACCACAGCAGTACTCCCAGCAAAGCCTCAGCGGCACTTAGGCCCCGAGGTACTTCATCCCCTGAACCTTCCTGCAGCGCTGCCTGACAAAGCTGCGTGGGGAAGTGCTGCGAGACCGGGTGGAGGAACGAGCCGGACGTCTCTAGGCAGCATACGGTTGGTTTTCACACCGGCATTGCGGAGAAAGTGCGCTTGCGCTTTTCCCGCGGGGACACTGGCGGACTACACTTCCCGGCAGGCCCGGCGCCGTGAGGAAGGAGCCGGGACGCTCCGGGACGCAGATGGTGCGCGGAGCCATGGCCAGTGAGTGGTGGCAGGCACGAAGGCGCGGGTCTTCCTTCTCCTCCTCCTCACGCTCCCGGCCGTCCCTTCCTGCCGGCCGGGTCCCCTCACCGGCCCGCGGCGTGAGGAGAAGGCCCGGGGTGGCATTGAACCTGCCGCTCCGGCGGGGCTTCAGCCTCCCGCCCCGGGCCTCAGCCGGTCAGAGGCGCCGCTGCCTAGGGCCGGCTTCCCCGCTCTCCTCGGAGCTTTCCGCGGTGCCGCCACCTCTCCCCGGCCCTCAGGGGCCGCCCCGAGCCGCTGCTGGCGCCTCCTTGTCCCCACTGGGTCTTCACCTTCCGCTGTCTGTACACAACCAGGCAGCCGCAGACCCGGCCGGTGTTCCCGGAGCTCTCAGTCCCGGGGCTCAGTGCTGGGCGCTGCCCCTCAGCGTTGCAGGGGTGGGAAATAACCAGCCAGAGGGAGCCGTCCGCCTTGTTACGAGTCCGTCCTGGAGCCGCTGTCGGTGCTTCTCCTGGCACTGGTGCAGTGATCAGCTTGTCCAGGAATGCGATCTGAAACAAGTGAGACGGGCGTAGCTGCTGATGTTTTTAAAAGCTCTGCTTCATGGTGATACAAATACGAACTATTCTTTTACTCTGATACACTTTCACCTGGTGGTGGTTTGTACTGCTGTAGCTTATCCTAAGAATTGCTTTTAAAGAAGTTTTTGAGGCAGCTTAGCAAGGCTGGAAGGAGAGATCTTGGGCCACCGCAGCACTGTTGAACGTTTCTCTGTATTTGTTACTTCTACATCTGATCATTTTTAAACAAAACTATGGACACAGAAACATGTGTTCTGTTGTGGCTGAGCTTTAATTTTGCCCTTTTAACAAAGTGCAAAACTGAGGGGTAGAGAACATAAGTTTAATGGCTTCCTGGTGTTTTAAACATTATGAGAAGGAAGTTAAGAAGTTAGTTAAGATTTTTCTTAGTAGATGTGTTTGGGGTTTTTTTGTTTTGTTTGTGGCTTTGTTTTGTGTGTGTTTGTTTTCAGAAGTGAATTTATGCCAAAACGTAAATCTTTCTGGTGTCAGATTTCTCTGAACATGTTCAACAAATATGGGAAAGTTTTAGACACGTTCCCAGTATGGTTATCTAGGTGTGGAAGCCAACTATGATTACATCTATTCAAAATCTCAGTGAAGCTTTGTTTACTCAATAAGACAAATACTGAGAGTCTCACAAAGGGTGGCAAAGTGAGCGCTTAGTCATTTGCTAATGATCAGATCAGGAACAGTCTGAAGACAAGGTGAAAGTAGCCTAGAAATTAGCTGCTTAGCAACTGAGGTGAGAACTAACATAGGAAGAAAGATATTCTGCCTGACTGTTCCTTACCTGATCTCGTCTTCACTTGAATCAGTTCTTCCTGTTTACCTGACCAGCGAGGCTGTGTGTTGCTTGTAGCTTTTTCTTTATATTGTAGTGATCTCTGAGTGCATCACATGGGAGTTTTCCAGGGAAGAGAGGTGCTATGAAACTGGGGTACTTCTCTTTATGAAGCCTTTCATTAAAATAAATAAAATAGGGAAATGCTAGCAGCATTTTAGAGCACAGTGCTCATCAGGGATGGGCACGACAAAAAGAGAGGTTCCTGAAGCCTGTAGCATGTTCTCCTTGTGTTAAGAGACTGTTTCCAGAGTCGTAGGTGGACTGCAAAATGAGTTGGAAGTGGTTTGTGCTGAGACAAGGAGGCACAAAAGCACAAGATGTAATCAGTTCTAAGTAATCTTAAGTTTGATGGCTTTGTAATGGAAAATAACTGAAGTGCTTGAAGGTAGTTGACATAGTTTTAGGTCCTTCCGACCTTAGTACAAAAAGTGTAAGAAAAACAATACGAAATCAGGACCTGGGGATGTGGAGTACCTGAGACTAGCAGATGTCCAGGATGGGCACAGTTAAACTAACTGATAGGTAGGACAGGATGATTGCTATGTTTGTAGTGTTAATGAACCCATTAAGCTGGTGTAGACATCTACTGGGGAGTATCGGGGACTAGATGTCCAAGATGGGAGCAGTTAAACTACCTGATAAGTAGGAGGACAGGATGATTGCTGTGTCTGTAATGTTAATTAAGCTGGTGCTTCAAAGACTGCCAGCAGTTATGAAGATTGTTGAAAGAAGTAAACGACTCTCAAAGACCACCACCACATTTTTGTATGTATGCGGGAAACTGTCTGGAAAATGATGTAATTCACGTGTAGCCTCATGAATATGTATGTATGCCCAAGTGACTGTATAAGGATGGCCTGTGTAGCAAATCGGTGACACACCTTAGATGGAGCTATCCCCCCTGTCTCCAGGAGCCGCAATAAAGGATACGTGCTTGTCAGCTTGAAAACTTTGTTGGCGAGTTTGTTCCTGGAGTTTTCTCTGAATCAGTGCATATGTCAATATATAAGTAAATCTGTTTTGTTAAATGCTCATTAGTGAATTGAAATTTTAAAGATTTTTTTCCTGGAGGAATTTTGCTGACCAAGTTTTTCTTCTCTGCCACTAGACTTCCGCCTAGCTCTCATTCAGCTCCATGTATCTGCTGTTAAATCGGAAAACCTTCAGCGAGCCTGTGGGCTGGTGAGAGAAGCATCAGCTAAAGGAGCTAAAGTTGTAGCTCTTCCTGTGAGTACAGATCATGATCTAACCACATAGTACCTATAATTCAAACCCTTGGAAACCCCTTTCTAGTGTTACTAATGCATTATGTATTCCTGTTTCTCTCTGGATAGCTTAGATGCTTGTATGAGGCTCCAAAATAAGAACAAAAAAGAGCAGGGGTTCTGTCTAGAGGCATACTTAAGAGGGAGGGAGGAAGGAAGAAGAAGAAAGTACTGTCTTTTTTCTTGTGGTATAAGAATCTGGTTGAATTTTTCCTGGTTTAAATCCCAGACAGTTCTGTTACTGGTGTGTTCTGGTTTCACCAAAATGGCACTGGTTTGAGTCTTTGCAGAAGCCTTCTGTGCTACAAGTGTAGGGAAAGCCGATCTTCAGCTAATGTATGTTGGTATGAAGATGAAAGAGAACCAGGTATACAGTGACTCTTTTTGCTGTAATTGTTCCAGATTAGATAGTACATGAGAAACACAATAGACATTTCTAACAGGTAATTTGTGGCTGAATTATGATTAAAAACCATTTCGATTGTGACTTCCTTTTGTGGGATCATAAATAGTCGCTTAAAATTACTGAGAATTTCTGATTTACTTTCTGGACTTCAGTCAGGATCAGTTTGCTGAATTTGTGTTGCAAATGTGACCTTCGATTATTCTGGCAGAGCCAGAATAACCAAAGAGATTGTCTATTATTTGCTAGTTTCATCATGTGTACAAACATTGAGTTTTCCAGACCTGTTTAGTTGGGATACTCACTTTGCCAATGATAATCTATGCTTTTAGAGTAAAACCTGTAAAACAAGGACAAGCATTTCACAGACTTTTGGGAGGTAAATTTTGTTCTGGCATTAGGATGTGGGCATGAAATATTCTTTTCACTTTTTTTTTAAGTCACACTATAGGAAGAAGTAACTTGTGCTAACTGTATAATCTACACTTCTGCAGAGGCATGTGGCAGTTTTCCTGTGATGTGTTAGCCTTGATGTGTTAAATTTATTTTTCATTTCTGAAGCAGGAAATATTTGTGAGAGAAAAACAATTTGTAACGCTTATGGATAGAGAAATAAAAGCAGAATACATTTGAATCTAGAAATTGATAGAAAGCAATTCAAAGATCTGTCCCTTTATTCTTACCGCTTTGGAGAGCACAGAACGAGGTGATCTGTGCAGACATTCTACAGTTTTGTACCAGCATCAACTTAGGAGCAACCTCATGCACTGCTGCTACAAGCTGGCACAGAGCTCTCTGCCTGTCCTCTTGAGCCCATGGTTTCAGTACCACCCTCACTGACACTGCAAGGCACTGGATGTAGGTGGGGGCTGCTGGCATTGCTTTCACTTCCTTGGAGTTCAGTCCTGCTTTTTCAAAAGCCTGGGAAGCTCATTTGACAGTCTACAGAAACTTCCTTTCTGCCCCTTCTGTGTACCGGCTCTGCTGTGGGTTAGCTCGCATCTTGCTGGCCTTGTAACTGTATATGGGGCAAAAAAGTCCATCCAATTTTGGTTTATTTATTCAGCTCAGTAGAATCCTCTGCGGTTGTTAGGAAGTTTGCCTAAGTGGTTAAGGCATAAATTTTTATTGTGCTATTCACAGCTTGATTTTAATGTTTGTTTTTTTTTTTTTTTTTTTTTTTTTTTTAGGGGGAGGGTTGTGGTATGTGATATGTTTTGTCACAACTTCCAGTGTGCAGAGGTAATAACTGAGGCAGATGCTTGGGCTGAGAATTGCCTGCTGAAGACTAGGTGCTGGTACTGTTTGATAGCCTACCTGTGGCCTTAGCTGTACTCCCTTAGGGGACAAAGAAAGTGTTGGGGGGTGTCTCACAGAGCTGCTGAATATAGTGCAGAGTGAAAGTTCTGGATATCTTGGACAGCTCAAACAGCTTTTAGCCGTGTAGTTTAGACATCTAAACTGCTCTGTTAATCTTACTGGCTAAAGATTACATGCCTGGTTCTGAGGGATAGCAAATCTTTAACTAGAGCCTAAGACAGAAGACACTGTTTAGTTGTGAGGAAATGGTGTTTGAAGGATTGGGGTGTTTTTTTTATTTTTTGGGTTTTTCTTGGGGTTTTTTTAGCAAAAGAATAAGTAATTTTGAGAAATGCATGCTTTTGCATAAGTCCTTTTATAAATGAAGACATCATGGGCTGTGGGTGAACACAAGCATCTCAGTTTTAAGAGGATTTATTTAGCTTCTGACTTGTCAAATAAGCTAGGTGGAACTTGGCTCATTGTTCTGATGAGAACATCCCTTGTGATCTTGCTAAGCCTAGACAGATAAATGTGCTAGCCTTGTTACTTGCAGCTTGCAGGATGCTCCTAGCTCACGTTGTGTTTGGCATGCAGTCACATCAACACACCTACTGCATTTTCTGTATTTGTTAAAGGTCTCTCTGGCCTCCTGAGATACGTTCTGGTTTGCTTATTGAGCTCCTGTAAACTGAACTCCTGTAACTAAATATTGAATGAGAACACTGATAAGAGTTAAAAAGATCAAGTACATCTCTTTGCAGTGGTGTTATTGGATTTTTGGATTTTAACTGTTGTTTGTTTGTTTGTTTGTTTTTCCTGAATTCCAGGAATGCTTTAATTCTCCCTATGGAACCCAATACTTTAAGGAGTATGCAGAGAAGATCCCTGGGGAATCAACAAAAAAGCTCTCAGAAGTTGCAAAGGAGTGCAGCATATATCTTGTTGGAGGTAGTTTACTCTTGGTAACCTGTCTCAGTCAGGGAAAAAATGGGCCATGTCTATTAATGCCACTGGATCATAATTCCATATAATACATTGGGTGGAATTTTTGTTCTCATCTTTATGAAGGATCCATTCCAGAAGAGGATGGTGGAAAACTGTATAATACATGTGCTGTCTTTGGGCCTGATGGTGCAATGTTGGCAAAGCACAGGAAGGTAAGATGGCAGAATATTTCATTAGAAGGTTTCTCAGCAGTGTTACACAAATTATTTTATCTGTGCCTGAAGGTGATGAGCAATAGTAGAATCTTGCATTAATAATAACCTGTGTACTCTCAGTAAAACTGCTTGTGAATTTTATTTGGGATATGTACACCAACATGTAAGGGCTGGTTGGAAATATGATGCTTCAGGGCAGCCTTGATTGCAGCGATCATGAGATGGTCAAATTCGAGATCCTCAGGACAGTGAGAAGAGCGAGCAGCAAGCTCTCTGCCCTGGACTTCAAGAGAGCAGACTTTGGCCTCTTCAGGAACCTGCTCAGTAAGGTTCCATGAGATATAGCCCTAGAGGGCAGGAGGGACCAAGACTCTTGGTTGATATTCAAGGATCATCTGCTGCAAGCTCAGGAGCGATACATCCCTACTAGAAGGAAGTGCTGTAGGAGGGCCAGGAGACCTCCTTGGACGGATAAGGAGCTGCTGAGGAAAATTGGAAGGAAAAAAGAGGCTTATAAAAGGTGGAAGCAAGGACAGGCGGCCTGGGAAGAATACAGGGATGTTGTCCGGGAAGCTAGGGACCAGCTTAGGAAAGCTAAGGCCCACTTAGAATTAAACCAGGCTAGGGATGTTAAGGATAACAGGAAGGGATTCTATAGGTACATTGCAAAGAAAAGACAGACTAGGGACAACGTGGGCCCTCTCCAGAAGCTATCAGGAGAACTGGCTACCCTGGATTTGGAGAAGGCTGAGGTTCTTAATGATTTCTTTGCCTCAGTCTTCACCAGAAAATGCTCTGACCATACCACCCAAGTCTTGGAAAGCAGAGGCAGGGACAGTGAGAATGAAGACCCTGGGCCCACTGTAGGAGAGGATCTGGTTCGAGACCATCTTAAGAACCTGAACATATACAAGTCCATGTGACCTGATGAAATCCATACGCGGGTCCTGAAGGAGCTGGCAAATGAAGTTGCTAAGCCACTGTCCATCATATTTGAAAAATCATGCAGTTAGGTGAAGTTCCCGATGGCGGGAAAAAGGGAAATATAACCCCCATTTTCCAGAAGGGGAAAATGGATGAGCTGGGGAACTACAGACCAGTCAGCCTCACCTCTGTGCCTGGCAAAATCTTGGAGCAGATTCTCCTGGAAGGCATGCTGAGGCACATGAAAAACAACAAGGTGGTTGGTGACAGCCAGCATGGCTTCAGTAAGGGGAAATCCTGCCTGACCAATCTGGTGGCCTTCTATGATGGGGCTGCGGAACTGATGGACAGGGGTTAGAGCAGTTGATGTCATCTACCTGGACTTGTGCAAAGCGTTTGACACTGTCTCACATGACATCCTTGTCTCTCAGTTGGAGAGACATCAATTTGATAGATGGACCACTCAGTGGATAAAGAACTGGCTGGATGGCCACACGCAAATAGTTGTGGTCAATGGCTCAATATCCAGCTGGAGACCAGTAACGAGTGGTGTCCCTCAGGGATCGGTGTTGGGACCGGTCTTGTTCAACATCTTTGTTGGTGACATGGACAGCGGGATTGAGTGCTCCCTCAGCAAGTTTGCTGATGACACCAAGCTGTGTGGTTTGGTTGATATGCTGGAGGGAAGGAATGCCATCCAGAGGGACCTTGACACGCTTGTGAGGTGGGCTGATGCCAACCTGATGAAGTTTAACCATGCCAAGTGCAAGGTCCTCCACCTGGGTCGGAGCAATCCCAGGCACAGCTACAGGTTGGGCAGAGAAGAGATTCAGAGCAGCCCTGCAGAGAAGGACTTTGGGGTGTTGGTTGATGAGAAAATGAACATGAGCTGCAAGTGTGCACTTGCAGCCCAGAATGTCAACTGTTTCCTGGGCTGCATCAAAAGGAGTGTGACCAGCAGGTCGAGGGAGGTGATCCTGCCCCTCTACTCTGCTCTTGTGAGACCTCACTTGGAGTATTGTGTGCAGTTCTGGTGTCCTCAACATAAAAAGGACATGGAACTGGTGGAACAAGTCCAGAGGAGGGCCACAAGGATGATCAGGGGACTGGAGCACCTCCTGTACGAAGATAGGCTGAGAAAGTTGTGTCTGTTCAGCCTGGAGAAGAGAAGGCTGCGTGGAGACCTCATAGCAGCCTTACAGTATCTGAAGGGGGCCTTTACGGATGCTGGGGAGGGACTCTTCATGAGGGACTGTAGTGAGAGGACAAGGGGTAATGGGTTCAAACTTAAACAGGGGAAGTTTAGATTGGATATGAGGAAGAAATTCTTTACTGCAAGGGTGGTGAGGCACTGGAATGGGTTGCCCAAGGAAGTTGTGAGTGCTCCATTGCTGGTGGTGTTCAAGGCTGGATTGGACATAGCCTTGGGTGTCATGGTTTAGTGGGAGGTGTCCCTGCCCCTGGCAGGGGGGTTGGAACTAGATGATCTTAAGGTCCTTTCCAACCCTAAGTATTCTATGATTCTATGTAAACACCCCTTCCAAAGGCAGTCATAAATTTGTTCTGAGTAAGGATGACAAAATGCAGAAGGCATAATTGGCTTTTCCCAGATGCTGGGAAAACTGGATTGGGTTTGTTTTGGAGGGTGGGGGGTGGTTGGGGAGGGTTGGCTTTTTTTTTCTCCCGAAATACCTTCAGACATGTATATTTCTGCAAAGAAAAAACCTGCTTTAAATAATCTTTAGCAGATTTCACAAGCAATGTTTAGTTGAGATCCTGACAAAAGAAAAGTATGGATAATGATAACTAGAAAACACATGCCCAATAGAAAGAGGCTGAAGTATCAAGAACAGAAATTGTTATTAATCATACTATAATTACAGGTTCATTTGTTTGACATTAATGTTCCTGGGAAGATACAGTTCAAAGAGTCTGAAACACTGAGTCCAGGGAATAGTTTCTCCATGTTTGATACTCGTGAGTATAAGACAAGCCCTTTCTGTAAGGACTTCTACAACAGAAACACTACAGGAGTTCTCTTCCCCGTCATGCATTCACCGTCAACCCAGCAATGGATTTTTAGACTAACAAACAGATTTTTATCAGGCATCTGAAAACCATGGCAAATGCAGTTTTAAGTTTGTTCCAAGTGTGTATGTCACTTCTGAAACTTAAAAAGGCAATGTTGTTTGGAGCAAGTGATTGCTGAGGGACAGAGTGGAAAGGGTTGAAGCATACATCATGGCACTTCCCTTAATGAATAACAGTCCTATTGACTTGTTAAAGAGAAGTTCTGTATTATTTTTTTTTTTTAATAGCAGTTACATCTTTAAAATGGTTCCTATAGAACATGCCTTGAAAAAGAATATATGTAGCAAACAGCTACACTGGCACATTGTTTCATGTGAGGATGATATAATAATGGAGACTGTAAATCCCATTCCAGCATTCTTGAATCAGCTACATTCTTTAGTCCATGAAGAGCAGTGAGTGTTTTTTTTCTTGAGAAGAAAACAAATGGAAAACCTGCAGCTATATCAGAGAGGAGTGCATTACACACAGACCTGCATTAACATGATTTTGTGGAAATGGCTGTTTTTGAAGGATAGATTGCTTCTCACAGTTTTCCTGTCATCATGAAGCATGAATTCTCCCCCACAAATAGCCAATGCTTGTTACAGATAAGGATAGTCATTTAAATATAGCTTCTCTTGTTACTGTAAGACATGTAAAATAACAGCTGGCAGGGAGTGTTGATTGCTCTCATGTACTTCTGATAGTAATATGACTGTTGTCTCTTGTATTTTGAGAACAGCATACTGTAAAGTGGGCCTGGGCATCTGCTATGATATCAGATTTGCTGAGATGGCTCAAGTCTACGGACAGAAAGGTGAGGCTGGGTCACCTAATGGAGCACGGTTAGCCATAAGGCCTGAACTGTGCCGAGCTGTTACAGGGTGGTACATACTGGGCAGTGTACATGATCAGGCACTCTTTCCCACACCCAGTAACACCAAATGTTTCTTGTGGCTGAGGGTTTGTTATTGAAATGAGTGTCTGTTCTCCTTGAGCAAATTAACAATCATTTCCTGATACACGTTTGCCAATGGAGTGATGGAGATGGGTATATTCCCACCCTTAGTAATGTATTGCAGGGCTTTGCTGATGTAAGTAATCACTTGTGTAAACATGGACAGGCTCTGGTTCCATTTGGGGCGATACTGTAAGAAACCTTGCCTTGAGTCTCAGTGTGAAGGATCACTCTAGGATACATCATCTTCCCCTTAATCATGGTTGAGTTCTAATTTTCTTTTACTAAAGGTTGCCAGCTGCTGATCTATCCAGGGGCTTTTAACCTGACAACAGGACCAGCCCATTGGGAACTGCTACAAAGGGGGCGGTAAGAACAAATAACAGCTTATCCTCCTGTTCCAGAGGGAGCTTCAGCACACAGAACCCAACTCTTCTTGTGTTCCAGATCACACTATGCACCGGGAGTGGTGCTGCAGGGCCACTCTGCTGTCAGAGCTCTGCCATTCCTCAAGCCTTGCATGGGACACCAAAATGATTTTGCTATCAAGGAGGAAAGCAATAAATGCTTATCCTTCACTCCTGTCAGCCTCTATGCAGTTACACCCTTTCAAGGGCCTTTTCCCCATGACTCTGTAAGCACCCCTCACAGGCAAATTCTAAACCGAAGAGCTGATAATAGTTTGATAACTGGTCTAACTACAGATAGAAATAGACTCTGAGATTCCTGAATGCAGTATTATTTATTCATTTGGTCAGCTTCAATCAACTTTGCTACATTCTACCTGCTTAACTCTGGAGCAGGTGCTAGAGTCTTCTGCTTTTTCTGACCATTACAATATTGCTACTCCTTAAAAGGATGTATAGCTTGTCCTTCAGAGCGAATTCTTTCTCTTCTGCTTAATAAATTGGTGGTATTAAAAAAAAAAATCTACTCACTTTTTTCTCCCCTTTCCATTATTTTCCTGTGAACACAGAGCTGTTGATAATCAAGTCTACGTAGCTGCTGTATCTCCTGCTAGAGATGAAAAAGCATCCTATGTTGCCTGGGGACACAGCACTGTAGTAAATCCATGGTGAGTTCAGAAAACAAACCAAAAACAAACACCCCCCCCTTTTCTTGTTTAAAAGGTAAGTTTTACCTGGCCATAACACTACAGTCCCACATTTCCAACTACTCTTCAAAATGTCAAGTTCTTGGTAAGAAGTAGACTTAAGCCTATATTTTCAAAAGCACACTTTAAAACTGACTGAAAAATGAGAAGGAAACCAAAACTAGTTCAACAGTATGTATTCTTTTTGGTAGCAAGAAAGCTACTTAATTCTAGCATTTAGCATTAGTTAAACTGCAGACCTTTTCAACTTGTGCCTGAAGTTTGGTCCATTACATACTTTGCATTATGGTAATTATCTGTGCAGAACTGAACCATCTTAAATGACTTACTTACACAAAACTATTCCATTTCTTCAAATAACTCTGCTTTGACATAAAAAAGAACAAGAAGGATGTCTTCAGCTAGGCAAGAAACATATTCTGACTTAAGCAGAAGTCACACAGGTGCCCAGAAGGTAAAAGTGACCAAATCTTCAAGCAGTTACTTCTCTTTCAAAGAAATCCACTGATGATTTATTCTCTTCCAGATGATTGCAAAGTAAGAAAAGCTTTGTCTGTGTCTTGAGCTTTCAACTTTGTATGATGAAAGCAGTTACAGAACACCTAGTGGGAGACATGATAAATAGTGTTCAGTAGCTTATGCAGAGTAAAAGTATACTCCTGTTAAAAGCCAGCAGGATCTGAAAGGAGAAGAGATTAGTCTTTGCCACATGTGGTTGTCCCTGGTGAAGTTGTTTCTTGCCCCTTGAGGTATATTGCATGCTGACATGCACAGGGTCTTATAGTTGCCTTTATCATGATTCCTGATGCCTGGAAACACCCTTGTGTTAAGTATGCATATGTCACATGTAATATGTATCACATATAAAGCCCTAGAAGCCATTTCTGTCATGCCAGACTTATGAATTATGATGCTATTTCTAGGACAGCCTATCTTTACAGCTGTAGACATCAAGGGAAGAAACTCCACTTTGTACAAACAGCACCAACTGGACTGACACCTTGAGACCTCTTTTAATGCAGTGAACAAATGTGCTTCATTTTGCAGGGGTGAAGTCATAGCCAAAGCTGGGGCTGAGGAAACAGTTTTATACACAGATATAGGTAAGGGTAAAGGGTTTGGGTTTTGTTCTTTTTTTATTTCCCTGTTTTTTTTCTTGAGCACAGGTCATGAGACTAAGGAGAGAGTTTTGTAAGTCTGCAGGCTTGCACATGCAATTAAATGATGCAGCGTCTGATGCCTTCTCCATTGCTAGATGAAAGCAAGAACAAGCAGCCCTTGACTACCCTCTTCCCATTTCCTTCCTTATGAGGAAGCTGTCACCTCAGGAAAGAGCAAAGTTGAGGTTTCCGTCAGCCCTTGCTGCCTAGCTGCAGTGCCCTGCAGGCCCATTTTCCATGAAAGCTGCTCTTTTCCCTGCCTTACCCCAGAGCAAGTCAGGAGTTGTCCTTTTTGACTGTTGTTCTAATAGCTCTTTCTCTCCTGCCCTGCAGATCTGAAGAAACTTGCAGAAATACGTCAACAGATTCCTATTTTAAGCCAGAAGCGTTGTGATCTCTATGGCATAGAGATGAAAAAGTGAACCTCGATGAATGGGAGGGTGAAGTTGGCAAAATGGCTGCTGCTTTCACCTTTGGAAGGCTTCTTTTATTGGCTGTTCCACAATCTACTGCTAAATGTGCCAGGTTTTTAAATTAAAAAAAAAAAAAAAAGGCAAAAAGAAACAAACCGCAAAACCCTACAGCCAAAAACAGCCCAAAACCCCAATCAGCCACCACAAACAAAACATTTGCTGGTGTAATTCTAAAACTGATCCAAATACAACTTTTCTATCTCCTCTCGTACTCTAGTATTTCACAGTAGTTTACAGCTACGCTAAAGATGGAGGTAAAATCAGTTCAACACAGTAGTAATAAATATTGCTTTTTACATATCACAGTGTTAGCTTTTGGGGAGTTTTTGTGCGGAACATAGAAATGGGAACCTCGTCCTCTGAAGTCAGTCAGCTTTGCTATTATAAACATTACAGTAAATTATCAAATAATCTAGAAGCATGATTCTTCCACCTCTCTCCTTAGCTGTATGTGCCTTAAAGTTCCCTGAATGCCCAACAGCTATACTTGGAAAACTTATAATGTCATACACTAAGCAAAACAGGCCAAATCCTGCCCTGCACAATTTAGGGGTAACAGTCCAAGAAGCTGCCAGACTGGAGTACTACTATAGAAGAATCTGTATCAGGATTTGGCTCATGTCTTACCTCAAATATATGTATAAAATTCTCCTTACTGCAATTCTTGTTTTGTTGCTGAAGTGGTGCAAGTTACTGTTTTGTTAAAGCAATTCACATGCCGGCTCTGTATACTGCTTCTTTAATACAATGTCTGACTAGGTTTTAATTCTGCTGCCTGGCAGTCTTCACCTGAAAAGGGTGAGAGGAGTCAAAGGGTTAGAAAACTTTCTGCACTGAATGAAGTCTCTCTGCCCACCATCTTTGAGAAGACAGGTACTTTAACTGCTCAGTGTTTAAATGCATTATTGCTACCAAAGGCCAGCTACCATGAGCTGCATGGGAAACATTCCTCACATCATTGCTCTGGCTGAAGAGACTTAAACTGATTACTAGATGTGGCTTTAAATGCTTAAAACCAGCCTTTACCACTAGTCTTTTAGTTTTTCATCAGCAAAAATGGTAAAGCAGTAAGGCTGAAGGAGATTTCAGAATACAAAATGGAGAAGAGAAGGTTCTGTCTTGCGGTAGCTAACTGCCGGTTTCTTTCAAAACCACCTTACCTTTTTATGTTTAGCCATCCTCCTCTTCCCACAGCTGCTCTCCTGACCTATTTTTTAATGTTCTTTTGGCTTCTCTGGAACAAGTTAAGTCTGTGTTTTATAGAGGAAAATTAATGGTTAAATTAAGCCAAACCCTGAGGCTTCTTTCCTTTCAAAAGACAGGTCACACCATTCCACGCCATGGCATTATCTATTCCAGCAGGCATTGTTTGGTCTGTACTTTTTTGCTGCATTTTGGTGTACATACTGTACTGGAACTCTTAAGAAACAAGCCACAGAGCATAAAGTGAAATGAAGATTTATTTGTTGAAAAATAAATATTAAAAAAGCAACATTTACCATTCGAGTCAAGTCTCCTGTATTAGATTAGTGCCTCCCACATTCTCAGCCAGTAGCATCCATGATGGCCATCACTGGCCTCCAACTCCTGAATCATAGCAGCTATTACACATCCATGTTTCTGAAATACTCCGTCTTCCCCTTCCCTCTCCTCTTTAAAATGCAGCAGAGCAGGAGCTAAGTACTACCTTTGGAGAATTATAGTGCAGGATTCTCATGGGCTGACCACTGAATTTTAAAAATGCAAGGTGCAGTCTGCACATGCAACAGAATCCTTGGCCTGTGCCGCCCTCCCCTGGAATCCCCAGGGGAGAGCGCCTGAGAATCTGTAGTGAGCTACTTCAGTGAACTCATCTGAAGAGGTGACATGAGCTCAATCCTCTTCAGCATGTCAGAAGTTTCTAAGCACCTTAAGTTGAGCAGGATGTTTTAGGGGATCTCCAGTGTGACCCACTCAGAAGCAATACAGATAGGACTGTGAATTTTGTGGGGTTCAATGAAAAAAGTACACTATCCATTATCAGCTAGGTAATACTTGAAGCAGTCCCTACTCAATCTCTAGTGGTAGAAAACAGGCACTTTATTATAAATATGCACCAATATTCTGTAAGTATAGAAAATCAGCCAGTAACAAACCTGAAATAGCTCCAGAATTTCAGCCTGCAAGAATTTAAAGTCTTTTTAAAAAGAAACAACAGAAAACACAGTAATGCTTATTGTATCAGGCAGTGTTATCACCAGTGCAGGTGGGAACCTTGGTTAAAGCTCCACCTAAGCTGCTCTCAATGGTTCCAAAATAAGTTACAATGAGGTACAACTCCCTAGTATACCTTAGTTCCCTCTTCACTTTCAATCTACAATTAGATCCTAGTAATTCAAGTCACAACTTCTAATCTCTGCTTTGGCAAAGCTGTCTCCAAGATGAACAACAGGGATTTTACATGATCAGAATTAGGACACAAGACAACTATATGTGGAAGTATCTTCCCAGAGTGCCTGGACTACACCCGGTTTATCCAAGCTTTCACTACAAGCTTCCTATGTTTAAATAGATTTATTTTCTTTAGCAGCAATACTTGTTTCACTTTAGCTCTCAATCCCTACTAAAGGAAGCTTTACTCAGAGTTCCCATGCACACCTGGCTTCAAGTAAACCCTTAATTGTATCAGCCATTCACTAAAGGGATTCACTGGCACACACAGATTAATGGGGTGTCAGCCACCAGACTCCCAGCTTTCCTGCCTGGATTTCCTTTTTCCCCTGTAATATTCAGCTCTCAAAATCATATCTCTGTGGGTGACGGATGCAGTCACAGAGAAGACTTGTTAATTCCATGTCTCATTTTTTCTTGAAGGTTGAAGTGGGAGAAGATGAGAGAGAGTCAGTCATCATTATTCTTCCCAGAGTCAGAGCAACCTCAAATAAGCACAGAGAGCACCACTGCAGAACGCTTTCATCAAAACCTGTTCTTATACATGTCAGAGAGAGATACTTGAAGGTAATATTTATTTTTTCAGTTTACAGGTGATACGTCATTTACAAAAAAAATTACAGACAATGCATCCTTTCAGTGCAGTTTCAAACTAGTTCAAGAACAGGCAAAAGTCTGTGATGATTTGGAATGCTAGTGTTCAACAGGACATGCTTTTTTCCCTTAATTGACTGGGTGGGGTAAGGAATGGGGTACAGGGGGGTGAGGAGGAAAAATGCCAATGTAAGTAAGGCCATGCGAATAAAAACTCCTCAGGAGGACACAAGTAAGTCTGGTGCATTTTTATTCTCAGGTCATCAATGCAGAGATTGGAAGTTCCAGAAGACAGCTGACACTTGTTATGTGCACTGTCCTTAGAAGCTGCCAGTACCTTCCAATGATTTCAATTCTACACCAGTGCTATGATTTCAGATCACCTACTGAGCTACTTAAAATATAATGATTAAATCTTTATGTCTACTCTCCACCATTTGAATTCTCACTGTAGTTGCTGAGAGAAAGCAAGGTCAAGCTGAAAATACAGCTGCTGCTATGGGGTGGCACAACTAAAGAACAACAGTTTGAGCACAGCATGGTTCATTTCTTCAAAAGCTGAAATACAGTAGACAATTCGGCACAAGCAAACCTACAATTTCAGGATGGAAAGAAGCCCAAATTAGCGTATAATAAATTAAGCTACGTCAGTTACGTACTGGCATAGGTTAATCCAACCATCAATCCAGGGAGAGGCGAGATGGACTGGCTTCCACAGATCCAAAGATCAACCCAAAGCAGGAGAGCCCTCTGTGAAGTTCACAGCTAGAGGGAAACAGTTTATATTGGTATTTAATGATTTCCTGATCTGCCACTTGCATAACAGTTGCTTCTTCTCTACAGTATTTGCATCCTGGACAAGACAGAGCCTAAGGAACAAGAAAAACAGTACAGATTCTAGATCCATTATTTGAAATTTTAGCCTCTGCTTTGTTCCGTATCTCACTTAGTCCCACAAAGGATCTGTTATTAGGAGCAGATCAGAACACTGCAGTCTCTAGACTGAAGAGAATTCAAGCAGTGGATTAACTGTTACATTTAAGCAGAAGCGCCAGAGATGACAAAGATTATATGCAAGCAAGACCTTACCTTGGGAGCAATATACCCAGCAGTGCTTTCTGTTCTTTAAAGTCCCCCTGAACCCTCCAGGACAATTTCCTGTGACATTCAAGTAAGGACCACAGCACAGGAACATGGTCTTTCTTCCAGTAAAACCTGCACTGGAGCAGAGTTACCTGACCTCTTTCCCCAGCCAACCTTTTTACTTGCTCTGCAATATAGTACGCTAGGGCTTTCTGGGGTGAGGATAAGGACTGTCAAATTAATTCCCTAATAGCTGCCACAGGACTATTTCTAAGTAAGGTGTGCAGAGAGTGGGAGGGTCTTTAAGGGAAGATTGTGCATGCTTGCATATATTTACAGGGATTCTCTCCACATCTGACTTAAAAAAACCCTATTATTAAATAGTTTGAAAATTACTTTTTTCCTTTTTTGCAGAATTAAAATCAACCCTCAAAGATTAACTGCATATAAAAAAGAAACCTATTTTACAGCACTGACTAGTATTACCCTTAAAATCAACAGGAAAACCCCCAACATGCTGTTATATTGGTAGATAAAGCAAGAATTGCCCACAACATCATCACCCAAAATGAACCAGTTGTGAAGTTTTTATTTGCATGGCCAAAGTATCTTCCTTTTGTTCCCCTGCAGCTTCATTTCCCTTAACACGCCTTAAGGTTTTTACTGCAGAAGGAACAAGATGCAACACTGCATACTTCCTTGAACAACCAATCCAACAACACCAAAACATTTAACAGATGTAGCAAATGACAACACCACGAACAGGAAAAAACTAAGTTCCACCATTCAACATGGTCTGCAACAGCATCTTTAGGGCTGGCCGAAGTGGGCAACTTCACTTTAGAAGGTCATTTCCTCCTTGTTTTTTTACAGTGTTGGTGGTTTCAATCCATACTTCTTTGCAACTTCTGTCTGGGCATAGGCAGCATCACAGAGTGAGTAGAGGTGGGCCATCTCCATTTCAGATTTGGCCAGGTTGATAGCTTTGTTGAACATTTCAATGGCTTTATCCAGATTACCCCTGAAATAAACCAAAATGTAGTTCAGTTAAGACCAGCATAACAAACTTTTCATCCCTACAGCATCTTTTTTTCCTCTGACTTACACTCTCCACTACTAACAGTTTAAAATGACTTTGGGAGGAACCACCACAAGAACTTGTGATCATGACGAGCAAACTGACAGAAGATGTTACCAAGCCTAAGCAACTAGGACAGCTGTTAAATAACTTTCCTCTTGAGAGCCCCCATGGGTGATACTGTGGGATAAAATGTTCTCCACAGGACACCAAGTTTACAAAAAATACCGATGGGACAACTAAATAAACTCTCATCCCCCTTGAAAAAAGAGTTTGTATACTTTAGAGGAAAACTAGCACACAGACAAGAGCTCATATTATTTGATTATGAAATGCTTGCAGAATGTCTCACAGGAACATTTTAAACGTCTTTTTGATGGCTAGACATGTAAAAAACCCAAACAACTATACTCTCAGCTACACCTCAAACGTTTGCCTAACTGTAATACTCTGTTACAGAATAGTGCATTAGTCTTTCTTCTTTACCCTGTGAACTTGTGAACAGCGGTCCTGTTGGAATTAAACCCAAATTGTCAGCTTTGAGAGTATAGCTTGGGATCCTCAGTACAAATGGTCCACTAAGATTGTGTTTAAACAACTACATGAGGCACACAGGAAGCCTAATAATGATTCAGGAAGTCACTTTAAATGCAGGAGGTATGTATTTAAACATTCACAGAGTCATATGCATGAAAACAGTGAACAGGGGAACTTGTCAGATCATAAGCCATAGAGAAAGGAAGGCTTTACCCAAGAGTTACAGAACAGAAATCAGGACTCCAGATAAGAGCTAGCCTTGCACAGCACTCGGGAGAAGACAGAATCACAGAAGATCCTAAGTTGGAAGAGATCCATAAGGATCATTGAGTCCAAATCCCTGCTCATTGAAGGGCTACCTAAAACTAAACCATATGACTAAAAGCATTGTCCAGATGCTCCTTGAACTCTGACAAGCTTGGTACTGTGACCGCTTCCCTGGGGAGCCTGTTCAACTTAAAATCCATAAGGATATCTAAAGGACTACTGTAAATTCAAAACCAACTAAGAACTCTTAACATTCCAATTCAACATTACCTTTGCACTTCAATAGTTCCCATGGTCTCATATGCAAAATCACATTTGTTATCGATTTCAATTGCCTTGCTTATGAGTTCTAACCCTTTGTCTAAATCTTGCTTCCACTGGAGCTGAAGTAAACTAGAAGAGAAAGGAAACTCAGAACAAACTTCACATACTCTTCCCAAACCCCTCATCATATAAGCAAAAATAAAATCCCAACTGTATTTAAACCTAATGCAGGGTACCAGTAACTTTGTGGCTTTTAGAAACATGTATGTGAAAGTCAATTTCAATAGGTGATGTTCAATGACTCTATAGAAAGGCTAATTCCTCTCGCGAAGACTGGTTACAAGTTAATTTATGAAAGAGAAAACTTCAGTACAAAGTGAAATTAAGATAGGGCTAAAGTAGAAGCCAGATATACTTCAAGTAGATATGTAATTAGGAATGAAACTAATGAAACTTTCCAGTTTTGTCAAGAGAAACTATAGAAATATATTTAACAACACTAAGATGTTTTCACAACAAAACATTCAATTCAGGTTGATGCATCTAAACATGCCAACTGGCCTTGACAAAAAGGACTGCAAACTCAATACATACCCTTTATGAACATATGTAGTGGCATTGTCTGGCTCAAGGTCAATGCATTTATCATACATTTCATCAGCCTTGCCAAACTGCTGTTGATCAGTTAGTGCCTGCATCAGAATAGAAACTTGTATGTCAAAAAGCAGCCAAAACATGCACTCTGTGGTAGGCTAATTCTAATTAAAACCATATTGACAATGCCAGATTAGAGATAGCTCTCTATCATTAAGCAGGCCAAGCACATCAGTTACCAGAGTTAAGTTTCAAAATTCAGTGCCTAGCTTTAAGTGCCCAAATTACTGACCACAGTACCACCTGTAATGTTACACAAGCAACATGCTAAGTGTACTGCAAGTAAAAACCATTCTGAAAATCTGTACCTGCAAGTCTCAACTTCTTCCTTTCTCAAACAACTGTTTCAAAAGGAAATGCATCCATACTTGCCTACCTACTAAAACTTCGAAGATCGCATGCTCCATACTAGAACCAGAAGTACGTTTTCTTATTGAAGAAATTAGTCTCCAATACAAGTGGACTCTGAACATTTGTACTGAACTCTGCTTGACCAGTACATGTCACTCATAGCAGAGTGAAACTGTTACCCTAGCACCACACATTTAATTCCCAAATTACCTAGACAATCCCTGACATCCATCAAACGAGATGCCACACACATGCAGAAATGCAAGGGGAAGTGTATGCCAGACCTCTTGTATCCTAATAACCACCCTTGACGCTCATCACTTACATTCTGCTCTACTGATTCCCCCTCTACTTCCTATACCCCCAAACACCCACACCCATAAGTTCAGGTATCTTATTAAAGCATCATGGATTAATCCCAGAACTTATTTGTAAAAATCTTCACATATTATCTGAAGAAATGCATGTTATCAAAGATAAAAGGTGCAAGAGAATGCAGCATTTGCTTTAAGACAGAGACAAATATACCTGAGCATAGAGTGCATAACCTTCAGCACACTTTGGAAAGTTTTTAATGACATCTTCGAAGCCCTTCATGGCTACTTGCACAGGCAAAGCATTACTTCCTGTATAAGCCTGGCGATACTATTCAAAAGAAAATTAAAAAAGAAGGAAAAAGTGAAACACCACCACAAAACCAGGCTCATCAGATCTCTATCCACTCTCCCGTGAGATGCATGCATCATAACAATTACAAGTTCCAGAAAGTGACACGCCTGTACATCTACCAAATCTGGTTTCAGGAACCTACCATATATCCAAGTCTGGTACAGTGGACTTGGAGAGGAGAAAGAGTGAAAGACGGAAGCCATTAGGCCTGATCTGCACACAGAGGTACTGTACTAGCTTGAAATAGGGTTGGTTTTTTTTTTCCCCCATTTCTTGAAGATGACCATTTTCCACATTAACACTTTATTTAGATTTCATGTGAATTAGAACAATCTACAATTAGAATGATCTACCACAAAATTGGAAAAATTATCTAGTCTTTGAATAACAAACAGTTCAAAATGAAAGCAGCAAACCCTTACTCCAACTGAAGAAACTGTTGCATATTTTCCCTACTTTATTAAAAATACATTCAGGTGTTTGTTGCCCTATTTTTCTGTTAAGTTGGAATAAAGCAGAGAAACATAGTATGTTTTACAGAAAAGAAAAAGCACCCAGATAACCAGCATGTTACCTACCAGAGCAAAACACTTCTGTGCTTGAGCCAAGGCAGAATCGGGTCGTAATCGGATACATTCATCAAAGTCTTCCACAGCTTCTTCAATTTGGTCAAGCAGGATTTTCAGCTAGCCAGAATGAAAGAAAATCCTATTTCTGCATTTAATCTGTGCTTCATACATGTAAGTGATAATTCAATTATCATTAGTTACTCTTTTCGTCTCCAGTTCAGGTGCAGAACTGCCTAGAAACCTACAAAAACCATGACTAAAAATCACTGCCATAAAGTAACACAGCCACCAGTGAAACAGGCTTCATACACAAAAAGGCAATGTGCCTGTGCAGGGATTGAGAATGCTTGCATTTTAGGCTGTTGCAATTACTACTTTAGCATTATGCCCAGTCTCCAAAACTATGCCGTACTTTCCCAAGTTGCTTTGCCTCGCTGTAGTTAATGCCCATGGACTATTTGTACGTCACAACATTTTTGCTTTCCCAGCTTGCATTTCAACTTTTTTTTTTTTGACATTCTCATTCCTCCACAAGGGAGAAGCTCACTTCATCATTCTTTCACTTCACTGTCAAGCTCCTGTAAAAAACACCAATTTGCAATCTGCAGAAAACTTTCATTCCCCTCAATTACCACATAACACCATTCTTATTTCTGAGCATTAAAGAGACCTAATGAATTCATGGAGAGAGACACTCGAGCCATAGAAGTCTTCCTTATGAATACACTTAGCACATCTACATATGGGAGTGTTTCCTCTTTTATTCCATCACCTTTTATATTACACTTCTGTGGAAGCAGGCCTCTCTGTGTTCAGAAGTTAGTCAAAGACACAGCAGCATGACAAGCCAGAGAGGAACAAGCTGAACAGATACAAGTCTAGGCCACAGTGCTAGAGACACTGAGTTATCAAAGAACACGTTACATCTGCTGTAACAAAGCTTCCTTCTATGCAGATGCTGCTCTGACTTATCAGGCCCCTTCGCTGGGCAACTTGTATCTGCTGTAAATGCATGTAAGGCCTAGAACTTTTAAGTCAGTTTGTACTGATAGAGGGCGGAACCTCTGTTACTCTGCATTTTTCCTACAGCTATAGGAGTAAGCTGTTTCTACCTGACCAGAACCAGCAAATAAGACTATGTGTTTATTTTGCAACAGTCTCAAATTAGGAGTTCATGGTTTTCTGCCACAAATAGTATAAAGTGTCCCCAATGATATACAGATCTTTTTTTTTTATTTTAGTATATATTGAAATATTCAGGTACTGTGACGAGACCTCTAATGTGCCTTACTTGTCCTCGATGGTGGTAAACATCTGCATTCTGAGGATCAATATCAGCAGCCATGTTGAAATCTTGAGTGGACAACACAGGTTGCTGCTGCTGCATATACATACTTCCTCGTTTGATCAGAGCATTAGCCCGGAGCTGTAAAACAAGTTCCAAGAAACATTAGCCACTACAGCATTCCCCCAGATTTAAGGCTTTGTTACAATTACAGTAGATTTTTCATTTGACTCGTTTCTCCTACTGACAGATTTCACTCATTCTAAGCAGGAGTAAATTTCATATTGAATCTAAATGAATCAACTCCCTTGCTTAATTTCAAATATATCAGTCTGTGCTTCCATCTCAGTGGACTTTCAAGCCCCCAAAAATACTTTCATAAGACAGGTTCCCTATACTTACTACTACACCAACATTTTGTGAAGCAGTTCAATATGCAAGTACAATTAACATTTTTCTCTTATCTATGAACCAATATTTTGGGCTGGGTAAGCCTCCAGTTCATTCAACTTCCTCTGTTCTTTTGTTTGTACTACTTAGCACAGCTGTCTCAGAAAAATCAACAAGTCTTTTGAAAAAAATAAGACAAAGCATTAAATAAACCAGAATACTCCCGTTAAAGTATTTGAACATACTTTGAAAAACAACTTCTTGCACTATAATGCAAGTTTATCATCTAACTTCTACATTTTCTCAACCCAAACTATAATCCAGATATGACAGAGTCTTACCTTCACATTCGCATCTTCCATGCTGATGACCTGATCTAGGTCTGGTTTGGCAGCATTTGCATTGCCAATAAGTAAGTAGAAAGTAGCTCGCAGAAGCAAAGCTTCTGCCATGTATTTTCCTTTTGCTTCAATTTCTTTTGTGCTTTCACTGATAATTTTGTCATAGTTCTCTTCTTCCATATATTGTTTTGCTCTCAAATAGCCAGAGCTGTAAATGATGTAAGAACAGTTGTGTATATATATACACACACATTCACTGAACACTGCCATTTCAATTCAGATTTTTCATTTAATCATAACAAATACTAACTTTTGCTATACTCAGTTACAACACCAGCATAATAAATAAAGTTACAAATATTCTTGGACGAGCCATCACAGACTGAAAACAATTCAGACAAAGAATGGCCAAATTACATTTGAAATGATGAATAAAAGAATGTTTTAAAGCTCTTGAACTTGAGCTTCATTTGTCCCCTGAAATTTTATTTCATATTAAGGGCAGCGATAATCTGCTTTAAAACAAGAGGGTTGGAATGGAAATTCAGGGCAGAAAAATTAAACATCAAACCTAGCAATGTGCTGTTTATACATGGAAGGAAGGATTTAACAGCAAGATTTATGGTAAGCACTGCCTTGTCCTCAGCTAAGTGTTCTGTATTCAGTGACTCTGCCTGTAGGTAAGGACATTTTATTTTACTTTAAAAAAAAAAAAAAAAAAAAAAATCCTAACACTGTTCATAAGGGTTTCCATACTGACAGCAGTGATATCTTCCAAAACTAAACTGGAAAGCAGCATAGTAAGTTAAAGCATCATTCACAAAGTCCTCAAGCGCCATTCAAAAAACAAAAAAGCTCAAGCTTTTCTTTGTCAGAACAAACCTCTCATTTATGTGCATTTTGATTCCAGAAAGTTAAAAGTGCCCTTTTAGCCCAAGCTGCTGTAAGTTCACAGTTTTAATTAACAAAGACCCTTTTCCTAGCTTGTCTTCTTCCTTCCAATCCAAACCCTAACTTGCGCTCCTCCTTGGAAACTCTCCATCAGTATAAAGCATTCCTTTCTCCAGAAGCGTCATTTAGCACTCTTTAGTCCTGCCATATCCTAAAATTTACTATGATACTGTTGTTAAGTATTTAGTATATCTCCCCAATCTCATTGTCCTTTCTCTATTTAGTAGAGCTTTGGAACTAACCAGTCAGCTTTCATAAAAGTTTCATTTTTAATACTGATCTCATTTCATAGGCTCACTTTATTACTACAGGATTTCCCATGCCAAATACTATAAAAACAGCAGCAAGTTACACTGAGCAGAAAGTAAAAATCACTGCAAACTAAATTCCAATACCAAACAACCCCCAACTGTACTGTACACTCACTTTTCTTTTACTTCAGAAGCCTCTCCCTCCTTATCCTTATCTTCATCTGATTTCTCACCCTTAAGCAAAGGTTGGGAGATTATATCATCTGTGAAAGAACTGAAGTAGGATTTAATGAACTGCGGTGAGGGCATCAGAGGCTCACGATTCTGAAACAGAGAAATGTAATTTCAAATCATTAGATGGTAAGATCAGATGGTAAATATATGGCAAAGGATAAACAAATATGATTATAAAAATATTGTTCACAAAAGAACCAGTGTTTGACTTCTACTCTCATTTGATAGTCTGATACTTTTGATTTGACAGTTTGACATTTAGCGATTATTTAAACTTCAGATCACAACACAACACCCATCACCACTAGAAATAAAGTGAAGATACTCAAGAGGAGGGAGATAGTAAACTTCTGCACATGTGGCCAGAAATTAAGACTCTTAGGGTATCATAAGACATTGGGTAGATGTACTAAAGCAGTATGTGTGCACATAAATTAGGTCAAAATGTGAGCTGGCGCTTTAAGTATGAGCCTAAATTCAAGTAGATTCTGAATGAAATTTGCCCTTTTCCTCCAACTTGCCCAAGAGAAGCTGCTATTTATCATTGCTATGAAGACTAATAAGGCAATATCCTAATTTTATATGGAGTTTGGCCCAGATACCACACATTTTACTTGAAGTCCCAGAAATAACACCTCTCAGGTACAAAATCCTTTCTACAGCCAATAAACACTCCTTGCTCAAAACAAACACTGCACATGAGAATTACAATTCTGTCTCTCCTGCAAGAAATGTCTGAATGCAGTCTTCTCTATTAGTTCTATCATAATCCTGCCTATCTGACGCATGCCTATTTCGTGATGCTACCACAACACACTAATAGCACAATTTGTTTTGTTCCCTCAACGGCACACATTTACGTGAGTTTCTATAGGAAGGAGATTCAGCATCTCAAACCCAACATGGATTTTAGTATTTCAACCACCAGCACAAAAAGCCAAGCAAGAATATTTTAATAACAAGCAAGAATATTTTAATACCTATTCCAACTTTTTTGTGAATCTACTGTCACTTATTATGACTGCTCCTTGCTACCCCTGTACTTGCATAGTTCTCTTTTCTGCAGTTTCCAAACATTAACACAAACACATCTGAGTGCCAAAATAGAAAAGTACAGGTATGAGGACCTATTCACAGAAATAATACAGAAACAGCGACAGACCTGGACAAACTGAATGTCAGAAGTAATCTGTAGTAGTTAGGAAACGAAGGCATGTTTCTCAAGACAGAACCAGGAAGTCTGAGCACTACTAAATAGATGTGACTTCACACTACATCATTTTTTCTTAAGCCACCACCCCCATCTTAAAAGAATATTATTATACCACTTTCTAAAAGGTAGGAATTCTGCTGTCAACTTAATCTTTCCTACATGAAATTTCTATTTATTAAACCAAGAGTAACCTGGGGGAAAAGTCCTCAATCATAATTCTTCTCATCGTAAGTTATTCCTTACATACGGAATCAATATTTTTATGCCTTTTTTATTATGATGTATAAACCTTCCTTTCTCAACACACATCCCTAACTCAACCACCTGATATGCAACTGAACATTTGACTGCTGCTGTTCCAACATATCCTGTTTCCGTTGCGTTGCAAGTCTGGAAAAGCTCCACGCTGGGCAGCACATCAACTTCGGGTGTGCTGAATGTCATAATAAATTTGATTATTAAAGGAAAACAGTTATTAGGAATAGACATCTCTACTGAGGTTTAAAAAACTTTGGACAGGTCCCAGAAGAAAACAACATTGATACAATAGTAGCCTTGTACAAAACTCTGTTGATTCTTACTCTTCAACAGACGAAGACAGTGACTTGCTTATACAGCACCGACAGAATGCCAACAACCAACATTTCAAAAACCAGTCAGGTGAAATCAGAATTTGTCAGCAATATCACAAGACCTACCTTGTATTTCTCTTTGGCCTTTTCTTTTCCAAGAAGTTTAAGAACTTTATCAGCTAATAACATGCTCTGCTGGTTTTGGAAGGCTTCTAAAATGCAGACTGCAGTGACATCTAGGAAACAAAAAAAAGAACAAAAAAAAAATCACAAAAGTGAGATTAAAGATAAATTCTGATAGGAACTAGAGTACACTAAAATGTGGCACTGTTAAAATGAGTCTGCCAAACTAATACATGTCCTGTTACAGGGTAAAAGCCTCTGCTGCTTCCAATTTGCTGTATTTACCATGTTTTCCAAGATATAAATTTGTAACCCAAATGATCTCCTCATGATAAAAGGACTTCATGACAGTGAACTAAAGAAATTGCGTTTATTTTTATCTGAACGGTTTTATCTAGAGACAAACACACTCTGATGAACAGTGAAAATGCGTACCTCCAGCTGAGGCTCTCACCATTCTGAAACTCTGAGGACAGTAATTATGTTCATCTCATGCTCCTGTTAGAAGTGCTAACGCAGCTTCTCTTCTGGGACTGGTCCTAACTGTCTACTCTTAGAATTCATATTCAGTCCCATTACATCTTGCTTCTTCCTCAGTTTAAGAAATCTTCCCATATGATATCTCTCTTCTTTTTCCACCTGTTCTTCCATGTCTTTGGAATGGTCCAAGTTTAAGAGAGATACCTTGCTAGCTGGCTTAAAGTGCTAGGCCATATAACATCACTTTCAGTCACATACAGAAGCCTTTGCAAATGTTAACCCATTGCTACCTGAATCGTGCTTTGCAGTGTGAAATGTGCTCTTATGGTACATTGACATTATTTCTCTGGATTCCCAAGTTAATGCAATACTACCACTGATTTTTCCTATTCAATTTTCACTTAAACAACAGTGAAGATGAACAGAGTTTGGACTTGAAATTCAAAAAGCGTATTGTTTGAACACATTTTAAAAACAGGTGTCTTACTCTGGAGTTTTAGTAATTCGATGCTGCTGTACTATTATGCCATCATTTACACATAAACTCCCTGCAACTCTGGCACAGACAAGAAGCACATTGGAGTCCCCAGGAAAACACACTGCACTCATAAAGACTGCAGTGACCTAAATAGTCCTCTTTTACTCACTATGGTCTTACAGGGCAGAAAGACATTATGCCAGAAGATAAATAAATAAATACATAGATATATAAAATGCCCACATCTTATTTACCTTCTAATTTAGCAGACCTGGTTCTTAGCTCTTGCACATACTTAACAGATCAGACAGCCAGAGCACTGCCTTATTTTCTGTCCTTCTTTCATAGTGAGCACAGATGACTATTTCATTTGCCTTTTAACCTTACAACAGCAGGAATGCCTTCACCTGATGAAATTTAAAAGGGTCTTTTCAAGCAGTGTCCCTTAGTTTAAAAAGGCCCTCAGACAACACACCTGACCTGTAGTTCTCCTTAATTTTCATGGCTTCTCAATCACATTTTCCTGACAGTTCAAAACATATTCTGTTATGAGTAGTACCTGGAAGGATTTGACACTGTTTCTACCAAATACGTAGTGTTAAAATAAAATAAAATTAAAGTAACGTGCCATAACGCAACGTAACACAAAATGTTAAATCTGTTCTAATTTTCATCACAGTTATACAACAAAACAAAATGCTAATTAAACTGTTTGCCCTTTAATACCTGCCAATGCATTTAAATGACTGTAATAGTCTCGTTTCTGAGCATATATCTCCACCTGCAAAACCACCTTGGTTTCTTAGTAGTATTCTTTCGCTAAAATAAACAGGGAACAAAGTTTGCTTACTGTACGAAAGTAAACAACTGCTGTCTGCATTATCCACTAAGCATGTTAGATGAATTCTATTCTAAAGTGTAGGAGCATCCTCAAAAATAAGACCTTGAGTGGCAACAGTAACATCAGTTTCTCAGCAGCTATTTCAGATATAAGCAGATGAGAGCTTGAAAACTGGGAAAAGGTTCCTACTGACAAGCAAATAAAGTCCATTTGCAGTAGCTATGAATGGCTTCAAATAAATAATTCTGTATTACTGTAGTTACAGAAGTAAAAAGAAAAACATCCCAGAAGCTACCTCCAAAGCACTTGAGCTAATTGCACTTTGAAGTATACACATCAAGAGACACTCACCTTCTAAACATTCCTTCTTATTGTCTAGCTTCTCATGAGCTTTTGCGCGCCTGAAGAGAGCTTTTACATATTTAGGATTAAGCTCAACAGCCTTTGTGCAGTCTTGTGCCACCTCTCTCCATTTTTGCTGGGGGTAGAAAAACAACACAGTGAAAGAGGCCCCACTCAGCTGCATTGTATTAGCTTTCCACTACCAACTCCAGGGTCATGCCACCTGATAGTATCACCAATTTCCAGGGCCCTGGTTCTACCTGCTTGCTTCTATTTCTACAAGTTTCTCAGTAAGAAACTGCCAGGCACCACTGCAAGCCACCTGCACCAGAACAGCCCTAAAACAGAAAAGGAATTCCTACAGAAAAACAAATCTAGGCAGTTGTACAAAGCATATGGGAGAAGACAATGAGCTAATTTGAAGGAAAAAGATTTAAACATAATGAAAATCAACAAGTTCAACAAAGTGCTAAACCACTCTAAAACAAACAAACAAAAAAACCTTGTTATTTCAATTTACTACACTATGTTACTATAAATGGATGACGAATATGTAGAACTGGTCAAGAATATTAAGAATTAAAATTTCATTTATCTGCAAAATTGATTATTAAACCAGGCTTTTCTAATAACTTAAAAAAAAGGAACCACATACACTTGGGATTCATTATGGCATGAATTAGTCATAAGTAGTAGTTGATTAGACAACATATGTTAATTCTCTCCTGTAACTTTCAAGACTAGATTTCTCTAATCACATAGTCTCTTACTTGATACTTCATACTTTACAAAGACAATTTTTCCACTCCTTTATACAAATCACCAACTTGAGCTCATAAGCAAATCTAACAACACTGGCTGACTTCTAAAACTAATATCAAGTATACTTAGCTATCAAGTAAATGTTACTTCCACACATGCAAAACTTAGGATTTAGCAGAATTTCTGTGATATTTATTTTTGAAGTAGCATCCACCCAAATATTTGGCCTTTCACCTAACTTTTAACCCAAGTTAAAGAAACACTCTAGTATAGAGAAGCAAAATTAACTTGTATACAAGAAAACTGTTCCAGAGGATAAGAAAATAAAAACCTGTCTTACAAGAAAGGGATATATAAGAATTACATAACATAGACTGAGAATAGTTAACAGAAGAGTTTTATTTGTACGTGAAAAAGCACGATGAGCTCGTGAAAAATAACTGCAAGCAAGAGCATCTTGTGAAGGCAGCAGCTATCACCACCTGGGATCTTTCAGTGGACAAAAGTGACAAAATAAACAATTTATACTGATTTTTTTTCAAATAAACACAATTCTTCAATTTCTTACCAGTTGTTCATATGCAGCAGCTCTATTTTGATAGAAGGTAGAAAGATCAAGGTTTTTCTCAGGAGGGCACAGGCTGATAGCCTCAGTATAACACTGAATAGCTTGCTCATACTTTCCTGCTTTAAAGTATTTGTTTCCTTTGTTCTTAGCAGCTTGGGCTCTATCAAGAGGGCTCTGAAAAAGGAAGCAATAGAACAGTTCAAATAAGAAAAGCATCACTGCACACAAGCTATGCACTGATCTTCAAAGATATACAAAGGATCTGAGCAGTAAACTCTAGCCTAGACTTCTGAAAAGCTCACTCTTCCCATTTCCTGGAAAAACACAATCGATTTTCTTTTGCCAGTTTATCAGATAGGAGACATCAACTTTTCAAAAGATTCACTATAATGGTATTAAACAATGCAGTAATTCCTTTTTGGAAAGCTAAACAGGTTTTAACCCTACATGACTGGTGATCAGTAGAACCAATAAAGATATGTTATTTCTCCAAAGACTAAATATGCGAAGACAACAAAGCCCTCCAAGTAAATCAAACCGGACAAGTTTCCTACTCAAATACACAGAGCTTATGAGACCAGAACTGACTGAGAAGACTATGAATTAAACACGGAAGACACTCTGTGGAAAACCTACTAAGCAAGAAAAATAAAACCTGTAAGGAAAACAAAGCTGTTCTGCCTTCTATTGTTGTGGTCTAAGCCTCACAGCCATGCAGTTTCGCTCGCTCACTCACTCCCCTCTCTTTCTTCCCCCCACTCCTGGAGGGATGGGAAGGAGAAGCGAAAGAATGCAACTCCCACAGGTTGAGATAAGGACAGTTTAGTAACTAAAGTATAACACAAGACCACTACTGCTACCACCAATAATAATAATGACAAGGCAAATACAAGAAAAGAATACAATCGCTCACCACCTATACCCAGCCCGACCAAGCAGTGCAACCCCACCCTTCCGGGTCTCTGCTCTCCATTTTTACATCCTGGGCATGACATGCTGTGCCATGGAATACCTCTTTGGTCAGTTTGGGTCAGGTGTCCTGTCTCTGCTTTCTCCCAGCTTCCCCTCCTCCCTGGCAGAGCATGAGGCTCAGAAAGTCCTTGGTCAGACCAAAACATTACCAAGCAGTAACTGAAAACACTGGTGTTATCAGCGCAGTTCCCAGACTCAAAATCAAAACCACAGCACTGCACCAGCTACCAAGAAGGAGAAAAATGACTGCTACTGCTGAACCCATGACAATATACACTAGACAAACTAACTTTACAGCTAACTCCTCTACAGCTTCATCCAACTAATACAAAGTGCTGGACCATCACAGACATTCTTAGTTGCAGATGGAAAACTTTGCTAACTGGCCTACGACCCTGCTAAATGAATCTTTACATTCTGCACTGCCTGTTGATCATCTGCTTTACTGCAGAAACTAACACTGCTACCTGTAACCTCTAGATTGACAGAACAGTTACCAAATATTGTGGTTTATACGGAATTAGATGGAAAAACTTCTCTTTATCAAAGGGGTGTGAGCCACATTCCAGAAATATAGAGCTGCAAAAACACCTAATATATACCTTCTGGATTTCTGCTCCTCTTTGATAGCCTAGATTTAAGGATCAACATTTTGGGGCAGTTCAAGCTAATATGCCAGGCCAAAATGAACAGAAGTATGAACACACGCCATCCTACCAACACCTCTGAGGGAAAGAATACAAACTGGGGGCAGTAATGCCTTAAACAGCTGTAGAATTTACCACATCTCACCTGTTGAATGACATGCACTGAAAAGATCATCTATAATTTGCTGGCAATTGCCAATCCTGCTCTTTAACCATACTTCTGCCTCCTCTCTCACTGCCAGCATCAAACTACACCCAGATTACTATAAGACCAACCTGAAAACATCTTTGCATTTCATCAGCCTGATCATTTTTAGCATCTAAATGATTTTTAAAACTGAAAACCTGAATGAAACCCAGGAGTTGCTGTACAACCCCTCTTTTAAGGCCTAGTTTCCAATCATGGAATGAGAGAATCAGATAACGGGTACTGGCATTAGTTTTCAAATAAAAATAGGCATCCAAATAGAACAAAGGCACTCTTGAGGAGAGACAAGTGAAACCATGTAAGGGAGGGAACTTCTTAAATATCCCTACTGCCAGAAAAGTTCTTCTCACATGGGTCACCAATCACAGGGCTTGTAGGAAGTCAGTCTGCACATCTTCATTATTCACAGAACAAGATAATCAGCATGGCTTTTAGATTTTTTTGGGGTGGGTTAAACAATTTAGATTCAAACTGATAAAAGATTATGTTCTTCACCTGTTTTCACACACTGTGTGTAACTCTATGGATATGCAGATCAGAATTAGAGTGCAAATATTTTTACTGACAGCCAAGTAACTATGTATTTGATAAGCTGTTTCTCTAAAACACAACCCAAGTCTGAAAATGTTACACTTATTTCAGTATGTCTTAAATTTAGCTCCTTATACAACAATGCTTCTTTTAACTAAGGGAAGGTTTAAGCATACGCAGCAAACTTAAATGCACGAAAGTCAGCTTTATTTTTCCTCTTGCATTTCTACAGCAAACCACATTAGCAATGTCCTTCTACAATAATATACAAAATTCAGCGCTGTTTAAACTTACTTGCTACCAAAAATTAAAAATACAAGACGTGGGCCATGTTGCAACATTCATACATGTGTTCTCAGTACGCAAATTATTTAAGAGTGCAGAGATTAAGCCTACAGTACAACTAGATTACTACTTTATGATCACTGCCTTTAGCTCAGGGATATGTTACCCCTGCAAGTGCCTCAGCCTTGACCAGTCCATCCCCTTCACCCTGTGCACTTCTGACAGCCCTGCACTACAATTCCTGCATAAACACACATGCTACAGATGAGACCTACTGGATAATATCCAAATGCAATGGCTGCTCCAGTGTCAGGTATGGGATAGGAATTGTAACTGCAAGCAAGAGATCTACAGTTCTGGGGCTGTCACTGGTGCTCTACTGGTCCTTCAGAAGCCTGAAGTCTTCAAACTAATCTATGTACATACAACAAGGACCAAAAACTTTACAGAGTACAGGCATGGTGCCACAGGAAAGCCAATTAAAACTAGCAACTGTTATCACAGTAAACTTGGAGTAACAGTAGTAGGACACAGACCACACAACCAATTATACAGAACTGAATCATGAAATAGATGCTAGCTCCATGGTTACTCTGCCTCCTGCATTGTATAATTTGAGGGTAAAAAGTCAAGAGTTGGAGCACATAATGCTAAAATGTAATAAAGTTAGCAGTAATGCCCATGGCAAGAAAGAAATCAACTGGGTTTTGTTTGTTTACGTTGCCTTAAACTAGACTCCTACCTCTTAGATGGTTTATCTCTGCAACCTTAGTCTGCGTGCAATACACTGTTGAATTGAACGGCCAACATTTTAAACTCAAAGGCTGATACAGCTCTATCTTCAATAAGCCTATTCTGATAAGGACTTACATGAAAAAGAGTCACTTAGCAGCTCATACCCATGACAAATGGATCCCACACAGGCTGCACAGAAATTATGCATTTAAATTAACAAAATATTGTATCTAGAACTTGAAGCCCAAATGGTGATAATGTCAGGTTTTAAACTCTAATTTTAAAAAATTATTCTGATGAGATTAATTTTCTTAACAATCATGAAACTCTTTAACCAGAGAAAACATAGGAGAAAATAGTGGATCAATTTACAGCTCCAGTATAAAACTGATCAAATTAAGGAACAAAACCAAACCAAAGTTTTTATTTCAATTTTGTGAAATTTTAAAGAATATTCATAACCTCTCCCCCCACGCTTCATAATTTCAGTTTAAGTGACATATTTCAACTTAACTATCTGCAGTATAACCTGATGAAGCAAAACCCACTAAAATGCTGAATCTCATTAGTGTCTTCCTTTGGTACGCTTTTGTTGCTTGTTGCTGGGTTTTGCGGTTTTTGCTGATGGTTTGGTTTTTTTAATTAAAGAACTCATGTCACAATATATGCTGCAATACCTTTTCGTAATAGCACAAATGGGAACACAAAAATTAATTCTTAGCAAAAGACCAGTTTCTGAAAGTTTTACAAGCCTCAGATTTAACTGACAAAATGTTGTGGGCTGCTGCTTCCCATCCCTCCAGTCCTTCTCAGTTGCTGCATTGACAACGTACACAAATAAGAAAATTATTATGTATGTGTCATGGTTTACGCCCAGCCATAACTCAGAAAACCATGTAGTCTCACTCTCACTCCCCCCACCTTCATCCCCCCCCCCCCCACTCCCGGAGGGATGGGGAGGAGAATTGAAAAAATGTAACTCCCACAGGTTGAGATAAGAACAGTCCAGCAACTAAGGTATAACACAAACCACTGCTGCTACCACCAATAACAATGATAAGAGAAGTAACAACGGAAGAAAACACAACTGCTCACCACCCGCTGACCGATACCCAGCCCAACTGAGCAGTGATCTAACCTTTCAGGGTAACTGCCCCCAGTTTATATAGTGGGCATGACGTGCTGTGGTATGGAATACCTCTTTGGTTAGTTTGGGTCAGGTGTCCTGTCTCTGCTTCCTCCCAGCTTCACCTCCTCCCTGGCAGAACATGAGACTCAGAAAGTCCTTGGTCAGACTAAACATTACTGAGCAGCAACTGAAAACATCAGTGTTATCAGCGCTGTTCCCAGGTTGAAAGTCAAAAACACAGCACTGTACCAGCTACTAAGAAGGAGAAAAATGACTGCTACTGCTGAACCCAGGACAGTATGCAAACTTGATGCACAAGTTTCTGCTTCCATTTTCTGGCAAATGTAATTAATACTCAACATTATTTTCAACTTCACTGCTTCTCCTCACACGACCCACTGCCATTCTATGTGGTACACTGGACATATTTTGCTCCTACGGTGAAGGTTAGACAAGAAAAACTCTCAGTTTGTCATCTTCCGGTCAAAAAAATCTCTGCAACAAGCAAACCAGCTCAATAAAGTGAATGGAAGTCCACAATCTATCATCCGCCAAGGCAGTATAAATGAAAACATCGAAAGTTATCTGCAGCCACATAAAAAGTAACATCTTAGGACCACTTTCAACAACTGTTCACTAACAAGTCTTAAAACAGAGTTTAAGCCAAAGGACACTTGTGTACTTGAGAAGCCCTCCGTTATCTAGGTAACTAAATAAGCAGATTGCTAACTGTCTAAAGACTAGAGAGCACTAACAAAATTTTCTTAACTGTTACTTTAACCTCAGCAAATGTGCTTTCCTCACAAAATGTTCAGAAACTGCATGCAGACAACAGCAATTTAACAGCAACAGACTGACATCTGTGAGAATAAAGCTCTACAGTAACCCTCAGCAATGCCACCTTGGTTAAACTGGCAGTTCAGAACTTTATGTATTTGAGGGAGATTATTTTTAAAAATGGAACAAGAAATTTGCGGCCAGCCAATTACAAAAGTGATTCACAACAGAAGCACAAGCAGAGAGTTTCAGCATTTTGTTTTGGGTGAAAAGGATTTGAATAAGCCCTTGTCTGACAGATGACACGGAAGAGGACTATGCCTTCAACCATCTTAACTCATCACTTACTAAGAAAAAATAGCCCCAGTCTGCATCTCTTGATGAGATCAAGCAAAATTTTAAAACAGGTGCTGTTTTGACTAACATCCATCTTTCATCTCATTTCTTATCTCAGACCTATACTAAAAAAGTCATTAAGAGAGTATAAATAGTTTTGAGATTCTCCTTAGTACTAAAACCATTATGAGAAAAAGTATGTCTACGTAAGCTTAAGATGTAAATTCAGAGCGCAAGCAAGGATGGATATAATTAGAAATGATTAAGATCAAGATTACAGTCACCTTGCTTTTAAATAAGTTTGCCATTCATGCCTACCACAAATAAGTGAGCTGCACATGAGCTACTCAGAGTCTAACAATTGTTCTACTGCTATCATAAACACATTTAGGAGTTTTCTACACCTGTCCACTACAGCTGGCATGGAACATAGAAGACTTACAGTAGGTCAATAGTGAGACTGATTTGGCAACAGGTGCATGGTACAACAGAAATGACTTTTTACATACTTTGCTTAGATCAATTCAGAATAAGTATCAACATAAATATATCTAGACAAAGAGGTTTAATTTGCTCATATACTGATCTAATGTCACAGCAGTGAGACAGGCAACACTTGGCAATTGCTGTTAAGACAGATAATGGAAAGAAGCCATACTAATTGGCTGTTGATCCCAGTGTAACACCATACAAGCCAAGGAGTTTGGCCACATTCACCCACCATTGCACTCAAGGACTATATACAGCTCAGAAGAAAATGTGCAAAGAGAGTGAACTGCTATGAATCCAAATGGCTTTGTCTGCAATACACAATGCTGACTAAACAATTCAAGAATCTCTGCCTGATGCTTCCTCACATACCAAAACCACAGCACTACCCTACAGAACTGGTGAAAGAGTAAAGGGGTTAGATTTGGGCTATCACAGACTTGCAAAAGGAAGTGATTTCAACTTAAGGAGAAAGAAAAAAAAAATACAGAAGCAACCAACACACTGTCTCACTGACTAACCAGTGTGTGCCCCTGTCAAGACTCCTTGTATAAACTTGCTAAGTTTATCATGGAGTAAGAAAAAAACACCATTAATCAACTGGGTATCAATTAATGCAATAAATGCAAAGCAGTTTACTACTCCAACATGCTTAAGTTATGCAACATTCACTACAAACTAAGAAAGCATGTAAAAAACAACTGCTGTTACTGAGTAACTAAAACATTCCATCTAAATTATAAGAAACAATGACAGCTTCTGTAATTAACAGATGCAATTTGACTTCCCAACCTCTGTGAGTCATCCATAGACACAGTTTTATCATCAGCACTTAACTGGTCCAATAATACCAGCTGACTGTACTTTTGAAAAGCTGTGCTCACAGGAGGCAGAATCTGAAAAGTAATTCTGCTCCTCCCAGTATAGTACCTATGCTACGGGCTTCTGCCAACATGTCAGTCTCAGATCACACACTTGGTCAGTGCATCTATGCCAGGAGAATGCCCTACTGCAGGCACAGCCTGGGAAAAAATGTGGGGCCTCTAAGGCATGTAAAAGAAAAGCCTGAACTGTATGCAAAATAATAAGTCTGAATAAAGAACAATGAAGATTTTAGACCCTATGTATTTTCAAAACAAAAAAAAAAAAGGTTATGTATTCAAAACAGTGAACAGAGCATCAAATGGATACAAAAGCTGATTTAATGAAATGCACAAAAATGTCTGAGCCCTAAGTTGTATTTATGACTAAAAGCATAGTCACACACATACATACAGCTGTTGGTAGCACATTCATTACTGACCTATACATTTTATTCTAAGAGACTTCCCTCTTGTGTTCAGACTGTGAATTAGTGGCTTTAACCCACTGTACAGATTAGTATTTGAAATCCAAGTTTAAAAAAATACCCCATCACATTAGGAAGGCAGACCAATACAATGCAGGTAGTTAAAAAGTAAGGCATTTCAGGGGTGGTATTTTTGATCAATGGCCTTATTAATAACATCCATAACTAATAAAATATATGTGGAAACATGAAATCTACACGGCACCACTTTTGAGTATGAGGAACAGGAAGGCAACCCTCCACACACACATGAAGCAGCCAAGGAAACTTGTAGCCACATTCAACTTCCTGGTGCAGCCATATTTTGCCCAGATAGACAATTATCTCATGTAACCAGGTAAATCTGATACATTCTTCTACAGTTTTCCTAAGTAGTATCTCTCATTTCTTTATAGTATAAGCAATGACACTGTTCAAGGTACTCTGTATCATACACTCAACCATATCCATATTCTTACATGCATAGAGTCTTCCAGTAATTTAATCTGTGGTGCAATGTGAAAGAGCTAGACACACAATATTTTACATCAAGTGCTATATAACCGGTTTAATTGTTTCAAGTTCCTGCTTTTGGTACAACTACAAAATGACTACAAACCACGTGGAAGTACATACTTCAATTCGGAAACACAACCAAGAAACCCAGAGTTAACGCATTAATAGCAAGTCACTGCAGCTACACAAAGGTCACGAGCAGCCTGCGAACCAGAGCTCACATATAGCAAGTGCACTACCATAAATATGCCAGATGCTGTTTGCAGCCACAAGCCAAAGTTACCATAGTAAACAATATCTGAATTTGTCCTCCGTACACCACTTGCTCAGTACTGTTGCCCATGAAGGAACAAATCACTGCCTTCAAGTAACTGCCTTCAGGTCCTGCATAGCTTTTGCAACTCACTAGGCTTCCAGGGATGCCTGAGAGTACCTATGACTCACTAGCTGTGCCACCCTCCTTGCCACTCCTGCATTCCTGCCACTGTCTGCCCACTTGGTAACACTAATCTCCATCAATTAAATGATCCAGGTTAAACCTGACCTTCTTCCAATCTCTCAAAGTTGTCTTTTTTTTTTTTTTTTTCCTCTTCTGATCATTTCAGATGGGAAGTTTATGCCATGATCTGACAGTTAGAGCATTTCAGGTGCTACACAACAACCGGATAGACAATGCAGGTACATCTTAATGGGATTTTCTTATCAAAGCAAATCAGTTTGCCAAATCCATGTTTGTAATGTTTGTCAACTGTAACGTCACCTCTGTAATACAACGTGACTATCATGGTATACCTGTGACCACAGATGTGTGGAAAGTGCATCTTTTGTGTATCCCTGGAAAATATTTCACTTTTAAAAGATTCAGACTGTGTTTTCTTAAAACTCTGCTGTATTCTCAGACTAACACACACAGACCACAAATTTCCTTTTCAAAATACTATTTCTGGAAGCAACTTGCTCATCACTGTTCCACACCTCAGAAGCAGAAACACATTCACCCAACAGCAGCATGCTGTCAGACCCATACTCACCTGACTGATGTACACTTCATGGCAAGTTGTGTTCACTAATGTGCTTTTCCCAGTACCAGGACCGGAACAAACACACATACACACTGAACAAAGTACTACCAACGGCAGCAAGACGAGAAAAAAACCGTGACTATTAAAACAGCCGGTGGCTAGACCCCCGCGGTTACACGGGCCGCCCTCCCTGCTGTTTTACTCTGGGCAAGAAAGTATGCCGCCTGAGCAGCAGCATGGCTCTATCCCCTTACTGGCGTCACCCAGGGCCTGTATCCCGACTCTCGACACCCGCTTTTTAGACGGCGCCAGTGGCCTGGCCTACCGGACTCTGCCGCCCTCTGACCGGAGACAGGCCACCCCCTGATTCCACCGCCTCCAGCCCCCCGCGGCCACAAGCCGGCGAGCTCAGGCCCGGACCCCCCCAAGCCCGCTGAGGGCGGCGAAGGCAAGCCCCGTCCCTGCTGGTCAAAGCCCCGCTTCTCCCCTCCCCGTCAGCGGGGCTAACGGCCACAGCGCGAGGCGTGAGGCGGGGGCAGGTCCGCGCCAACGGCCGCCGGCACGCGCTCACCGTCTCTTCGTGGCCGGGCCCATCGGGCTGCACGCCGCCGCCGCCGCCGCCGCACGGTCCGGGGCTCGCCCGCCCCTCAGGGGTCTTCCGCTCACTCGCGCCCTTGCCGCCGCGGCGGGCCGCCCGCCGCCCCCACAGGTAGAGCGCGCCAGCGCCCAGCAGAATGGGCGCCCCCAGCACCAACGCCAGCTGCCAGCGAGACAGCCCCGCACCGCCGCCGCCCGCCGCCTCCACGGGCTTCGAGGCGGCCATGACGCGCTCGCACCGCCGCCCGCGGAGCGGACGCGACGGGAGCGCAGGGAAAGGGGCAGCGGACACCCGGGGCACGGCGGGAGGGCACGGGTCGCGCAAGCACTTCCGCCAGCCGCACGGCCAGGCCCGGCCTGGCCGCCGCCACCTGCAGGAGCGGAGGTGTAACCGCAGGGTGTCCGGGTCAAAATTATCCTGATTATAAATGTCTCTTTTTAATTTATTAATTGAATCTGTCATTAAAATAACTTAATATGCAATACGGAAATTTTATATATGTTGTATATACATATGCATTATATATATGTGTGTACATGTATACACTTAGCATCCTTACCTGTAGGCAGAGGAAGCTTGTATTTCTGTCTCCGCTTACTTCCCTAGAGTACTCGGCTGTGAATGAAGATGAGTCGTCTGATACTTTCTATACTCAGATAACTAGTCGGCTCAAGCCTAGAAATTTTATTGTAGGTGGGAGGGAAGTGGAAGGAATATGTGCAAAAACACATATTGCGCTGAAGAAAAAAAGGACTAACAAAAACAGTAGTGAGGTTGCAAAGCAAATACCTCAGGACCCCAACTAAGATTTGCCCTGCTGGACTTTGAGTCAACATATCTTGGTGCCTGGTAAACAATTTGAGCTGCTTCTTCCTTAATTTATGGGTTATTACTGTTTACATAAGCATATTTTGTTAAACTGTGGGACAGCCTTTCTCCCACTTTTCCATGTCACCTGTCTCAGCACAGAAGCATTTCCTACTCCACACAACAAGGCTGCAGTTCTGTCTCACATGTCGGAAAAGAAGAAACTTGGACCATACAACAGAAAATACGTATCAACAGGCTGATAGCTTGCTACTAGGACAGCCTAAATTCCATCCACATGATGAGCTAAAAGCTAGTGTAAACCTTCAGGTCTACCTTGCCTGTACAGATTGGTAGCCTCAAGGACATAAGACAAATTTACACTGTCAGAACACGGCCAGGAGTGCTCTTCTTTACCTTGAGAATCAGCCTACACAACTTTTTTATTGCTTCAGTTGTCTTTTTTACTGTGCTATTTTGCAAGTTTTCCTCTTGCACCTGTCCATCTGGGCCTCTGCCATAAAAGCAGCTGCTGCAGGTTTGGTTGTGTCTCCAAACTCTGATACACAACATCTGAAGATACGCTGTCTGAGCACCCATGTACTCCAGGTCCATCTGCTAATCACAGTCTCTTCTGCCCTGGACAAGGTAAAAACTTGCACATCCATGACTCCTTTCACACCTGTTACTCAGAATGAAGAGTCCTACATGAGACTATTGTATAAATACAACAAAACTACACTCGCATGAATGAAACTGGAGTTTTGTTGCTACATCTGTACTACTAAATAGGCTGGGGACAAGGAACAAGATTTAGTGCTGAACCATTGATTCTCTGCAATGCTAAATTGCCAGCAAGCTTTTTGGCGTACGTCTGGCCAAGGCCAACTAGCATCTCTACAGCAATGCCTAGGCACCAGAAGAACACCTAGACACCTAGCACAAACCAAGGACTGCTTCCAGTAAAAACTTAGATTTGGGTCTCTCCCTCCTGTGCCGTCTTCCAACGCTATCCCAACAGGCTCTACAGCCTCGAAGCCCTCCTTCTTTCCCTTCTGCCATGTGCCAAGGCATGTAACACATAGTCCAGTTTCATAGTATATAATCAGCAGTTTCATTAGCCACAAAAGAGGTTTTTTTGTTATATCAGACATTTTGAAATAAAAAAAAGGACACAAAAATTACAACAAAGTGTTACAACCACAGTGCAGTACATACAGCCTCAAAGAGATCCGCAGCACAAGTGTCATGTAGAGTAGATGTGACCAGTCTAGCCACTTGATTTGAGGGCTAGGAAACAGTCCCCAGCCCTATTCTGTTTTGTGGTATAGACAGGGTCTATATGGCTTACATCCAGGGATGGTGAGGAGAAATCAGATGAATTTTTACTGTGTGCCTCAAAGTGAGGCAGGGCCTCCATAGTTCTAGTATGGCAGTGAAAAGCAGATGATACAAGTTCATGTTGGCTGCCACAACCCAAAAATGAGCATGCAGTTTCTTCCGGGGGGCTTTCTTCTACCTAGACAGACCACATTTCCTGAATACCAAAGGAAGAGTGGAGACAACGGAAGTCAAGAGACAGGGTGGCATAGAAACAATGGGCCATTTGTCCTTCCTCCCACAGCTCTAGTTAGCTGTGTTCATTTGTGGCCACCATCAATATATCAGCTCTGCTTCTCAAAATCAAGCTTACTTTGGGTTCATGTACACACCTCCCAGGCATGCAACTGCTGGCAATTCTCCATTGGTATTGACAGCACTCAACAGCAACACACAGAGAGCAGCCAACACATTTCCCTTCCCACCAGCCCCCTGTGGCAGTGTCATATTGGACATCACTGTAATGGAAATGTTAAAAGAAACCTTTTTGAAAAGAGATGAGAAAAGATTGACTTAATGTTTAAACAGTGCCAAGGGCTGCAGTGGGTTGGGCTTTTGGGGGATGGTGTACAGAAAGACTGGTTGAAACTGCATCTCCATTTCTTCTTGTTGACAGAACAGTGTGAGGCTATTGGCTTGGTAGCAGAATTTGACCTTGCTTTTCCCAGTCTGGCTGGGAGATCCCCCCAAGTTTGGAACACCTGTACATGGAATATGAAGAGGATGATGATATTTCCTTTGCAAAATGGATGAGCAGCTTCTGGGGCCACAACTTGATCGATGAGAATGAGAAAGAAGCTAGAGGCCACAAGAAATATCAGACTCGACTCCTTAGTGAAAGAAGAGCCTCCCTTCCGGTAAGAGCTGCGAGCAGTTTTCTCTCTGTGTGTGTGGCTTATGTATAAATATAAGTGCCATCCCCTGGTGCATGGCTCTAGAGATGCATGAGAATGAGTATGATACGCCTTGCCAAGAAAGTTCAGTTCGTGATGGCGGCAGTTAGCTGCATTTTGAACTTAGCTACCTGCCAGGGTCAGGCCTCCAGCACCTTTGGAATACAAGAAAATTGGCAAACTCCAAGACAAGCGATGATAGAACCAGAAATGTAAGAAGTGTGTAATGACTGCCTAACCATGTATCACAGTCTTGCTCTGTCTGCTCAGCATGGCCCGGCAGAAGTAAAAGCATTTCGGCAACTGGCATACATAAACGTTGTCTTTAATGAGTCTGTTCTCATGTATAAAACTGTATAACCCCATATGCGTTCTTACATCTTGGACCTAACTCTGCAACTATGCTGCCCCCAGGAAGACGCATGCTTTATTCTCTGGGATTTAGCTGTTTGCAGGTGTAATCTAAACCAGAGAATGCGGTCGCTCCTGGTTTTAAACATCTGACTCAGAAAATAAGGATACAACACATAAGAAAGCTTATTATACTGTGAAGTACAATTTTAAGGTAGTAGCACATTCTTTATTCTTAAACAAACAAAATATCTGGGAAAGGGGCAGAGTTTACATGCACAAGCAGATTTTTAAGGCAATTCATAACTATCTAACTGATTATCAAAATGAAGTTAAACTAAAAACAGCTGCTCACAGGCTGCTCTTTACTGAAGACAGTTGCTTTTATTTCAGCTCTAAAAAAATATTTATGTTGTCCAAACCTGTCTCTTTTTTTTTTTCCAACTACATCTGTTAGCTTACCAAAGATATTATGTTTCATTTCAAACAATTTTTCACTTATATTCTTAAATTGTTATGGCTGCAACAAAGCAAATGCTATTATACTGGGGAAAAACAGCTAAACTTTTCCAAACTTCTTTTTCTCCCATGCTGTATTTTCATCTTGTGAGCTCTCCTCCAATGGATCTGCTATGTTCTAAGCTGTGGGATTTTTAATTTTAAAAAAAATCTGGCAAAGAGAAACCAAACATACCAAAGCCACCTCCCCAATCTTTGAATTCATAGACGGTTTGGAGAGGTGATCTTCATTCATTAGTTTTGGACTGACCAGCCACATTTGTTATTTACAGTTATATTTCACCTTGATCACAGACTGCAAGACAGACACTGAGCTAAAGTTTTGCTGATAGGTTCCATCAGAATGTCTGCAAACAGGCTTATTAGTGTTTCATTTTAAAGTAATTTTACTGTATTTTAAATTTGTCCTTCAGAGATTGACACATACATGATTTCTTTAGTCCCCAATACAGATTAAAGTGTAAGAATGTACTTTAAATCACTTTCATTTGGCAAGCTGCTGAACACATCTTTGTGTATACTTGTGTGTGTATTTGCATGTGTACACATATATTTCATTTGAAGCACGTTCGTTTCTTCTGTTTGTTCAAAAGCTATTTATATCCTTAGCTAACAGCCATTCAAATACTTTGCTGTAGCTGCATCCCTGAATCCATACCTAGAACTTAGATTAAGTTAGCTGACAGAAAAATTGTGAATTTTGAAATTATTGTTCAATGAGCTAAAGTTATCCTGTACACTTAATTATGTCTTACCTTTACATTAATGCCCCACACAAATTTGTCTCGTTCCAGTAGCATTATACATGAGATATAAATTTCAACTGCTTAATTTCTCAGTGACAGAAACTGACTGGAGGAATGAGAAGGGAAACATTCTTTAGGGATTTTATGATTTAAGGATAAAGTTTGAGACAAATTTTTTAAATTGGAAATCTCTGACTAGTTGGTAGTAAAGAGCACTAAAACATGTTGTCTTAAACCAAATCTGAAGTTAGAAAATTGAGCATTAGTAATTCCTTAGAAATATCTTCAGAAAGAGTATCTCCTTGTTAAAAGCAGCAACTTGCTATTGCTATTGCACCTGTATGTTTTTTTTTACACAGCTACTACAAATTATAACTACTGTAATATTCAAAACATAGTAGTGTTAGTTAAAATTGTCTTCATTTTATCAGAACAGTGCTATTAATCATGAGGAATAATAACTGAGGTTAGAATGCATATCCTCACTTGGAGTATTGTGTACAGTTCTGGTGTCCTCAATATAAAAAGGACATGGAACTGTTGGAACAAGTCCAGAGGAGGGCCATGAGGATGATCAGGGGACTGGAGCACCTCCCATATGAAGATAGGCTGAGAAAGCTGGGGCTGTTCAGCCTGGAGAAGAGAAGACTGCGTGGAGACCTCATAGCAGCCTTCCAATATCTGAAGGGGGCTTATAAGGATGCTGAGGAGGGACTCTTCCTGAGGAACTGTAGTGAGAGGACAAGGGGTAATGGATCGAAACTTAAACAGGGGAAGTTTAGATTGGATCTGAGGAAGAAATTCTTGACTGTAATTGTGGTGAGGCACTGGAATGGGTTGCCCAGGGAAGTTGTGAATAGTCCATCGCTGGCGGTGTTCAAGGCTGGGGTGGACAGAGCCTTGGGTGGCATGGTTTAGTGGGAGGTGTCCCTGGCCATGGCAGGGGTGTTGGAGCTAGATGATCTTAAGGTCCTTTCCAGCCCTAACTATTCTATGATTCTATGATCTTCTGTAAGTTAGTATATCCTCAGCAGATCACATTATACCCTTTCTTCTGTCTCAACATTGTAAATGGTAAGTGCTGTCTGGATGAAAATCAAGTCAGCAGGTTCTGACTGACACAGCTGTTGGCAGAAGTTCCTTGTCCAGACACAATGGTACTGCCAAAGCAGCACTGCCAGCACACTTTGACTCCTATCCAGGGCTGGTATATGGTGCATCAGCCATAGGGCAGTCCTGCCCGCATGAACTGTATCTGCACCAGGAGTGTTTTGGTATTACATAGCAAAATGCTAGCAGTATAGTATAAAAGGTGGTTTTACATAATGCTGGAAATCACTTTCAGCTCCAGACTGGTATGTTGGTCTTTATAGCTTTTCCTGTGTTGTAGAAAGACATTCAAGCCACTGCTCTCACCTCAAACACAATGTTAAACTCCTGTAGCATTTTATCTTGATAGACCTCCCCATAATATGGATAAAGCTTTGTAGAATAACTCCCAAATTAACAATACTTTTAATTATTTTTGCAAATATCCCAGTATAATCCACAAACATTACTAAGATGAGCTTTGGAAAATGCTTTTGCAGTTATCACTCTCATTTTACAGAGGGAAACACAAAACAATATTCATCCTTCACTGGCTCACTGACAAGACAGGCTGAAACTTTCAACTCCACTCTCCTGAAAAGGGTCAGAGTTGTATATGCTGCTGTGGGCCAACACTGAATGAGAAAACTGCCTGGGGAGAACTAAGTCATATGTTTCCATGTCCTTTAGTTAGCTTGTTCCCCTGGCAAACTTTAGAGACTGTGAGCGCAGCATTAACTTTGATACCCTTTTTGAAGTCTCCAGCTATAACTTTGCTTGACACATTTTAGTTATCCTCTATCATTTTGGTTCAGGACAGTTTCTTAAATCCCAGACAATTTGTTGTGTGGAAAACGTAGGAGGCAAAGGAGAACTGATAAGAGCTTTACAGCCCTATAAATGTATTCACCTTCAAGTACACATTGCTGCTCACAGGAGAAAATCTAATAAGAAACAGCCAAAAGAGGGAACAGAACAACTGACTGCCATTGAAATTTCATTTAAACATATGCTTTAAACTGAAGTCAGGCAGAACATTTACCACCATATTGTAACTACAGATCAGCTGGAGCCTAGGCCAAAACATTTTTAAGGAATATATTCTTGGCTATAAGCTTCTTGGAAGGAAAGGAAGCTGTGGGACATCATCTGAATGTCAGATGTTCCAAAATATCCCTAAAGTACTGGGGTCACTGTGTAAACTTCAGCTAACAATGAACACTGGTGCAGACACAGTGAAGATTAATTTTCTTTACTGACAGCTGTGCAAGTCCTCAAATCAAGACCAAAGATGGAAGCAATTATCTTGCCTCCAGCACAAACTTGGAAAGAGAATAGGAAATTATATTGACATCAATTTCATGAAGTTTTTTGTTTATATACTTTTTGTGTGGTTTAGATGGGCACTTAGCAAAAGATCAGCTGTTGTGTAAGTAGATACGCGGAGCATGACTGGCCTTTATACAAAGGCTCAAGCAGAAAAAAAGGGTGTTAAAGGGAGTGAGAAACAACCCCTGAGAATACAATTGGTATTTCTGGCTTTCCCAGTTGACATTGTTTGACCCCATCCAGCAACTAGGCACCACACAGCCTGGGCGGGATGGGGGAAAGAACTGGAAAGGTAAAAGTGAGAAAACTTGTGGGTTGAGATAAAGACAGTTTAAAAGGTAAAGCAAAAGCTGCATGCACATGCAAAGCAAAACAAAGAATCCACTCACCATTTCCCATGGCAGGCTGGTGTTCAGCCATGGGAAGGAATAGCAGGAAGGTTCAGCTCCAGGAAAGCAGGGCTCAATCTCACGTAATGGTGAGTTGGGAAGACAAGCACCATCGCTCTTAAGGTCCCCCCATCCTTCTTCTTCCCCCAGCTTTACATGCTCGACATGACACCATATTGTCTGGAACATCCCTGTGGTCATTTGGGGTCAGCTGTCCCATGTGTGTCCCCTCACAACTTCTTGTGCATCCCCAGCTACTCGCTGGTGGGGTGAGAGGCAGAAAAGGCCTTCACTCTGTGCAAGCACTGCTCAGCAGTAACTAAAACATCACTGTGTGATCAACACTGCTTCCAGCACAAATCCAAAACATAGCCCCATACTAGTTAGTATGAAGAAAATTAACTCTATCCCTGCCAAAACTAGCACACCACCACTGGCAAAAATTACCGATTTTGATCTAAAGGAGCATTCACCATTCTTCCTTCCCATGCCTTTTCCCTTGTTTCACCTCCTCCCCACTTCTCCAGTTTAAGAGCTAGTCAAGATCAGATCCTAGGTGCCGGAGACTAAGGGGGTTTGCTAAAGAGGCACGAGATCTAGGCACAGGGCAGCTGCTAAGGCAAGGACAGAAGCAGATACTGGGGTTTGGAGACTTTCGGCAAGGGTGGACAGCAGCAGTGGGTGGACACCAGAATGTGCGGATACAGAGGGGATCTCTGTTGCCAGCAGCTGCTGAGATGGGAAGCATAGATTAAACCAGTCTTTAGCAGCTCCTATTTACAATGTTACTAGACAATCAATTTGGCACCAAACACATATATTAAATGCATGTATTAAATCCAAGGAACAGGAAGAAACCCAATTGGATTTTATGTAAAGTCAGTGCCAGATCTGCTTCATCACTGAGTTTCATTTTATGACTCTTTCAGTTCTCCACACACTCAATCTTCAGTAAGACTACTGTACTGTGCTAGTTATAAGGCATTCAATACTCACTCTTGAGCAGCTGCGTTAAGGCTTTAGTCCTCTGTAGGGTTGTGTCCGTAAGACAGCAACATGCTGACATGCACAAGCATGCTGTCCTCCTAGCTATGGTGATATGTATCAAGCAAAGGCACTGTGAGCGGAGGCACAACCACAGTAATGTGACTGCATAGATCTGTTATGTGTAGCTTTACCCTTAGTTGACTGAGGCAGATCAGAGGAAGACCTGTCTCTTCTGGACATTGCTGCCGCATCAGTACATGAACTGCAGTCTTTTTGTTAAGAACTTAACTAAAAGTCTATCTGTGAAGGGAAATGAAAAAGCAATGTCTTAGTAAAATAAAACACTTACAAATATTGCAAAAACAGAATTGACAGAATACCATCCCCCATTTCAGTTGTCCTCCTGGGTTTGTTTTTTTTTTTTTTTTCCTCAAACACTCTAGGAACAAATAGCAGCGATTTTTAGGGAGAAATAATTTTTATTTCCAGGAAAAAATATTTGTTGATGGCACTAAAGTGACACAGAAGACATTAAGCTTGTTGAACTTGACATGGCATGTGTCCTGCTGCCCCTCAAGCACAACATGATTGCTTCGACGCTTTTTAAAATAACAATACAATATGACCTTACAGAAATTACAGCTGTATTGATTGGTTTGAAACCAAAGTAAAAATAGTATGGCAGGAATCATTACCAGTACTCTTGGAGGCAGTCCATTATACTAGTTACTGAAACAAGCTTATATCTGGAAAAGAAGTTGAACCTGTACTGTATGATCTGAAAACACTTTGGTATTTGGTGATTCTGTCAGGTGTAAGATTTACTATTTTTAGCACCTCTCATCAAGCCTGTCTAATGTGATGTAGTCACAAGCATATGGATGCACAGCCTTACTATTCAAAGAAAGGCTGCATAGGTCCCTGTTATGCTGTGTCACGGGTTCAGCAGCAGCAGACATTTTTCTGCTTCTTAGCAGCTGGTGCAGTGCTGTGTTTTTGATTTTCCGCCTGGGAGCAGTGCTGATAACACCAGTGTTTTCAGTTACTGCTTGGTAATGTTTTGGTCTGACCAAGGACTTTCTGAGTTTCATGCTCTGCCAGGGAGGAGGGGAAGCTGGGAGGAAGCAGAGACAGGACACCTGACCCAAACTGACCAAAGAGGTTATTCCATACCACAGCACATCATGCCTAGGATGTAAAGCAGAGAGCAGAGACCCGGAAGGGGGGGGGGGGGGGGGGGGGGGGGGGCACTGCTTGGTCGGGCTGGATGAGCAATTGTATTCTTTTCTTGTATTTGCATTGCCATTATTATTATTGGTGGAAGCAGTAGTGGTCTTGTGATATACTTTAGTTACTAAACTGTTCTTATCTCAACCTGTAGGAGTTGCATTCTTTTCGACTCTCCTTCCTATCCCTTCAGGAGTGGGGGGAAGAAAGAGGGAGAAGTGAGTGAGAGAGAGACTGCGTGAGTTATAGAGGCTTAAACCACGACATGCTGGTAAACTTATAATAGCAGCTGGACTAGAGTAAATGGAAACACATACAGGAGATGTTTCAGGTCCCTTGCAGTCCAAGGTTTGTAGATTCATATGGCCACTCTATCAAGTCAGTTTAGTTTTACACTGTTGTTTGTTAAAAAATAAACAAAACAAAAAACCACCCGACCCCAAACAAGCTCCCCCTGATACCCTACTGTGAGTGTAGGGTTTTCGCCTGGGTTTTCTTAGAAAGCATTTCAGGATCTATGGGACAGACCTTTAGTTGTTATAAACAATCACAGGTCCCTTGAAGCCAGCAGAGCTCAGGGTTACTCAGTAGCTGGCAGCTTATCATCAGGCTTATACAAAACATATATGCCTTCAAATATGTATGCAGCAGCTGGGTGCCTGGAGTGCCCTAACCTGACACCTGTGGGGGCCTAATTTTTGATACCTCCCACCTCTCTCCCACAGTTTTCACTACCTGCATCTTATCAGTGGTCAACTACTCACCCAAAGAAGCATCAACAGCTGGCAGCGTTTTTGGCCTTCTCATGCACTTGTTTTACAGGTCTATTTCTAAACCCCACAATACATGACTCCACAGGACACGACAGTTCCATATCAGTTTAATCTCCTTTACAGACATTCAATTAAACACAGCTGATGCAGAACAATAGTTTTTATCTGCATGTCAGGCCAAGGAAAATTGAACCACATGGAAACTGAACAACTGTCTACTCCTTCCCCACTTTAGTGCTACAAGTGTAATTACAGGAAGTCTCATTTCTACCATTTCTGCGGTTGGGATGCATCCCTCAGTGCCCTGAAGGTGCTCCCTCGCCAGTTCAGGACAAATGTGCCCAAGAAACCAGCAGAATATTTAGACCTGGACAATAAAGCATCTTGTCTGCCTAAAGGCCATGCTGAAAATTTGATTTGACACAACTGGGCTAGAAATGGTCACTTTCACACTCAAGTGAACTTAAGCACTCGATAAGACCTGGAGCACCTGTGAGTCAGGCCCTGAATCAGGCTAATTTGGCAACAAAAGACTGGATCTTTGGTTTCTGAGAGTCCTGCCTAGAACCTGCTGCCAGATGTAAGACCTGAGTTTCTGAGGTCATGAAGGGTCCCAGTTTCTTTCAGTGTTAGTGGGCACTAAGAGAACCCAGCACATTTTACATTTGAAGTGTTCATTTGGGTGCCAAGACTTAGATACTCCAAAACAGGAATAAAAGCAAATTCTGCTGCTGCCTCTGGAAAACAAGATCTCGGCAGTGTGATTCTCTTTAAAAAGAAAGATATGGAAGTCTAGGCAAGGTCCTTCATTCTGCACCATTGTTTGAAGAGTACTTGATGGCAAAAAGAATCTGCCTTGTGTTCTCTGTTTTAATATTCAATAATCAACACAGACCTCTTGTTTTTCAGGCCAGGCTTTCCTCCCTCCACACAGCACGACTTCATGCTTCTACCAAAGGCTCATCTTCAGGCCATCTAAAGGGCTCCAAGGAATTTCAAGAGGACCAGGATGTCAAATGCCACTGTGACAGGAAGGCAAGCAGAACACCTTCAGGAGACAGCTCATGCCCAGAGACAAGATCAAACTCCATCCAGGAATTTGCAGAGTCCTTTGAAAAACAATTGCATCTCAAAAACAAACGCTCAGTTTCTTTGGTAGGTAACAACCAACTTAAGATCACTTCAGAACTAAAAAGCCAACCAAGTAAGAAGCGGGCCAGCTTTATCCCTGCTGTAATTCCTGTGGCTTTCTTGAAGGAAGAGCAGTGATAAACTTGAATTAGAATTTCTCAAACTATATGGTCCTTGCAATAGAGCAAGCATGTTTAAAGTGGTAGCGTCATTTGCATGAGAATTCTTGATGTAGTGTTATCATCTAAACTTACTAAAAAATTTATATCTGCAAAAAGAGATCCCACATTGGCTGTGGCAATATTTTCAGGGGTTTCTACAGCTGTGCCCCTAAAACGTGACAATATAAATCCAGGTTTTCTTCACTTTTCCCGAAGACCCAGCTCTCTTTCTCACTGCTGCCTACCTGGTTTAACCAAATACAGTGTTATCTGTAAGTGATGTTTGCCAGGCTTCTCTTTTACCCTTTGGGACTCCATCCATTTGCTTTCGTTAGTGCCACCACACAGATGCAGCAGCAGCCATTTCTATAAGTAGCTGAACATATTTATATATGAACACGCATATGAGCATGTAAGAGCATGCAGCCATCAGGAGGTTCTCCCCGCATTTCATCCTTCTCTCCATCCTTCTGTCCTGAGAAAAGCATATTCTACATGGTTTGTGTTGATGAAGTAGCCAATAAACAGCCTTTTGCCTATGACACTTTAAAACATTTTTAGTAATGTGATATATAATATCTGATGTATCATATATTGAAAGGAAAAGTATTAAACCCTAAGTCACTTTCATGTATCAGAAGAACACTACCAAATTCAGTCACCCTATTGAAAAAGCTGTACTTGAATAACACTTGACATTAACACCAAACAACAAAAAAAGGAAATAGCTTTTTTTTTTTTTTTTCAGTTTGTTGACACTGACAGTTTGCATGGGAGAGTGATCTTCAGCTGTCTTTATAGATCTTCTGTTCAGCGATAAGAGAGAATAAAAACCTCTCTTCAATAAGCAGTATCTTTACATGATCAATCCCACAATTATGGTCTTTGTATGACCAGTCCTCTAAGAATATGCAGAATTACAGTGATGACAACTCTGTTATGCCATTGTTAAGATTTGAAGTTCATTCTCTAATCTTATTTTTCCCCTTTAGGAACTACTCAGAATTTATTTCATTCGGAACTTCACATTGCCTCATATGCCAACCCTCACCAGTGGTTGCCTGGCTTATAATTTATCATTTATTAAAAGTGCCTATGGCTAGAAAGTCTGTGAGTGTGTAATAATTGTACGATAGATATAGTGAGTGTAAATACATCTTCAGTTCCAGTTCAAAACATGGATTCTGGTACCCTTCTGTAATCTGCAGTGAGGGGTGCTGGACTGTATTTTAATTACCTTTCAAGTAGACCAAATTGTTGTCATTCTCTCAGTCATCATTGACATCTGGAAGATGGGAAGGATTAAGGAATCTCGAAAAACTGAGCAACAGGTGTTAAGAGATCTGAAAGGAAATTCGGGAGTGGTCTTAAGCTTTTATCTCCAAAGGGAGCATTTTTTTGCTTTCAGGGATCTGTAGGTGCAATTCATCCAACATGACTACACAGGTAAGGGAAAGGTAATCCCATTTTATCTCCTTCCCTCCAGATCACTTTTTTCTTACAAACCTGGCTTGGAGGACACTTCATGACCTTCAGCACTTGTTTTGAATGAGATCTTTGCATCTAGTACTGAACAGCCTTCAGGCACATAAAGAAGGATCATGCAAAAGGACAGAAACAATGATTCTGGGCTGAAATCTCAAAGCTCTTCCATTTTTCCTTCCTGTCTGCTCTCCCCTTCAAGTCCTCCACGCAGGAGACCCTCCTACCAAACGTAGAGCATAATCAAAAGCACTTTGCCTCTTGCTGAGTTTTAGGGTGGCTTGCTGGGACCTTGAATTTGGGCCCATCATGTTAAAGGTGATCTTGCTGAGATGGGTGACTGGAATATTTTATTATATATTATTGGTGAAATAAAATAATGATTTTTTTTTTTTTGTTCATGTTGAAATTGCTTGTAATACCCTGCTATTTTTATCTTGTCTTTTAGCAACCTGAAGGCGTGAAGGAGAGAAGAGAAAGAGAAAGATTGCATTTGAAAAAAAGTAAGTCTCATAAGAGAATGGGAGAGAAATCAGAGCCAAGGAGGGAGCAGGAAGAAGATGAAGATTCAGAAGCTGGACCTGCAAAACACAACAAACAGTTTCCGTCACAAACAAGCACTGAGAAAAGATATTTATGCACGGGAAGCTAGGATGTGTTAAGATAATGAATTTTAACACTCCCCCTGAAGAGCAGAGGGAGCATTCTTATTTTGCTTTGACTTGAAGCAGCCTGTTAGGTAGAATAAACCCTAACCTGTAAAATAAAAGTAAAATTCAACTGCATCATTGATACTGTGTTAATACTTTCCTGTCTTTACTTTTGACATTTGAAATGTGAACCTTGTCATAGGAGGAGTGTAGCAAGATCCAAGTTAGCAATTAACCACTGTAAGAGGCTGTCAGGCAAATTTAATATTGTGTCAGGAGAGTGGTGGGTGTTTAGTACGTACGCGATCTCCTTATTTAAGAGGAGACTGTGTATGTACTACAAGCCATGCAAAGTCATCCAAAGCCTTGTTTCTGTTTTAACTGAAAACACACTTATTGCTAGGTTTGGAAAGGAAAAATTACGCATAAGTGGCCATCTGCTTCCTGACCCTAACATTCACTTAGGTTTGTCTTGGGAACAGGTATCTTTTTGCTTTGACAATCTCCTGAATCCAATTTTCTGGAAGTAATAAAAGAGAAGCCTACATGTTCTCTTCTATAGCTCATTTCTCTCTGCTTGCCCTATCACTGTGCAATATGACTCTTACTTCTCTTGTATTCCCTAAGCCCTCTCCCATGTCCTCAGTCCCATTTCCCCAGACACACAACTAGTTCTTTCTCTCAGCTTTTAATCTCATCATCCTGCTTTTGTGGCCTTTCCCCTCTCCATTTACTACTTCATAGTCCTGCCTTGTATCTACCAACCTCTTTTGCTACATCTTTGTTTTGCTTCCTCAGAATTTGATCTTTACTGAAAGTTCTCCAGTAAAAACAGAGATGTTCTGCTTATCATACTTCTGTATAATCTCTTCAAGGGATTTCCACACATTCATGATGAGGCATTGCAACCCTTTTCCCTTTTTCTCTTTTCTAGAACTAGAGCCAAACCAAGGGAATAAGAACTTGCTCTGACTATGGTAAGCAGGACTTAGGATAACTCTGTTTCCTCTGGCTGAAGATCCCCTCTACTGGTGTAAATCTCGCCAACTAAAAGTTAGATTTCCTCATGCAGGGGACATCCACATCCACATGCTCATAAATGCATACACATCCACACGACACCCCCTCCCCCCCCCCCCCCCCCATGCCCCCTTTCAGCATGTAAGTCTTCCCTGCAGAGAAGAATCCTGTCCTCTTTGGGAATAATTTCCCCAGGCCTAGGTCAGAGAAAGCCTGCTTTAGATCATACAGTTAGAGTTAAGACTAATGAGGTCATGAGCAAAAGTAGAAGTTTGCTGGGTGTTCTTCCTGTGATTTTCTGTAATTAATGAAGATCTTGCTATTTTACTTTAGAGTCTTAATTTTGAATGTTCAACCTTTTAAAAGCTCAGGACATCTTTAAAACTTTGTAATGCTTATCTCTATTAAAGGATTGTTTTTCTTTTTAAGTAGGTCTTTGGGGAATATATAAGAAAGCAAATTGAATTACTGATGCTTGTAAATTGCTTCTAATTTGTAGCTTGTATTATAAACTAATAAATGATGTTATAAACTGAAAAACGGTGTTCCTATGCATAGGTCCTGTCTTCCCCAATCCAGATTGAATTTTCATGAAGTTCTTCTGTCAGCCAAAACTTCTATGCAGATGACTTTCCTTTTGTAGCCATAATTTGAAGACTTCATTGCAATAGACCTGGGTAGAAAAGAAAAGGCCAGCTGTACTTGACTTCCTCAGATAGAACCTCTCACATACACCCCTTTTTGTAGCAACCCACCCTAACATCTCATGAGAGCTAAATGCCATGTCTGCCCCAGGTTTTTATGGATTTCAGAACATCAGCTTCTCCCTGCTCCTGTTTTCCAGCCAGGCTAACTCAACAAGCCCAGTGATATCCCAGCAGAATTTCAAAAAATTTGTATTCATGAGACTAGCATGCTGGTTGCACACCACATCTCATGAAGTGAAACACCAAAAAGAGCTAAAATAGAAACCCCACGTGTGCCTGGTTCTGACTAGCTTTTTACCATTTCTATTGAAGCACAGGCAATCTCACTGCCATAAAGGCAGCCTAGTAGGTCTGCCTCCAAACAGCTCCCGTGTTTATCACTGAACACCATCTCTCAAATGGGAGAGTCTGTAAGTGTTTATACCCCTGTCAGCCCTGTGGTGTGACTCTGGAAAAAAAAAGCTTTCAAATAATGCCCTCAACTGTCCTTAAATTGCTACAGAATGTTTACTCAAAAGGGTTTAAAAGTGTTCTCTTTTGCTTCACATCATGTCTCACTTGACCAACAGTCCTTTTCAGTTTAGTCCCATGTAGTCTGACACAATAGCATTACTTAGACTGAAATCTGCATGGTGGAATGAAATCATTCTCCGCAGAAGTTAACAATTATTCCATAATGAATCAGGCATTTGGGAACAAAGTTAATCATCCAAAGAGGAATGTGATTTGCAATGGCATGGCTGATATTTCTGTTTCCACCAAAAGTAGAGTTGGAATTTGCAAGACTCCAGAGGGTTTTAATTTTCACAGTAAGTCACAAGTTTGGTTGTGACCTTTGGTTTTCATGTCAAGACTGACATGAAAAATAGCCATTGCTCTGATTCCCATCCCCAGTTCTCAGAGCAGCAGGGATGGCTGTGGGTGTTTTCTGCACCCATGCCCATTCCTCTGCATACATTGTTTGCTCTTTCCAAGAATGGGATGGCTAAAAGTTGGATCACAGTCCAAACCTTGGAGGCAAAGGAGGTCACTTAGTGAGAAGCAAAGGCAAAGGGACCAAAAAATACCTTTTCCAAAATGCTCATTAAGAGGTAATTTTAAAAACCTGGAACAGTTTTACACGAGAGGGGAGCCAGCAGGTAGAAGTAGTCTGACACTGGTGCTGCAGGCTGGCTGTTGAAAGCTGATGTGACTCAGAGGCCTGTGAAGGACATTTTAAACTTGTTGTGCCTCATGGCTGATATGCTTTGGTAAAATGCTCCTCTCTGTGGATCCTTTCTAGTGCATCAGGCTAACTAGGAAGTGCTCCTGTGGGAAGCATTTCAAGAGCATGATCCAGTTACACCCCAGTGTTTTCTGAGAGGGCTAAGAAGAGAACATCAAGTGTGGTCACCTCATCTTTTAGGTGGCATTCCCAAAGCAAGATATTTATGCTTGCATGCTTCTGAGGTATTATTTAATTGCTGCATGGTTTTGAAGATGGATTAAGTTTTGGATACTTTTTAACATATCACTTACTAACATATACAATGACCACCCTGCAAAGGCAAAATGAAGCAATATCTACATTTATGTGCATACCCACAACAATCCTTTCTAGGAAAAAAAGAGAAATATTTCAATGCATAAATAAAACAAAACAACCATGATGTATATCTGAACAAGGGTACAATACCCACTAAAAAAGAAACCTAATGTTACATATGAAAAAATGAAAATGTTAATACGTACCTTTTGTTCTTTAGCACAAAAAAAGGTATTTGGGTAAGCACAGCTCTGGAGCTCTGGCTTTGAATGAATAGGATAAAAATCACACAGAGATATAATCTAACCAGATAGCCAAAGTTATTCACAATGAAATTAATCATAATCACAGGGCCATGAGTTTATATAGGCATCTGCCAAAACCACTGAAAACAAACAAGTCTTGAAATACATCCAGAAAGATATTGCAGCCAAAATCTAGCCATTCACTGAGAGAAATGAAGAGTTAAATCAAACAAACTCCATAGATAATGCCCTGCCTGCACTTGTTCTGCCAGAGCTTTGCGTAACTGTGCATGAACAAATGTTAAAATATACCCATTCATCACAAAAAACATTGCTTGTAGGGTGTTGATTTTCATTTACTCTGCTGTTTTAGATTGGATTGACATATATTCCTCCTATTAGGAGGATCCCTCTGAATCCTAGCCCAGTCTTTCCTGTACTTTGTAAAAGGATAACTTCTCTCAGCTGTGTCTTCTCTCTGAGGCCAGAGAGAAAAATAAAAGAAAGAAGTGATACAAGGGGTATCGAGGACTAATATTCTGTCATATTTGATTAATTCTTGTCCTTCTTATGTTTGTCAAAATGCTTCAGTTCATGCATTTTCTAAACTAATTGATAGTTTTGCTGTACTGAGAAGGCTCACCAAAATCTGTGACAGTTATATATCATTTTTCATTAAAAAGCCAATGGCCTCCTTACAGAGAGTCCTCAGCCTAGTGAATTAGTCTTATTTTCATAGAATCACAGAATAGTTAGGGTTGGAAAGAACCTTAAGATAATCTAGTTCCAACCCCCCTGTCATGGCCAGGGACACCTCCCACTAAACCATGCCACCCAAAGCTATGTCCAACCCGGCCTTGAACACCGCCAGCGACGGAGCATTCACAGGCTCCCTGGGCAACCCATTCCAGTGCCTTACCACAATTACAGTAAAGGATTTCTTCCTCATATCCAATCTAAACTTCCCCTGTTTAAGTTTGAACCCGTTACCCCTTGTCCTCTCACTACAGTTCCTCAGGAAGAGTCCCTCCTCAGCATCCCTATAGGCCCCCTTCAGATACTGCAAGGATGCTATGAGGTCTCCACGCAGTCTTCTCTTCTCCAGGCTGAACAGCTCCAACTTTCTCATCCTATCTTCATATGGGAGGTGCTCCAGTCCCCTGATCATCCTCGTGGCCCTCCTCTGGAATTGTTCCAACAGTTCCATGTCCTTTTTATGTTGAGGACATCAGAACTGAACACAAGACTCTAAAGGAGGTCTCACAAGAGCAGAGTAGAGGGGCAGGATCACCTCCCTCGACCTGCTGGTCACACTCCTTTTGATGCAGCCCAGGAAACAGTTGACATTCTGGGCTGCAAGTGCACACTGCCAGCTCATGTTCATTTTTTCATTGACCAACACACCCAAGTCCTTCTCTGCAGGGCTGCTCTACAGTGGGCCCAGGGTCTTCATTCTCACTGTCCTTGCGTCTGCCTTCCAAGACTTGGGTGGTATGGTCAGAGCATTTTCCGGTGAAGACTGAGGCAAAGAAGTCGTTTAGAACCTCAGCCTTCTCCAAATCCAGGGTAGCCAGTTCTCTGGATAGCTTCTGGAGAGGGCCCGTTTTGATACTGAAGTGTCAAAAATGAGCCCTTTTTTGCAACAAAGCTTGAGCAGAAGGATTCAGGGACACTGTTCCCCTGGGCTTAGCTGCAATCATATCCTCTTATATAAGGTGGACACTAAGATTTCCACCCTTTGGGAAGCAACCCTTCCTGAATCTTTATGCAATGGATCTCAGTTGATTTTCTAGTCTTCCTATATGCACAAAATAAATTTTGAATGCCTTTCATAAGCATTTTAAATCTAGCGTGTCTACTCCCTGAGGACTCCTATACAGAGAATTTTGGCTGTCAGAAAGTCGCTTGAGTGTTTTTAGGTCAGCCTTCCCACAGCTAGCGCAAAGTTACTCCTGAGAGAGAGGAATGGCTAGGGCATTCCTTTGTACTGATGATCCCGGTAGCAATTAAAGGCCCCAGGGCGAGCAAAGTAACTGTGCTGCTCTCACCTCTGCAGAATTTTGTCAATCACAGGTTAGACCAGAATTTATAATGAAAGAAAAATAAATTCATAAACTCCTTCTCCATTGTACCAAGTTCACTCAGAGTTGGAGGCTACTCCAGACAACAGATTTTCCATACCTTTAATGCCTTTTGCATGGAACAAATGTAGACCCACAGTAGCATAATCCAGGTCTCTACTATATGGTCAACATATATCAATCATAATGTTCACCACACATTCACAGTATCATGATGATCATCATGGAATCACTGTGATCCGATTATCTAAACAAGAGCAATTCTGAGTTGATGTTGTTTAAGACCAATGAAAATTTCCTTTCACTTGAAGGAGCAAGATCTGGATTTGCCTGTTATTGGTCATGATGACTTGCAGACTGGCAGCAGCACAGAACCTTACTGCATGCACAGCTTTCAGAGAGAGGTATCATGAGAAACTCCTAGGGCTTTATTTTCTGTTACTTTTAATGCAGAGTTTAGAGGGAGGGAATCATATACCATATTATTCAGACCTTGACTAAAGCTTGGATGCTGGTGACTGAAAGAGATATGTCTGTATATTGAAATTGCTGCAGTAATCTTATGTTAACAGATGTTACAAAGAAGCTGGGAGAACCCTCAGCATCAGTATTGCTTTTAGCAAAGTTTTATGCTGATGACCAAAGGTAGAAGATGATGGGCCACGTTGGAGCTGTTGCATCATTCTTTAAATAACTGCATTAGTGGAAAAGGGGAACACCAGTGTTCTGAGGGAGCTGCAAGCAGCTGAGTGTTTCAATAACTGCAGTTCAGAGCTGGCACTGCAGTGAAGAGTTCTCCTAATTCGCAGTGTGCACTCGCAGCCCAGAAAGCCTATTGTATCCTGGGCTGCATCAAAAGGAGTGTGACCAGCAGGTCGAGGGAGGTGATCCTGCCCCTCTACTCTGCTCTTCTGAGACCCCACTTGGAGTCTTGTGCGCAGTTCTGGTGTCCTCAATATAAAAAGGACATGGAACTGTTGGAACAAGTCCAAAGGAGGGCCATGAGGATGATCAGGGGACTGGAGCACCTCCCGCATGAAGATAGGATGAGAAAGTTGGGGCTGTTCAGCCTGGAGAAGAGAAGACTGCGTGGAGAACTCATAGCAGCCTTCCAATATCTGAAGGGGGCTTATAAGGATGCTGAGGAGGGACTCTTCCTGAGGAACTGTAGTGAGAGGACAAGGGGTAATGGGTTCAAACTTAAACAGGGGAAGTTTAGATTGGATCTGAGGAAGAAATCCTTTACCGTAATTGTGGTGAGGCACTGGAATGGGTTGCCCAAGGAAGTTGTGAATGCTCCATCGCTGGCGGTGTTCAAGGCCGAGTTGGACAGAGCCTTGGGTGGCATGGTTTAGTGGGAGGTGTCCCTGCCCCTGGCAGGGGTGTTGGAACTAGATGATCTTAAGGTCGTTTCCAACCCTAACTATTCTATGATTCTATGATTCTATAATCGTTAATAGTTCAGTCTGTCCAGCTCACTCCTCTCCATAAATTATGTGTTATAGTTAGTGCCTATATTGATAACCTCAGGAAAGAGATTGAGGACTAAGTACTCCTCTCTTTGGAGCCTCTTTCTGTAGGTGGCATCTGAGACATACTGGTAGAGTGGAGCTGAGTGAGAGAAGTAGGTATAACTGCTACGCTATCTGTACTTTCAAGCACAGAACCTTATCTCAAGACTTTCTGGGTTGGTATCAAATACGTATAGAAAGTACTCGTTATCACATTCTTCTGGAAGAAAATAAACTTGTGTCAGGTCTGGATCCTGCTGAAGTTGCTCTGATGAGAGCATGACTTAATCTAATAACTGTATCCTCATTTCCTTAATGTTGTTGATTCATTAAATGTTTTGGATTTTAATTTCTTAAGGGAATATATTAGCTAGAGCTCTCAAAATTCCTGGGAAATAACAGGAATTCCTGTATTAAATTCCTGTTTGCTAGTACTCTTTTCCACTTACATTTAGCACTGTATTCAAAAGTGGCCGCTAAAGTAATCAACCACTCCAACATATTGTATCCAGGTGCTTCTGTAAAGTCAGTGGCAGACTTGTCTGCGATAAAGAAATCAAGAAGAGAGGGTCCTTTAGGTCTGTGGAAGGGGAATATTCAAGGCTGGATTCCAGTTACAGAAGAAGAAAGAAAACAAAACTTTACTCAGTAGATGAATGCATTACAAGGTTACTGCAAGTGTAGCTTTTCATACAGTTCAGAGACAAACATTGAAGATAAAAACCTCTTAACTTCTTCTGCTTGTGTGTGTCACAGAAACATGCCAGTGTTTAGGCAATATAATTCTATGGACAGTGAAAATCAAAAATATGAATTTGCTACAAAATATATTGTTTGCAAGTTATTTCACTTATTGTCATTAATATATGACATTTATAGCCATTTTCCAGCAGAGGGAGACTGTCAATATTGAGTGAGAATATGCAACTGTAGCCTGCTGCAAACACAAGTTTGACATCAAAACTAGTTACAGTGTCAGTAGGAGGCAACCGAGAAAAAAACCCACCTCCCCCCCCCCCCAAGAAAAAAACCCAAACAAAAACCACCCACAGAACCAAAATGTATTATCAAGATACCAAAATCACAGGACTTTATGGTCAGATTTTGCCCTGTGTTATTCATATGCAACTTTTATTAATATGAAGGAAATCAACATAAACAGATGTGATACCCATGGTAGAGTTTAGCCTGGTATTAGGGCCTGCAGTATTTATCCCACGATCAGCAGAAGACCTTGATCTAGCTGTGGAGATCATATATTGTTGAATGACTAGTTGGCAGCTCCTCATTGCAGGTGTTTCCCAAACTGTCCTCTTCATCTGCCCTCCATTTCCAGGATGCAGCCCACACTCCCCTGCTTTAACAGATTGGAGACCTGCTAGTGTATTCCTGGGTGCCTCCACACATGTGCATACTGAATGCTCAGGCTGGAGGGGAGAGATGAGAAGCAACCCCATGGCTGCTGTTTTCCTGAGGGCCAATGGGTGACCAGTATCAGAGACAGCTCACCCAGCTCCTGCCCAGGGAGCTGCTCCTCTTGTACAGCCAGCCAAGCTTCTCTTTCCCTCTGTGGCAGCCTTGGGGTTCAGCAGCTTCTACCCTGCAGAAGTTACCCCATTTCTGCTACCACAGAAACCAAGGTGGATTGTTTGCCCACACTTCGCTGAAACCTTCTTCATATACTTACCTATAGCTGGTGAGGTGCTCCTGTAGGCCAAAATGTCCCTATCATCACTACAGTATCTGCTTCTCCCAGTGCTCAGTCTTGTTTCTGTATTTTCAATATTAAATGCAAAAAAGCTTTGGGGAGCTCTCCCCTAATCCTAACTATAGGAGAAATAATATATTTCTTGCCCCAGGTATATTCTGACAAAATAATTATATGTGATGCCAGAAGTTTCTTCATGAGAAAAAGCTGTAGCATTTTTTCTTATAACCAGCATATGCTACTCCATAAATGTACATTAAGAAAGATTGATAAAAACCTTTTCTTTTAGCAACAATTTAAAAAAAACCTCAGCATTTTCCTTCCAGATTGTGTAAGTTACATTTAGCAGGTCTATGCAGGTTTCCATGAATAGTTTTCTGACTTCCTTACTTATCAGGTATGCAGTTTGACTTTTCAAACCGAGATCTCACACTACCTTAACTAGCAAAAAAATCTCCATTCCTCTTGTTCTCCTGCGTCACCCAGAAAAAAATAGGCATTACCAGTGCTTTTCATATGCAACATAGCTGAAAATCAGCTATATTTTAAAATAAATTTCAAAACATCTCCATTCATCAAATGCGACCCCTCCTCTACAGCAGTCCGTAGCAAAGTGAGCTGTGACACATCGACCTACATTTCAGTTGGTCCAGTTCAGAGTCCCACTGATGCAGGGGGGTTGTCCAGCTTTGCTGGGCCACAGACTGCGACGGCAAAGAGCAGGGATACACTCCTGTCAGGCTGCTTTGCTCTGAGAGTACATTTGGCAGCAGGACAGAAATGAGAGGCTGGCGAGTGTCAGGAGTCTTAAACCACTCAGGTTGTTTGCACAGTTAATGTGGGTTACAGTCCTCAGCCTTTCACTATTATTTCAGTGGAAATCTGGAGATATAAAGCCATACTGAACTTCATTCTTCAAATATGTACAAATATGCCAATTGTAGGAGGATTACTCGCTGTTGTGAAATGAAGCAAAAACCTAGGACTTGGCTTGGTATTTGACCCCGAGTGAGTACACCAGATGAGCTCTCTACTGGCTGATGTTATTGAGAAGTTACACTATTGTAGACTTGTTCAACTAATCTGTTGCTGACCATCCTCTACTGAAAAATCCCAGGTTATTAATGGGAATTAAATTAAAAATGCATGTCATTTTCCCCAGTGTGAATTATCTCTTACTTTTGAATATGAAACTTGCTTCATGAGCTGAAACATAGTAAAAAGAAATGGCATTCCACATTCCCAGAGGTGATTTTCAGGCCTCTGTGTTGGCATCTTGCAGCCTGAAAATTATCTTTGCTCTCCTCCATGACAAGATGAGAAAAGGCAAAGATTCTTACTCTGTAATGTAGGGACAGGGTTCATCTTTTTTTGTACATGTTTGTACTGAAGACAACCTCACTTGTGCAGCTCTCAGTGTCAGGTCATATATTAAGTTCAAGTACTGATACTCTGAGAAGAAAAATATTCAGGATTGGCAAACTGCTTCCTCCTAGTGCTTCTTTTCCCAGATTTTTCTGTTCTGAATCATCATTATACGGAAATGGAGAAGTCTGGGGAGAAAATTCCTTCCATTAATATGCTTAGCATTTCTGGCTTTATTGCAGTAGATTCCTCATGCCAAATTGCTAGTTAGTTCAAAGGACTATAATAAATTTGAAACTTTGATTCAGGTATTGCATTTGCAGTCTTTGCAGTTCCTCTCAATGAAGGTAGGGGTAAGATTAGCTTTTTTGACTGGTTTTCTCCAAGACTGTTTATGCATGTTCTAGATGAAAGACTTTCATAAGCAGATTGTACATTTTATATGCTAGGAATCAGCTTGATAGATTGCTGATTAATGCAGTACAGAGGGTACAAACAAGAAAAAAGTACTCTTTACAGTTTCTTACAAAGGTCTCACATGCTACTTGTAAAAAAAGGAAAAGTACTTCAAACAACAACATGATTAATAATTATTAATGTAAAGAAAAATTAAAATGTCGTAAAATGTAGCTACATTTTTTTTACTAATGGCAGAATTAGGCCTAGAAACATTTTTAAACTTTACAGATTTAAACCTGTATCTTCTACATCAACCCAAGAGGAAATATCCCCGCTAGCACTCCAGAACTTGGGCTGTCATAAGATAGGTCTTTTTACAGAAATTAAATTTTTGTTCATTTTCCTGTTACAAGTTGTATTGAAACCAGAAAGTCAATGTCTGCTTTTCTCCAAGTCACAGCCAATGCATGCGTTTGCTCTTTATTGAACTGTTGCATAAAATTTGTAAATCCAGAATTATTTTTTAAATTTCTGGGCAGTCTGTCTAGAGATAAGTTCTTTTATCAGTGTCAGCTACACTTCTTGCTACGTTTCCTCAGCTATAAATCAGATGTGGTGCTATGAAGATACCTACAAACAGCAAACCTTAGACTTGAAGTGGGCAGGGAAGAAGGTCAACATTTCAGTTCAGTTTTTACCCAGAAACTTGTCATGAATGTGTCCTATTGGACGGGACTAGGCTCAGGAGGCCCAGGGTAATCTTCATCTCCTGACTCTGCAGGGGTACAACATCACACATCTGTAATCTATAACCATGCTGCTGGCCGGGTAGCCTCCTCAGGAGGCCCATTGGCATGAATGCAGCTAGCCAGGGTAAGAACAGCAAAGGCCAAAGGCACAGAACAGAGATGTGAGAAACACCTTGGAGATCAAGGTTATGGTGACATCTGCTCACACCATTTGCTAAAAGTACTGTTAGCATCAAGTTGACTAGACTGAAACTAACTCACCTGCCTCCAAGTGCTACCACTCACATTCTGAGCTAAACTGCAGATGTTACAGTAACCTTAACCCATGTATAACTCTAATTTGTCTACAATGTGCTCACAAGTATTTGGATCAAAGTATAGATGTGTGACTGTGGGCAAATGGTAAGGTACAGAGATAACAATTTTAATGTTGGTTGATGTAAGTGCCTGATACCTATGATAACTGATGAAGTAAAAACGCTAGATATTTTATTAAATGCAATGTAATAGACCTGTGGAGCTTGCAGCCACAGGCATTTGACCCTATAATGCTTAATCGAGGTAACCCCTGTGAAAAGTGGTTCAAGCACTGCTTTCAAATTCATCTCTCAGCATTCAGGCTCAGCCCTGAAGAAATGCTTTTATGACTTGCTAAGGGTGCAATGCTTGATATCAGCAGTGAACAACCAAGCAAATGCCTTTAAAAGGCCTCCTTTGGAAGCATCTTAGGGACTCAAGCCCAATGAAGACTTATTTAAAGTGTGTTCCTTCATGATTTTTGTGGATGCTGTTTACTTTGACGCCAGCAAGAATAGAAGGATTCCCAATTAAGAAGGTGTTGTGGTTTAAGTCCAGCTCACGCAGTTCACTCACTCACTCCCCCCTCTTTCTCCTCCCAGCTCCCAGGGGGATGGGAAGGAGAATCAAAAGAATTCAACTCCCACAGGTTGAGATAAGAACAGTCCAATATCTAAGGTATAACACAAACCACTACTGCTACCACCAATAATAATGACAAGGGAAATACAAGGAAAGAGAATACAATCGCTCACCACCCGATACCAAGCCCGACCCAACAGTGAACTCCCCTCTTCCGGGTCTCTGCCCTCCGTTTTTCCATCCTGGGCATGATGTGCTGTAGTGTGGAACACCTCTTTGGTCAGCTTGGGTCAGGTGTCCTGTCTCTGCTCCCTCCCGGCTTCCCCTCCTCCCTGGCAGAGCATGAGGCTCAGAAAGTCCTTGGTCAGACCAAAACATTACCAAGCAGTACCTGTAAGCATCGGTGTTATCAGCGCAGTTCCCAGACTCAAAATCAAAACCACAGCACTGCACCAGCTACCAAGAAGGAGAAAAATGACTGCTACTGCTGAACCCATGACAGAAGGAATTTTCCAAGCAAAATGAAGAGGACACACGAGCTTATGGGAATCATGCTTGTTTGGCAGGCATGAATGATGCAGCTGGGCTGTTGTCCTGGGTTCAGCAGTAGCAGCCATTTTTCTCGTTCTTAGTAGCTGGTGCAGCTCTGTGTTTTCGACTTTTGGCCTGGGATCAGCACTGATAACACCAATGTTTATAGTTACAGCTCAGAATGCTTGGTTTGACCAAGGACATTCTGAGTCTCATGCTTTGCCAGGGAGGAGGGGAAGCCGGGAGGAAGCAGAAACAAGACACCTGACCCAAACTAACCAAAGAGGTATTCCATACCACAGCACATCATGCCCAGGATGGAAAAAAACCTGGGGGCAGGAACCCGGAAGAGTTCAGTTCGTGCCTGCGTCGGGCTTGGTATCAGGTGGTGAGCGACTGTATTCTCTTTCCTTGTATTTCTTTTGTCATTATTATTATTGGTGGTAGCAGTAGCAATTTGTGTAATACCTTAGTTACTAAACTGTTCTTATCTCAACCTGTGGGAGTTGCATTCTTTCGCTTCTCCTTCCCATCCCTCTGGGAGCTGGGCGAAGAAAGAAGGGGGAGTGAGTGAGCAAACTGCGTGATCTACAGCTTAAACCATGACAGCTGTACTGTTCAGAAAATCTTGTTTTTCTATTTTAGAAACTACAGTTTATGTAGTTAATGTGAAACTTAATGTTTCACATCAAACCCATGCCATTCAAATATTGAATGGTTGTCCAGTATCATTCATAGCACAGATGTAACACTCACGACAACATTAAGCATCTAAAGATAATTGGGTTTTTTTTGTTGTTGAGCACATTGATCAGGAAGAAAAGTGGAATAGATCCAGTATGTTGTTACTTACAAACTGGAAAACTGGAATAAGGTAAAAACAATAAAGGAAGGTCTGAACTTGACTGAATGTGCTTTTGGTCTCTTGTTGACCTTTGATAAAAAAATGCAAAGGATGCTCTGTAGTTTCTGTAGTCCGTAGCCGTTTTATAGAATAGTCTATAAAAACACTTCTCTGTGGTTACTTTATTGCACATTGCAATGGTCCTTGCAGAAGTACAGAATCCCTGCAGGGCCTCTGGGATAAAAACTAATTTGAATTTTTGACAATGGAGACACTAATTGTTACTTAGAATCACTTCTAAGTCATCTTAGGTATGGATGTAAGTGAGGAATCCCAGAAAGTGATTTTTGCTCCGCTGCCAAAGCAAACACACCAAACCAGTGGTAAATAAATGAGGTAATTATAATTATCAATTTCATTGACTGATTTAGCTCAGTCTACTGAAAACTCTTCTGCAACAAAAGGATATCCATTAGGTAGGAATTAATGCCGTTATGTGAGATGCATTCTGCCATCTAAGACAATTACAAAAGAAGTTTCTCAGACCAGAAAGGGGAGAAGCTGCCACAGAGGCTGGATTTCTGAAACACTGTGTACAGAGAGGTGGTCCTCTTGGAAAATACGAATTGCCTTTTTCTCTGTATTCATTACATCACCCAACCAGCAAAGGCATCTGCTTGCCAGATGCTGAAGGGTATTTGCTAGAGTACTGTTTATCTGATAGTGAAAGTGTCACTTTATACTAAAGAGAAAGACGTAGCAGAACTGTCTGAGAAAATAACCAAGGGTGAAAAAGTGTCAAACAGAAACACACTGTTGATCTACATTTTAATCTTTCCATGAGGTTAATTTCACCCACGAATTTCCGAAAGAAAAAGTTTTTTGGATGAAGAAAAGCAGAAATCTTAAATTGGGGTCTTGGGGGGTCTAAGAATTTAGTCCAAGTTACGACTAGCTGGCGTCTCGGATTGGCCATTTCAACAGCCACAGGGGAAGGTAGGCAACACAAGAACTTGGTGCTGACAAGGAGTGGAAAGGGTCAGGGAGGCTCCTGGTGTAGTTTAAACAGAGCTTCAAATCTGATTATCAAAACTTCCTGGCAAATACTTCAAAGGAAGATTTTTCCATATGTAAAGTTTGAGGGTTTTTCTGGTGTTCTCTGCTGGCTAATTAAACTTAGGTGGTGCAGTGTAAGATGCCTTTCATTATACTGCGTCTGACTCAGTTATGTCACTAACACCATTTACTACAGCGTGGCGTTTGTAAATGAAACTGTGGCTTCATGCTTTCAATTTTATTTTTAGACATTCTTCTTTTGGATTCAGGGCTCTGCCGTACATTCCTGTGAAATTACAGGGGCTACAGCCACGGATGCTCATTTTCGTGGAGAAAACCACTGAGGGGGAAAAAAGGGCAAACAGAGAAAAGCCTCTGTTGTATCCGGAGATCAAAGGAGGCTTTCTGCGTCAGAAAGTCTCTCCACTTTTTTAACTTTCCCCAGCTTGCCCCGGCTACCGGCAGCCTCAGCCTCCGGTCGCGAGCTCCGCCGTCACCGCCGCCCTGCCGACTCCCGGCTGCTTTCCCTGGAAAGCGGGGCAGGAGCGGGGGACAGGCACCGGGAAGCGCGGATTCAGCAGAAGCCTCTCTCTGTCCCGAGCCCCTTTTATTTGGCTCTGCCCCGGGTCCTCCCCGGCCGGGAGGGGACTAAACCTCCCGCCCCCCACTGGGCCGCCAGGGGAAGGAACATCTAGGTAGCCCCGGCGCAAACATCGGGGGCGGCCGCGGCGCATCCCCTGGATGGAGCAGCTGGAGGATCCCGCGGCCGCTGGAGCCTGGCTGGAGAAGCTGGAGGAACCCGGGCCGGCTGCGAAGCCCCTTGGAGGTGGCGAGGGAAGGCAGAGGAAGAGGCTGCGAGGTAAGGGCAGCCCGGGTCTTCTCAGCCCCGGGAGAGCGGCGGGAAGGGATGGAGGTCTCCCCCGCGCAGGCCGCTCCACCGCGCCGTGCGGGCAAAGGGGGGTAAAGGCAGGGCGGGCGGCGGCGGCAGGAATGGGGGTGTTTCATATTCCCTTGTGAAAGGAAAACTGCTGCTCCATGTTTGCCTTAGCTCGGTCCACGGGAGGCAGTCCTGAGGTAAAAAGCCCTGACGCGACTTTTAAATCCGAAGTAGCTTTGGCAGAGGTTGCTGGTGTTAAAATACGTCTGGAGCCCTGGAGTATTTTACCCTATGTGCGAGAGTTTTTGCAGCAGTGGTTCAGTGTCGTTAAACAAAGGGGAGATTAAGTGTTAGGGGGCTGAGTAAACGTTTGGTTTAGTTTTGAGTTTCTTGTGTGGTTTGGTTTTTTTTTAACTCCCTCCCTCCTCCTTGGGTTTCTCAGATGGAAATGTACTTCCAAACTTGAATCTCTAGGCAAAATCAAGAGAATTTAAATGTAGTCATGAATATTTAATGTATGAGAGAAACCTTCAAATTAGAGTATCTCAGCCAATCTATTCTATTTCAAAACAGAGTATCCCTTGGAAAAACACTTTTAGTCCCTGGATATGTTCAAATTTGTTTCATTTTTTTTTCAGTGATAAACCATATTCTTCTCTCATAATAACACTTATTACTTAACACAGTATCAAATATTTAATTTTTCTGGTATTTCAGAGCTTAGGAACTGAAGTGCTTAAAACCAAAATATTTATGCTTCTTAATTTTTAAAATGAATATTTGATAATATCTATGCAATTACCTACCTAGAACTTGTGATTTCTCCAGTACGTATAGCTTTGTTTGCATCACCTTATATTACTGTTTCTGTAGACCTCTTTAAATTATGGTATATGTCATACTGGAAGTCACCAGTAATTTGCACTTTGTAATATGTTTAAGGAATGTATTCTGTATCCATTTTAGATGAAAATTCATCACTGACTCTGGGATTACCTTGCTGAAGTTTGCTCAGATGTCTTTTCTGCTTTTCTGGGTTGCTTACGTGGGCTTTTCCAGTATGCTTCTCTTTCGAAATGGAGCTGGGTAAACCAGACTGATTTCTCTCAGTTGTGGAGAGTGTGGGTAGAAATAACTGCTTGGAAAGGAAAGTCAAATGAACCTAAGGAGTGGCTTCAATAATCATGCCTGTGTTTAGGCAGACTGCTCCCTGTTTACTCTTTTCTTGCACACCAAGCCTGCCTGGAAGTATCATTTTACTCAGTACTGCAGATGGCCAGTACAGCAGAACAAAAAATGGGCCCCTTGTTTCTGTCTGAAGACGTACATGAATCAAGTGTCAAAACTCTTGTCAACTGGCTCCTACTCTATTTGCTAGATGCATCCAAACACGCCCATGCTCACTTGCAATTGGCAGCAGTAGTAATTTTGGTTGTCTCTTCCTAGCTATGAGCAGGACAAGTTCCTAAACCCAGAGATTATAAATAATTAAACATTGTTTTTGAAATATCTTAGTTTTTAGTAGGGTGGCACTCTACTGTGGCACTCCTATCTTATCGTGCAGCATGAGCCAGACCTTCAGTTCTGGCACTGCCTTTTGCTCCAGAAGATAAAAAGGAGACGTAAGTCTCTCCTAATCAATTTCTGCCTTAATTAAGGCCCGCTGTAATATTTTAGCTCTATCTGAGCAAAATTCTGAAACTCTTGCTCCACATAACCTGACACTTGACACATTTCTAAGGTACAGAGTGTAGCATCTGTAAGAATAGTGGTTTTGGAAGAGGATACAGCCCATTGTGCAGCTGCTAGTCTGATTGAATTACAAAGCTCCAACTCCATAGCATTGTTCTTGGTCCCTCTATTAATTCTGTTGTCTGAGGGGCAGCAGGAACTGAAGCCACTGCTACTGTAGCCTTGCATTAAGAGGACTCTTCAGTTTCTGCTAACGTCACGTTAGCACTGATTCCCATTTAGTGAGCATGAGATGATCCTATGAAGAGGAACTATACTTCTTTCCCTGATGCCTTTTGATTTTTCTAGATGGGCCAACTCAAACAGCCATTTCTCCCAGCTATTATCAATGTTTCAGACTGCCTTGCCAATGTCCCAATTTATTCATTAGTGTTTCTTTTCTGATCCACACAGCTTCCTGCTGTTGAGAGTGTTTCCCCCAAGCAATAGTTGATAGGAGGAAGGTCACCCTGCAGGAGGCAGCAGCTACCGTGGGGCTCTTAGGGGCAGAAAAGTGGCTGTGGTGGATGAAGCCAAGCATCCTCCTGCAGGAGGTTGCACTCTCATAGCTGCAATAGTTGGTCACATACCCATGATAATTTACCCTTTATTTCAGGCAGTGCTAGGGAATACTAGGTTTTATGGCCAATAAAGAAACTATGAATCTTTCATAGGAAAAAACAACTCTTATGTATCCTATACAATTACAAGATTTTATTTCTTTTGTGTGTGTATGATTTTTGTGTTTGTGATGATCTGAATAAAAGGCTCCAACTTGGCAGTCCTGAAGACAAAAACATTTCATATCCACAGACTAGCAGCTGCTCTGAGCCAATGGTAAGATCATTAAGGAGTGTTGTCCCTGGATAACCCCTGGAGATAGCCTGCTTGGCTACGGGAGCAGAAAGAGAGTCAGCAGATACACTGAAAACATGGGAAAAGCCAGAAAACTGAGGGTCACGAGAGATAAAAAACTACAGTGAAGATCACTCAAAGAGCTGTGAAGGACAAGTATCTGGGAAGGAGTTGTTGTTGACAAATGCAAGACACTGAAAAAAATAGAGTAGTTCAGGCTGTGGGCCCAAACTCAGCACTGAGAGATTGGCTTCAGAGATGCCTATGCATGACTTTTTTTTTCTCTCTCCTTTTTTTTTTTTTAATCTGAAAATCCTTATCTCCCACATACTTAAGCCAAAAATATAAAGGCTGTACTGTCATTTTTTAGCATTTCAAGAAGTCTTGAGTCTTGCTTTCGTTAGCTTTAGTACTTAGTTCTAGTTTAATTCCGAAAGACCTATAGGTGACAGCTGAGTATTTTCTTAACACCAAAGCAGTGATTTCATCTGGAAATGTGGAGCTGTAGTTGCTGAAATGCTTTTAGTCATTATATTAAATCAGTACTGCATTTAGTGAATAAAGTAATTACAGCAGACGCTGGTTTTCAGATCGCTGTTGGTGACCATGATATTTACAATTTAATGGCTGTAGGGTAAAAGGCACTTGCTTGTGAATATGTCTTTAACTGCAAGCAGGAAACTTTGGCACTGAACTAAACGTATCTGCTATTTTCTTTCTCTTAGATGCATTCAAGTTTGCTGAATTCCAGTTTTCAGTAAAAGCTGTATGATCCTAGCTTGTGCGCTGATTAGGAAGTGTTTGTAAATGGGTTATTTCCTCCTCTTATCTGGGTGCATTATTCTCACTGACATCATGATCAATTCCTGCAGATGTTATGGATAAAAACATTTTCTATCAAATATTATAAACTCCACATAATTTTTTCTCAGTCTAGCACAGTTTAACCATTGCAGTAAATCTTCGTGTTTAACTTCTGTTATTATATGGCTCTGTAGCAGAAATGAATCTATTGCAGCAGTGTGAGTCTGTGGCCTCATCACTTGTGTCATTTCTGGAAAAAAACCCCTCATTTCTGGTCAACAGTCCTCTTTAACATCCCACAGAGCTTGATAAACACAGGAAATTGCAAGGCATACTGCTGTAGCAGGAGAATGTGTAGGGAAGGGAAGCTGTCTGCTGCAGGGCTAGTTCTAGCTGAGCTACGGCTTGCATCTCCATCCAGTGCAGGTTATGGTGCTTGAGCCTCTGTTTTTTTTAAAGGGAGAAGGTGGAAAAGGGGAATTAATCTAGCCCTTCAAGAAGCCATCTAAGTAGCCATAAGTTTCTCCATACCACTTGCAAGTTTTGCCTTAGTCCCCACATGGGTGGCCTTGAGAGATCAGGAATCAAACTTGTAGATGTTAGGAAACATTCTTCCCCAGGAAGTTGGGAAGCGTTTAAATCAATCATGTAAGCCTGTTTCTTGCCTGCCTTTCATGCTGCTTCTGGTGTAAGCGAAGTAATTTTCTGTATTAAAAGACAGCTTTTAATACCCACAAAAATGCATACCTTTTCTTGAATGCTCACTCAGAAACTGCCTCTGCTCATCATCCTGTCTGTTGCCAGCAGATCCACTATTCCCTTCTGACCCCAGGGAGTAAGATACAGCCTCAACCAAGGGATGAACATTGCAGGCGCACAAAGCATTACTGCTATATAGGGAATTTGTAGGCAAACATCAACAATCGCATTTGGTTGGCAAAGTTGGAGTGTAAAGCACTTGTGCAATACTATGCAGCTTTCTCATTGCTGGGAAAGCCTCAATCATGCAGAGTTTGTGTGATTATTGCAAGAAAAATCATGCTTGGAGTTTTCACATGTGAAAAAACAAAAAGCATCTCACATTCACAGGTAGCAAGTAACTGTAAATTATTCTTGCTCCTCATTTCAATCAGTTGCAGAAAAGTTGCCTGGTACTTAGAATTGCTAAACTACATTGACAATTTTGTTCATTGCCATATTTATACCTTATTACCTTTTTCTCCAGTTGCCTTGTGACCACGGGCCCCTGGGCAGAGATCCTGTGGGTGGACAGAGCAGGTATCAGGAGCAATTTGATCAGCAATGGTCAGTATATGCTCGCTGGAAAGCCAAACCCTGTCATCCATGGTGAGGGCTCTGACTGAGTCATGCTGGCTGTCTATATGTCTCTTGTAGACATCATACTGGCATTGCCTGGTGAGGTTGGGAGCAGGATTTGGATAGGGTTGAGGCTGTGCAAGCAAGTCACTCACTGCAGGTACTCGCGCAGCACCTGGTGTGTCTGGGTGTCTTTGAGGGGCAGTGGAGGGAGCATGAGCAGATTCTGAATGGCCAAACCCAGACCTCATGGCACTCAGCTGTGGGACAGCCTTGGGATTTTCCCTACTTGAGTCTTTGACAGATGATGCAATTTATGGGAAGGTGGTGAGCAGCAAGGAAGGTTTGCTGCCAAGAATGTGGCTGAGGCTCTCACAGCACCCCTGGCCCTGGAATCACTGAGGATAAAAGAGGGCCTGGGATTTGCACAAGTTACAACTTCAGTCCTCCAGTGATTTGCTTGCTACCTTATGGGATAAAGTTCTGTAAAAAAATAAGCCCTCAAATTTACTGAGTATTATCATAACATGCCGATGCCATCTTTACCCAAAAAATAGCACCTGACATACCATAACAAGCTGGCTCCCTCAGTGTCATACAAAGCCCCCAAACTATGCGATATCACCTGATTTACTTGCAGGCAAAACTTCTCAGTCACATCAAAACTGTGGGTGGCAGCAGTTGACTTCTAGCCTCACCAAAATACACTTTCAGGCCTGATAAGAGAAAATTCATGAATTCAAAGTTTAATCAGTTTAAGGCAATTTCTGTCATAATGTTTTCAAGTTTACTAAAGATTTAAAGTATAATTCATGTCAATCCTTTCTGAAGCCCACTGTGCTGAGATTCAGTGTTCCAAAGGTGTGCCACAGCAGCTGACCCACAGATCTGATATGCCTCTTTCCAGAGAGATCTCACAAACAATCCCCAACATTTTTGGACAAACTCAAACTCAAGTTTACACTCTCTAAAGTGAATAATATGTGATTGTATTGCTTATAGCAAAACATCAATTTTTCTGGTTCTGTTTTGTTTATACTGGATATGCAACAGTAGCTGCTGTATCAGACTTCTCTTCCCTTGCTCTTAAAAGCAAAAAATAGCTTTAAACAAATCCTTGTGGATTACCCAGATTTAGGGCAGAAATATCCTGCAATGATTAGAGCTCTAGCTAACCCAGGTGTGAATTTACAGACTGAGAATTACTTTTGAAGTTTTCTATACCATGCACTACAAATGCCGTTAGCACACTGTTGTTCATTTGACCCTTATTGCTGCTGTACTCTCATAAAGGGAGGCTTTTCACTGGTATAATTTACCCTTTTAATCCAGTATCCCCCTTTGATGTGGGTGATGTAAGGTATAGGGTAAATCTTCCTATTTAAAATGCTCAGTAGCTGTGTTGAATAATATCTAATGAATAAAGTCCTTCCAAGGAATGGTATTCAGTGAGATCAGACATATGGTGAGGAAAGGCCACTTCCTTTCATGCAAGGAAGGGAAAAAACCAATGCGCTTGCAATGCTTTTCAGGCCAGGAAATTTTAGAAGAACCAGAAATTAAGGCTTCCAAAGCAAAACAAGTATTTCAAAGTTTAAAGGACAGTTTAGGCAACTGTCTAAAACTTTAGCTCCCATTAATATTGCCCTTTTTTGAGGCAAACTATGGTGCAGTGAATACTGGCAGTGATGCACAAGCTGGGCAGATTCTTTGAACTAAAGACATCCCAGAATGAGGTACCTCTTCAGCAACACCATGGGGCTGGGCCTAACCTGTGCGGCTGAGCCCCCCAGCCACACCACATAGTGCCTGACTGTGCTATAGGCTGCTCAAGACTGAGCATTTTCCTCACCTGCAGATAAAACAAGCATAAACCTAGCAGAACTTTCATGGTGTTGAGGGAGGCAGAGGAAACAGAGAAAGGCTCTCCCAACCCTTGGACTGCAAACTCCTCCTCCTCCACTTCCCAGCCCATCCTGGGCTAGGACCGGAGATGCTCAGCTCACAAACAGGCTGATTTACCACCACTAACACATGCTCAGCCCCAGGGAGGTTTAGAGATTAATTCAGCATTTTCTGAGTGGGATGGAGGTGGTCATCACTGTCCTGGTGGCTGGGGGCCCATGCTGAGAGCTGCCTACCAGGTCTATTATTTCTCCCTCCTCCTCACAGCTTTTGCTGCCCTGATCTGGGTGGCCAGCCAGCCACCAGGTGAGGCAAAGCCCCCCACAACAGCTCTGGACATGGCACCCTTGCTTTTCTACTTAACAGAAGACAAGTAGCATGCAGGAGCCCTTCCCCAGACAGCAGAAATCCCAAATAGGGTCCTTTACATTTCATAAGAATAGATAAACATGTCCCTCATTCTCCCTTTGGCTACCCCATGGCTGCCAGTTGCTGCTTCCCCAGGAGCTTTCCAGGGCTTAGTGCAGCCACTTATGCATGATTTACTTCCAGTATGAAGTAAAAGGTATGCTCAGATGCCAGCACTTGGCACCTGTGAGGGCACATTCAGAAATGGGCTTACTTGGGCAACCAATATGTTTCCCTTTTCTTGTACTTCAGTAATACTTCCGTAGAAATTAGCTAAGTGGAGTTTTATTCAGGGAAAGCTTTTAAAACTCACCCCTCCCCTTCTGCAGCACTTATACTGGGAGACATCAGCTCTGGAAGAGGAGTGGACGGGCAGCAGGGACAGGACATTCTTCAGCATCCCTGTTTAAATCACAGTCATATGTTTAAATCACACGACATATGAGCATTTGTATTTTTTTGATTCTCCTTTGTGGCTCTATATATCACTTTTCCTCATGCAGTTGAGCAATAGTCTTATGGCAGCTTCAGGACCTGTGCAAGTTTCTCCTAAAGAAAATTCAAAATAAGGCTTTCAGTGGAGCTTAGCCTCCAGAAACAGGAGAGAGCTCACACTACATGACTAGACAGCATTATGTGAACCATCTGCAAGTACTCTATGGCCCACTAGCTACAGTTTAAAACTTCTTATGCAGAGCTGACCCTATGAAATACTTACTGGAAAGAAAAATATACCAGAGCTTCCATATTCTATTCACAACCAGATAGCTACAGTGTAGTGTGGCAATCAGATTTGTAAATCAGCAACAATAATAACAGAAAATACAGATTTCCAATGCTTCTAAAGTAGTTATCCTTTATTTTAACTTCTGCAAAGATTTAGTATGCCTTTGGGTCACACAATAACTCAGTTTATAATAACTTAAAGAAAAATTGCGATTTAATATTAGAACTGTCACTTTAATGAAGAAGCTATTGGAGCTAAGTTAACTCTCCTTAAAGTTTGGATGATGACCAGAATTACTAGGTTTTATTAGTGGCACTGCTTTTAAATAACTGTATAGCATTGGCCAACTAATAACCTTATCACTCAGTGTACTTGGTGTACTTGATAATGTGCATCTAATTGTGGGTGCATAATTCACCTATCAAATACTGAAAATGGCTTGATGTTTGTAAATCATAACAAGACTTCCAATTGGAATACAAAATACAATTTATTAGTGAATAGCTACCCATTGTATCTGTATGCAACTTGGATTTCCTTCAGGCAGGTATTGTCTTGATTTCTGTTTGTGGAGTGAGGAAACAGAAAACTCCCTCTAAAGGTGAAAGAACCAAATTGTGAATATTCATGTGTTTCTTTTGCTAGTATAACTTCAACAGCATGACATAGTGCACTATGGCATTTTTTTCTCTCACTTTGCCAACTGCCAGCTCTGTACTTCAGGTCAGATGCCTTGCAGTTGGATCTTTTACTTTTATTCTGCACAGCTATGAAACAGGGGAGACTGGCTGGGTGTTTGGAATAACCAGCGAAGAAGAGTACCCACATTAATTTTTAAATAGAGTGTGAATACTTAATTCAATGATACTTTTTTTGATCTATGCAAGGAGATACTTTAAAATTATAACCCACAGAATTCTCCTGCTACTCCCATAATCAATCTCCATTTGTTTCACCTTCAGGTGTTGCCTAGCAGTAAACCATGGGCAATTTCAAAGGGCATGCCCTCCCTGGAAGCTTTTTCCTTCTTTTTGGTTTGTGGTGGTCAGTGAAGTATCCACTGAAGTATGCCTGTCGAAAAAACAAGAATGCTTGCTACCTTGGTTCCAGGGCAGGATTTCAGCGCCTGGAGTTTGTAGAGGGGATCATCAAAGCTGTCTTTGCCCTGATCGGTAAGTAGGATGGGCTGACAATGAAAAGGCTATATCTTTTAACACTATCTTTTTTTTTTTTTCCTCTGATAAAACATCTCATTGTATTTAGGTGTTTTGTCTTTTGAACACCAAGAATCTAAGAACTAGTGGGGCTACTGTTATTAATTACACAGTTATGACCATAATAGGATTTCCATCCATAGCACTCTTCTGGAGCTGAGTCTCCTGACAAGTTCACAGCTGGTCCGTCTGAGTGTTCATATGCTGTTCACTACTTCAGGGAGAGAGAAAAGATATTTAAGTGAGGGGATCTCACATGCAGACTGGGAGCACCAGACTGTGGGAGCATTGCTTTTCTGTTCTGAATCCAGCCATCTCAGATGTCTGTAGTCTCCACTGAGTTATTGATAAAATATGTAAATGCAGATGCTTCTCCACTGGTGTCATTTAAAATGAAAATATTCACAAAGAAAGACTGAACTCCAGATGTGATTGCTCCAGGACTGTTGCAACAGAGGGGCGGTGGTGACCTGTTTCTACTTCTGTTGTGGACTGGCCTGGGTAAAAGCCACAGGGATGGTTTAGTGAGTTGTGCAGACAACTGGAAGTGCTTAGTTCTTGTTTATGTTCCAGTAGGCTGTATGTTAGCAATTTATCTTTCTAGAATAAGTAAGCTAAATAACAGGGGGCCTGGGGAGCTCAGAACATGTAGCTATCAAGTTGAAAAGGATCTTAATTTTTAGTATTTTTAGATTTTTAGATTCTATCTGTCTACTCTTCTTTAGAGGCTCAGAGGTGCTTGGTTTCTGATCAAGGTGCAGGCTGTGCCAAAATCCTGCTCTTGCTCTTCCTCAAGATCAGTTCTGAAGAGATACTGTGTGTACAGTACTTTGATATGCCTTAAAAAAATATCAAACCTAACTAATAGCATTCATTTTGAGGTGTGAGTGGGGACGTCTTTCGTATAGATCTTCCAGTCAGTGTCTAGATGTAGTTGGGCAGCTAAAATACTCATTTAGCCTTTTTATTTTCACCATGAGACAAAAAACTACTATTTTAACATATGCTACTTTCAATTCACAAATGTGGACAAGAAACCCTGGTGAGGACAAAGAGTAAAAGCAGCAGAAAGAGTAAACCCTGTTGTTTCCTGTGTTAGGAAATTTGAAATACAGTGGAAAAGTATTGCATTTGCACTGCAGCATATCAACTTACACAGCACGATGCTGGCCCATGCTTTAAAAGCAATGTATTTAACTTTAAAGTTTTAAAGTGTAACACATTTTAAACCTTTCCCAAGCCTCACAGATTATATAAAGTATCTAAAAGCAGTTTTGTTCTTGCTGGAGTACTGCAGCTAATTAGTAAGACACTGAGGGGCCAAAGTAAGGGAGGCAATGGAGCAGCAATTCAAATACTAGCTTGGTATGCATTCTCATGGGACTTTTAATAACTGTACAGTGGAGGGATTTCCTTTTACGGCTTTATAGGAAAAATCCCCTTTGAATTAAGAGTCTGAACTCTGCCATCCTGCACATTGTAGGGGACTGAAATGGTAAACCTTTCTTTTGGGAACTTTAGCATGTGTTATACTCATGTTTGAACCACAGAAGGCAGCTGAAAAATTCAGTTAGAGGGCTACTACAATAGCAACAGAAGCTATCAGGAGAACTGGCTACCCTGGATTTGGAGAAGGCTGAGGTTCTTAACGACTTCTTTGCCTCAGTCTTCACCAGAAAATGCTCTGACCACACCACCCAAGTCTTGGAAGGCAGACCCAGGGACAGTGAGAATGAAGACCCTGGGCCCACTGTAGGAGAGGATCTGGTTCGAGACCATCTTAAGAACCTGAACATATACAAGTCCATGGGACCTGATGAAATCCATCCGCAGGTCCTGAAGGAGCTGGCAAATGAAGTTGCTAAGCCACTGTCCATCGTATTTGAAAAATCATGCAGTTAGGTGAAGTTCCCGATGACGGGAAAAAGGGAAATATAACCCCCATTTTCAAGAAGGGGAAAATGGATGACCCAGGGAACTACAGACCAGTCAGTCTCACCTCTGTGCCTGGCAAAATCTTGGAGCGGATTCTCCTGGAAGGCATGCTGAGGCACATGAAAAACAACAAGGTGGTTGGTGACAGCCAGCATGGCTTCAGTAAGGGGAAATCCTGCCTGACCAATCTGGTGGCCTTCTATGATGGGGCTATGGAACTGATGGACAGGGGTAGAGCAGTTGATGTCATGTACCTGGACTTGTGCAAAGCGTTTGCCACTGTCCAGCATGACATCCTTGTCTCTCAGTTGGAGAGACATCAATTTGATAGATGGACCACACAGTGGATAAAGAACTGGCTGGATGGCCACATGCAAAGAGTTGTGGTCAATGGCTCAATGTCCAGCTGGAGACCAGTAATGAGTGGTGTCCCTCAGGGATCGGTGTTGGGACCGGTCTTGTTCAACATCTTTGTCGGTGACATGGACAGTGGGATTGAGTGCGCCCTCAGCAAGTTCGCGGATGACACCAAGCTGTGTGGTTCGGTTGATATGCTGGAGGGAAGGAATGCCATCCAGAGGGACCTTGACATGCTTGTGAGGTGGGCTGATGCCAACCTGATGAAGTTTAACCATGCCAAGTGCAAGGTCCTCCACCTGGGTCGGAGCAATCCCAGGCACAGCTACAGGTTGGGCAGAGAAGAGAGATACAGAGCAGTCCCACAGAGAAGGACTTCGGGGTTTTGGTTGATGAGAAAATGAACATGAGCCAGCAGTGTGCGCTCGCAGCCCAGAAAGCCAACTGTATCCTGGGCTGCATCAAGAGGAGCATGACCAGCAGGTCATGGGAGGTGATCCTGCCCCTCTACTGTGCTCTTGTGAGACCTCACTTGGAGTCTTGTGTGCAGTTCTGGTGTCCTCAACATAAAAAGGACATGGAACTGTTGGAACAAGTCCAAAGGAGGGCCACGAGGATGATCAGGGGACTGGAGCACCTCCCTTATGAAGATAGGATGAGAAAGTTGTATCTGTTCAGCCTGGAGAAGAGTAGGCTGCGTGGAGACCTCATAGCATCCTTGCATTATCTGAAGGGGGCCTATAGGGACTCTTCATGAGGAACTATAGTGAGAGGACAAGGGGTAATGGGTTCAAACTTAAACAGGGGAAGTTTAGACTGGATCTGAGGAAGAAATTCTTTACTGTAAGGGTGGTGAGGCACTGGAATGGGTTGCCCAGGGAAGTTGTGAATGCTCCATCGTTGGTGGTGTTCAAGGCTGGATTGGACATAGCCTTGGGTGGCACGGTTTTGTGTGAGGTGTCCCTGCCTGTGGCAGGGGGGTTGGAACTAGATGATCTTAAGGTCCTTTCCAGCCCTAACTATTCTATGATTCTATGATTCTGTGAATAGCTATTCGCTGCTGGAAACTGCAAGATGCAAATAGTCCAACCAGGAGTGGAGATGAAGCCTGGTTTTCCCTGGCTTTCCCTTCTCCGAATTATGTGATGCTTAATATATGCTTTAGCTCACTCTGTGGTCTTTCCATCAGCAAAGCAGCTTATTTCATCTCTCCTCCACCCACTGCCTATTTTCTTGTAAATTTATATAAAATTAATATCTTTGAGACCTCTGTGCATTTTCACTTGAATTTGGACCTGTTAAAAACTTCATTACAAATGGCTGAACTGGGCAGAAGGGAGTAAAATGTAGCAATCACCCAGAACAATCCTCAGACAGCCAGACTAAATCTCAAATTGACGGGTGTTTTGCTTTATGGGGTTATATTGTTTCCTCTATTGTTTGTATAAAGACTTATCATCACCTTAAGCATCAGGACAAAAAGTTATACTTTTCATTTCATGTGCAGGAATGGTGGCTGAGCAGTTTGTTCCTGATGGACCTCATCTGAAGCTGTACAATTATGAGGAAAAGCACTGGGATCACCTCATGAACTGGCAACATGCCACCATGTACCTCTTCTATGGCATTTCAGGGTTGGTTGACATTGTGGCTCACAGGACCAGCGCATTGCCAGTGGCCATGGACAAGATGGTGCTTTCCTTAGCAGTGTTTATTGAAGGTCAGTTTACCTCTTCCTGCAGAAGCATGTGTGAAACTTGCACAGGGGAATATGTCTTGGGTCTCACATCAGTCTTAGAGAATGAGCCTGCAGGAGCTGGGTGTTCAACTCCCTGAAATGCCTAAGAAAGATCAGTCTTGGTCCTGCTTAAACTGCACTGCAGCCCAGAGCATGATCATGCATCCTAGAGGTGTATCTGTGCTTTCCCAGCTGGCTTAGATAGCAACAGAAATGTTGTAAAAATAGCAGCACAAGCCTGTTTTGGATAAGTGCTCAGTAGCTCAGATATGTGCTTCAATGTATGTACAGACATGGCTCACAAGCTAGAGTGCTTTTTCACTCGTACAGCAATCACGTGCTGAAATTGCACTGGAGACACACTCTTTTTGTGCTGTCTGTACCCAGAGTATATCTCATAGCATCCCTCTTGTTACACTGCAGGCAAAGATGAATGACACTTTTTGTTAATGTGTTTTAAACAAAAGGTGGCAGAGCTGCAACTTCCCATGCAATTTCCTGCTCTGAACTGAAGACTGGGAGTACACACTACTTAAGAATTAGTCTTAAAAATTGCTGTTAGTTCAACTAAGAAGGTGATATTTGCATAAAGAGAAATGCTAAAGGTTCAGTTTTATGAAAGCAGGTGAAGGGAGATATCAAAGGAGAAAGTATCTTAAAATCATAGAATCATAGAATAGTTAGGGTTGGAAAGGACCTTAAGATCATCCAGTTCCAACCCCCCTGCCAGGGGCAGGGACACCTCCCACTAAACCATGCCACCCAAGGCTATGTCCAATCCAGCCTTGAACACCACCAGCGATGGAGCATTCACAACTTCCCTGGGCAACCCATTCCAGTGCCTCACCACCCTCACAGTAAAGAATTTCTTCCTCATATCCAATCTAAACTTCCCCTGTTTAAGTTTGAACCCATTACCCCTTGTCCTCTCACTACAGTTCCTCATGAAGAGTCCCTCCCCAGCATCCCTATAGGCCCCCTTCAGATATTGGAAGGATGCTATGAAGTCTCCATGCAGCCTTCTCTTCTCCAGGCTGAACAGCCCCAACTTTCTCAGCTTATGATCACTTAATTTATTCCAGGTTTTCTCTTTTGCTACCATCTTCATGGGAGAACCATGCTGGATGTTCATGTTCATCAGTTACTGCTGTTTGCCATCTTTGGAGCTGCTGCTTGCATATTTCTGGAAGTTTTCTTCCGTGGCAGTATTGTGCTAGAGATGCTTTGTACAAGCCTTTGCATATTACAAGGCAGCTGGTTCTGGCAGGTAGGTCACTTTTCTGACTTAGGAACTTCTTCCTTCACCAAAATTAGTGATTTAGCCCTTTGAAGATGTTTCATAGGGGACGTAATATGCCTTTTAAACACAGACCTAAAAGGACTCATAGAAAACAATGCATTCTTGATGTCCCTTTAAAGAGATAAAAGTATTTCTTGTATCAATTTTACAGAAGAAGCAGCAGAAGCCATTTTACTTCTTGTGCATTTTATCAATAAAAAAGCTAAGGAGGTTTTCTTGAGCTCTCCCTTGTTCACTGACCATTGTTTCTGACCCCTACAACGTCCTGTTCCAAATCCACAAGCCAAATGGCTGTGTTTTTAGAGCCCAGCAATATATGCTGTTCTTTAGGAAGACGATTTCCAGTCAGCTGCTGGAGCAGTGAGTAGATGCCCAGCAGAGTACTGCATGGGTGAGGCAATGCACTCATTGACATTGCCCAGCTCAAAAGGTATTTAAGCTCCCAGTCTGCATTGAGAAACTGGGTGATGCAAAGCCTCCTGCTTTTCCAGGGCTCTGGAAACTAAGCAGAAATATAAACAGCTGAAACTGTGATATTTCAAGGATGTGGCTCCCAAAAGGACTCTTCAAAATGCAGCTTCCATGCCCTCACTTACTTGTGATTCTATCTAATTAACAGATATTTGATAGTGACCCTGTCTCTACTGTCAGAACAAAAGAAAGAATTTAAGGAATTGCTGTGATCTCATAACAAAGAAATAAGAGCGCTAGTGCTGATGCGTGTTTCATCTTATAGTGGAGAACTGAGGTCACTTCAGAGATTTTTCTTTCCAGCATGTCTAGACTGACTTCCCTTTTTTATATGCTGACCAGACAGGATGAAAAAAAATGTTTGCTGTTTCTTAGGAGAACTGGACACTCAGCACCAAATCAAATATCTAAATACTTGCTCTGGAAAGAAGACAGACCTCCTCAGCAGCAGTATTTTTCTATAAGTGAACTCAAGAACCTGGTGCTGCAGCACTTGGGGGTTTATTTTCTTGTTTGTACACTTTTTGTTGGTGATTTAAGAAGCTTTATGTAAGAGGAATTAGACACAGCCATTTATTCTTTGTTGTCTGTCCAGTCTAATTTTAGAGCAAGTTATTTCTTTAGCTCTGGAGACAATGTGTTTTTTGTTCCAAAGTGAAAAATTGAAGAACTAAAAATACAAGCAATTTAAGTGTGGCTTTTTTCACACCTGCATGAGACTTCAACCGTATGTGTGACTAAAAAATCACATACTGGCTGCAGCATGACAGATTTGTAAAAAGCAAAGGGACTTTCTGCATCATCAACTCCCTCATTCATTGAATTCTCTGCATGGAAATGCAAAATGCACTCCTCCCATCCTCTTTCCTCTCCTCTTCCCAGCTCCTAAATTCTCAGCTGAACTGCTGAGCCACGACTCTGAAGAGTATTAGGCAGTACAGAGGACCAGTGCTTGTCATGCAGACCCCTGTGTAGCCACAGGATTACTAGCTTCCCACCTTATGCATTAATATGAATTTGATCTTTTCCGACTCTGAATATACTAATAAGCTATGTATTTCACATGGCCTTATAGCCTTGGGTGAGAGCTCAATTTTTAAGTAATTTCAAAACCTGACCTTTTGCCTGGATGGTCCAGAAGAAACAGACTTATGTTCACCTTTATTTATTAATTTATTATTCATCTTCAGAACCATGTAGCACATTCCCAGACACTGTTGGGAAGAAGTGAGTCAGTGCAAACCGCCGGGTAGGTTTTCTTGTTGGTGATGTGTTTGCAGTTCAGACCACACAAGGCTGAGCACTGGCCCCTTTCCATACAGTACATAACTGTGATCGTTGTGGGACTTGTTGGGCAGGGTCATTAATTCTCTGGGCAAGAGCAGGGGGTTCCTGGGACAGGCTCTGCATCTTCAAAGGCACTTCTGCACAGAACTGTGTAAAATGATCCATTGCATGTGAATGCAACTGCAAAATTGTTTTTAATAATAACCACAGAAATAATCTGCATTAAAAAAAAAAGAGATGTCTGCCTTCTGATAGGTAGCATAAAACATGATATGGCAAAGGATACACATCAGATGACATTTGCTAAATATCTATTATTTTATTACAGATTGGCTTTGTGCTTTATCCTCCAAATGGGAGGCCAGAGTGGAATCAGATGGATCATACCAATATGATGTTCCTGACCATGTGCTATTGCTGGCATTATGCCTTTGCTTTTCTTATACTTGCAGTCAATTATACAATCATCAGCTGGTAAGTTATTTGAAACACTAAAACTTTGGAAACTTGTCTATTTAGTCTAGCAGAAGCTTAATTTCAGAAATGTTTCACTGACAAAGTTTTCTACAAAGTAATTAATTGTAAGGTAAAATAAAAATAGGTATTGTTTATCAATGAAGACAACATGACTCACTGCTTCAGTAGAAAGAGGAAAAATATCCATGAAGTACAGCTCTGAAAGGATAATGCTTCTCACTTAAAAGGAGCTCTTTTTTAATAGTGTTCTATATATGTAAGTGCATATGAAGTTAGAAGTAGGAGAAGTTTTTTTTCCTACAGCATCCTCTCCCAATGATCATCTCTAATTCCAGGTGACTTGGTCAGCAGGCTTCACGACTTTGAAGATTATTGGACAGGTTTCATTGCTAGCAATTTCCTGTGATCAGACCTGATTTCTTTTCCACTAGCCAGTTTCATCCACCCATTTCTGAAGTTAGCCTTTTTTCTTGTGTTAATGCTGATAAAATTACAACCACAGTATTAAATTAGCTATAAAAATGAGCCTGATTCTGCCATGTGTGATCACCTGCCTACAGGACCTTACCAAGCCTTTGCCTGCACTATTCTAAACATGCTTCTCTCCCCTCTCAGTTTACCCTTACCATCGTAATAGCCCTATTTTATCAGGTTTTGGCCACATGCAGTTCTTGCAAGAACTGAGGTGCCAGTTCTTTTTTTGGATCTTTTGTCTGAAAGGCACTGACATTCAAGCCTGGATAACTGGTTTGTTGTGCAAACGATGGCAACTATAGAGTAGGTGACAGCAATCCGACATCCCTTCTGACTCTGGAAATGGCGGCTGCTGCAGCATGTCTTAGAAACAGTATGTTCAGGTAGTACCATTAAATGTACACATACTAATGTCATGGTACATGTTTGTGTTGTACAGTTGTCACTCATGCTAACACACAGCTATTTACAGCCAAGGCCTGTGGTTAAATACTGCCCAGATTCTGCTTGAAAGCAGAAGCCATCTTTACATTGTCTTCCACAGTGGCCCACTGCAAGTCTTCATACACTAGTCACCCTAACTCCCTGATGAGATGCAGGAGTTAAACAGTTCTTAACCATATAAAAATGGTCAGATAAGCCTTTGAGTTACTATTGACAGCTCTTATTTTTTGTTTTTTTCAGGGCAGTTCGTTCAAAGGTTAAACAGGCCCAGTCCATGGAAATGGGATTACTGAAGACATCTGAACGAGATCAGGAATCAGAAAATGAAATTTAGTATGAGTATGGCTTGACTAGTTTACCTGCTCTACCATTAGGCTAACTGATACCTCATTTATAGAATGTTTTAACATCTTATTCATTCTTTACTACATCTTGCTATGCAAATATCATCCATGACTACTGTCTACATCTGCACAGTTACATCTTTATTTGTGTAGGGTAAGCTTTGTATTGATTTGCAGCAGTTGCACTAGTACCTTGCTTACCACATGCTTCAAAGAAAAACAGACTAATATTAGACAGACTTGAACTGGATAAGGTGGCTTGATGAAGTTTGTGTGTTTACTCATTAATAGCTAAGCAAAATGCTTTCTGGCTGCTGCTGAATGGACCCAAGTTTCCATAATTAGGGTGTTCAGGTAAGTGTGTTGGTTGCTCTGCAAGTAGCTGTGCATAAATAACTGTGCAGATGTGGAAGGAGTAGTACAAGATGAAAAATCAGAGTTTTGCAGCTGTCTTGTATAACACTTCTGTGTCTCTGCTTGTGGCTTTACGCTGAAATATAGTCTGTTGAAAAGCTCTCTCCTGTTGAAAAGAGAGGGTGCTCTCCCCCATGCTCGATGTTGTTTGGGATGTGCTCCAACCTCAACAAAAGGGAAATAACTGATATGGCAAAAGTCGTCAGAAAATGATGTTGCATGTAAGCACATTGCCTTTAAGGGGCAGACGTTTGAATCTTCACTCTTGCTCTTAATATGTCTTTCAAAAAACTGCCATGGGCAGCTTGTGGTACAGCAGCACCTACATTCTGTTTTCCGGAGGACTGAGAATGGAATTTATGCTGGTGGCCAGGGGACATTTTAAAAATGCATCAGTGATAAGGTGGTCATAGTAAGATGGTCATTCTGGAAAACAGCCTCTTCCCTTTAAAACTCCTTCTAAAGACATTATTTTCTTATTATTTTCTTAAACGGGCTGATGCAGGACAACAAATTCTGTTCAAATAATGCCTGTTAATCAGATTTGGTGCTGTGGAAGTGTGTTTCTTCTATTATTCAAACATTTCCAGATGCTCCTAAGGGAATGCAGAGCTGAACTCTGGTAGATAAATGAGATTTGTAGGATCTGGTCCCTCCACTTTTGAGTTTCCTTTAAATTTTTCCATTGTGAACCAGAAAAATTAGTAGCATAAAATTACTAATTGCAGTGAGAAGGTTGTTTAATTTAGGTAATAATATAGTTTGTAGCTCAAAGGGATCTCAGGACTCAGAGAAAAGAAAGAAAAAGAAAAATTAAAGGCTTTTTATAAAGCTGTTTAACCTTCAGTGCAACATAAACATTCACTTCATTTTTAAGATCTACCTTTTATCTCCCATTTTTCAAGGAGTAGCTTCCTTAGCTGCACATGCTATTAATGCTGAATTTTAGACTGCCAGATTTATCAATGTGTTTCCAAAATCAGTGGTGCTGTTTATTTTGAAGGACATCTTCAGAAAGTGCTTTGCTTCTCATATGCAGGAACAATGCAAGTTTCTTCACTGCTCTTCTTGATAAATATATTTGATACTGTACAAATATTAAGGTGCTGTATCTCTAAAATACAGGGATAGCCTCAGAAGAAAAGCATAATAAACTGGCTGAGCTTTCTTAGAACACTTAGAAGATTTCAGTTGGTAATTCTTGAGATTATTTTAGATATTTGCCAAGTATTGTGAAGTGACACTTGTAATCAGGTGTCAAATTGTCCACATGAACCTACTTTGGAAAGCAAGAACAGTTGGCTTACAGACATTTCTACATTTACAAATGTAAAACGGGAAACTGTAGTTTGCTAAGCAAAGATCACCACTTTTCTTAATAATTGTTGTCCCTTTTTAAGTACCTTTCTCTGAAGGGTCTTTGAGATTGTGGCAAACTTTAATGAAGCCCATCTCAGGACATTCTTGTAAGCTAGGTTTTGGTATAGCATTTTTGTAGCTCCATGTCTCAGCTTTACAGTGATCTCACTACAAACTCTGAATTAATTTTTACTTCACTCTGCAAATCTAAGACTTGAGTTTCATTGCTGTGGTTCCATTAAAATCAGATTTTCCATTGGCATAAGCAAGAGGGAAGATCAATGGCTTTGCTGAGGAGCTTACCTGTTACTTGCAGCAGGGATACACTGGCGAAATAGAGCGTGTCATTACACCCAGCTATAATCTTACCTTCATTATGCCACATTATTCTTGTTTGTAAATTGTTGGGACTATTTTAAAGGGCAGAATTCTTTTCTGGTTAGAATGGCTGGGGTACAAAGCTTCTGCAGTGCTGGGAGCGAAGACTATGGTTATGTACCAAAGAGAACTTGGGAATTATTGCAGAAGTCTATTGTGATAAGCCCAAATCAGTTGACAAAGTGAGCCTCACGGGATTCAGTGACCTGAGTGAACCTGGAGGGTGCTCAGCAAACTCTCCTTTTGAAAAAACTGCTTTTTCAGAAATAAGAAGCGCCAGTACTTGAAAGTCATGGCCAGAAGAGTGACTGCCTGACACTGGTCCCCTGTGACTGCCTCAGCCTGGTGGCTCTGGCTCTGTCCCTATTTACATCCAGCAGTGGCTGCAGGTGTGTGCATTTTCTTCACAGAAAACATGAGCAGGACTCTCAGCCTCCTGAGAGGTAACACCTGTATATCTTTTGTCTCCCTGCTGTGAATCTCCCATAAAAGATTGGATACCTGAACGAACAAGCCCATCAGACACATCTGCTGGTTTTGGTGCAACCATGCTTTGCAAAGATGCTTTTAAAGAAGCCCAACCTGGAGGCTAATGCAGTCTGTGACACAGAACTGTAGGACAGGCTTCTTACAAAAACTCTTTTTGCATTGGGGAAAATGGTATTGCATTTTTAAGCTTGAAGAAATGCAAGGAAAAACAGATCCTGAAGCCTCAAAGAAATTATAGTCTCTTGGATTTTATTTGTAATGCTTCTGTGCCTGCTATATTTTTGGTGCCACAAAAGAAAGAAACACCCTGTTTCACAGTGGGTTTTTGCTACACAGAACACCTTACCCATTCTTCTCAAGCACTGTTCAAAAGATGATCAGGAACAGTAAGGTAGCTATTACAAGTTAGAAGGTACCACATTCAGCATTTCACTAGCAACAGATTTTGCTTGGGTTGAATGAGTGGAGGGAAGTCTGACAAGTTTACAAACACCACTCAGAAAAAGGTAGCTGCCCTCAAGAAAATTTAAATTATTGTTAAATATAGGTGCTTTTGAAAAACTGTATGGTAGCTTATAATAGACAAGATATGCCTGTAATATTATTTAAATAAAATTGATTTATTCATATAAGATGTCTGACATGTTTCAGGGGAAAAAATATATGCATTTATGGGGTATGATAGACATGTTACTCTCATAGCCAACTCAGACATTTGAGTGAGTTGCACTCAAATTCGGGAAAGGTCATTGCTGCCTCGCCAAATTCCCTTGATTCTGTTATTTAATCATAATTTACAACACAGTTGAAAGCAACTCTTCTTGAGGTCTGGGGAGTACGATCCATGAAAATCAAATGCTATGGAAAAAGGAGGTCCCAGATCTGGACCTGGTCCCCTGTGTCATACATAATGGGGCAGCCAGCAACCAAATAAACAGAACTGCGTGAATGGGATCTTTCTGTTTTGGCAAGCTTTATAATAAGAATATTTAGGATTTTATTTGACTCTGCTCCCTTTTTCTTTTTAAGAAAAAAACACTTTTTCTGCTGTAAGGTGAAAATGCATTCTGAAAGAAAAAAGCTGACATACTTGAAGAAATTTTGGCAATTATAGATTTTGTCCTTTTCATATTTTTCACCAGTTTCTAAAATTAAGACTAGGGACCATACCTGACAAAAAGTAGCAAATAATTTTGGCCACTCTCAGGCTGCATTTTAGGGATAAATTCATTAAACATTATAGCTCCTTGGGCTTGATACCACTTTGCTACATATTTGACAGAGAGTGTTTTTTAGAGTGGAATGCACTCACCTGTATGTAAGAAAACTTCTAAATTTGTCTAGGGCCAAGTAAGGGAGAGAAAGTCAGCACTTCCCAATTTCCCATTTCATCTGCTTGTTCACAAATGTGAAAGAGCTACATAAAGTTTCTGAAAACTATCAGTCAAAACCTTTAAAAAACTAGAAGTAGCTTTAAATAAACCAATTTGGGAATCAACCAGTTTGCATAAGAAAGTCAAATGTACCAATATCACTATACACCCTCTGGTTGGCTACCTCCAGCCACATTGCCAGTGTGACTGTTTACTGTCATGGTCAACCTCAAAAATCTGGTGACAAGATACATGCCCCATCCCATTCAGGCAATCATGTAAAATGCACATTTTTGCATTGGCTCTGTGTGAGACAAATGGACTTCAGTGTGTGGCAGAAGCTTGGCTCACAATGGGAAGGTGTTTCCACCTGTGTGGATGACTCAGGACCTCAGAGTTACATTGGTATTTTGGTGAGGCATGGAGGGAGGCCCTCGTGCACCGTATGGGGAGTCTGGTCTTGGGACCGCACCGCCTGAGCCCAGGAAGTTCACTCAGTGTTAATAGGCTGCAAAGAAGTCAGAAGCCCAAACGAAAGGAGGCTGAAACCACCCCCTGGACAAATAGGGAAGAACATGTGCTGGGGGAAAAAAGAGCATCTCCGAGCTGGTAGCACAAAGGCAAGGCTGCACTTGCAGTTCCTGGGCCCATGACCACAACACCGGCTGAATCAACCTTGACATTTTTATCTGGATCAAGAGAGCACTTTGGATCTTACCTGCTCATCCTAACTTAAATGCCCAGGTTTGCATCATGGAGAGTAATCGCAGCATGGGATCTGGAGTCCCTTCACAGAAAATGAAGTTCAGTGGTGGTATCCAGCATTGATCCTTGTTTGCTCCAAGCATGAATGGGGATCTGCATCCCTGGATAAAACTAGAGTTCCAAAATGTGTGGAATGTTTGTGCTGTACAGGTATACTCCTTTAGCACCATCAATGTGTGCCTGACTCTGAGGCACACACATGCGTAAGGTGAAAAGTTTGGTTGGCAGAAGGGAAGAGAACCTGTATAAGTTTTATCATGATGTTTAAACATGGCTTTCTCTCATTTATGTTACCTGTGTCTCTGCAAAGCTTGGTAAGTGTGGTATTTGTTTTATATTCCGTAAATAACTTTTTTTTCCCCTTGTATCTAACCCTAGCTTGAACTAAGAGTAAATTTGCAGCAAGGAATTTCAATCCTAGGGGCTCATTAACCCTTAAAACTGAGGCACAAGAAAACTTTGGTGTATCTAGTACCTTAACATCCTCCTTCCACGTGTTTCAGTTCCTCTGAACTAAAACAGCTGGGGTAGGAATTACTAGCACAGAAGCTGGTGGAGGAAAACAGAATAATTTTGATCCAAAAAGCCCTTTAGCATGTGGTGTAGTGTAAAGAAACCTGATTCCAAGGACTGAGCAACAACGGCACATCTGTTAAAAGGGAGACAGACAACTGGAAAACTGCCAGACATTCACTTTTAAGATCTATTCAGGGTAAAATATGTGCTTCCTCCAAATACGTGGGAGTAAAAAGCCCAATAGTTGTCCAATAAGGCATAATTTGTTGTCAGATGACTTTTTCAGAATAGTAATTTCTAACACTTTGCTGTGTAATTGTTGCAGTTCACTGATTTCCATATTTGATACACTTCTTAGAATGAAAATTAATTTAAAAAGTAGTTAAAAACATTATATAAATACTACAGAATAGTTCAGTTTGATTCAGAATGAGAGCTCTTACATATGGATCACTACCATTTAATGGCAAAATATTCTGCAGGGGATGGTACCTTTAGAGGTCACAGTAAGGCATGAAATTGGGAAAGAAATGGTTGCCTCTACATACCAGCCAGTGCCTCCCTGAGGAGAAGAAAGAAGAAATGGAAAATAGACTGCAGATCTATACAACTGAATAGCAATTAAGAAACTAGAAAGTATTCACAGCACTCTACGACTATGGGATGGAAAGCCACATGCATGGCATACAGCATTCAAATCTGCTTTCAGCATTATTTATCAGGGACAAGGCTCTCAGACACACTCTGGGATTTTCATGGCTCCTGTGTGGCAGGCCCAGAAGCAGTAATGCTGATCTGCTCCTGTCAGGAATGACAACAGGAGTGAAAGCCTGCACTGCTTTGCTGGAATTTTACTGGTTTGTGACTCCAACTCAGACAGACACAATTGAAACATAAAAAAAGTCAAAGATGATATTCACTGCTGGCACCACACTACATTCAGACTTGAAAACAAACAAAGACAGGAAATAAGAAACATCTGTCTCTAATTAAGGCTTAAAAGAAATGGAGGAAAGCAGAAAAAACATATCTAGCCACTCAAGAATGGTTTGTCTCCCTGCAGCTGCATCACATATACAGATTTGCAAGTAATAAAGTTTTCTTTCCATTTGATTATTCTATCATATAAACATGGCTTATTATTTTCATAAATAAAAGTGTACCATCCTTTAGGATGTATTTATTGATTTGTTTTGATTTTGTCATCAGGTTCCTATGCTTTTTTTTTCCTCTTAAGATTTATATAATATATTCATGTGAAGTTAGAAGTTCCTAATCTTTTTAGCTCACAATCTTACTTCCACTTCCCAGCTGACAAACTGTCTTCCATTTGCAAACTTGGGCTTGCAACCCAAGGTTTTGGACTCACAGTATTTTATATATCTAAACACAGCATGCTTCTCAAAGACATCCATGATGACGTTAGCTATATAGAGGAATGAAAGCAGGGATGTTATTTCCATTGAATAGAATGGCCAATGTCAGTAACCACAAGAATAAACTTTTATTTCTTTCCTACTTTGTAATTTAAAAATCTCTGATTTTTAAAAATGCAAAATTATCTACCAGCATTTCTACTAGCAAAGGACCCAGACCTATGATTCAGAAGCTAGGTATGCTTTTAATATACTGTAAAACTCAGACTTTGTGCCAAATTGGATGTAGCTTAATTTACTGTTGCTGAACTATTCTGTGACTCTCTTTCCCCATCTGCAAGAGCTAGTCTGTCTATGCTTGGTGCTGCTTTGCTCTGTACAAGTCCTGCACAGTGACAGACATCTTGTGTGTTTTGCGCTCTTGGCCCTTCTAACCTCAAAAAGGCAGACATTCAACTGCTATGGCAAGAGGCTGTGAAGTAATTAACACATGCAAGGGTACTAAGCATTCTTGGTGAGTAGGACAAGGAGGAGATCTTCCTCTCCAGCTGAGCATTGTGGCTGTTCATGGTTTAACAGCAGCGACATAGCTGGGCCATACAGCTGTCAGACTGCCAGGGCTTACCTGGTAGACTCTGCAAATGCTTCCTAGCCCACATAATAGCCATGCATGCCTGGGTTATCCCTGGAGCTGTGCCACCCAGCCTCCACCCATGGGTACTCTCACCAGGCAAACGGGGCACCTCTGCTGGCATGCCCCACAAAGTCCCATTTCTGCCCCTCTGATGAAGAAAGCCTGCCAGTGCTTGCGCAACCCCCTTGAGGAGGATTTGCATTTTGGCATTTTATTGAGTTAAAATGCCCAAATATCTCCTCTCAGCCAGGGAGGTGTTTGTTTCCTCGCACCCTTGCACTCCCTCTCACCCATCAGCTGCATGCCACAGCCCCTGTGCCCTCCTCATGTCTCAGTGCTGATCGTGAAGGGGATGTTTCCCCTTCTTTGTTTTCCATACTAATAAGAATAATATGGCCATAGGAAAGATCTAGAACAAGAGACAGACTCTTAACCCAATGAGGATTGCAGACGGGCAGGGAGATCCCCAGCTGGCCAGAGCTGTGCCCACAGGGACAGCAAACAGCCATATCCTGCCTGGAGCTCTGTCTCAGTACCAGTCACTGGTGTGGAGGTGCAGCCTATTTTAACTAAAACCTCTGTGAGCAGACTGTTAAGATGTTAGGCTGCCTGAAGAATCATATTAAAGGTTTTGGAGCTCTCATTTGTAAATCTAATTATTACTACTAAATCTAAATATTAAATCTAATAGTAAATCTAATTAAATAATCTAATATTAAATCTAAATCTAATAGTATTACTATTACTACTTAATTATTGTAAATCTAATAATCTAATTATTTCAGCATTTCCTCTGAATTTCCTATGTCCTATGTGCTGTCTTCCATACAGTGTGTCTTGATCACTAAAAATTAGATGCTTGGTATTTTCTGCATTGATTTTTTGAGTATGAGCATTTTTGTGAATATTTCGCAGATTGCCACCAAGGAGATTAAATACATACCTTATCTTAGTCATCTTTTTTCTTGATGAGAGTAAAAAATATCTTAATAGTCTGTAAGGTGTTAAAGAAACAGTAGCATTTAGCAGTATCACTACTATTTATTGGCTATACCACTGGGTTGCATCCCAAGAGACCTGAGCCCTTTTTTGACTGGTTTTTTTTGTACATCCTTGGCATATTACATCAGTTTATTGAGTCCTGTTTCTAAAACTGAGATGAAAGTACTTCAGTAATTAAAAAAGCCAAACAAGCCTCCTTTCCTCACTAATGAAGAACACCATGTAAGAGCAAGGTACTGTTCCTACTCACACACAAGGGGTTCATCCGCTGATCAGTGATTATAGAAAATATAGTGTTTAAGCCAATTAGTTTTTTAAACAACTCTATTTCCCTCTTCACTTTGACTGTGATATTCATCTCTTAGCTTTTAATTTGTCAAAGGGAGACATAATAACATGCAAAAGATGCTGATTTTGGCAGTTCTGGTGGTGTAACTTTTCTTTCCACTTCACATTTTACTTGTGCCTTTATCCATTTTCTTTTCCTTCCCCACTTCTTTCTGGATAAAACAGATGTCTTGGGAATCTGAAGACAGAGATTTTATTCCTAGTTTTGCCAGTGCCTGCTGAGAGACCATATTTAATAGTGGAGCTGTATAGAGGGCATGCAAGAAGGCTGTATGCTGCCTGTCCAAATTCTACAGTATGGAAATGCTATTTACTCTCTTGGTGCATGTCAAGTGTCTGATCTAGGCCAGTTCTAACACAGTCAGCATTTCCACCTCCTCTCAGCATAAGACAAATGTTGCTGCAGAGGAGAGACCTTACTCTCACCCTTCCACAAAACTCCTCCCTGGGTCCAGCCTAGCCTCCCTGCGGCAGAGCCTGGTGGTTATGGCTGTGTCAGCAAATAAAATGAGGCTACACAACAGGACTAATCCCTCAAGTGCTAGCACACTGCCTGGCATGGTTTTGGCCTGCGCCATCCAGCACCTCATCAGACCATGTGCAGGTCTAATTTGAGGATTAGAGTCAGTTCCAGAAGGCTACATACATGTAATATATATGTTTTTCCAAGAGGGAAGAAACATTCTCTGACATGGCTCTGAGCCATGCCATGCATTCAGATATCAAGCTCCATCCCCCACCAATACAAGTGTAGCTTCCTGTCTGAGCTGGGACGTTGTCTTATAGCAAGTAGAAGACATTCAATGCCTTGATAAGAGAAATGTTGCATTGGTTGGAAAATGATAGAAGTAATGGTGTGCTACTTTCTTTTTTTTCCTAAGTTGAACAGAAAGGGTTAATGTTTTAGTGTAGACAAGTAGTTAATAGTTTATCCATCACAAGGTTATGAATGTATACTACCATTTTATAGCAGAGCAGACAGTCTGCATCGCAAGGTCTTCACTCCACTGGGACAGACTATTGGTTGGAATTACCTGTTTTGTAGTGACCACAACCCTTCGGGCACTGTGTATTTAGCAGCTTGTCCTCAGGTTTAAAACGTGTAAGAAATGTAATTCTACTCCATTTAAGTTCTGTTTGAGCTCTTTGGGCTGTTTCTCCTTGTCTTAAGTGTTTAAACATGATTGCTGATATACATTATTACCACTGTGCTGTACTCTTCATAGGTGGAATCATTTTTCTTCTTACACTGATGTTAAGGCAGTACCACAAACATTGCATTCTGCTTTAAAATAGAACAGGATGGCAAACACTCTCTAGAGTATCTTATCTCAGTGAGAATATTAGAAATATACAATAGCACATGTGTTCCTGGCAGCAGGTTTTTACTTGTGAATTTTCTGGTTTTATCGTATTTGTCGGCATCTCAAAACACAGGCACTAAAATGTCAGATAAATGGCAGTCCTCAGCTCCAGTTTTGTGCATTGTTTCAAGGCACAGCTGCACAATTTCCACCATAAAACTTATGGGAAGGGATTCCAACTTCATCCTTCACTTTGGGACTGTGCAAGGTTGACTGTGACGTGGGGCATGGGGTTTTATCAGCTTTATTCAATAATGCCTGTCTTAAATCAGGGTATCTGTGTCTGATTCTTGGATGTGTGACTATCCATGTTCTTCTTACTGTTCTGGGTCCCTCAGCACTGGGGTTCTGTGGCCCTATTTTGCCTTCTTGCTCCTGTGAAATCCCACAGAAGTAATTTTGGCTTTTCACGGATTCAACAGCTTGTGCTTTGGCAGCCTGGAAGCCCAAACCGTTACTCCTGCTTGTCCAGCAGCTGCACAAAACTGTTTCCACCTACATTGTTGTGGGAACACAGACTCATGTTTGAAAGCTTTGACCCCACATTCATGCCACTGGTTTTAGGGTCAAGTAGGGATCAGTGACTAAGTACATGGTGGAGACTGTGGGTCACATATATTCTTAGTTGAAGTTTCAAATTAATCATGTTTGCTTCTTTCTTTCAGCAAATTAGATAGATATGTGTTTTTACATCGGTATTCATGAATATATCTTGATTAGTTACTTACACAGACTCTACAGAATCCAAGGTACCTCCGTGCTTCTGCCTCAGTGGTGGCACCTGTCAGGACAGAGCCCGCGCGTGCCCAGAGGAGTGGGTGGGATCTCTTTCTGAGATAGGTCAGTACAAGCCAGGCAGCATAGGCAGCTGGTGTCATTTCTGGGAAACCCTCTGCTTTGGGAGGCCTCTGATCTTCCTCTTTTGCTGTGACCTGCTCAGCAGGGTGGATCCACAAGCAGGGATATGGCTCTTCTTGCTAGGTGAGGCCGTATCCTTCACCCACTTTCGTCACTCTTTCAAACGGGTAATGTATCTCAAGAAGACATTGCAGGTTTCAACTGTCTGTGGTCTGTTCCTAGCCAATTTGGTCTTTGTTTGAATTCCTGTGCTTGAAATTCACAGTGAGTTGAAAATCTGATTCAGACCTCGGTGGCCACTATTGACATCTCTGGATCTACCAGTGTTTAAAGGGACACCATCCAGCTCAGCACTCTGCAGTGACTGTCCTCAGTGCCTGCTACCATTGGCACTTCTTTTGGATGAGTCACATTTCCTATGCCTGGCATAGCACTGGGCTGGTTGGCTTTCATTTCAGTCCTCTGCACCACGGCATGGCACTGCTGTAACTGGAGCAGGTGCTCCCAGCACATGCTGTGAGGGCTCTGGCTCACGGAGCTGCAGTATCTCCAGTGCTGGTAACATCCACAGCTCACACTTCCAAGACAACAACTTACACTGTGGCCAGTGTGACACATGGATAGGCTGCACCTTTGTAAAATGAAATCACACATTTGGTCAGAAGGATGTCAAAAGATCAGCAAGAAAATATTCCTGGTGAAGACTGCTAGGTAGATGGAAACTTCAGGTACACCATGTAATTTCCTTAATACAAGATGAGTAGTACATCCAACAGACAATGACAGATTGGATGGGTTCATGATGGATTGGAACATTTGGGTAAAATGTTTTGGAGAAATTGGCTTAAACAAAATAGTCATTGCTGGAATTTCAGCACTGGAAACAAACTATTATGATGACTCCATAATTCCCTACATTCATTCCTCTGGTATTCTGTATTTGATTTTCTGCGAATTGCTTTAAAGAACAGATTTTAGTAACTGTAGTTTTTAAAATATATGAAGTAAGAGTGTTTGGACTGGCATAATTAACTTGAAATAACCACAAGCATTATTGCATTTACCAAATCTGAATTTTATTCTGTTTTCCCGAGGAACGTTTATACTGCCCAACTGTTTGTTGTTCCACCTTCTTGGAAACTCTTCACTTGTTGAACATTTTCAACTAAATTCACTAAATGGTTACAAGTCTTAAAGATTTTGAGATCTTATAAGTTTTGCACATATCACTAGTTGGGTACAGAAGACCAACCCTTTAAATACCTAACTGAGAAAAAGGCAAGGAGACTTAAGCTGGCAGTGTGGAGGTGGGGACTGCGTGGCCAGTCAATCCAGTCTAGCCGCTAAGATGCACATCTCTAAACTACCCACGACATTTGTCTCCTCTCCACCAGCTAATAAAATAAAGATCTGTATTTTATGTACTGGGAATCAAGAGATGGATGTGAGAGACAGAAGTGAGGGAGGGGCTAAGGCATGATGGGATATAAAGAATGTGAGAACATAGTGCTAAAGGTGTTGGGGAAGCTGGAAGGAAGTCCAGTTGGATGTTGGGGGTATAAGAGAGCAGGTGATCTGGTTTATTGCCAGCAGGAGAGAGCAGGACACAGAGGGTAGTCAGATTTTGTAAACCAATTACTTTTTTCCAGTGGTGATGGAAAATTTCCACTTAACTCGTATTTCTTTGCTTTTGTACATTATGTCATGGTTGCTTTCCTTTAAAGATCATTACATAAGGGCCTGGTTTTCTTCATGCTTGTGGTTTGTTTGGCTTTTTAAAAAGATCTGGAGCAATTCTGCTGAAGTCAGAATATTTGCAGTAATTTGAGATTTGCCTCAGTGGGGAAAAAAACACCAGTTTTATTTCAGATGGACTCTCCTTTGTAAGTCTAAACCCAAGAAGTATAGATATGTATGTAAACCAACCCAAAACACTTTCAGATCATGGCCTGAATAACTAGAAAGATAAAAAATAAAGCTTGAATAGGTACTCATGTATGAATGCATATGTATCAACTAATTCCTGGTTTTCATCTGTCAGATGGAAGGCAGGATCACCACAAAAGTATTCAAATCCATGGGTCTGGACAGTATTCAATCAAAGCTGCTAAAAGACCCGGCTGATGTCACAGTGGGGCTGCTGTCACCTATGGTGATCAAGGGATGACAGTGAGAATTGAAAAAAAGCCAATATTATCCCCACTTTTAAGAACAGCAAGAAGGAGGACTGTGGAAACCATAAGCCAGTCAGGTTTACCTCAGTCCTAAGAGTATTACGGAGCATGTCTTCTTGGACATGTCCTCTTGGAGTCTATTTCCATGCATGTAGAAGACAAGAACATAATCAGGAACATCACAGATTTACAAAGGGAAAACCATGTCTGACCAACTTGTCCGCCTTCTGCCTTCTTCTTTTCTCCTTCAGCATTTTTGTTTGGTAGATGAATATATATGGGTTTGGTGAATGAACTGTTTTCACTAGCTGGACTGAAAATTAACTCAACAGCCAAACTTAAAGGGTAGTGATCAGTGACTTGATTGGTATATAATAAAAGTAACTTGCTGGTCAGTACTAGGGCCAATATCATTTAATGTCTTCATCAAAGACCTGAAGGATGACACAGCATGCCTTCTTAGCAGATCTGTAGACAATACTAAACTTGAAGTGGGGCGCAGGTATTGTTGATACAGTTAATAGCACACTCTCAATGCAGAACCATTAAAAACCTGAGGATAATGCCAACAGAAACCTCGCAGTGTCCAAGAAGGACAAGTGCTGATCTCCATGCCAGGGACATTAGTATAGGCCAGAAACTTGCTGGTTGAGGAGCAGCCCTGATGGAAATTACTTGGGAGAGATGGTGAATTCCAGGTTCAGTGTGAGCCAACAGCGTGTGTCCATCACAAACAAAGCAGAGCTGTTGTGCTTTGTGGAGAGAGACAGGTTGACAGACACTATTACCCTCACCTTCCTGGCACTGATGAGACGCCACCAGGAAATATGGGCCTGCACCCCCAGCTAAAAAGACATGGAGAAGCTGGAGAGGGTCCAGCAGCACACCCTGCTAATCACCTGGCAAGCAAAGTTCAAGTATGGTGCTATAAGGCAGACCTAATCTTTGCAGTCATGTGCCTTTATTTGTTCTTAACCATTTCTACACAACAAAAGTATCATTCTGTCGTGGGAAACTGAGACACTATAGAAAATAAGACCAACAGAAAGTTACGTGACTTGGCAAGAAAGCCTGTGCCAGAACATGGAGAACACTCCAGGCCTCCTGAGCCCCCCCTCAGGACCTCAACCATAGGTATGCTTCTCTGACTCAGTCCTGCTAATGCAACACAGCTGAAATGTGGTCCAAATTAACCAAAGTTAGCAAAAACAGGATGTTTCAAGTTGTGAGACCAAGCAAAACATTTCTGCCTGTGTGCTACAGTATTTTTTTCAAGTGTTTGCCGCAATGCAAGGTAAATTTCTGTTACGTTATAGTGGTATGGTATGACATGAATATGCAATAACCTGCTGTATTGTGTTAGGCCACAGGTCCACTGAGCTCATCATCCTGCCTTCAGATGCAGACAGTACCAGGTGCTTAGACAAGGTGTGGGGTTTGGGGTGGCCACCCTGTACTATTGTGGCAGGCAGTGGGGCAGTGACTTCCTGCACCAGAAGCTGCATTGAACCTATCATGGTTCAGAGTCACCAAACGACTGTCCCCCATTAACTGTCCAAACCCCAAGTGGAGCAAACTTGTTGTTTTTCCCCCTGCTATCCTGTGGCATTAGGTTACCAAATCTGATTTCTGCTTAGGTAACAAGACCCTGGAAGAGAAGCTTTATAATCTTTTACAAACTTTGTAGGACCAAGGCAGTGAAAACAGGAGGGGTGGAAAAAAATATGAACGTTAGGGTTTCAGTGACTTCATAAGTATCACATGTAGCAGCTCAGCAGCTGGCATTTAGATGAGTTTTACTCAACTGCTTTTATTTCCCTTAGGGCAAAAGATTCGGTGAGCATGTATCTCAATGCTATTTAACTTTTGAAAATTGGTCCTTGTACTAAAAATATTTGATCTGTATATATATTTTCTTTTCCTTCTGTGCAGTTAATTTCTGTGAAGACAGTACTTACACATTTCTGAAAGCATTACCAAAAACCTTACTTTTGATGGATTATAGTGAGCAAATACGGCAACTCAGAAGAAAAATGCAAACCTGATACTGCAAATAGTATGTGCTTCTTTCCTTTAACTTCTACTTCCCACAAGTAAATATAAGGTTTGTGAAAGATGTCAGATTATTAGACCAGAAGAGAGGTTGATGTTTGAAGCCAGCTCAGGCAGCAGGAGCACAAACCTTTCCAGACAGCTTTCTATTCCAAATGCAGAGAATTTAAGGCACGCACCCTGAGCTGTATCCATGTCTGTCTGGGACTGGGCTGTGAGTCAGTTAATATCTGCTCCTGAACAGCCTCTTGATAGAAAAATAATCTATTTATTTCCTACTATTTAGCATTAGGATTCAGGATGCTTTCCATTAGCTGTGGTTCCACGAACTGTCTCAGCTTCCAGAGACCTTGTAGAGGAGTAAGTTTTGCACAGCTGCTCCACACACCCTTTGCATTTCTTTCAAGACATATGAAATATGTTTTCCAGTATATGATTAAGTGACTTTCTGATAGCTCAGTGCTGATGGCTCTGCCTTCCATTTAAGAGATGTGTTTCTGCATCTCTAGTGTAACTAAACCTAGCTGAATTTGGCATGAATAATATCAGCCACTTTGACAAGATTGTGTATATGAGTATAAAACACATGTTCTAAAAAAAATAAGAACTAATTAACTAATTCATGGTCACTTTTAACTCTGAAAGACAAATATTTTACATGCACACAGAAAACAGCACTGGATAGGGTCTCACAGCCTCAGTACAGTTTTAATTCCTAATGAGGTCATGTGCATGTGAGTGCTTCTATAGTAAATGCCTATCTTTCTGCTTTTACAAAATTACAGATAACACTTCAATAGCAATCTGTATGTGCTCCAGACAAGGGAAAATTCCTACTTTAGAGCCCCCCCAAAATTCTGAATTGTGATGAAAATCTAGACTCCCTAGCATCACAGGTAATCGTAAATTACTATTTAAGCTGTGTCTGAGATTCTGCATCATTCCAAGGGGGGAAAAAAGAAGTGATAGGAAATTGAGGCACAAAATATATATGTGTTACATTTCTTAAAACTTTGCAGAAAGGAAAATGAAGGACCAAAGACTTTTTCAGTGCCATTCTTGCCATATGCCTGCTTTGCAAATGGCCTGAATTTCCAGTGGTGGTGATTTTATTCTGATTTTTTCTTAACGTAGCATCCCAGTTCATATTGCTCGACTGGCCTGTAATTTCCTCACTCAGGTTCTCAGTTCACAGTAAACACCTCTGAATGAAGGAAGAAATGGGCTACATTTGCTTTAAATAAGAAAAGTCCCTTTAATAATGTATTTTTGCTTGATTCTTGTATCCAGTGCTTCACCTGCATGGGTCCTTTGAGCTCAATATTGTATTTTCTCAATACACAGCCTTCACTAAATGCTTCAAATGCTAAATCTTCTGTAGATTAATATATACTACAGGTAGTACCTATTTATAATGTTGAGAAGATGCAACATCAGGATGCAACATAGGGTTATTCTGCTGTCGCTAGCATTTTGGGGTTTTGTTACAAGTTATGATGCGGCACTGCCATCTAGTGAGCCCAGGAATGCTTGGAAATGGGAGGAGAAGGAGGTGTTCATGCTAGTGAACCAGAGCCCAGGTTTAAAAGGATTTCATTCCCTTTAAATATCAATATCTGCTTTGAATCCAAGGTCATGCTAAAAGTCAGAAGTAAGAATAGTGAAAATAGAGGTTCATGATGTACTGTTTGTTCATGGTGCATATGCATGTTTTCAAATCAAATAATATCCTGGGCTGCATCAAAAGGAGCGTGACCAGCAGGTCGAAGGAGGTGACCCTGCCCCTCTACTCTGCTCTTGTGAGACCTCACTTGGAGTCTTGTGTGCAGTTCTGGTGTCCTCAACATAAAAAGGACATGGAACTGTTGGAACAAGTCCAGAGGAGGGCCACGAGGATGATCAGGGGACTGGAGCACCTCCTGTATGAAGATAAGCTGAGAAAGTTGTGTCTGTTCAGCCTGGAGAAGAGAAGGCTGCATGGAGACCTCCAAGCAGCCTTCCAGTATCTGAAGGGGGCCTATAGGGATGCTGGGGAGGGGCTGTTCATGAGGGACTGTTGTGATAGGACAAGGGGAAACGGGTTCAAACTTAAACAGGGGAAGTTTAGATTGGATCTGAGGAAGAAATTCTTTACTGTAAGGGTGGTGAGGCACTGGAATGGGTTGCCCAGGTGTCCTGGGTTCAGCAGCAGCTGTCATATTTCTCCTTCTTGGTAGCTGGTGCAGTGCTGTGTTTTTGTCTTTCGGCCTGGGAACAGCACTGATAACACCAGTGTTTTCAGTTACTTCTTGGTAATGTTTTGGTCTGACCACGGACTTTCTGAGCCTCATGCTCTGCTGGGGAGGAGGGGAAGCCGGGAGGAAGCAGAGACAGGACACCTGACCCAAACTGGCCAAAGAGGTTATTCCATACCACAGCATTGTCATTACCAGGATGTAAAAACAGAGGGCAGAGACCTGGAAGGGTGCACTGCTTGGTTGGGCTGGGTATAGGTGGTGAGCGATTATATTCTTTCCTTGTATTTGCATTGCCATTATTGTTATTGGTGGAAGCAGTAGTGGTCTTGTGTTATACTTTAGTTACTAAACTGTTCTTATCTCAACCGCTGGGAGTTGCATTCTTTCGCTTCTCCTTCCCATCCCTCCAGGAACAGGGGGGAGAAAGAGGGGGGAGTGAGTGAGAGAGCGACTGTGTGAGTTATAGAGGCTTAAACCACGACACCAGGGAAGTTGTGAATGCTCCATTGCTGGCGGTGTTCAAGGCCGGGTTGGACAGAGCCTTGGGTGGCATGGTTTAGTGGGATGTGACCCTGCCCCTGGCAGGGGGGTTGGAACTAGATGATCTTAAGGTCCTTTGCAACCTTAACTATTCTATGATTCTATGATTCTATAGTCTTTAATGGCACAGTCATGCAGGATTTTTCCAGAAATCCATTACTTACCCTATGCAGTGCTTAGAGGATAAATTGGTGTTGCCCTGAAAAAAAAAAAGCAAAACAACCAAAAAAATCCCCAAAACCAAACCAAACCACAACCAAAAATACCCCCCAAAAACAGCAGCTTGTAGCTCCTCTGCTTCATTTGCTGCAGAAGCTGGTGACTGTTGGGGAGCTGAGCTTTGAACATGCACATTCCTATGTCATACTAAAAGTCACAAGTTTCGGACTGGGCACCTGAAACCAGCAGATTTGTCCTCAGTCTCTCTGAGGACATCACAGCACAAGAGTATAATGAAGGTGAAGTTTGTGGAGTGCTTAGACATCAGAATTCTGAACATCATTCATATACAAGCCCACAGGGAAATGAATAATTCAGTCCACTCACTAGGGCTAGAAAATAATCAAAGGTATAAATCATGCAGCCCCACACACCCAGCAGTGACAATAAAAAAAATACAAATGCTGAATAGCTCATTAACTGGTCACTGTCATTTCTTCTAACTGTTTCAGACAATGATCCTGTGGAAAAACAGTGTGATCAAATAATTGAAGCCTTGAATATAACACTCCCCTCAAGAGAGCTAGATTAAACACACAGCTTGTCTTAATAAAAAATATATTTCTTCAATATTAAGTACACACTCATGAAATTCTATGTCATGTCATTAGTTTCCCTTGATGATCAAATCAGAGAGAGATCAAATCCGTCTCTCTTGATCTTAAATAAAAAGCATAAAATCAAGAACAAATATACATAAATACATATGTATTATATATATTTATATAAACCAGGATTTTTTTTGCTTCCTCACTTGAATAACAATTAAGACTAGTAATTTAAATCACTTAGATGAAATCTCTCTAGTTCGGTAAAAGGGTGCTAAAGAAATGGAATCCAAAACCTGGATCTGAAGACAAAAGTCCACCCAACCTCTTGTACTCTGACTTCCTCCTAACTGTAAATGTCCTTGGTGTTACTGTTTCTTTTTTAAGTGTTACTAAAAACTAAAAGCCTGCCATTTGGAATGTGTGCATATACTGGGATTTAGTACATTATTTTCCTCACTACCAGTATTTTTCACCAGAAATGACAGTAAGAGAAAAGTAGTAATTATTTTCATGCCCCACCTCAGCAAAAATTGAAGATGACCCTCTCGAGACCTGGTTGGAGCAATCCCAGGCACAGCTACAGGTTGGGCAGAGAAGAGATTCAGAGCAGTCCTGCAGAGAAGGACTTGGGTGTGTTGGTCGATGAGAAACAACATGAGCCAGCAGTGTGCGCTCACAGCCCAGAAAGCCAACTGTATTCTGGGCTGCATCAAGAGGAGCGTGACTAGCAGGTCATGGGAGGTGACCCTGCCCCTCTACTCTGCTCTCGTGAGACCTCACTTGGAGTCTTGTGTGCAGTTCTGGTGTCCTCAACATAGAAAGGACATGGAACTGTTGGAACAAGTCCAGAGGAGGGCCACGAGGATGATCAGGGGACTGGAGCACCTCCCGTATGAAGATAGGCTGAGAAAGTTGTGTCTGTTCAGCCTGGAGAAGAGAAGGCTGTGTGGAGACCTCATAGCAGCCTTCCAGTATCTGAAGGGGGCCTATAGGGATGCTGGGGAGGGACTCTTCATGAGGGACTGTAGTAACAGGACAAGGGGTAATGGGTTAAAACTTAAACAGGGGAAGTTTAGATTGGATATAAGAAAGAAATTCTTTACTGTGAGGGTGGTGAGGCACTGGAATGGGTTGCCCAGGGAAGTTGTGAATGCTCCATCACTGGTGGTGTTCAAGGCTGGGTTGGACATAGCCTTGGGTGGCATGTTTTAGTGGGAGTTGTCCCTGCCCGTGGCAGGGGTGTTGGAACTAGATGATGTTAAGGTCCTTTCCAACCCTAACTATTCTATGATTCTATGAGTCTATGATTCACAGGAAAAGAAGCTCTTCTCTATTTCTTAAATGTATTCTAAATAAACATCTAAACAAAAATCTGCTGTAAATACTGGATGTGTAAACAGCATAGTGTAGGCTTCTTTAAAGGCACCAGCTTCTCTGATATATGCTATTCATACTTACTTTTCTGTTTGCCTTGTGAAGGTTCATCAGGTAATGGAAGAGTTGGCTTTCCTGTATCGAAATGACAGACTCTTCCAGTCAAGGATTTATCAGATTCACCATAGTTTCTCTAGACAAATTGTTTCTGGCAACATTGATGGTGGAAGAACCAGCAGCACTGAAATAGCCTTCAGTCCCAAGGTAAGCCCCAATAAGAAATGTGGTGTTAAGTTTGAACCATAGGCTTCCCTTGGTCTACTGCCTGTCTTCAGACCTTAGGGAAAGACACTCAAGCAGAGGGTTTTTTTTTTGCATACTTCCTTGATTTCTGTCAACAAGCTGTTGAGAGAGCTTGTGGGATGCATAGGTGATATAAGTGAATAAAACATTTTTCAACATTAGTGTTTAACACCTGGTGTTACTGATTCAGTACTGCTAAACTAGGACATTTGCAAGCAAAACTGTATTCCGTAAGAAGTTATAGGTATACCAGAGTGGATTTTTCCTTGGGTACATTAGTCCTAAAGCAAGAATTAAAAAAGCCAGGATGCTAGAGGACAATTTTTCTTTCCAGAAGACTATCACAATTATTGGAATTTTCTAAAAAGTCAACATGACTGGCACAGCCCGAAGTGTTAATTTTTCATACCACCTTCTAACTCCTGCTTCCAGTTAAAATCTTTGTGCATTTTGTTTTGACTTCCTTATCCAGGAACTGATTCCAGATGTAACTGCTTTCTTGCAAGAAATGCTCTATGTGAGTGCCCATTTGCTCAAATAACCAAAGTTTTAGATAATATAGACTCATGTTTAGAATGGTTTCTCCAGAAAATGGTAAATGGCTTCTTCTTATAATATTTAAGAAAAGTTTTAAGCTCAAATACAGGCACATGATGGATCACTAATCATCATTATGGATCCATACACTTAAGTGATCTGGAAAACACACATAAATTTTAAGGAAATCACTAAAACAAACTTAAAATGGGTTTTTTAGCCTGCTTTTATTCCTCATTTTTAATTGAATTACCTAGTACTGTCAATAGTTGCTTTCACCACTTATTTGTATTTCAAGCTGCTCATTGCTTATTAAAAAGCAGTTTTAATTGCAGTACCCTGCAGAGATACGTTGTCTGAAAATGACTGCATGCAGTTTGACATATGACTGCACAAGCACTGCAATGCTGCAGGACAGGAGGGGATAGTTCATAGCATTCATTGTTGTTTGCTTCCCATTCCAGTGTGAATTCAGCTTCAGTTGGCAGTAATTTAATGCTACTAATATCTGAAAGCTGTTGTTTGGCTTACGCAGAATTCATTTGGCAGTTTTTTAATGCCTAGTCCATGTGCATCTGAACTGTACTTACCTGAATAATTTACAGAAATTGCTAATTTCTTTGGCAATCTTGACTGAGAAAGGCATTGAGAAAGTAACTTTAAAATCCCAAATTATGCTGTTATTAGTATTGTTCATAAGGTTTACTGGAAACCCTGTAAATCCCTAAGTAGCTGTCAGCTCCCTTTTCGGAGGACAATTATCAGTACACACTATTTGCCATTGCATACCTGTTTATGTTTCTGTAGTGTTGTGGTTTAAGCCCAGCTATAACTCACTTAGTTTGCTCACCCACTCTCTCCTCTTTCTTCCCTCCAGCTCCTGGGGGAATGGGGAGGAGAATCGAAAGAATGTAACTCCCACAGGTTGAGATAAGAACAGTCCAGTAGCTAAGGTGTAACACAAACCACTGCTGCTATCACCAATAATAATAATGACAAGGGAAACAACAGGGGAAGAGAATACAACCGCTCACCACCGATACCCAGCCTGACCAAGCCGTGAACCCCCTCCTCCAGGTCCCTGCCCTTAGTTTTCTACATCCTGGGCATGATGTGCTGTGGCATGGAATACCTCTTTGGCTAGTTTGGGTCAGGTGTCCCTTCTCTGCTTTCTTCCGGCTTCCCCTCCTCCCTGGCAGAACATGGGGCTCAGAAAGTCCTTGGTCAGACTAAACATTACTGCAACAACTAAAAACATCGTGTTATCAGCACTGTTCCCTGGCCGAAAGCCAAAAACATGGCGCTGCACCAGCTACTAAGAAGGAGAAAAAATGACCGCTGCTGCAGAACCCAGGACACTGTAGCCACTTTTTCTCCTTGCAATCCCAATCTATAGTACAACATATTTGAACTGCAGCTGCGTGTGTCTTTTGGGACTATACTGTCAACGACTGGAGCACTGCCGGCTGCACAAAAGGAAGAGACCAGTTCTTGAGATGCAGGTGCAATCACACTACTAATTTTGCTGTCCTGATGGTAGGGTGTTGTCCTGTCTCGAATGGTGAGAGTTTGTGTTTTTCTCTTTCATTTATTTGGTTGTGTCCAACTGTTAAGACCAGCATGCCAATGTAAAGGCATACATGTGCCGAGCTAGAAGGCCCAGGATTTAAGATGCTCCCATGTACTTGTTTCTGACCCGTGGCACAGCTGGCACCGGGACATGTGAGTTGTCCCCAGGCTCCTGGAAAGCTAAGGGTATAGGTGAGTCCTGGCTTCCTCTGACACATGTTGTGGCTGTGCCCACCTGCTGGGCACCCCAGCAGCAGGGAAGGGCTGGCACAACTCATTCCCCTTGCTCAGCTCTGGTAGCCTCCAGCTCTGTATCTCTACTGCTACAGCTGATTGTTAAGTGGGTGTACATCTAAAACCAAACGTGCCCCAAGACCAACAGTAGAGAGCTTGGGATCTGAACTAGCTGTGACACTGCCTTGTGCTGGCTAAATAACTCAAAGTACTTAGCATTAACTACTTCCTTTGCTTATATGTTTCTAAAACACAATCTATCTGCTACCAGTAAGTTTCAAATATTGCCCTCTTGTATTAACAAGGCTATTTAGGAATGATTGTCTGTCTCTAACATTTGTTATTCTTTCAATATTTGTTTCAGCTTCTCTAAACAAAACACTCCCTGGGTAAAATCACCTCTGTGGTTACTGACTTCAGCAGTGTCAGGATTTTAAAGTTTCTTTTTACTCTGTCTCCAGAGAACAGCATTTCCGTATTTGTAATATTTACTTGTTTCTGCATTTCTCTTTATCTTGTGCATGTCCTTACTGCACAAAATGACTATCTTATAGAGAACATTCCCATCCATTTATGCAAAGATAACAGTATTTGCTTTTTCACTAAATACATTTATATTTACCTGCTGCTTTATTGTCACTATACAAACAAAAGCTGATTTTGATTTGTATTCTTTGTAACATCTTACTTTAGGCCTTATCCTCAGAAGCCGAAATTCAGAACACACATCATTACAAAAAGTTGAAGCTACTTTTTTCAGTCTGTGTCACCTTGCATTTTTCTCTGAATATTTTACTCTGCTATTTTGTTAAATATTTGACTGACCTTGTGGAGTCTCTGTGAAGTTCTGCACAATCTTCTCTAGTTTTGAGGTCCACAATAATTCTGTGTGATCTGAAAATTCTGGCAGTGACTAGCAGCAGTCATAACTTCACTAAAATATTTTATTTTCTATGTGCAACCAGAAACACAAATTTTAGAAAGAAATCTATCTCTTCTCATCCTATAACTGATGCAATTTTCTTCCTAGGCCTTTCAGATCAAACATAAATATGCAAAACCTTTGGAGTTATATTTCTTACATTGGTGTTGGATTGTCCATGGCTGATGTGTTCATTACCATTTTGTTTCAAAAATTCACTAGGTAAGAGGGAAGATGTAAAACTGCAAGTATTTAATGCTAAGTTACAATATTTTGCTTTTTATGTATCTTGAGGAAAACAAAGAGAATAGCAAGTTTGGAACATATCACCTACATGAAACTTTAACCTGTTTATGTTAATATTTTAATGTGAGGAGATATATGTATGCATATATGTTTATTATTCAATAAATCCACCTTCAAAAATGTGAGCTTTGAAAACAAATGATACCACAGAGTATGGAAGACTCCAGTACGGTGAAAGGCCGAGCCTTTCATAGGAAACACTGGGCACGGCTGCTGACAAGAAAAATCTTTCCATTGCTTTGACAGGGCTTTCTGTTACCTGTTTGATAGATTTATACTCTATTGCTTTCTGTTTATATACTGTCTGTAGGGAACAGATGATTTCAAAGCACCATGATTATACAGCAATGTAGGTTATGTGCACTGCTTGTGCTACAGTTTTATTGTGAGTGACTTAATTCAAATACAACTGCAGCAAATTTCCTTGAGGGACATGCTTGTGATAAATGGTGTTGTGTGATTCCCCTTTGAACGAGGAGCAAAGTATTGCAAACAGAGTCGTAGTTATTGTAGATGAATGCATGTTTCTCATTCTGCTTGCACTAATGTAGAGTTGGAGCAATTCCACCAAGGTCAATGTATTTAAGATTGTAGGAGCCTCCAGACTCTGCCTTTAAAAAGCATTTATAAGACAGAGTTTGGAAGTGGGGGTTTATTATTCTCTTGAAGAGTGTTTAGAAATACTTGTCTTATCCTATTTCACCTCTTAACCCTTAAGAAAAAGATTCTAAAAGGAGCGGTGTGGAAAAAAGAAAATGCATCCCAACTGCTGTTGGAAAAGCCCCAGTACTAAAACATACTGGCTATTCTCTGTTCTAGCTGAAACCGGACAAAACTGATGGACTTATTGTCTGGCAGTAATGATGGCGTAAAATTCTGCAAACAAGTTATTGCTTTGTTTTGTCTCTGTATTAAAGACTACACACTCTACCTTGCTTTTAATATCAATGGAAATGAAGAAATATTTTACAGTTTCAATTACTTTGCTTTACTTTTTTCTCCTATATTCGTACCAATAGGAAAACTAGAAAGTCATATGTGACATGGATGTTAGCGAGTCTCTGTTCCTCTGTGCTAATTTTTAACATCATCTTCATCTCTGGAATTGAAAGCCGAAATGCCAGGAATCACAGAGACAGTACTACAAGTCACTACCAGCAATACCTTCCTTATGATACCATCAGTAACACCTTACTCACATCTGACTTGGTAGACCCTCCTGCAGACTCCTGGTGTACAGCTGTGGCTGTCCTACTGTACTATTTTTTGTTGGCGACATTTATGTGGTCAGCACTCAGTTCTGCACCGCTGTACTTCCTGCTGCTTAGAGCCATGAAACCCCTGCCTGAACACTTCTTTATAACCATGTCAGTAATCGGATGGGGTAAGATTTAAAGTCATATGGCATTGCAAGTGATAGCTGGTTCACTAGCACAGCATACAAGTCTGTTGTGTGCTGGAGGAATTTTCACAGCAGTTAAGGCTTTCAACAACCTGCTTCTGTGAACTAAGTAAAAAAACCTTTCAGATATGGTCATTGCACAGATGGACTCCAATTCTTCATTTATATATCTCTGAGATTCCTCATGACCTCAAGCCAGAGCCTTGCATACCTCCAAAAGCAAGGAGTGACTGACATGAATTGTTACATATTAGTTATTAAAAAGCAAAGAGCACATTCTTAAGTCAGAACAGCAGTTAGCAGCAACACGGCAAGCTGAAAAAGAACTACTTGGAGGAATGAAGAATGCAGATAGATGCCCACTAGGTAAAGTAAAAATCCTCCAAGAAACACTTCCAATACAATGTACAGGAATGGTCAGTGGTCAGCTTGTGTGGTGTATCATTTCTGATGGCACCTACCAACCAGTTAGAGATCCTGACTGTTTCATTATTATGTTTTGCATTTGGGTGCAGGTAGAACCAATTCCTCTAAAACTTTAAGAATTTGGACTGCATATGCAAGCCAGCAAATGTTTAGCAAAAGCTGCCTGGCTACACATCACTGTGCTCCATTTGCATGATAGCACAGCATTAGGTTCTTCATTGTGTCCTGTGACTAGTTGCACATGTCTAAACCAGCATGATTCTGACTCACTGCTTTTCAGATCTACTTTGGGAGCACAGCAAATACTTGGCAGTCTGGAAGATCTCTACTAGGGCTGAAGGAAGAACAGACTTTAAGAAGCATGTTTATTTCCCAGCTCAAAATGTGTGCAGGAGGCTCCTTCTCATGTGACGTGCTGCTTAGCAAACAGGTAGGCAGGAGACATGGGAGACAGGAAGTGAAGCAAAGGCATTGAGGAGGCAAGCCCATGCTGCCACGATTCCCAAAAAGCAAAAGTTATGCTTTGCATCAAGCTTGCATAAAATGTAGCGGTGAGTGGTGCAGAATTTTCTTAAATTAAGTTTCTCATTGCTGACAAGAGGGTAGGATTGCATAGCTGTGATAAGGGAGTCAGCCACAGCACAGGAAGTAGTTTGCTCAGTCACCATTGGTGGTGTCTCTGGAAGCTCTGTTGAAGCTCTTTAACGGCAAAAATCAGCAAGTCCTGGATGTGAGCTGTCCTCAGAAAAGTAGTGCTCACAACCCTCAGTCCTGCCTTTTCTCTAGGCTATAGAAAATCCATGTAGTTTAGTGCAAGGCAAACGAAACAGAGCTCTTAAAATCTATGGAGTTCAGGAGGCCATAAGCTATTTGCGTGCACCCATGCAGCCAACCGAACAATAAATTGCTAATGTCTCTCCTGTTAATTAGTAATCCCTGCTGTAGTAGTTGCAGTAACACTTGGAGCTACTTACAGAGAAGGAAAAGCTTTAAACTACAGGAAGACAGGAAGAATTGTAAGTTCATGTATTATAACAACACTATCTCACACCTCTTGTGATGGCTCATTATTAGTACAATTCTAGATTTATTGTTGGTATATGGCTTTCTATAAGTACTTAAAAGAAGAGAGAACTTTTCATTCAAACTAAGCGTTCACTATGAGGAATTGCAGTTTCTCCTGACTAAGGATTTAGGGAACTGGAATCACATCTGCCTTGAATCCTCCTGCAAGATCCCCTGTGACTTCAAATGGAAGCTGCAGACCTCCTTAGCCTAACTGAAATTCAAGACCTTCACTTAAGTGAATAACTACATTTCAGTACCTAAACTTAATCCTCTCATTTATTTAAAACCTTTCTTGCCAACTTAACAATATCCCTATTTACCCTATGCTTTTGGTATTGATATTCATTTGAGGGCCTACATACCAAAGCAGGCTACAGTGTGCCCTTGTGATAGCAGATGATACAGAACAAAGATAGACTTCTTTTGGAAATGTAAACACAAATCCCCTTTTACATGGGCGTTTTATACCCACTTATGATACGCATTTATGGAGTGTTGATTTCTAATTTAAGATGATTTAGCAATAAAAATAGAAAAAGATGTAAGAATTATTGCAGGATAACCCTGTCCTTAAATTTCCCCTGTTTTTGTCTCAACCTTTGTTCATTAGGTTTCCCTTACTACTTTTCAGCTCTATTATAACATGTACTTTAAAGGTAAACTTGCATATGGTGGCCAGATATCTATTTGGTGAGCTATATTACACTGTATTATATCTCTCTATGCAGTTCATTTTTTGATAAATCATTTTGCATTCCTCAGAGAAAGAGAAGCATGGTTGAAAACCCTCAGTTCTCAAGGAATGGTTGCCTTTCAGAGACAGGTTAACAAAACTCAGGAAGTCCTATGAGGTCTTTCAGGATGAAAGTGGAATACTTTTTTTTTTTTGTCTTCTGAATAACGTGTCTAACAAATCTTTTGAATTGGCCTCTCCTTATACGTTAAAAGTTGCTGGCTTGCAGCACTGTATCAAAATCAGAATTTCAGTGTGAAAAAGCCCATGTTGCAGTTGTTCCTCTTGCCAGTAGCACTCATACTTCTGTTTAACATCATCACTTTCATCACAATCAGTGTCTCTGTGATACGGAAGTAGAAAAAGAATTTGACAAGGTAAGACAGCATAGGAATCCTCAGATCTTTCAGCAAATGTGTTGCTCGGTCTCATGTCACCAGCTCAGACTTTCTTATCACAAAATCAGGTTTCTGATGAAGTCTTTTATTTAAAGAAATGTATACTTACAGCAGTCAGAAAATTAATTCACTTCACTTCAATGAAGGTAATTCCCAGTTGAAATCCATTTAAGTGAGAGCAGAGCTGCGTCCAGCCAAATGAGAATGGAATGATTTCTCAGCACATTTGAATGTCAGACCAATTCTTTGCAGCTTTGAAGCAGATTTAATTGCTCAGTTTTACATCAGCACTCCATGTCTTGTCAGAGGCTGTGTCACAAACTCTGCAGTGCATTGTATTACTTAAAAAGGTATTGCTTTAATTTTAATCCCACAGAACTGATCTGTTCAACAAAACTTTGTACCATTTCTTCATTCCTTTTATGTATAATTTGCATGGCTGGGGCAAACAAAATACCTTATCTCTGCCTCCCCTCAGGCTTGAGAGAAACAGGATATCCAAACTTCACTGGCAGTTTATTCTTATAGTGAAAATTAAGCACATTTGGATTGAAGTTATAAGCATTCTAAAAAGTTTATAATAGCTAGCATGCTAATTTTCAATGTTTCTTGTTGCCTTGGTAATCCTCACTTTTTTTTAGAGAAAAAATCAAGCTACATACTCAAAACACAGATTATTCTGATAAACTTGGTTAGATTACTTTTTCTGGATTTCTTCTCTGGATGACGGGTCAAACAAATGCAGGGAGGTGTTTGTTTCCAACTGACCGGAATAACATATCTTTGCAATATAACTCTGAATAAATAGAAACTTTAATGCTCAAAAGTATATTAAATGGTATAGAGAAAAGTCTAATAACTTTTTAATGTATGTTTCTAGGAATAAAAAGGATTAATTTATGAAAAAGATGATTGGCACTATCTCTATAGTGGTAGTGCTTGGAATCACCTGGATGATAGGCTACCTCATGTTAATAAGTCATGAAGAAACAAGTCTGTTTTTCAGCTATTTGTTCTGCATTTTTAATGCTACCCAGGTAAAGTATTTAGTAATTCAGAGACTAATAGCAGAGATAACGAAAAAAAAAAAAAAGGAGATCTATTTGTTCTATAGGTTGGTCAGTTAGTATAGGCTGGGAACTTGTTCGAAAGCAGTTACAGGGATTCAGAATTTTTGTTCAGAAAGGGATGCTATCCTTCTGCTCTGTCACTCATAAAATTCTTCCTATTATATAAATCAATGTGGGATTTTATTTCAAGGTCACCACTGAAAAGACCTTCCTGTCTGAGTGGCATCTCTTCTATCAGATCACAGATAAAATCATATTCAAAATGAGTATCAGGAAAAAATTTCTCTATCAGCTGTGGGAAAGACTCCCAGGGAAGTAACTAGAACTTCATTGCCTGAGACCTTTCAAGATGATCCTGGATAAAAGCCTACAGGAAAGCACCTGCCTCTGCCCACAGTCCTGCTGGATTATTGGCTTCATAGTCATACAGGGCGTATGAAGTACAAAGTACGTGGATCAATGGATCCTTCATTATTACACCACTGAATATATTCTACAAAATAGCTAATTGGAAGTATGTGAAAATCCCCCCATACCCAAATGTTGTTTATTATCAGTTTGATCTATGGAAAACTGAGGGCCTGTACACCAGTGTGGATCAGATCTGCAAACTCTCTGCGCAAAAAGTCCTGAAATGATTATTGCTACACTGATGGATGGATTATGCCTATCTTGATCATGATTCCTCTGGTCCTGGAATTGTGATCAGGGAACAGAGATCCTTTTATTTAGAACTATGAGGGTTTTTTGTTGTTGTTGTTGGGTTGTTTGTTTTTTTTTTTTTTTTTAACCCCAAGATTTTCCCGAATAGTCCTTGAAATGAGAATTTATACGAATAGAAAAAGTACAGAAATTTTGAAGTCCTGCTTCCACCCATGTGTCTGATTGAAGTGCTGACAGGGCACACCAGCCACATGCAATGCTTATAGTAAGCTCAAGCAGGTCTTACCTTCATCTTACCAAGCAGAGGTACATGATCCTGAGACATAGCTAATCCATTACAATGTGCAAATGAGGTGACTATAGTTGCAAATCCATACCTGCATGGAATACCTTTACTATTCAAAGTACTTCCTGTATTTCAAGGTATTAATGTCACTGTTAGTAGTTACTGAAAATTGTTTCATGGTTGCTTTTCAAGACAAATAATACTAACTAATCTTCTCTGGGTTTAGAAGGAAAATATAAACTCCACATTTTAATTTACAGGGACTTCAGATCTGTATTTTGTATGCTTTCAGATCACCAGCCTTCAAGAACAAAGTTTTCAAGCTGTTTCCTTTTATTTGGGTGCCAAGGGTATCCCTGTATCTGCATTCAAAAACTATGTTTCAAAAGCACAGCCTGCAAAACTCACAGGAAACTTTCAGATCAACACAGACTTTATCAGAGAATATTTCTTTGTCTACTTTCCCGAACTAAAGTTAGGAACCTGTAATTTGTGAAACATAATCCTGCATTTTTCATGGTTTACTTTATGCAGATATCTTGGATATCACGGATATCTTGAATGACATTATCCTACTCCAACTGCAGGTAGCTTGAAATAGATCATAAGTCAAGACCGCCAGGAGTCAAAAGCAGGACCACACATTAACAAGACGGTGTGATTGTTATCCCACAGTGAAGTGCTAGATCCTCTGGCTGCTACTTGTACTGCATGTCACTGAGAAAGGTCTTTGAAAGGAGCTGAGGTTATTACAGTTTTATATTACGGGTGTATAGAAATTGTGCTATTTATGCCCTTCTCATTTTTCAGGCCTGTTGAACATGTTTATCTAGCCTATGCATTGCAGCTCTCCTCTCCCTTTTGTAAGAACAGTTTTAATTTAATTAGAAACCAAAATATAAACAAGCAAACAGCACAGTTCTTATACTTCTTATTGGCTCTGGGCCCAAACTCTATTTACTACTTCAATAATAATATGTTGGCTTGGTCTTTCCAGAAGAAAATCTGTGTCTTACAATGGTTTTCTACATTTCTTAGCTAAAATGTCTTTATTATAAATGGTAATTAGACAAAATATTCTGTTTTCATATGGCAAAGTGAAAAAAAAAAAAAAGAAAGAATGAGATGCTGGAAAAAACACGCTAGGAAAGAAGTTCTTTGCAAGTATGTGTCATGGTTTAAGCCCAGCTGTAAATCAGCCACATTTCGCTCACTCACTCTCCCCTTTTCTTCCCCCCTGTTCCCGGGGGGATGGGGAGGAGAATCGAAAGAATGTAACTCCCATGGGTTGAGACAAGAACAGCCCAGTAACTACGGTATAACACAAACCACTACTGCTACCACCAATAATAATAATGATAAAGGAAATAACAAGGGAAGAGAATACAATCACTCACCACCCGACAACTGATAACCAGCCCGACCCAGCAGTGAACCAACCCTTCCGGGTCCCTGCCCCTAGTTTTTATATCCTTTCTGAGTCTCATGCTCTGCCAGGGAGGAGGGGAAGCCAGGAGGAAGCAGAGACAGGACACCTGACCCAAACTGACCAAAGAGGTTATTCCATACCACAGCACGTCATGCCCAGGATGGAAGAGCAGAGAGCAGAGACCTGGAAGGGTGGGGGGTGCACTGCATGGTTGAGCTTGGTATTAGGTGGTGAGAATTTATTCTTTCCTTGTATTTGCCTTGTCATTATTATTATTGGTGGTAGCAGTAGTGATTTGTGTTATACTTTAGTTACTAAACTGTTCTTATCTCAACCGCTGGGAGTTGCATTCTTTTTGATTGTCCTTCCCATCCCTCCAGGAGCGGGGGGAAGAAAGAGGGGGAAGTGAGTGAGAGAACGGGCTGCGTGAGCAGAGGCTTAAACCACGACAGGTGTCTTTTGAGAACTTCCAAGCTGCTCCAAATAAAGTCATAGCAGGATCAAATGCAGTGGCTGAATATTTAGCACCTCTGAATACAGTAGGCATCTTATATAAAATTTTCTGAATATTTCCAGAGAAGTGTTTCAGCTGTCCTGAAAAGTTCTCTGCTTCTTAAAAATCCATGTTCTCCTTATGAAGCAGAAATTAAGTGTTCTCTATCATTGATAAGTCTCCAAAAAGTGAACTCACATCAGATACAAGGCTGAAGCTCGTCGCCACTGATTGAGAAAAAGCAAAGAAGGAATTAGAAGTTATCTAGGAAGGGTAATTCATACTATTTTTTACTAGTTACATTAAACATCCTATATGTATTACAGATGTTACTAAAATGCTATTGTGATAAACACAAATGTATTGGCTATTGCAAATCATAGGTGTTGCTATGTGGATATAACTGTATGAGTTTGCAATAACAGAAACAAAGCTTGCTAAAGACACAAGATTAGACAAGTTGAAAACGGCCAGAACTCTTGAGCAAAATGGAGTCACATAGCAAAAGCATTTGTAAAGGTAAAAGAAAAAAAGGGGAGGGGGAGGGATTGATATGAGAAAAGCTAGTGCCTGGAAAACATAGTGTTAAAGTACTTTTAGCTTAACTAGGTTGAAGATAAAGAACAATGTTTGTGTTGTAAGTCTGTGGAATTTAGTGGCCCCACTAAACATAAGTGAATTATTTCACACCATTCTTCTAAACTACCTTTAGCTTAACTTAAATGGAAGTTAAAGAACAATGTTTGTGTGGTAAGTCTGTGGTGAGATAACAGGATTTAGTGGCCCCACTAAACATTAATGAATTATTTCACACCATCCTTCTACTTATCAGTTGGTTTAGAGGCAGTGCCTCCCAAACATCTGCTAGCTTTGGATACTCCTTGTCTGCCCATCCTGCAATAAATTTTGCAGGAAGGTCACACTGTTCTAAATCTTTGCCAGCTATCAGAAAAATTACAGATACAGTTGGTTTCAGCTAGTTTTGTGATTACTGGGGCATCCAACTGTGGCAAAGGTGAAAAGTACACCATGAAGAAGACTGCTTTCTTCATCTTGAAGACCCCTGCCTGCATGAGGAAGATTGCTTACTTCATCCTCAAGACTCCTGCTCACAATCACAGGAGAGCAGTGTGCAGATGCCAAGACAAGGAGACTTATGATAATAAGTTTCTGGAGCTAGTTATAATATTCCCCGCCTGTATGTGGGAATTATGAATATGTATATGACTCATGCAATAGTGAAAGTATATAAACCTGTAACAAACACTAATCAGTGCATCTTTGGCTATGGTCACCTGCCCAGCGCTGCTGCTTTTGCTTTATTGACTTTGCCCCTCAATAAAACCCTGTTATCTCAATTAGTGGAGTGAGCTCGTATTTCACAGTTATGGCCAACACTGAGAATGTCTCACCTAACATGAAACATTTTCAGCATAAAAAAAATCACACAAAACTCCACAAAATAAAACACATTTTTTTGTTTGCTTTGGTTTTTTTTTTTGTTTGTTTGTTTGCTGTTTTTTTTTAATCCAGGGAATCCTGATTTCAAAAATAGGACAAAGGAATATGATCTTTTTCATGATACATGCTTAATTGTTACAGGAACAATAGTTCAGCTCTTATCTACACGTGGAATATATTGAACCTAATAATGTAGCTAACTTTGGTATTCTTTGTGATGTGTAGGCTTTAAAGATCACGAAGTTTCTTCTTGTTAACACTTTGGAAACTCTGGAGAAGGGCTGAACCATCAGTACAAAGGTATGAAATATGAGTGGCAGAGAGTGTAATGGACGGAAAAGTCCTGTTTTCCAGGTTGCTTTCCTGTATTTTTAGAAGCAAAGACACTTTTTTTTGGCATTGAAAATGACCTTATTGTGATAAAACAAACTATGATTCATGTTAAAGAGAAATAGAGAAGTAAACATATAATGAGGCAATATTAATAAAAGGTCCCCACCCATAGCTTCTTATATAAGGAAAAGCAAGTGTCTGGAAAGCATAGGGTTAAAATACTTTTAGCCTTGCTTAGAAAACAATGTTTATGTTGTAAGTCTGTGGTGTGACAACACAATTTAGTAGTCCTTCTTCTTATCAGTTAGCTTGGATACAGTGTCTCCCAAAAATCTGCTAGCTCCAGATACTGCTGATCTACCTGTATTGTATTGCTCATCTGTTGTACGAAGGTCACACTGCTCTTGTAGACACGGCTGGTTTCGACTAATTACGATTACTGGGGCATCCAATTGTGCCAAAGGTGAAAAGTGCACCCTGAGGAAGACTACTTACTTCATCTTGAAGACCCCTGCCCACGACTATCCGAGGGCAGTCCGCAAGCGCCAAAAGGGAGGAGACTTCTGATAATGAATACCTAAACTAATTGTAGTATCCCCGCTGCTCTCTCGGGAATCTAATGAATATGCATGTTTGTGTGTAGTAAATACCTGCTCGTTTAACCTCTCGGCGTGCAACTTCGGCGGAGCAATGACTCCCCGCGCGCCCAGCGCTGCTTGCTTATCTCCCATCAACGTGCACAATAAAGAAATTGGTTGCTAACTTCGGTGTTGGCATCTAATATTTATAACATTATTATTTCAAAATCTTTTCTAAAACTTATGAAACTCCTGAACCACACCCCTCCTCTTCATCTTTAATACGAAAAACTCAGGAAATCAGCTTCAGATTCCTGTTTTTCTCCCTTAGGTGGACAAGCTCCTAATGCAAGGTGGGATGCCGAGGGGAATAGCTGTGAGTGCGGGGTAGGACAGTCTATCAGGACAACGACTAATCGGGGACGGACACACTCTCAGAGTGATGCTGTCGGTATCTGGCGAGCACGCTGGAACTTCACGCCCGATTTTCCATCCCCGCACCGCCATCCTCTGAGGGCCCAAGCTCACGTTGTGAAACAAACCCCCTCTCACAGACAGGCTTCACCCCCTGAACCCGGCTCACACACACCGTCCGCTCCCCGGGCGCCAAAGGCTGGGGGAGGGGGGAGGGCAGACCCTGACACCCACCAAAGGCCGCCACCCGCACGCCCAAAGCCCCACCGCCGTCGAGGCTGAAGCGCCGGCCCACGGGAGGCGGAGGGGGAGGGGGAGGGGAAGAGGGCGGGGGAGGGGCGGGGGAGGGGAGGCGGAGGGGGAGGGGACGGGGAAGGTGGAGGGGGAGGCGGAGGGGACGGGGGAGGTGCAGGGGGAGGCGCAGCCGCAGCCGCGCTGCCGGAGCGTGCGCGCTGCGGCACTTGCCGCTGGAGTGCGCATGCGGGTGGCTTGCGCAGGCCCGGCAGTTGCAGCCGTGGCTCCAGCCCCTTCTTTTTCGTCCCACGTAGGGGCGGGGGTGGCCGCGCCTGGGCTCCGACTCGGCCGGGGCTGGGGGTGTCTACCGGCGGGACCGCGGAGAAGCTAGAGTAAGACAACGGGGTTGCTCACTTCTCACCCCGCGCCGCTGCCGCGGGAGCCGCTGCCGCGTGTGCGAAGGCGGCGGGAGGGGTGGCTGCGGGCTGGGGATGAGCCTTCGCCTCCGCACCCCGGTTCCAAGGGCGGCACCGCCCCTGGCAGGGAGGCGGGGAGACCCTTTGCTTCCACCTGCGAGCGTCTGAGGGAGGCTGGAACCGCCGTCCGGGCTTTTCGGCCTGGGGAGACGGGGTGAGGGCTGGTAGAGGCCTCTCGTCTCCCTCATATCGCAACGCTCTTGCATGTCAACCCCTGCTCACCAAGCCTTGTCCCCTTTGGGAGCCAGGGGAACTGTAGACTCCTCGCTTACCGACACGGAATAGCTATGATTTCTGCTCCCCACTGAGTCAGTCCTGTGCTTTTCAGAACTGGAGAAAACCAAAAAGAGCTCTTCTTTCTGCTCTCCTCCCTTTTGCCCTCCAGCTGTCTTGGGAAAATTCATCACTCTGGTGAGTGGGGTTTGGGATGCAGTGCTGCTTGCCCCTGTTTATGTGTGCTTCACCTTTTTCTTTTCCTTGTTTTGACAGAGGGGAAAGTGAAGCAAGAATGCCTGTTCTTCCCTTGCTTAGGCAAGGCTGATTTGCTGCAATGCAAAAAGGGTAGTGAAATCCAACATGGTTATGATGTCATGGCTTAAGAAAGGATCATGAAGTAACTGACATAGATTGGGCAGTTGCTGTCCACACACACTGTTTAGATTGATGCATTGTGTGAATAGGAAGTAAGCCAAGAGAAGAGGAAACAATCTGTACCTCCAAAATGCACGTGGTACATCAGGAAGGCTAGAAAGATGTCAGTGAGATTTTTATGAAAAATAGCCTTTCTGAAATAGGAAAATGCTAGTGAATTATTTTTGTTTGCTTTGTGTTTTCCCCTCAATAAAGTAGACACAGTGATTGGTTCTGTCAGAAAGCTCATTTGTGTGTATATTTGTGTGTATTGTCTGCTGAAGAACTCGAGTCATCCATTCAGCTATGTCACAGTGAGGGAAGAAAAGCTTGAGTGCTACGTAATCTAATAAATAGAACATTGTACATACTTTCCTGTAACAGTTGCAAACAGTTGCAGTGTTTAGAATCTGTGTCTTAAAATCTGAACGCCTTCAAGCAGAATGGAAAACAGCTGGGCAAAAAAAGTGTATTTAAGTGCAACCTTTTCGTAATCATTGATAGACACACAGTGGATTTCTGCAAGTAATGTTGGTAAATAAGACACTATAGTTCTGCGCGTACATTGTAGTAGTAGGTTTCCTTGCACAAAGATACAAATGATGCATTCAGTCTGTTGAAAGGCCACAGGAGCTCAGATATATCCATAGAAACGTGTATCTTTAGGAATTACAGATGAGGCTCAATTCTTAGTATTGTCGGTTTCCAAGTAGCTTACGCTGTAATGCTAAAGAAGCAATGCCAGTGCCCAGCTCTAATGCTTAAACAACACAAGATGGTGGCTAAATGAACTCTCTAAGTTGAACCACTCTTGGGTACATTATCTGTATCCTGTATTTGTGCATTGCAGTAAATTTTACCTGGACCTGTAGCGAAATTTGGGTGAAAGAGGCATCATCTTCATGCGTTGCTTATTCATAAAAGATGAGTGAGGAAACAGAAGAGTAGTCTCTTCCTGGTCACCTGGTTAGTGTGTCACAACAGTCTTTCCCTCTCCCAGCCAGGAGTGAGTACAGCTCTTTTTAAAGGTGAATATGTCATACCCAGGATGAGGGGAGCAGCTACCAGCCTGTGAGAACCAGAGGAGAGTGGCTTTGTTCTCTGGGGTTTGCTTGTCTTGTATGTCATGTATCTATCTTGTATGTCTGTGTCTGTCTTGTATGTCATGTATCTTCTATGTCCTGTATCTGTCCCAGTTTACTTCCAGTTAAGTTGAAAGAGGAGAGCTGGGAAGGCCAGTTTAATGTGGATGAGAGGAACCTACTTTTCTTCTTTGATTGTATATATATATGAGACAAGAGTGATGGTATATTGAAAAATGTGGGATCTGAGCATGACATGAATGGTATGGAATAAGGGGTGGATACTGTCCTAGGTTCAGCAGTAGCAGTCATTTTTCTCAGTCTTAGTAGCTGGTGCAGTGCTGTGTTTTTGAGTTTCGGCCTGGAAACAACGCTGATAACACCAATGCTTTTAGTTGTTGCTAAGTAATGTTTACTCATTTCCGGAACAACCTTACAGACACTTGGGCGAAAGAGTATGGCGTTGAGTGGGTATATCACATCCCCTACCATGCACCAGTCTCTGGGAAAATTGAAGTCCAATGGGGCTTCCCTGCACAGGGTAAAGGCAAACCCACTCATGGGATTGCTTTTGCTCAGGGACCTGGATATGCTTGGTGGGTAATGCGGGAAGATGGGGAAGTCCGATGTGTACCTCAAGGGGATTTGATTTTAGGGTGAATGATCTAGAAATCATGTCATAGATGTTTGAGATTAAAATCATATCATGTATGCAAATGAGAGGCAAGGAGAAGAGTGCCAACTAGCATACACCTGTTGTTTGGGAGGAGGAGCACAATTACATTCTCCATTGGAGTGGTCTGTATACTAAATCATTGTCTTATAGTTCTGGATATTAAACACTTGTAATAAAGAGGTGGATTACAGAAGCTTCATGCAGCTCATCACATTGGCTTTCCAGCAGAAAAACTACAAGCTGATTTCAGGGTAGATCATAGTTTAAAGTGGTTATGTATTTTGGATTCCTTCTTGCCCAGTTTGGTGGCTTTTCCCGTGGGAAGGTGGCATTGCTAACTCCTTTCCTCTTGTCCTAATTCTGTGCAGACTGTCCTTGAAGACACACTACTTAATGCCACAGATAGTTTACCCGTAAGCTAAGAAATGAACTTCCAGACTTCTGTACTGCTAAATCAATGAAAGTTCATTTTTTTTAACCTGGGGTTTTAAGATGGAGGCCGTACAAATTAGTGTTTTGAGACTGCTGAAGAGCACTGTCCTGTAAAGGGACACCTTACTGTTAGGAATTCCTACATGCAATTACGAAACTTAGAAAAAATAAGCTTCTATTATGAAATTAAAACTCTTGTTCAAGGTCTTTGTTTTAGTTAAACTTCAAACGATTAATTAAACTTCAAACTCCATGCTACTCAAAATGTGATTGTTACATTATGGATAAAACAGTGACTTTTTAATCATGTATATTCATTGCAATGTTCTGAAGTGAAAGAATGATGTTAAATGTGTAATTGTAAGGAATTGAAATGAAATAATGTTTTTATTTTTACTTTTATATAGCTTCCTGTTTTCTGGCACTGGTAGTGCATGGCGGCTTATCCTAACTCAGTTCTGAAGTGAGGTGGAAAATCTGTCCAATAATCCAGCCTCAGTAAGACAGACAAGGTAATGGCAAATGGAAAGGAGGTGAAAGAAAACCTGTGCATGGCTGCTGTTTTTTTAATGCTTTCAATTAAAAAAAACCCCAACAAACAAACAACTTCTGCAAAGCCCTATGCTTTTACAACCAACTTAGTGTTAAGTAGACTGAGTTGATGTGCCTGCAGTCTAGGTTCCTATGTTGCAAAACACGAATAATGTATTAGCGAGCATTAATGATACTATAAACTTCACTGTTTTGCTGTAATGTCTCAGCAGCAACATGTCTATGTTAATTGTAGGTCCCTTTTCTCTGCAGTGAGGCTGTATCTGCCTACCTCCTGTTTTGTCTGGTTAGGAGGATGAGTTTTGTTCAGTAGTTGCATGTCTCTTTTTTTTGGATGCTGTCCTGGGTTCAGCAGTAGCAGTCATTTTTCTCAGTCTTAGTAGCTGTGTTTTTGACTTTCAGCCTGGGAACAATGCTGATAACATTGATGTTTTTAGTTGTTGCTAAGTAATGTTTACTCTGACCAAGGACTTTTCTGGGTCTCATGCTCTGCCAGGGAGGAGGGGAAGCCAGGTGGAAGCAGAGACAGGACACCTGACCCTAACTAGCCAAAGAGGTATTCCATACCACAGCATGTAATGCCCAGTATATAAACTGGGGAAGTTACCTGGAAGGGCTAGATCACTGCTTGGGTTGGGCTGGGTATCGGTCGGCTGGTGGTGAGCGGTTGTATTCTCTTCCCTTGTTATTTCCTTTATCAATATTATTATTATTGGTAGTAGCAGTAGTGGTTTGTGTTATACCTTAGTTACTGGACTGTTCTTGTCTGAACCTGTGGGAGTTACATTCTTTTGATTCTCTTCCCCATCCCTCCGGGAGTGGGGGGAGGAAAAGGGGGGAGTGAGCGAGAGGCTGCGTGGTTCTGGGTTGCTGGCTGGGCTTAAAACCATGACAGTTCTTTGTGGCGACCAACGTGGGGCACTAAGGGTTGAGATAATGACACATCTGAGTGGCATGTGTCTAATTGTGTTTGTGATAAGCATTCATTGTTTCGGATTAATAGTCACTTGTCACAATGCTGATTTATTTGCTCTCCAAGTTATTGCCCTTGATCTCAGCGTTTCAGCATGTCGTACCTTACTTACAGCCGGTATTTACTGTTTTAATGTTTATAGGCTGGGGGGCCTGGGCTAAGGTTCTTGTTTCACTGTACTTTGCGGTAATGACTTGTAATACAATAGTCTCATTGATCATGAAACTGATCTGGCTTGCATTCCCAGTGTGGTCATCACCTCTATACTTTGGGAGGTATATTAATGGAAGTGTTTAGCAATTACACATCTTTTTTCCCCTCCTCGGGTGGTCAGCCTATGAAGGAGACATTCCCTTACATTCCCAGTGTCGTGTGTCCCCACCCCCTCCCCCCAACTGTTTACAGCGTCATTTGAGAGTTCTGAAGGTTTTGAATGGACTTTGGGTACCCTTGAGACCTGCTTGCTGATTGTGATGGGGATCACCATGTTGGCATGCATACAGAGTGTGTTTTACCCATGACCATTTTGTCTGATCTCGAAAGTTAAGCAGAGTTGGGTTTGGGCCTTGTCTAGGGTTAGACGATGATATAAGAGGACCAAGAGATTTTCCCTGAGGCTGGACAGTCATGAGTGGCAGGGTGTGTGGGATAGTATGGGCGAGTATCTAGGCCAGTGGGCCCCTCCAGTGCTTTGGGACTTCACAGCTGAACAAGTGCAAAATCCAGAAAAATTAGTAAAACACTTAAGTGAGGTGTGTTGTCATCCTGGTCATACCAGAGAAGGACAAATCATGGCAATGTGCTGGGGCTTGGCCTATGCTTACAGAGCCCTGCTCAACACTGTCCAGCACCTTCAAAAGGAAAAAATTGTCCCTGGATCTGATGGCAAAGCAACAGACAACACAGCTACTCAAACTCCAAATACAGCAGGTACTCAAATTCAAGTACAACAGATAACGCAGCTACTCCAAGTACAGCAACTACACCAACCCCAGCGACAAGTACAGCAGCTACTCAAACTGACCACAACAAACAGTGCAGCTACTCCAGCTCCAAGCACAGCAGCTACACCAGCCCCAGTGACAAGTACAGCAGCTACTCAAACTCTTGACTACAGCAAACAACACAGCTAATCCAGTTTCAAGCACAACAACTACGCCAACCCCAGCAACAAGTACAGCAGCTACCCAAACCCCAACAACAGATACTGCAGCCACTCCAACCACAGTGATAATCACTGTAGCTAAAGCAAAGGACCAATTTGTGCCAATATCAGTTGCCCCTGTATGCAAGGGGAAAAGCAAAAAAGAGGCAAGAAAGATGAAGAAACAATGCACTTACTACACAGGACAGCATCTGATCAGGAGTTATTATTACGTGAATCAGAGGAAGAAGAGGTGACTTCTCGACCCTGGACCTCAACCGAGCTATGGAATATGCGAAAAGATTTTACCTGTCAACCAGGGGAGCACATCATCACCTGATTTCTCCACTGCTGGGACAGTGGGGCTGAGGGTCATGAACTAGAAGGTAGGAAAGCCAAGCAGCTGGGATCACTTGCTAGGGAAGGGGGAATTGACAACACAGTTGCAAGACAGAAAAAGTCCCTCAGCCTTTGGAAGCAGCTCTTGGCAGCTGTGAAAGAAAGGTTTCCGTACAAGGACGATGTTATGACTCGCTCGGCCAAGTGGACTACTCTAGAGAAAATAATCCAGTCTCTGAGGGAATCAGCCATTGTAGAGATGATCCATCACAGGCCAGATGCCGGGAATGCACCCTTAGATCCAGATGAAGTCATACAATCATAGAATCATAGAATAGGTAGGGTTGGAAAGGACCTGAACATCATCTAGTTCCAACCCTCCTGCCAGGGGCAGGGACAACTCCCACTAAACCATGCCACCCAAGGCTATGTCCAACCCGGCCTTGAACACCACCAGCGATGGAGCATTCACAACTTCCTCAGGCAGCCCATTCCAGTGCCTCACCACCCTTACAGTAAAGAATTTCTTCCTCATATCCAGTCTAAACTTCCCCTGTTTCAGTTTGAACCCATTACCCCTTGTCCTCTCACTACAGTTCCTCATGAAGAGTCCCTCCCCAGCATCCCTATAGGCGCCCTTGAGATATTGGAAGGCTGCTATGAGGTCTCCACGCAGCCTTCTCTTCTCCAGGCTGAACAGACACAACTTTCTCAGCCTGTCTTCATACGGGAGGCGCTCCAGTCCCCTGATCATCCCTGTAGCCCTCCTTTGTACTTGTTCCAACAGTTCCATGTCCTTTTTATGTTGAGGACACCAGAACTGCACACAATACTCCAAGTGAGGTGTCACAAGAGCAGAGTAGAGGGGCAGGATCACCTCCCTTGACCTGCTGTCATGCTCCTCTTGATGCAGCCCAGGATACGGTTGGCTTTCTGGGCTGTGAGCGCACGCTGCCGGCTCATGTTAAGTTTCTCATCAACCAACACCCCAAAGTCCTTCTCTGCAGGACTGCTCTGAATCTCTTCTCTGCCCAGCCTGTAGCTGTGCCTGGGATTGCTGCAACCCAGGTGGAGGACCTTGCACTTGGCATGATTAAACTTCATCAGGTTGGCATCAGCCCATCTCACAAGCGTGTCAAGGTCCCTCTGGATGGCATTCCTTCCCTCCAGCATATCAACTGAACCACACAGCTTGGTGTCATCGGCAAACTTGCTGAGGGCGCACTCAATCCCACTGTCCATGTCACCGACAAAGATGTTGAACAAGACCGGTCCCAACACCGATCCCTGAGGGGCACCACTCGTTACTGGTCTCCAGCTGGGCATTGAGCCATTGAGCACAACTCTTCGCGTGTGGCCATCCAGCCAGTTCTTTATCCACTGAGTGGTCCACCTATCAAATTGAAGTCAAATGTACATGACCCATGTGGTGGAAATTTACATGGAATGCGCCCTCATCATATGCCCACTCATTGGCAACAGTAACCTGGAATGATGTAGCACCACCAACAGTAGATGAAATGATTTGTCAACTTCGAGAATTTGAAGACAGTATCACCCCTTCCATCATTTCAGCTGTGGCAAAACTGTCTGAGGAGTTCAAACAACTGAGAGATGATCTCTCCGATCTATCCAGCTCCTCGCATGTACCAACCCACGTCTCAGCTATTAACAAAAGGCATCCTACTGCTTGAGAGAGCAGATACAGAAGGTATATGCCACGGGCCACCCTATGGTTTTATCTGCGGGATCACGGAGAAGACATGACGAAGTGGGATGGGAAATCTACCTCAGCTCCGTAGGAAAGGGTGTGTGAATTGAGGAGAACAAAGGTCAGGGATGATCATCCTATGGAAGCTGTGGCTTCAGGCTCTGGTGAGCAGGTTCCCAGATGGAGTGGAAGAGCTGATCTTACTCCAGCTCCTGTGATAAAGAAGAATGATCCCTTTCTTCAAGACTTGAGTGTCCAATGTTGTGATGACTATTAGAGGGGCCCTGCCTCCAGCCGGGTGGAGGTAGGGGACAGTTGGATTTACTGGACTCTGTGGATCAGATGGCCTGGCACGTCAGTCCCACAGAAGTATAAGGCTCTAGTAGATACCTGTGTACAGTGTGCCCTGATGCCATCAAGCTGTCAAGGGATGGAACCCATTTTTATTTCTGGAGTGACAGGAGGATCCCAAGAGTTGACTGTACTGGAGGCTGAAATCAGCCTGACTGGGAGGAAATAGGAAAAGCATTCCACTGTGACTGGTCCAGAGGCTCCATGCATCCTTGGCAGAGACTACCTCAGGAGAGGGCACTTCAAAGACCCAAAAGGGTACCGATGGGCTTTTGGTATTGCTACTTTGGAGATAGAGGAGATTGAGCAGCTGTCCACCTTGCCTGGTGTCTCAGAGGATCCTTCTGTTGTGGGGTTGCTGAAGGTTGAAGATCAAGTGCCAGTTGTGACCCCAACAGTGCACCAGCGGCAATATTGCACCAGCTGAGACTCCCTGATTCCCATCCATCAGCTAATTCATAGATTGGAGAGCCAAGGAGTGCTCAGTAGGACCCGCTCACCGTTTACTAGCCCCATATGGCCAGTGCAAAAGCCTAATGGAAGGTGGAGACTAACGAGAGACTATCGTGGACTGAATGAAGTCACACCACCATTGAGTGCTGCCGTACTGGGCATGCTAGAAATTCAGTATGAACTGGAGTAAAAGGCAGCCAAGTGGTATGCCACAATTGATATTGCAATGCATTTTTCTCAATTCCTTTCACAGCACAGTGCAGGCCACAGTTCACTTTTACTTGGACGGGAATCCAGTACACTTGGAAACGACTGCCCCAGGGGTGGCAACACAGCCCTACCATCTGCCATGAACTGATCCAGACTGCACTGGAACAGGGGCAAGCTCCAGAACACCTGCAGTACCTTGATGACATTATCGTATGGGGCGATACAGCAGAAGAAGTCTTTGAGAAAGGGAGGAAAATAATCCAAACCCTGCTGAAAGCCAGTTTTGCCATAGAACAGAGTAAGGTCAAGGGACCTGCACAGGAGATTCAATTTTGGGGAATAAAATGGCAAGATGGATGTCGCCAGATCCCCACAGACGTGATCAACAAGATAACAGCAATGTCTCCACCAACTAATAAGAAAGAAACACAAGCTTTCTTAGGTGTTGTGGAGAATGCACATCTTCTTAGAAGTGGAGAATGCACAGTTTCTTAGGTTCTGGAGGATGCTTATCCCTACTTACAGTTTGATTGTAAGCTCGCTCTATCATGTGACCCGGAAGAAGAGTGTTTTTAAGTGGGGCCCTGAGCAACAAGAAGCCTTTGAACAAATCAAAAGAGAGGTAGTTCATGCAGTAGCCCTTGGACCAGTCCAAACCGGGCCAGATGTAAAAAATGTACCCTACGCCGCAGCTGAGGAGAATGGTCCTACCTGGAGCCTCTGGCAGAAAGCTTCAGGGGAGACTAGAGGTTGACCCCTTGGCTTTTGGAGTCGGGGGTACAGAAGATCTGAGGCCAGCTATACCCCAACTGAAAAAGAGATACTGGCAGCCTACGAAGGGGTTCAAGCTGCTTCGGAAGTGACTGGCACTGAAGCACAGCTTCTCCTGGCAGCCTGGTTGCCCGTGCTGGGCTGGATATTCAAAGGCAGGGTCTCCTCTACACATCATGCAACCCTTGCTACATGGAGTAAGTGGGCTGCACTAATTACACAACGAACTCGAATAGGAAATCGCAGTCGTCCAGGAATTCTAGAAGTCATCATGGACTGGACAGAGGGCAAAGATTTTGGAATGTCACCAGAGGAGGAGGTGATGTGTGCTGAAGAGGCCTCATCCTATAATAAACTGTCAGAAAGTGAAAAGCAGTATGCCCTGTTTGCTGATGGGTCCTGCTGTATTGTGGGAAAGCATCGGAGATGGAAGGCAGCTCTATGGAGTCCTTGAGGACAATTTGCAGAAACTGCTGAAGGAGAGGGTGGATCGAGTCAGTTTGCTGAGGTCAAAGCCATCCAAAGTCAGTTTGACCTAGGCCAAAGCCGAGGTCAAAGCCAGCTGGCCTTGGACATTACTGAACAAGGGAAGTGGCCAGTGATTTATCACTATACTGACTCATGGATGGTGACAAATGCCCTATGGATGTGGTTGCAGCAATGGATGCAGAGCAACTGGCAATGCAGAGGTAAATCCATCTGGGCTGCTGCACTGTAGCAAGATATTGCTGCGCTGGTGCTCTAGAACCTGGTGGTGAAGGTACACCACGTCGGTGCTCATGTACCCAAGAGTTGTGCCACTGAGGAACACCAGAACAACCAATAAGTGGATAAACCTGCTAAGATTGAAGTGGCTCAGATGGACTTAGATTGGCAACATGAGGGTGAAATATTTTTGGCCTGGTGGGCCCATGACACTTCAGGCCATCAGGGCAGAGATGCAACATATAGATGGGCTCGTGGTCAAGGGATGAAGTTAACAGTGGACACTATAGCACAGGTTATTCACGAGTGTGAAACGTGCTGCAATTAAGCAAGCTAAATGGTTAAAGCCTCTTTGGCATGGAGGACAACGGCTGAAGTACAGATATGGGGGGGAGGCCTGGCACATTGGTTATATCACGCTCCCACCAGCCCACTAAGGCAAACACCATGTGCTTACCATGGTGGAAGCAACCACTGGATGGCTGGAAACATGCGCTGTGCCCCATGCCACTGCCTGGAACACTGTCCTGGGCCTTGAGAAACAGGTTTTATGCGACACAGCACCCCAGAGAGAATTGAGTCAGACAATGGGACTCATTTCGAGAACAACCTTTTAGACACTTGGGCCAAAGAGCATGGCATTGAGTGGGTATATGACATCCCCTGCCATGCACCAGCCTCTGGGCTAATTGGACGGTACAATGAGCTGTTAAAAACTAGACTGAGAGCAATGGTTGGTGGGACTCTCAAGGATTGGGATACACATTTACCAAAGGCCACCTGGTTGGTCAACAACAGAGGATCTGCCAACAGGGCTGGCCCAGCCCAGTCAGAACTGGTATGTAGTGTAGAGGGGGATAAAGTTCCTGTGATGCACGTACTAGGGAAGACAGTCTGGGTTATTCCTGCTTCAGGTAAAGGCAAACCCACTCATGGGATTGCTTTTGCTCAGGGACCTGGATATACTTGGTGGGTATTTGCTGGAAGATGGGGAAGTCCGATGTGTACCTCGAGGGGATTTGATTTTAGGGGAAAACAGCCAGTGAACTCAATTGTATGCTGTTGCCTTCTATGTAGCACTTCTATAGCCCACTGACTAGATGTGTTCAGGTCATCAGCGACAAGACCCTGACTTCCCTCCGACTGTCATTCCAGCAAGGAATGAACTTTAACAAAACCAGATGAACTCAGCAGTGACCAGATGAGTTCCACGGTGTCATCAGCAGGCAACAATAAAACACTGCACACCGTCTCCTGCTCTGAGAGATTGTTACAAGAGATGCAGCCCAACATCATGGACTGGATGAACTCAGCAGCTTTGTAGGAATTGGTCCATGGGCTAAGGAAAGATATCTGTCTTTGTGTGTGTGTGGTTATATATATGAGACAGGAGTGATGGTATGTTGAAAAATGTGGGATCTGAGCATGATGTGAATGGTATGGAATAAGGGGTGGATACTGTCATGGGTTCAGCAGTACCAGTCATTTTTCTCACTCTTAATAGCTGGTGCAGTGCTGTGTTTTTGAGTTTCGGCATTGGAACAGCGCTGTTAGCACCGATGTTTTCAGTTGCTGCTCAGTAATGTTTAGTCTGGCCAAGGACTTTTCTGAGTCTTATGCTCTGCCAGGGAGGAGGGGAAGCTGGGAGGAAGCAGAGACAGGACACCTGACCCAAACTAGCCAAAGAGGTATTCCATACCACAGCATGTCATGCCCAGTATATAAACTGGGGAGGTTACCCGGAAGGGCTAGATCACTGCTTGGGTTGGGCTGGGTATCGGTTGGTGGGTGGTGAGCCATTGTATTCTCTTCCCTTGTTATTTCCCTTATCATTATTATTATTGGTGGCAGCAGTAGTGGTTTGTGTTATACCTTAGTTACTGGACTGTTCTTGTCTGAACCTGTGGGAGTTACGTTCTTTCGATTTTCCTTCCCATCCCGCTAGGAGGGGGGGGAGGAAGGGGAGGGAGTGAACGAGAGGCTGCGTGGTTCTGGGTTGCTGGCTGGGCTTAAACCATGACAGATGCCATTAGGCTAAACAAAGGGGTTTGCATGAAATGTTTGCTTTATATTAAGTTCATTATCCAAATCCCCAGAAGTTGACTTGTAGTCTAGAGATAACATCATACTGCATCTTTTCAATGCAAAACATTGCCATCATAACAGCCGAGTTAAACATATGCAGGTGCATCGATGTATGATGTATTAAAGGCTTTAGCAGAGTGTCTTGTTTCTGTGGTAGGAAAGAAGTGATTCTCAGTGTGGTACTTTAAAAATAGACTGACAAAGCAGAATTCAGTTTTCTCATAAAGCACTATGTTACAACATTGTTAAAGGTAGGCAAGAGATACCTACATATCTCTACCAAGAATTCTTTTTGCACAAGAAAGCGAACAGCATATTTGCCTGCATGTGGCTTTGGAAATGCCAGTTTTGATGCGTAGGGCTGCCTGTATTTAAGATCTCCAATATTTGTGCTTCAGATATTAAGGTAACTGCTTCTTTAATTGCTCCTTATTCCAGATCTATTGTTTTGGCCCTGTCAAAAACAGTGAAGAAAGAAGCGTACATTTGACTAGCTATCCAGATGTTTGTGGTTTTTATTTTTTTTTTTCATTCCTCTGCACAGTAACTTCTCTGTAGTTTCTGGTTTTCTTTTAGCATATGGTCTTTGTTTTTTTTAACAAGAGGGATGCCTTATACAAAGTGATAATTTTTAAATTGTCTTACATAAAGTGTTAAAGATATAACTGTGAAGTATATGCTGTGTGCTGCTTTGGTACAAGATGGCTTTTTTGCACTTCCTTTGGGGTGGTTATCCACCTCTCTTAAACCACAGAGTGTGAATGACTGTTCAGAATACTTGCATAACAAATCTGTGGCTGTGAGTCTAATGAGTAGCTAATACGTGGTTTATTAAGCGACTTTTAAAAATCTAAAGTCTTTGATAAAACATGTCAGAATTTCAAAGAAAGGAAAAATTTTGTCATCTTCCTTTTGGGAGAGGAACCCTCAATGTGTTCTAATCATGCTTATAATAAACCAATGTTTAGCTCTTAATTTATTTGTTCATGAAATAGTGCCTGATCCCCTTAGTAAAGCCCCCTTACTACCTGTTATCATTGATATAAAAGATTTTATTATGTCAGTCTTTTCTTAAATGGGGGGGAGGGAAATGTGCCCTTTGCTGCTTTTCATAATTATGGGGAATGTAAAAATAATTTGAAGAGTTGATAATGTAACTGATATAATGTTGTAAGGCTGACATCTTTTGCTGGAATTTCACTTTTCACATGAGAGATGTATGCATATATCTCAAAAGCAAATCCCAGGGATTATTAGTTCCTTTATAGATGTTTTTTGTGACAGTTTACAGCTGATACCTTACAGAAAAACCTGCTCAAGTTTGAAATTTCTAGATATGACACACATATAAAAGCTGTATGACTTTTTAAAAAAGTCTTTACTTTTAAATTCTGAGCACTGGGAACTGTGATAACTGTTCATTTGAAGTGTTGGATCTTACAGAGTTGTTCTTTGCCTTTGATCTCAGTTTATGTATTATGCACTTTGTTGTTTGAGAAATTCGTGCATTGTAGAATGTGTCTGAGAGGGGCTCTCTGGAGAGCTTCCTAACAGTAATGCTTTCCAAAGATGGAAAGCTTCATCAGCTACATTTAAATAATGAACAGTTTTGTTTCAAAAATGCTTTTAATGTTTTATTGTTAACAGGTCTGCAGGTGATAAGGAATTCACCATGAATGGGCAGCTGGATTTAAGTGGGAAGCTGATCATCAAAGCTCAGCTTGGGGAAGATATTAGGAGAATTCCTATTCATAATGAAGACATCACCTATGATGAATTGGTGCTAATGATGCAGAGAGTTTTTAGAGGAAAACTTCTGAGCAATGATGAAGTCACAATAAAATACAAAGATGAAGGTAATACTTGATTACTGCTGTTGAGATTTAATTACTTCTCTTGCTGTAATATAATCTATCTATGGACAGAAGCTCTGAAATTCACCTCTTCAGAATTGTCCAAATTCATTGGCAATCGCAAGTGTTTTCTTGTGAAATTCTTTGAGTCAGACAATGGAAACTGTATCTCTTGTTGTTATGCTGTCTTAACATAGCTGATCTTTCAGAAATAATGGAGGAAATACTATCTGAAAATGCATTTTTTGCTGTTAAAGGAAGCTGGTGCTATCACAGTTTTCTGTCTGCTCATTCTCTTGTGTTTTCAATTATAAAGTGGGTTTGAAGTAGAGGAGGGAATAAACATATGACTTAAAGCAAGCTCTTACAAGTCTTGGAGAACTTCGCTTCTCTACAGAAGTAATTCTTAATTATATTTTTCTGCATCAGTAAAGATTACAAGACACTTTTAACCCGAAATATTTATTAAAAATAATCTTTTGCTTGAGTAATGTTTGAATCTGTTGGACATTGGTTGTTGCAAAGAAAATCTTGATCATCAGTGTTAAATGCAACCTTAAGAAGAGCTTCACAGGATGGAAAGGGCCTTGTTTGAGATGTGTAGAAAGAGAGTTGTAGATTGGGGGGTTTTCCTTCTGGAATGTCAGAAGGGTGATATTCATAAAATGAAAGTCAGAATGAAGTAATAAAATCCACAGTCTTTTAGACAGTTCAAAGGCTGTGTGATGATTCTGCTGGTGTACAGTAAAAAAGCTACATTACTGAAGCATTCAGGTTCTTAACAGCATTGACTGTGGTCCTTAAATAACTTGTTCATACATCTAGGCTATAAAATTTCACTTTGAGTGACTCTGAGTCAGTTTTTTTTGCGGTTCATGAAGCTTTTCAGAAACACTGCTCAACAAAATTGATATGCAGTGAAGAGCTAATATTTTGGGTCTTGATTGCTAGTGGGTGAGAGCTCAGTGGATTTGTGGTAGTATTACTTTTCTTCTTACCACATTATCAATTTATTTTTTCTTTTTGGAATGAGGAAAGGTGAAAGTAAATAGATGGGTGCTTTTTCATTTGGTTAAAGCTTCTAATTCCTGTTCTTTAAGTTTAGCTCTCTGGTTTTGTGTATTCTTCTGTCTCTGTCTTCTTTTGAAGAAGATAATTACAGTCTCCATCATACACCGTTACAGTTTCATTCTTCTGTTGTCTTTCACAAGCTAGAGACTTCCTATTGTTAATTTTAGCTTTCTCAGAATGTGCTACTTCTCCCCTGAGATGTGAAATTTCAGTGTATGTTATCCTGGCTGATCATCACTACTAAGAAGGTTTAAACATTGTTACTACCAGAGGAGGTTGCAAGTGATTAAGGAAAAAGTTAACAGAACTAGGCTTCAGTTTGTCAGATGAGGACTCTGGTATTCTTGACTTCGTTTCAAGTAATATAAGATTCTTCTTTAAATCTATTTCAGTTGTTAGAAGAATTGAAATGTATACATTGTAGCTATTTCTGTTTTGTCATTTATCTCTTCAGACCTGGAGGAATGTCTGTCCTCATCTGTTGTGAGGAGATAACCTTAAGGTGGTCTAAGGATTTCTGCTACTTCTACAACCTCGATCTGAGTCTTCTCAGAATTCATGTGCACACCCTTTAGATGTTTAGAAGAATTCTTAATCTATCCCTCCTGGTTTTGTTTCTTGTTGCTGTAGCATGTGAAGCTAGTGATCTACAGGCCTGGATGTGGGATTTTCTACTTAAAATTTTGGCAAAATACCATGGCTGTGGGCTTTTTATCTTCATCACGCTGTCATGATCCTTGAATCTTAACACATTTGGGTGGTGGTTTTTTTTTTTTTTTTTTTTTTTTGTTTGTTAGTTTTTTTGGTTTTGGTTTTTGTTTTTTTTTTTTTTTTTTTTTTTTTGGGGGGGGGGGTTGGTTTTTTTTTCCCCCCGAACTTTTATGCTTAACTGGGGAGGCTAGAAAACTTTAAATCCCAATCATTTTGTCTCTGGATTTGTAGTCTAAGATAGTTGGAAGCATATTCTTAAGTTATATTTAGGTTACATGACACTTTTATTAATTATTATGGAAAAGAAGTTTGTGTTAGATTACTGCCTTGTAGAGTTAGATTTTATATTCAAGTTGGGCATCTTTCAGACTTCTGAACTAAGGAAATTGCTCTACTAGGTGTGAAAGCATTTTCATGTACTGCTTAAGGTTCTTGAATATGTAGTAAAACCTGATGTCTGAAAAAAACCCCAAACCCAAGCAAACCACTGAGGACTGCCAGCAGTGAATTTACATGAATCAAAGAGTATAACTGCATCTTAAGCACACCGTGTTACTGAGTTACATATGTTAAAGGCCCTATGGAGCTAATAATAGAAACTTTACTTTTCTTTAAAGTTAGGCTTGAATTTCAAACTAGTGCCTTATGTGTGGTTGGCCTGTTCATTCTTGTTCTTGGTCACCTTGCAGTAGAAGTTGGTGCCTTTGCGTCAGAGTTAATAATGAGTTAGTAACGCATACTGCTAATCAGTAATGTCTCTACCTTTGGTAAACTTACCAAGATGAAGAAAAGCTACATTTTTGGCAGTGGGTATTTTTGTACTTTTTGGTTTTCCCCAAATAAAATAGGGGAAAAAAAAAAGAGGGAGATAAAGCTTTTTTTTCAGCTTGCTATCATGTGTGTTATGACTTTTTTGTACTGAAGCATTTGTTTATTTGAAAACTTTGACTATAACTTTTACACAATTGAAGCTTTGTCACCATAAGTAATAGCTCAGAATTTTCAGGCAGTAATTTGTAATTAAAAACATGTTTCTGTGTCTGTCCACAAAGCCTCCTGTAACAGTGTTTTAGAGAGGAACATTGGTAGCCCGGTGTCATGGGTTCAGCAGTAGCAGTCATTTTTCCCCTTCTTGGTAGCTGGTGCAGCGCTGTGTTTTTGATTGTGGGCCTGGGAACAGCGCTGATAACACCAGTGTTTTCAGTTACTGCTTGGTAATGTTTTGGTCTGACCAAGGACTTTCTGAGTTTCATGCTCTGCCGGGGAGGAGGGGAAACCGGGAGGAAGCAGAGACAGGACACCTGACCCAGACTGACCAAAGAGGTATTCCATGCCACAGCACGTCATGCCCAGGATGTAAAACGGAGAGCAGAGACCCGGAAGGGTGGGGTTGCACTGCTTGGTCGGGCTGGGTATAGGTGGTGAGCGATTGTATTCTTTCCTTGTATTTTCTCTTGTATGATTATTGGTGGTAGCAGTAGTGATTTGTGTTATACTTCAGTTACTAAACTGTTCTTATCTCAACCTGTGGGAGTTGCATTCTTTTTGATTGTCCTTCCCATCCCTCCAGGAGAGGGGGGGAAGGAAGAGGTGGAAGTGAGTGAGAGAGCGACTGTGTGAGTTAGAGAGGCTTAAACCACGACACCCGGAGTCAGCTTTGTTCCAAGCTATGCGTCGTCTGACACTGTTGCTTCTGGACGTGAAGCTTCACTAGATAGGGTCTCATCTCAGTTGCCAGTTGCCAAGCTGTACCAGAAGGAAGTGGCTCTGCTGTCCCTTCTCTTTTCCATGTTTCCATGTCTACGCATGTTTTCCTGATAACGCTTTCTCACTCTTTCCTTTGTGCTGCTAAATTTGTGTTCATTTAATCTACTAATAATCTGTTTCATATGTTAAACCAGCAGAAAATCTGTCCTGCCACAGAGAATAGTCTTGTTTTATCTGTAATCTTGTTGAGTAAGTAAAGATGTTAATGTGGACTTGTCCTGACTGAGTATAAAATTGTCAAAGACCAGACTTAATGGGGGCTTGGTGTCTCTTTTGGGTATTAATAGTGTTAAAGTTATTCAGTGCTTTATGCATAACCCTTTGTATCTTAAGAATAAAGGATCCCATACAGTTCTAATACAGTTCCTGTGACTGACGGCAATGTGCACAATCATTAGGATTCATTGGTATGGGAGTTCCTCTGAAACCTGGCACTCAAAAATAGACGACTAAGTGTTGAGGCTTCATGTCAGATTCCTGGTTTGAGAAAAAAGTTTTATTCTGGGTACTTTGACATCTTCATGTCTTCATTCCTATTTGTGTGTAAAGCTGATAGATATTTCTACTGTACATTTTTACACTGGAACTTTACTGTCATCATTCCCATGTTAAAATTCAGTCTTGCATCTTGGTGTTCTGAGTAAAACCTGAGAAAATGTTCTAGTCACTTGAAAGTTAACCTTGGGAATGTGTGTGTTTCGTATTTTAAAAATTGAATTGGGATTGCCTTGTGCCATGTACCTTGACCCTCCTGTCTGTACGTGAATGGCACAGTTTTGGAGCCAGTTGGAACAGATATATAACTTAACTGGCAGCATCATTCTTTCTGTTGTTGGACTATGCAAACTTGTAGCTCTACTGTTTCATCCTGTATGTAAACAGACAAGAATGATGAGTTCTATGAAACTTTCAAAGGGATAATGTCAGAAGGCTCCCTTTTGGAGCCAGTCATGCTTTTGTCTTACCTTCTGTGCATAAGTTCCCAGCACACTGATTCTTGGGCTAAAATAATAAACTTTTTTCCTAGTAACTTCAGAATCAAATAGGGAAAATTATTTTTGGGCAATGAAATAACACTTCTGCCCTACCGTAAAGGTCAGTAGTTAAAAGGCTTTGCTTTTAATGTAACTTTTTTTCATGTTCTTTTCAGATGGAGATCTTATAACGATTTTTGATAGCTCAGATCTTTCCTTTGCAATTCAATGCAGTAGGATACTTAAGCTGACATTGTTTGGTAAGTATAGAAGCTTGTCTCTTCTTTTAATAATGTTTATTAAAATTCCGGCAGTGGACTTCACTGGATGGTACTAAAACCCTTCAGCTTTCACCTTAGAAAAATGAAATCAGTAAATGAAAAATGCTGTCTTAGTACATGATATAAATTTCTCTGTTTCATATGACATCTGAACTTAGGGAAACTGAAACTATTTCTCTTTATAAGCTTGCTTAAAGTGTGACCAGCAGGTCGAGGGAGGTGATCCTGCCCCTCTACTCTGCTTTTGTGAGACCTCACGTGGAGTCTTGTGTGCAGTTCTGGTGTCCTCAACATAAAAAGGACATGGAACTGTTGGAACAAGTCCAAAGGAGGGCCACGAGGATGATCAGGGGACTGGAGCACCTCCCATATGAAGATAGGGTGAGAAAGTTGTGTCTGTTCAGCCTGGAGAAGAGAAGGCTGCGTGGAGACCTCATAGCATCCTTGCAGTATCTGAAGGGGGCCTATAGGGATGCTGGGGAGGGAGTCTTCATGAGGAACTGTAGTGATAGGACCAAGGGGTAATGGGTTCAAACTTAAACAGGGGAAGTTTAGACTGGACCTGAGGAAGAAATCCTTTACTGTAAGGGTGGTGAGGCACTGGAATGGGTTGCCCAGGGAAGTTGTGAATGCTCCATCGCTGGTAGTGTTCAAGGCCAGGTTGGACATAGCCTTGGGTGACACGGTTTAGTGGGAGGTGTCCCTGCCCCTGGCAGGGGTGTTGGAGCTAGATGATCTTCAGGTCCTTTCCAACCCTAACTATTCTATGATTCTGTGTTATACACATATTATATACATATATATATACACACACACACACACACACACACACACACACAAATGTGTTTTTTTCTTAATGTTATTTTCCCTGTTAACCCCACTCTAGCATTTGTGATGTTTTCTTCACAGGTGCATGCAAAATCTCAGATGATGGTCATTCTGCAGTGTTACGAATACACTGCTAAAAACTAACATTAATTGCTTAAAGCTGAATAGACTGAAACATTTATCCGTCAGCCTTTGTATTAAATAATCCTTTATTTTCAAGCTGCTATTGGTAAATTAGTATGTTGTTCCAAGGAATAGCAAGCAGCTATTAACCTTGGATACTGACCTTATTCATGAACTGCAGCAGTTGCGTGTACTTTGCATTAATTCTAAAGGCACTTTCTAAAGGGACAGCTTTCCACAGCACTGTCTCACATGACATCCTTGTCTCTAAGTTGGAGAGGCATCAATTTGATAGGTGAACCACTCGGTGGATAAAGAATTGGCGGGATGGCCACACGCGAAGAGTTGTGGTCAATGGCTCCATGTCCCGCTGGAAACCAGTAACGAGTGGTGTCCCTCAGGGATTGGTGTTGGGACCGGTCTTGTTCAACATCTTTCTGGGTGACATGGACAGTGGGATTGAGTGCGCCCTCAGCAAGTTCGCGGGTGACACCAAGCTATGTGGTTTGGTTGATACGCTGGAGGGAAGGAATGCCATCCAGAAGGACCTTGACAAGCTTGTGAGGTGGGCTGATGCCAACCTGATGAAGTTTAACCATGCCAAGTGCAAGGTCCTCCACCTGGGTCAGAGCAATCCCAGGCACAGCTCCAGGTTGGGCAGAGAAGAGATTCAGAGCAGTCCTGCAGAGAAGGACTTTGGGGTGTTGGCCCAGGGAAGCTGTGAATGCTCCATCACTGGCGGTGTTCAAGGCCGGGTTGGACATAGCCTTGGGTGGCATGGTTTAGTGGGAGGTGTCCCTGCCCGTGGCAGGGGTGTTGGAACTAGATGATCTTAAGGTCCTTTTCAACCCTAACTATTCTATGATTCTATGATATTTGTATTGGTCAGGGTATATTCCTGGAAATGAAGAAACAATGCAGAAGACTTTACTCTGCAGTTCTGGTACTGTGGATTATGCTGAACTGAGATAATATTAAAGGAACGGTAAACTCCAGAATGAATTCAGTATGTGTTGACTAAACTTTAAAGTTTGTCACTTTAAACTCCACGGAGGATGATGATGCTACAAGCAAGTAAAAGTTGGGAATTTTTTTTTTTTAAACTGGATTTCACTATATTACTGCAGACTTAAATTTATCTAATTGCTGTTTTGCAGTGAATGGAGAACCAAGACCATTAGAATCTAATCAGGTGAAATACCTGCGTCGAGAGCTGATAGAACTTCGCAATAAAGTCAATCATTTACTGGACTGTTTAGAACCACCAGCTGAACCGGGGCTTTCCACTAATCTGCCTGACAGTGGTAGGCAGCCTGGCAAAGCATTGTTTGGTTTGATTTGCAGAGTTGGGTGCTGTTTAACAAAGTAAAAAATGAAGTCTTGAATATTGATTGTGATTATTCGCAATTGTGTGATGGTTCAGAACATAATTTTTAACACTTTCAATTTGAGAGACAGAATTTTTATGGAAATTACCTGGAGTAAAGCACTAAGCTAATGTGGGAATAAAACTAACGTCTTGAGTTTCTATGCCATATATGAAAATGCTGTAACTAACACTTGTGAGTCACAACAACATTTTGAGAGGGTTTTGAGCTGAATTAAGTTTGTTGTTGCTGAAGAGTTCTTGCTCCCAGCTTAGCACTCCCACTGCTTACTCTGGGCTAGCTCTGGTGCTTATCTTGTCATGTTGCTGAGAGAGTTTGATTCACTAAAACAGTAAAAAGTGAATTCAGTGAAAATTATATCTACTTTCTTTGCCAGGTTAGGAAATTGAATCCACACATTTTGAGCTCAGACCAGCATCAGAGCTGTCTTAGGGTAAGCAGCACAAGTGTGCAGGTAGGGATGGGAAAGGATTAGAGGGGGCGGGCAGAATGGGAAAGGATTCTCCCAGTTAAGAGGCCCTGATCTCCTAGCTTAGGGCTGTTGTACTGTAAAAACTGTACCTCTGTGTGCTTTGGTGTGGATTCTGGGTAATCTGGGCACAGAAAATAATGGAGTACAACATTCTGAGTAAAGAGGCAAGCCAAGAACTCCAACCTTTCTTTCAGGAAGTGCTGCTTTTATATTTTAGAGTGTAAACAAAGCTAGCCAGTCACAACCCTGTCTGCACTTGTTTTTAAGAAAAATGTGGCACCCTACTATGTAAGGGGTTTCTGAGTGCTTCACTGCTAGGTGTACAATTGCAAAACCATAAACTTTACCTGTCAGTTTAGGAAGAATTCAGGGAGAAGGAGATAGAAGAAAAAAACGTGCTATAATAAACTGGAACCTATACGATAAGTTATCTTAATTTTGAATTCTCTGTAAGCAGGACGTACCACAAGAATATGTTTGAAGCAGGAGCCTTGTATCTTTGAATTGAGGGTATAGATACTGATACTCTGCAGTGTCAGTGTATCTTCAAGTAACTGTGGAATGAAACTTAAACTCTCTGATTCATCACAGTTTGAAATACAGCACTGATTCATCACTATTATGTTAACATAAGCATTTCAAAAGTTAAAATATTCCCTCACCCCCCAAACAATGCAATTCAAAGTTGCTGTAGTACAGTGCATACATATGATTGTATTTCAGATCTTGGAAATTAATAATGGGACATTTTGTTTTGTAGATGCTGTAGATGGGAGGGAAGAAAAGCCTGCTGCTGCTGACTCTAGTGTTAAGTCATCTACTCAAGTCATAGCAGCAAGCATGTCTGCATTTGATCCGCTGAAGAACCAGGATGAAATCAGCAAGAATGTCATGTCAGCATTTGGCTTGACAGATGATCAGGTGTCAGGTAAGAATATGTCTTACAAAAAGGAAAGTGAAACCTGTTTATAATCAGTGACTCGAATCTTGATTTGTAACAGAGCATTTTATTTTGGATATATTAAACTGTCTTCTGTATTCGCTATTTCTTTTCAGAATTCCAAAATTTGGTATGTTAAGGTGTTGTAACTGTGTTTGCTAGCTTTTGTACCAAAGTGTTGAAATGTTGCTTTTGCTTTTAGCAGTGTGTTTTAGCTTGAAGTAGAAAATGGCTTACTTATTTTACTAAAAAAATATAAATAATTATTTAAATCTATTGTGTAGGCTAATTTAATTGGTATCTGCCAGTGATAGGAAAACAGTATCCACTGCTCTGCTTTGGGTTTGACCTTACAGTTCATGTTCTTGCCTTGTGTTTTGCTGTGTGGTTCAGTTGGAATGTTTTGTATGACCCTGCCTCTTCTCTGTTCCATTTCAAAAGTAAATACTGTTAACTTTTTTACTGTTAACAAAAAGGAATAATATACTTGTCTGAACTGTATTTATTCTTGAAGAGCTGCATGACTGCTGGCCCTACCTAGTAGTAGAATGCTAAACATAGAAAAACTGATTATACTAAACTGAATGCAGTCAACTTCAGACAGGATAACTGAAGTTAAAAAAGCAATGTAGAATATAATTGGGAGTGAGTGATTTTTCACAGAATCTGTGGGTCTGGCAAAGTTCAGTGTCGCATTGAAACCTGAAGATAAAACTGTTTTTAGCGAACAGGGTGTGCTGTGTACTCTCAACTTTAGAGCAAGTAAATTTTATGTGATGTATGAAGTAATGATGCAGGTGCGCAAAGGAATAGCAACTGGAGCTTGTTTCTGCAGTATAGGTGCCTTGGCAAACGTGTGTGGTGGTAGGAAAGGATTTGCACTGTGTGACTGCAAATGTGCAGGATCCAAAGTTGTACCCACAGACAGAGTGGCTGTCTTCAGGTTGGGGTACTGGTCTGTGGATCAGGCATGTTGCATGATCTGTTCCTCCATGGCACATTTTTTGTATTGTCGCAACACAGTTATTTCACAAACGAGGTAAAGGTTTGATGGTTTTTGAAAACCTACACTGGGTTGTCTCTGAACAATGAATTGATGGAGTAGAGTATGCAGTACAACTAGAGTAAAACTGAAGCTTACTGTTGAAGGAGTGGTTTTGTCTTGGTACAGAGCCTCAGTGCCACTTCATACTTCGACCACAGCTTCAGTGGTACTTCAGTGTATATGTTTCTCCATAAATTTTTCTGATTGAGTGGGCTTGACCATGCTTTGAATGTATAAAGAACTTCACAGGATTAAGCAGGATATAAATCCCATTTCTAAAGCTATAATCCTGCAGTTATGTGTATAAAGGCAAAACCAGAAGTAGGCAGATTTGATTCCTTTTCTCCCTAATAAGGGTACCGTGAAAACACAATTAATGGCTTGTTGGATGTGTATTTATATTGTGTAGATATAATGTACTTGAAAGTGAACTCACAGCAATTCTAATGCTTGTGCTTGACTTTGGGCATGTATTTTAAAGTAGTGTCTCATAGGTAGCATTCATATAGTAGGAGCCGGGAAGATCCATGTGGACTGCAGTAAAACTCTAGTGCATTTGAACAGTTTCCCACAGCCTTTCACCTTTGCTCCAAGTGAGAAAGAATAGGTACGTAGGTGCATGTGCTGTCCAAACATAGCAAGTCTTCAGTGGTCATATGCAAGGTTAATGCTTGAAGCAGTGGAAAAAGCATGTTATGGAGGGCTTTATCCCACAAATGGGTCAGGTTCCTTGGAAGGATGAAATTTGAGTTGCCTAAAGACAGGTTGAAAATTTCCCCCCATATATTCACAAGAGAGTTTAGGTGTTGCAAATATGTGCAGTTCTAGCTTGGGTGTGACTCTCCGATGGAAATCTATGGAAAACTGAAAAAAAATGTTAAAAACTTGCAAAGGAATGGTCTTGTGCAGGAGTTTTAATTCAAACCATTAGTTTGACATACTGTATGTTGTACTCGCTCCTCTAGGACCACCCAGTGCCCCTGCAGAAGAGAGATCGGGGACACCGGACAGCATTGCTTCCTCCTCTTCTGCAGCCCACCCGCCTGGGGTTCAGGCACAGCAACCACCCTACCCTGGCACACAGCCGCAGACTGGTCAGGTGGAAGGTAAGGAGCATGTTTTCTGCTGTGTAAAACATGAATGATGGTGTCTGAATCTGAGGGATCAGCAGTTACAACTTCGTATTAGCAGCCCAGTGTCAATACCAAACTACAAAATCATCTGTTCCAATGGGCAGAAAAGCTTTTTTCCTGAAGTGCTGTTCATCATAGAAACAGCAGATGGAGCAATAGCTGTATGTAAAGGTAGGTGATATAAGGTGAAGAGGATTTTCATGGTACTGTTTTCTACTTATATCTGTGCTCACTTTACGGTAAGACAGATTTATATAGTTTGCACGATACAGCGGAAGATCATAGTTCCAATCATGCTCTGTGTGTTGAATCAAGCTTTTACTCAGCTAACAGTTTGTTGGCTTGTCTTCTGTGAATTAAAAATATTGTTTACTTTTCAATTCTGTCTGTCAAACCAGAGCCACTGTTTCGTTGCTTCTTTATTATGTACAGCTCTGTGCTAGTCAGGTTAAAGCTTATGACTCTCTCATTGCTTTACAGTTTTTCTGTGTAACCCTTGAGAGCCTCAGCTGGCTCTCCTTTAAGGCTTAACTCTTTTAAGTTAAGGCTTAACTCCTTTAAGTCTTAACTCTGGTGTGCAGATTCCTTTGTACTATGCCCTTTTCCACGTTTTTCTTCTTGTAAAAATAAACCTATTCAGAGGTTTGCTGTGTTTGGGCATCATTGTTTAACTGATCTTTTTCAAGAGCACTGAGCGTTCAAGTCTGCATAGTTTTGGAGGAAACTGTCTGTGGAATGACTTTGGTATTTCTACCTCAGTATGAAGTACAATGTAAAGTTGTTTCTGTGCTAGTGTAGAAACAAGTTGCAGCCCTCTGCTTTCTGTACTGATATAATGCTGAGACACGTGAGAGGCATTACTGAGGAGGATCACAGTATCCGCAGTCACTTGGAATGTGTTGGCTGAAGGGCATTGTAACATTCCCTGCCCATGGCAGGGGGGTTGGAAGTAGATGATCTTAAGGTCCTTTCCAGCCCTAACTATTCTATGATTCTGACGTTGCAGAGCATTTGAACACTTCTTACGTTACGGATAATATTTAAGCAGGCATGAATGCTGTTGGTTGCAATAAAGCTTATAAAATACTTACTTTGCTGCTTTCTGCTTTGGGTGTTGCTTTTTTGGTTTTTGCATTTTAATTTTTTTTTCTTGCTTCTGTATGAATTATTCAGGTGATACGAAGAAACATCAAGGGGCATCTTTGTAGCTTAAAGATACAGTTTTTCTGTCAGTAACAAGAAAACTTAATATTCAAAAAAATATATGCCCTCAGTTACTGAACTTGCATTTTATGGATTTAGTCTTTTTACTTCCGTACAGTAATGTACGAGGTTTTAAGTGTCGATGTTAAACTAGACTGAAGCAAATGAAATGCTCAAAAATACTACCAGCACTATGTTGGAATCCTGACTGGCTGCTAACATCAGGGAAGGGAAAAAATACTTGCTTCAGCAAAACTCACTGTACTTGGGAAAGAAGTTGTCTAGGCTCATGTTTCAGAGTAGATATAATGATTTTTCTGAACTTGGGTTGAGGAAAGTCGTGGTTTTTTGGGTGGTTTTTTTTTTTTTTGTGTTTTTAAACACTGAACTGTGCTATGTCTTTGCCCATGTCCTTTTTTATTTTTAGGTAAAAGTACAACTGCAATAATTGCGAAGGTTGTGGTCTGCAGCTTATGCAGTTCTTATTATTGCCACTGAATACATTAAGTATTGATTAGATTCACTCTATGAGTAAAATAGGTTCAGTTCTTGAAAAGATCAGAAGTCATTATTGTGTTTTGTTTATCAGCAATACTAGTGGCAGTGTTTATGCTGTGCCTTTATGCACATGGTATATAGTGGTCTCTTACCAAAGCTGGGTAGTATGGGTGTTATTATCAACCTGTAGTTTGATTTTCAATTTACTAAGTTGCTTTTACCTGAAGTGTTCAGAGATTTTACTTTGAAACAGGGAGTAGCTTTCCATACTTCACTGTCTGATAGCACCTCAGTCCAGTGGTAATTTGGAGACGTGTGCTGTTCCATGAGAACAAGTGCAGGACCATGGCCCAGCCAGATCTTTGGCTAAATTTTGATGGTTAGTGTCATGGTTTAAGCCGTAAATCACGCAGCCTGTTCTCTCACTCACTCCCCTCTCTTTCTTACCCCCCGCTCCTGGGTGGATGGGGAGGAGAATCAAAAGAATGCAACTCCCACAGGTTGAGATAAGAACAGTTTAGTAACTAAAGTATAACACAAGACCACTACTGCTACCACCAATAATAATAATGACAAGGCAAATACAAGGAAAGAGAATACAACTGCTCACCACCCGTTACCAAGCCCAACCCAGCAGTGCACCCCCACCCTTCCGAGTCTCTGCTCTCCATTTTTACATCGTGGGCATGATGTGCTGTGGTATGGAATACCTCTTTGGCTAGTTTGGGTCAGGTGTCCTGTCTCTGCTTCCTCCTGGCTTCCCCTCCTCCCTGGCATAGCATGAGACTCAGAAAGTCCTTGGTCAGACCAAAACATCACTAAGCAGTAACCGAAACACTGGTGTTATCAGCGCTACTCCCAGGCCGAAAGTCAAAAACACAGCACTGCACCAGCTACCAAGAAGGAGAAAAATGACTGCTACTGCTGAACCCATGACAGTTAGTTTTCAGGAGGATGATCTGGTTTTCAGCAGAGCATGTTCTTGTTTCAAACTAGTTTTAAAATACTAGTTCACTTCTGAAAAAAACCAAAATACCCCAAGCTGTGCTTCTGCCCCATCTTCCCAGTATTTGCTGAGGAAACTTCAAGGGGAAAAAAGAAGCTTATGAAAGGTGGATGCAAGAACAGGTGGCCTGGGAAGAATAAAGGGATGTTGTCTGGGAAGCTAGGGACCAGGTTAGGAAAGCTAAAGCCCAGTTAGAATTGAACTTGGCTAGGGATGGGATGTGAAAGGTAACAGGAAGGGATTCTATAGCTACATTGCAAATAAAAGGCAGATGAGGGACAATGTGGGCCCTCTCTGGAAGCTATCAGGAGAACTGGCTACCCTGGATTTGGAGAAGGCTGAGGTTCTTAATGACTTCTTTGGCTCAGTCTTCACTGGCAAATGCTCTGACCACACCACCCAAGTCTTGGAAGGCAGACACAGGGACTGTGAGAACGAAGACCTTAGGGCCACTGTAGGAGAGGATCTGGTTCGAGACCACCTTAAGAACCTGAACGTGCACAAGTCCATGGGACCTGATCAAATCCATCTGAAGGAAGGTCCTGAAGGAGCTGGCGAATTAAGTTGCTAAGCCACTGTCCATTATATTTGAAAAATCATGGCAGTCAGGTGAAGTTCCTGATGACTAAAAAAAGGGAAATATAACCCCCATTTTCAAGAAGGAGAATATGGATGACTCAGGGAATTACAGACCAGTCAGTCTCACCTCTGTGCCTGGCAAAATCTTGGAGCGGATTCTCCTGGAAGGCATGCTAAGATGTGTGAAAAACAACAAGGTAGTTGGTGACAGCCAGCATGGCTTCACTAAGGGGAAATTCTGCCTGACCAATTTAGTGGCTTTCTATGATGGGTCTGTGGAACTGATGGACAGGGGTAGAGCAGTTGATGTCATGTACCTGGACTTGTGCAAACCGTTTGACACTGTCCCGCACGACATCCTTGTCTCCAAATTGGAGAGACATCAGTTTGATAGGTGGACCACTCAGTGGATAAAGAGCTGGCTGGATGGCTGCATGCAAAGAGTTGTGCTCAATGGCTCAATGTCCAGCTGGAGACCAGTAACGAGTGGTGTCCCTCAGGGATCGGTGTTGGGACCGGTCTTGTTCAACATCTTTCTGGGTGACATGGACAGTGGGATTGAGTGCGCCCTCAGCAAGTTTGCCGATGACACCAAGCTGTGTGGTTTGGTTGATATGTTGGAGGGAAGGAATGCCATCCAGAAGGACCTTGACACGCTTGTGAGGTGGGCTGATGCCAACCTGATGAAGTTTAACCATGCCAAGTGCAAGGTTCTCCATCTGGGTTGCAGCAATCCCAGGCACAGCTACAGGTTGGGCAGAGAAGAGATTCAGAGCAGTCCTGCAGAGAAGGACTTTGGGGTGTTGGTCGATGAGAAAATGAACACGAGCCAGCAGTGTGCGCTTGCAGCCCAGAAAGCCAACCGTATCCTGGGCTGCATCAAGAGGAGCATGACCAGCAGCAGGTCGAGGGAGGTGATCCTGCTCCTCTACTCTGCTCTCATGAGACCTCACTTGGAGTCTTGTGTGCAGTTCTGGTGTCCTCAACATAAAAAGGACATGGAACTGTTGGAACAAGTCCAGAGGAGGGCCACGAGGATGATCAGGGCACTGGAGCACCTCCCATATGAAGATAGGCTGAGAAAGTTGTGTCTGTTCAGCCTGGAGAAGAGAAGGCTGCATGGAGACCTCATAGCATCCTTCCAGTATCTGAAAGGGGCCCATAGGGATGCTGGGGAGGGAGTCTTCATGAGGAACTGTAGTGATAGGACAAGGGGTAATGGGTTCAAACTTAAACAGGGGAAGTTTAGATTGAATATAAGGAAGAATTGCTTTACTGTAATTGTGGTGAGGCACTGGAATGGGTTGCCCAGGGAAGCTGTGAATGCTCCTTCACTGGCAGTTTGAGGCCAGGTTGGACAGAGCCTTGGGTGTCATGGTTTAGTGGGTGGTGTCCCTGCCCATGGCAGGGGGGTTGGAACTAGATGATCTTAAGGTCCTTTCCAACCCTAACTATTTTATGATTCTATGATTCTGTTTTGAGGATATAAGTAAAATGTTGATGCCCATCATGTGAGAATCGTTTTGGTTATACCAGGGATTATTTTTTAATGACATTTTTTGCAAATAGATGATACTGAAGAAGACATTTCAGCGAAGCGCTGTTTCATTTGGCATGCCTGTGCTTTTGTACCACTAAATCTGCTCACTGAACAGAACCAGTTCTGTACAGATGTGAATGCTTTTTTAGTCTTTGCTGAAATGGATGCAAAGTTCGTTCTTGTAAGCACTTCATGATCTTATAGGGAAGAGAATATTGTGTGAATACATCTATTTGTCTTTTTTCTTGAATCTGGCTAAAATGTCTGTTTCAGTGCACAGGAACAATGGTAAATGCTGGCAGATCGTTGACTGCAATAGGTGTTGCTAAGTACAAACCCAGACGCTGATGCTGTAGCTCATCTTGGCTTCAGAGTAGAAATCCAGTGAGGGGGAAAACTGTGTGTTTAAGGAACAGTTGGATCCCTGACTGCCTTCATGGGTGTGACGACACTGGGACACTTCTCTGGTCCTCACTAAAGCTTCTAACCTGGTGAAGACAGGCAGCCTTCTCAGCTTTGTAAAAACTCCCTGCAGGACAGAGAGTCAGAGTGGGGCTGTCTTTCACAGCCCTTTACTGGGAGTCTCCAGCAGGTGCCCCTGTGGTCATTGCCTTAACCTGTAGGTAACCTGAGACAGGCAGCCGCTTGCTGCTTCTCCCAGAACATCCTTTTCACAGCTGAGTTTAAGAAACAGGAAACATTCTTTCAAAGTCTCTCATTCTTAATTATCAAGCTAACAGGCTTAAATTCTTTCAAGGCTCGTGTTTAGCACTCTCTTCATCACACAATAACTGCATACCAAATAATATTTTAATCACTTCAGTGTGAATGTAAGATACTGTTGCTTTCAAGCTGCAAGTAAGGCTGTGAAAATAAGAAATACGGAATTCTTTTAAAGCAGTGTGCACATGGTCTGAGAGGACTTGAAGCAGAGCCGAGTTGCCTTTGTGTTGGTGCAGTTTAGACAACAGGCTTTACAGTGTATTTATACCCGTGCTGCTTTTTGCAGAATGAATAGCAGTGGGGTAACACTTGAAGTTGCTACAGTAACAATGAAGTTTCCATGCCTGCTCCAGCTCAGTGAAGCTTTAGTTGTGGCAGATAATTGCTTTTGTTCTGTGACTGTGCCTATTAACCAAATTGAAAAAAGGCAGAAGCATAAAGCCTGTACAAGGCCTATAGGTGAAGTCTGAACAAATACTCTGCCTCTTCTTGCCAAGAAATTGGGAGCAGTGAATTTAGGAAAACTTCACACTGAATTGGAATACCCAAGCTTAAGAATGATCTTATTTTTGCTTTAGGGTATATGCCCTGGCTCTCTTTAAGAAAACTTGGATTATAGCAAGTCAGATACTAAGAGACCAGTGACTTATCTGGAAGATGTGGTCAGAATAAATAATGTACCACTCTGCTTATAGTGCTTGGATGCAGAAATGATCTTAAAAACCTAATACAAACAGACAATCTGAGGACATGTTAAACTTTTGAAGTACTTTAATTTACCATGTAAGTTCTGGAGCAGTTATCAAGATGCTCAAAGATTCCTCGTCTGTTACCCACCAGAGTAGCACTGATTAAGGTGCATGTCTTGTGGCATTTTCTGAACATGTGAAATGGTCTCATGTGCTGAATTAGAACTATTTATTCAGTTGGAGATAGGCAAGCAGCATTTAATCTTTAGAACAGCATGGTTCAGAAACTAAAATCTGTTGATAGATTTCAGTTGGTAACTACTTCGGCTAACACTCAGGTGGAACACATATTCAAACTTCATCCACCATGTTCAGGTTTCTTGAAAAGACATTTTTACATGTTGTAAAAGGGTTTGTTTCTGTGATTTTTGAATTGTTAGAATGTTGCTCATTGTGTGTTTATAAAATACCTAGGGTGCTGGCCTTCAACCAAATACGTTTTTAATCCGTAGGTCAGATGTATCAGCAGTACCAACAGCCTGGTTACCCTGCTCAGCAGCCACAGGCTCAGCCTCAGCAGCAGTATGGTATGCAGTACCCAGGTAAGCAGCTTGTTCAATTCCTGAGCCTGTGGGGCAGGTCAGGGTGCTGAGCAGCCACAGTACCCATGGTTCTGATGGGAACTGGCACAATTCAGAAATCACTAGAAGAGAACACTGTAGCTGTCTATATTTTTAATACACAGCTTGAGTTGTGGTGTCTTGATCGTACTTGGTTGTGACCTAAAGCGGACTTCATTATTAATCAGCAGAATGTGTTGTGAGAAAGATAGGCAAAATTACTCACCTGAAGTACGAGCCATTGTCAGGATAAACTTCTGCAGTCTTGGGATTCTGGCAAGTGACTGAAAGATCCCAATTTAGCTAACTTAAATACCATAGGTATATAAAGATGGCCCTTATTTGTCGCATCTAGAATGATCTTCATGTACAAAATTTAGTGGGGTGAACACTGTAGCTGTCATTAACTCCTTAGCTATTATAAGTACTGTAAATTTCTGAGAAACTTTCAGGTGATAGGCTTTTTAATTGTTGATTTTGCTGATGCCTCAGGTAAAGGTGCCAGTAGACTTTCAGCAGCAGTACTAAAAACTTTTAGTACACTAGTGGTTTATGTACAGTCAAATATGAAATTTTTGAATTTATTTATGAAGAAATTCCATTTCTTCACAAAGAAATATATTCACTTATTGTGGATAGAAGAACCCTAGAAAACTTGGAACTGAAGGTTTAGGCCCCCGCCCATGTTCCTGTGCGCTGTCTGAGAGCTGGTTGATTTGGGTCTCTAAATAGTACCTTGTTCCCTGCAGATTTCTTGCCCTCTGCCCCCCATGTATAATTAGAAGACAGTGACAGACTTTGTGAAGTGTAATTAAGAAGTAACAAGCCTGTTGGAAGTAGAAGGGTCTGTCTGATGTTCTTTAGGCTTAAAAACTGGGGGGGTAGTTTCCATCTGGTTTCTAGTATTGTCCTACCATCACCTAATCTATTCTGCTACTGGAGAAGTTCCTGTGAAAGCTGTAGTGCAGGGTGAGGTTCTGCATTCTAATCTGTGTCATCCTCCCCTAAGAGTGAAACACCACCACAACTGATCTTGGTGCCTCTGCTTCTCATAACTTAGTTCATGAGCTGATCTTTTAGAAACAGCCTTTTCCCTTTGGAGGACCTAGGGACAGCAGCCTTTGAAGATCTTGCCTCAAAGGGTTTCTTGTTTGTTTTGCTGTTGTTCCCATGAGTATTGTCTCCTTTGAAACCCCCGTCCCCTGAGAATGGGATCTATTCCCACTCTTGTACATCTACCAGGCAGCAAAGTGGCAATTTACTCATGGTAGTAAAACCAGACCCTTCAGAGGTTTGTCTCATGAGTAAATGTTGATCTGGGTTTCAAGGTGAGTTTGTTTACTCCAGTGTATTGTTCAATCCTTACTCTTTCTGTTTAGGGCTGTGCGCTCTTAATAATTCGTGTGTCTGGTGTTTAATGCTGACAGGATTCCAGTCACTGGAGAGGTTTCATTGCAAGTAGCTGCAGGTGTGTTTCATGGTGGATAAAAGTAGCTGTTTCTTCATAAAAGGAGCTGTGTTGTTTTGAAGCTTTCAGTAAGGGAAATTTACTCTGGGAAGCTGCTTTTATACATAAAAATCAAGTTTGGGACTTGATGGACATGTTTAAATGGAAGTTCTGTGCTGAAGTATTCTGTTCTGCACAGCTTTCTCATATTGAGCTCTGAACTTGAAAACACATACGATTTGATCAAAGGCATGACTTAAATTTACACCCTGACAATATTTTCATGACAGAGTAGTTTTGAGTTTTTATTTGGGGGAAAGGTTGCATTTTGCCTCATTTGCTAATGACAACTTTTATTTTTCATGTGATGTGATGGTAAAATACTGTTTGTTGGGTTTTTAATTTCTTGTCAGTCATGGGAAAACCCATTTTGTAATGACTGTTTTCAGTGTTGCTGTGCTGCCAGGGTAGGGTCCCAACAACCAGGCAGTGTGCTTATGTGAAAGGCAGGAACAATTGCAGTTGCTTCTTGGTTTGCCTTCCCTGTGCTTCCTGCATTGTTTTGTGTTTGTCACTGTAAACAAGTGGAAAACAAAAGCTCTTCCTGCGAGTACTGCGGTTCACTGCGCTCTCACCGCGCTCTCACCGCTTCGCTCTTTGCCTTTCCAGCAGGCTACAGCCAGCCGCAGCCTCCCTCTCAGCAAGCCCAGCAGTTCCCGGCCTACACCCAACCCGCGGCCCCGGCCGCGGCTCCGGCCCCAGCCACCACTGCCTTCCAGGGCCCGCCGCAGCAGGTGCCGGCGGCGGCGCCGGCGGCGCAGTTCGCGGGGGGTGGTTACCCGCCGCAGGCATACGGCTCCGCACCTCCAGCACAGTCCGGCCCTTACAGCGGCGGTGGCCCCGGCTCCCAGGCAGCGGCCGGCACCTACCAGCCGCGGCCCGGCTTCAGCCCCTCGCCAAGTGGGCCCAACCCCTATGCCCGCAGCCGGCCACCCTTCGGCCCTCAGGGTTATGCCCAGCCCGGACCTGGCTATCGGTAAGGAGGTACTGGCCTGGGCACCTGTGACTCCATCCTGAAGGACTCCAGGTGTTTTAACTGAGGTTCCAAAACTGTAACGAGGCAAAACTGTAGCTGTTAATTCAGTTCTGCTGGGGGAGGGGAACGACCAAACCAATCTTTCCTGCTTCAAATTGTACCTGCTTCCTCATTTAATTTAGGGCTGGGTGGTTTTGGGGAAACACTTCCTAAGTGTCTGTAAAGTGACTGACATTCTAGCTTGCCTTTTGTGAAGGACAGGAACGGTAGCCCACTTACCAGGCTTGGTTTTACTAATACCATGATGTACTAAATTAGATTGATTCTGGAGGTAAAACTAGGTGTATTATAAATTGTAATGCTCACATGGAAAACTAATAAAACCCCTGAATCTATTAAATACCTGGTCTTGATTTGAGAACTGAGAATGCTGAACATGGTAACTGGGTGCAGCCCCCAAGGTGAAGAAGATCAGCGGTGCTCAGGTTGGTAGGAGAAGAGACAAGAGTTTTAGGTGTGTAAATGGAAAAGGATTGTCCATAGAGCCTTCTCTTGCAAAGGTTACGCAGCAGTAGGTGGTTTTGCTCTGTCTGCTGTTGGTAACTGCCACGTAGCCCTTGTACCAAATGAGTAGGAACCAATGCACATCTTAAAGCCCCTTATCAATTTTGCTTTTAACGGGAGCAGGAGGAGAACTCCTTTACTACTTGAAGATTTAGGCCAAATACGTACTTTTAAAACAGAACTCTTAAAAATTAACTACTTTCCACAGGTTCTTTGCCACCCAGAAAAATCTGAGAATGCCATTCTAGTGACTTGATTCTGAGCCAAGAAAAAGCAGATCAAGACCTGTAGCAAGTTCAGTGGCACATGTGACAGCAGAGGGCAAAGCATTCTCCCAGCTAACATTTTCTATCTTATGGATTCTAGGAATACATAAAACTAAGCAGGGAATCTAAAAACCAAAACTGGAGTGAGCTGCTTGAACTCTCATAAAGACAACTTGGGAATTAAGGAGTGAATATATTTCCTCCCTTCAGAACCTCCCTGTTCCCCTGTAAGCTGCACCTCTTGCTGTTTGTGCTCTCCTCAGCCCTAATGCCTCAGGGGCTGGTCACACCAGTCCGGAACAAACTGCTTGCTGAAATAAGCAGCATTTGCCACAGGAGCTAGTATTTCTTTTCATGGAAAACACTGAAGAAAACCACTTGATTAAAAAATTCTTTATTAGGAGTACAGTGTACCTGCAATGTACTTTATAAGGCATTTTCTATAAATGACTATTTCTACTATATATATCTGGCTGTTCCTGTTCATATTTTTTTCAATACTTTAATAATGTAGTGAATAACACCTTTAAAAAAACCTACATCTCTTCAGTTCATAAATGGCCAAGCAGTACAAGTAGCTCTGGGAGAGGTTTTAATTAACTGTAAGGCGGTTTTAAAGTTCAGTTATTACTATTTCCTCTTTGTCCCCAATGAACACTTTTTTGTTTTAAATAAACCGTATTATGCTGTAACAGTAGCTTATTATTTTCCCATTTCATTTCTCTTTCCAAGCCCCCTGAAAGTACACTTAGCTTTTGAGCCAGGAAGTCTCAGCCTCCAAAAACTACATTCCTATGAAAAGCCGGAGCCTTGAGGGGCAGTTCTATGTTTGTCACTCTCTGTCCATAGGCACCTGCCTGCTTTCAGGTAGCCCAACCACCCACTGCAGTCCAGCTCTGCAGTGAGGGCTAAATGTGCTCTGCTGCTGAAGCTGGAGCCTTTGAAAAACCCACTAACCTGATGATGCAAAGCTGCATGTAGAGCAACCTCCCTCCATGTGCTGACAGGAGTATAAACTGTTTGTACAGGTAAGGAGACAGCTGAATCACGTTTACTGGTTGCATGATATTAACAATTGTAGTGTCTTCTCTATTTATGACAGATTGATCCGGACAGGGAGCTTATGGCACTTGTGTTATAGAAGACCAATGAATACTTAAGAACTAAAGCACATTGCATTCCATGACCAACTCTGCCATAACTGTGTCTTAAACATTTATTGCAACATTGTGATAAATAATATACACACCATATCTTTTAAAATACCATAAAAACCATACCTCAGGAATAGGGAGCCAGCTTCCCTACACAGTATCCTACAACATGGCCCTAGCCTGGTTGGAATTTATTTTTTAAATCTAAAAACAGGTCTGTAAAATTGGATAACTACAGTAAGCAGCCTACGCTAGTACACAATTAATGTAGTATTGGCATTAGACTCATGTATAAACCCTTGCACATCAGCAAACACACTGCAGTGCCAGATGTACTGCAGACATTGCCATCTCTGAGCCCATGCTGGGCAGTTGGGCGGGTGGGACGTGCTAGGCCTTGTCTCCGCGTTCATCTCGCATCTACCATTTCCCAGGGATTGATGTCCCGCACTCGTACCAGCGAACGTAGTTAATGTGGGTTTCCCCACCGATTTTTCCAAATTTGACAGGTTCCTGACGGACGGCCCTGAAAAATCCTGCAACAGAGAACAGGGTTGGGTTTGCGTAAAGCCTTCACATGGCACCTTCCTTTGATTACCCTGTGATGTCCATGTGCAGCTCAAGTAAGGACTACACTATGCCCTGAGCTGTTAGCTTGCCTGCCACACACAGCACTGTGCTGCCCCTGCACTGAGAGCACTCTGGCATTTTCCACCCAACTCCAACACGAGCAGAAGCCCTTGGGATGGCTGCAGTGCAGGAGAGATGAAACCTCCCTCCCTTTGAGGACCCAGCACTCACCCATGGGTGGTGCTAGCAGGGCCGGGCCAGGACTTCCGCCTTAGTTCCCCCTTGGCTGGCAGCTGCTGAAGGGTTTTCTAACCAAGAGATGGTTCCTCCTCACGAAGTTACAATGATTAAATGACTCCCACTGCAGCAGCCTTGACATTGCAGTAAACCTAAATAAAACCTGACAGCTGGGGGTATTTCACACTGTTGCCCCATCCCCAGGTGAAAGAAAGACTACATGTTCCAACTGTTCCATATAACAATTCACATGCTTGCCATTAGTGCTGAACTTAACCTGATCATCAGGAATGTGTGTGTGGCTAACGCGTGCACCTGTGCTCATACACACACACACACAAAAATAACTGTTCTGCCACTGATACACAACAGTAGTCATGATTTACCCTGCACTTTGGACAAATGGGTGTAGTTAATTCCAGTTTGAACAGAACTCGTCTTGCTGCAGCCAGGGAGGAACTGCACAACAACAGGCAATCTGTTCTTTCCTCTGTCCAGTCCATTGACTAGAAGACAAACTATGGCAGAGGTGGGGGCTTCTGTTGGTTGAGTGTTGGGTTTTTTGCTTAGGTTTTTTTTTTTCTTTGTCTCTACAAAATGAATGTAGCTGATGAATCCCCTCAATAAATCCAGTCGCAGAAGACAAATCAGTTTTAAATGTCTGGCACAGATTCACTTTAATTAAAAAAACAGCTTAAAAGACATTTTAGATTGGATTCAGGCAATCCCTTACAACAAACAAAACACCTTTACAAATGGGCAACACTGATAGGGAGAGGAAAAGCAAAGCCCTCTTAAATAAAAAAAACCAACCCCCCAAGTAAAAAATCCCATGAGCAAACCCCCTTCAACTCATTTACCTAACTGTCTTCGGGAAAACTTATGAGAGATTTTGGCACTTCGGTCTCCCTCATCTAAGTTGGCACATTCCTGTACTTCCGTAAGGTGCTTTATAAATCATAGAATCATGGAATCAACTGGGTGGAAAAGTCCTTTAGGATCATGAATTCCAACCATTACCCCAGCACTGCCAAGTCCACCACTAAGCCATGTCACTGAGGGCTTCATCTAAATGTTTTTTGAACACTTCCAGGGACAGTGATTCCACCACTGCCCTGGACAGCCTGTTCCAATGCCTGATCACCCTCTCAGTGAACAAATTTTTCTTAATGTCCAATCTAAACCTCCCCTGGTGCAGCTTGAGGCCATTACCTCTTGTCCTGTCACTTGTCACTTGGGAGAAGAGACCAGCCACCTCCTTGCTCTATTCTCTTTTCAGGTAGGTGTAGAGACCATTAAGGTTCCCTCTGAGCCTCCTTTTCTCCAGACTAAAGAAACCTAGATCCTTCAGCCCTTGTTCTTAAGACTTGAAGCACTACCTTCAGGATGAAGCACTACCTTCAGGAAGGTTTGGACAACACAATGATACCATACCAAAAACTGTTCTGCTATCTTCCTTCGCAAAATACTCCCTGACCCACTCAGCTGTGCACATCAATGCTGCCTGTGTCCCTGCCCCTCAAGGGCATGGAACCCCTCACAGCAGCACTGCTGCCAGCAAGCAAGGCAGGCGCTCAGTTGACAGAAGGACAATCTTCTTATGATCTAGGCTCAGCAACATGTGAACCATACCCATAGGCATAGGGCAGGCTGCGTTTAGGACATCCAGCCCAGTCAGACCAGACTGGAATTCTAGGCACTCAGTTCAAATGAGTGCACACAGAATTACTGCAGGATGAATTATGTTTTCCAGGAATAACCTTTTGATGTCTCATTAGGACTAAACAAAGCTGTTTAATGCCCAGCTGCTGATTTACTGCACTTTAAATCAACCTTGCTAGTTTGAACATAACACTACACGCCTCTCTGCAAACACAAATTTGTGGTTGGGTTTAAGTATGTAACGCCAACTGTGAATAATCTGTTGGCATGTTTGAGACAGGCAGGAGGCTGTTTACTACCTGACAGAACCCGAGTCATAACTGTCTTTTAATAAGTCTTTGTTCATCTTCAAAAGCCTCCTCAAGCCTGTTCTGCCTGCAAGGTCAGTCCTCCCTTTACATCACCAACCCTGGCAGTGGGCATTGCATCCGCCGCAGGAAAAAGAAATCTGCAAACAAAGGAATTGCCAAGGTTTGCTACAGAGAGAGGCGTAAGGAATTACCGTCTTTGACTGGCAGATCTTCCTGCTGTCCTGTCCTTCCATCTAAGAATGAGTCTACAAACTGGCAGTGATCTTCTCCATGGCCCCGCTGGTCTCCTATGTTATAAAATTTTCCTGAAAGCAAACAAGCAGCAATGTTCAGTGAGGGCTATTTCCAACAATCACTGGTGGCCACAGGCTGTGCAATTTGCTCCGTGGGGAAGCCAAGGTAAATGCTATGATTCTTTTCCTCCCAGGATCTGTAGCTGTAATTTGAATATTATGCTCATACTTCAAGTACACTGCTCTTGGTTATAGAGAAAAGTGCCCCATTCCAGGCCAAAACCTATATCTGAATGCATTTTTTCCCCACCTTACATTTCATACGGTAAGTGAAATTCTGTTATTACCTAGGACCTCATCCTGATACTACCAAAAATAAGGTAAGTTTTGCTAGTGATTTCAAAGTAAGGCAGATTTGGTTCCCTGTCAGGGAGCCCCCAGTACCTTCAAAGATGTTTTTATGTCTACTCATAGCACGGCCAAGCCTGTTTTATAAATCATCACATTTTTACAACGTGTATGTGCAAGTGATAGCCATTAAGAAATAGATGACCCCAGTATAGTAACTGCTTATCCAGAGCATGAAGTGTGCCCCTGTATTTATTTGCAGGATTGCTTAACTTGACTGCAACTGAGTGGAAAACAAGGTCTCAAATGCCCCATGGAGCATGTGCTGACATTGTGGGCTGTGCTTGCCCTGTTAACAAGAGGACTCACAGTGAAGGAGTTCTGACAGGGAGATGTTATTAGTTACTGATTTGGTTTGCTGGACATTAGTAATAACTTAGTTCAGAAGATGGAAGAATTGATGCTACACTCTCTTCCCAAGCCCTGGCAGGAAACACTTTCAGATAAACGTACCTTTTTCTCTAAACTCCTTTCATAGCGCTTGTTCTTACTATGTTCAACCTTTGGCTGTGAGGTTGAAAGGAAAGGTGAGAGCCTTTATATACAGGCTCAGTACTCAAGTATGAACTAAGCAGAGAGTCCAGTTAAATGCTGGGTGTCTTGAATCTGCACCAGTCTGGCCATTTGAGGGGTGGTGAGATGGCTTATGTTACTGCTCCCTAAGGCGCAATTAATAAAGGAGCAGCCTACCAATAAGCACTCTTTTTCTCATATTTTTATGGTCTGATCAGTGCTTTGCCAAGAATCCTCACCTCCAGCTGATGGTGTCTGTGCGCAGTGTTCTTCCCTAGCTTTAGAAAATTATTTATGACTATCCAGTTCTGGCTGCAGGCATGTTTTTTTTCCATAAGAGAACTGGTCAGAGGGAGTTCCTTTCAGCAGTTCTTTGGTCTGAAATGAAGAACATTCAGGCTGCCCAAACCAGCATATTTTTTCCATGGCTGTTGAAGGTCATGCTTATAATTTATTTTTTTTCCTCCCCTCAATAAATACTTTTTTTCTTTAGGTGGCCTGCTTTTCTGGAATGCCTGCACTGACTGCTCTGGAGGACTGTTAAATGAGGTCAGCAGTAGATAGAACAGTTTATAGAACAGTCCTGGCATGTGTAGCTTCAGTTTTTCTTCATGAGACTGAATAAACCAGATATTTTTATGGCTAACACAAGAACCATAACTTTCAGATATGCACACACTCTCCTGGCCCACAGTGTAACGTATGCATAATTCCAACAATTGCTATACATAAATTAGCAGTGTTCTCAGTGACTATTAAATTCTTACTGCCCAGCTCTTTCCATAATAATGAAACACACTTAAAAACATTTAGCTGACAAATGACTGGATTAATCTTTCTCATCTGGGGATAGCAATTCCAGCATAAAGCAAATTTTTCTTTTTTTTCAGTGTTCCCGTATGGGTGGTCTTAAGAAAATTAGTTACCATGTTTGTTTTATACATTATGAATTCTGCAACTCTAGACATAGAAATTAGTGCTAAACTAGTATGCAGTGATATGGTTGTTAGCTGCCTTGTACAACAGCATCTGCACAATGCACTCAAAGTTCAAGATCAGTGTGCTGCTTAAACAGCAAAGCTCCAGAAGGTATTTTCAGTGTATGGTGGAACTGTGGACCTTAGCGCAGCCCCTCTTTGCGGGCTGGTGCTGGCAGGATTTCATCCCCTGGCCGTGAGGGCATGGTGAGATGAGGTGTGACAGCGCAGCACATCTGAACAGAGTCTGGCTTCAAGCTGGAAACTTCCTCACTCATATGCAGGGGCCCATGCCATGGCAGTCTCACTTAGGAAATGTGGGGGGAAATGGCTTTCCTTCATCATAAATATTTCAGTTCTTTCAAATATTGTGACAACTGGTGCACTGGTTGTAACAACTCAAGTGCAAGAACCAGGCTTAGCAAGTATAACAAATACAATGTGGCTACCTTCATCTTTCTCCAGCGAAGTTAAATCACCACCCTTCCAGCAAGAACAAAAACAATCTAACAAAAATGGGAAAATGGGCTCCTGGTACATTAAACTTTCCTTCTAAGGGTGAAGTAGCTTTCACTGCAGTGTTAACTCGCTTGATTTAGGGCTAAAATTGAGTCCTGCTAGATTGGCACTGCTTTGTCCTCTACTGGCTGGTTTTGTGATACGCTATGCCTCATTGCCAGTGTTTGTCATTTGATCGCAGTTGGTTATTACAGCAACAGTTGAATGAATGATCTCTCTGTTCAAAACAGTCTCTTTTATTCTCATAACTGCCAAGGTATTGTTTATGTATGAGGTATTGTACTTGCTTTCCTTTCTTGTCTGCTCATGGGAGCATAGTAGGTGCAAGGCCGTACAGCTTAAAATTGTATTGGCACGGGCTGCCCTACCCTCTCCTGCTCTTTTCTTTCCATGTTCTTGTGTACAGAGAGCAGAGTCCTGCTCCTGTGAAGTGCTGAGCTCCAAGATGGGGCAACTTTGGATTACAAAGCCACAGTTTCTCCTAGTTAATGTGATTCAAAGTAATGAACATACTGCCTCTAACTTGCACTGAAAAGATACTTCCTGTGCACAGTTATACATACTCCTACTCTGGTTGACATACTACTGTTGCAATAGAGTTGTCTATGCAGCTCTGATAAAAGACTGAAGAAAGCCAGGATCTTGGGATGGATTACAAGAAGTTAACATATTTCTAAATATAGCTTGTACAATCTACATGAGACACAAAGTTCTGCTGAACTTTCACCTACTCTGAAAAACACTTTATAGACTGTCTCCCCAGCTTATACACAGCATATGTCACTTAATTCAGGTCTTAAAGACATCACACTCAAATGGCTTTAGGCACTGAAGAAAACTTGAGAAGATAAGGCCAGAAGGCTGCTGTTAGTAATACGACAGAAGGCGGCAGAGAGGTGGAGCGAAGAGGAGAGACTTTACAAGCAAAACTAGGGAATGTGATAACAAAATAAAAATGTCAACACAGGTAAGTAAACCCTTGTTGACCAGAGTTGCAGCTATTTATTTATAAATAATGAAGTAACCAGATGTTTATCGAATGGGATAGGAATGACTGAGTTCAGTCCTTGTCTCAAATTAGGCCCTAATCCTCTAATTAAGAACTACTCCAGGCTACCCTTTAAATACAAATTTGGAAGTTTCACAATATATGCTATTCACTGGCAGAGATGTGATCTATTTCAGTTTTCTGTATGACTGCTGGGATACTAACAGGTACTCAGATGAATAAAATCAAATGATTGTCACAGAGAAGTAACTCTTGAGTCTGAAAATTCAGTTTCAAATGCATCAACAATTAGTGAGCACAAGCAACTACTGTGCTCAGTAGTCTGCCTATCTACCTGATTTAACACACATGATCACACTTCAGCAGAGCTGGTCTATGTTAAACCTCTTAGTTCTGGAACCATGATATTTTTAAGATAAGTGGACAACACTGATTTGAATGTCTCTTACCTGTAAGTGAATCACTGAGGTATATCTTGTATCTCAAAGAGTTACACAGCTGCACACCTACAAACTTCTTATACCAAGTCCTCTTTACGTATTGTTTCCCTTTGCATTCTGAATAGGTGTCTGAATTGAATGGGATTTCAGTCCAGATAGCATCCTTTCCCACTGAAGGAGAAGAAAAAAAGAGGCTGAAGTATGATGCTGCACACAAAATTATGTAGAACAAATACATTCAAATAAATAGAATTAGAAACCTTGATGCAGTAGAATGCACCATGGCACCAGTCACCTGCATTTTGAACATGAAAGATCGTTCAGGGAAGCACCAAAGGCTGCAGATATGACTGATGCAGTGAACCACTGCTGCTCTCTGTGTGTGGTGCCAGTTTGGAATAAACTCATACGAGGACCTTGTTAGGGGGACAGTGTCTGTGTGTTGGCAAAACTCTATTTACAAGGGGTGCGATACAGTCAGTGTTTTACAGTGCATTCAAGCCAGGACAGTCAACTCTCAGCAAATTGTATGTGTTTTAGCAAAAATACACATAAAAATTAGGGTCATGAAGTACATGCAAAGAAATGGGTGTCTCAGTGTTTGTTGAAGTGATGCCCATTACAAATGCAAAAAGCAGCCCCATATGCTTGAGCGATCTTTTCTTCAAAAGGTCCCACAAATGACAGCAAGAGCCTCTTCTAAGTGTCCTAAAGCAGAGCTGGATCAGGCCTTCAGAAGTAGAAAAGTTTTCTAAAGTACAATGGCAGATAAATAGCATCCTCTGAGTTGTGCTCTGTTAACTCACTCAAAAAGCATGGAGTATCTTACTCATTTTACAGAGCTTTCTTTGGCCTTAGCGACAAGGCTGAGAAAACACGAGGCTGTCCTTGGCTCATTTGTGTACATTGGTTTGAAGCCATCTCAGCTGCCATGGAAGCACCACAACATGTTGATTGTGTTCTGCTCAGGTAAACAAGCAGACTGGCATGAATTCCTTACCAGGGGTATGGGTGGAAAGAATGAAATCATGTGTGAATGCTTCTTGATTCCATCACTCATTTAATTGGTGCAGTGCAGCCACCCTCCTCGTAAAATTATGTTATCTCATTTCTGACAAACTTTCTGATCAGAAGACACTATACTATACATAAAAGGCTTACGTGAAATTGGCTCGCTCACTCTTGGGTCCGCTGGGGGGAGAAAACAAACATTCAATCAGACACTGTAAAACAAACTTTCCCAGTATTTCAATGGAAAATCATTGGTAAGTGTTTTTCTACAGCTGACCTAAGCTGTAATTTGTGAAACAGAAAGAGTTTTGGAAGAAAAGTTGATTTTTGTACCAAATTAAATGAAAGGGAATATATTTTTGTGTGAAACTACAGTATCAATGGGCTTTTAAAAATTTCACCTATGGGACAATACCAGTCAAGCACAGTCCTAGTAAAAACAAGGGCTTAAACCCATAACTAGCAAAACCCAATTCTACTGCATCTTTTTTAAAATTTCAGTTCCAAAACTTAAAATAATAAAAAGGACCCCTCTGTAATACTTGCCACACAAAACTTGGCTATGAAAGGCCAAAAGTGAGAAATGGATGTGTGCAATTAAGAAAAAATAAAACTGACCGCATAATTCGTCCAAGCTAAATAGGAGACAGAACATAAGCCTTGTCATTCATGAAAACTACACTTGGCACAAACATTTTTTTCAGTTTTAACAATTTAGGATTACAAAGAGCGCATTCACAATTTTTAAGTATGTGTGGCATAGTCTGAACTCCTCAATGACTAATCCCTTGCTCAGCCAGACCTCCCATCATCAGTGGACTAGATGAGGACTAGATCTAGCGCTAGATGAGGACTATTATATTACTACACCTGGCTCAAAATGCAGACTGAAATAAAGACTAAATCTGTTTTGTGTTTTATATGGTCCTTAAGTACTATCAACCCGTAAACACTTCTACACAAAAGATGGTATCATGTTTGTATAAAGTCAACAAGTCAACTGTAGTTAACCTCACTGGGATCTGAAACAGAGAAAGCAAAGGCAGTCTCCAATTCTCACCTCTGAGTCAGACAGGACTTAACTTGGGAACCACCTATGGTCAAAACAGGCTTGTATACACCTTTTCAACAGTTTCACTGGTGAGTAAACAGGACGGAAGGGGACATACTGGAATATCAGCTTTTCCCAACTGCTATTTCTCAATCCTTATTTTAGCCAAAAGACATCACTATTATACAGCTGCCTTATTGAACAGGTAGCAAAGGTGCCCATAAACACACCAGCCCAAAAAAACCCCTTATATTCCCCATCCAGAAGTCATTAATGATTTTGATAGATACAAAAAGGTCAGGATATTAATCTTAAATGACTGAGTCTTCTCTAAGGAATTAAGTTTCTTCATAATGAACACCAAACTGTGCTCTTGTTTGTTTCTCCTGCAGTCTGGCCATCTTACATCCTTACACAATACAACCCTGCTCTCAGCTGACCTTCCAGGCACTACTGTAACATGTTCAGTAGTAAAAACCCAGTCTGGAGACAGTGAAGAGCAAGAACCAAATGCACAAAATGAAGCAAGAGAGCCTTTCATATATCCCCCAAACTTGAATACTGGAGCCACTGTAAATGATGGTCAGACCTTTGGAAGTTCTCACCTGATTCAGTACTGAATGCCACAACATTACTACTTGGACCTTCACCAAGAGGGTTTCTAGGTTTCACGTGGAATTCATAACTGGGGAATAAAATAGAAGAGATTATAATTTTGCAAACCAAGCATTCTTTCAGGCTCTGGAGCAAGCAAACTGCCAACACACACTTTGGTGCTACGTGCCTCTGGGAGAAGAACAAAAAGGCCTCATTTCTTGCTCTGAAAACATTGAAATAGTCTTTGTCCTCACTGCATAAGGCCTCTCTGAACACATAATTTACCAGTCCTTTTGATAATTATTTGCACACATAATATTAACATTTGATTTAGTGCACCACTGGTTTAAGCCGGTCCTCTCTCACGCATGCAGTTTCAGCTCTGGCAAAAGGAGCAGTTCAGGTGAGGTCAGAAACAACCTGATAAGTAGAGACTGAATAAAGCACATCATTGCTATTTATTTGCCCTTTTTTTTTTTTTTTTTATTCATAAGAACACAAACCTCGAATTCAATGCCTCTCAGGCCCACCAAAAATGATAGACAGAGCCAGCGGTGAAACGGCATGTCTTCCAGGATAGGAGTTCAGCCAAGGCAAAGATCCAATTGCTCGAATATACATTAATAGTAAATATACGAAGTAATGAGAGATTTTGTGCAGCACCTCTTTCTTATCTCTTTATGGTCATGTCACAATCCAGTCTGTACTGTAGATATCTCATAATCTCTTTTCATCGCAAGTCAAAGAGGGTGCTATGAAAAAGGAATAGTACGAAGAAGAAAATCCAAGCCAGGCTACTCTGCTTAAGCTTCTCCCATGTCTTAATACTTTATTACAGTCATGGACAGGCAAGACAAGACAGCTTCCTACTGCAGCTCAGCAGAAATTTACGCTATCAATTAGAAGGTCTAGGTAAACAGCTATTGACAGACAGTTGCAAAGCTAAAAAATGTCACACAGAAGACACCAGACAGGTGAGGCAGAAAAGAGAGTTACAAGGGTGGACACTGGACACAGCTAAGATCTTGCATCAGGGGCAGACCTGGAAACAGACTGTTTCGCCTTCCTCCCAGCAGACACTAACCCCAGCCAACTGTTTCCCAGCTCTCCTGGCTGCAGGCTGGCAGCACCTGGGATTTTCTCACTACTCAGAAATGGCTCAGTGCCTCCCTGTAGGACCTGCATGCCTTCTATGCCAAAGCACCCTGATGAGTAACATGTATACACACCCAGTTAACAGTACCCTCTTCATGCCTTCCCAAAGAGCTGTAAGCTGTCCCACTCATGCCACTTGTGGAGACTTTTCATCTGCTTTGAGTGGGGACATGGTGAACACCTCTTAACACAGACTGTTTATTCATCAGTGAGAGAGATCCGTAGGACACAAGTCATGAGGATGGTAGGCCTGTAAAATGGGCCCCGACTTACAGACTAAACACAGAGCAAAATGAGAATCCCAGAAGTGTGCAATTAAATATCCAGCTCGTGACTCGTGAAGGATTCCTTACCAATGACAACTTAGTTGCTCATGACTATAACAGCATTGTAATGTATTGCTGAAACTGTTTCCAAACAGCAATTTTCTAAAGAAAATACCATACCACTCTCTGCACACGGTTGGAAATTCGTAAACTCCATTTGCAACTCCCTGTAAGAGAGAGAATAATTCAATCCAAACTTTGGATTACCTCTCATTGCTTCTTGGCTTCTGCAAAATGTGAATGGCTAGCTAATTAACCTCAGTGGACTAATCATGCAGTACCAAGCAACTGTTTTCGATCCACAGGTCTTGTAAGACAATATTTAACTTTGAAATTGCTTATATAAGCAATTGCCTTTATTTCTAGGGTTTTCTTTTAAGGGAAATACTTACAAAATTTGGTATGCTGAACAGATGCATTGTGCATAATTCATGGATATTTCTAAGTGAAAGATGGGCTTATTTTGAGCTTTAAGAAGTTCATTTGGAGTAATCTTACTATTTATTCAAACGTGCCATAAGACCACTTTGAGCAACTCAGATTACTGTGGAAGGCGGACATTAAATAAATAATAAGTTCTAGACACAAAATCTTCTTAATGATTGTCTTGTTTAAACAAATACATGTTTTTTAAAATTGGATTTGAGCCATTAATATCCACATGCAGTACAGTAACTGTTTTGGTCAAGCAGTATTCTCATCTGTCAGGAAAGGTCGTTGTACAGAGCACTGTAGCAGAGCAGTTGGAGATTCCTCCTGAAGAATTAATGAAGCATAAATAAAGATTTGCTAATATGCTGGGTGTTTTAAAGCAATAAAGAGGATACATTTTGGGCAGTGTTCAAATTAATGCATGCCTAGAGATAAAAGATACCAAAGAAGTTTTCCTGTTTCCCACAGCTGGGAAAATAATGGTAAGATTGAAATAAAGAACTCTACACATAGAGATTTTAGTTCATGTAAACAAAATTGGACAAAAGGAAAGTAATAAAAAAATGTCCAAATTTTAGCTTCATGGTTTAGGGGAGCTTCTTATTAATAATTTTAAATATGAATTGTTTTAAACTAAAATTTATAAAATTTTATAGTTTCATGGTAGGTATTTTTACGGATGCCCAATCATCATGGGCTCCTTTCCTCTGCCAAATTCAATCCTGAAACAATAGCAGTGGCTACAACTGTACAAGAGCAACAAACAACCACTTTTGGAGATGAAGAGAAGTAACTAGTTGAGTGAAAACTGAAAGGGAGAGAAAGGAAAAGTTAGAATGGGGTCACAATTTGATAGAGTTTACAGATCTAGCTGTAATTTTAAAGCCATTGTGTGGTTTTCTTAGTAAAAAAACATTTAAAGTCTCCCTTTTTGTGTGTCAGGTGAAATATCTGAAAAATAAAAATAAAATGGTGAAAAAGAGTACCTGCTTCCATATTATGCACTTCTATACAAACCACAGGGGAGGAAAAAAAATGCTTAGAGATTCATGAAAGTATGTAGGGCAAAGCTAATAAAAGAAAATAGGAAAGCTATATAATGATTATCCCATGTCTATCTCTTAACTAGACTTATTCACGGGAACCTGGAGTCTATATTGTATCTTTACATATGTGTGCCTATGGTGACAAAAACTCTGCTACCCTCTAACACCTAGGAGATTGCTATCTTACAAAGTTTGGAGACTAGGCCTCCCAAATACTCCCAGACTGCATAAGACAATAAAAGTCCTTGTGCAGATTAAATGGACTTGACTTCTGGTATTACTGTGCAGAGCATATTTTTCCACCATAGGAAATCACTATTCCACATGGAACTTTGGCAGACACAGCTGCTCCTGCATTTTTCAAAGCATGCAAAAGGAGAAGACTGAAGATTGCAGAACTGAAAATAGGTGAAAAGAGATTTTCACCATAATAGGAGGACTGGAACAGTTAAGTACAGTCCTGGGATTTCAGGTCATTGCTGGGGAGATGCTGGTGGTTAGACGACAATATCATATAGGGCTGTCTCAATGTATACATTGAGCTTCTCTGTTTCTGCAGTGTGTTTGTATAGCAGCATGATCTAAAATAGCAAATAAAGCTGTATTTAAGAAACGGGAGGGAGGGAGTGAAGGAGAGAATGCTGAGCTTGTTTGAGGAGTCCTTCTCCTAACCAAGTTGAAAGAAGGGCTGAGAGAAATAGGAAATGCTTACCCGTGATCCTGTCATCAACAGCAGTTTAGTACAAAAATCTGTTACTACTATAATAACAAGTACAGAAAACTCCAGCATTTTTCTGCCACTTTGCATTTTTCTGCATTGCAACTTTCACTGTAGTGCCCATCTCTTAACTGTTAACAAAAGCTAAGCTCTTTGCATCAGTAGATTTTTTTTCCTTGTATGTGATTTGCACAGTTTAGATGCTAACTGCAATATAAACCAATACCAGATAATGGTAATAACAGCATGAGCTGTTATTGTGAATTTTTATTCATATGGTATGAATTATTGTATATACGTGCACAAAAAACTTATTCAGTAAGGGCTGAAGACTTACTTGGTATGGCCTTTGAGTAAATCATAGCAACATTCTCTTTTTTTGCTTCATACCTTTTGTAAGAAGTATAAAAAAAATTTTGAAGGAAATAATCTACACACATCATAAAAGCAGTTTTGTACATGCATATATCCTACACATTTCACATGTACTGCACAGTTCTGGTTGGTTGGTTGGATTATTTGGTTTTGTTTTCTGAGGGCCTTGGATATTATTTTTTTTTAAACCTTTTTTGTTATTTATATTACTTAACAGACCTCATGGCTGAAAATATACTTTGCCTTGGGACACAGTCTAACCCAAAAATCCAAAAGAGACCACTCAAAATTATTTTTAAAAGGAGAAAAGGATTTGAAATCACCAAACTGCTTAACCAGGCAAAGGGTCAGTATCTAAAGGGAGGTTTTACAAAGCTGTGCAATGCAAGAATCACAGCCCTTTTTTTCCTTATTAATACTTTTTTTCTATTAAAAAGCTACACCAGCAGGCTGATGGGACCCATCCTCTAATGGCTAACTGAACTTGGCACATCTCTGGCTGCAGTTTTGGTATTTTTCTTTACTACCTTCCAATTACTGCCAACGTAAACATGAATGAGAGCTGTTTTCAAAGCTATTCAGACACTTTTTTGAAGGCTTGTGTAGAAATTAGTGCTGCAAATCTTCCTGGACACTAGTGGTATGTGCCATGAACTGAAATGCCCTTGAACAAACCACCAGAATGAAAGAGGAAATGTACACCTAACAAAAAAAAGTGTTTCAAGATAGGGCAGGGGTACAGAATTAAAAACTACATATTATGTAAAAAAACCCAGGAGAAATAACATAAAAAGTTAAAATGATACTACAGCAGACAACTGGAAGACTTAAAAAAACCCGAAAAATATCAATTTTCAGGAGTTAGAAAACTCCAAAACTAATGAAAAAAAGCCCCAACTTAAAATTCCTTTGGAAATGGGAAAATAGAATTGGAAGCAAAAAAATAACATCTGCATTTAATATTCTATTCTAGGAAAGTTCCGTGAAAAAAGTGCAGGACAGTGAAACTGATTTCAGTGAATGACAGGATACAGACGAGCACTATTATTGCTACACAGGAGACAGAGTGAAGAAAACAAAACCCACAGGAAACCCATTTCTATCTCATGCCACTCAAGGTTTATTACAAACAAGCACTTCAAGGAGGGAAATACTGAAAATTGTGGATAATGACCTTACCTTGAGTCAGATGTGGAAGGTCTTGCTTGACTATTATCATAGTCGAAGTTACTGCAATGCTTTCTTTTTAAGGGCAGCTTTTAATGTAAAACTAAGAATATATAAAGAGCACAAAGTCCTGAGTATGCCAATGAAACCAGGAGTTCCACTGTGAGCAGTGTGAGCAGCATTGTGAGGAAACTCAAAAACAAGAGACCTGTATGATGAATGAGATGGGTTATTACAGGTCTCACTCCTCAAATGACTGCTTGGAAGCTAGATTGTAATTGACCAAAATGATCAGTCTTGTAGTTTTGGCTTTGACTATTTTCTAAGTGGAATAAATAGTATATTTCCCCCCAAAACTGTGACAGAATCTCCATGTGAAGGATGAAAAATTAAATTGACAGATTAATTCATAGTGGTGCATCCTTCTGCCATTTTGCTTTGCTAAGAAATCAACGGCATTTGTATTAAATATAAAACCAACTTGGCCTGCATTAAAGAAAATGGGCAAAATTGAGATTTACAAGGTCAGAAGCTAGCCATAAAATACTGTGATACAATAATTTGTGTTGGAAGTGACTTATGAAGGTCATCTGGTCCAGGCCCCTTTTCATGCTTATTTTAAAGCTACATTAGGTTGCTCTGGGTCAATCAACAAGCACAGTAGTCACAGACACTTGCTGCTTGAAAAACTGAGTACCTCAGTGCTTGATTCAAACTAAGAACAAGAAAGAAGGATGAATGGAATTTAACTATTTCACTCATTTAACAAGTGAAGGACTAATTGAAGAATGAAGATGGCAAAAACAGCAGAAAAACTGGTGTGTGTTTAAGCATGCTATTGAAAAGAGGGCTGAGTGTAATGTGACCTGGATCCACTCAAAAATTCTTAGAAATAATGTAAAGGTAACAAAAGCCAACTACCTCACAAAGTTGTAACCAACAGTTGTGAATATGTGATTATTAGATCACAGCACTGCGTCTGTAACAGAAATGCTTAAGCAGAAGATGCTCATAAAACAAGAAAAATTTTGCCTTGTCAGGCACCAGTTATATCCAATATGTATCCATCCTATAAGGAAAAACCCTTTAATAAATGTGATGTTGTCAACTGTCAGGCATGCCTTAGTATGAGAGAATAACATGGATACAGTGTGCCTTTTCTTGGGGAAAAAAATCATAGGGATCTCAGCACTCCAACAAAATCAAGCTGTATAGGAGCCTTTAGAAACTTTAAAAAAACCCACCAAAATACAAAAAAAAAAAAAAAAAAACAAACAAAAACCTAACAATGACAACAAAAAAAACCCCAACAAAAATCCAAGCAGTTTTGTTGCAAAGCAGCTGACTGTGCCCCACATTTAAAGGGTGTATGTCCTTACAGACAGGTTTTCAGATCACTACATTCTTCTCACAGTCTTGATATCTTGCAGTCAAGTCACCAAGAACTTGATGCTAGCATATATATTGTAAGACAATCAAGATATATGACCAACTGCCATAATATATATAACCTTATTTGTTTAAAAGTAATCCTCACAACTTGTATTCCTATTAAAGTCCATTTTCATTTCCGTATTAGCATGGTATGTGTCTGTTAAAACCAAATACTTGATAACTGTACTGAATGTCAGAACTCCTTTTCTTTTTCAGCCAGTGCATTATTAATGGATCTAGTCACCTTTCAGACAGCTAAATGGACACACAGAATACTACATGATAATCCTCTGATTCAGAGAAATTTGTGTTCGTTAACATTTATGTTTGTACTTAGTGACAGCTGCAGTCATACCTGCAATTTTTCATGACAGACTGTAAGAGACTCTCATTGCTGCCTCCCTAACACTGTCCAAATTTCTTAAATGGAATTCTGTGTCTGGCCATTAGCTTTCAAAGCTGTCTTGTCAAAAGACCAGCTCAAAGGAATATGAATGTCTGGCTTACTGCAGAGCTTCCCAGAGGTGTAGTAGTATGACCAGTTTGAAAGAATGTAAAAAGAAAAGCAAACAAGCATCATGAGCTAGTAGGCACAGATGCACCATTTTCCCCTGCTGCTTCTTCTGCCCTCTTCACACTGAGGAGCTGTTTTCTTGCTTCCCTCTTGCTGGATGTGGGTAATTAACTCTTTAGCTTTTGGGCCAGGCTAACATATCCTACCTGATTTACCTCAACAGGGTGATAGACCTTGTGCAACCTGACTGCAGACTATCTTTGTCATGTACTGATTCTCAAGAGCATACATCCAGAGAATTACAGACGATACAGACTTGAACTATCTTGCTGCTATAGGATATTTCTGGTTTGAATTTACCCATGGAGACTGAGATACCACATTTACAAACATTTTTATTCATTTTGAAAAGTCTCTGCTTAGGTCTGTCTGTTTTAGATCCATCCTGAACTGTCTTCAGTTCTGGAGGCACTGAACCTTTAGAGCAGCATAAGTATTCACACAGCCTCATTGATGGCTTCAGGAAAGCTGGAAAAAATAGACTTAAATTCAGCTTGTCTGCTTCTCCAAAGTGCTTTAAGGCCAAGAAGCTCTTCCCCAGTTAATCCACCTTCTGCTACTGAGCATCTCTCTTTCCATGTACTTGCTGGTAGTTTTGCAAATGCTGATCATTTTCCGAAAAGAATTTATTTTCTCTTCGAAGTTTCTTTTCCAGCTCCACTCTTCTACAGCTCTTTCCTTTAAGGGTAGTTATGGAAAAGTCTGCTTCCCAGTCTTAATCTCCTATCTGATGCATTTGTGGACATTTCAGGGGTCCAATTAATTTACTGAGCTGTGGTTTATTGTCTCTTTTACTCCTATTTTCAGTCAGTTTTGTCCACAGGTCAATTTTCTTCATCTATTGAGGAACTGGCTCCTGACAGACAGGAGATTTTATTATGCTATTCTTTGCGACAATGATTCTGTCTACATGATGCCAGCTGTCTTCATAACTTTCTTATTTTACACTAATTTAGTGTGTCAACAAATCTGGATTCAAACGGTAACAGCAACCTTCTCTTGTGCCGCTGCCAAAGCTTTCAAGGTGTCCTCAAAATTAGGAAACACACATTTTGAAATGGGAGGTTAATAGAATAGAGCCACTCTGAGAAGGATTTTATGTCCTTTAAATCCTGTGAGACTCAAAGGACATGCACCACTGCAATTTCTGTCAAAGGTTTTCAGTTTAGGGCAATAGTCTCCTGAATCCAGACAGACTTTCACTGTCCTTCCCTTTTGAGGTAGGGGAGGGGAGGAATAATAGCGTTTACATCTTAAGTCAGTCTCCACCAGTCAGTAGTGATCTCATATCTAGCTTCCAAAATCCTTGCTGCTAAAGACAGCTTTTCTACATGGTTTTCGCTGTCTTTGGTCTGGTTTTGCTTACCAAAACCCAACAGTCCTCTCATATGATTGATGGAATTGTTACTAACTAAAGTTAAAAACCATCTCATTTGCTTTTTCCTTCCTTATGACCCTTCCAGTGGTTCTAGCTAGGTCTGCCTGACTTCATCTTGCTTCCTTTCTGAACAAACAGCAGTCTAAATATACTTTTCTCTCTCAATATCAAGACCTTTTCTTTGCTTCCATGTTTTTTCTACACTTAACCAAATTCACCCCATTTCTGTTACCATATGTAACACAGAGTTTGAGTGTGTAATGGAAGAGAATCTCACTAATAGCACACAGGTCTTATCAAGGATGCAACTGCATTATTTTAGAGCATTATTCGAAACTAAAATAAAAACACAAACAGTACAGCCTCCAAGTTTAGCAGCACCTACAGCATTTTGTGTTCACTACTCCAGAATTATATTGCTTTAAAATAAATTTCTTCTAAGCTTTCTCAGCTGATTGAGGAAACTGATGCTTGGTCTCCTATTGTATTACCAACATATCCTAGTTGCCTCTTAACAAGACAGAACAACCTAGCTTCAGTTCACCTTTTCACAAGACACATGCCTTTAAGAAGTAAGAGAGATATTCTTGATGCAATACACAGAAATGATAGCCCTTCTTACGAGTTTTGGAGCCTGTCAAAGAAGCTTTTTTTGGGTATCAGTTTCCTCTAGCCTTTTTTTTCCAATTCTCTTCCCTTCCCCTCCACTTTCTGCAACAGTTCCTCATTCTTCAAGTACATGAGCTAAGAACCAACACCCCAGATTAAACCACACACTGCCTAAAAACAGAGGTTCAAGTAGGGTTCTATGCAGAATTTTGTGCTGTGTTACCGTTACCAATTTAAGGACAGTAATAGAAAAGGGCAATTTATCTGAAACAGAAAAATCGAGTCACCAAAGCCAAATGGATGATTTTACAGGAAAAAAATGTGCCATTCATTAGCTTTCTGATGCAATCAATAAGCAACACAAAGAACAAGTGGTTTCTTCCCATGTCTGAATTTTACCACAAAACCAGAAGAATAATTTTTTAAGAGATACTTTTTAAAAAAGAATTATAATATTTATTTGCACTGCATGAGATGCACGCCATCAATTGGAATTCACTGACCCATTTTTAACTTTCCAGGTGTTTCAAGATACTGAAAGAAAACTACATATACAGCACAAATGCATCTTTCATTTCCATGCGCCATGCCTAGTCAGACTTTGTACAGTGCCCAGCTTGGCATTACAGTATTTGAATGAGCATCTCTAAATAAGCAAGCAGACCAAGCCATTCATGTAAAGTATCCTTAAACCTGGAAAGAGACAACTGTACATATGAATCTTTATCTCACATCTCACTTGGAGTATTGTGTGCAGTTCTGGTGTCCTCAGCATAAAAAGGACATGGAACTGTTGGAAGCAGCTCCAAAGGAGGGCCACGAGTATGATCAGGGGACTGGAGCACCTCTCTTATAAAGATAGGATGAGAAAGTTGTGTCTGTTCAGCCTGGAGAAGAGAAGGCTGCATGCAGACCTCATAGCAGCCTTCCAATATCTGAAGGGGGCCTATAGGGATGCTGGGGAGGGACTCTTCATGAGGACCTGTAGTGAGAGGACAAGGGGTAATGGGTACAAACTTAAACAGGGGAAGTTTAGACTGGATATGAGGAAGAAATTCTTTACTGTAATTGTGGTGAGGCACTGGAATGGGTTGCCCAGGGAAGTTGTGAATGCTCCATCGCTGGCGGTGTTCAAGGCTGGACTGGACAGAGCCTTGGGTGTCATGGTTTAGTGTGAGGTGTCCCTGGCCATGTCAGGGGTGTTGGAACTAGATGATCTTCAGGTCCTTTCCAACCCTAACTATTCTATGATTCTATGATTCTATATGAGGTTAATATTTCTTGTGTTCACCTTGTTTCATTAGCTGCCAAATTCAAGAGATATTTTGATAAAAAGCAGTACATTTTCTTACATTGGACTGTTAATCCAATGTCCTTCTGATAGATCAGGTCACTTTTGCAGTTTGTCCAGACCATACTCTCGGAAATTTCCTAAAGATTCCTCAAATGTGTATTACCTGTTAATTTACAAGAAAGGAAACCAAAGTATACCTTTTTCCTATCAGAACAGGAGCAAAACCTATTTGGTCTTATATACGTATGGATATTCAATTGAATTGGCAGACCGCTTACAGCCAAAAGTACTTGGATTAACTTAGAAAATTATTTTATTTAATTACCTTGTGTCAGGTTTTAGGTTTTCCACAGCAGAATGAGTTTGATTTGTAGTGATAATAGATTTCTCCTTTTCACCATCAGTTGCTCCGTTTTCAGTTGACACGACCTCATACTCTGGAAAAATACAGTACAAAGAAATGTGCTTAAGTAACAGCTTACTTGAACTTCTTAATTGTTCTCTCTTTTCTCATCTGATCTCCACTCCTACTGTCTAATAGGCTGTAAAGACAACTTGTGTGTATCAGTCTGGACATTACTATGCTGAAATTGTTAGGAAGGAGAGATCCAGTTCCAGATTGCCAATTGCCTAGCCCCTCATCCTTCCTTATAATTCAGTTATGGGATGGAAGGTATTCAACCTCTCACCTATGCCCAAAGGTACAGTAGTGACAAAATTCCAAACACAAATAAGTATTCCGCAGTTTGAATAAAAAAATATGAAAAATAAAAATAAGAGTTTCCAAATGCTTAAAACTTTATTAAGGCCTAATCAAGACCTAATATTTTAAAGAATTCAAAGGAAACTGCCCAACTAACTTGGATTGTGCGCTTAGGGAATCTGCCAGTTTAGAACGAAATAATTTTGCATAAATGTATTTCTGCATTTATATGATTTATAGAGTCTAGCTACTTTGTTTTCATCTCACTGGGGTGTATCATCAAGCACAAGCCATGTGCTAAACAGTGAATTAACAACAGATTTTTGGGAAGAAGGTACCCCTTCAGTCATAGCCCTGTCCGTGATACAGTCTCTAGCGGCAACCTTTGTCCCAGTTCATAACAACCTCTTCTAATAAACACACCGAGTATATTGCTTATTTTCCTCTCTTTGTAAAGGAATTAATGTCTCCAGTGCCTTCCTTTCCCCTTCTTAAAACTGGTTTATAATACCAAGTGCAGCTTTACTAATTGTAAGCTAGCAAAGGAGAAAGTTTTCAAAGAATATTTGCAATGAGCATTTAGATCTACAGCACAATAAATAAAGCAGGTATTGGTATTATATTGTGAGTGCAAAGACAGAGACCATCTGTCAACAGCTACAAAGCCTCTAGAAAGCTACTCTCCTGATTTTTTCTAATGATACTACTATTAATTTTTGAGCTCTTAGCTAAATGCTAGCAAGCTGTAGGGTGGGTTTTTTTTCTTCTTTTTCCTAAAATTTTCAGTTCTCTGTACAAGGAGATCCATTTGTTGTCAACACAGATAAAACACCTGCAATAGGATTCAGTATTAAAAAAAAGCCTCTCTTAATTGTTGCTGGACTCTCAGATCCTCACTCTTAGTAAGTGTAGCAGATGTATATGCTAATGAGCATACACACAAAAACTGAGCTGATCTTGATCTCAATTGTGCAACTGTAGCTTTCTTTGCACTCTTCTATGCAAAAAGCAGCCATCAAAACCACTGGTGTAAATTATGTAAGACAATACAATTAAGTGGAAGTGCAAGGCAGCCCTACAAAATTATGCTCTATTATTCCAAACTTCTAGACCACAGCAATTCAATCTGAGCAATTATATACACGTATGCACATATGAATTTTAGATTTACTGCAGTAGTTCCAAAAGGGACTTTTACACTGCATCTTTTTATCTTTACCTTGTAGTAGACTCAGTTATCTCGAGCATATACAGAACAATATAAAACTTTAAAATTGGGTTTAAGTTACATCAGAAAATAAACATGGAGGAAGGAATTACTGCCAATACTGATGATTTCAAAATTTCCATGTTCAGAAGTCCTCCCCCACAACAGTCACCCATGAACTACAAAAGATAAACCACTGCTTTTTAAAAACAAACTCATAGACTTGCAGGAATGGGTGTCTCAAATGGAGGGGGTGAGGTGGGTAAGTAGAGGGCTTTTACTGTAGCCTGTTTGTTCAAGTGGGATCCCAGTGTAACGGTCAAAGACATAAGCATTAATAGTATCCATTTTGTGTGCATTTTGTAAAACATATCTGGATTCTCTCTCTGTGCATTTTCTTTTGGAAACAAACACCTTTTCCTGTATAGCCTCCAAGGGCTGAGTAAACGATGGGAAAAAAACACCAAACCATGAAAAAGCCTTTGTTTGCCCTAGTTAAGCCTCATTTGAGAAGTTATATTCACTGGGAAACATGGAAGGGAATGTGGGGATATCCACTACCTTAGGTACATCCAGATAGATAGAGAATGAGTAGGAAACTTCACAGGAATTCTATTTTTCTGTGTTCTGCCTGCCCCAAGTCAATATGACGTGAATTTTTTAATTCACTTAAATTGGAAAACACAGCACATGTGAATGGACATGTAAACACGTGCATGCACACACACAAAGCACTGTCGAACACATCTAGTACCTGCATGTTACTCAGTGTGTGTCTTGGTGCACAAGTCAACAAACATTTCTGTGGCCACACAAGAGTAGCAGAGAACCAGCAAAATAGTTTTTGCTCCTGACCTTTGCAGCCTTTATGGAAACAAGGATGTAAGCTTGATCACTGTTTGGTTTTAGGAATACCAATACAATGAAACCCCTTGAACATAGCTGAAAGTCAAGCAAAGTAACCAACAAATGACGTTCTCTGTTTCCACAGTTTTATCGGAAACAGTGCATTAAAAAAAAAATAAATGCAATGCCTAAATCAGATGATTGAGAAAACATGTATAAAATACAAAAATAAAAAGAGATGACAGAAAACTTGATTTAAGCCTGTCTAACTAAGTAATGTCATACTGATGCCAATATGAAGTAATCACTGTTTTCAGAAAATGGGATTCAATGCCTTCTCTTGAATTCACAAAATGTCCTTAGATGAGTCATTAGCAGAGTAATTTTTTGAAGTTAAAATGAAGGAGGCAAGCTCAGTAAGTTTATTTGTAAACCACAGAGTTCAAGCATTTGTATTACTCATTGAAGTTAAAAACAATGAAGATGGCATTATGGGAAAGCTCTTGCATGTAGATAGGAAGATAGCTAGACTGAAAACAAAAGTTTATCTCATTGAAGCAAAATGAATATTAGTCACATATCCTGCAGAAGGTTTTAATCTTTTCTGGTATGAGGAAGAGTATGCCACATGTCTCAGTTATCACAGAATACCCTTACAGAAGAGATTTCATGGAAAGTTAACTTTTACAAATGCTGATTGCAAATGAACAGAGAAAAGGTTTCCACTGTGCATATTGCTTGCTCTATATTTCACAACACATATTAGAACAGAAAATGAATAGTATCAGAAGGCAATTAGGCCTTGGCCTCATCATTAAATGATGTGTACTGACAGTTTTACCAGCTGTAGCAGAGATGCTTTTCTATTTTTGCAATACAAATGGTTGTGCTGCGGTGGGTTCGTTAACGTGCTCAAGAAAAACAGCAGGTCTACTTCCAAGAAAACATGCAGACTAAATGGTGTTATCTAATCTAATCAAGATAAGGACTGGTCTGTGGAGGAGACAACAGCAGCAGAAAGGCTTTTACCTGAACGAAAAGAAGCATTGCAGAACTGCCTGGAATATGAAGTGTTCACAGAAAGCCTTTACTCAGCCTAATTCTAAGGTCAGCAGTAAGCTCACACTTCTTTTTCTTCTAGGATGAAGCACGTTGTGGAAGACAAGCCAATTAATCATTCTGTTTTATTGTTGGTACTATTAATCGCCCACAGTCTCTTTTTATTCCCCTTTTAAACCACCAGAAATGCTAAATTTCTTCCTCTTTCCCAGAAGTAAAAAAAATGCAAGTTAATTTCTGTTTTGAATGTCCCTTTGGTTTTGTATTTATTATTTTTCAAAAAGAAAGAATAGATGCTAAACCTAATAAGTCAAGGAAGGACTAATTTGGGGAAGAGAGTGGCCTTGGTTGTGACAGTCACCTAATTATATCCCTGCACTGAAATCTCTCATGACATGCATACACAACATCTGAAAAAATCCCACTTACATGCTAAAGTGAATGGCTAAGATTAAGTCTTAGTCCTCACAGTTCCTAGTCTTGTCTGTTCTACTCCCCTGTAAAGCAACACAGCCAAATCCACTTGGTCATGGCTGTGATAAGCCAGCAATTTTGCAAATTAAAGTTCTCTGTCCAGCATAAAAAGAAAAAAAAAAAAAAGCCCATTTCGCTAACACACCAGAGGAACCAAGGAACCATTATTTTCAGTTGTTAATTTTGGTAAACTTGTGCTGAGACGTAGAAGATGACAGAAAAATTATGAATGGTCATCTTGCATGCTTACCTGCCTACGTACTGATTCCTGAATGACTCACAAGGGTTTATTCTCAATACAAAACATTTCTTTGGAAATGAAAAAACCAGATTATTTTAAAATAGAGAAATTGGTGACCCTATGGTGAGTACTGCAAGTATTATACTGGCAACGTTCTACTGACTTACTAGATGGATGTAAGGTTTCATTGTGTCTGGCCCACTGACCAACAATATCCTCAAGTCAAGAAAGACGTGTGTGTCTACATAATGTGTATGCATTAATGTAATAAAGACTACTATCACATTCCTAGAACTTCTTGTCTAGATCTTACCAGATTCTGTACACAGAGAAGCCAGAGAAGATACTATAGCATCAAGACAAGAGTCATACTACTTAAGTATCTTATTATGGCATCTCTGACACCAATGGTATAGTTGCGAAAATCTTGTTTTAATCTAGTAACACTGTCTTACCCACACTGGAGTTTACAATAGCACAAAATAAAGGCACTGGGACTCCCTTGGGATTAAAGTATCATTTAAATGGGAAAAACCACTGTCAAAGTATAAATAAGCTGGAAATACTGTATTTGATACAATGGAGGAAAGAAATAAAACCAACCAGTAACAGTGTCATTGTCTGGTTTCTCCCAGTCCAATATGACAAAAGTTGGACAGCCCTCAACAGTTACCACTGTGAGATTTGTTGGAGGATTTTGTGGAGGACGAGTAGGTTCTTCCTTGCTGTTAGCTTCCTCTTGTGGAAAATGTTCAAGAGAGCTTGTGATTGAGCAAGGCACATCATCATCTTTCTTCATGTACTTGACATGGGGGGCTAAGAGCAACAGGAAAGAGCTGTTATTCAATACAAGGTGTTTTTACAGAATGCCAATGCCATTTTTCACCTCTGGCACAACTTCAATAGAATCATACAATCATAGAATAGTTAGGGTTGGAAAGGACCTTAAGATCATCTAGCTCCAACCCCCCTGCCAGGGGCAGGGACATCTCACACAAAGCCATGCCACCCAAGGCTCTGTCCAACTCTGCCCTGAACACTGCCAGGGATGGAGCATTCACAACTTCCCTGGGCAACCCATTCCAGTGCCTCACCACCCTTACAGTAAAGAATTTCTTCCTCAGATCCAATCTAAACTTCCCCTGTTTAAGTTTGAACCCGTTACCCCTTGTCCTGTCACTACAGTCCCTAATGAAAAGTCCCTCCCCAGCATCTCTATAAGCCCCCTTCAGATACTGGAAGGCTGCTATGTGGTCTCCATGCAGCCTTCTCTTCCCCAGGCTGAACAGACACAACTTTCTCAGCCTATCTTCATGCAGGAGGAGCTCCAGTCCCCTGATCATCCTCGTGGCCCTCCTTTGGACTTGTTCCAACAGTTCCATGTCCTTTTTATGTTGAGGACACCAGAACTGCACACAATACTCCAAGTGAGGTCTCAAGAGAGCAGAGTAGAGGGGCAGGATCACCTCCCTCGACCTGCTGGTCATGCTCTTTTTGATGCAGCCCAGGATACGGTTGGCTTTCTGGGCATCTTGTGGTATAGATTTTTACTTGGTGCTCCAGGTCAAACATAAATGTTTAAGAATTAAAATCAAATCTTTAATATTAAGCTGCTTGTTGGTTTTATTTTTTTTGCTATACCTGGAATGTGCATTGCCTTTGCCCCCTTCTCATTGACACCACTAATGAATTATCACTCTGATGTGATTAGTGGCTGATATGTACTGTTTGAAAGAATTAACTTCAGTCATAAAATGAGGCAATTAATTATTAATATTCTCTAGTAAAATGATACTACAATTCCATTTGCACCTTTTGAGTGCTATGCTAATACAAAGATGTTAATGCCCATCATCACTTTGTTTCACCAGAAACAGTAACAAGTTTAGTCCAGAGTCATCCCATCATTAAACTCGCAATTTTTAAAGTGACTGTCAAAATCTTAAACATTTTCTGTGGTACAGGATCAAAGGTTGAAAGAAACTTTGAGGGAAACCTTGCTCTCAGCCTCAAATATAGGAAGACTGCTGAAGACAAACACATTAGTTCTAAAATTAAAACTTCTACTGTAAACAATATGCTCTTGTAAGAAAGATAGTCTTCAGAAATGCAGTATCTTTTATCAGACAAAAAAAAAAAAAAACAAACCTGAAAAATCTTTTAGTACAAAATCACTTCCTCCTGTCATCTCACCTTGCTAAACTTTCTAGGTTACTACAACAGCAATAACTTTATCATGTCGTCTACTATATGTTACAATTTCAGACTATCTGAATACGCACAGCCTGGAATGAGAGGTGAGGTATACGTGGTGAGTAGACATCTCTTATGGTAAGTTGCACTGGGATTGCTTGAAAGTCCACAGGATGATTTTTGTTTGGTTTGGTGGAGTGTGAACAGGGTGCAGTTGTACTACTGCTAGTGTACAGGAAGAACCACAACATGTTTGGGGGCAAGACTGTAAATTAGGAGGTGGCAGCAGAGAAGAAAGCAGAAGTAAAATTTAGTCAAGAATATGCTGATGGTCTGCACTACAGCCCTTTCATCTGACGCTGAAGTGAAAGAGGATCAAATGGTGTTTTGGCCTTAAATAACCAAACAAGCTAATTTTGATGCAAGATAGGTCAGCCTTCATATATTCCCCTAAATAAAAATACCATAGGTATTAAAATCCTACCTTGGTACCTTGGTTTGCCTGAAGAATCTGTTTCCGATGTAGGACTTGAGCTGAAGACAGTTGCATTAACTGTGGGAAACACAGTTATAATTTAATTTGCATTAAATAAGACTTTTCAGTGTTAGAACAGTATCATTTCACAGTTCATTTGACATTTTGCACCATGGTAAAGCTATTTCATGGTAGACCTTTGCTGCCAGATCTGTCTTTTCCTTTTGAGGACTCTATTTTGGCTGTGATGCCAAGTAAACACCATACTTACCTGCTAGTATAAAGAGAGCCATAACCAACCACAGACTTAATGACTGCTGCTGGATTCAGTTTATGCAGTACATGAAAAATGCTCTTTTGATCTTTTAAAAAGGATCTTTTTGCACTGTAGTGGCTGTTCAGCTGGAAGCTTGTTTCATGTTCACAGATTATATCGCACTGTTACATTGGCAGGTGAACTTCTCCAAAAATAGCAATGAGGAAATCATGAATTCTGTCTCCAGAGTGTACAACTTCTACAAAATTTGAAGGAAACTGAAGGCAAATACACTGGTGAAGAAAAATGTCCTTTCCAACCCTAACTATTCTATGATTCAGGATACCAGTGTTGTACTAAGTAGCCACTATACTGAACGTTACATATATATATATATATATATATATAAAATGAACAACCCAAACATTACAATGGACTTCAACAGAATACATTCACAAGCATTTCTTCATAAATCTAGTACCCTTTAGTGAGCACTAAGGGTCACAGTAAGTTCACAATCATTATAAGGAGACAAGAATTTCTGTATTACTATAAATCCACGAAAAGTAGAAACAGCATGATTCATGACAGTAGACCTAGAGCTGCATATCTTAGCTCAAAAATTTTAAGCACACCCTCTACCAAACCCATTCCAGTATGCCACTTTGAGAAGATTTAGGTCTAAACTTATAAAGTTGTAAATTTATGAAGGGCAAATTAACAACTAACCATTATGTTTGCACCATCACATATTTTTTCTTCTTAAATGGTGGCAGTTTGATCAGATAGCTAGGAGGATATCATGACCATGTCGAGCACTATCAGTCACTTATGATTTGAACTTATGATCTGTGCAAAAAGAAATGTCTAGGAAAAAAAGTGCCTTCTCTATTCACTTCACAGGTTTAAAGTAGCCACTGAATAGTATTGAAAGCTTACTAAGCATATATTGATTTCTATGAAGATGAAAGGGTCATCATGCTCTTATTTACCAAGGTGCGTATCAGAAGACAGCCAGGTGAACTCAGTTAAGTTAGGAAAGTTGCAAAGTGGCATAAAGGAAATGAGATTCACCCCAGACAGAACATTTCTTATATTAAATATACAATGCATAAATACAGTTTACGGAAAGGAAGCAAAGGAAAACATGAAAACCTTTATGTAAATGAAAAAAAAAAAGAAAGGAGAAGAAATAAAAATAAAAGAAACCAGAACTGTCTTAATATGCTTACCATAGTAGTCTGGAGTTGCAAAAGCTGTTGGTGTCTTATATGACATTCCTGTCCTCACAGGTGTTGTTGGTCCAGCGGGTTTAGCTATAGTGACAGAAAGAGGAACTTGTGGCAACTAGATGACCTTAAGGTCCTTTCCAGCCCTAACCGTTCTATGGTCTATGGTAAAGGATGTATTGATTGTTTTCAAAATAGCTTTAAAGGACAAGAATTACATTCATAAAACATGCACATACCCCCAGATAACCACTGCATGACTGTGAAATCATAATCATAATGTAGGTACCTTCCCTGCATATATAATACAGAAGGACATGGTAACTGAAGGCAGAACTCTGGTGAACCAAGTCTAAAACAACAAAAAGCCCTATTGTCCATTAATTTCTTTCATAAAGTGAAAATTTATTAAAATTCTCATAATAAAGATTCTCTCCTAATTTTCTCATTGAAGTCGAAATTTATTAGGATTCTCACTAGAGTCCAGTTTCACAAAGGTTCTGGAACACTCTTGTATCCTTTTTTCCATCCAGGAGGCTTTTAATGTTGGCATAGAAACCTTCCCATAATACTCACCCACTGCATTAGTAAGAAAGATACAAATAAGGAATTAATCACAGCATTAATGAGAAAAAGAAACAAGATGGAATTATGAAAGAGAAAATCCAAGAAGAACATTGAGGTAAATTTTTCCTGTTAGCACTGTGGAACAGTCTCTCCAGGGAACTGGAAGAAACTCAATAATGATATTTAAAACTAAGCTGGATAAAATACTAGTGAACACAGGGAGAAAGGGAAATCTGCCACTAGCCCCATAGATCATCTAACCAATTTATTCCATCTTGAACGCCTAGGAAGGTATAATAGCATATAACCTGACCCCTAGTGTATGGAAAAAGGGTGAAATTTCAAAACACTGGTAAATTAATTAGACACTTAATGGAGAAAATTAGCATATACCGTATTAAAACCAAAATCAAATGTATCAAGTCAACATTATTTTTAATGCTACAGCTTGGGACTGACAATATCTTATGTTCTGTTGTAGCTATTACTAAATAAACACCATTGAACAACAGCAAGTATAGACATAACATTTCAATCTTGGCTCTGCTGTTGACTAAATATACAGTTTGTTTCATCCAGCTTGAAGATTCTTGCTTCTAATCTGCTGCAAAAAATATTAAGGAATTATTAAGGAATTATTTAGGCCTTTAGTGCCTTAATAGCATACAAGAATCCAAATGAAACAAACCCAAAAAAGCCAGCAAGAAATACAGCAGAATCAAACCTTTATATTACCAGCAAACTACAGAGAGAAATACGAAGAGGGAAGCATTTCTCATGATGCCAAGCACAATGAGATAGTAGTTTCTGACTACCTGAAATAATGTTAGCCTGAGAATTCTTATATAGAATCCACAGACAAAACATACATTAGGATACTGAGTATCAGCTTCAGGAAAAAATTAAAATAAAATAGGAAATGTGAAGGTTTTGGTGTGCCCTTAATACTGATACCAAGTGTAGGAATACTGTAGCATAGGAATGAAGCTAAACTCTGCACATGAAATAACTCAGCTTGCCCTGCCTCCTATGCCGTTAGTTCTCTGGGTGCCTATTAGCTCGTTATTTGTAGCAGTTAATGGATGTGTCATACATATGGGACAGTATTTCTTTACAAATAACCAGATAGGAGTATGCATCGAAGCGTAATAGTTAATATCTCCCATCTGACATGCACGTTAAGTAACTGCAAATGCTATTAGTAGACATGAAATGTTCTTAAGGTTGATCTTCTTAAAGGATGACTTGCATCATGCTACTTTGCTTTCAGCTCCCTTACTAGGGATGATTTCAACATAACTAGGTTAGGAAAACGAAAGGAAAACAGAGTTTATGTATGAAGACAAAAGACACAAGACCTGTATGTTCCAGAAGACTAATTTCTACAGATATCCCAGATTAAAGGAAAATAATCTATACTATAAAATTTTCCTATACCCTGCTAGTCACTTCAGTATTCTCTCACACATAATAGGATATTTACACTGAAAAGGTTGAGATACCTTGCATCCCTGGTTTACCAGTCACAGTGTTTGGAGGCAGAGGTTTTCTTCGCATTTGTGTAGGCTTGGCAGGAGGAGGCATAGGGGGATGCTGAGGGCCAGGTGATGTGGTTACTAAATGACAAGACAATATTATTAATTATTTAACCTCAAATTTCATAAAATCACAAACCTGTTACAAGTTATATTCTGACTTCTCAAACAATGTTTCATGTCTGATTTACTATCAGAAGTGGAGAGGTGAGGTTAGAAGCTGTTGTACAGGTTATATTTTCAGCCTTAAATTCTTTGGGAAGTGTGTGCCATAGAGTGCTAAATCAAGCTTACACTGAAATTAAGCAGCTGCTTTGGGATTTTGTACAAGTGTTTCAGCGTCTCATTTTCTGTGTAGTTTATTTCTGTCAACGGTAATTTTTTGGCAGACAAGAAGATACTTCTTACCACAGTAAATACCATCTCACTGTACTCAGAAACACCTTCAGTATCCTACTCACAAGATTTCTGATCTTTGTACTTTCTAACAGATAAAACTGGTCACGCTCAGCTTGAAGCAAAAGATGTAGCAAAAGGGAAATTGTCATTAAGGACAGTTTATCCTGTGCTGTACGAAAGTGAAAAATGAAGAAGTTACTGTCACTTCATGAACTGATACAGATAAAGACTGTTACTAGTGGAAACTCCTGGAGCCCTCAAGTGGGTTGTTTCAATGTGCATTTCCACCCAATATCTATTAAATTTATCTGGCAAAGTCCCTTGACAGTGAGGAGGAAAGAAGAATCTAAACCTGAAGGGAGAACCTAAGCCTATTTATTCATACTTACAAAACATATAATTGCCCGTATTTTCCAGGCAATTATGAAGGATTTTATTATACAAAGGAAAGGCAAAGATTTTTCTTCCATTATTCACCTTTGCACTTCTGAAGAAAAGGAGATATGTGCAACACATTTATGTAACAAAAGATTTCTTGTACCTTACACGGGAAAATCCTGAAGAATAATATAATTCTTATAATGCTGCCAGTGTCAACAAATATGCAAGTTGCCTGATACGGAGTTACTGGCTACACAGAGTACTTTGGGTGCTACGTATCGGACCTTAGTTTAAACAAATTGCATGACTGTGGACAAGAAGAGAGCAGATCTGAAGACTCACTGGGAGAGCCTTTTTAGAAATACTTAGAATATACAAACAGGAACATGTCCATCTTTCCATGTTCCCTTTTCCTTTTGGACTTCTGTAGTCACTTCTAAACCATTTTTTTTTTTTAATCCCTCAGATCCAGACAGGAAACAATATCTATTTCAGGAAGATGTAATGGTTTTGAAAGGAGCATTTATAGGTTTCATATTCATTCTTAATCCCCAGAGGGAGATGAAAAAAATATGCCTAAAGACCTAAAAAAGGATAATGAATTTTTGCATATACTAGTACATGGCAGTATCCGAGTCATTTTCCCTTTGACCATAGAGGACAGCATTGTCAAAGATATTTGCTGGGTGAAAACATGCAGGTATTTACTCATCAGTGTTTTCTACCTAATCTTCTGAACAACACAACCGCAATAGTTACATGTAAGCCAAAACATCACATTCAGTGGACTGTGTCACACTTGAATCTACTGCAATGCACTCTGGAAAAACAATAATCCCTACTCTTCCCTTCTACAAATTCCACAGTGATTTGGGTAATGGTCTGTAATGATACCAGATCTAATTAATAAAGTACGGAGACTCAGTTTGTTACCTAGGATGTACAAGAGAATTTAGGGATTTTGTGATAGTGTAGATTCTTCCAAGGGCTGGTAAACTATTAGGATTTATTTAATGTTGGGGGGTACTTTGTGGATTGGGAAGGTATTTCCTTGACTCTACCCCTCTTCATGAAAAAGGAGTGCATGCAGTCTCTTAGCACAGAAGTGTCTTAACACATCAAGCTTAATTCTTTTGTGCTGTAAGCTATCTTTTAAATTTCTTTTAAGTGGCATAAGAGTGGGTAAAACCAAAAAGACTTTCTTTACTGCCAATTTTTATGACAGTAAAAAAGCACAGCTAAAGCAAGCTCTATTCTTGGTGATGCTTATGAAACAATGAAATTCTTACATGAGGTTTTTTACATGTTTGTAGGTATCTCTGTGTGCATACATGTGGTATACAAAAACTACAACTTTTTAGTTGAAACAAAATTTTTAAGAAGCTGACTAGGAAAAAGTGAAACACAAAGTGTCTATTTTTGAAGGCCTCTTTGTGGAAGCTGTTTGTCAGTAAAAATATATTGATTGTTTTGAAAATATAACTGCAAGACTTGAAAGAAATATAAAACTGACAAGCCTTGTATAGCATATGTAAAAAACCCTGTAAGTTGTTATTATAACAACTGCATAGTTGTTTTTTTTTTTCCCAAGCCTAATTTTCCCAAAAATCCTGACATGACATCCTTGTCTCTAAATTGGAGAGACATCAATTTGACAGGTGGACCACTCAGTGGATAAAGAACTGGCTGGATGGCTGCACGCAAAGAGTTGTGCTCAATGGCTCAATGTCCAGCTGGAGACCAGTAACGAGTGGTGTCCCTCAGGGATCTTTGTTGGGACTGGTCTTGTTCAACATCTTTGTCGGTGACATGGACAGTGGGATTGAGTGCGCCCTCAGCAAGTTTGCCGATGACACCAAGCTGTGTGGTTTGGTTGATACGCTGGAGGGAAGGAATGCCATCCAGAGGGACCTTGACATGCTTGTGAGGTGGGCTGATGCCAACCTGATGAAGTTTAACCATGCCAAATGCAAGGTCCTACAGCTGGGTCAGAGCAATCCCAGGCACAGCTACAGATTGGGCAGAGAACAGGTTCAGAGCAGCCATGTGGAGAAGGACTTGGGGGTATTGGTTGACGAGAAAATGAACACGAGCCGACAGTGTGTGCTTGCAGCCCAGAAAGCCAACTGTATCCTGGGCTGCATCAAGAGGAGTGTGACCAGCAGGTCGAAGGAGGTGATCCTGCCCCTCTACTCTGCTCCCATGAGACCTCACTTGGAGTGTTGTGTGCAGTTCTGGTGTCCTCAATATAAAAAGGACATGGAACTGTTGGAACAAGTCCAAAGGAGGGACACGAGCATGATCAGGGGACTGGAGCACCTCCCATATGAAGACAGGATGAGAAAGTTGGGGCTGTTCAGCCTGGAGAAGAGAAGACTGCATGGAGATCTCATAGCAGCCTTGCAGTATCTGAAGGGGGCCTATAGGGATGCTGGGGAGGGACTCTTCATGAGAGACTGTAGTGAGAGGACAAGGGGTAACGGGTTGAAACTGAAACAGGGGAAGTTTAGATTGGATATGAGGAAGAAATCCTTTACTGTAATTGTGGTGAGGCACTGGAATGGGTTGTCTGTGAATGCTCCGTCGCTGGTGGTGTTCAAGGCCGGGTTGGACGGAGCCTTGGGTGTCATGGTTTAGTGTGAGGTGTCCCTGGCCATGGCAGGGGGGTTCGAGCTAGATGATCTTCAGGTCCTTTCCAACCCTAACTATTCTATGATTCTATGATTCTATGGTATTCAACAAAACTTCCTCATAAATGGGAAGACAAATTGGTTATGCGTCTACCTTTTTCTCCCTTCGCTATGTAGAAACTATTAGTATGAAAAAAGTCAATGCTTACAGTATTCTGGGTGTCATAAGGATATAACACTGCTGGTTGTAGTTTTTAGTACGTGGTATATGTTGGTGACTAAATAGTGACCATGAAATATTCTTACTTTTATCTTTTTCAGTAGCATCCTGAAGCCAAAAGGTGTACTGATGAGAATGAATAACAGTTTCTCTTTTTAATTGAGCAGGTTTTTGTTTGGGAATGGCCATGTTTTTATTCTTTCATAACTGTTAAAATTTACTATATTGTCTTCTTTTATTAACCTTACCAGAAATTGCCTTTTCCCAGGTATCAATATATTCCAAAGGTTTTTGTACATCAATGCCAATTTTTCTGGCAATATCCTCAGGTGTATGGGCATCATCTGGAAAAAAAGGAAATGAAATAAATATCTACAGTGCAGTGTACCAAGTCACAGAATACTGATACATTCTATATGTTCAAACTCTATGTAACATTAAGTGCAAAACTAGCGTATATGACCCACCTATGTTTTACAGATTACTTACTGATGTTCGTTATCTTTCTATTCAAGTAAATAGAAAGTGATATGGGTCTAGAAAGTGTGCAATTAAATTTTTAACATTACTTGCAAAAAAACTGCTTAAAAAGAGAACATTAGTAAGATTAAGGGAGAACAGATCAGTTAAACCACGATTGTATGTGGAAAGATGGGTACAGAGAACATTTTATTTTTTCAGCATACAGAATAAAATACCCATTGATACTTGCAAAGGGCAAAGCTCTTCTTCTCCCATAAATAAGATCTTCAGTTTTCCTTCATTTTTAATGACTAGAACAATTCTGAACCAAACATATATTGTGTTTGGAGTACTGGAGGCAAAGTGTACATAAAAGTAAGTTTGCATATAACAGAAAGTTCTACTTAAATGTTACATAAATACATTTTAAAAATACTGAAGTAAATGGCATTAAAAAGATCAACACAACTACTGCTGGTACAGAACAACTGTCTCTCATGCTGATATTTGTAGAACAGTCAAACTGCTAAATTGATATGCTTTCCCTATACAAAATAAGTATATTTACTTTATAAAAACTCTATATATGCTGGAGTAAGAAGATGCATTGCAATTTCATCATGGTGGCAGGGGGGTAGGGGAGGAGTATCACTCCTTCCTCTGACATATGAAACCCCCCCTGAAAATTAATGTTTTAAGAAAACACCAACAAAACCAAACCTCAAATTTAAATTAATTATCAAATTCCAAGATGATCTAAACCCTTCAACCACAGATTTCACAGGTTTATAATCTGGTGGTCTGTTTCTTTTGAGATTAAATAAGTATTTTAACATCACAAAGCAAATAATTTTTCAGTTATTTTACTATTTGGCCATTCTTGCTAAGCATACCTTAGGAAACCACAGTCCATAGTATGGACACATTAAATGTTTTACTCAAGACTGAAGTAATGAAACTTGTAGTAAGCTGGGAGCAGGATGCAGGTCACCTAATCCCTGACACCAGGGTTTCTGAACACATCATATGGTTTTACGTAACTGCAATTTGTCTTCAGGTAACTAAAGTGGTTAATTAGATCTTCAGATGTGCTAAGTACCAGAGTGCTAATCAGTGTTTCACATTATGGTGTTTGAGGAACAAGAGGCATGAGAAAACCAGCACCAGCTTTAAAAAGAAAAAAATTACCTTGTACACCGCAGGTCATAGTCAGAGTATTTAGTTTCATTAACTTCATCTCACAATAAATGCATCAACAAAATGTAGTAGCACATGGACTAAATCACACTAAATCACCCAAGTATTTTTACAACTCCAATCTAGTTTAGTCTGATCTTAGTGTCTTTAGAAAAGCCTATCTCTAGCCTGCTCCTTACAATCTAATTTAGAATCACAATATTTTCTGAGTTAAATCCGCCAGGAATGAACAAAATATTGCATACATTCTAGATGAAAAAAGTAATTATCCATCTCTCTCCCCCACTTTCTCCCCTCCCAAACTGGCAATGCTGTTCTGTCATTAGTAAAGTAGTAATGAAAAATACATCAAAGTTTCATGGAAAATGTTGCTCAAACCACAACACTTCCCTGCTGACAAAAAATCTCCTTTTTGAATGATTCATGCACTTTGAAGTTAGATAAAAGTTTGTGTTTTCACTGAAGGTCCGTCCTCTATCAAACAGCTTGCTACATTTGTCATAATATTTGCCTTATGCTAGCAAACATAATTTGCTTATTATAAGCATTTTGGCTTACCACATTCATCTAAGCTTTTAATAATACTGAAAATACATGTATTACTTGCATGTGTGTTTGTGTCTTACTTCAATCTTTTTTCCTGAAAACATTCACAGGGTTCTTGAGCACCTTATAACCAACTACTGCATCTTTAATAGCAAGCATACAATTAGAAGGGTGGGTCATTTTAAGGGAAGAACTGGAAAAAGTGCCTTTGATAAAGCAAATTGAAATACCTTAAATCTTGAGTTTCTCTAGAACTTGGCTATACAGCCACACTTTCAAAAATAAAAAGAAAATTTAGCGATAAGTTAATGGCTTTATGACTATAATGAAAACCAACCTCTCTTTCACAAGGGAAATGGAAAAGTTGCTCCAAACAAAAAAGTTTGTTTGCTGATGGCTGTTTGGAAGCTTAATAGATGAGGAGCAGTTTTAAAATGCTTATTATTAAATAAAAAAATAACTAACACACACTAAGAGAAATTGAAAAGCCATCTCAATAAAAGGAACCAAATAAAATGTCTAAGACATGGTTGAAAACTAGAAGGAATATTAGTCATGACGAGGCAATCCCTGCCTCTTTCCCACAGTCAAGTTCACCATCTGGCACTATAGCTAGGCAGGAGACTGAAAAGCCTGCCAGGAAACCAGTCACAATCCCATGTGCTGCCGCTGGAAAAAACAAATTCCACTGCTTATCATCTGGGCCTTGCAGCTGCCAAGCGTACTCTGCATGGGGTGAAACATCTTTGCACAGTCAGGAAGAACTGGAGTACATTTTACAGCAGTGCCAGCCCAGCAAGGAACTGGTCTTGAAACAGGTGTCCATGGCTCTTCAGTAAATGTGCTTTTCTTCAGAGAAAGAAAAAAATGAAGTAATGTCAAAAAGTAAGTCTGAAAACATACTGTTCCTTAAAGTCCAATAAAGGCATCTGATCAGATGTTAAGGGTTCTGATAAGCTAACCATAGAAAATAAGATGTCATTTTCATAATGGAAGAAATCGATTTCCCTACACAGAAAAATCATCTGGATACCTTAAAATGTTAAAATATTTATAAGATATCACCCACTAAAAAAGAAGTGAGATTTAGGTTAGTAGGGTTAGTAGAGTTAGTAGAGTTCTCTTTTCCAAGTCTCTTCTGCAGACTCAGGAATTCTGTTTGCAATATGTAATTGCACATTGCTTAAGAGAGATACAGGTGATTTAATTGGTTATCTGAACTCCCTCATTTCGTGAAAAGATTTTTATGAGCAGAGAGTCCTGTAGGCTCAGACACTGCATTTGTCACAAAACTGTGATGTACCTGCTTTACAGAAGACTTGGGATTCCACTTACTGATCACCAAGGAAAGTAGACTGAGAAATTGTGAAAAGCTGCAGGCCTCTCTCAATGTCATGAACATATAAAATTCATTGGCAATTTCCATACACTGCTGAGAAGGGAGGTGCAGACTCACAGAGAGCTATGCTTTGTCAGAAGGGTTGGAAGAGCACTGGAAAATATTACTTGAAGTATCATTTTCCAGAAGAATTCTAAAAGGCATGTACTCGCCTTTTAGTATACATAGTATGCACAGCAAGGCAGTAGTCTTGTTACGATCTTTGACATGATTTACCACAATGAAGCTGTAGTTCTTCCTGGCAATTTGCACTACTATAAAGACATGGAAATAATGAGAACTAGTGGGCCCTCCAACAGGAGCGTTTGAAACAAGACTGCTTAAAACAATACTTTAGCAGTCACCTAAAAAAGCATTGAGCACAATAAACTACATTTAGGAATTTATATGTCTACTATTATGCTTATACTGCTGATTTGCTTAGCATGATTTTTTTCCCCTTCTTTTTAATCTACAAATGCCTCTGCAAAGGTTACTACTATATGGGAAAAGCATAATATACTGTTTAACATAATTGTGTATTTGTGCATGATTTCATAGGGTGCTTTCAAAAGCCACCTATTTCTGGAGACGTGTGAGTTCAGGCTATTTTGGTTATCAGACATTAGAAAGCTCACTTACAAGCAGACTGCCAACACAATAAAAGAATAAAACTTTCTAACCCACAGCTACTGACACATGTCATTTAATACTGTCTCTGATGTCCTGGAATTTGATGGGCTCATTTTATTTATCAGAAGGACTATGAAAGGTCAAAGAGCACATGCCCCCAGTGAAGGCATCCACTCTGTATGTAATAGTGAAGAGTATGTCATATTCTAAACAGGCTATTTCGAATTCAATTTAAATATTCAACTTTAAATATACAACTTCTTTTGAGGTTTTGCGTTTTTAAAAACAAGGTGGGTTTCTCCGAAATATATACAGGAATGAATAGTTCAAATCATACTGAAGTCAACAACATGTATTAAATTGCCAAAGATACACTGGAAGAAGTACAGAGAAACATTATACGGATAAAAAAGGAATGTTTAAAGTAGACTGTACATTGCTCAGGTTATCCTAACCTGTCTAGCACAGAACAATAATATGGGATAGTAGCACTGTTAGTTGTGAGTGAACAGCCAAAGTTTGCTTTGGATATGCGTTTTATTTTTCTATATTATTTTTTAAGCTTGCATCATTGATGAAGAATCCCAAAGTTCTTTATTTAATTAACTTTTGTATTAAAAAAAATCAGTAATATTTGTATTGACAGCATAAATTAATGCTTTATTAAATAAAATTATGGATTCATTATAAATTAGCACCGAAAACATTATTTTGATTGGATAAAAAAATCAAGTACAATTAGAAAAGAATGTTTTTTTTCAACAAACAAACCAGTATTCTGAATAAATCTCTGTGTTTAGGGATGTATGTTGTCTGTGTGTGTAAGGACATGCAAATTGAAGTGTTCGCTCTCACTCTCCTCTATCATCCACCAACCTGGAACTTTCTTCGTGCTGAAGTATTTAAACCTGAATACTGCACAGTCCAAATATTGCAGTCGGAATATGAGTAGGTCTAACATGAACATACCATGTACATAGCTAGTAGCTAGCAAGATAACTGGCCTTAAGGCTTTCTTACCAAGTCTTCTGTCTTGGACTTAGGCAACTGGGTAACCCTTTTCAACAAAGTGTTTTCCCATATTTATGTAAAGTACTCCCAAGGGATTAATTTCAGTAATCAAACACAATAAAATATTTTGAGGGTTCAACATGATTGAAGGTTCATGTCTTTTACTGACAAGTTAAAAACCACCCAGAACTGCAGCTCTACCTGTTGTTGGCACAATCCACTTTGGCAGTCCAAGTGCTTTTGTTCTAGCTGGTGCTAGTGTGGTTCTGTTAAGAGCTGTGAGAGAGTTTAAAAAAGAAAACAAGTTTAATGAGAAGAAAACCCAACACACTTTTATGTGATGCCACCAATTGCACATTAGAGAAGGAAAAACAACATTTGGTCTCTTTTCTTTTTCTGTTTTGGAAAGGCTTTACCTCTAGACTGATTAATCAAAAGAAAAATATTTTTTTTTCCCCAGCAACACTCAAAATTCTACTGAGAATAGGTGAAATTAATTAACTAATTAATTAACCTCCACCCCATCCTAAATTGAATAAACAATTGTTACCTGGTCTGGTCTGTGATTTATCAGATGGCTTTGGTCTTGCAGAAGTGAGACGCGTTTTATGGGGTGCTAAAAGAAATAATCCTCAGTTTAAATGTTCTGTGTCAACAGAACATTAATACTGCAGTGTAATTTGCCAGAAAAGGCCCATGAACCAGTGCGATACAGCAAAATGGATGCATGAGAATTGTATGAGTTCCAATCTAAAATGCACACTGAAAATGCTAGTTTCTTTAGTGGTCAGATGACTCCATCATGCAGCCTGACCAGTTACACGCATATTTAGTCTTAGGAAAAGGTATATAATATTTACAGCCAGTTACCCAACTGTACATGGATACAGAGTTAGCTCTGCAAGGTATCCATGGGCTTAAGACATTTAATTAGGTTCTGTAAAAGGCAATCAAACAAAAAAACCTCGAAAGAAAACACCAAACCAAACCTTCCCTAGATCAAATATTCAGATAAAAACATAACACATTGACAATTGAGAAAACAACTGGAAGTATTCAGTGCAGACAATGCCTAAGGCTGCAGAAACATAGTGTCATCATCAAGGTTAAAATCAGAAGCGTTCAGCCTTTTCTTATTGTCACCTTTCACTTGCCAAATAATTTTGACATTGTAGTTGTTACAGAATTTGTGTGAATCACACTGAAAGCTGAAAGCATAAGCAGTAATCACTGACATCTTGTGCCAAATTATCAACCTCTGTAAGTCAATTTTTTAAATAAACTGAGCTGGCTGTTTAATATTCAAATCTAATAACCACTCTGCACCCAACACTTAATGCAGTGTCAGAGAAAATACTTATGCAGGAAAGAATATATTACTCATTTTCAACACTTAAATTTGGTAAAAGCTTTACAGATTTAGATTTACTGTTTCATAAACCAAAAGGCAAAAATCAGTTTCATCTATGTTTACAACACTATACATCTGAGGATCCAATACACAGCAGTAATAATGTTTAAATCTTCATATCATCTCTGAGGCAATACAGATTAAACCGTGATTTTCAGAGCAATGAATAAAACCCGCACTTGATAAGGGGAAAGATCAATTTTCATTTTGTATATTTGAAATAGTTTAAAGGTAATAATGAACAGATCATTAAACCTTAAACTGTTCTGATTTTACTTAAGATCTACAGACTCTCAAGATAACAACTTAAGAAAGTCTTAAAAATTACCTGTACTGAAGCGTGGAATTTCAGTTGCTAAAGCAATTTTGGCCTTGGGTGAAATCTGGTATGTTTCACTGGGAGCTGAAAGTGGAGATATTATTGCTTACCAAATGCAAATTATTTCCTTTTAAACATAAGACACCACAGGGGGAAAGGGAAAAACTGTCTTTGTTCAGACAAAAGAATCAGTGCTAGAAACCTGGCTGAAAATTACTATTCTATACATATAAAAGACTTTTCATGACTGGGAAGATATAGTTGGACAAAATTTAAAAAGATGACCCAGTAATGCCTTTACATAGAACTCTTCAGCCTTGTACATGCAGTACTTATTTATAGAAAGAATTGTATGAACGGAGAAATGGCTGGAAATTTGAAACAAGCAACATTTTGTACATGCAGTGGAATGTGACTAACAAGTGAACACAACATGAAGATACATTAAGGTGTTTCTGTTGATTAAAGTGTAAATATAGTCACATAGCAAAAGCAGAGGAGGTCAAGTTTTATGAAAAATAGACTGACATTATATTCTCATTACCCAAAGTCATTTTGGACCCATCAACGACATGAACTGTTACAAGGTTAATGGATCCCAGGTGTGTTGTTCTTGGAGCTACAAGAAATAGAACATTGCTCTGTGAGAAATGAAATTGAAAATGTTGGATTTCATTAAGGATCTGTGTTCTTTGTTTCCTAAAGAGCTATCACCACATCTACTAAGACAATTTTGACAGACATAAGACGCACATGTTCTGATTAGGCTGGATCTATTTTCATGATGACAGCCACACAGTGCAACTATTTTGCTGGCCTCCCTCCAACTTCAGTAGAAATGCCCTGAAGGTGGAGTTCTGACAGTCTTTGGTCTTTCTCACTCTGGTTATATTAATTTGCACTTCCTAAAAAACTTCTAAAAGCTTATAGTAGTGGTTTTAACTTTCAGATATTTTTCACTTACTCAAATATGATTGAATTTAGTGAAAGATACCTAAGTTACTGTATTAAAAGGAGAGACTTGACAGGCAGAGGCACACACTACACATCTCTTTCGCTTTCAGAAATAAGTTTAAAATAAGGAAGCTGGAAAGAAACCTACTTACTGGCATAAACAGCAGTAGATAAATAGTGCCATTTGTTTTTAACAACTTTCTTAGCAGGAACTTTGCATATGCATTGTTATAATGACTTAAAAGTCAAAGAATAAACCTATAAATTCTGTTTTCTAGAATTCTTTACCTAAAACTAATTTTTTAGTGATACCAAAGCATGGCACTTGTCAGCTATGACATGACTGGATTATAACTATACATCCCTAAATCTGCTGTAGTTACTGCAAAAAACATTGATAAAAAGAAGGTATCTATACTCTTAGCATCTACCTTGGAGTAAGATTCTGACACCCAAGTTTCAAAAGTACTTGAGAAATTGAAGCAAATGTATATAGAGTAATAAAATCCCCCAAAAGAAAAGAACACAGTGAAGATGGCTACAACAGAGTATTTTTATTAAAATTAATCTAATTCATCGCATTTTTCAAGGCTACTACCTACTAATTCAAGAAAACCAACTAACTTCTGCTCCCCATGGAAATAGATGCAATTCATGGGCATTTTCTTTGATATAATTTATTAACATACTCTGAGCTGAACAATGATGCTAATTTCTGTCCACAAATCATGGATGTCACATGACTGCAGTACTGAATGACAGAAGACAGTGTAACTGAAGCAATGCCACAATAACACTTTTAGAGTTAAAAGCTTTAAATTACCAGGTTTAGTCTGTGGTACTTCTGGCCCAACAGATGTTCTGGGTTTGGAAGGAATGAGCAGTGTTTCTTTTGGAGCTGAAAGAAAAGGAAAAAGATTATTATTGTATTCTTCAGGAGTCATGATCCAATGTCATATTTAGCCCACAGAGAATTTATGCCTCAAATGCCTGAAAAAAACACAAACACAATTCCATGGCTTTCTGGAACCTGAAATAAAATGACTATCCAAACCACAGAAAAGTCCTAGCACAGTGCTGTAGGATAAATTGAGTTAGAGGCTAAAATTCTTGCTCTAAAAGAAAAATTAGACCACTGAATTTGGTTAGTGATTTGACAAATACAATCTTCTGACCAGACATGAGCTGTAGGCTATTTCTGCTTTACTTCTAGGATAGAACTGAGACTCATCTTCGTTAAGAAACATGTACATGTGCAAGTGGAATGATGTTTCATGAAGTACCACACTGGAGCTTGTTCTCTAGGGATTTCTTCACTGAAAAATAAAGAATACCTGTGTCTTAAAATTAAGGAAACTTATTTACCCATTGTTGCCCTTGAATGCTTGGTGGTAGTTGAAGATTTTGCAATAATTGGTTGTGGAGTTGTCTGATGTATTGCTGTTAAGGAGAGAATGTGAAGAATCTTAGAATATTAAACTGTAATAGAAACAAAGTAGAAATGCTACTTTAGAAATTCATTATTTCTTAAACTTTAAAAATGCCCCAAACAAAAGTGTAGCAGAATACTTTAAAAATCAGCTGCTTTCAGATATTGTTAACTTCTATACATTCCATCTGTAACAAAAACAGAAAGAGACTCAGCCCCCTGTAACTATTTTTAAAGACTTCTTTTCTTTCAGGATAGCACACAATATCAGTTGTCAATTGTACAAGCACATTGCAGAGGAGTTCTACTGTGTTTTATGGATGGAAACCAAAAAAGTGCTCATAGAGTTGCATCTCTGATTACTAGAAAGTAATCAGAGAGAACATGGTCTATTCAGGCACTGAAATCTGTCAGCATCCACATTACTACATTTTAGTCATCATTTGCTGTATTTAATAGAAAGAAGGAAAACCATTTCCGATGCATACTAGAAATTGTCCTATTATTTTTAGTGTAGTTTCAGCATATTTTGGATTAAGTGTAATGCCTTCTTTTGAGCACAAAGCCAGCTATGAGCAATTCCATTGAAAAGAACAAAACCTGAGGCTAAGGGAAAGAATTATTAAACACAAACACACAAAATTAAAGGAAGGATTCCATTACCAGGTTTAGTGTGTGGTGCTCTTGGTTCTTCAGATGTTTTTGGTTTGGTATGAATGAACTGTTTTTTAGTTGGAGCTGAAATAAAAATCAAACAGCACCCATAACAATAATTGAAACCCAAGCTTCTTTCATAGCACACAAGGAACATAAACATGATCTGATCTGTAAGAAGGGAAATTATGTAAGGGTAAAGCTGAAAATCAAACAGCTGGAATTCCTGGAAAGAAAGGGTAAGAAGTTAAATGGCCACTGACACAGACTTCATTATATGCAAATTTGTAGCTTTGGATGAAGCAGTGAATAATATAGTCACGAACAGCATACAGTGATGGAATGAAAATAGACAGTTGCATCTTCCACATCTGCCATACATGAATACATGATCTGCCCTTCAGTGGACCCTTATTATCAGACTCGATTTATGAATTAAACCCTTTGTTTTTACATGGGACCTATTAAATGTGTTGTCTTCATACTGTTCAGTTAAAATTGTTGCCATGTAGGAATCATTTAGGGGGAAAATGTTATCTTGGCACCAGGTAGTCTGATCTACACCAGTGGAAATGATCTTCAAAATATCTGCCCTAGCCTATGCATTCTTCACCCTCCTTGTTCTGACGAACCATTTTCTGCACATGAATGTTGCATCAGGTAACCCCAGATACATACAACAGAGCACATAAACTTCATAAAGCTATACAGAGATATCAAATGCATATTAACCTAGGTAATTCATGCATACAGGGGAAATATATTGAAATAGAAACACAAAAGTTTTTTCATTTCCTATTCCTCAGAAAGAAAAGGCATACTTCAAAGATTACTGAATGCCTATTAACACTTCATTAGTGATACCATTTCATTCTCAGAGAATTGTGGTCAGTGTTGTCTTCTGAAACCGGGGATAGAGAGCTGATTATTAACAGATATTGCTCAAGCAATACTCCTGCTGCCCAATACTGCTTGGATTTACTGATTTTTATTCTGTCCACATTTGACATTAAAGAATAAAGAATTCTCAGCTAATGTTTCACATAATTTAGCAAGTTTTCCCAATGTGGATGACTAGAAGTTAACAGAGAAGATGGCTTTAAGAACTAGTATTTGATTTGGAGGGTCACATATCTAGTCCATTTTGGTATATGTTATGCTATGGCCGATAACTTTTAATTTCCTTGCAGTGAAGTAGAAAAGTATTTTAGGATGACCTTATGTGCAGAAGTTACAGGATTCATTATATACTCTTTAAATAAAGTCTCATTTTACTGCAAAATATGTAACATCTTAAAGAATTACACCATCCTGATTGGAAAGGCTTTGAGACAAGGAAAAGAACCTTCAAAAGTAAATGAGCCCATGCATTATTACCCTTGTCAAGACCAGAGGGTAAGCAAGTATCTAGAAGCAGAGCAAAACTTCATCATTAGTTTTTAATGCATGTAACGAGCTCTCTCTAAGAAGATCTTCTTTAACAAGGGTAGAAAATAGATTATTATTTATGAAATACACATTATTACCCAATGTTGCCTTTGTTCTTTCAGGAACGTGAGGAATTGTAGTAGTATCTGGTTCGTGGAAGGCTGGAATGATTTCTGTTGGAAGAAATGTTGATAATGCTCAGAATAATAAAGACTCTCCCTTTCCCTCCTGCCCCTTAAAAAAACACTTCAGCACTATACTATATACACCAGAAAAGGGATATTTTAAAACAGCAATGAGCATTTACCCTCAGAGATTAATGGCTACAGTGAGTTCAGGCTTTTTGTTTGTTTGGGGTTTTATTTTATGGATTTTTAAAAAACAAGAATAATAGCCCTTCGGTGAAATCAGTGGTTATCTTATACAGTTCAGTCACATTTATGGTGGGGAGTCTCCTAACTCAAATACAACTGAAGGGAATCCTTAGTCTGATCTGGATGAAAATATGCATATAAAGGAAAACCACTGCAACAGCTTTAAGAGGCTTCTGTCACAACAAGTTCAAAACATGGTGCAAACAACTGAAGTCTGTTGCACGGATACAAGCTGTGGGTAACTTTTTATCATTGATTTAAATATATAGGTCACTACCATTTCTTCTTCTGGTAATATCAACATAATATATAAAAAATTAATAATCTTGAATTGTTGCAGTTTCCATCAATGGTATGAGTTAACTGCAGCATTGCAGAATTCTTTTTAAGCTACACAGATACCCAGGTAACGGGAAATGCACTGTTGATAACTCCACCTACTACCCTCCTGAAAGTGTTCAGTTGTCTACTGCAGCTTGACAAAAAAAATCTGATAATTTACCAGGCTTCCTGTGTGGAGCATCTGGGATGGGATCTGCTTTAGGTTTAAAGGGGGTATGTTGTGGTACTTGAGGAGCTGAAAGAAAAGTCCTGTTTTAAGGGCTTATAGTCTTCAGACATAGGTTTATTTCACAAACACTGCATGCCTCATGCTTGCAAAGAAAAACAAGATCCTTACATGAGTCTGAAAAATTGAATGTCAGATGCATACAGGAATTTCAAAAGAAAAGAAAATCCGGAATTAAAACATGGGTAGAAAATTGATCAAGTAAGCATAATCTGAAGTCGAGCAACAGAACCTGAAAGAGCACAGACAACTACAGTAGACATATTTCCATGTATGTCAGAGCTCACAACTGCAATACCTATGACATGCTTGTCTCCTACAAGTGTCAAAGAATTACAGTGTGTATGAGAATGAAAGAAACTTACTGTGAAGACAACAAAACAGCTAGGAATCTTTCAATATCTAGAACATAGTAAAATTAAGATGGCACACGAAAGACAGACTAATAATATATAATTGGTCCAAGGAGCAGCAGGGAAAAAATAATGACCAGCCCAAGGTAACATCTTCACCTGTTGCTGTCTTTCATTGTTCAATTGTATAGGTGCCAAAACTTCATAAGAACAAGAACATACACAGAATTACCAATAAATACATGCAAAAGGGTAAAAATACTCCCTTTTACATAACTGATTTCAAATTGGAACACATACCTAAATTTATATTTAAAAATTATTATTTATTGGTGGAATTAGTGAATATATACTCAAAAGGAAGGTTCAACTGATGCTTTCACAACCATCAGGAGTTACAGAGGTTTGGTGGTTCGCCACCAAACTATTATAATCCCTATTAAGTATATACTTTTAAGGGTCAAATTCAATTACCAAGGCACACAAACATTAAAGTGATTTGATGTAGATATTTAGAGTTATACACGAATGACCTCAAATATGGTTTTTCTCTAAGAACTTCTGATTGGCACAAAAGATGAAATTTCTTCCAAGAACATTCTTATAATGCTTGCATGTTGTCTACCACGATATGCAGATTATTCATCAGTGACAGCCGTCATGCGATTGAGAAGCATACACAACTCATCAAAACAGCCATTAAAAATACAAATCAGCTCTATCTTCCTTTAAACATGTGATCATTAGAAAACCTATTTGTCTGTAGTAAGAAGAGATGTTAATCAATACTTGATTCATTGAGGAAAGACAACCCAAAATAAACCCTTAATTTTTCAAACACAGCAAAACAACAGTGTATTTACCAGTTTTTGTGTGTATTATGTCTGGACCTGGTGATGCTCTAGGCTTGGAAGAGACTCGCCGACTTTCTTTTGGACCTGTAGATGTGCAAAGTTTTGAAGACGTAACTGAGAATAGCAATTCAATATAAACCTTTTGATTTTCCTGACAGAAGATTCATTTTCGGCCAAAAATTTTTTTTAGAAAGTATTTCCATTTGAAAGTAATCACAAAGAGATCTCCTGACAATGCTCATGCAGAAACTAAAGACAAAGTAACTGTTACAGTGCAGTGTTGGATTAACTCTCCACTCCTTTCAGCTCTATCATACAGAGCTTTCTACAGAGTAAACTGCTGCAGTTCCAACACTTACCCTTGTTGCACTTCTTAAGTGTTTCATATGCCAAAAATCCATTGCTTATTTTACTCAGCTGTGCATGAAAAAAAAACTCCAGCAAAGAAGAAGAAACGTGGAAATTTACCACTAATTTTCAAATGGACAGTAGTATTTCCAAGGTTTAGGCAACAGGAAAGTAGCGTAATTCTACTTGTAAATAAGTAACTGGAAAATATAAATACTTCTGTCACATTTTGTGGAAATTAAGACACTAATTTTCTGATGTGCAAAGGCTCAAGATGACTGTTAACCCTCATTTCCCTACCATTCCCTATGAGTTATTGACATGTATGATATTTAGCAGATTATCTTGTTCCATGACAACTATATAGCAAAACCAATGACAGTAAACCACAGCATATGCAGTAATTACCTGTGTACTTTCAGAGAACTAGTAAATTTTGACAATGTTCAAACTGATAAAACTTTCATGCAGTAAAAGGCAAATATATTGATAAGCTTACTTGCTCTAGTTGGAGGAACATGTGGACTGGGTGATGTTTTAGGTTTAGAAGTCCCATGACGTGTATCTTTAGGAGCTGAAAGAAAGAAATTGGGTTATACCATACTAAAATTTTCTGAAGTATCAGTGTCCACTAACATCCATATCAGTTAAAAAAAGAAAAAAACCCCAAAAAACCCTCAAACCAGATCAAAAATTTAAACCAAAGATATTCTATGGAAGCGAAGCAGAAGAGAAGAGCTTTTTTAAATAAAATTGGTCTGTAGAGAAAAAAGATAACTTTCTGAGGCATATTATCAACTAAGCATGTGACAGAATTACTGGTTCTATTTAGAGAAGAGGACTTAAAATAACAGAAGAAAACAAGTAGCTTCAAATACAAAACCACCACTAGACTGTAATGGAGATTGTACTGGAATGATTCACAGTACCTGATTCAAATGATAAAAATGCCTTAGTCAAAGGGATCTGCCTCAAGGAATCATATGACCCAAAGATCACTGAAGCTATTCCTTTCCGGCAGTGGAATTGAGGTTTGAGTGAAACAGAATTATTTTTCAGTTCTCTATGAAGGACTAAATATCATTAAGTAAAACTGGAGTGGAAAGGAAGTAGAGAAAGAAAATTTGCAACATGCAGGTCTGCTCACCTAAACCGTATGACTAACAAGAGCAGTGCCACCTCTACTATATGGCTGTGAACATGCAAGTTAGAATCCTTTTCTGATCTGCCATTTGCCTCTTACCAATAAATACTGAGGGAAATTATCCTATGTTATGTACATAATAACTTGAAAGGAAAGGATCCTCCTCAACTGTTTTGCGGAAAATAAGAAAAGAGACAGAGAATCTTGACTGATAAATTATTAAGGCTCACACAAAGAAAGGTGAAAAATTTTTGCAGGTCTACTCTTAATGATTTATGTTGAAGAGGAAATACAACATAACTGTTCAAGTAAGAAAATAGCATTACCTACTGTTAACTTTGGTTTCTCAGTTCTAAATGCGATTGGTTCCAGAACTGCATTAGTGTGATAAAAAAACCAAAACAAACAAAAAACAACAAAAGCAAGTATTACCAAGAATAATCAAAACAATGACTACTTCCATACAACCATCCTGCTACAGCCAATGACAGACTGTCACTCCTCTCTGAAACTCAACACGTCAATATTATACTCCTCAGAATTGCCTCCAGTTCAAGGCAACAGCTGCAATACAGAACAGGGCACAAATATCAATCTGAAGCTTTTATAATAAACCACAAAGAAATTGTGGGTGTTTTTTCACCTTCAACTTTGTGCACTTTCCTGACTTACTTCAAGGTTGTGATTCAAGCAATAGGCACAGATTTACTGGGGGAAAAAGGAAACTTAGTTGTCATTTTTCTGCCCATTTCTCCAGCAGCACTATCTAATATTGCATATACTTTGGAGGCTTGTACTGTGTCTGGTTGGGACAGAGTTTACTTTCTCCACAGCAGCTCCTGTGGTACTCTGTTTTGGATTCATGAATGTTGATAACACACCAGTGTTTTAGCTATTGCTGAATAGTGCTTGCTACAGCACCAAGGACTTCTTTGTTTTTAACTCTACCCTCAAGCAAGTAGACTGCAGGTGGTAAAGATGCAAGGAGGGGACACAGCAGAGATAGCTGAAACAAATTGACCAAATGAATATTTCATCTCACATAATGTCATCCTTAACAGCAAAACTTTCCAAAGGGCCCGTTGCTCCTAGAGTGACACTGGTCTGCTGGTGGGATGTAGCATGTGGTTACTTTTGCATTACTTTGGTTTTCTCTCTCTTTATCCCTGTTGAATCTGTCTTTATCTTGAACTATGATTTATTTCTTTTTTAACTCTGCTTTGCTCTTCTGATTCTCTCCCCCAACACATTGCAAGGTGGAATGATCAAGGGGCTAGTGGGCTAATGACTGGGGTCAACCCACCACACTATCTCATACAGTTGTTATTGTGAGTTGTGTAACTTTCTTCCTTCATCTTTAATTAGCTCAGGGTTGTATAATGCTCCCTACCAAGCTGTGTAAACAACATTATGGAAAGTATTACACATTCTTAAATCTCTTAACATCATAAGGGAGGTGCAAAAGTGAACTGAAAAGTATAAATGAGCAACTCTGCCTGATAAAGAAAAAACAAGCACACAATTTGAGAAACACAGAAAAAAACCTTCCTCTTTGCAATGACACATCTCCTTCTTACCTTCACTTTTCCCAAACCCAAATTCATACAGAAAAGACCTATTTTTATTGACAACTGCACAGAGAAGGCCCACTGTTGCAGTGACTTGGTTGATTATAGATCCCCTGAGTGTATATGCTCCAACACATACACCCGAGGGATACACGTTGATCTGAAGCTCCACAGTAGAGTAAGACACACATATAAGTTTAATAAGAAAAAAAAACTTACCAGGTTTGGTTTGTGGCACGTCTGAGCTTGGTGATGTTCTAGGTTTGGAGGGAAAATGCTGTGTTTCTTTTGGGACTGAAATTTAAAAAAAAAAAAGCAACTATTAAAATCTTTCAAGAACTGAGACTAACAAGGCATAATATTAAAAAAGAACACATGCCTCTGGAACCCTCTGGAAACACAAAAAGGTTGTATGAGTAATGAAGAAGTATGAATGTCTGGTACACAGAAAAATAGCGCTGATAGAGAACCTCTGCGGCAGGGTAAGAGAAAGCAAGGCCAGTATGGATGGACCAATTTAAAAGGTGAAGCAGCACAGGACAGAAACTCAGTACAGAGACATGTAGTCAAAGGAAGATTGTTGTGCTTCCATTCACTTTACAGAACACATTTGTGTAAGAAAAACCAAACAAGAAAATTATGAATTGTTAGTGTAAAATCACACACAGCCCCCCTCCCCAGACTAAAGACAAAATTTAATAGCAAAAAATTATGACAGTGGAGCACAATGAAGACGTATTTGTGATGATCGGTGAATACTGAGAAAAAAGCTAAATGTGATGGTCTCTGTAGGTGAAACTGTTACCTATTGCTGGTTTTAGTTGATCAGTTCTAAGTGTTACAGATTTCAGGACTGTATCAGAAACAAAACATAAAAGCTATTACAAAAAATGAAGTAAGTAACTGCATTTACTATTAGCATTAGTTGTTCAATAACTGTATTTTGAATTATATACTATGTACACTGCTTCATACAAAAACCATTATACTACATGAAATCTCGGAGAAAGCAGTGTAAGCTGAAACACGATGTGAATGTAGTTCTCCCATGGGCTTCAATGAGATATCCAGTATATATCACTCCCTTATTCACATGGCTGTTTAAGGACACAAATCTCTTCCCTTTGTGGTGTATTTCAAATGTAATTTATACATACAATTGGAATCAGAGACCACTTGCTTGTTTACTGGATCCTATATTATTAAAGAGCATTACAGTGTACTGCATTGCATGAGCATATACTTCAGCTATAAACTGGTATGTATCTAAAATTAAACTGGGTGTTTAAGGGGTATAAGGATTTAAAGTTTATGCTGTTTTCTTGCATTTCCCTCATTATAAGCAGAGGCATAATAGAAATGGTACCCCTCTCTGTGTCAATTCTTCTGCATGGGTGACAATTACAAAATCTTTTAAGACAATCACAAGGTAAGCGGATGTTGCTGTAAAAAAAGTTCTGTGTATTATAGATTATGACAGAATAAGGATTTTGACTATTTTCTGCATGAGGAAATCATATCTAACACATAACATCAGATTTCAAAAATATTGCTTTATGTACAATTTACATATCTTCATTAAAGTGATTACCATGATTTTTTTCACATTTACCAAAAGATAACTTACACTGATATTCAATACCCTCGTAATTTTCTCTTGACATTACCTGCACTCACATTTAATGTCACAGTAGAAAAATCCATTTTTTTTGAATACAGCATAAATGATTATGAATGCTAAAAAATCCCAATATTTATAAACAAATAGTAGCTATTTACCAAGTAATTTACTTGCTCATGCAAGAAATAATAATGTAATGAAAGTAAGTAATTGTGACTTAAGAGGAAAATGTATTTATTCTAACAAAACAAAGCAGTGTGAGAAAGAACTGTACCACCTAAGTAGCCGTAATACAAACTTCAATTGTTAGGTATTTCCTTTAGTTACCCCTGTAATCTGAGTTTAACAACACTGTTTTTTTTCTGCTGCCATGAAGTAGCAGAGATTTATTCTTCTGCATAATGAAAAATATCTAGTGAATGTTACTGCTCCTGAAAACTGCCAGCAAATCATTGAACACACAGCAGAACAGAACCCCGTTATGTTTTAATTGTCTCAGTTACCTAAACAGCTGCTCAAGAAATATATTTCAATCCAATCTAAACTGTATTAGAAATAATAACACAAAGCAGTTTACCATCTTTGGCTTGTGGGATATGAGTTTTGGGTGAAGTTTTAGGTATAGAAGGAATATGCTGAGTCTCCTTTGGAGCTGGAAGAGAAAATGTGGGTAATAAGTTGCTTAAATTGCACAGCAATTAGTACCTGGTATCATGTTGAACATAGAAACCTCACACCTGCAACAGAGAAAAAAAAGTTCTCCATAGAAAGTAGGAAAGTCAGGTAATACTCTCCATGTGTTTCTAGCAATCTAAACAAGAGAGTGGAATTTCAGTCATTTTTGAAGCTTGGATTTTATTTTTTAAAATAAAAAGCTGGGACAAGCACAGACAAGCAGAATTATAAGAAAGGTTATCCAGAGCTGCCAGCATCACTTTCTTGAAAAAAAAAAAAAAAAAGACAAAAAAGAGACATTCTGACTCTGAAGAGAGCAATACACCCAACTGCCATGAATGTCAAGCAAGAGAATTACCTAGAAGAAAAATGGAGTTTAATGAAACAGTCGTAAGGCATAAGGTGATTAACTTCAGTGATGCATTCTGTGACAAAAAAAGCAAATATGACAGCTTGCCAAGGAAACATCATTACCTATTGTTGACCTTGGTGGTTCAATTCTAAGTGTAATAGGTTCCAAGACTGCAACAGAAACATTGTGAGAAGGTAAGCATGGAAGAACTAAAAAAAAACCTTTAAAATTACTCCACTGGGAAGTATAAAAGCAGGCGCTAATACTATACCACAGTGACACAGGTCTTCAAATTAACTTCTTAAAACCATGGACAATTGAACTTCCTAATAATACAGGTTCAATAAGAAGAACATAATAGCACAAGCTTGATGGCAACAGAAGCAAAAGATGTTAATAGAAATCAGTAAATCCTAGGACAAAAAAGGGAAGAGATCACACATCTTTTAAGATGTTTTAAGAGCAAGGGACTCTTGATGTACAAAAATGGAAGGTATCCTCAAACTGAGGTAAGCTACTCCTTGAAAGCAGCATGCTAACCATGACAAAACAGTTAAAATTTTCCACTAAGGTGACCTTTCTATTTTCAGGTTGCCTTTGAAAAAGCAGTGAGTACTTAAAAAAAAAAATACTTTAGACATTTAGAATGAAAATAAATGCCTGCAAATTGTTTTCTGAAGAAATTCGATTTCTCTTTGTATAAATATTATCCCAAAATAATGAATGACTTCCTTCTCCCTGCTCCAGGAAAAACAAGTTGACATTTTAATTTTTTTTTACTTTCTGCACAAATAGCAAGTCTCAAAGTAGACAATTACAAAAGAAGTACCCTATCAGATTTAGCTTGAGGATTATGGCCTCAGCAGATGATTTGGGCTTCAAATGTGTAGACTGTGATTTTTGGACACTGGGTTGTAAAAACCAGTATTTAAGCTGAAATTAAATGGTGTACCATAGAAGAATCACATTCGCATTTAGCAATAAATAAAGTCTAGGAAGTTACCATCAGTACATATCAATGAAAAAACTCAGAAAAAAAATGATGCTACAGGTCTGATGCATTAAGTGTTACTGGTTATGGGCAAAACAAGCAGAGGGAGGCTTTGAAGAAAGGGATAATCAAAAAGTTGGATGCTCTTCTGCAGCAAAATTAGGTTGGAAAATTTTAACCAAAAGCCAAAGAAAAGAGAGCTAAGAAATGATGCTTAGAAAACATTATTATCTAATGTTGACCTCGGCAAATCAAGGTCATTGGAAGAGTTTTGAGAGTCATTTATGAAGTAGAACTTAGATTTACTGTTTCCAAATGCAGTGATTTGTTGCTAATTAACCAAAACAAATTGAATCTATTTAATCAAATCATTTAAGCACTGTAAGCACAGACTTAAAGCCACCTTTGTCCAGAAAAGTACCATATGTGTAATTAGCTTCATCCAGGTTTTAAAAGAGCAAAGCTATACCTCTTAAAACATCTTGAAGCACTTCTCAGAGTATAATCTGCACAGTAAATGCAAACAGTGACTCAACTGAATTAGATATAAGATTTCAAGAATCATTGCAAAGGATATTTATTAAACACATCACCAAATATATACTCCCATACCAAAAAAGGTAACTATCATGTATTATTTTATATAAACTTTCGTCCTCACTGAAACTAGAAACGCATTATTTTTTTTGTCAAATGAAAACGAGTTTCCATGGATAAAATGAAAAGATGAAATATTTTCCATAAATTTGAGAAATTATTAAAGAAATACTCATTTATGTGTAACAAAGCACTTTCCCTTCTGCAGAAATTCTTCAGCAATTTGTACTTGAAATAAGATTTTTAGATTTTTTTTTTTATATTTCATAAAATCTTTATTGTAGCAATAATTCTTACACTTTCTTCTTCTAATGTAATTGAAGCTTCTAATCAGATATCTTTGAAGTGATACCCTGTCATTTAGAAAGCGGTATCTCCATGATAGAGACATGGAAAAATAAGAAAGCACCAAGAGTATATTTCCATTGTTGGGTTTGGACCACATATGAATAAGCAAGATGCCTACAGGAAATGGTGTTTTCAACTGCACATATTATCAAACCAGTGAAAGGAAGAATGATGAAAAATGACTTGTAATCATTACCCTCTGCAGTCTTTGGACGTTCATATGTGTAGGAACTCCTAGTAGTGACTGACGCCGGAATAGTTGCTGCTGGAACAAAGAGAATCTTCTTGAGCGAAGTACAGGCATCTGAATCTATTTCTCTACTTCTAGTATGCCTCAGCTGCTCTCATTTATAGAATCATAGAATAGTTAGGGTTGGAAAGGACCTTAAGATCATCTAGTTCCAACACCCCTGCCAGGGGCAGGGACACCTCACACTAAACCATGCCACCCAAGGCTCTGTCCAATCCAGCCTTGAACACCACCAGTGATGGAGCATTCACAACTTCCCTGGTCAGCCCATTCCACCGCCTCACCACCCTTACAGTAAAGAATTTCTTCCTCATATCCAGTCTAAACTTCCCCTGTTTAAGTTTGAACCCGTTACCCCTTGTCCTCTCACTACAGTTCCTCATGAAGAGTCCCTCCCCAGCATCCCTATAGGCCCCCTTCAGATATTGGAAGGATGCTATGAGGTCTCCACGCAGCCTTCTCTTTAAAATCTGCCTCCTCCACATTATTCAAATGGAAATGCTGAGAAAGTAATATATTTACTGAATGCTTTTAAGCAACAGTAGCTACCCTATGAGGCTTTTGCTGCTCTTTGAAAATAAAAGGTGTATTTGTGCTAAAGGAACACCACTGACAGAGGAGCTCCCCAAGTCTTCATCTCATTTTCCTGACAATCTTTTTTTATTCTTTATGGCTGTAGACCACTAAAAAGAAAGAGTACAGAGAAATCAGTTTTCTTTGGTAAATCTTTCTATTATTTTTCCTGAATTTCTTCCACAGTGTTCTTCCACAGTAAAGGTTAGACGTGAAGTATTTCAGGTGAAAATCCTAAAGAGATTCTCGAAGTCTGTTACTGATTTTTTTTTTCAGTCCATTTAAAATATTTACATTTGATGTATGCTTTTCAAGATTAAAAGGTAGAGCTGGAAGGTGGATTTCTCAGAGTGATGATGAGAGGAGAATAACATTGGGAGAAAATAAAATGGCTTTCAATTCCTTTGACCCTTCTGAAAGTAGAGCATCTAATTATAACTCACAGACAACATAAGAGAACTTTGACATAAAAGTTACTCTTGATAGCGTTGAACAATTTATCAAACTACTGAGTTATAAGCACTGAGAAGCCAGGTAACCTGGACGTTGAAGGGCAGAAAATAGTAAGACAGACATGCACCGAGTTATCAAGCAGAGTTTTCATAGGCTGAGAATGTATGGTTCTCTGGTATGACTGCATTTCTGAAGATGCATGTTTAGAAGTCCCTCCAGGACCCTCATAGTCCTGGTAAGGGAAGGAAGATTGTAAAAGGAAAAACTACATGTATGCACTGATCTATCTAACATTATGCTGTCTTTAGTACTGTGCTAAGACTGTGGAAGTTTACAGTCATTAGTAAGTCAACGATCAAGTATGAATTTGGCACATATTTTTCATTATTTAGATTCACTGTTAAGGAAAGGTGACAATCACCGTCATGATACAAGTTTAGAATTTAAACTGAACTCCCAAGTGGTCCTGAAATACAGAGGAGATCCTTTCTCTTTGACCATTTTCCACCTATCCAAAAGCAAAGTTATCCCCATCCACTGCTTATTTTGTGCCTCGATAATTTCTGAACAGGAATATAATTATTTCTCCAATCAAACAAATGCCAAATTCACAAATATTACAGGAAGATCATTACAAGCATAATCATGATTAAAAAGTGTTTCTTGATTCCATCTGACCAATCAGTGAAACCACTAATAGGGAAAGGACAAACAAGAGGCATCTGTACAAATACAGAATCATGCCACCTTCTTCATAGAAACTCGTTATGTAGTCATTCAGTGTGGTAACATCAACATACAGTGTTTATCTTGGCAGTCCAAAATATTTTATACAATAGTTTCGAAATGTGGGTTCTTTTTTCTTTTTTTTTCTTTTCTTTTCTTTTCTCTGCTGTTTCAGAAAACAACATGCAGGATTTGAATCTGTATTCAGACATAGACATCTACAGAACAGTAATTATTCTAGTAATACAATACTGGATTTCCTATAGTAAAAAAGTTGTAGGAGTTGTAATCACTACGAAAAACTAATTTTACACACTGTTTGAGACTGTTCCAGGTCATAAGAACCATTTAGTTACAAGCTCCACAAGGAATTATTTGGTCTGAAGAGAGTAATTCTTTTTATGCGCAAAAAAACATTACAGAGAATCTGGAAAGAATTTACCAATATTGCCTGATCCCTTCCAGGATTGAGTAATACATTCTTACAATATACAATTATGCATTTTTAAGATTTCTAGTTTTGTTATAGACCATGTAACACTAAAAATATTTTTGTAACTGCATTCACATATTCTTCAGGTCCAGAAAGTGCTAAGTGTCTTTTATCTCACATATACATCATAGATCAAATTTAACCCCAGTGTAAAGGCGCAATTTCATTTGTTTTCATAAAATATGCCTTTACTAAAATCCAGAGCAGAAAACACTCACTCTTATTTGCACAGTTTCAGGTATGTCTACATATGCATTAATGATCACTGAATCAATAGAAATCTTACTGTTCTAGTAAGATGCTACAACCATAAACAAAGCAGGAGAATTTGCATTTTCTGGACTCTGCTGCACTAAATTGGAAAACTTGTAATTTTGAAACAAAAAGCAGGAAAATAATTTGTTTCAATGCCAGGCCATGCAACTTGGTAATTTGGGCTATAAAAGTTAAAAGCTTTCTGGCTTTGCGTCAGATTTCTTTTGGTTCAATACAAAAATAATACTCCTCAAGAAGCATAGCTCCCTCGGTGCCCATCTTTCTGATGTCTAATGCTGAGCTTCACAGAGAATAAATTTAAGCTGAGGTACCTTACTTAAGTGATATATTATAACAAATGTTTGCTATGGAAGTTACCAGGTTTAATTCGTGGCTTTTTGGGTCTGCCAGATGGTCTACGCTTAGATGCAGAAGGTTTGAGTTTTGCTTCTTTAGGAGCTGAAAGAAATACACTGGATTACAACATTATCCTTTCTACTGTATCACATGAAAATCACATTCTTCATGGCTGAAATGAAGCAACAGATGGCTACTGGGAACAAATGCAAATGGTGAAATCAGACTTGCTAAGAAGGCTTCTCAAAAATCTTCCTAAGACTTCACTACCACACAGCAAAATCCCTGCTTCTTCTTTGCTGTAGTAGTCAGTAATTAAATTTAAAATACACAATTGTAGCTTTCAATCACATCAAAATGTTCCTCTCATTAAGTTAACAATTCATTATTGCAAGACACCTAACAGGTAAAATAATAATGCTGTTTATTCTTTTGGACTCCAGGTTGGTTTTAAGCATTCAAAAGACATATATAGAAAAGTAAGCAAAAGTATCCTGAATTTTCAACACTGTAAAGAAATTACTGGTAGTTAGCTGGAAAAACATGGACTGTAAATAAGAGTGGCCAGTAGCTACAAAACCATGTATTACCTAGTGTTGTTTTTGGTTTTTCAACAGCCTGAGAAGCTTTAGGCTCCAAAAGTGATGGTTTAGGGGCTAGAAAAGAAAAATTCAAGTATGATCAAACAGATCAGTAGCCTTATCAGCAGTAAACTTTAGCATTACAAGGGTTCAGGGTGTTTTTAAACTGGCTAGATAAGCATGCAACTGAGTCCTGCTCTTACACATAATACCCTTTACTCCTTTTAGGTTTGTTTCCAATGAAATTACACGCTGTATGCTTGTGGCTATGTGTGAGAGTCTGCTTCTGAGGCTCGTTCCCCATATTTATGTCTTCAGGGCATTTTTAATCCATTGTTTCATTCAGTCAACAGATGAGGACTCTGACTGAAGAAAAGACTGCAGTCCATAAGAAATATCAGAGAATCTATACCAAAGAGAAAACCTCTAAATGCTAAAATCTTGCTGAGATGAGAACAGAAATATTTTTGGTATTGCTCTAGTAATGCACATGATAATATTTATTGATCCAGTACCTGAATCACTAAAGGACACAGACCCAGCTCCCTTTATTCCAAAAAAAAGGAGAAAATTAGTAGAGCTATCTATTGTTTGATCAAAAAGCAGAAAAGGAAAAGAATACATGACACGCTGATAAAGTTCCCATGGTCAAAGAATGAATCTCAGGTATATGAAAGTTTTCCCTTCTCCTATGAGAAAGCTCTCTTATTTCCACTAAAATGGCAATCCTTTCAATTGAGTTCCCTGCAGGAGGACTAGCTGATCATGAGTAGTACTTTACTTCAATCAATTAACTTGTGTGACTAGTAAAGATGACATCTTTGCCGTAGTATGCCTGTGTGAAAGGGCAAGACGGGGACTGGCAAAAGAGATTATAGAAATAAGAATCACATATATTTTTTATGCACGTGACATAAAAAAATACTTCTGTGCCACCCAGAAGTAGTTTTTTTCCCTTCAAGTCTTTTAAGAAGGTTAAAAAACAGAGAACTTATTCATATTTTTATCACTGGATGCAAATGAGGAAAACAGATGAGCTTATCTCTCATTCCTCTTGTCAGATGATCATCAAATGACTGGTTTTAGAATACTGAGTTAGTCAAGATGCACAGATCCTGCCCCTTTTAGGAAGTTCTGCTTAGATATTTGTAGTGAATATATCTCTCTGCATACTAACTTATAAAAATGGTGTGCAAAATTACCAGGTTTCACAAGCTGCACTTCTGGGGTAGCAGATGGTTTCAGTTTAGAAGGAATAAGTTGTATTTCTTCTGGAGCTGAAAGAAAGAGCTCAAATGGCAATCAAGAACGGTTTAACAAGGGTTACCCGCAACAAACACTACATGCCATAAGTTTATACTGAAGAAAACACAACTTAGTGTGGAACGTCAAAGACACCTGATTAAATCAGTGTGGAATGGAGATGATATTGAAATGCCGTGCATTGATCAGAAATAGATCCTATGTCTCCAAAACAATGAAAATTTCCACAATGAAATCTCTACATATCCCAGAAAAAGACAGCACATGCGTGTGCATGAATGTAAAAGAGATAGACAGAACATTTAATAACAGGACGATGGTGTTTTTCATGCAAGAGGAAAGTTTTACTTCTCTGAGGACAGTAAAACCATACTGAACTAAGTTCTCATTCAGAGATACGTCAAGAACAAGAAGTCTAATGACAATGGAAGAACAAAACTCTATAACCAGGAAGAAGAATGATTATGCATGTGAAATGATATGCTAGAAGAAATGCATTCATATGGATGAAATGCTCAAAACAAACACAGAGCTTTTCACTAGGTGAAAACAACAACATTACCTAATGTTAACCTTGGCCATTGAAAAGGACGAGAAGTTTTAGGTGTGAAAGATTCCAGAATGAATTCACTTGTTGCTGCTGGAGAAAATGGTGACAATCATAAGAGAGCAATGAGGCAATGGAAGAAACTCTTCCTTCATAAGCAAAACCAAATTTGTTTCTACAAGCACAACAAATATTTCAACTATGTTTGGACACATCATTTTAGTATGCATTAGACAGAAATTCTGTCTTTTGAACTCCACAGAGCTTCAGTGACTATAAATCATCATATGAGTGATGTGCAGAAATGCTGGATGTTCATTTCCTCCTGCCTTCACTGCAACTGATCCGGATCTCAGCCACTGCCAAGTAAGATTTTAAGTTGAGCATCTGAACATTTTGAGGTTTTGTCCATCACTTAAGGGAGATAGTATGGTGTAAATTGTAGCAATTTAATAAAAAGGTCATGTAGAACAATCAATTATCAGATATTAAAAACAAACAAAATTTGGAGTAGAAAGTCGACAAGTGATACAACTGTGGTTTCAGTCCAAAACCACTGAGTGTCTGTAACTGTTAACCAATTTCATGTTTTGTATCCTTTCAATATCTAATTTCACTCCTTCATGTTTATAAGAAGGCTACAGCAGCAGAATGCAGCCGACAGCACACATGGAAGCATTTTCATCAGCATTACTAGACAATAAATATTGTTTCCTTAATTATCTGTGGCATAGTTTTCAAAATACTGAAGGAGAACTACGTGACTATGAGTTACCATATGCATCGTGTTAAAAAGCACCAATTTAAACCATTAATAGAAATCTAAATCCAAATTTTAGGTGTTAGCGTCTTAACCAAATGTGCATTGAAAACGAGGATTACCAGTGAACTTATTTCAGTGAGTTTAAGAGCATGGTTTGAGCTACAGAATTAAGAATGAGCTGGAGATTATTGTACCTGGTCTAGCATCTGCCATTTCAAGCTTACTAGGTGTCACTGGCTTGAAAGAACAGCTGAATACCATTGAAAGCTATAAAAATCCCAGGTTACAGTACCTGTGATTACTAGTTCTACACATAGGTTATTTGTTTTAGAAAAAAAGTAAAATGTTACAGGTTATAACATATTTAAATTTGCAGTGAAGAGGTCAACCCACAGTAAGCATGCCTTACCTTGACAATGGAGCAGTACTGTTTAGAGGGGGAGCTGACAAATAAAATGGAAGTGTAACCCAATCAAAGCTAGCAATACTTTAGATAGCATGGTCCATGCAGTTTAAAGCTTAAGCCCAGAAAATATAAAGGTAAAAGAACAAGAGAACTTCTAATACCATGCCTGTAAGAATGAAGTGCTCCAAAAAAGGCAGAAAAAAACCCCCTACTAGACTAAAAAACATTGCAAATATATTTCTATAAAAAAGACTGTCTTAATTCTCCTCAGTACTTTGTTTTCTGTTAAGATTTCTTAGTGAATTCTAATGTGATATAATATGTGTACATACACACAGAGAAAACAATGGTAAAATAAAAATACCAAACTCTACTGCATAGTAAGAAATACTAAGAAAGAAGCTTACTATGCTGGCATAAACAACAGTATACAAATGTGTGTATCCATCAGAGTTTAACAATTAAGCTTGAAAGAAAAAATCCAAGCAATTTTAAGATTTGTATCACGCTTAAGGCATAATAATAATTAGAAAAAATAAAATATTACTTCATCTAAATATACTCAGAATAGCCCTGGTGGCATTCTGAGAGACAAACGTAAGATCAGAAACACTATCAGGTGAGTTTCTCATCAGTAAGCACAAGTTGTCATGTAAAAAAGAGTACTTTTTCTATACTGATGCTCATGACTCAAGCAGAAAACAAGTATGGCAGATGATCAAAATATCTGGGATGAACAGAATTACCAATATTACTATCAGAAGACCCAAAGTGGTTTAATTGAAAAGCTAATACATTACTATTACCCGTAGTTGTTGTTAGCACATGAGGTGTTCTGGAAAGTGGAGACACAGATCTTTCCAGGTCAGCTGAACTTGTAACTGCAGAAGAAGGTAAATAACCTTGAGAGATAGATTCATATTGGTGCAGACATGGGGGGGGGAAGGTAGCAGGGTACGGGGGAGGAGGACGGAAGCTGGAGGAGAGAAGAGATCAGAAAAAGATTGCTTTACATTGATGTGCAAGATGGCAACACCACTACACTACAGTTTCAAAAGATTTCCAACTGAAAATAAATGAACAAAACCCCAAAGTTTTGAAAAAGTCACATATCCCTAACAGACACAACAGGACTCCCAATTGATCTGTGTATGTCTAACATCAAAAACACTATGATTTGACTTCACCTGCAAAAGAGACCTACATATTCAAATTACAGGCTAATATGAATTGCTACAACCAGCTATTCCTATTGCCAACACTTTGCTTGTTTCAGCTGAACAGATGCTAATACTTTGAGTTATAGGTTTTACTATACTACTACACATCATGTAATTTAAAATAAATTGCGGAATTTTATATAATTGACATAACTTGAATTGACATAGATTTTGTAACACAGTGAAGAGCCTGGAAGTGGCACAGAAAATTCAAAACAGTACTACTAAAACATTGACTGTCAGGTTTAGGATAATTTTCCTTCACATCTTTTGCACATTAATATCTTGGCTGTGAATACAAATTGAATCTTAGATATATATGAATCCAGTAAGAAAAGTTCCAAGGTGAAATAATAACATAACTTGAACAAAAATCTTAGTAACAGAGAAAACCACAAAACGATGTGCATAGTATGACTTACAAAATATTTCCCAGGGTAAAACATCCCAGTCAAGAATATGTCTTCATAACTGATAATGACTCTATATAACTGGTGGACCTTATAGCTGTGAGATTAAAACCACCCAAACCAATTTTGATTCCTGTGAGTTTTGTATTTGATCCTATGACACAGAATATCATCATGTAGTTATACAGCCTAACTACCAACACTGCAGAAAACACCAAGCAACCAGAGCAAACAGCATGTAACTGTAACATTCTTGACACACAAACAAATTCTAAGCTACGGAAGAAATAAACACAATTTACCAGTCTTTATTTTTGATATTTCTGCAGATGCAGATATTAGGGATGGGAAAGTAGTATGATGAGAGTCCAGTGAAGCTGGAAAACAAAACAAACAAAGAAATGATTTTGTCATCATCTGAACCTACAGACTGAACTAATTTCAGGCTACTACTAAGGAACTAGGGACTTGAGACAGGAAAAAATCTCTAGTGCAGATGGAATGGATTTTCTAATGTGAATGTGCAAAGATGCACTGGTGGTGCAAATGATAAAGAAGCTGTTGCAAGAAACATGAAGAAATAATCAAAGACATAAGACACCACGATGTAAAAATATGGAAAAAGAACATAAGAAATAACTACAAAAAGGGGAGAAATGCAAAGAAAGATTGCTTATGCCTTGCAGCACAAGATGTTACATACAAAAACTTGGTTTAAAAGCATTATTTAAAAATAGGGGTAACAGAGATGTACAATTTCTGAACACAGAAAATATTCTCTTGCAAAAGAGAAGGCAGAAGGATCATAAAAGGATTAATATATGTGAAGAACCCCAGCATCATTAGAAAAGACCATAAAGTACATGACACACAGATAACAAAAATATAAGATTTCTCCAGTGCCATTAAAACACACTTCAGAATCAGTTTCTGCCTCTTAATATGGAGACACCAAGAAACACTGACAGCACATCTCTATGATCCAACAGTGTCTCAGTGGGAAGGATACATTAATAAAGAAGGATACATTAATACAGTTCATTACACTACTAACCTGCACTTGACTTCAGGCCTTGGGGCTTACCAGCCTGCCCATTTCATGCTCTTGTTATCTCATGGGCCAAAAATTGCTGCCAAGCCTCATGACTGGTCTTGCACACCTGCTATCGCCAGAAGCATCTCCACCCATTGCCATCAACTGCCATAACCAATGCTTAAGTAAATACAGCTTTTCTGTGAACAGCAGTTCTATCTCTACTCTAATGTAGGCCCAAGAGAAACAACAGTTTGGCTAAAAGCACAACAGCAGCTCCTGGAAAAGCACGTCTCATCTGCACTGTGACCAGTTCTGCAAGAAATGCAGCACAGCCAGGCACCAAAAGCTGCTGGAGTTTCGGAGAAACATGCTGTGATTCACTGGAAGCTGAAAAGAGGCATCGTCCTTACAATCTTACAACCTTACATCCCTGATGTGACCCCAAAAGCAGCAGTAGAGCAGAGCGCTCCCACTCCAGGTGATGGCAATGTAGAGGTGTGGGCAGACGACAATGGGCTGCCTTCAAAGTCAGCAGTGAAGCAGCCAATGGCTGCACCCTTGGACCTGCAAACTCTGGGGGGCAGCTGAACCACAGAGCTGTCCTCTTGTGCCAACCCAGATCAGCGCAGCCAGGATTTGCACCTTAAGAACGCTGTTGTATTTGAATGTGTCAGAGAAAAGAAGGTCTGCCAGCAAAACGAATGAAGCAGAGCAATGGCAGACAAAGGCAAGGTGCAATAATGTGTTCTCTACGCAAGCTGCCACTCAGTTCCCACAGAAAATGCTTGTCAGAAATGGAGAAGCGTGGGATGAACAACAGAATCGCAGAACAAGTGAGGTGAGGGCTTTGGCGAGCCAAGCTGCACCAAGTCTTTGTACTCTCCATGGAAGATGAGACGAATGCCAGGTGTTTTGAGGTGGGAGGCATGATAGGAAGAGACAAAGGGGAAAATGGAAAAAGAAGGTGTTTTGCTAGTTACCCATCACAGTTTGATGTGTTGTCAGGGAGGAAGGAGGGGTGGACTTCAGCCTTGGTCTTCGAGTAGCTAAGGTCAAACACAGAAACCACCTTCAGGTCCTCACACAGGCTGTTATTGCATGGCTGGTATCAAGACAGAGCTATAAACAAGGAAACGTGGACCTGCTTCGAGCAGGCTTCTGTGTCAGGGCATCACTCCCCGTAGCTGCATGATGCCATGTTTCAACTGGCATAGGTAGCCTGAGGTAACAGAGTAAACCTAGAAGTGGAATCTCAGAAAAAGCGGTGGAAAGCTTACAGATGGAGCAATTTCTAATCAGGAGCCATAAAGAAACAGCTGCATCATTGACCCACTCTTTTGGACACCTAAACATCTGAACTGGCTCACTGCTGCAGAGAAAAGCATTGCCAAAGTAATCAGCGTGGGAAAAGAACCACTGACTATTTACCCTTCACAGTCCGTGTGGTTTTCAGTGAAGCAGGCAAGGTGGATTTCAGCTCCGGTCTCTGGGTTGCTGCGGTCAAACACAGAAATGACCTTGAGACAGTCACACAGTTTTGCCACAGCAGCACAAGCAGCACCAGCTCACAGCACCCCAAAGGTCCACATTTAGGTCAACACATCCCTTCCCCTTGCAGTACCTTATGACTCAGTGATCAAATCAGCAGGCAATTGTCTTGCTGTGGTCGCAACTAGCATAATACTCTTAAACTCAGTAGCTAAATGACTCTCCATCATCAGAAAAATGTCTAAATGTCTACTTCACCAATACACTTCTGACACTTCCCTGAAAGATGTTAGAAGACCAGTTGTTGCAGACTGAACATGGAGCAGAGACCCACTTTTGAACTCAGAATTCAAGATGACAGGTGATACATACATCTCAAATGCAAGGAACTCTTCTTATTTTTCAGAGAGAAAGTGCACAACCTTATACATAAATGGTTATAAAATTGAATCTGTGTATACTCATTTGCACTGCACATCTTTGCTCTACCATGTGCTTGACTCCAGATGTAAGGGAGGCAAGACCGTTAGAGACAGTTTTCAAACCTGCACAAAGTTGAAGAAGTTGGTGGTAGTAAGGGAAAGGCGCCTAGTGATTTCCGAGGGATTTCTTGATATTGCCAACCTTTGGACATTTAAATCCTTCTGTTCCAATCTTTTCTACATTCCCTCTTCTTGCCACATTCACTAACAAAATCAATAACTGACATATCCTGTGATTAATAATTTATGGGGTATTCTTAAGAAAAGCAGCTAAATCTGTTTCCACCTATGGAGAAGCTTTTGTATCCAATGCAAAAGAACCAGATATGTATAAAAGAACCCGATTTGGCATGTTAGCACTTAACCACTCCAAATAACAGGCCTCCATAAACATACAATCCTTCATGAAAGAAAAGGACAACCCCACAAGACAATCTAGCCAATTGCTTATGAACATAAGAAAAAAATGATCTTATCATTACAACATTTCATTCTCAGTATCTCAGATGTTGCAGCAGATGTAACTGGTATCACTCCAGTTACATTTTTACACAGAGCAACTTAGAGTAAACTCTCCATTTAGGAAAGCATCATCGTGACTTTGAGAGAGCAACTAGATGTCAGAACTGCAGTGAAGAGGAATATCATTACCAGCTGAGATTGGTGACGTTTCTGGCATGCTAGATGCTGTGGATCTTGAAGAAAAAGGCTTCCTTTCACCTAAATCCAAAAAGAATCTTTATCAAAAGGCTTAATTGCCTCAGATCTACTATGGATAGCACAGGAATCAGCAAGCAAATGCTGCATTGGTAAAACTGAGGCACAGGGAAATTTGCTTACAAATCAGCTAGACATTACTATGTCTTATGAACCATTAGGGAGTGTGGACTCAACATGGAAGCCATGTGACTAAATTATTCATACTGAAGAGGATCATAGAATGGTTACAGTTGCAAGGGACCGTAAAGATCATCCAGTTCCAACCCTCCTGTCATGAGCAGGGACACCTTCCACTAGACCAGGTTGCTCCAAGCCCCATCCAACCTGGCCTTGAACACTGCCAGGGATGGGGCAGCCACAGCTTCTCTGGGCAACCTGTTCCAGTGCCTCACCACCCTCACAGTGAAGAACTTCTTCCTAATGTCTAACATAAGAAAAGTAACTTATTACTAGGAAAGAAATCTTATCACTACTTAATAATTTTAGCATAATAAGAATTACAAGTAGTAAGAAAACACCTTTTGATCCAGAAAACAGTCAGTGGGCCAGCCAATATAAAAGCTAGTCAAAACAAACTTTTCACAAGATTACACAAAAACAATCTGTAGAGTGCTTAATTCCGTCTCGCAGATAAGTTCTGCCAGCATGAAAATTACCCTAACCAAACCAAACAACAACACCCCTCCCCCCATCCCAAAAGAAAGAAACCAAACTCAAACCCCAAACTGAGAAAGGCAGGTCCATGGCTGGGAACCTCAATAATGAGAAAACCAAACCCAAGCAACTAAAGGGAATCCACATCTATGACCCCAATCTTCCATCTACAAAGATGAAGGATGAGTGCAGATGAGATCCTGGTTAGCAGCAGCAGTAAGTGGGAAGGAGGCCCAGTTAGAATTTCTAAGGCCCAGTTAGAATTATTAAGGTGCAGTTAGAATTAAACTTGGCTAGGGATGCGAAAGATAGCAGGAAGGGGGGTTGGAACAAGATGATCTTAAGGTCCTTTCCAACCCTAACTATTCTATGATTCTATGAATTATATTACAAATAAAAGACAGACTAGGGAAAACGTGGGCCCTCTCCGGAAGGTATTGGGAGAACTGGCTACCCTGGATTTGGAGAAGGCTGCAGTTCTTAATGACTTCTTTGCCTCAGTCTTCACTGGCAAATGCTCTGATCATACCAGCCAAGTCTTGGAAGGCAGACCCAGGGACTGTGAGAATGAAGACCCTGGGCCCACTGTAGGAGAGGATCTGGTTCGAGACCACCTTAAGAACCAGAATGTGCACAAGTCCATGGGACCTGATGAAATCCATCCGCGGGTCCTGAAGGAACTGGCAAATGAAGTTGCTAAGCCACTGTCCACTATATTTGTAAAATCATGGCAGTCGGGTGAAGTTCCCGATGACTGGAAAAAGGGAAATATAACCCCCATTTTCAAAAAGGGGAAAATGGATGCACCAGGGAACTACAGACCAGTCAGCCTCACCTCTGAGCCTGGCAAAATCTTGGAGCAGATTCTCCTGGAAGGCATACTGAGGCACATGAAAAACAACAAGGTGGTTGGTGACAGCCAGCATGGCTTCAGTAAGGGGAAATCCTGCCTGACCAGTCTGGTGGCCTTCTATGATGGGGCTACGGAACTGATGGACAGGGGTAGAGCAGTTGATGTCATCTACCTGGACTTATGCAAAGCGTTTGACACTGTCCCACATGACATCCTTGTCTCTAAATTGGAGAGACATCAGTTTGATAGATGGACCACTCGGTGGACAAAGAACTGGCTGGATGGCCGCACGCAAAGAGTAGTGCTTAATTGCTCAATGTCCAGCTGGAGACCAGTAACGAGTGGTGTCCCTCAGGGATCGGTGTTGGGACCGGTCTTGTTCAACATCTTTGTCAGTGACATGGACGGTGGGATTGAGTGCGCCCTCAACAAGTTTGCCGATGATACCAAGCTGTGTGGTTCGGTTGATCCGTTGGAGGGAAGGAATGCCATCCAGAGGGACCTTGACATGCTTGTGAGGTGGGCTGATGCCAACCTGATGAAGTTTAACCATGCCAAGTGCAAGGTCCTCCACCTGGGTCAGAGCAATCCCAGGCACAGCTACAGGTTGGGCAGAGAAGAGATTCAGAGCAGTCCTGCAGAGAAGGACTTGGGGGTTTTGGTTGATGAGAAACTTAACATGAGCCAGCAGTTTGCGCTTGCAGCCCAGAAAGCCAACCATATCCTGGGCTGCATCAAAATGAGCATGGCCAGCAGGTTGAAGGAGGTGATCCTGCCCCTCTAGTCTGCTCTTGTGAGACCTCACTTGGAGTCTTGTGTGCAGTTGTGGTGTCCTCAACATAAAAAGGACATGGAACTGTTGGAACAAGTCCAGAGGAGGGCCACGAGGATGATCAGCAGGCAGGAGCACCTCCCCTATGAAGATAGGATGAGGAAATTTTGTCTTTTCAGCCTGGAGAAGAGAAGACTGCGTGGAGACCTCAGAGCATCCTTCCAGTATCTGAAGGGGGCCTATAGGGATGCTGGGGAGGGACTCTTCCTGAGGAACTGTAGTGAGAGGAGAAGGGGTAATGGGTTGAAACTTAAACAGGGGAAGTTTAGATTGAATATAAGGAAGAAATTCTTTACTGTGAGGGTGGTGAGGCACTGGAATGGGTTGCCCAAGGAAGTTGTGAATGCTCCACCTCCGGCGGTGTTCAGGGCCATGCTGGACAGAGCCTTGGGTGGCATGGTTTAGTGGGAGGTGTCCCTGCCCCTGGCAGGGTGGTTGGAACTAGATGATCTTCAGGTCCTTTCCAACCCTAACTATTATATGAGTCTATGAATTAGTGGGATGGTGATAACTAAAGTAACACAAAGCTTTCAAAAACAGCAAGGATAAAAATGAAAAAAAAAAAAAAAGAAAAAGAAATTACTACTAAATAAAGTAATTTTATCACTTTTATCCAGTGCTGTTTCTAATACGTGAGGTTCCTTAGTAATTTTGGGCATGGATATTTCCAACTCAGTACATCTCCAGATCCAGGGTGTATGAAAGGGTGTATGTAAATACACCTGAGAAATAACTTCATGTAAATAAATTCAGAAGGAAGATGAGAAATTTTACCGTTGACTGCTCTCAGAGTATTTTTAAAAATTACTGTTTGTTTATGAAATGATCCTTCTTTTTCTGATACTTTTCAATACCTGCACTACTTAGCTGAAGATATTATTCTAGTTTTTGCATGTGTGCAAATGTTCGCAAAAAGCTTTATAAACTATGTATATATTGTTTTACATGTACTTCAATAGCACCTGAAAAACAGCTGTACAACTGACTGTACCACTTAAAATGCATCTTTTCTTAACAGGAAGTTAAGAATTCTTCAGAAAAATTTAGGAAAAAAATGTGATTTGGGGAGATTAAAGTCTCCTGGTGCCACTGCATTAACTCAACTCTCAATTTCAGTACCAGTTATCCCATGTAACAAAAAGAACTAAGTTGATTTAAAAATCATTGCCTGGGAGTAAGATGCAGCGCAACAAAATTGAATTCTTGAAAACTGTACTGCAATGCCAAGAACCAGTAGGTTCTACAGCAGAGAACTTAGTAAACTACAGCTGCATTACTCAGTAAAGTTTTGGGCAAAGAACTGCTTTCCTTCCCCCTTCACCACCTCCTACCCTTTCCCCATTACCCTCACCTCTTCTGCACATCCTAGTTCATTTTCAAGCTTAAAAAAATTAAGCATCCTCACATATCAAAGGTTACAGAAAAAACAATTGCCTATCTCCAAAGCTGTAATCCAAAGTATAACTTAGTCAGAAAAGGTCTAGACTGAGATGTGTTTACTTTCTTATTTCAACACAATACATCAGAATAATCACAGCAAAAACATATATGGACATTGAAAAATAGACAGAATGAAAGAGAATTAAAACAATTTCATCAGTAAAAAACTGTAACAGTCTTAAGCCTTGAAAATTTTAAATCTTTTCCTGACACACCCATTTTATCAATACTACATTATTTAGGCAGTCTTGCTTTAAACCTGTGTTGTGAGGATGCTGTTACAGGACTTGAAAAACTAACACATAGGGCAACACACATTGCGAGCAATAAGGAATAACTGTCTGAAATCATCAACATGGAAGTAGCACAAACCAACCAAACAGAAGGATATGTTTCTGAAATAATAGCACTATAATTTACCAGTGCCTGGCATTTCTGAAGCTGTAAAAGTTTCGGGAGTAGAAGTAACATGGAGAAAGTCATGTGAAGCTGGAAAACAAAAACAAAAATCATGCTGCATTGTTTTGAAGTGGTAAGAACTATCATCCAACAGCACCATATTCTTTAATGAGCTGAAGAAACTTCTAGGTAATATTTAGCACATTGTGTTCTGCAGAAAAATAAGACTCTGAAATGTACAATAACCAAGTATGACTTGAAAAAAAATTCCAAAAACATACATAAATGAACAGATACATAAGGCAACGAATTACCAAACTGTCAGCAGGATCACACAAAAAGAAGCTGAACTATAGAGTTAAAAAGAAAAATATAAAGCTACTCAAAAAAGAACAAATTACAAATAAATATCAGCAAACTGGGGATGCACAGAATTTTGTCTAAAATTCCAACAATCAAGAAGGAGGACATACTGGTGCTGAAACTGGAAAAAGATGACAAAGCAGGAACTGTACCAAATGAAACATATGAAGTGTCTGTTGTCAAACATGAGAATGGCTGATAGTTGCAATCAATCTCTCCTTTATTAATGGATTTCCTTCAAAAATTAATGTCTTCCAAAAACATATTCATCAGGCATCACACTATTGGCATGCTAATGAAGTGAAGTCTTTCCAACTGGCTCTCATCTTTGGCTTTTTTTCTTCTTTTGGATTACTGCTAGTGGCTCCAAGTAAATAACTAGCTATTACAAACTCATCTATAAAAGAAACCCGTCACAGAAATTATCAAATGACCCGGTAGTCAGTGTCTGAATCTTCAATAACATGTTTTCATAGTGCTAGTTTTGAAATCTGGGAACTTATAATTGTGCCTATGCTTACATAAAAAGGCTACAGACAGAGCTACATTTTAAAAAGATGTTGGAATTTCTGCAGTTTCCATTCATTTTTTAGGACTGAGTACTTCAGCAAATCAGGATATTGCACTTATGAAACTCAGGTGTGGACAGGCCTATTTAAATTTAGTATTTACTGTAAGTCCAGTAGAATTTTAAAGCTAAGAATTACAGGCTGTAGCCAAACTACATGTAAACCCCTCCAAACTACTAGTTCAGGATGTCATATAAAATGTTATAAACAAACCTGTTATTTGATACAGCACTTTCATACCTACAGTTACTCTTCATTTACTGAACAAACTGTCAAACTGAACAAACTGCTTAATGAGAGGCACTGTCTCTGAAAATTCCTATCTGTCAGGAGGATTAATCTCATGAGAAATCGTTACCAGATCTGGTTGGTTGCACTTCTGTGGTACAACATGTTCTGGATCCTGAAGAAATAGGTTGTGTTTCCTCAAAGGTTGAAAAAAGAATCTGAGCTTAAAATGCTGAGATCTGTGATTTAATGAATTAACATCAACTAGCTTAGTGAAGGCTGTCCAATTTCAGATGATGCTAAAGCAAAGGTAAGCAAGATGGAAGAGGGCCTGAGACACAAGACAATTGCGTCATGACAAGAAGACATGACAGCTTGCAATACAGACTTTGGGCCCTGAAATTTGACTTCCACATGCCTGAAAGAATTCTTATCAGGAAGGAATTCCATCTTATTAAATTTTCTGTGATCAGTTGCAGCTATACAAAAAGAAACAAGCTAACAGTGAGATATGACAACACTGTCTTTAAGCAGTTTCTAAACCAGTAACAAATATATTTTTCAGCTGGTTACAGAGACACAAGAATAGTGAACAGGCAGCTCTCTGTGAGTGTTGGTAGTCAAGATTCTAAAGCAGATCTCAAAATTACCATTTGCAGATCTACATGATGCTAAGAATATTGAAAAAAAGTCACGGAACTAATCTGCTGATTACCCATCTCCATCCCTCTGGTTTCTGAAGAAGGTAGAGATACGGATTTCAAGGCTGGACTCTGAGTAGCTAAGAGCAAACATGAAAAAAAAAAAAAAATAATCATGATACCAAGACAGACACTCTTCTTGCAAGCAGTACAAAAATCTTATTTTAACTGTAATGAGCAATTTTTTGTTTGGTTTGAAGGTCTCTTCTTTCTACTAATTTTTACCCTAAACAAGCTGTGGCATACATTATCTAATAAAGCTGAATCCATATTACTTAAGAGGTTTCTCTTCACAGAGAAGCAGCTCCAACCCAAACACAATACCTTTGATCTTCACAGCAGTCACAGGTCTGTATAAACTGCTTACTATTACACTATGTATAACTATGTTAAAAGGAGGTGTAATGGGAAAAGATAAAAATAGAGTGCAATAAAGTCAGTGAAACTATCATGGAAGTAAACAGCATCCTTTATCTGTTATGTTGTAACGATGACTATTACAAAGACCTTACGGTTATTTCAGTTTGAAGTATGGCTAACCTGATGTGTGCTTTAACAAAAACAGTGAATCAAGGTGGAATTGGGCATTCTTATCTAAAGACCATCACGAATGTGTTTACACCATGTACCAGTTTTGCACTACTGTCCTGCTTCTAAGAAACAGAATTTTTCAAATGTGTGTACAGGCCAGTAAGCACCATTCTTTCCTGTAAGCTTATCTGTGCCCGTCACTCATGCTAATTTAGGTTATATTTGAAAGAGAAAATTTCCATCTTTGTTTTTAGTAGGTCTTTATCAAGATGAGTTTTTCTGAAAAGCAGTTGTACCAGAATTTTAGAAATAAACCTCTCTGAATGCTTGGGATTGAGAAAAACATTCAAATAACTAGGTGTAGGGTTCATTTCTAACACAGGCAATATAAATATAACCCAAAACATGAACAGACTTTTACTTTATATATTGGATCTGCTTTCCTATTTACTTTAAATCCAGCTTATCACATTAACAAATATGATCCCAGTTTACTACCCTGATATAACTGGACTCAGCGGTTGGACCAGATGATCACTGTAGGTCCTTCCAACTGAAACTATTCTTTTCTATATCTGTAGAGAAAAAAATACTACCAACGAAAGCTGTATGATTCACAGCTTTTGGCAAAAGCTTCCATTGATGCATTTACATCCAGTAAGACCTACGAAAGATCTCCCAAAGGCATCAGAGCATTAAAGGCATATTAACAAAGCTATATTTTCAGAAAGGATTGAATTCAAAATACACCGACCACACAGACAGTTTATAAAACAAAGGAGATGTATCCCTCTGGTACAATCAAGATAGAAAAATAGAGAAAAAAAAAGCCATGAGGGGAACTAGGGCAGAATACAGGTCACACACACTTAATCTTCAGAGATTAAATTTTGCTTTCTTTGCTGATTTTATGACAGCAGGTCATCAAGGCGTGAAGAGGCAGAACACAGAGAAATCTAATCTATATGAACCCCACCTTTGTTCTCACAAAATACCTTTGACTTTAGCACTGACTTCATGGGTAGCACAGACGCTCCAGCTGACCCAATGGCTGGGCCCAGCTTCACATAATTAAATAACACTTCTGCTAAGTGGAACAATTTGGCAAATATGGAAGACATGAAAACAAAACTAGAATAAATACTTGAATGAAACAGGTACTGTGACTCTTCTGTTACTATTTTATCTTTACCACTGGGACAAACACAGACTAGGTTATTATGCCCCAGGAGAAAGCAAAAATACTTCTCATCCCTAATAATCTTCAGGTTTTCAGCCACATTTATAGCAAATAGGTTCTTAAATCATCGTATCTCTCTCTCTCTCTCCCGTGCTGCCCCTAACTGGATTTGACCAAACTTCTTTCACCACAGTGAAAACAAATATGCATCCCCATCCCCTCAAACATATCTGGAAAAGAGCAGTTAAAAATAGTAGTAAATTAAAAAAAAATAGGTATAAGAATTTTCACATTCTTGAGAATTTGGTTCAAATACTCATTTCAAGAAGTAAGGGAAGTAAGGGTTCCTGGAAATTATTTTTAAATTTGGCAGACTGCAGTAAGTAAAAGTATGCTGTCTAAATAAACCAGCACTATTGCATAATAACTTCTTGACTAATGTTGAATGAAATATAAATCCACACCGATTCAAGGTCACTCCAGTTAACTAGTGTAATAGCTATTTATATAGATAGCAGCAACAAGCAGTTTCAGTAGAATGAGACATTTAGGATTAACATAATGACTCCGTGTAGAGAAATAGAGGTCTGTTATGCAAGCACAGGTCTTGAGAAGGGGAGACATAGGAAATGGCGTAGAAGAGTACAGGCATGGGATGATAAGGGATGGGAACTGGGAACTGGAGACCCCATGCCATAAACAACTCGGTGATGATCTATTATAAAAACTGCACACCTGAAGCTGGACAAAATTTACTTTGGGTTAACAACAAGAACAGAGAAATAGCATCTAACATACACAAAAGGCAACATATATGCTAAAATCACATGTAAGGTGTCTCTTGGAAGAGGGGAGAGAGAGAGAGAGAAATCATCAACATAAATGCCATACTCCTCCCAGCACAGGACTCCAGATGCTTCTAACTTGCTGAAACATCACCACTCACCACCAACACAAGCATGAATGCACCAAGCTTAGGACCCAGAGGCATAGTGGAAGGGTGAGCAAAACACCAGGAAAAAAGGGTAGAAGCTAAGATGGTTTTGTGTTACTGTTTTAACCATGTTACTGCTATTATTGAAGCTTTCTATATGGAAGTACTCCACCTGCATTAATATTCTTTGTTTTACTCTAAGTATCAAATCTAAACTAATGATGATTGTTGAACTATATAGTCCATTAAGGTGTGTTTCGTCTTTGCCCACAAGAAGATTTTGGCCCTAACATTTTGACCCTAACACAGGTAAAACTATTTTGAAAATCGGAACAGTGCCATACTTTCTCAAACATCAGGCCTTTCCAAAGTGTTCTGAAGTTCGTCACCAAACAACTGATGAATCGAGAAATAAGCAGATCTATGCATTTAAATCGCAACATCATCTACAAATTATGGCACTATTTAAACAGAACATACAAGTACTTGGCAAACTACATGAATACCCACAGAACTCATGTTCTCTGCAACAATACTCCAACTGTGAAATACAGTCAGTCTCAGAAGCTCATGGTGTAGGGTACTTCTAAGAACATTACAAAACTGAGTGTACAGATTTTAGCTAAGTATAAACTGCCATCATCATACTGTAGATACAAGTTATCCCATATTCTCACAAGGTTTTGTTTGTTTGTTTGTTTTTTAAAATTAAGCATTAATCTGGAGCATCCTGTCACAACAATAAAGCAAAACCAGGTTTATAATGAAAGAAGAAATCTGCAAATTCTGTGAAAAAAATCTAAAGCCTACCACATTTTATATACAGAATATTATTGCAGCTGAAGAATTAAAACCTACTAATAACAGAAATAAAAGAATCAGATAATTTTCTGCTGAAGTTTACAAAGAAAGTAATTACTGAGCTCTGTCAATGGACTTTTTGGGTCATCAGAGATTCTGGATCCAGAAGAAAGTGGCTGTGTTTCATTAGAAGTTATAATAAAAGAAATAATCCATAATAATTCTTGGTTAAGAACATTACAAGGCACAGCATGGATCTATACTTTGGCTTATAGACCACTCACTCCTGAAACCAATGATATTTAATAAAAAAGAAAAAAAAAGTAGTTCCAACGTAGGAAAAAAATCCACATAGCTTTCTCATTTAAAAAGGTGTGTGGAATTTTGGAAAGAAATCATTTTTTCCCTAATTGTAATATTAAGATCCATCAATCACAGGGATTTGGTAATGAACATCTGTCACTAACTATGATCACTTAGCCTGAAATTAATCAGTGACCTGTCTTGACTAAATTTTGTATTTTAATCTTTAAAACCGTGGCAGAAAAACAAGCAAGGTTCATTATCCTTAGAAAAAAATATTGATCAAAGTTAGAAAATTTGATTGACCAATGATTTAGCTTCAGGAGTTACTGAAAATCCACTTGCAACTGTAAAGGAAAAAAGACAAGAGAATACATAATTAACATAAACGAATAGGATTAAGTTAAAATATGTTTATTGAGAAGCATTAGCAGTCCTCTTCATGGGAAGATCTGTGTTTCAGTCCTGCAAATGCTGATGATCTTTTCCTTTATCGTATATCATCCTGCGTGTATGCCATCTGGGTCTTAAAGAAATCTAAACAAATTTAAAAAAAATAAAAATACAACCTCAAGTTTAGATTTGTGTTCAGAATTTTGCATCATTTGAGGATTAAAATACAGGCAACAAAATCAACATTAGAGAATTTAGAATTCTGATTACAAGAAGTAAGTGGATGCTGCTTCAAATCCAAGAACTAACAATACTACTATTTCGATTAGAAATCTCTCATTCTGAGACACTCTGAAAAAACTCAGTAAAGCTCTTCTTTCTTCCAGGAACAAATACAATTATATCATGTCACATGCAATACAAAACTTTACTTTTGCATCACCGTTGATGCTACCTAAATGAACCTTTCAACAGAAGAAAAACAAAGAGATAATTATTTCAGTTTAATCACTGAGGTTAATTTTACCGATGGAAATCTTATGTGATGTCAATCTACAGACCACATAGACAGAAAGCGTTGAACCACCCCATCAAATCTGCTAGCAATAATCGTATGTATAACAGCCACAGTTCAGCCAGAGCTAGATGCATCCTAATTTACATTTCATGTGTGAATTACTGGAAACACAAAGGGAACCAGAAATCACTAATTAGGACTTCTTTTGGAGTCAATAAAAAGGGGATGTAGCAAGTAGTAGAAAAAGTATGCTGAAGTGGAAAAAAGCATTTAATACATAAACAAGGTAAAAAGCAGCAAAATTAGTTACCCAGTATGTTTTGAGTTTGCACCAATTTGGGTTTAGGCGTTGATTTAAATTCCTCAGGTCCATGTTTTTTCTCAGCCTGAGCTAGAAGAAAGAAGCTTTATTTACTCTAGAATCCCTTTAAACTTTTCTTTACCTACTGCCCAAAGCCTTTCCTGACTACTGTTTTGCACCACCTGATCAGAGTATTTTCTGCAGCAGCTTGACACCATCATGACTAACGTTTATTTTTGTTTTCAGATATGAAGTCTATATCATAGGGTTTTTTTGCAGTTTTGTATAAGCAAAATAAAATAGAAGACACAAAGAGCAAAACTAAGATCAGAAGCTCACACTGTACTTCTGTTACAGCCTCATAAATTCATTGATATACATTGCAAACAAGATCCATTATATCAAAAAGTCTAGTTACAAATATTTTCCTTGCTATTCTGGAATTTAAAAAATCCTTTTAATATAAAATTTGTCAGGAAAATAATAAAGATTCACCTGTAATTCCTAAGCTTTTTCATTTTTTGAGTAATAATAAAATTGGCTTTTGACTTTCATTCATTCTTCTAATTCTGCATCTTCAGAGTAAAGCATGGGCAGTTTATTAAACAGCCATTAAATCATAGAATCATAGAATAGTTTGGGTTGGAAAGGACCTTAAGATCATCTAGTTCCAACCACCCTGCCAGGGGCAGGGTCACCTCCCACTAAACCATGCCACCCAAGGCCCTGCCCAATCCAGCCTTGAACACCGCCAGCGATGGAGCATTCACAACTTCCCTGGGCAACCCATTCCAGTGCCTCACCACCCTGACAGTAAAGAACTTCTTCCTCATATCCAATCTAAACTTCCCCTGTTTAAGTTTCAACCCGTTACCCCTTCTCCTCTCACTACAGTTCCTCATGAAGAGTCCCTCCCCAGCATCCCTATAGGCCCCCTTCAGATACTGGAAGGATGCTCTGAGGTCTCCACGCAGCCTTCTCTTCTCTAGGCTGAACAGACACAACTTTCTCAGCCTATCTTCATGCAGGAGGAGCTCCAGTCCCCTGATCATCCTCGTGGCCCTCCTTTGGACTTGTTCCAACAGTTCCATGTCCTTTTTATATTGAGGACACCAGAACTGCACACAACACTCCAAGTGAGGTCTCCCGAGAGCACAGTAGAGGGGCAGGATCACTTCCCACGACCTGCTGGTCACGCTCCTCTTGATGCAGCCAAGGATACGGTGGCTTTCTGGGCTGCAAGCACACAGTGCCGGCTCATGTTCATTTTCTCATCAACCAAAACCCCCAAGTCCTTCTCTGCAGGACTGCTCTGAATCTCTTCTCTGCCTAACCTGTAGCTGTGCCTGGGATTGCTCTGACCCGGGTGGAGGACCTTGCACTTGGCATGGTTAAACTTCATCAGGTTGGCATCAGCCCACCTCACAAGCATGTCAAGGTCCCTCTAGATGGCATTCCTTCCCTCCAACGGATCAACCGAAACACACAGTTTGGTGTCATCAGTAAACTTGCTGAGGGCGCACTCAATCCCACTGTCCATGTCACTGACAATGATGTTGAACAAGACCGGTCCCAACACCGATCCCTGAGGGACACCACTTGTTACTGGTCTCCAGCTGGACATTGAGCCATTGAGCACAACTCTTTGCGTGTGGCCATCCAGCCAGTTCTTTACCCACTGAGTGATCCACCTTATCAAATTGATGTCTCTCCAACTTAGAGACAAGGATGTCATGTGAGACAGTGTCAAACGCTTTGCACAAGTCCAGGTAGATGACATCAGCTGCTCTACCCCTGTCCATCAGTTCCGTAGCCCCATCATAGAAGTCCACCAGATTGGCCAGGCAGGATTTCCCCTTAGTGAAGCCATGCTGGCTGTCACCAACCACCTCGTTGTTTTTCATGTGCCTCAGTATGCCTTCCAGGAGAATCCGCTCCAAGATTTTGCCAGGCACAGAGGTGAGGCTGACTGGTCTGTAGTTCCCCGGCTCATCCATTTTCCCCTTCTTGAAAATGGAGGTTATATTTCCCTTTTTCCAGTCATCGGGAGCTTCACCTGACTGCCATGATTTTTCAAGTATGATGGACAGTGGCTTAGCAACTTCATTTGCCAGTTCCTTCAGGACCCGCGGATGGATTTCATCAGGTCCCATGGACTTGTAAAAATGTACCTAAACAGAATTGCTGACCATACTGTAATAAACTGGTGCACAATTATACTCTTCCTGTTGTTTCACACAGCACTTAATTCTTGTGGTATGCAAGTCAAGATCACTTCTCTCCATCTTGCTGGCAGTCCCACCGTGTTTAATCAGTCATACAGTGCACACAACCGCAATCTCAGACTATAAAATGTCAAAGTTTATTGATATGGAAAACAGGATGGTAAGGTCTTAGACTTCAGCCTTGAATGTTAAGAGCATTAATTCCTTCCACAGAGCTAACTGCACAATATTTGGCACGTTATTATTTAGAGGATATCTTTGATACCAGTGACGAGCATCAATATAGCACTAAGTTTTAGTATTCATTCAGTTTAATAAAAGATCATTTTCATTTTGAGACACAATAAAGGAGAGTTTTGTTTTTTCCAGCATGGTCTCCATGCTTTTTCCACAATCTACTGAGCATGGTTTAAGCAAGAACTGATCATGTAGGTTTATGAGGTTCTTCTTTCATTTTCTTAAGAAAACATGCTTTTTCCCACATTCTGCATAGTTACATAAATACTAGTACAGCTGCAAGTGCTACACTATTTTCTGCTTTTCAGTGCCACAAAAACTGGAATCTCCACAGACGCTGCCTTGCTGGGACCAAATTCAGCTTCTACTACATTAGTTACAGTGCAGTTACTTCCACTGCAGGGCAAGGCATATTTTGTTCTACAGTGAAGTTAAAGCAATTTTTCCTTATGAAGCTGTGGAAGAAAATTCATCCTGAAAAGATCCAGAAACAGCTAACAAACCCATACCTCCAAAGTACCTCAGAAGGACTTCAAAAGCTAGCATTTCTTTTTGGTGAAATGCAACCATTAAAAAAAAACCCAAAACAACAAAACAAAAAAAAAAAAAAACCTGCAACAAAACCACCAAAAGCTAATACAGAAAGTTAGAACTCATTATTCTTTGGGTTCTTTTTAGAGGTCAGATGGTTTACACACGTATAAGGCATGTCTTTTGTCAGCTAAGTTAGCTGTGCAAGCTGAACAAAAAATAGCATGTCTACAATTGGGATAAAAGAAAGCAAGCTCTCCTCTGTTCTGCACAGTACATTGTAGGGATGATATGACATAACATCAGACATTTTTGTAAAAAAAGATACAAGTGGCAGAAAATTTAGGATTTAAATGTAAATTAAAGAGAGAAATACCATTCAGACAACATTTCTTATACAATTTTTCCTCTAACTTCTTTTGGCCTTCTCATTCATGCTCCTCTTTTCCTCCACAACTAGAATTAAGACGTTCTGAGGGAAGCAATAATCTCATTCCTTCTCATATCCCACATGAACACAAGGGGAAGCCTTCAGGAGCCAGAAGGACAATAGGAGGAGCAGAACTCGGGAAACATGTCAACAAATGAATTATTGCCACTAAACATTAACCCTAGATAACTTTTCATTTCAAGCCTATTCTCTATTTGACAAAGGTACTTTGATAAATTTCTAATATAATCCGTTACATAAAGAAATAACTTGCTCTTTTATATAAAAAAAAATTATTTAAAATAGTCCTTACATGTCCTGGACAACTGTGCTGCTATTTCTGTTATTTTACTGCAATTTCCCTCTGAAGTTAATGAAAAGGCTCACAATTCAACTGAGAGAAAAAAAGTAGTGGTAGTTTGAGTTATGTTAGACAGCATTTTAAAGATTGAAGGGGGGTGAGGAAGGGTAAGCATTTTGAATTTGTGCTGTTGTGTTACAGATAAATTTGTCCTAAGTGGAAAATATTGGAACAAGCCTGGAAAAAACAAAGCATGAAAGAGCTCACTAACCAGTGTTTCCATGGAAGTGCATGCCAAGGGAGGGGAGGCCTGAAATTGAGAAAATGATGGGATGCCTGCCTGACAAATACACCAAAACCAGTTACTGAACTATGTCTCACCACAAAATACTCCCTTTGACAAAGGTCCAGTGGAATACAAGAGTGGCCCAGCTCACTGAACATTTCAGCTGGTTGAAATGATTCAAGCTGCTTTCTTCCCTTCTTCCATGACAGATGACACAATGGCTGCTACAGCACATGGCTCCTTTTAAAACAGTGTTCCGTTGTCAATTCTGGCACCAGTTCTTAAACCATTCATAGCAAACAATTGCTATGCCTTAACATTCAAGTAGTCAAGCCTGAATGAAATATAATGAAGTAGATCCTATTGCTAAACTCAACTAATTGTGCCTATGTATCACCCTGTCTCTCAAACACAACCCTTGCAAAATGCTGGTGCTCAGATTTCTCGCTCAAAGTCTGGCTCAAATGCTTAAGCATTCAAGTTATTTTTGCATATGCAATGACCAGACGGAAATGACACTTGAAGACCTTACTTTGTCTTTTAAAGGATTCGCTTGCACTTCTCTATTTCCTGCCACTTTTTTTTTTTTCTCTCTTTAACTGAAATACTGTAACCACAATGAGCACATTCTTTAGTGTAAATTGTGTGGCATACTCTTACATCAGCACTCTGATCAAGAAAGAATGACTGAAAGGAATGGTCACCACAGAAAAAAACATGGAAGCAAAACCACAGAGGAAGCATGGAGAGGAAGATGAAAATTATTCTAAACATTTCAGTAAACAAATAATGGCATGATAGCAGTGAGAACATATTTAATTGCAACAAATGCTTCTATATCACTTGGCACTAAAAAGACAGTGCTTGCTTAATTATCATGCATAATAAAACACACCAGCAACTTAACAAACGTATAATTCTGTGTTTATGGTTAGAAATACTGCGTGCCAGGTACATAAACATCATTATCGAGCACAAAGGAAATGGAATGGATTGATTCTCTCCTCCCCAGGTGATACATCACTTCTGGCATCACATTTCACACCATTTACCTGATTAACCAATAAGTTCCAGCACAAGGAGTGATGTATTTTAGATGAATGCAAGCCTGAGGATTACAATTTTGCAGGAGAGCCAGTTATAAATTATCTTTTGGTTCTCACTTTCACAAAATGGCAAATTCTGTGAAATGTATTTGTAGATTGCAGTTACTCAGACAAGGATATTAATTCAGTAAAATAGCTGCAGAATTTAAGTCCACAAGAGACCACAAACTGTAAACCAAAAAAATTTGGAAAAAAAGAATTCTTTACAGTTTTTTAAAAAGTATCCACTGTTTCAAATGTGAGGCAATCTGCTTGTTACACAAATGCTAAACTTGCAAAGTTCAGAGCCCCCTTTGAGAATAAATTCCTTTGGGAGCATCTTTGTTTTCCTCTTAATAATTAGTATGAACAGAAAAGAGCCAGTCATATGAAGGCTCTGCAGAAAGAAATTGATGGTCAAACCTAGAATTTGGCAAATACATATCTACTGAATGAAAAATAAAATTCCACAAACATTTTCAGAAAAAAAAGAAAAAGATGGATTGTTTAGTCTAAAAGGTGGTTGCCAATCATTACATGAGTTTGCTGTATTACTTCATCCCACACTTCTTTTACTCCCAAATATTATTTGGGATGGTTTTTGTCTACTTGTTTGTTTTAATTAAAGACTGAGTTGGTCTGATGGCACAAAGTATCGTATCTTTGATATACTTATGGAATAAAATGAACGCAGTCATGTTTAAGGGCAGTATTCCGTGCGAATTGTGTGATATCAAAGGAATAATGTGCTACACCATTTCAACCAGCCAGGAAATACTTTCTAGAAGGAATAGCGTAATGCCAGCAAGACAACATGATATGATTAAGCTAGACCAAAGCACACCATCACTATATTGTTTCCATAAATTCCTTTTTAACTTTAAAGCCTTGCCACTGCTTAAGCCTCCTTTCTCCCTTACAGAAAAGAAGTTGACAGAAGTCAACTATTGTCTCTAATGACAACATAATCAAGACAGCAAGCATAATGAAGTCTCACTTATAGGATAAAAGCCAGACTATAAAAAATGAAGGTAGGCATATGACTACTTAAACAATTCTAGAATGTGGGTTGATAAAGTAGGTGGAGAGTCTCTCTTCATCGTTTGACACAAAGCAATCTAGTTCTGTCCAATCTTTTGCTCAGATCACAAATGTTAAGCTATAGGGCTATACTTGTCATATGACTTCATAAAGTAGACTATGTTGCACTAACTTGTTTCCTAAGCAAAGGGAGCCAGATCATGTGAGTTTTAAAATAACACTTCATGGTTTTGAACAGCATAAGAAATCAGCATCTGAGTAAGTCCTTTTAAATAAATGATATTTTTTCAGGCACAGGTAGATGATAAAAAACTTCAGTCTTCAAAATATACAAGTTACGATACATTTCACAATCATATAACCTTGAATATGAGTCTAGGTTCAAATATTATATCCCTTTCCCATGTATGTGAACAGCTTCCGTTTACATTAATAAGACCAGTAAGTCCACAAAGACAGCATAGAATCATAGAATCATAGAATAGTTAGGGTTGGAAAGCACCTTAAGATCATTTAGTTCCAACCCCTGCCAGGGGCAGGGTCACCTCACTATAAACCATGCCACCCAAGGCCCTGTCCAATCCAGCCTTGAACACCACCAGCGATGGAGCATTCACAACTTCCCTGGGCAATCTATTCCAGTGCCTCACCACCCTTACAGTAAAGAATTTCTTCCTCATATCCAGCCTAAACTTCCCCTGTTTAAGTTTGAACCCGTTACCCCTTCTCCTCTCACTACAGTTCCTCATGAAGACTCCCTCCCCCGCATCCCTATAGGCCCCCTTCAGATACTGGAAGGATGCTCTGAGGTCTCCACGCAGTCTTCTCTTCTCCAGGCTGAACAGACACAACTTTCTCGTCCTATCTTCATATGGGAGGTACTCCAGCCTGTTGATCACCTCGTGGCCCTCCTTTGGACTTGTTCCAACAGTTCCATGTCCTTTTTATATTGAGGACACCAGAACTGCACACAAGACTCCAAGTGAGGTCTCACAAGAGCAGACTAGAGGGGCAGGATCACTTCCCACGACCTGCTGGTCACGCTCCTCTTGATGCAGCCCAGCATACAGTTGGCTTTCTGGGCTGCGAGCGCACACTGCCGGCTCGTGTTCATTTTCTCATCAACCAAAACCCCCAAGTCCTTCTCTGCATGACTGCTCTGAATCTCTTTTCTGCCCAACCTGTAGCTGTGCCTGGGATTGCTCTGACCCAGGTGGAGGACCTTGCACTTGGCATGGTTAAACTTCATCAGGTTGGCATCTGCCCATCTCACAAGGGTGTCAAGGTCCCTCTGGATGGCATTCCTTCCCTCCAACGGATCAACCGAACCACACAGTTTGGTGTCATCCGCGAACTAACTGAGGGCGCACTCAATCCCACCGTCCATGTCACTGACAAAGATGTTGAACAAGACCGGTCCCAACACCGATCCCTGAGGGACACCACTTGTTACTGGTCTCCAGCTGGACATTGAGCCATTGAGCAGAACTCTTTGCGTGCAGCCATCCAGCCAGTTCTTTATCCACCGAGTGATCCACCAATCAAATTGATGTCTCTCCAACTTAGAGACAAGGATGTCATGTGAGACAGTGTGGAACGCTTTGCACAAGTCCAGGTAGATGACATCAACTGCTCTACCCCTGTCCATCAGTTCCGTAGCCCCATCATAGAAGGCCACCAGATTGGTCAGGCAGGATTTCCCCTTACTGAAGCCATGCTGGCTGTCACCAACCACCTTGTTGTTTTTCATGTGCCTCAGTATGCCTTCCAGGAGAATCTGCTCCAAGATTTTGCCAGGCACAGAGGTGAGACTGACTGGTCTGTAGTTCCCTGGTGCATCCATTTTCCTCTTCTTGAAAATGGGGGTTATATTTCCCTTTTTCCAGTCATCGGGAACTTCACCCGACTGCCATGATTTTTCAAGTATGATGGACAGTGGCTTAGCAACTTCATTTGCCAGCTCCTTCAGGACCCGCGGATGGATTTCATCAGGTCCCATGGACTTGTATATTTTCAGGTTCTTAAGATGGTCTTGAACCAGATCCTCTCCTACAGTGGGCCCAGGGTCTTCATTCTCACTGTCCCTGCATCTGCCTTCCAAGACTTGGATGCTGTGGTTGGAGCATTTGCCAGTGAAGACTGAGGCAAAGATGTCGTTAAGAACCTCAGCCTTCTCCAAATCCAGGGTAGCCAGTTCTCCTGATAGCTTCTGGAGAGAGCCCACGTTGTCCCTAGTCTGCCTTTTATTTGTAATGTACCTCTAGAATCCCTTCCTGTTATCCTTAACATCCCTATCCAAGTTTAATTCTAAGTGGTCAAGATTAATGTGTTCAAAACTGAGCTTAAACGGGTCATCATGCTGTTGTCCTCTAAGCCTCTGAGCTTGTTACTGTGATCATTCCATCTTAATGTCACGCATGCATTTTGCACAATCATACTATTTTCCCTAATTTGCTTCTTCGCATATTTCATGGAAGTTACAAGTTCAAGGTGCATCATCAGAGAACTCATTTTGCCATGCTTCACAATTTCAAGGCATCCGGCACCCCACAAAGATATGGTTCTAAGTTTTTTTATAAACCTAACAACTTTCCCCTCAAATTCAGATTTTTCTTCAGATTTTTGTCTACATCTGTCAGTCATGGCTGCTAATTCAGCTACATTATCCTCCTGTTTTCCCATTACCGCCTTTAACTGCAGATTGAGCAACACAAAGATGTACTTAATTTTAGCTAATATATTTGGAAAAAATATTCCACAGTTCCTAAAAAGAGAATTTTCGTTACCTGGGAGGGATTCTGGAGAGATTTCTTGAACTGCTGGTGTTCTGGATTCAGCAGGCCACACTTGAGTTTCATTCTTAGCTAAAGGGACAAAACATAAGAGAGTGATTGCAGATCTGCTCTGTTCTACTACAGATTTATTTTTGTCCTACTTCAGTTTGCCAAAGTAAAATGAAACGCACAAATGTGGAAAGCTGAAAACCTTTAGGAATCAATGAACTTCCACTGTACAGTCAGTACAAACATCTATCTAGGTATGTTAAACACATGCTTTTTGAATTTGTTTTGTTCATTAAAAGATTCCTTAAAAAAAAATTTACAGCATGGAATTTAATGCCTTATGAATCATTACTTTCATAGTGCAAAATAGTTCTCAATGTTTTTCATTTTCTAGCATTTCAAGCATTAACAGCAAAAATGCTTTTCAAAATTCAGAGATGTAATATAGCTTTAAGCATTATAAAAGAATAATTTAATAAATTTTCAAATACAATGGAATTTTCACAGTAGTCATGTCCTTATTTTCCTTTACATTACTTCTAAAAATTACAGTAGTATGACAATAGCCTTCTATTTTGACAGATGGAAAGATATTCCAGCAGTGGATATAAGGAAAATTAATTAATTTTGACTTGAATAATACACTTGTGTTTTTTTTTCCACCGAGGACTAAGGCAATACACTTTGTGGTATTTTTCTGGACTACTACTCTTTTAAAAAAGCTAGTAAGATTTTTTACTAGTTTTTATAGAAAAAAAAAACAACAAAAAAACAAACTTTAAGAATTCAATTGGTATGATACTCTTTGACGCTATATTTTGACTTTTCTAAATAATACAGGATTAGAGTAGTCGCAGCGTGTCAGCAAACTATAATTTGTCATAACTCTGCACACAGATAAGCCTTATTACATGTTATTGTAGACATATATCATTCTCAGACATCAGTGAAAGGTATCTGTATACATTTGGACAGTATGTCTTCTTGTCAATTATATTATACATTTAAGCTCTTTCTCAGAGTACTTTTGCTTTACAAGCAATGATGCTACCCTGTTTTACACTCCTTTGAAATCCAGTAGTTATTTGTGTGTATACCAATGTACTTCACATTCTCTATTAAGGAACACATGTTAAACAGAACAGAACAAAACATCATCAGTCTGCTCTGGTTTTTTTCACAAAGGTGTCTGTGTAAACTACCATAAACAGTAGCTCCAAATTGGCATTGCACCAGCTATCTATTTTAGACATATCTGAGCATTCAAATTTAGAAGTCCAAGTTCTACAGTCAGCCTGTTGAGGAAGTTTGACATCTCTAGGTCAACTGAAGTTACCTTTGTCTTTTTTCCCATTTTTGCTCATAGTCACATTCTGCCATTTTTACTGTGCATACTTCTGAACCTTATGACCTATTTGAAAATACAATATTCTTTTCCTGCATAATATTTTTTCTATTTCTTACTCAAACACATTCAAATATTTTCCTACTATCTAACTCTACCCTCACATGTACACTGTATCTTAACAGGAACAAGTACCACTGTTTAATCACTGCAAGGCAAGCCAGCCTGAGAATGCACCATGGCCATCGATGGAGCAGCAGAATAAATTAATCAAAGCAGAAATAAGAAAGAAAAAAAAAAAAAAAAAGAATAAAATCTGACTCAGTTGTTTGGAGTTCAAATTAAGTATTAAGCCAAGTCAAAAGTCACCAGCTCCAGAACTCTACTCTGTGAAAGATGTACTGGTGGCATTATTAAGGTTTGTGATGATAGTTGTATGCTAGTTTGCAGATCTTAAGCAAAAGCCTCAATTAAGCTTGTTCCTGTGGGTTTCAGGCATATTCAAAAGATCCACATGAAACCTGTACTGGAATGTTCTAATTTCTGGTTACCATTTTTCATTGATTTAATTACAGATTATAAATAGGAGTCTTTTCATGAAACCATTTCTCACATATACTCAAGCCAGGATTCATATAATTAAAATTCACTGAAAATCTGGTCTTTCAAATGGGCACACAGACTTCCATTTTTAAAGACACTTATTGAAAAATATAACCTAGAAAAAAAAATAGAAATAGGATAGATTGTAATACAAAACAAACCCCCGGAAGTCCATAAAAATAACTAGTTTCCTCCTCTTCTCCATGGATCAAAGCTACTTCATATTCTTTTAAAATGGCTGTGAAATACCTTAAAAACCTATTTGGATGTTTTAAAATAAGTAGATTTCCATGAATTGTTATAAGTGCAAGCTACTCATTAATTAGACAAATAGAAAAAATAAGGTAAAGGAGGAAAAAGAAGGACTTTTCTTTTTGCACATATGATCTCACTTTATTACACTTCTGATACTGCTTGTGAGCAATACAAGCTTAGTTCATTTCTGCTTACCCATTTTTTTTGTGGATGCTTGAGGTATGTCATCTATTGGCACGAGAGGGGGAAGTTTCTGCTGAGTTTCATTGAGACCCGGAACAATAAGATGCACTACACAGAAAGATAAGTATTATTAATTCCAGAAGGGATGAAAAATACAGTCTACCCTCTGAGATAGGTGAGCAAGTACTACTGAACCACTGGGAGCTTAGTCTGAGTATCTGCGACGTTAGTCTTATTCAGTAATTATTAATCCTATTTGGTGCTATTTCCCCTTTATATCACTCAGTGTATTACCATTCCACAATTAATCAGAATTGAAAACATTCAATCCTGGAGTACGCAACCGTGGAATTCTGCTGTATAACAGATGCTTGGACATTCTGTCTGGTGGGTCTGGAAGACGCAACACCAAACACGGTTAGCAAGTATCTGAGTCATAGAAATATGCTAAAACTCTCACAAAGCCAACTTAAGCCAAAGTTATGAAGTTCTATAAAGTATGCATGCACATATAAAGGACTAAACACCTTCCTGAATCCAGGAATAAATTGGTCACGAGGAACATGATGCTGTGAGCCTTTCCTATCTACTTCAGGCATACCAGTAGTTCACCACACTAAGCAGTATGATATTCCTTTCCTTATGACAGTCTTTTCCCTATTTTTTCCCTGTTTTTCCCTATCTGTTCTTGCAGGTCAAACACAAACAGAAAGCATGAAACTGAATGCCTTCAGAGAAACAGTTATGGCCGAGATCTAACATTAAGCTCTAGTTACAAGGAAAGTTACAATACACATAACTATAGCCTAATATATCAGTAGAGGTTTGTCTGTATGCTATCATAGTAGCTTAAAACCAAAAAGAAATAAAAAGAACCCCTCATCTCAGTAAGATTTTTGCCACAGAACTTTACTTAAGTATGAAAGAACTTCATGTCTTAAACAATGATAATATCTTCTTTTAAATACTATGACAAGAAAATGATTCTATTTCCCTTAGGCTACATCATCCTTGAACCATCAGTACCACCATAAGATATAACAAATACTGTCTGAACCAGCTGCAAAATACCTTTTGATATGCAAGGAAAGAACTATCAAGATCAAGAAAATTAAAAGCATTTACACAGTTCTAATTCTCAGGCAAAGATGAGGAAAATAATAAAAATATCTTCTAGTCACCTAATATTGCTCCTGGGAGTGAAGAACTATCTGAAGTTTTTGATTGCGTCCGATTTTGAATAACTGTGGAGACAACATAGGGATATTAGAAGACAAATTTTAAAAACAAAAAAAAAAAAAAAAAAAAAAGAAGCAAAACCACACCTGAGACAAGCTTCAGCATTCCAAATATCTTCCCTCAACTTAATAACTGGAGATGAGGACACCATCTTAATCATGTCTGTATTTACATTGAGTTTAAGGGACTTCAGACGGTTTTTCCTCTACATCACCTCTTAACTGTGCATCTCTCTTTCCCCTAGCATATCAGGTTTATATCCTTGCTGAAAAATGACATCCTATGCTTATATTAATATAGGGCCAGCTCCAGGCCATCTCATTACCCTGCCATTCACAAGTCTTCAAAAAAGATGTATGTATGCCAGTACAGTCGCATTTTAGTGGTAATACTGTATTTTGTTTTCACTCCACCCTCTAGTGTTTTCTTTTTCCTGAACTGTCAGCTACCCCCAAAGACAATTTGCTTGATTTTATTAATTAAAACTATTCTCTGTACAGTTTCTGTTACCAAGTTTTAATTGCAGTTTAGTTTCTACCAGCTATCTTTCAGTACTTAATTTTCAAAGATAACTACTATACTACCTCTCCCTACTAGAGAAACAAGCATTTCTAAAGGAGAATATGTATAAGTCTACTGTAGATACTGCCACTGACCAGGGAAAGTAGAAGAAGGGAGTCTAAGTTGATGACTTAGCTGAAGATACCCACAAAAAAGCTGGTAGTATGAATCTTATCCATACTGCTGCCCTTCACGCTTATCAAGTTTATTATCCAATGCATATCTGGGAGATCAACATACCTGGACAATCCAGTTGAAAGATCAGCACTGTTCTATATCCACTTAATGACTCAATGAAGTCATTGTTTATAACGCAATGTAGTAGCTCACTTTATTAATAGAGTTAGGTAACAGCTTAATAGTACTTGTAATTAAAGGATATGGTAGTATGTAATATTCCACCTATTCTAAAAGGAAACTTTCATGACATTCCATCCAAGTCAGAGGTTCAGAGGTTTGGTTTGTTTTTTATTTTAATGTTAAGTTACTCTTGCACAGCATAAGAATCAAATAAAAAAAACCCCAAAAAACAAAAAAAACCCCACCAAATTTACCTTGTTTGATTATTGTGACAGGGACCAATCTCTTATTATCACGCAGTTTAAGCTGAGAGAAGAGGAAAGAAAAAAAAAAAAGCCTTGGGATAAATGCCAGAATTGAACTTTCTTAGTAATAAAAACAGAGGGCTCCAATCCAATGCCATTCCTGCCTCAAGTTAACACTGGATATGGCTCTTGCCCTGATCACTATTGCTTTAATTCCCATGAGCTATTATAGTAATACAGCATTTTTATCTCCTTTTTCAGCTTGAGATGTTTTGCTTCACAAAACCACAGTGTTTGACAGCTTAGGAATCCTGAATCCTTTTTTCTTTTAAGAATCTCTTGAGCACTCACTGGGGAATAGACCAGAAGACTTTGAAATGCTGAAATTTTAACTACAACAAAACATCTGGAACGTATGCATATACAAATTTGATCACATGATATATATGTATTCTCAGTAATATATATTTAGAACACAAACTATTCCAGAAACAGGTGTACATTTGTAAACTATCAACACTCTTGGGTGCTTAAAGGAGATTAACTCAAAGTAATTTTATTTGGTAAAATTATTTCCAAAGTATAATTGGCCAGCCACCCATATTCTCACATTTTTATGCTAAATACTTGGACTTTTCTGCTGCTCACTTGTCTTCGACCCAGATTACTTTTTGTTTAAGTGTGGATCTTTTCCAGCATTTAATACCACAAGCATAAGAAACACATGAATGGACCCCACATTTATTAAAAGGAAGAAAACAGCTGATCCCAAAGATCATGTATCACTATTCACTACCACACATGGGTACTGGGAACAACTTCTGAAAGCTTAATAATACACATGGGCTTTGAGAAGAGGTAGACTGTAATGACAGCAATACAAAACTGATAAATACAATTAAAGTGGATTTTGTTTTTTTCCAGTTCTGAGTTACAAGAATGAAAGGAACTCAGACAATTACCCTTCTGTGTTAAATGTACACCACTAATGTAGGAATCAGTTAATGTTAATTTTGGATTCCATGACATCTGGTCTATTTCACGTGAAAGAACACTTCCATGAAAATTAAGCATTTGAAGATGAAGCTTTAATTATTTACCTAAGGTTTACTATTTTTGCTCTATTCTAAATATATATATATATATATATATAAAGCTTTAAAAGCAATGGCTGGGTACCCATCAGACACATTGCAAAGTCTAAGAAGCTGGAAGAAAACAAATCTTAACAAGTAGGATGGCCCTTTCCTCAGGGAAATGGAGAGAGGCTGCTTATTCTGTGGAAGGTATTACTTTCTGCTGCCTGATAATGTTTTCACATTGGCATGAACATGATAAGAAATTAACTGGAGGTTTCAATCACTGACATTAATGAAGGATAAAAAATTATCTTCCTTTTATGTTAGTTATTTTTCCTTTGTTTATTAACCTTGTTTATTAACAAAGTTAATTTCTATTGTGCCTTCAAGTGAAAAAAAGTGTGTTGCAGATGATCAGCTTTAGAAGTAACCCTGCTTTTCATATGACTGAGAAGAGGGATGAAATGCATTTATCAGAAGGAGGTGTTCATTTTACTGCATTTATCATCAGAAGCCCTACAACCAATATACAAATCAAATCAAATCAACAGCTCTCAAGCTGTAGTGACATGAAATCCATTACCACAGCTGATATTATTACACTGCTCACTTGCATGAATCTTCAAGTGTGGCTCTTGGAATCTACCAATGTTTCATCAGTCCTCTCCTTTCAGCCTGCAAAAAGTGCCTATTTTAGATATTTCTATATCTAATAAAATCTACTACTTGGACAAACAATTTCAGAAACATCAGCATGTCATTTGTAGGAATGACACTATTATATATTATACAATTACATTATTTTCCAGGCAGACAACATAAAGCATATAGGTATTAGGAACATCAGTTATTAAAATTAGTGTGGCATCTCTACAAATGAGGAAAGATGATAAGTAAGGTATTTATTAACTTCAAAGGAAAATTAAGGATGCAAATTATACCATAAATCAGGCATCTTAACTTCTGACCATAATCCTATGGTATAATATAAAGGACTGAAGTTCTCCGACATGCTTGCAAACGGCATATGGCAACATTACTTTAAGAGATACTTGTTCTTTCTGCCTCTCGTATGCAAATATCCACAAATAAATGGCATACACATAAGAGAATCCTCAAGAAAGCATTACGATCAACCCAGATTGATTAAGTTTTTGAAGAGCAGGCACGTTTTCTTCTCGAGTTTTACAACTGATCGAAGCTATGAGTCCTGCTTTTTGGCTGGGGAAAAAAAAATCATATTCAAGAGGACCCCACCTTTCAAACTGACATTATGGAATTACAGAAACCTAATCAGACAGAAGAGGAAATAAACTTCTACTGCATTCTCTCCACCCTACACCACCCATTGTTTATGGGAAAAAGAATGACTAGCTCTAGAACTCTCCTTTTCTTCCCTCCTCTCACTAGTTGTAGCTTACACAGCCCCAGGAGCTTAGTCAAACTTAAAGGGTGAACCTGTCAAAGGAAACACAAGCTGATATGTGACCAATGTTGAAAGGGCAGAATGACTAGATAGATCTGTAATGTTGCTTTAATAAACACCCTTTAAAAATGTCTCTTCACACAGAAGAGTTCGGACCATGTTGATAGGAGCCAGTTGTATCTCTGGAGCAAAATAAGGCACAAACAAAGCTAGGCCTAAATAGCACTCATGCTGGCTTTGCACTTATGATGTGATTGCATCCCTGAAACATACCCCACCTAATACCGTGGAAACTGAAGTAATAACGTAACTTAAGAGCTGGCCAGCATCTGTTTCCCAGCCTCAGTTTTGTGGCTTTTTGTACCACTAAAGTGAGAACGATAAGAGAATTTTTAGAATAATCTATGAAATGTTTTCATATTTCTGTGGAGGGTGATAAAGCAGTACTGCTCTGGACCTAAGCCCTGTGAAGCTAGCTAAAAAGACTAGATGTTGGCTCCAGTCCTCCTCTCAAGCTTAAGCTGTGCAAATATTCGGAAAACTGTTTCAGCTTACTTTCTCAGGACTTCTCTTGCATAAATAGAATCCCTGCTTCCACAGAAGCAGCATAACAGGGTCAGCGTCCTGGCACACAGGGTTTGCTAAGAAAAATAAAGGAACGCAGCTTGCACTCTGTATGTCAGAATGAATTTACCTGGTCTTGGGATGTTGTGTGTAACTTTAAATGTTAACGGGACCAGTGGGAAGAACGGTAAAGTTGATTTTATCACCAACATAATGAGATGAGCAGCTTCTTGAATAAATAATCAATTGGCTTCATATTACTTAAAGATAAAACAGGTTGTCTTGAACGTGAGATATGACTGTGCTACTGATAACCTAAGCATTATGCTGCTCTAATTCTGTATGCAATGCTAAAATCAAAGTATTACTGTCCTAATTGAATGCCTAATTATTTCTACAAGAAAATGCATGTAATGAATGGTGATTTGATGCATGAAGGAATTACAGGTGTGATAATTAAAGATCATTTACAATATTGTACAATACTGTCATGGGTTCAGCAGCAGCAGTCATTTTTCTCCTTCTTGGTAGCTGGTGCAGCACTGTGTTTTTGACTTTCAGCCTGGGAACAGAGCTGATAACACCAGTGTTTTCAGTTACTGCTTGGTAATGTTTTGGTTTGACCAAGGACTTTCTGAGCCTCATGCTCTGCCAGGGAGGAGGGGAAGCCAGCAGGAAGCAGAGACAGGACACCTGACCCAAACTGACCAAAGAGGTATTCCATGCCACAGCACGTCATGCCCAGGATGTAAAACAGAGAGCAGAGACCCAGAAGGGTGGGGGTGCACTGCTTGGTCGGGCTGGGTATCAGGTGGTGAGCGATTGTATTTTTTTCCCTTGTATTTGCCTTGTCATTATTATTATTGGTGGTAGCAGTAGTGGTCTTGTGTTATACTTTAGTTACTAAACTGTTCTTATCTCAACCTGTGGGAGTTGCATTCTTTTGATTCTCCTTCCCATCCCTCCGGGAGAGGGGGGAAGAAAGAGAGGGGAGTGAGTGAGGTAAACTGCGTGAGTTAGAAAGGCTTAAACCACGAAAAATATGAAGAAAGAACAGTGAGAAGCCATACAGGACCATTGCCTACCAAGAAAACATTTGGAAAATTAGGCAGAAGAGAATTGTGAAGAATGGATTGTTCCCTCACAACAACCATCACTCATGAGTCAACCCTTTAAAATGTCTGAAGTAACAAGGATTTCTAAAACTTTCCGCAGGAAGTTACCCCATAGTCTAGTCAGGGGCAGTACCTTAAAAACAAAGTGTCATGGGTTCAGCAGCAGCAGTCATTTTTCTCCTTCTTGGTAGCTGGTGCAGCGCTGTGTTTTTGACTTTCAGCCTGGGAACAGCGCTGATAACACCAGTGTTTTGGTTACTGCTTAGTGATATTTTGGTTTGACCAAGCACTTTCTGAGTCTCATGCTCTGCCAGGGAGGAGGGGAAGCCAGCAGGAAGCAGAGACAGGACACCTGACCCAAACTGACCAAAGAGGTATTCCATGCCACAGCACGTCATGCCCAGGATGTAAAACAGAGAGCAGAGACCCAGAAGGGTGGGGGTGCACTGCTTGGTCAGGCTGGGGATAGGTGGTGAGCGACTGTATTCCTTCCTTGTATTTGCCTTGTCATTATTATTATTGGTGGAAGCAGTAGTGGTCTTGTGTTATGTCTAAGTTACTAAACTGTTTTTATCTCAACCTGTGGGAGTTGCATTCTTTCGATTCTCCTTCCAATCACTCCAGGAGCAGGGGGAAGAAAGAGGGTGGAAGTGACTGAGGTAAACCGTGTGAGTTATAGAGGCTTAAACCACGACACAAAGCAAAACCACAACAAAGAAACAAAACAAAGCAAAACACAGAAGATTACCTGCTGAAATTTGCAATGTGATGAAAAATTAAGGAAAGGAAATAAGAAACTTTAACCCCCTAGTAGAGGCAGTAATGCTCAAAAGTTATGAGTAAAATGTCTCTTTCACTGTACTAAAACTTGTCCACTAACAGGTTCAACCGACATATGGATGCTACATTTCTGCTTCAGCTCTTGAAGTGAAAAGTATCTGCATGCGTGAATCCACAAACCCACCCATGACTGCTTGACAGCTGTTCCGTCAAATGCCAGATGAGGAGGGAAAAAAAAAGTAAAACAAAAAGGAGGAAATTAATAAATATTGATATTTATGTATTTATTTACAATAATCTTGGAATGCTTTGATGAAACAGTTAAAAATTTTACTTTGCCACTTGCAAGGATGTAATGAACGGCCTACCTATTTTGATAAGCACATTAAATTGCCCCTTCCAGCTTCCTCTGGTTCTGCAGTTTCCTCACATGTAAGAACCACTAGTGAATGATTGCAGTGATCATGAGATGGTTGGATTTGAGATCCACAGGACAGTGAGAAGAGTGTGCAGCAAGCTCACTGCCCTAGACTTCAAGAGAGCACCCTTTGGTCTCTTCAGGAACATGCCTGGTAAGATTCCATGGGATATAGCCCTAGAGGGCAGGGGGGCCCAAGACTCTTGGTTGATATTCAAGGATCACCTGCTGCAAGCTCAGGAGTGTTGCATCCCTACTAGAAGGAAGTGCTGCAGGAGGGCCAGGAGACCTCCTTGGATGGATAAGGAGCTGCTGAGGAAAATTTGAAGGACAAAAGAGGCTTCTAAAAGGTGGAAGCAAGGACAGACAGCCTTGGAAGAATACAGGGATGGTGTCTGGGAAGCTAGGGACCAGGTTAGGAAAGCTAAAGCCCAGTTAGAATTGAACTTGGCTAGGGATGTTAAGGATAAGAGGAAGGGATTCTACGGGTACGTTGCAAATAAAAGGCAGACTAGGGACAACGTGGGCCCTCTCCGGAAGCTATTGGGAGAACTGGTTACCCTGGATTTGGAGAAGGCTGAGGTTCTTAATGACTTCTTTGCCTCAGTCAGCACCGGAAAATGCTCCGACCACGGCATCCAAGTCTTGGAAGGCAGACCCAGGGACTGTGAGAATGAAGACCCTGGGCCCACTGTAGGAGAGGATCTGGTTCAAGACCATCTTAAGAACCTGAAAATATACAAGTCCATGGGACCTGATGAAATCCATCCGCGGGTCCTGAAGGAACTGGGAAATGAAGTTGCTAAGCCACTGTCCATCATATTCGAAAAATCATGGCAGTCAGGTGAAGTTCCCGATGACGGGAAAAAGGGAAATATAACCCCCATTTTCAAGAAGGGGAAAATGGATGCACCAGGGAACTACAGACCAGTCAGTCTCACCTCTGGGCCTGGCAAAATCTTGGAGCAGATTCTCCTGGAAGGCATGCTGAGGCACATGAAAAACAACAAGGTGGTTGGTGACAGCCAGCATGGCTTCACTAAGGGGAAATCCTGCCTGACCAATCTGGTGGACTTCTATGATGGGGCTACAAAACTGATGGACAGGGGTAGAGCAGTTGATGTCATCTACCTGGACTTGTGCAAAGCGTTCCACACTGTCTCACATGACATACATGTCTCTAAGTTGGAGAGACATCAATTTGATTGGTGGACCACTCGGTGGACAAAGAACTGGCTGGACGGCCACACGCAAAGAGTAGTGCTTAATTGCTCCATGTCCAGCTGGAGACCAGTAACGAGTGGTGTCCCTCAGGGATCGGTGTTGGGACCGGTCTTGCTCATCATCTTTGTCAGTGACATGGACAGTGGGATTGAGTGCGCCCTCAGCCAGTTTGCTGATGACACCAAGCTGTGTGGTTCGGTTGATCCGTTGGAGGGAAGGAATGCCATCCAGAGGGACCTTGACACCCTTGTGAGATGGGCAGATGCCAACCTGATGAAGTTCAACCATGCCAAGTGCAAGGTCCTCCACCTGGGTCAGAGCAATCCCAGGCACAGCTACACGTTGGGCAGAAAAGAGATTCAGAGCAGTCCTGCAGAGAAGGACTTGGGGGTTTTGGTTGATGAGAAAATGAACACGAGCCGGCAGTGTGCGCTCGCAGCCCAGAAAGCCAGCCTTATCCTGGGCTGCATCAAGAGGAGCGTGACCAGCAGGTCGAAGGAGGTGATCCTGCCCCTCTAGTCTGCTCTTGTGAGACCTCACTTGGAGTCTTGTGTGCAGTTCTGGTGTCCTCAATATAAAAAGGACATGGAACTGTTGGAATAAGTCCAAAGGAGGACCACGAGGTAATCAGCAGGCTGGAGCGCCTCCCATATGAAGATAGGCTGAGAAAGTTGTGTCTATTCAGCCTGGAGAAGAGTAGGCTGCGTGGAGACGTCATAGCATCCTTCCAGTATCTGAAGGGGGCCTATAGGGATGCTGGGGAGGGACTCTTCATGAGGGACTGTAGTGATAGGACAAGGGGTAATGGGTTCAAACTTAAACAGGGGAAGTTTAGATTGGATCTGAGGAAGAAGTTCTTTACTGTAAGGGTGGTGAGGCCCTGGACTGGGTTACCCAGGGAAGTTGTGAATGCTCCATCGCTGGCGGCGTTCAAGGCTGGATTGGACAGAGCCTTGGGTGGCATGGCTTTGTGTGAGGTGTCCCTGCCCCTGGCAGGGGGGTTGGAACTAGATGATCTTCAGGTCCTTTCCAACCCAAACTATTCTATGATTCTATGATTTCCGAAGATCTGAGTATTCACAAGATTACTCTATGGAATAACATCACTACCTTATCACAAAATGAGCTGACCACCACAAATACGAAAGGTTAACAAACCTGACTAGTACAAAGGGATAAGCAAATTTTTATGTTTAGAATTTGCACGCAGTAAACCATCTGTTCCATGTTTGTTAAACTGGAATCAGGATATGTCATCATCTCAGCTAAAGTTCTCAATCATTTAATCAATTCACACAGATAAACACTTCTCCATAAAGTTACCTAGTTTTAGATGTTATAGGGTTTTTTTTTATATTGGCAACCTATGGCCAAAATGTCTTCTCACTTTAACACAGAAGCAAACATTTCACCGTAGAAACTACAAACATGGTATAAAATAAAAAGACTATTTTTCATACCTGTGTCTGGGAATTAGGTACCAACTTGTACACATTCTGCAGCTGTCCGTTTACTTTTTTGCCTGATTTGACAGAAAAATAATTACACAGAATTATTACTTTTTATTTTGTCCAAAGCAAAGCAAACCAAATTATTCACCTTTTTCAATAGCTAAGAAAGTTAGGAGGCTTAAATACAATGTATAAAAACACACTGTAACAGTTTTGTTTTGTCCCATTTCTCCAGATTAATTAAATCACCTGCAAAAACTCCTTTTCACATTTTGACAGAGAGTAAATTAAATGTCTTCTTGTCCTACAGCAGGAAGTAGGAGAACTGAAATTGTCATTGGGCCCTACTGAGGAGAACTCTGAGGTGCCTAAGAGGATTCTTCAATAAAATTAATGTAACCACAACACTAATATGCAAGGAAGAAACTTGAAAGAGGAATTTCTGCATTCCATTTCTCAGGCTGGTAGTAGGACTGGCTAAAAACAGCATGTTTAAAAGTCTCCAATAGTCTTGTGCTCTTTAAGTGCTCTTCTAAAAGAAATACGGATTTATCACTGGCAGTGCAGTGCAGGCACATCAATTCTCTTTGGGTCTGACATGATTTCCTTTATCTCAGGATATAAACAAAGTAACCCAGGGATTTCATACCTGAAATTTTTCTCTTATGCTTTTACACCTAGCTTCTTAGTATTAGAAACTTCTTGTAATGCAGATGCAGGTGAAACAGTCCCTCCCAGCACCTCTTATATTCTAACATGATACTTCACACTTCATCTACATCTTCCACCTTTACACCTTACTGCTCCTTTTGCCAACAGGCATGTAAGGATGAGACAAGTTAAACATTACCGTATTTCTTCATAATTCCATCCAAAACAAATAAACATTAGGAAAAAATCAACTATCAAGAAATATCAATTGAAACACATTTAAGTTGGCAAGCTATCCTGAAAAATCAACCTTTCAAAGTGCTTGATACTTCTCAGGAACTATTTGTTTAACAACAAGGGAAAGCTGACAAAAGTTTCACACTGATTTAATGAGAAAATCATGCTAAGATAGTCAGAAATAATATACTTTCATTTCCTTTGATAATTTTTGGTTAAGCAAAGGTTGAACCTTTGCCATGCCTTTTACGTCTTCCTTGAATAATGAATTAAACCCAGATTTTCCCCCCAATTCCTCCCAACATGTTTAGTATATAAGAAAAATTTGGCCTATGGAGTCAATAAATACAAGAACATGCAAAAGGAATTTCAGTTTATAGTCATTTATATGTTCTACAGTAAGGAAAGAAAATCTATAGTGAAGGATGTGAGGTTTAGGTTGAAATGCTTCTTAATATATGAAAAAAACTTGAATTGCTACATGGTAGTATTTAAAACAGGTTAAAAAGTTCATTTTTTTTCTGAAAACAGGTTAAAAAGTTCATTTTTTTGCTGTTCAGTAAGCTCCTATGCAGAAAGATGGCTACAAATGCATAATAAATGTTCACTCTTTGTTTACTGCCTGCAGCTTCTTTATCTACCTACTATGCACTGACATTATGAAAGGCTTGAATCTGAAAGGTGCTTACAACTTTCTGATGAGAAGATAATTTATCAGTAGAACAGAATGCAGACATACAGGGTAATAGTAAGCTCCTTGGATTTAGTTGCTTCAGAAGCATTCACCAAATACACAAGTCTACAATCTAATAAAAAGAAATCTCATCTACATAGAATATAAACTCTTACCAGAAAGTATCTTTCAATCAAACTCAATCTGTCTCCATAACTTACAAGAACCACTCTTCTAGCCTATTAAAAATGTATAGCCTGTAAAAAATAGCATTTAGAAATACATTCTATACAAACAGCAGGTCTGTTGATGCCAGTGGACATTTCAATTAGTCTTGAACACTGTATTAAACTATAAACACAATGAACTCTTCACTGCCTCCTATTTTAAATGCTCAAATATATTCTAGCACTTGTTCTACAGATTACTTTAAAATGTTTAAATGTAGGAAAACAAGCCATTTAGTAAGCCCTCTTTAGAGCTATACAGCAGAGTTCCTTCTTGTGAGGCAGGTATGGGAAAAGACTACCATGCTTCTCCACATTAAGTTCATGGTTTAACAATGGCATTATTCTGGACTACAAAAATGACTCTATGAGTATCGAGCAGGTACTTCAAAGTTACAGCTTTCTAATTTATGAAGAAGGCCTGCAAAGTTCTTTATTAGGGAGTATGAGGGCTTTTGCAGTGTTACAAGCTCTTATCCATTATCCTCAAGTACATTGAGCTGTGTAACTTGCCTACAACTTGAAAACTGAAACTTCATATGAATTATGGTCTCATGAGAATTTCCATTTTTCCCATTTTGAGTCTAGCTAGAAGTACCAACCACAGGTGTTTGCAGCATCTTCTGATCAACATCCAACTCAAAAATACGTTCATGTAAATGCCTGAGGAAAATAAATGAAATCAGACAGTGTCTGTGAAGACACCTCTTCCTCTCATTAAAAGGGGGAAGCTGCCTATTTCCTCCAATGATAGCAGTGGTTCTTCCATCAGTACATGCTGTTTCAAGGGTTAATTTGGTGTCAGTTTGCCTGCATTGTCTCGGGACTTTGGAGAAAAAGCTTAAAATATGACTGAGAGAACAACCAGAGATGCTGTACACAGCTTATGTGAAAACACAAATAAAAACATACATGACAGTGCATGTTTCAAACTCAATTTACGTAATTCTGTGACTGAAAATTATCTTCAAATGCAACTTTCCAGCAGAGCAATAAAGGGCCCAACCTGCCGCAGATAGTCTACTATTTTCAATGAGAAGAGAACAACTCTTTGAAGAGTAGCTGGCAGTTTTTCAAACACAAAATATTTCTAGTTATACCAATACCTAAAGAATTTATTAGGGACATAAGAAATAGCATTTAAACATGATCAGTAGCTTCCTCCACTGCAGTAGAGAAAAAAATACTGTCAAACTGAGTAGCTGTTTGATTAATTAACGTCAAATACTTACTAGACAGAACTGTCTTATGATTGAAAGTCTTGCTCCAAATACTATCTTCTAGATTGTCTTTAACTCCAAATTCATAAAGTGTGTTTGGCTTCAGATTGTCCACCACTGTCTCTGTAACTGGGCAAAGCTGAAAAACCCATTTCTTGTCTTTACCCTTTTCTCTGTAGCGAACTGTATAGAACCTGCTCAACAGAAGAAAAAAAAAAAAAAAGTATTCTGCACAAAGAAACATATTACAACCATTTTTGTTAGGAATTACTAAAACAGTTTCTACCCACCATTGCTCTTGTTCTTTCTGGACCCCTATGGTAATCAAATATCAGAAAAACTAGCATACCCTCCCTGCAAACGCGGTGCCAGCCCAGTCATCCTCTAGATATATGTATGTTCCCCATGATACAAGCCCCAAAAATATGACTGTTATACAAAGAGCAAAAGAACAGTCTCCTTATTCACAAACAACCATATGTGTGAGGTCCTGACCACAAACTGCAAGCACATTTTGCAAGTTCCTTTGATTCTGACATAATGCATTATGGTGGATGAAGCACTCTCTAGACAGATAGGAACAGCCTCACACTTGCAGGCCCTTGCTCTAATGGGGGACTTCAACCACCCTGATATCTGTTGGACGGATGGTACGGCCCGGCACAAGCAATCCAGGAAGTTCCTTGATTGTGTGAAAGACAACTTCCTGCTGCAAGTAATAGAGGAGCCAACAAGGAGAGGTGCCATGCTTGACCTCAGCCTCACCAACAGGGAAGGGCTGGTTGGAAATGTGATGTTCCAGGGCAGCCTTGGTGGCAACGATCATGAGATGGCTGAATTTTAGATCCTCAGGACAGTGAGAAGAGCGTGCATCAAGCTCACTACCCTGGACTTCAAGAGAGCAGCCTTTGGTCTCTTCAGGAACATGCCCCGTAAGATTCCATGGGATATAGCCCTAGAGGGCAGGGGGGCCCAAGACTCTTGGTTGATATTCAAGGATCACCTGCTGCAAGCTCAGGAGTGTTGCATCCCAAAAAGAAGGAAGAGCTGTAGGAGGGCCAAGAGACCTCCTTGGATGGATAAGGAGCTGCTGAGGAAAATTTGAAGGACAAAAGAGGCTTCTAAAAGGTGGAAGCAAGGACAGACAGCCTTGGAAGAATACAGGGATGTTGTCTGGGAAGCTAGGGATCAGGTTAGGAAAGCTAAGGCCCACTTACAATTAAACCAGGCTAGGGTTGTTAAAGATAACAGGAAGGGATTCCATAAGAACATAGGTACTAAAAGACAGACGTGGGCCCTCTCCGGAAGCAATTGGGAGAACTGGTTACCCTGGATTCGGAGGAGGCTGAGGTTCTTAATGACTTCTTTGCCTCAGTCTTCCCTGGCGAATGCTCCGACCACGGCATCCAAGTCTTGGAAGGCAGACACAGGGACTGTGGGAATGAAGACCTTAGGTCCACTGTAGGAGAGGATCTGGTTCAAGACCATCTTAAGAACCTGAAAATATACAAGTCAGTGGGACCTGATGAAATCCATCCGCGGGTCCTGAAGGAACTGGGAAATGAAGTTGCTAAGCCACTGTCCATCATATTTGAAAAATCATGGCAGTCAGGTGAAGTTCCCGATGATGGGAAAAAGGGAAATATAACCCCCATTTTCAAGAAGGGGAAAATGGATGCACCAGGGAACTACAGACCAGTCAGTCTCACCTCTGGGCCTGGCAAAATCTTGGAGCAGATTCTCCTGGAAGGCATGCTGAGGCACATGAAAAACCAAGGTGGTTGGTGACAGCCAGCATGGCTTCAGTAAGGGGAAATCCTGCCTGACCAATCTGGTGGACTTCCAGGATGGAGCTATGGAATTGGTGGACAGGGGTAGAGCAGTTGATGTCATCTACCTGGACTTGTGCAAAGCGTTCCACACTGTCTCACATGACATCCTTGTCTCTAAGTTGGAGAGACATCAATTTGATTGGTGGATCACTCGGTGGATAAAGAGCTGGCTGGATGGCCACATGCAAAGAGTAGTGCTTAATTGCTCAATGTCCAACTGGAGACCAGTAACAAGTGGTGTCCCTCAAGGATCGGTGTTGGGACTGGTCTTGTTCAACATCTTTGTCAGTGACATGGACAGTGGGATTGAGTGCACCCTCAGCAAGTTCGCGGATGACAGCAAGCTCTGTGGTTGGGTTGATCCGTTCGAGGGAAGGAATGCCATCCAGAGGGACCTTGACACTCTTGTGAGGTGGGCTGATGTCAACCTGATGAAGTTCAACCATGCCTAGTGCGAGGTCCTCCACCCGGGTCAGAGCAATCCCAGGCACAACTACAAGTTGGGCAGAGAAGAGATTCAGAGCAGCCCTGCAGAGAAGGACTTGGGGGTTCTGGTTGATGAGAAGCTTAACATGAGCCAGCATTGTGCGCTCACAGCCCAGAAAGCCAGCCTTATCCTGGGCTGCATCAAGAGGAGCGTGACCAGCAGGTCGAAGGAGGTGATCCTGCCCCTCTATTCCATTCTCGGGAGACCTCACTTGGAGTGTTGTGTGCAGTTCTGGTGTCCTCAATATAAAAAGGACATGGAACTGTTGGAACAAGTCCAGAGGAGGGTCACAAGGATGATCAGGGGACTGGAGCACCTCCCATATGAAGATAGGCTGAGAAAGTTGTGTCTGTTCAGCCTGGAGTAGAGAAGGCTGCGTGGAGACCTCAGAGCAGCCCTCCAATATCTGAAGGGGGCCTATAGGGATGCTGGGGAGGGACTCTTCATGAGGGACTGTAGTGATAGGACAAGGGGTAATGGGTTCAAACTTAAACAGGGGAAGTTTAGATTGGATCTGAGGAAGAAGTTCTTTACTGTAAGGGTGGTGAGGCCCTGGACTGGGTTACCCAGGGAAGTTGTGAATGCTCCATCCCTGGCAGTGCTCAGGACCATGTTGGACAGAGCCTTGGGTGGCACGGTTTTGTGTGAGGTGTCCCTGCCCGTGGCAGGGGGGTTGGAACTAGATGATCTTAAGGTCCTTTCCAACCCTAAGTATTCCATGATTCTATGATTCTAACTAGTCAACCTAACCATGAGTCAAGGAGAGTAAGGAAGCCTCAACCAAGTTCTCAAATTCTTCTATATCCACCCAGGGGAAAGTGTTCCCCTCAGAATTAGTCCAAAAATATACCAAAGGGAAAGCCAGTAACAGTTGGCATTTATATTATAAATGTGTTCCCATTCTGTGATTCCATTAGGTATTGCCCACACTTCAAACAAGAAAGTAAACCACAACATTACTTTCAGCAGTTAAAATTAGTAACATGATGAATTGCTAACAGATTATGAAAATTAAAATATTTCTACAGAAATTTCACAATTCAACCAAGCAGCACCTCTCTAAAAATGTATGACTGCAATGTAAACCAGTAAATAGCAACACAACATAAATGGTGAGAGTTACAGCACAAGAGCTCCACTGCTTGCTTGCATCTGACTTTATATATATTTGCTGAATCACTGCCAGAGTGGGGCAGAAAAATCTCAGTGAGGTTTGTCAAGTTTTTAATCCAAGTTTTGCTGAAAATTTTTACACATAACTTTAATAAAACATATCCATTGTCCATATCCATCTTACTTTTACATCAGCTAAAAAAAGAATGAATTCCATCCAATTGCATTTTCCACACATCAATAGACCAAATTAAGGCCATAAATAAAACACGACTCTAAACCACCACATAAGTGCCCAATAATCATTCAGGAGCAAAAAGAAGAAAAAATTTGGCTTGTGGGATGTAAGCCAGGTATTATATAGGAAAATACATGTAGAGAAAGGGAGGCATTTTGAGAGAGCAACAAAAATTTCCTGTAATCAACTCAAAGGTATCAAAGGTCCAGATCAAAGTGACTTAATGGACCAAACATAATACTGCCAATGCATAAAGCTGCTTTTGCCAAAGCTACAGAAACACACCTCCAGAGTAGCACATATGTAGAAAATGACTGTTGAATGCACAGAAATTCCTCCTTCATTATTAAAACACAACCTAAGACAAGTGCCAATCATGGAAAATATTTTCATACACAAAGATTCACTTTGTTTACATATTTTGTCTCATAATAGTCAAATTTCTTTTCTTGGCACCAAAAATACAGGTTCTCCTAGTTTAGTTGCTACAATTCAGCTCATTCAGGTATTTTACCAGGTTATGAAATTAATATTTATCTTGGCTTACATAACTCTTTCCATCAGCTATACTACTTTGCATTCAAACCAAGCCATAATCTAACCCAAAACTTGGAAAAGAAAGAAATATGACAAGTAGTGACTATCGTCTCTCATCTTATTGATTCCTGGGCTACCAAGTAACAATTGGCATCCTTATTTCAGTGGGCTGTGATCTACTCACATTTCAGATGCCGATCAGTTGGACTGACAAAGAATCTTTAATAAGAAATTATTAGTAGCATCAAAATGAAAATTTCTTCTCCTTTATCCTCTTAATCTATTCATACATAGTCACACGGATATTAACAGACAAGAAAATCTTACTTGAAATCTCTGTCACTATCTTGCAGAGGATGTAACATTAATAAGTAAATCCATCTGCAACATAAATGCATCTTGCTGGACCTCATACAGTCTATTGGTAAGGGGTTTAGAATAGGCAGATAGACCTATGACAAAAATGTGAATCACGAGTAGAAAAAGCTTCCTTCTCAGCTTGCCCAAAAGAGGAAATTTTATTTGTTTTCATTTTCATCCTTAGATTTTCCTACCTGCTTTAGTTGAATGGGATAGAAAAAAAGGGACTATATGTGATGGAAAGAAACCAGTGTACTGATCCATTTTGGTTATTGAACAGTCTGAATAAATAGATGCATCCAAAATTATGAGGAAAAAATCCTGACCAAAAACTTGCCCATAATGAATAGGCTTTTAAGTGGCTGCTCCCACTTGCTTCTACTGTTGAAAATATTATATTTCACTGTCTCCACACCTGCAACTTCCTTCTCCCTGTTTGTTTGGGTTTTTTTGTTTGAATTAAATAACTGAATTTAATTAATGAATTGAAATTCAGAGAACACCTGCAGATCAAAAAATATCTTTCATTACAATTCAAGATTATTAAAAATCTGACAAGATGTGCCACACAATGCCATTAGAAATAGAAACATATAGCATAGAAGCAATGTGCTCTCAACTCCAATATTTCTAAGCCCATAAAAACTTCACCAAGTGTGTAATTATTTCAATGGAAGCTTGTCACCAATACTAAAAAACACTGACTGTGATGATAGTATTTCCTCAACGATTTCAATAAAAGCAACCAAAATGAAGTTCCATTTAGCAACTTGCAAGTCACAATTGTTTGAGTATTAATAATATCCAAATTGTAAACAACATACACTTTTGGGGAAATTTTGAGTATGAATACAGAAATTTCAAGTTTTGTCATCAAAGAATAACAATTCATTGTTACACCTGAACAACAAGCTGCCAAATAAAGCTCAATTTCAGTGCCTGCCTGAGAGCATTCTAATGATTAAATACTTTGAACATTTTAATTTCTTCCTTCTTAAAATCGTCCTTTCAGAAAAAAAATACAATATCAACCTGTCGTGGTTTAAGCCTCTCTAACTCACGCAGTCTCTCTCTCACTCACTTCCACCTCTTTGCTCTCCCCGCTCCCGGAGGGATGGGAAGGAGAATCGAAGAAAATGCAACTCCCACAGGCTCAGATAAGAACAGTTTAGTAACTAAAGTATAACACAAGACCACAACTGCTACCACCAATAATAATAATGACAAGGCAAATACAAGGAAAGAGAATACAACTGCTCACCACCTGATACCCAGCCCGACCACACAGTACACCCCCACCCTTCCAGGTCTCTGCTCTCTCTTTTCATCCTGGGCATGACGTGCTGTGCTATGGAATAACCTCTTTGGTCAGTTTGGGTCAGGTGTCCTGTCTCTGCTTCCTGCTGGCTTCCCCTCCTCCCTGGCAGAGCATGAGGCTCAGAAAGTTCTTGGTCAAACCAAAACATCACTAAGCAGTAACCAAAACACTGGTGTTATCAGCGCTGTTCCCAGGCTGAAAGTCAAAAACACAGTGCTGCACCAGCTGCCAAGAAGGAGAAAAATGACTGCTGCTGCTGAACCCATGACAGTATCCACCCCTTATTCCATACCATTCACATCATGCTCAGATCCCACATTTTCAATATACCATCACATGTATATATATACATCCACACACACACACTAGGAGGGAGAGAGAGATCATCCCTTAGTGCATGGACCTATCCCTATAAAGCTGCTGAGTCCATCCAGTCCATGATATCGGGCTCCATCTTCTGTAACAGTCTTTCAGAGCAGGGGAGGCTGTGTGCAGTGTTCACACTCATGAATAACCTGCGCAATAGTGTCCATTGCTAAGTCCACCCCTCGATCATGAGTCTATCTGTATGTTGCATCTCTGCCCTGATGGCCTGAGGTGTCATGGGTCCACCAGGCTCAAAATAATTCACCCTCCCCTCCAGAAGTTTCTGCAGCTTGTCAGTGAAGACTCCATACAGCTGCCTTCCATCTCCGACGCTTCCAAAGCACTGGAGGGGCCCAGTGGACCAGGTACTCGCCCATACTGTCCCGCACACCCTGCCACTCATGACTGTCCAGCTGCAGGGAAAATCTCTTGGTCATCCTAGATCGCAGCCTACCCCCAGACAAGGCCCACACCCCACTCTGCTTAACTCTCAGGATCAGACAAAATGGCCATGGGTAAAACACACTCTGTAGGCATGCCACCATGCTGATCCCCATCACAATCAGCAGGCAGGTCTCAAGGCTACCCAAAAGCCATTCAAACCCTTCAGAGCTCTCAAATGACGCTGCTATACTTGTCACTGGGGCTGGTGTAGCTGCTGTGCTTGCCGGCTCTCTCACCACCAGCTGCTCTTTAAGTCCAGATCTTCCTCCTCTGCCTTGCTGGGAAGTGCTGTGTGGTCCCCTGCATCCTCCTGGGGCTCGGGCTCGCGGGGCTCTGCGGGCAGCTGCTGGGGAATGCTCTCGGCCTCCGTGGAGCTGGGCTCAGCTGCAGGGCTCGGCTTTTCCACTGCCCCCTCCCGTTGCTCGGCAGCCGCAGGGCTGGGCTCAGCAGGGGGGCTCAGCTCCTGGTCCCCTGGGCCTCGCTCCCAGGCCGTTTCGGCCAGCAGCAGCTGCCGGGGCTGCCCCCCTCTGCTTCCCACAGCCTCACGAAGATGGAGGCGAGGACGAGGGCCAGGACTGTGAAGAGCAGCCGGACTGCCAGGTACAAGTCCACGTCCACGTTCACATCCCCTCCCCCGCTTCTGGAGCCCGCCCGTATTACAAGCCTTTCCAATAAAGTACAATGAAACAAGAACCTTAACCCAAAATCCATATCCGAAAAATGCTAAGATAACAAATACCGGCTGTAAGTAAGGTACAACAGGCTGGAAACATGAACTCAAGAGAATCAAGAGCAACAACTTTGAGAGCCAATAAATCAGCATTATGACAAGTGGCCATTAATCCTGTCATTATCTCAACCCTTCGTGCCCCACGTTGGGTGCCTAAAAGAACTGTCGTGGTTTAAGCCTCTCTAACTCACACAGTCTCTCTCTCACTCACTTCCCCCTCTTTGTTTCCCCCTCTCCCGGAGGGATGGGAAGGAGAATCAAAAGAATGCAACTCCCACAGGTTGAGATAAGAACAGTTTAGTAACTAAAGTATAACACAAATCACTACTGCTACCACCAATAATAATAATGACAAGGCAAATACAAGGAAAGAGAATACAACTGCTCACCACCTGATACCCAGCCCAACCACACAGTGCACCCCCACCCTTCCAGGTCTCTGCTCTCTCTTTTTTTATCCTGGGCATGACGTGCTGTGGTATGGAATAACCTCTTTGGTCAGGTGTCCTGTCTCTGCTTCCTGCTGGCTTCCCCTCCTCCCTGGCAGAGCATGAGGCTCAGAAAGTCCTTGGCCAGACCAAAACATTACCAAGTAGCAACTGAAAAAGCTGGTGTTATCAGCGCTGCTTCCAGGCTGAAAGTCAAAAACACAGTGCTGCACCAGCTACCAAGAAGGAGAAAAATGACTGCTGCTGCTGAACCCATGACACAACCAATCAATATATATAACTGAAAACATGAGAAAGTAATAAAATCCAGTTACTGCTTGCATATTGCTGCTAATAGAAGCAAAATTCTATGATGGGTAAGCGAAACATTAAGTTTTCATGACACTGCCTTGATAAGAATTCCACCGCAATTTTTCCAATTTAACCAAATCTGTTCTTAGCCAGATTCCCGGAAAATGCTTGTACAGGCAAATATTTGGGCACAAAAATTAGATACTGAAAAACTTATAAAGCAGATGGTTTTATGAGATTTCCAGATTAGTTCAGTTTGTATAAATATCATGGGTTTACTTGGAACCATACCCAAACCAGAACTCCAAACAATTTAATCATGACTATTTTAGTCACACATAACAGTAAACACGCAATTAAGCCTTGGAGATATAAGAACATTCCTGTTCTGTGATTTTGTGTTGCCACAGATGAAAGATTATAATATTCATTTCACTTCAATGCACAGGAATGTAATCAGACATATATACGTACGTATTTGTTTATAGTTACGACTTCATTAGAAGCACAGTATCCATTTAGTGTTAGAATGTACTAAAAGAAATTGTTCCAACTATGATTCTTCATATACTGAGTGTTTTGCAAATTGGCATATGAAATTAATTACACCATTTCCTTTTTATTGCCAAGTTTACTTTAAAGTAACGTATAAAAAGATGGAAAGTATTACATCACTGATGGCTACCAGTTAAGTCTCTAAAACACTAATTTAGTTTTCACTTTTACATGATCGCTAACATTCACTTTTTTTTACTTCTATTTTTTAGTAGAACAACTGAAATGAATAGTTAGAGGTTCTGAAGAATAAGATGCTGGCCGCCAAAAAATCTTTCCATGTTTAAGCAAGCTTTTAGCATATACTCCCACAGCAGTAATTCAAAAGCATCTGAAACTCAAAGTTATCTGCTGCAGTAGGTTTTCCTTAAGGAATTCTGCTAAGTTTAAAGTACTTTTTCTATGACATTTGCAACAGATAGTGTGATTAATTTGGCAGCTGCACAGTGAAAAAGATTTGCGGACAGGCACAAAAGGAGATGCATGTACATACCTTTCTGAATTTAGGGTTTAAAAAGCCCTACTTGTGTGCTGTGTAATATAAAGAGTAAATACGGATTCTTCTGTCTTCCCTCTCTATTCTTCTTACTTTTTTTTTAAAAAACCTCAGATACCAATTAAGTAAAACACAAAATCTGTACTACTTGCAAATATTAGGATATGAGGACATTTAAATCATGGGCAAAAAAATTTAAACAATATAAATGCAAATTTGTAAGAGTTCTTAACTGAGATGCATTTCATGAAAAACCAAACCTTCTGGTTTTAACTTTCTATTTCATATTTATTTGGAAGCATGTTTTTCTTCTATACAATACACTTCATAGACTAAAATATAGTATTCTCTCAACAAACCCTGTTTTTGTCTTGCATGGAAAAAATATCTTGTGCTCCTTCTCCCAACTCTCCCTCTTAAAGAATTGAAAGTCTGCTTCTTCAACACCCTGCTCTGTTTTGGGATCTGTAGAATTACTCTAACCTAAGCAAAGCCCCCCAGAAGTTTATACAGTAGTCTATACTCCCTTTTTCAGACCTAAATGGACAATAAGCAGCCACAGTAGGTTTATTATGAAAGCTCTGCCCACTACTGACTGTTTGAACATTGAAAGAAAGAGAAGAAAGAATTTTATCTACTGCCTCGGAAATATAAAAAAGAGGAATGTGACTGTGCAGCAGGTTATTAGCTACCACATACCAGCACCAGAGAATAGAAGATGTGGAGAAAGCTAATTCCACATTGGTGGAGCCTTTCTGGTATTGCGTAATTTTCATCAGCTACATAAAACTAATCTCTTGAGGTTTTCTGTTGGTCTTTTTGTTTTGGTTTGGTTTATTTTGTTCTGCATTCTAGTGCTAAGACTCCGACCAGGGATTATAGCCACTTCAAGGAGGCTTTAAAATTTCACACAAATAGCAGTGTTTATCTTTGCTTCCACAAAGAATTAGGGTTTGGGGTTATTTTCAGCAAATACATAGCACTCTATTGGCTTATGCCCTTAATCTCTAGAGAGTTAAGCAACCAAAGAATGGTTTGTTAGAAAATGGGATGACAACTTTTTCTTCATTAGAGTTTTGTGTAAAGTACTTCATAGGTACAGAATAATACAGAAATTATGTGTTACTTATCCAATAATTAAGCAATAATTTGACTGAAGCAATAAAAGATACCATTGCTTTTTTGTGAGGACATGGCACCTTTTATTCAAAACTTATTTCCTCACAAAACCAGATCTTCTAAGAAATACCCCTCTGAGGTCAGATTCTCACTAGACAAAATCTTGGCCAACATATCCATGCTGTTCCATGTGGTTTTAATTATCTGAGTCAGCAACATATTCAACTAGCTTACATTATGCAAGATTTGTACAAAAGCCTAGTGTCCATCCAGAGATGGTAGAATCTGAGGCTGAGAACAGTGACAACATTTTAGGTCCTGCAGATTTACAAATCTAATACTTGGTGGGATATTAACTGAAATAAGTGGTCATACGTGCCACATACTGCCAATGTCAAAGATTACAGGTCATGGCTATACAACAGTCTTAAGGATGATTAACAGTACATTTCAACACGTCACAGTAAAGAGAACATGCTAGACGAAAAAGGACCAAGTGGACTGCCTCTGCAATAGATATAAATGTTGATAAATCTGTTATCTGACTTCAAGTCTTGTACTTTTCTTACCATAATATACATTTGACATTGAGTTTAATGGTATCAATGGGAGTTTCATTATAAATACCAAAGTAAGCAGACTCATGTCTAAATTAGACAGATACAAATCAGGAAAAAAAAAAAAATTAGAAAGATGGCAAAAAAAAGAAAACGTTCTCAATAATGCAAAGATACATCAGAAAAACAAAAGATGATAGTTGCAAACCAGATGTAGATGCATCCTGCACACAGGTGCACAAAGTTTCTACTTGGTTTTACAAAACACTGCTGAGTTGAATGGAGCTTCACATAATATAAATGAAGACAGAAAAAAATCTCTTCTGACATAAAAGGAAGAATACAAAAACACCAAATGACAGAGCAAGGAAACATCTGTATTAACAATTTCAATAATGGCAGCAGATGAATTTTACTCATCTGCCAAGAATTGCCTAAAATGTAGTGGTGTGCTGAGAAGCTACCCAGCACTATGACTTCTCTTGAGGCTGCTACTTGGCGAGTCTTCCTGAGCTTCACACCTATTGTACCACTCTTTAAATAAATTACAGCAACACAAAAAATATTATAGTAGAAGAGATCTTCTTTTAATTAAATTAGAAAATTAATGAAAGCTGCACTGTATCAGCACCAGGAAAGCAGTGTAGTGATAAGACCAAATACAAGAAACAAAAGTCAAATAGCATTAAAACAAGGCACAGTACAACAAAAGACTTACTTTACTTCTATTTGGCCAACATTAAACCAATAAATTTCCTATGATTTAACAAAGTTTCTTTCAATTGATTCAGACACAAACAAAGGTAGATCCAAGGGTATTGGTTTAAGAAGACAAGGAAAAACTTGTGAAACAAATTTAAGTAAATGAGTAAACTTACTTCATGTTCAGAATATTGCTTCCAACTTTTTAATTTCCACTGTCAAACTTTTTTCAGCCACACCACAAAAGTACACTGATTTAAATTATGATCATAATAAAAAAAGGTTTTCAGTTATGTTACCTGTCACTAGCACAGTTAGTAGTTGCTGTCCAGTCATGCTGAGGGTTGACTAGCATGCCCCAGGAGAGAAACATGGAGGTTGGGGTGAGAGTGCCAACTACCAGCTGCAGAGGCTTTTGATTCTTGGTCCGACCTACGTAAGAAACATAGAGTTCCAACTAAAAGTTAGTTTCCTTCTCCTGCATTATGTAGGGGAAAGTTTTTGCAGTATGCTTAGCATAAGAATAAGCTATATGCAGATTAAGTTTGAAGCTCTGGCTGTCTTGGACTGCATCACAGAAAGCGTTGCACAGAGTTTAGGGCATCAGGAAGTCTTCTCTTTGAATGTGACAGAAATAGTAACTTCTTGGCAGGATTCTTAGTAGCACTGAAACTACTTCCACAGATAAGTCATGCTTTTTACAGCCTTCTTCATCAAGGGTAAAATTGAACCTACAAAAATTCTTTTTCTTTGAAGTCTGGGCAGATCTGAATTAGTGTCTGGATCTAGGGGTGCTTTTTCTTTTAGTCACCTTCTACACTGAAAATGTTCAGCTTTTGCATGATACTTAAATTTACCTTTGGTTTGTATGAAGTAGCACAACTCTCATACAGAGGAAGAACTTTCTATAAAGAAAGTGTAAAAGCTAACATTTGGAAATGAAGAAATCATCTAGAGCAACTATTTTGAACCTGTAGTTTGGGGACTGCTACAAGCCCAAGGAGAATCTTTGATGTTTGGAAGATGATTAATTAAAGGAAATTCCTATATTCTTCACAACACATTATGTACCTCAAAAATCTAAAGTATCTGTACCACCTCAAAATATCCAGGTGACCACAAATTCCTGAAAAGTTTATAAGCCACTGATCTAAGGGTTATAAATTTTACTGTTGTGAAACAGATTTGACTTTTTTTTCATGCCTTTTGAACGCTATAGCTTTTCATTTAACAAGCCCAGTGAAAGTCTGATTTGTACTTTCTACCAATGCATAAGTGTGCATTCAGAAATGTTAACCATGGGGCTTTTTACTTTATATTGATGATGAGTACATTGACATAAACCTCACCCCCCAAACAAAACCAAAGGAAGCACTCTACCATTTGAAATACTGTGGAACTTATGAAATTTCCAGAAGAGCAAATGCCCAAAGAATTTTCTTGTTTTCTGGACTAGTTCCTATACTGTTTCTCCATTTTTAAAGAAAAACTAAAACCATACAGCTTGGTCATTCAGCAAACTGTCTGGCAAATCTGCTATCTATAGCAAAATCCCTTTCTTGATCACTTGTTGAGGAAACATGGAAAATATGTGAGCTTTAAGGAAAATAAAACCTAAGTTCTCATATAACTTGAAATTGTACTGGCTTTTGAGAGGACCTATATATGATTTTGATTATGACTTATTACGATTAGTTCCCAGTTTGATACTGCAATGATTTATACACTGTAAAACCATGAATTACCTTGGTGATCATCTATGCTGATCTGTATGGATACAAAACATAAAACTGCTCTGCATTAACCGTAGTATGAACTAGTGTGTCTCTTCCAGAAATGCAATCAGTTTTAATTTGTAAATTTAAAATTGCAGCAACTCAGAATCTACCACAATTCTTGGTGATTTTCCCAGTGTAACTATTCTCACTACTAAAAAGACCTGCTGTATATGTAGCTAGCATTAAAGCAACAGCTGTTCTTACATCTTTATCTGCTGGACTGAAAAGTCAATTATCTGAATCCTGTTCCACAAATCAGTTTCTGTCAGCTGAGGATACAAAAATTAATAACATCCAAATAGTGTATGGGACAGAGAGGGAAAGGGAAGGTTTGTTTTGTTTTGTTTTGTTTTTTTGGGTTTTGTTTTATATATGTGTATGTATATATACATATATGCGTATGTATATGTATGTGTATATATAAATATATATACGTTGCATCTGAAAACTATTTCACCTTTCAAAATCTTTCCAGACATACAGTTTTACATCTGGCCAAGAGCAAGAAATTAATTCCAAGCAGTTACCGGGAACTAGAAAAAGGTCATCTAGTCCAACCCCCATGCAATGAGCAGGGACATCTTCAACTAGATCAGGTTGCTCAGAGCCCTATCCAACCTGACCTTGAATATTTCCAGGGCTGGGGCATTTACAGCCTCTGGGTAGCTTCTTCCAGTGTTTCACCACCACCACAGCAAAAAAAATTCTCCCTTATATCTACTCTGAATCTCCTCTCTTTAAGTTTAAAAGCATTTCACGTTGTCCTACTGCAACAGGCCCTGCTAAATACTATAATCATATACACGTATCAGTTTATTCTTTACAACAGTCCAGTGATCCTGACAGTCATCTCCATATTAAATTAAGGAAATAAATCTAACAATTTTAATGACATGATTGAGATAATACAGAAAGTCTTTGGAACAGATGAGAATCAAATCCAGATTTCTACTCTGCTATGTATAGTTTAAACTAGAAACATTTCACTCTCCTTAACTCAATGCATCAGAAAACTTAGCAGTAATATTGACTTACAGATATATACATATATATACACACACCCACAAACACACATACGCAGACACACACACGTTACCATTTTCCAATGAGAAACAAAGAGCATTAACATGTCTATGGATGAAGAAATCCTTACTGGTAGCTTAGCAAGACTAGCTTCAGTACACCAGATCACTGTATGCAAAACTTTTACTTTTTTTGCATGCACTTGTGACTTCTTTAAACGTCAGAAATTAGTATTCTAAATTCAGTTCTCATTTGTAATAACATTTCACAAGAACAATCTTTAGGTACCTGTTCATATTTTGAACATCACATGTTTGACTAATTACTGACTGGGAAATACTGTCCTACATTTCACCTTCCTGCTTATGGAATTTGTGCATCCCAGTCAAGCACCTACAGTTACTAATACCTTTTCAGAGAAAGCCAGTAAAAGATTCTGTTTTACTTCAACTACTTTAAGAAAGATGTGCAGTAATGGTAAAATACCTGAACAAGATTTCTTGTTATTTGAAACACGTGCTGGTCTTACTGAAACCAAATACCGTGGCTCAGCGTCTGTAAATGAAGAAAGCAGCAATTAGTACAGATATGCTATTTATTTAAGAAATGGATTAACCTATAATTAATAAGTCCAATATTCAGTCAATGCTTGACACATTATCCAATCTTTGTGATTTCCAGGCATGTTTGCTTTAATCTTATAGGCCAATCATTCAGAAATACTCTAGCATTAGGAAAAACAATACACCCATGCACAAAAGATTTGGCAATTTTTTTTGACTGGGACACAACAAACAGGTGAACATAGGAGGACATACATGTAACACTTACTTCAACTCAAACATTACATGGAAAGTGAATGTGAATGAAAACCTAGATGAAGAGGAAGACATCACAGAATCACAGAATGGTTTGGGTTGAAAAGGACGTTAAGATGACCTAGTTCCAATCCTCTGCCCTGGGCAGGAACACCTCACCCTAGACCATGTTGCCCAAGGCTCTGTCCAACCTGGCCTTGAACACTGTCAAGGATGGAGCATTTGCCACCTCTTTGAGCAACCTGTTCCAGTGCTTCACCACCCTCACAGTAAAATGATACCAAATTAGAAAGCAAAACATGTAAAGTAATAAGAGCGCAAAGCCAAAAGAGTGCAACCAGAGATATCTACTCTTCTGACAGGAGCTGAAGGAATTTCTCCTGCAATATTTTCTATATTCTGTTTCAAGTTATACGCCTCAGATTTCCTGTTGTAAGGTTGTCAGTAAGCAGGTTCTCAGTAAAAAGCTGCTGTATTGTAAAAATAATAAATAATATTTTAGATGTGCATACACCAATAGACCAATACTAAATAATTCAAGATTTTCATGATTGTCTGGTCACAGGAAACTCCACAATGTCAGATATATTTAACACAGTCTCCAAATTGGTTACTGGCTTATTTTATAGTTAGGTTTACATACTTCTTCCAGTGACAACTTAGGAGATCAATTAAACTATTAGGCACTTTGACAGTTTTGAATACTCTTTGTGAAAACAAAATTATTACTAACATTTAAGAGCAAGGGATTTATATTTGTGTAAAACCCACAAAGGGCTGTGACTTTGACTGGAATCTCTGGGTACTATTATACTAGAAATAATGATGTATGCAACAGGACAGCAACAATTTAAGTGATTTTCTTATTCAATAAATTAATCTCAGAGACGAATTGCATTTTTCAGACTTTCAGACATTTACACTTCTTTTAATTTTGCCCCCTATTCATTTTCTCCCAGGAAAAATGAACCTTTGCAAAATTGTTTTAAAATTAATCAAAATAATAATTTAAATTATTATATCTATCTTAACTCCTGTCCAAATGTATTTGTGCCACTTCCTGTAAGAGGTTCAATCGCTTCACTTCAAAAAGCTGACAGAAATGACTGTATTACACAGCAGGGGAAAAAAAAAAAAAGCCAAAACAAAACCAACCCTTCCAAAGAAGAATTTTTGCATTTAAATTCATTCCCATGGGAATGGCCTCAGTTTCTTTTAAAGTACACAAGAACTGCAGCCATTCTAAAGGATGCAGAGTCACCGCTAGCTGGGTGTCAGCTGTGAATCAGCTTGGAAAATTTCTGGAAAAAACTAGTCTTCATAGGAAATAATGAAATGAAGTAAACGGAGTTTCATATGATCTCTTAAAACATTTCAGAGGCATCGAATGCAGTTTGGATACCTCGAGCACACTGTGGTAAGAGGCCACAACCTCAGATTCATTCCTGTTTCTGGCAATGAAAGGCACATAACTTCACCTTGCAGCTTAAAATAAGAAATATTTTGATTAAAACAATGTTGAGATGGTGATTTTAGTTTGGGGAATTCATCTTTAGAAAGATCTTATGCTTGACATCAGATGTCAGAGATTTCTGCCCTTCTGAACTATTTAAAACCCAGCTCTATTCTCACTGAAGAAAGAGCAACACTAAAAGTTATAAGAGATTCCAAAGATGCATTCATGGGCAGAATTTGGCTCACCATATATCCATCAAAGCTACTTTAGCCACATTTTTTTCTAAGAAATATTACTCTGTGTAAAATTCCTATGTCTAATTTAGACACATAAATGTTCATCTGTATCTATGGATGAGAGATTGGATTTCCTGTCTATCTCAGTGTAACAGATACCTTGAAGTCTACCAATTAAACAGAACCACTGAGGAATCATTCAATTTTTTTATTAAATTCAGAAGCCCACTGAGTTTTCACACTGTTTGGTCCTCTTGCTAAGAAATGTATGCACTGATCATTACCACAACATGAAAATCACTGGATGTTACCACAACTCAGTTAATTTTCAGGGGCTTAAAACATTGCCTTACCCATGTATTAAACTTTATCAAGCTGCAAGAACTATTTTTCTGTGTTCCTTTATGATCATAGAATCATAGAATACTTAGGGTTGGAAAGGACCTGAAGGTCATCTAGTTCCAACCCCCCTGCCACGGGCAGGGACACCTCCCACTAAACCATGCCACCCAAGGCTTTGTCCGATCCAACCTTGAACACCGCCAGCGATGGAGCATTCGCAACCTCCCTGGGCAACCCATTCCAGTGCCTCACTACCCTTACAGTAAAGAATTTCTTCCTCATATCCAGTCTAAACTTCCCCTGTTTAAGTTTGAACCCATTACCCTTGTCCTCTCACTACAGTTCCTCATGAAGAGTCCCTCCCCAGCATCCCTATAGGCCCCCTTCAGATACTGGAAGGATGCTGATGAAGTTCAACCGTGCCAAGTGCAAGGTCCTCCACCTGGGTCGGAGCAATCCCAGGCACAGCTACAGGTTGGGCAGAGAAGAGATACAGAGAGTCCTGCAGAGAAGGACTTGGAGACTTTGGTTCATGAGAAAAATGAACATGAGCCGGCAGCGTGCGCTCACAGCCCAGAAAGCCAACCGTATCCTGGGCTGCATCAAGAGGAGCGAGACCAGCAGGTCGAGGGAGGTGATGCCTATATATATGCATAATCCCCTCTATGGATCCATGTCTATAAGAAGCAGGAATCTTGGGGAGAGGTAATATAGGAGGAGAAAAAGGAAATGCTGTTAAATACTGGAACCTAAATAAAATCATAATTTAGCTTGTGCTACTTCATCTTAATGCTTAAGGGATAAATTAAACTGACTGCAGAAATAAAAGGCAGCAGAAAGGTGTCCATTCCGACCCATAAAAATATGAGGTTCTGACTGTGTGTCATGATTCACAGAATATATCAACTATTTACACTGAAATGTATTTAGAAAAGTGCATTTCTAAAATTAAATTATGACCTAAGTAAAAGCAGATCAAACCACAGAGTACAGACACTGTTTGCACCTATTTCCTATTTTGTATGAAGAACGTTTACTAAGAAAATGATAATTACATAATTAAGGTTAATATTCAAATACCACAAATTCAGATTATGCTCCCTAAAATCATTTCAACATACATCAGTATAAAACAGAGATACATGTGTCATGGGTTCAGCAGTAGCAGTCATATAGATGCAAGATACAGATCTTTCTCTCATATTTTAAGGATCTAGAGTTTCATAAATAAAGGATCCTGACAGATCAATAAGAACTTTAACAAGCTGAGTTTGAAATATATTTGCAAATTGGCTTTGAAAATCTTAGCAGTTCCTTGCTCCTTAGCACATTCTTGAAGGCCTGCTACTGTAAGACTAACCTGTAACTGCTTAGTCCCCTTTATTAAGGCTGTGTCGTGGTTTAAGCTGTAAATCACACAGCCCGCTCACTCACTCCCTCCTCTTTCTTCCCCCTCACTCCGAAGGGGGAGGAGGGAAATGGAGAGAAGAATCAAAAGAATGTAACTCCCACAGGTTGAGATAAGAACAGTCCAGTAACTACGGTATAACACAAACCACTACTGCGACCACCAATAATAATAATGACCAGAGAAATACAAGGGAAGAGGATACAACTGCTCACCACCCAACGACTGAGCCGTGAACTAAACTCTTCTGGGTTCCTGCCCAAAGTTTTTATATCCTGGGCATGATGTACTGTGGTATGGAATACCTCTGTCATGGTTACATTACCAAGCAGAAACTGAAAACACTGGTGTTATCGGTGCTGCTCCCAGGCCTAAAGTCAAAAACACAGCACTGCACCAGCTACCAAGGAGAAAAATGACTGCTGCTGCTGAACCCATGACAACCTCTTTGATCAGTTTGGGTCAGGTATCCTGTTTCTGCTTCCTCCCGGCTTCTCCTCCTCCCTGGCAGAGCATGAGACTCAGAAAGTCCTTGGTCAGACCAAAACATTCTAAGCCGTAACTATAAACATTGTTGCTATCAGCGCAGTTCCCAGGCCGAAATTGAGAACACAGCGCTGCACCAGCTGCTAAGAAGGAGAAAAATGACTGCTACTGCTGAACCCATGACGGTATCCACCCCTTATTCCATACCATTCACGTCATGCTCAGATCCCATATTTTCAGTATACCATCATAAATACATATATATATATGTATATATATATACATCCACATACACACAGAGAGGGAGAGAGATCATCCCTCAGTGCATGGACCAAGCCCTACAAAGCTGCTGAGTCCATTCGGTCTGTGACATCAAGTTCCATCTCATGTAACAGTCCTTCAGAGCAGAGGAGGCCGTGTGCAGTGTTGGATCATTGCATGCTGATGCGGATCATTCCTTCACTGCAAAACTCGTCTGGTTTCATTAAAGTTCATTCTTTGTTGGGATGATGGTCGGAGGGAAGTCAGGGCCAGCCACTGGTGACCTGAAGACATCTAGTCGGTGGACTATGAAAAAGTGCTACATAGCAGGCAACAGCAAACAATTGAGTTCATTGGCTGTTTTCCCCTAAAATCATATCCCCTCGAGGTACACATTGGACTTCCCCATCTTCCCACATTACTCACCAAATATATCCAGGTCCCTGAGCAAAAGCAATCCCATGAGTGGGTTTGCCTTTACCTGAAGCAGGAATAACCCAGACTGTCTTCCCCAGCAAATTTTTTGTATACACCACAGGAACTTTGTCCCCCTCCACAGTATACAGAAGTTCTGACTGGGCTGGGCAAAACTGGCTTTCAGCAGGGTTTGGATTATTTTCCTCTCTTTCTCAAAGTCTTCTTCTGCTGTATCGCCCCACACGATAATGTCATCAATGTATTGCAGGTGTTCTGGAGCCTGCTCCTGTTCCAGTGCAGTCTGGATCAGTCCATGCAGATGGTAGGGCTGTGTTTCCACCCCTGAGGCAGTCAGTTCCAAGTGTATTGGACACCCCTCCAAGTAAAAGCGAACTATGGCCTGCACTCTGCTGCCAGAGGAATTGAGAAAAATGCACTGGCAATATCAATCGTGGCATACCACTTGGCTGCCTTTGACTCCAGTTCATACTGAAGTTCTAGCATGCCCGGTATGGCAGCACTCAATGGTGGTGTAACTTCGTTCAGTCCACGATAGTCTACCGTTAGTCTCCACTCTCCGTTAGACATTCGCACGGGCCATATGGGGCTATTAAATGGTGAGCGCATCCTACTGATCACTCTTTGACTCTCCAATCTACCCTTGACAAGGCCCAAACCCAACTCTGCATAACTCTCAGGACCAGACGAAATGTTCATGGGTAAAACACACCAGGTATGCATGCCAGCATGGCGATCCCCATCACAATCAGCAGGCAGGTCTCAAAGGGTATCTAAAGGCCATTCAAAACCTTCAAAATTCTCAAATGATGCTGTAAACGGTCTGGTGGGGGGGCTGGGAGCGTAAGGGAATGTCTCCTTCACAGGTTGACCGCCCGAGGAGAGGAAAAGAGATGTTTAATTGCTAAACACTTCTATTATATACCTCCCAAAGTATAGAGGTGGTGACGACATTGGGAACAAAAGCCAGGTCAGTTTCATGATCACTGAGTCTATTGTATTAAAAATCAGTGCAATAAAGTACAATGTAACAAGAACCTTAACCAAAAACCCATGTCTGAAAAATTTTAAGATAAGAAATAACAGCTGTAAGTAAAGTATCATACGCTGAACCTGTGAGATCCAGAGCAACAAATTTGAGAGCCAATAAATCAGCATTGTGACGAGTGGCTATTAATCCTGTCGTTATGTCAACCCTTTATGCCCCACATTGGTCACCAAAAAGAACTGTCATGGTTTAAGCTGTAAATCACGCAGCCCGCTCACTCACTCCCCCTCTTTCTTCCCCGCCGCTCTGGGGGGGGGGGTGGGGGGGAATGGGGAGAAGAATCAAAAGAATGTAACTCCCACAGGTTGAGATAAGAACAGTCCAGTAACTAAGGTATAACACAAACCACTGCTGCTACTACCAATAATAATAATGACCAGGGAAATACAAGGGAAGAGGATGCAACTGCTCACCACTCGATGGCTGAGTCGTGAACTAAACTCTTCTGGGTTCCTGCCCCCAGTTTTTACATCCTGGGCATGACATACTGTGGTATGGAATACCTCTTTGGTCAGTTTGGGTCAGGTATCCTGTTTCTGCTTCCTCCCGGCTTCCCCTCCTCCCTGGCAGTGCATGAGACTCAGAAAGTCCTTGGTCAGACCAAAACATTCTAAGCCATAGCTATAAACATTTGTGTTATCAGCACTGTTCCCAGGCTGAAAGTAGAAAACACAGCACTGCACCAGCTACTACGAAGGAGAAAAATGACTGCTGCTGCGGGACCCATGACAGGCTGGAATGACAAATGTAATGGATAAGAGCTCTTTCAGCTGGCACTCAACTATTGCTTTATAAACCCACTAAAGCTGTAGATCAGAAATAAAGACCAAATAGTGACAACCTTCAATTCTTTAGCCACAAAGTACTACAGGAAAATGCCCAGATTTACCAGAAAAGTGCTATTCTACAAATCCATGACTAATTCTTAGTGCTATAATTCCTCAAACATAGGGTTTTTTGACAATTCAACGAGAGGTGCCAATACAACATGGGAATTGCTTTTCCAATTTTAAATACCCGCAGCTGACTAAAGCAATGCCCCTTTGGACCAATGAACAACACTCCTGCAAGCACACAGACCTAACCAAACAGTCTTTGAAGCAGAAGGGAAGACTAGTCATACCATGAGGCACTAGTAATTGTAATGCAATAGTATTTCTTTCTATAGCATTTGATACATGCAGTAGACACATGCATGTGCATTCAGTATATATTCTTACACCCTTTCCACCCACTTCTCAAAAATATTAGAAACATCTAGTCATCTTGTTTTAGCTTTTAAACATAAAGGCTACTACAGCTCAATGAACTGCCAGCAATTAGATGTAATATTTTTCTGAACTCCTTCAATACTCAGAATTTTTTTTTCACCTGGACAGAGTAAAACACACACTACATTTTCACACAGGCATGTCTACAACTTACCACAGAAGAAACATTCCAAAGACTGCAAAGTCACACAGAAATAATTCAGTATTTTGGTGTCATTATAAAAGAAAAAAAGACTAAGATTCTGTAATGTTAATTATAAAAACATATTAAAAAAACTCTTATTACCCACCTTAACAGCTTCAGGTGACAACCAGAACATAACAAAAATACGTTTCATTGACTCATCAACCTAATACAGGAGAACTTACTTCCATATGCAATGAACTAGGCTATCAAATCAGCAGCAGAAAGCAACTAATATGCACTGCAAAATGCTAGCAATTTCTGCTTATGTTCAAGCATACTATTTTAATTCAGTTTAATTTAGTTCAGCTAACACAGAAATGCAATTGAAAGCAAAAGAACAATGGACTAATGAAATTAGAATAAATTTTAAAGAAAGGCGTTTTCTCCTTCCTTTAGAATTCAATAGACCAGCAGATTCAGAAATCAAAACAAAGGATTTTTTATCTTCAGGCTACAATTCTCTAATCTGAATTTAGGGATTGCTAAAGACTTATTGCAGGATGCTGTTAAGGGCAAAGGCCAACGGTAGAGAAAGTGAAGTATCACAATTATTGTAGTGTAACAAGCATGGGAAAAGGTACAGAAGGAGGACATGAGGGGCTGTTGTGAATTAACATGCTGCTGGTCAGTACACTCAGCTAGCTGAAAGTGCAGCTGCTGACCTCCTCCAGATCCTCCAGTCCACTAGGCTCAACTAACATTAGAAATAAGACTCTGGGTTTTTGGTAAGTTATTAGGAAACCAAATATTTCTGAATTAATGTTCACATTATTTGGCATCTTGAAAACCGTGTGGTTAGTACACCTGCAGATTTCTGGTAATTGACTAGATATAAGAAAGTGCACAGCAAGGTGTTTTAGCTAAGCACTGCTCCAGCACACATCCCTAAAATACACTTTTTACAATGTTTGCAGGGTGGAACTGGAATTCTTGCATATATATATACGCAAAATTCACCCATCACTTATTATGGTTGTTGTAAAGAAGGATTGCCAATACATTCTCTTCTTACACTGTACAATCTGGTTCAGGTAAAGGAAAGGCAAAAGCATGGTCAAACTCTGAACTGGTTTTAGAAACAGAAAAGGAAATTAGTTTTATTCACTCTGTTACTGTATTGCTGTTCATTCTTACAAAATTTTCCCTTCTACACCCTCCTTTTGGGATTTCTCCAACAGTATCAACAAATTCAAGGAGGCTAACTTGCAATCTTCCTAATCAAGCTAGAAAAAAGCTAGCACAAATTTCTCAAGGAAATACTCTTTCTTTATGAGTCATGCAGACTGCACAGATTTAGATAAAGGTTTACATCAAACTCACAATTTTGGATGGGTTTTTTCAACTTATTTATTACTCCAGCTGAATTTACACTTTGATACATTTTGACACACTCTGAATACCTTCCACGATCAATAACAATATTGCTTACTGTCATGTAAAGTCATAAAACACATTAAGCACAAAACACATCTTGTATCCTGATAGAGGCATACTTCTTTGAACCAAACTTTGATACTGCTTCATAATTGTCATTTACCCTTCACTGTGATTCGAATTCATCTATTTAGCAATGCACGAAGCTCTTCAAGAGTTTGTTGCCAGCATGAGGTCATTGCAAGTTCAGGAAATCCAACAGAATCCTTTTCTGTTTGTCCATGCCCTCAGCAGGCAGTTCCCAGTTCATGGATAATGTTACGCAATTGCTGGCTTGGTTATTCTATTAGTTGTGAAAGAAACAAACCCCAAATATTTTAAGAAAAGAATCACTGCAGCAAGGTGCTGAATATTTAAATAGACGAAACTCAGGGCGATGTCACACTTTCTACAGAGCCATATATCTCTGCTGGAAATCCTAGAAAAGATCACTTCCTCATTAATTTATTTTGAAAAATTTGTGCATATACACATGTAATTTCATAAATTCATAAATCTGCTGACTTCAAGTTTATTGTTAACAAGGTCATAAGAGGTGTGTGACCCAGCAGAAAAACATGACAATGAATTTTATCTTAACAGTGACAGGGTTGGGAATATGAAAGTCATGGGCTTTATATATATCTGGTTTCGTGTATATTATGTCATCTATAAAAAAACATAAGTTAGGCATTGCTTCATTCACCATACTCCAGTTCCAACTGGGGACAGTTATCTCAAACAGAATACTGACTATGCTGCTCCATTAACAAAGCCAGGCATGCAGAGGTAAATCGAGCAAATGTCTGCAACGCACCTCATTCTGCTATGTGCATCTGTGCTGTCTGTTAGAAATGACAAAGGACATTGTAAAGGATTGATGCATTTTAGTGAAGGAATCATGACTTACATGCAAAGTCTGTATTTTTTCCTACATTGGCCTAACTACTAAATTAAATAATGAAATAATGTTTTTTCTTTGAGTAGGTTCTACAGCTGACTGTGTATCTGTACCATTTTCACTTACAAATCTTCATGGAATAGGCAATTTTAATCCTAACAGAGGATCTACTTTTGTCAAGATACAGAGATTCTCCTGAATCTAGTCACTCCCTTATGAGGTTACAGTCTAAAGCAATGTTTCTTAATCCAGTGGGAAAACATACCTTTTAATAACAAATGCTAAATCCTAAAAATTAGATCAGCCAAAGTATGAGAGGATCAAGGAGTTCTCAGGGTGAATGTGAATATTTTTGCGTAAATCTAGTTGATCTGATTGTGGAAAAATGTATGGAAAACACTGAAGACCTTTTGCAAAGTGACCATTGGAATTTGATTCACTAGAATATCTAGAACATAGAATACACAATTTTTAGTGTGACATTTCAAAAATATATTGGTTTAATATAAAGATATCACACTAGGCCAACCTTATCACATATGGGATGTTCTCAGAGTACAAAGATAACACAAGATTTTTCAGCAATAGGGTCTAGGAATTTTGTATCTTTGGAAAGAATCTTGAGAGCATTTGTATTGTTCCTCTACAGTACCTTGTTTTCTAACATCCACATGAAATGTGTGCTGAGCCGAGTTCTCTGGCAGCCAGAATAAAACTTAACCATTGTTCCTTAAACTACAAACCATCCTGCAATTTCTTGTTTGCATCAGCAAGTTAGTCACTGAAAGGGGGGGGGGGGGTGTGTGTGCTAGCAATCACCACTGTCTTCTCTTCACTTCTGCCACCAAAGTCACTCTAAAACAGAGCCAAAAGCAAACAGATATTTCTTGGTTTAGCTCATATTCTTTACACACCTGGCAAGTACAGTAAAAGCTGCATTTTAATGTGGTGTTTAATATAAATGAAATGGGAAGGATGATGCACTCTCTGTTAAACAAACACAAAGAAACCCTGAGCAACAAGTCAATAAAAACAAGAAATAAGAAACCCAAAGGTTTATATTCTTACTCTCACTCCGTAAGTCATGACAACAATAACATGCAAAGCAAATATGCCTTACCAAGTTCTGTTACGTAGTTTTTTCCTTCCGATGGTAAAGGAATGTACTGATTAGAAAGAAAACTGCTTCCATAACCCAGGACAAAACCTTCTAGTTTGGTGTTTTGACTTGGTCGAAGATACCTCATGCAAACGGTGTCATCTGTTGCATTGATCTGAACTTTTAGACTCTGCCTTTTCACTGGGGAAGAAGTGAAAAAAAAGATCAGAATGTATTATCTTGTAATCATATAATCAGTAATGAACTATGACAGTATAACAATATAGGGCTGTTGAATCTGGTAGTTGCAAGCAACTGAACAATTGCTTAAACATGGATCCTTCTGGAAGCTCAGTGTATTGAAAAAAAGAAAACTAATAGTCATGTAAAATCGTGGTTTCCAATACATATATTTTTTCATTAGTTTAGTATTATCATTAGGTGCAACATCTTTTATAATTGCAATAGTAGAGAAGTAGAAGTGCATGAAGTAACTGGAAAAAAAACACAAGTATTTTTTCCTTTCAGTCTTTAAATGTGAGTCTTACAGTAAACCTAGCCAGTCATAGGAGCCATACGTAAAAAAACTTCCAAGTTTTTTTTCTTGTTAGTAAAAAACATAGATTTTTAACATTAAGCTAATCACACAGGCAGATTAGGGAAGAGGATAAGTAGTAACTAGATCTAAACTAAAATGCTACAATATTTTTTTTTCCCCTCCCACATTGGGCTGAAATGCAATTTTCTAGTTGGAATTGCAGCAGGACAACTCACTAGCATATATACTTTACTCAAAATTACCAAGAAACCTTTTTTAAATATTCACTTTCATGTTTTCGATGGGACCAGCACATAAAGCAAGAAACGTCCTGTATATCCATCTAGAAAAATTTTTCTTAGAACAACACAGAATGACTTCACAACAGACTAATCAATTTTTTAGGCTACAAGAAGGTGTTTTGTCTTGTCTTGTTGGGGTGAGGGAGAATGGGATTTTCCTTCCTTGTACATACAGTATTAATATTCCCTTGTCTCCTGATTTTGGCAGTTGTCACTGTTAGGCTTATAATATTTTCAGAACTGTTAAATCTCAATAATTAAAAAAAAAGAAGTAATGACTTTCCCCAAAACTTATAACACTAGATGGAACTAGATGACCTTAAGGTCCTTTCCAACCCCAACTATTCTATGATTCTATGAATTAGTGGGACGGTGATAACTAAAGCAACACAAAGCTTTCAAAAACAGCAGCAAGGATTAAAAAAAAAAAAGAAAGCAACTAAATAAAGTCATCTTATCAATTTTATCCAGTTCTGTTTCTAATAAGTGAGGTTCGGTAGTAATTTTGGGCATGGATATTTCCAACTCAGTATATCTCCAGCTGGTGAGCATCGGTGGTATAGTGGTTAACATAGCTGCCTACAGCCACGCACCCTGCCACTCATGACTGTCCAGGCTCGGGGAAAATCTCCTGGTCCTCCTATATCATCGTCAAACCCTAGACAAGACCCAAACCCGACTCTGCTTGACTTTTGAGATCAGATGAAATGGTCGCGGATAAAACACACTCTGTACGCATGCCAACATGGTGATCCCCATCACAATCAGCAGGCAGGTCTCAAGGGTACCCAATGGCCATTCAAAACCTTCAGAACTCTCAAAATGATGCTGTAAATGGTCTGGTAGGAGGGTTGGGAGCATAAGGGAATGTCTCCTTCACGGATTGACCACCTGAGGAGGGGACAAAAGATGTGCAATTGCTAAACACTCCTATTATATACCTCCCAAAGTATAGAGGTGGTGACCACACTGGGAATGCAAGCCAGATATGAGACAAGAGCGATGGTATATTGAAAATGTGGGATCTGAGCATGACGTGAATGGTATGGAATAAGGGGTGGATACTGTCATGGGTTCAGCAGCAGCAGTCATTTTTCTCCTTCTTAGTAGCTGGTGTGGTGCTGTGTTTTTGACTTTCAGCCTGGGAACAGCGCTGATAACACTGATGTTTTCAGTTGCTGCTCAGTAATGTTTAGTCAGACCAAGGACTTTCTGAGCCTCATGCTCTGCCAGGGAGGAGGGGAAGCCGGGAGAAAGTAGAGACAGGACACCTGACCCAAACTAGCCAAAGAGGTATTCCATACCACAGCGTGTCATGCCCAGTATATAACCTGGGGGCAGTTCCCCGGAAGGGTTAGATCACTGCTCAAGTCAGGCTGGGTATCAATTGGCAGGTGGTGAGCGGTTATATTCCCTCCCTTGTTATTTCCCTTATAATTATTATTATTGGTGGTAGCAGCAGTGGTTTGTGTTCTACCTTAGTTACTGGACTTTTCTTATCTCAGCCCATGGGAGTTAAATTCTTTTAATTCTCCTCCCCATCCCTCTGGGAGCAGGGAGAGGAAGGTGGGGGAGTGAGAGAGCTGTTATGTGGTTCTGTGTTGCCAGCGGGGCTTAAACCACAGCAGCAAGGTAGGAGAGGCCACTACACTGAATTGCCTACCACCAGTGCTACACCAAAGGTTCTCTACTGAAGTTAGAAGAACCCAAGTTTACTGGGAACCATAGCTGTTGTGTGAGAGCACTTGGAATCCAGAGAGTGAAAGGCTACATAGGAGACAAAACCAAAGAATAATGAGGACAGAAGGAAGCCAGCAAGCAGAGAAAGTGTTCTCTCTCATGGCAGAACTACCATTGCATACTAGTGGACTCTTTGTAGGCAATACAAACTGTCTATGGATTCTTTCTAGGGAATAACATCTCTCCCCAAATCAGGTCAGTGTGCTACATAGTCACGAATCCAGAACTCCTTCCTGCCAAAAGATCAGTACTCCAACATCTTCCCAGAAGCCCTTGCACTCTTCCAGCACCCCACTTTCGTGCCCACCTACACACAGTATACTTCTTAGCAACACGCTATAAAAATACAAAGGATGTGAATCAACCATCATTTTTTAATAGATGAGTACATTATAAATAAATAGTTCTTAAAGAATAAAAAAAATAGTTAAAATGTTCCAGACTCAAGGAGTTCGCATGATCATGTGAGTTCAAAGGAGATCTGGACCCTTATCAACAAATTCAATCATTTCCCAAGTCTAAAAGGAAAAGTCAGTTTTGTGCAGGAGACTATAACTCCACTAAGTTGTTCTGAATTAAAAACAAACGAAAAAGCCTCCCATGAAAATATAAGAAATTGCAATTCATTTTAAGACCTATGAGGAAGGCCCACACAGTCTCCTGTAATCCCTGGAGAAGCCAAGAGGAATACACAGCAGTAGAGGGGCCTCTGCTGCCAGACGAGGAGCCCTCCACCCTGTGTGCTCCAAAGACACCAGTTTAGTCAAGACAGGGCCAGCCTAAAGCAGTAGAAATGTAAACGACTTTGCATAAACTAGTTTGGTAAATGGGGGCTGCTCTTAGAAGCACATTGACAAAACAGATTTTGCTTGTGCTCTGAACAACTAACAGGGAAAGCAGGTATTCCCATTCTGAGTAATATCCCTATCTTGGCCATCATTCAGACAAACATTCATTAAATATGATTGAAAGGGCAAGGGGAGTCACAGGAATTCGACTGCTATGATTCTGCGATAAGAATGCATTTGATTTTGAGAAAGTAACTTTGTCATATTATCATTTTAGAATACCTTTATTCCCCTGTCTCCTTGATGAAAGAGATGAATGATAAACTAAACACCTAATTCCAACATAAAGAGATTCTGAAAATACCTTACAAACAGAAAAGAATAATTGCAAGCACAGAGCAAGGCAAGGGCAAACTTTCCTAGTGCATATTCACTTCTATTAGCTTTTGGCATGTTACTGAAACTGTGGTCTAAAGTATTCGCATTTGTAGCATAATTCTTACACATCAAGGCCATCTCCAAATGCAAGTCTCTGGGACTTGTAGATACCTCTGAAAACCAATCTTTCCCTTTATGCTTGCCAATAGAAATTCCACATGATCTGCAAGTATTCTCTTCAACAAAAGTCAGTTGATGGCCAAACCAGCAGGACGAACAGCGCACAGTATACTTGAACTAAAAGCACTACGCTGAGTTCATTAGATCACTTGCAGTATTAGAATCACTCTAAGGAAAGCACTCTTAGGAGGAGAAAGACTGTTAAAGACAGCTTAATGAATCAGCTGCATCATAAGGGAACCAGCCACCAATAACTCTTCAGAAAGAAGAAAATAGCTACAAATGGACTGAAGAATCCAGCTGGGAGTGTCACAGTTTGACACTTGTTCAAGCTTTGGATCCATCAGGGATTATGTGAAGTATCTTCTTTTTCTTATCACTTTAATCATGGAGTAACAGAGGAAGAAAAAGGAGAATTTATAAGCACTGCTACTGTCTCTTATTCTTACTAGCTACTTCTAAGTGATGATTCATATTTATCCACAAGACAGAGAAGTCCAATTTTTAATTTCTACTTTCACACCAAAAGTTCAGTCAAAGCCCTTTGGTTTAGGTCTAACATCCCCTAAGAAATCGCCATTGCAAAGCAGACTGAAAAGGCAAAACAATAATTACTAAGAAGAGATTTATATTATTCCTTTGATACTTAATAAGTGGAAATAACTAAGGAGATGAAAAGAAATGAGTCACTGGGCTAGTTGCATCAAAGCAGTATTTGTTCTGTAATTCATTGTTGGGGACAGCAGTATTTCCAACATATACAAGCAAATAAAACCGCCTGAAAGTTCACTTCCTAAAAGAACAAATAACAGAATTTTGTTTCAATGACAGAGATTTAAAGCCTTTGAAATTCTGTGTCCAATGCACCACTGTATCATTACTGCACTGTTGGTAACTATAGACATAGAGTTAGTTAAAATGGCCAGCTGATTTGATTTTCCTCTGTTTCAAGGAACATGAGAGAACTTGGGTGATGAAGTGACTGGAATGTGAATTAACTGGCTCTTTTCTGTTTCTAAACAAACCCAAAAATATATCTTGGCCCTGTCAAATAAAGTATCTTCAGCTGAACAGCACTCTATTTCTCTCTTCAACTTCAGAAGATATGTCAACAGCTGGCTGATAATAGATAATATATCAGCTAGTAGTTATCACATTCAGAAGCAGCCCTGAGGTGTTGATACAGCAATAAATTTAAAGAATGAAGCACAAATGAAAAAGTCACCATGTTTGTTCTGAAATAAATTTATTGGCAACTTAAATTTAGAGCTCTCTCTTCATATGCTCCACTGAAGGCTCAGCAAAACCAATACTGGGACAAAGTATTACTTTCACTTATTCTATGATTCTACTGATGTGCTTTAAGTGTGTATGGTCTCATATGATCAAATACTGTCCTACTTTTTGTTTTTAACCATAAAGTGAAAAGCCTTGAACTCTGCCCACAAGAATAGAGGGTGAATACAGCTGTACTGTATTACAGTAAATTTGGCTTTGTCACCAGAACTCCTTTTGCCTTACATTGAAATTGTTTGGTTTTCACCATTTCAAAGATTTTTAGAGGGCATGAAGGCAAGAGCCAGCATTGCCTCCCAGAGCGCTAGACAAATTAAGCGTGCCTTAAGAAAATTTATTAGCAACATCTATTTGGGAGCACCACTTCTCAACATTCAAATCACTCACAGCAGCACTTTCATTTTACAAATCCAATGCCATTGTACCACCAGCCAAAATTTCAATGATAATCTAACACTACACAACTTTTATTTTTGCTATTTCTTATTTTTGTATTTTTTTGGCTCACAAACATGGAGAAACATTGGTTGTTTGGCTTAAAAACCAAATATAGCTTAAAATGCAAAACATTTAAAAACAGTTCTGTTTCTATGCAGTAGAAAAAACAAGACACACTTCTGAGACAGCCACAGTCACAAAATAATTTAGGGTGGAAGGGACTTCTGTAAATCATTTAGTCCAACCCCTTAGTCCAACCCCCTGCTTGAAGCAGATCTAATCAGATCAGGCTCCTCAGGGTTATGTCTAGCCAAGTCTTGAACACCTCTAAGGACAGAGATTCCGTAATGCCTTTGGGTAACCTCTTCCAGTATTTCTCATCTTTGCAGTTTAAAAAACAAATTCCCATGTTCCAACTTGTGCTCAGTGTCATATTGCTGTGCACTTCTGCTGAAAATCTGCCTCCATGTATCCTGCTGTCAGGTAGCTATAGTCAATGTTAGATCATTTTTCTCATCACAGATTACATAAAACACCAACTTGCTACAAAATACACATTAATAAGTACTCTGAACAAAGAAAATAGGTGCCATATAGACCATACCCTTAAAAACGGCAACAAAGAATACGTTATTAAGGCAGCATAACCTAAAGGCATTGCACAGTTTTGCCATTTACAGCTGAAATTTCACAATTAAATCTTTATTTTTCAAAATATTTGTATGCCTACACTGTGCACACAAATCTAACATTACTTCAGAAAAACAGGCTGTCAACATGCAGCAGTTAACTGGCAAAACACATACACTCACATCTATCTAAAAAAGTAGCCTAACTCATAAGCTTTCCACTTAAACTCACAGGATCTCTTTGCTCAGACAGCTTTCAAAAAAGATGGAACAAAAGCAATGTTACTCTTACCTATGGACCAACATTTGCTACAATGAGATCCACAGACACATTTTTACAAATCAGCAGAGAAGTTTCATCAGTACAACTCCCGGTCCCGTCCCAACACTCTCCTTAAGCTGAGTTTCTCTCCCCCAGGCTATTGATTCTGTTAATTTCAAAGCCATTCTGTTGGTTCAAGAAATCAACTGAGGAGCAAAAGCAATTGTTTCATATTGAAATGCTACTTTTTTCACTTACAATTGCGCTGTTTAATATAGAAATGGTAGATTCTTCTCATTTTGACTATGATCCTTGATAGACAGGATGAATAAAGCTTGTTATTTAGAGGCTTATTGTAAAGGCTTATTACTTTATCAATAACCTGAAACTGGTAATTGATTCTGCCTTTTTAAGTTTTGAAGTTAACACTTCTTTTCAACTCCCACTGTAATTGAGTCGATGTCATAGCATGGTAAGCACAACCTGTCCTATAAGTTGCAGTAATTTAAGAGAAGAAAAGATATCATCAAAGAAAGATCTAGACAACATAAATTCAATCTACCTTCTGATGTCTAGTAAGAGAATTGATATCTCGATGGAGGATCTATGTATTAAAGAGGTAGCCACCTACGTCAGGAAATACAGAATTTCAATTACATCTGTCATGGGTTCAGCAGCAGCAGTCATTTTTCTCCTCCTTGGTAGCTGGTGTAGGGCTGTGTTTTTTGTTTTTGGGCCTGGGAACAGTGCTGATAACACCAGTGTTTTGGTTACTGCTTAGTGATGTTTTGGTCTGGCCAAGGACTTTCTGAGTTTCATGCTCTGCCAGGGAGGAGGGGAGCCGGGAGGAAGCAGAGACAGGACACCTGACCCAAACTGACCAAAGAGGTTATTCCATACCACAGCACATCATGCCCAAGATGGAGGATGGAGAGGAGAGACCCAGAAGGGTGGGGGGTGCACTGCGTGGTCGGGTTTGGTTTTAGGTGGTGAGAAATTGTATTCTTTCCTTGTATTTGCCTTGTTATTATTATTATTGGTGGTAGCAGTAGTGGTCTGTGTTATACTTTAGTTACTAAACTGTTCTTATCTCAACCTGTGAGAGCTGCATTCTTTTCGATTCTCCTTCCCATCCCTCCAGGAGTGGGGGGCAAGAAAGAGGGGGGAGTGAGTGAGCAAAACTGCATGAGTTATAGAGGCTTAAACCACGACAACATCTCTGTGGGAAATGAACTAGAACAAGCTGTCACATGCTAACTTCCAGGGCAACAAAACCCCCAAATTCTTTTCATGTAACCCTCCTGTCTTGGTTTAAGCCTCTCTAACTCACGCAGTCTCTCTCTCACTCACTTCCACCTCTTTGCTCTCCCCGCTCCCGGAGGGATGGGAAGGAGAATCGAAAAGAATGCAACTCCCACAGGCTCAGATAAGAACAGTTTAGTAACTAAAATATAACACAAGACCACAACTGCTACCACCAATAATAATAATGACAAGGCAAATACAAGGAAAGAGAATACAACTGCTCACCACCTGATACCCAGCCCGACCACACAGTGCATCCCCACCCTTCCAGGTCTCTGCTCTCTCTTTTTCATCCTGGGCATGACGTGCTGTGGTATGGAATAACCTCTTTGGTCAGTTTGGGTCAGGTGTCCTGTCTCTGCTTCCTGCTGGCTTCCCCTCCTCCCTGGCAGAGCATGAGGCTCAGAAAGTTCTTGGCCAGACCAAAACATCACTAAGCAGTAACCGAAACACTGGTGTTATCAGCGCTGCTCCCAGGCCGAAAGTCAAAAACACAGTGCTGCGCCAGCTACCAAGGAGGAGAAAAATGACTGCTGCTGCTGAACCCATGACAGTATCCACCCCTTATTCCATACCATTCACATCATGCTCAGATCCCACATTTTCAATATACCATCACATGTATATATATACATCCACACACACACACTAGGAGGGAGAGAGAGATCATCCCTTAGTGCATGGACCTATCCCTATAAAGCTGCTGAGTCCACCAAGTCCATGATATCACGCTCCATCTTCTGTAACAGTCTTTCAGAGCAGGGGAGGCTGTGTGCAGTGTTCACACTCATGAATAACCTGCGCAATAGTGTCCATTGCTAAGTCCACCCCTCGATCATGAGTCCATCTGTATGTTGCATCTCTGCCCTGATGGCCTGAGGTGTCATGGGTCCACCAGGCTCAAAATAATTCACCCTCCCCTCCAGAAGTTTCTGCAGCTTGTCAGTGAAGACTCCATACAGCTGCCTTCCATCTCCGACGCTTCCAAAGCACTGGAGGGGCCCAGTGGACCAGGTACTCGCCCATACTGTCCCGCACACCCTGCCACTCATGGCTGTCCAGCCTCAGGGAAAATCTCTTGGTCATCCTAGATCGCAGCCTACCCCCAGACAAGGCCCACACCCCACTCTGCTTAACTCTCAGGATCAGACAAAATGGCCATGGGTAAAACACACTCTGTAGGCATGCCACCATGCTGATCCCCATCACAATCAGCAGGCAGGTCTCAAGGCTACCCAAAAGCCATTCAAACCCTTCAGAGCTCTCAAATGATGCTGCTGTACTTGTCACTGGGGCTGGTGTAGCTGCTGTGCTTGCCGGCTCTCTCACCACCAGCTGCTCTTTGTCTGAGTCCAGATCTTCCTCCTCTGCCTTGCTGGGAAGTGCTGCGTGGTCCCCTGCATCCTCCTGGGGCTCGGGCTCGCGGGGCTCTGCGGGCGGCTGCTGGGGAATGCTCTCGGCCACCGCTGGGCTGGGCTCAGCTACAGGGCTCGGCTTCTCCACCGTCATCTCCTCCCTCCGCTCGGCAGCTGAGCGGCTCAGCTCCTGGTCTCCGGGGCCGCTCCCCCGGGCCGTTTCGGCCTTCGGCAGCTCCCAGGCCCCCCCCCGCTCGGCTCCCCACAGCCTCGCAAAGACGGAGGCGAGGACGAGGGCCAGGACTGTGAATAGCATCCAGACTGCCAGGTACACATCTGCCCCCCCCAGCTTCTGGAGCCCGCCCGTATTACAAGCCATTCCAATAAAGTACAATGAAACAAGAGCCTTAACCCAAAACCCATATCCGAAAAATGCTAAGATAACAAATACCGGCTGCAAGTAAGGTACAACAGGCTGGAAACATGAACTCAAGAGAATCAAGAGCAACAACTTTGAGAGCCAATAAATCAGCATTGTGACGAGTGGCTATTAATCCTGTCATTATCTCAACCCTTCGTGCCCCACGTTGGGTGCCTAAAAGAACTGTCGTGGTTTAAGCCTCTCTAACTCACGCAGTCTCTCTCTCACTCACTCCCCTCTCTTTCTTTCCCCAGCTCCCGGGTGGATGGGGAGGAGAATCAAAAGAATGCAACTCCCACAGGTTGAGATAAGAACAGTTTAGTAACTTAAGTATAACACAAGACCACAACTGCTACCACCAATAATAATAATGACAAGGCAAATACAAGGAAAGAGAATACAACTGCTCACCACCTGAAACCCAGCCCGACCACACAGTGCATCCCCACCCTTCCAGGTCTCTACTCTCTCTTTTCATCCTGGTTGTGATGTGCTGTGGTATGGAATAACCTCTTTGGTCAGTTTGGGTCAGGTGTCCTGTCTCTGCTTCCTGCTGGCTTCCCCTCCTCCCTGGCAGAGCATGAGACTCAGAAAGTCCTTGGTCAGACCAAAACATCACTAAGCAGTAACCGGAACACTGGTGTTATCAGCGCTGTTCCCAGGCCCAAAATCAAAAACACAGTGCTACCAAGAAGGAGAAAAATGACTGCTACTGCTGAACCCATGACACCCCCATACCATATTTTCTAGCTTCTCTTAATGCCGAAATTCTTTCAGCAAGTACAACAGAAACACTTGGCCCATTTACTTCTAAACTACAGTTCATAACTGAGTTAATATGCTGTAGCTTGCTATTAAATCAGGATCAGTAAGGACAAGGCAGATATAAAGATGAAGTTGCCATCAATACTATGCATCTACCTAAAGCAATGTACAAAAAAGTATTCATTACTTTGCTGTCATCTCTCTTATCTGATGTTTTCCGATCATTCAAGCACTTCTTTCTGTGTTCTGCTTCCATCTTTTCACTCTCTCTCTCAAGGTTCCTAACAGCGGATGAAATGAGGCCAAACTTGTTTTTTTTATTGGACTAAGTACAGTAGCTATCTATTTATAGGGTACAAAGCTGAAAATTTTTACATATTTAAACTCAGCATACCACTTCAGTGGTCCAACCATCATTTCCAGCTTTAATTCTGCAGCTCATTTCCTGCTGTTTATAAAAATGATGAAAATTGAAAATAAGCAAGAAAACTGTTGTTTGAGAATAACCAAGTCTGCAGCCCTGATGGCAGAGAACAGGAGTTCTTTGGACATAGTTTGAATAAACTGTCCCTGGCTGCTGTCATAAGATATTGCTTTCTATTTAATCTTAGAAAATCCCACTCCTTTCTTTACTCAGTCATTTATCTGCTAAACATTTAACATAAATAAAGTCTGATTTAATGAATTTAAATAAAATCCAACATTTTGAAGGGCAGAGACAGAACAAAGCTTATCCATTATTTTCAGTGCATAGCAATCCCTGAAACTCCTTCAAGTAGAAACATTTTTTAAGGATGCTCCTTTTCAAATCAATAGAACCCAAGCAACAAAAAAAAAAGGGGGGCATTATTTTTCCATGAAAAAGAAATCTTACTGATAAAAGGAACCTCAACCCCTTATTCTAGTTTAAATAATGGCCACTGCAATGGATTAAGCCCAGCCGTAACTCAGAAAAAACACGCCGTCACTTGCTCACTGCCCGCCCAACTCCTCCTCCCCTCCTCCAGAGGGATGGGGAGGAGAATCAAAAGAATGTGACTCCCATGGGCTGAGATAAGAACAGTCCAGTAACTAAGGTAGAACACAAAACCACTGCTGCTACCACCAATAATAATAATTATAAGGGAAATAACAAGGGAGGGAATATAACCGCTCACCACCTGCCAATTGATACCCAGCCTGACTCGAGCAGTGATCTAACCCTTCCGGGGAACTGCCCCCAGTTTATATACCGGGCATGACACGCAGTGGTATGGAATACCTCTTTGGCTAGTTTGGGTCAGGTGTCCTGTCTCTACTTTCTCCCGGCTTCCCCTCCTCCCTGGCAGAGCATGAGGCTCAGAAAGTCCTTGGTCTGACTAAACATTACTGAGCAGCAACTGAAAACATCAGTGTTATCAGTGCTGTTGCCAGGCTGAAAGTCAAAAAACACAGCACCACACCAGCTACTAAGAAGGAGAAAAATGACTGCTGCTGCTGAACCCATGACAGTATCCACCCCTTATTCCATACCATTCACGTCATGCTCAGATCCCACATTTTCAATATACCATTACTCTTATCTCATATATATGCATATACACATCCACACAGAGAGAGAGAGAGAGAGATCATTCCTTAGTGCATGGACCAATCCCTATAAAGTGACTGAGTCCATTCGGTCCATGATGTCGGGCTCCATCTCTTGCAACAATCTTTCAGAGCAGGAGAGGCTGAGTGCAGTATTGGACCTTTGCCTGCTGATGTTGATCGTTCCTTTACCGCAGAACTCGTCTGGTGTTATCAAAGTTCATTCTTTGTTGGGATGATGGTCGGAGGGAAGTCAGGGCCAGTCACTGGCGACCTGAAGACATCTAGTTGGTGGACTATAAGAAAGTGCTACATAGAAGGCAACAGCATACAATTGAGTTCATTGGCTGTTTTCCCCTAAAATCAAATCCCCTCGAGGTACACATCGGACTTCCCCATCTGCCCGCATTACCCATCAAGTATATCCGGGTCCCTGAGCAAAAGCAATCCCATGAGTGGGTTTGCCTTTACCTGAAGCAGGAATAACCCAGACTGTCTTCCCCAGCAAATTTTTTGTATGCACCACAGGAACTTTGTCCCCTTCTACAGTATGTAAAAGTTCTGACTGAGCTGGACGACCCTGTTGGCAGATCCCCTGCTGTTGACCAACCAGGTGGCTTTTGGTAAATGTGTATCCGAATCCTTGAGAATCCCACCACCCATTGCTCTCAGTGTAGTTTTTAACAGCCCATTGTACCGTTTGATTTTCCCAGAGGCCAGTGAATGGTAGGGGATGTGATATGGCCACTCAATGCCATGCTCTTTGTCCAAATTTCTATAAGGCTGTTTCGGAAATAAGCCCCATTGTCTGACTCAATTCTCTCTGGGGTGCCGTGTTGCCATGAAATCCGTTTTTCAAGGCCCAGGATAGCGTTCCGGGCAGTGGTGTGGGGCACAGCGCATGTTTCCAGTCATCCAGTGGTTGCTTCCACAATGGTAAGCACATGGCACTTGCCTTAGAGAGTTAGTGGGAGTGTGATATAATCAATCTGCCGGGCCTCCCCCCCATATTTGTTCTTCAGCCATCATCCTCCATGCCAAAGAGTCTTTAACCATTTAGCTTGCTTAATTGCAGCACATGTTTCACACTCATGAATAACCTAGGCAGTAGTGTCCATTGTTAAGTCCACCCCTCGATCACGAGCCCATCTGTATGTTGCATCTCTGCCCTGATGGCCTGAAGTGTCATGGATCCACTGGGCCAAGAATACTTCACCCTTATGTTGACAATCTAAGTCCACCTGAGCCACTTCAATCTTAGCAGCTTTACCCACTTGTTGATTGTTCTGGTGTTCCTCAGTGGCATGACTCTTGGGCACATGAGCATCTACATGGCAATATCTTGCCACAGTGCAGCAGCCCATATTGGGTTTATCTCTGCATTGCCAGTTGCTCTGATTCCATTGCTGCAACCACCCCCACAGGGCATTTGCCACCATCCATGAGTCAGTATAGAGATAAAGTACTGGCCACTTTTTTCGTTCAGCAATGTCCAAGGCCAGCTGGATGGCTTTGACCTCAGCAAACTGACTTGATTCACCCTCCCCTTCAGCAGTTTCTGCAACTTGTCCTCGAGGACTCCATACAGCTGCCTGCCATCTCCGATGCTTTCCCACAATACGGCAGGACCCATCAGTAAACAGGGCATACTGCTTTTCACTTTCTGACAGTTCATTATAGGATGGGGCCTCTTCAGCACACATCACCTCCTCCTCTGGTGACATTCCAAAATCTTTGCCCTCTGGCCAGTCCATGATGACTTCTAGAATTCCTGGATGACTGCGATTTCCTATTCGAGTTTGTTGTGTAATGAGTGCAGCCCACTTACTCCATGTAGCATGGTGTGTAGAGGAGACCCTGCCTTTGAACACCCAGCCCAGCATGGGCAAACGAGGTGCCAGGAGGAGCTGTGCTTCAGTGCCAGTCACTTGCGAAGCAGGTCGACCTCCTTCGTAGGCTGCCAGTATCTCTTTTCCAGCTGGGGTATAGCTGGCCTCAGATCCTCTGTATCCCCGACTCCAAAAGCCGAGGGGTCGACCTCGAATCTCCCCTGGAGCTTTCCGCCAGAGGCTCCAGGTAGCACCATTCTTCCCGGCTGTGGTGTACAGTACATTTTTAACATCTGGCCCAGTCCGGACTGGTCCGAGGACCACTGCATGAGTTACCTCTCTTTTGATTTGTTCAAAGGCTTGCTGTTGCTCAGTGCCCCATTTAAAATCAATCTTCTTCCGGGTCACATGATAGAGAGGGCTTACAATCAAACTGTAAGTTGGGATGGGCATCCTCCAGAACCCCACATCACCCAAAAAAGCATGTGTTTCTTTCTTATTAGTTGGTGGAGACATTGCTGTTATCTTGATGATAACGTGTGTGGGGATCTGGCAACGTCCATCTTGCCATTTTATTCCCCAAAATTGAATCTCCTGTGCAGGTCCCTTGACCTTACTCCGTTCTATGGCAAAACTGGCTTTCAGCAGGGTTTGGATTATTTTCCTCTCTTTCTCAAAGTCTTCTTCTGCTGTATCGCCCCACACGATAATGTCATCAATGTATTGCAGGTGTTCTGGAGCTTGCCCCTGTTCCAGTGCAGTCTGGATCAGTTCATGTCAGATGGTAGGGCTGTGTTTCCACCCCTGAGGCAGTCAGTTCCAAGTGTATTGGACACCCCTCCAAGTAAAAGCAAACTATGGCCTGCACTCTGCTGCCAAAGGAATTGAGAAAAATGCACTGGCAATATCAATCGTGGCATACCACTTGGCTGCCTTTGACTCCAGTTCATACTGAAGTTCTAGCATGCCCAGTACGGCAGCACTCAATGGTGGTGTGACTTCATTCAGTCCACGATAGTCTACCGTTAGTCTTCACTCTCCATTAGACTTTCGCACGGGCCATATGTGGCTATTAAACAGTGAACGCGTCCTACTGATCACTCCTTGACTCTCCAATCTACGGATCAGCTTATGGATGGGAGTCAGGGAGTCTTGGTTGGTGCGATATTGCTGCCGGTGCACTGTTGTGGTCGCAATTGGCACTTGTTGTTCTTCGACCTTCAGCGACCCCACAGCAGAAGGATCCTCTGAGAGACCAGGCAAGGTGGACAGCTGCTCAATTTCCTCTGTCTCCAAAGTAGCAATACCAAAAGCCCATCAGTACCCTTTTAGGTCTTTGAAGTACCCTCTCCTGAGGTAGTCTCTGCCAAGGATGCATGGAGCCTCTGGACCAGTCACAATGGAATGCTTTTCCCATTTCCTCCCAGTCAGGCTGATTTCAGCCTCCAGTACAGTCAACTCTTGGGATCCTCCTGTCACTCCAGAAATAAAAATGGGTTCCACCCCTTGACAGCTTGATGGCATCAGGGCATACTGTGCACCGGTATCTACTAGAGCCCTATACTTCTGTAGGACTGATGTGCCAGGCCATCTGATCCACACAGTCCAGTAAATCCAACTGTCCCCTACCTCCACCTGGCTGGAGGCAGGGCCCCTCTAATAGTCATCACAGCATTGGACACTCAAGTCTTGTAGAAAGGGATCATTCTTCTTTATCACAGGAGCTGGAGTAAGATCAGCTCTTCCACTCCATCTGGGAACCTGCTCACCGGAGCCTGAAGACGCAGCTTTCGTAGGGTGATCATCCTCGACCTTTGTTCTCCTCTTCAATTCACGCACCCCTTGTGCAGAGCTGAGGTAGGTTTTCCATCCCACTTCATCATGTCTTCTCTGTGATCCCGCAGGTAGAACCATAGGGTGGCCCATGGCGTATACCTTCTATAGAGAAGAAAGAGCTGAGTCGTGCTATAGGCACGGCTACAGTGGCTGCTTTGGGACAAGTAGAAACTGGTGGAAGGACTAATGTGAGAGTACGAGGCAGAGGTAGAGGAGAAACGTCAGGCAGACGTGAGAGATTGAATTCTCCTGTGGGAAGGGGTCAGTGTGCATACTGTAAGGAGTTTGGACGTTGGAAGTGAGACTGACCTGTGGGGATTGCCATGGGGTGGCTCCGGTGGCTGAATTGGAACTAGACTGATGGGGACCTGGGGAATCTACCCTAGCAGATCCACTGATTAAATTAAAACTAGGAACTAGAGGAAATAAAGTGGAATTTTTAAGTGGATACAGGAGGAACTTGTTTGCTGTTGGATCAGAGGGAAAAGAATTTGTTAACAGATGTGGGAGCTACTGGCCACCAAGAAAAAAAAAAAAGCATTCTTTCTGAAAGCTTTAGAGTATAAATTGGGAAAACAAATAAGAATGCATTAATTTTTATACATGCCAAATTCTCCAAAATCTTTATTAGGGTGAGAAGGAACATTTAAAGTAGGCAAAAACACAGCCCTGCACCAGCTACTAAGAAGGAGAAAAAATAACTGCTACTGCTGAACCCAGGGCAGCCACTTACTCGCATGAGGACAAAGCTTGATTATGTTTACAATCTCCAGGGCATTGTTCCCTTGGCTTCTTTCTCAGAGCTAGTTGTTGCTTTCTTCCAGGCTGGCCTACAATGTCTTTTCCTGGGCTGATGCAACTGTACCTGAACAGAACTGATTACACAGTGATTGCATCTCGCCCAAAAGAGCTGGTCTTTCTGATCATGGCTTCCTCTCCTGTCCAAGAACATAGGTCCAAGGCAACTCCACCCAGGCTGCACTATGAAAAAAACTATAACTTGGCCAAAGAAACGGACATATTCTCCTTAAAGATATACAATAAAGGCATGCAGAATACTCTGGGGAACAAGAAAAGTCTCCCAAGTTTTCTAGGCCTAATTCCCTTTTAAGCTTTCAAAGAGCATCATGTAATGCAAACACCAAAAGAGAAATGTGGTCTTCAGATGTGGCTGCATACAGGGTAGTCATATTTTAGGGATGATCAGCTGAATAAAACTATGGATTTTGTTTAACAACAGCTCCTCAATAGGGAATGCTCAACAAGATACTAAGGACCAGTTTGGTGGCCTTCTATGATGGGGCTACAGAACTGATGGACAAGGGTAGAGCAGTTGATGTCATCTACCTGGGCTTGTGCAAAGCATTTCACACTGTCTCACATGACATCCTTGTCTCTAAGTTGGAGAGACATCAATTCGATAGGTGGGCCACTCGGTAGATAAAAACTGGCTGGATGGCCGCACGCAAAGAGTTGTGCTCAATGGCTCAATGTCCAACTGGAGACCAGTAACGAGTGGTGTCCCTCAGGGATCGGTGTTGGGACCGGTCTTGTTCAACATCTTTGTCGGTGACATGGACAGTGGGATTGAGTGCTCCCTCAGCAAGTTTGCCGATGACACCAAACTGTGTGGTTTGGTTGATCCATTGGAGGGAAGGAATGCCATCCAGAGGGACCTTGACATGCTTGTGAGGTGGGCTGATGCCAACCTGATGAAGTTTAACCATATCAAGTGCAAGGTCCTCCACCTGGGTCAGAGCAATCCCAGGCACAGCTACAGGTTGGGCAGAGAAGAGATTCAGAGCAGCCCTGCAGAGAAGGACTTGGGGGTTTTGATTGATGAGAAAATGAACATGAGCCGGCAGTGTGCGCTTGCAGCCCAGAAAGCCAACCTTATCCTGGGCTGCATCAAAAGGAGCATGACCAGCAGGTCAAGGGAGGTGATCCTGCCCCTCTACTCTGCTCTTGTGAGACCTTACTTGGAGTGTTGTGTGCAGTTGTGGTGTCCTCAACATCAAAAGGATATGGAACTGCTGGGACAAGTCCAAAGGAGGGCCACGAGGATGATCAGGGGACTGGAGCACCTCCCATATGAAGATAGGCTGAGAAAGTTGTGTCTGTTCAGCCTGGAGAAGAGAAGGCTGCGTGGAGACCTCATAGCAGCCTTGCAGTATCTGAAGGGGGCCTATAGGGATGCTGGGGAGGGACTGTTCATTAGGGACTGTAGTGATAGGACAAGGGGTAACCGGTTCAAACTTAAACAGGGGAAGTATAGATTGGATCTGAGGAAGAAATTCTTTACTGTAAGGGTGGTGAGGCCCTGGACTGGGTTGCCCAGGGAAGTTGTGAATGCTCCACCTCCTGCGGTGTTCAAGGCTGGGCTGGACAGAGCCTTGGGTGACATGTTTTATTGTGAGGTGTCCCTGGCCATGTCAGGGGTGTTGGAACTAGATGATCTTCAGGTCCTTTCCAGCCCTAACTATTCTATGATTCTATGATTCAGCAGGTGAGGAATTCATATGCTGTTGGTCTGGCTCTGCCCACAAATTACAAATATATTGAAATGATCCGCATTAAAGACTGTGGACCTTAAAGCAATGAGTTTCTCAAGAATAAGTTCACTAGCAGGCAGTGCCTAACACTACACCCATTACATATTCAATGGCAGGCAGTGTTCAGCATCACCACACCCTCAATCCACTTCTCATCTATAAATATCAATGCATTTTTGAAGAATCAAAAAATCAAAGGCGTAACGAAAAACAGTATCTGGAACTACAACTGCAACTGCTTCCGAGAGAAGGGTGAACAAATTTTCCAAGGCCAGACTGTGTTTGGCCAATCCTGCTGCCTTCTGTAATGCAATTACTGGCTTTACATACAGGGGAAAAGCGGTGAATATGATTAAGTTGGACTTTGACACTATCTCCACAGATATCCTTCCAGCCAAACTGGAGACATGGAGACTGGATGGGTAGATGACAAGACAGATGGAAAACTGTGTTGAAAGAACAGCAGTTAGTGGCTAAAAGTCTGAAGTCCCCCTTGATAAGTCTTTCTGGTTCTTGAGCAATTTTCACAGTAATTCCTAAACTCATTTTGGTGAAGGAGAATGTTTTGTGATTTGTGTACACTTGAGAAAAACTTTGGCAAATAAAAGATGAGTTGTACAGTATGATCTGCTTTCAAGTTGAAGGGAAACAAACTATATTGAGACACCCATTCAGAAATAGGTACCCATCAACCTACCTTCTGCAATTGGCAAGGTGGACACTGCTGCACACTTCAAACACCAGTGAGTTTGAATGGTTTGTTCCTCTGTCAAGATTTAATATTAAAATAAACATACCCATGCTCATCTCATGAGAACCACAGTTCAGTCTGTGGTTTAGTTCACAAGTTCTCAGAAGATCAAATAAAATTATCTAAAATAACATATCCTTGAACAGAAAAAGTATTTCATCAGAAGGTAACATAATAATCTATTTCTTGCAGAAACATCTAGAAACAGAAAAAAACAATCTGCCTATCACATTGATGCTATATATGCAGGCACCATGCCTTTGGCAGCACAAGACATTTATCAATTCTTAAATATATACAAGCTTATAAGAAAGTACTTAGTACCTTACTACTGTCTAATGTGATTTAATTTCTATTTATGAATCCCCCATTACACTGTGTATAGTTGAAATAATATACAACAAAAGATAAAAACTGAACAGGATCATCCCTTCTCCAAAGTCGCGATGGTTTTTTTACTTCCAACATTGCAACCATTTTGTGATCACACAAAGTAGCCAAGTTCTCTGCTCAAAATCACCTTCTAACATCCAAGACATACAGGACTTCAAATAGTGCAAGGATCAACAGCTTTGGATGTGCAATGTTATGGTATGTGCAATATTCTGTGTTTTAACTTCGGAGTATGTTCCCCACTTTTCAAAGGCAGACAGCTGATAAAACAATTAAATATCTGAAGCATACGTAAGAATTCTTAGGTGTTGCTGTATATCACATGCTAAACTCAGAAAAAATAAGCAAACTTAATCAGTTAACAAAACCAGTGGTCACATATGAAATGCTGTTATGCTTTGAGAATGGCAATTTGGGCTTGTCAATGTATTTAAGTCTATCTGTAAAGATTTTAACCAGCTTTTCCTATTTGGTTTAGAAAGCTATAGACACAAACAAAAACCAAAAAAAGAGAATTGCTCAGTGTTTCCAGCAGAACACTCAAAATAGAGTGGTTTTACCTAGTTCTTGGTCTCCATACTGAACATCCTCACACGTCTATGACACTAGCTGGAGACAGACTAGTCCTATAATGGTTGATTCCAACTGCATACAGTTTTTCCAGGTATAAAATGTATCTCATCTTGCACCATTAGATGAGATGGATCTCAAGACTGATCGCCTGTCTTATTAAGAAAAAAAAAGTAACCAATTAAGAAAAATCACAGGTGACCCTTTTCATCTTCTATATTGCCCCACATTGTGAACTTGAAGAGATCAAAGGAAAGCTTCCACAGTTCAAGCAAATGTCTGAAAAAAGAAGAAACAGACTTCCAGTAAGTCTTCAATTAAAGAGTGTGAAAATAAAAACCACTAAGAAGATAAATACTTGATGATTTTAGAAAGCAATATCAAATTCCAAAATTTGGCAGGAATTCTTTGTTCCAGCACTGTGAACAACATGTGAAGCAGAGGCGTTGTTCACTTGTCTTCAGAAAGCTAAAAGATGAAATAGTTTTAAAACAATGGATTAGAGGGAAAAAAAGGAAACAAATATATTTATAGCAAGTATACAACGTGTAAAATAATAGCTATGTGTATGATTAAGGGAGTACTAAGATCAATCCCAAATACTTACTCTTGCTGCTAAAGAAGTGTTTCATCTGTTCTCCCATCTATTTCCTTCCTACCCAGGGTATGGCAGGCAATATAGAGTTTATGTTTTCTGACTATATATCCGAATTCTATATCCATTACACTCCCTGCTCCATTTCAACACATTGCCTTTTATCTACAGAGATGAAAGCAAGTGGTGGGGAATAATCCCAATATCTAACACATCTTTTTATGTCCATATTTAGATTAAGAATTCTCCATCCAGTGTTTTATTCCAAGAAAATGAAAAATGCCAATAAAGAAAACTATCAGCTACATAAAAGCAAGGCTTATGTTAACTCTGGGGCATGTGCACCTATACACAGACCCATCGGCTAGGCAATCTCTGTACGATTGACATTGCATTTTTACTTGTACTTCACCCAGGCATGTATTCAATTGTTCATGGAGAATTTATGGTATGTAGAAAGTTATGTTTGCCTTATCACTAATCTTGTAACCCAGTGTGCAGTGAGAAGATTAATTTCAAAGGAATGTTCTTTGACTTAAGAGAATATTAAGTACATCAATACTGCTTAACAGCTTTACAGAATTTTAAAATGAGATCATCTTCCCTGTGCCAGTTTTGTTTGACAACTGACAAATGTTTTAACACTACAAAAGCAAATTACTGAGGAAAAACAAAACAAAAAACAAAACAAAACAAACCACCCCAAATAACCTAGGAAAGCCAGGTCATGGAAAAAGTCTTCACAATGCCCAATATTTCTACACTGAAATAGGGCATAAATAAGAGTATCAGTTTCCTTTCTGTGGTGAAGCATCTGTAATTTTTCTTCAGCCTTAATACTAGAAACAACCTTCCATTCCCTTCAAATGAATATACTAATAGCATCTGATGTCCATTGCTAATTTCTGTAAATACTTCCAAGTGGAAAGGAACATAATAAACATCTGTTACATTATTGAGAAACTTGGCTTTCTAAGAATGCACTGCTGCACATTAACAACATACTAACATTTCTACCAACTGCTATTTGACCATGTTACTAGAACTGAGAGAGTACAGGGGGATTGATAAAATCTTGGAAGATTAAAACAAATAAATTACCAAAAATGAATCCCACAGTGATTTTGTGATCACATGCATGCCTCTGCGTGCTAGGCAGTCTGTATGAAATTACTTTCATAACTTGCTTACTTGCGTGCAAGTTTAGTCTAAGTATAAATATTTCATTGGAGCAAAAATCACAAAACCTGTCCAAATCCAAAGCAAGTTCTTTAGCTTAAAAAGTTTACATAATTATCATTTCCATCTTTTTAAAAAAAATCTTCTTTATGATGTTTATACAAGGCTTGATAAGCAAACAACATAAATAACCTACTATGCCATCACCGAGTCACAACAGATTTACCACCTACTAAGCAGCACTGAATAATCAACACTAACAGGGAAACATTTTTATTAGACTTGATGGATTTTACCTTTAGAGTTTCTTCGTGCTTTTTGTTTTAATTATGAGGAAAAGATGCAGTATTGTCATAGCATTGCTAAAGCTGGTTTTACTCAGTAAGGTAGCAAATAACAGGCTATCAATGTGGAGCAAGTTCATAGTCATGTTCATAAGAGTAAATAGCTGTTAACAAGCTTTATGACAAAGGAAGGAGACCTACTGGTTCAAGCTGAACACACAACCCCCTTACTTTTACCTAAGACAGCTTTTCACCAAACTAAGAGAATCCACAGTTCTCAAACCTGACTACAGCCATTTCTCTACCTGTGAAGCTATGCTTCAGCATGCACGGTGCTATAAATAAAAACTCTGCCCTGCCATTTAATCCAGCCACTTCAGTGTTTGTGTGAGCCAGAGATAATGGAACTCAGCCAAAATTTCCAGGTCAGATAATACAGCTTTCTTCCTATCATTTCTGTCCCAAAGCCCAGTTTCTTACCACCTTTCATTTCTTCATTTTCAGCATATGCACGTGGCACAGACAAGAAAAGTGATAAATGGTAAGGTCTGAAGTCCTGCATTTTTCTTGCTGTGTATTTTTGTTCATATGTAGGTTTGAACTGTAGTAATGAGGGAATCAGGACTGCCAGAAAATATTTTCACTTCACAGAAAACAACCTTTTGGGACGCTTCAAGTTTATATATTTTTATTTTTGAAACACACACTACTTTCTGTGGTTTTAAATTATTCCAGACTTTTACATCATAGAAAGAAAAATTGAAGTTAATAATTAATATAAAACAGAGGCAAACAGCTGACAGAAAGAAAAAAGATTTTTCCCCATGCAAGTTTAAAAATTTTATCCCATATACACTGACAGATCTTTAAAATTGGCCAGGTTTCCAAAGCATTAATTATGTAAACTCACATCAAGCAGCCTGTGGCCATTTATAGATTCACAAACTAATGGCACAACTGCTGGCAGCGGGAAAGAATATTACAATCCCTTACTGCATTATTGAATCATGCTTTTCCTAAGCAGATATCAAGAATAATGCAAAAACTCAGATCTACACAAAAATGCAGAAATAACCCTATTAAAATAATTCCCTCATGCTTTAAGAATCCATTTTGCCATTGAATCTCCAGCTTGAACGGCAGCACTGAATTACAACCCCTTATTAAGTACGACAGTAACACTCTAGTGTTAGCACACTATGCAGAAAAATAAATATAAGTAAAATCACATGCAGAGGTTTAGGCACTTCATTATGTGTGGGTTTACTGAAATGGATTTATTCACAAGGAGCCCTGAAGTCTTCACATATTCAAGGTAAATGCGATTTGTGCAAAAAAAAAAAAAAAAGGCTACAATTACCCTAAGAAAACATGGTAGATTCACTTGCCTCATTTATTCTCCCTCCAGAAACACTCTAAATAATATTAAACCATTATGGGGTGATGAATCTCAGAAACTTGAAAGTATTTTACAAAACAGAGGTTACATTTTGTCTACCAAACTCTGAAAAAGTGCAGCAAATGCTCCCTCCAGAGTAGGAGAAAACTATCTGCCTACTAATAATAAAGCATTCCCTACCTCCCTGCCTTTACATCTTGTATCTCCTGTAGTCAGTGCCTCAACTCTTTACCAGCATTTTATTCAGCAACTCTGAAGTGAAGATCCTGGGTTGATATACTTAATGTGACCATCCTTATGTAACCTTGCCTGAATATCTGCATATTCTAATGACATCACTTAGGTTAAGTGATGAATGCAAAATAATTTAATACTGGTGACCATAATTGCATAAATAACTCTATCAACAGTAGAAATTCACATGGTGGTTCAAACCTTGACCTCTTTTTCCTTCACCTTGACATAACTAACACTGGTTTGCCCAAGCAGGGAGACTAAGGGTTGATTTGGCCAGAGTATAATGGCATATGATTGGTAAGTTTTGAAGAACAGCTATGCTGGGGAAGTTGGCCCAGCCCTTGCCTAAACAAAGGACACACATTCATGATGTTGCCAGCTATCATTTTCATGAGAACTATCCTCACAACAAAATAAGACAAATATATTTCAAAAAGCAAACTAGTATTACATACATGCTGGCCTTTTTTGTAGAAAAGCCAGGTTTTAACTACGAGCATTTGAATTATGACTGTCAGGTGAGTTCAGGTGACATTTAGCCTGCTTCCAGTTGCCCTTTTCCACTTGGGAGCAAACTACAGACTGGGCTGTTTTGCTAATGGCACCTATTTTAGGATACTGCCTTTCCAGAACACTAATACCCGCCTCTCTTCACACCAAGATTTAATGTGATGCACAATCCATGCCAATGACTCTCGGATGATCTCCCGCAAAAGGCAGTAGTCAAGAACACTCCACAACGACAATCTTATACTGCTTATCAACAATTCAGGTCTGCACTTGAATTTCCTGAAGGAAAAGAAATCCACTAGGAGCTGTATGAACAGTTTTGACTATGGCAGGTCACTGCTAGCCAATTTTAACCCTGGAGCACACAGAGCTTTCTGTTTGCACATGCAGTGCACAGTACACACCTGGTGAGTCCAAGCACTCCAAGGAAGCCTCAGACCCATTAATCATTCACAGTACCACCAGTCAATAGCCATACAGACTATACTATCCATACAGTAGGTCTGGCCAAAGAGTAGCATCAGGATTTACCCTGTAGCTCCCCCCTAAGGTAAATTATGTTGCTTGTCTGTTGTAATGGCTAAATACAAAAGATTATATGGAAGATGACTGAAAAATTTCAGAGAGAAATATTTGGGAACATTAAAATTAAAATGAAGAGGCTGAAGGCTATACAGATTACCCAGCAGTGAGATCATTTTAGAGGCGTTCCTATGTTATGGAATGTAATCCTGGCAGAATCCACCATACATATCATCACACTGTCACACCACTGCCCATGCAAGTATAAAAATGGAATTCTGGTATTACAGATTATCTTTGAACTCTGAAGTCTGACACTCAATACTGGGTTTTGATATATTTTTGAGCAGTCCTAGGACACAACTGTTTGCATGATTAAATGAGCTGCTATAGTGGCAACATTCTTATGGGTTGTTTTAATTTTCAGCAAAGAATGAGCCAAATTTGCCATGACATATCTGCTGACTGAAATCCTTTGCCACTCTATTATATCAGTTAAAAAGATCCTTTTGAAATTTCTCGTAGGACTTTACTGTCATTTTTATGCCATTAAACATAAAAGAAGTATTTTGCACAAATCAAGTTAATTTTGCACTTCTCTTCCAGACACTAAAAAAAAAAAAAAAGACTTCAATAACTGGACCTGCTTCATTAGAATATGTTTTTTAAAGGTTAAAGCATTGTGTAATTTGAAAAATAGTTCCCAGAAAGATGTTCCATAAACCGTGGAGAAAGTAACATATAAACCACATGTCAATTCACTCCTTTTGTGATATTTTGATATGCCAGCTTCATTCTATGTTAAAAAATCTCTCCAACTTTCAGGACACTTTTACCTGCCTTATGATTTCTACCCTGCTATTCTACAGCTACCAAAGGGGTTCTTCTGGGGAGCTGGGGGGACAGCACACTAAAGTTTAAAGGCAAGGTTTGGCTGTTGCAGTATAGCAACTGAGATAGACTGAAATAACTCAATATTGTTTTAACTGCTTGACTCCAGTAAGTGAAAACACATGTCGAGTTTAACCTCTGCCTAGGAAGAACTATTACATAACACAGCATAGCCAGCAAATTTAGCTGAAAATAAAACTAGCCTATTCCTTTCACAAATGTCAACAAAAGTTTGGAAGTATACTGTAAATACAGCATTCACTCTCAAAGGGATTTCAGTTATAATTACCATAAATACAAATCTTAACTAGTAGTTACCTACAGTATTTTCAAACATTCCTGTATACTTACCAAAGAAACCAAAAAACCTTATTATTTTTCCCACTTATCCCTGCAGTTGACAACTGTAGAAACAGAAAGTTTGGATCTGGTTTTCCCTATATGAGTCTGTAAATCAGTCTCTTCCACGTGGTTCCATAAGGAATGTCAAGTCTGTACTCTTTCTACCTAAGACGGGCGCTACTAGGAATAAGGGGAATTAAGGTTTCCTGAGCTCTTCCTGGAAAGCAGAACAGGACAGGCCTGAGTCCTGGAAAGCAGAACAAGGATGGACCCTAAATGCAATCCACCTGATGATTAATTCAAGTAGTAGAAAACCACAGAGATCAGAAGGGGGGGGGGGGGGGGGAGGGAGGAAGGCAGGAGGGAAGCACAACACCAAAAAAGAAAAAAAAAATAGAAAAGCATTCAGACTTTTAACTGCAAGTTTAGAAGATGATATCAACCCCAAATCCTTCTCCGCTCTAAAAAAGGAAAACAGAACATGACGATACACAAGAGCTATCAGAAAGCAATTATAGTGAAAAAAGTGCATTTCTAGGTACATTTGGGAAGTCAAGTGGCAAAATCAAAAACGTGAAATGCTGTTACCAAACACTAAGAATTTGTTCCACAACTGTTGCTTTCAGCATTTGTATAAGGTCCAGCTGGAAAGATTCCATTGAAACAGGGTGTACAATCTAGTGGATTTTGTCCTGTAACATGTTTACTCTTCACTCTTTCATCTGTCTCTCAAATTCAGAATGGTCTGTTTACCAACTCCTTCTCTAAAGACAAGACTTTTTTGTCTGTCCTCAATTCCTGTCTAGAAAGACAATGATGCATTCTTCAAGTTATGCAGAACCATAAAAAATTAGAGAAAGTATGACGAGTTATAATTCTGACACCTCTGCATTGCAATTGTTGCCACCCCTCATTAAAGTATTTCAGGTTTAACAGTGCTGAACTGAAGTATTATATGTTGGATGGCACAAGCATAGTGGCATAATAGAAGAGACAAAAATAAGCACAAAATGTACAAGTCCCTCTCCCTTCTGATGAAAAAAAAAGCTTTAGAAGCTGACATAGTTGAAGGGACAGTAGCTCAAATATTTGATAAAAGACCATCCCTAATCTTACCATCATCTCCTGCCCGGTTCTTCTGTGACTGTTCACAGTCTCCATAGGCCCCAACTACTGAATTTTCTTAGCAGCTGACCTCTCAGAGATTCATGAAACACAACATAATTGGAAAAAGGCACGGTCTCCACAATAAAACACAATACCCACCAAGGTCCCTTTCCAATTATATTGTCTTTCTTTGTATCTGTAAAATTTTAATGCAGAGAGTCAGAATTATTACACAGCTTGTAACTGCCTCAACACTTGTCATTTACTACAGTAAATGTGACAACTGCAAGAGAGAGGGTGTTCATCTGCATATAGGGCACTACACTAGAACCAGATGCAAGTAAAGATCTATTTTCTATACAAGCAAAATTATTATAATGCAGGATATATAGAAGCAGCATAAAGTTCCCAATGGAAATTTTAACTGGTATTTCCATGATTTTGACTCTGTGAGTCATGTTGGTAGTGCTTCCAAATTATTCCCCAAACAGTGCCCTACTTTTTGAAGTCAAAATAATTAAAGAATTGAGTTTGTTAATAAAGAACACTCTTTTGAGAACACCAATAACATTTTCTTTGTCATTCTAGTCAAACACACACTTACGGAAGTGAAAGTATAAAAATACACAGGAAAAGGGAAACCATGCGTGCTCCAGCCTCCTGAACAGCATATTTGCACACAATCTCTCACACAGCTCTGGAAGTTACTGACATCCAAAGGGTGTCCTGGCTCTGTTCCTTTGCAGCTGCAGGAGGCAAGATGTTCTTTCCACCTTGGATCACTGAAAGGAAATCCCAGTCCACAAGACCAGGGATCAGTGTGTTTCACCTCCTGGAGAGAAGACTTGAGAGAATTCCAAAGTGCTAGCAAGAAGAGTAAGATTTACATCAATAACCTGTTCACAGAAGTACCTGCACCACCGAAAAAGCTTGGCTAGATTGTTCTCCCTCAAGTTACGAAATTGATTCCATGGTTCCCCTCAGAGCAGGAGTCACCCTGGAGCCTCAGTTATGTAGTTTATGACATAAAGAGCACAGGCATTCACTAGAATTAAAGTTTGCTTAGCAGGGCAGAGTAGCCCTCTTAACAGAATACTACCACTACATATCCTCATTTTAAAAATACTTCAAGATACAAATACGCTCTTTTGCTTGTGAAAAAAAATCTGTACTCCATTTCAAACAAGAGAGTGTTGACAGAAAGACTATCCTCTGAACATTTCCAGGCAACAGCTAGGTACTAATATATTTGCTTTTTCAGTGCAGACCAATGTAAACTATAATCTTAGAGGCAGCTGCAAGCAAAAGAATAAGACTGATGTTTCAACAATGCAAAGTGGGAATCTTTAAAAAGCTATTTTGCTGAAAACAAATGAAGTTTCCACCTGCAGCTTTCTGCATTTGGCAAATAGAACTTCACTTCTGCAATGTTATTTTAGGACATGAAAAATGCATCCCAGAGTTACTCCCCTACTGACTGCAGTGGATCAGTAGCTTTGTCTGAATTTCAGTTAACATAAATTTACAGCCGCTATTCTATGGTAGACAAGCAATAGAGAAGTTCCTCTCAAAGTAGGCAATACATAGAATCATAGAATAGTTAGGGTTGGAAATGACCTTAAGATCATCTAGTTCCAACCCCCCTGCCATGGCCAGGGACACCTCACACTAAACCATGTCACCCAAGGCTCTGCCCAACCCAGCCTTGAACACTGCCAGAGATGGAGCATTCACAACTTCCCTGGGCAACCCATTCCAGTGCCTCACCACCCTTACAGTAAAGAACTTCATCCTTATGTCCAATCTAAACTTCCCCTGTTTAAGTTTTAACCCGTTACCCTTGTCAGTCAACTTTAAGTTGATTTTTGCACAAGGTTCCTCTCTGTCCTATGAAAACTGCTATAATAGTTTACTCACAGGCTGCTTTTTTTGGTAAAACTAAGGTTTTACAGTCTGCTTGACTTGAAAAACTGCATATCTGACTACACATTGCCCCACTATGAGCAGTTGCAGAAAACTCCACATTGGCACCAGAAGAGGAGGTTAAAAGAAAGCCACCTCCAAAAGAACATCACCAGAGGGGTGGGAGGAGGGAGGAATGAAGAAAAAAGTAATCTTAAAAAAAATGAGATAAAATAAAGGTTGCTTGAGGAGCGGTGAAGCGTAAAAAAATCACCTCTTCTCCTGAAAACACTTTAAGGTTCCACATGTATGAACCAGAATTTCCTAGGAAGCCCTTAAAGTGCTGATTTCTTAAAAAACGTTCTCATAAGGAACAAAATCACAGCTCCCTTTCTAAATGTTACTGGTTTCAGGAGACAGCAGATGTAAAATGCATTATTGTAAAATGCATTATAAAACACAATGGACTCAGGCAAGCACTTCTACAAAGTGAGAGCAATACGTGCAGTACAGAAACAATTGTGAAAGTGCTGTTTTAATGCCAAAATACTACAATCCAGATACACAAATATTCTTTTCATTTTAAGCTATGACGATTCTTCCTGAAGTAATAAAATACATACAAAATGCCCATGTGACATGGGTGACATTAGCAAGGAAAAGAACAGATCCCTGCCAGCTTTGCAAATCTACTGTACTTCCAGACTCCAGCAGAAAGGAATAGTTAAAGAAATATTCACACAGGTTTGAAGGGTGGAAATTTCAATAAATGCATACAACCTGACCTACAAAAGTCAATTCCTACTGAATTGTTAAGGATAAGTATAAAGGGAAAGCACAAAAGTTATTTCAAGACAGAGTTGAAATTTTCCAACAATAACACAGAGCGCTTCTAAGTCACATTTTCTTGAAGATCTTACACCACAAACCTGCACATTGCTGTCTACGTCCTTACAAAAGCATTAGAAACAGTTACTTTGTTTCATGGTAACTTCACTAAAGTCACAAGATACCTGAAAACATTTGAGCTTGTTTTATTCAAGGGCTTTAAAGTTACTCTCTTGTACCTGCACCTTGCCCTTCTGACTGTTCTTTCACCTTTTTCATTATTTTTTATCATTCTTAACATGCTGAAAGTAAACTTCCATGCCAAAACACAAGCATTAAGAAAAAAAAAAATAAAAGCCCCACAACAGCAAAACAAACAAAACCCCAGAAAGTTGTCATAGCTACTTGCCTCTTGGCAATTTCTGAGTGTTTCCCAGGTTTAGTGCAATATATCCATAGAAAAGGAGAAAAACCAATCTTGACATCATGGTCACAAACCCAACCTTGCACTGAGGATAATTCTGACAGGTAACACACAGAAGTACTGCAGCTGCATTTAAGTGAACTGTTCTCTCTGCGGCAAGAGGCAGCAACACTTTGACATGAACTTAGTTTACACAGTGGGAGGAGACAGGATGACATCACTCACTCCCACTGGAAAAGGAGAATTAGCAGTAAAAAAAAAAAAAAAAAAAAAAGGAAAAAAGGATTATCAGGATCCTCCTACAATAATCTTCTGGGTTTTGTTACAAGGTCCTTCCACTACTCAGGGTAAGAGATTACAGTTTTATGATTTAAATTTCACACAAATAAAACCAGGAATATCAAAACTTCTATTAACTGAAAACTGATGTGAGAGAAATTTTCACTGCTTTATCCAAGAAAGCTGGACTTGAAATACAAAAAAAACCACTCGCAGTACTCAGAAAACTGTTTGCTATATTGGACTCAGTATTTCTGCAGTCTCGAGATTTTGCTTAAGGTTTGTTTGAGCTAGACATGGCTTTCATGCAGGCAAAACAATTACTACTTCCACTTGACACGACATCATAAACATATAAATATGTGTTCAGTAAAAGATCTGTGTTTGAAAAAAACAAATGTCATTTTTTCACTTGTATCTGATTTGGCAATTTAAAAATATTTTTTATTTTTCCCTTTCATAAAAGTCTGGTGAGACAATGAGCACAGTGCCCGTGTGAAAGCAAAAAGGCAATGCATCTCCTTCCAGAGGTTAGATCCTCTCACCAGCTACACAACTGTAAATGAACAAGAAATGTCATTATTCCATTTAAAGCTGTTTCACTCAAATGAGTTGATCAAGCACAGAATTTGGTCCTACCCACAACTGAGAAGGTAGAAATAAAGGGGTGAAGCAGAAGAAATAGGTTACAACTGAATAAGGAAGAATTTAGACTTAGTATCTGTAAAACATTCCCAAAGAGATTATATCTATTCAGTCTGTACTCCCCAACAAGCACCAAACCACCATGAAAAACCACATCAACAACCAAACCCAAACATATTCTTTGCTTGTAATATGCAAAGCTCTTCAGCATGTGTGGTCTGCTCCCACTCCCCACTTGCCTGGGACCTGACATTGTCCTGCTTTTATACAGGGCTCTGTAAGCAGAGAGAAGTCACAGTATTAGTGCCTGCACTGGGTATAAACACAGTAATTTCAAATAAAAAGGTAATGTATGAAAACATACAGGAATGTTTCTTAAAAAACAGATTAGTACTTTATTTAAAAGACCCCATGTACTCTATACTTCAGAAACAGCTTCAAAACAGAAGCTGAGTAATGGTCCTAGAAAAAACAACCAAGGAATTTCAAGCTCTTCTAATCAATATGGAGAGTACACAGCTATAACAAAACCATTTTGACAATGGAAATGTTTTACAGTCTGATCACACCCTCTTAATTCTGACGTAAGGGAACTTTTTACTGATTCTTTAACTGAAAGCTGGGAATAACAAGTTGGAAGTCAATATTTTTGACAGACTACAAAAAATCCCCAAACACGATTACCTCAAGGGTCTTTGGGAGGATTCACATCCTGAATGTGAACACTATGAACAGATACATGCAACAGGTACAATGTTTAAAAGGCCATACAGTTGGACAGGAGTCTCCCAAAACACTGACCACACATGATGGCAAAAGAGTTTCAAATGACAGAAAGCTGGATGCACAGAGCAAATGTGACATTCTTCTTTTCATGGTGAAATACTGTTTTCAAAAATGCCCCAGAAAGTACACTCTATTTTTAACTCTTCAAAATTAAAAATAAGAAATCAATCATTTGACGGAGTAGTCTCTCATGAGAAGTAATGGGAAAAAATACTTCTTGGTCACACACAGCTGTCTTTGTATTACTGTAAAGTGGACTCTTGGTTTGTCTTATGGCAAATTCACTCTCCTTTTAAAGATCACACAAAACCTTTCAACAAAAATATACAAAGACCAACTTTATTCAGAAAAATCTCTGTTAAACATATTAGTCATTTATTAAGAGTTAATAATATTCCCATTACTGTTTTCAGAACCACTTGCTTGTCTGCTGCCAGTTACACCTTTCCTCTCCCTCCTGTGCATTTTCCAAGCACTTCTTTGGTACACCACAGAGACATTCAGCCTTCTCCTTTAAACCTTGTCAGACTATCCAGGTCCCTTTCCTTCTGAACATTCCTGTGGAAAACAGCTCTGCTCAGGCCAGTGTTCAAATATCCACATCATGATGCATTTCATGTTCTGTCTTATCAAGCATATGCTTCATCAGAGACAATTATGGCTTGATAAGCAGATACCAGTGCAAAGACTCCAAAAAGTTTTAAGATAATATTCTCTTACACTTTTCCAATATACTCTCAGCACAGAATCATAGAACCATAGAATAATTAGGGTTGGAAAGGACCTTAAGATCATCTAACTCTGCATTATCATTGTCATTAGTGATTTTATCCACTTATTTTCTTACAGGACTGATTTTCCTAGGAAACCTGTTACATGAAAAATGGAAAAACAAATCAGCTTCTGCTTTTCTTCTTCCTAAAGCCTTCTGCTGTTCACTGGATAGTGACCGCTGCAGTCAAAAACCAAGCATGGGAACAGAGGGAGTTCTGGGACTTCAAGCAATATCCTGCACTACCGGATGCTTCTGTAATGCTGTTCAGGTTTTAGATTTCCCCTTTTGATGAAGGGCCACTCCACAATCTCCATTTAACTAGAGACAGCATTCAGTTTCAGTTCACAGAAATAAAATCTGTATATCACACTTCACAGCAGAAATTATCCAACCCAGAAGTTCCTCTGGTTTCTTTCATCCACTGAAACCTGGAATTATACTACCCATCCTTTGTCCCATCACAGAAGGAAAAGGTGAAACAAAGAAGATTCAGTTAATGATAGCTTTTGTTAGTATACTTTTACCATAAAATGCAAGAAAAATGGGGCAAGTGATGCGGGGGAGCTTGCGGAGTCAATGACCCAGCCTCACAGAGGTACAATCAATGCTCGCTTTATTCGCAATCTTGCTGAGATTATATAGGGTTTCTCAAGGTTCACGCGCAGTACACAATACATTCATTGGTTAAGCAACACTGTCACGTGCCTACGGCTATAGCCTGATTGGTTAAAGGTGAAAGACACTATGCTCATTAACCTCTAAGAATTCCTCTACAATTCCCCCTTTTTCTTTTTGCACAACCCAGACTGGATTCATAGCTTTCTGTAAGACATGCTTTACACATCCAAAAAACAATCCACAGACTAACAAAATTAACAACACAATAACAGCTATTTTTACGCCTTCAATCAACCACCCTTGTAGCCATGAGTTAATTCCCCAACCAGGGAACAGGTTTCAAAACCATTGATCTAAAGGATCGGTCTCACGTTGAATCTTTTGCGTGTGCTGTTTAAGATATTCCAACTTGGCATGTATGCTCTGACTATGGTCAAATAAATTCACACAGCACATTCCTTCAAAATCTTTACAACCATGTCCGTGAGCTAAAAGCAAAAAATCAATAGCTGCTCAATTTTGCAATAAGGCATGCCATAAACTATTCTGGTCTAATAACAGCTCTTCTATAATGTCTGTGGTTATATTTGCTTGTTTTTCAGCCCAACACGCTAATCTTTCTAAAGTTCTTAAAGCATTTCCCGCTGCAACACCAGGGAAAAACAATGATAGGGCTACACAGGCGGCAACACTTAAAAGTTGGACATCATCATTACAGTCCGGGGTTAAGCCTAACGCCCGTTTAACTCGAGAGTGGGTGGCACTTAGACTGCTTAAATCTTGATATTTTGGGGCAAAAATGGTTAACGAGCCAAGATAATAGGGGCCACTGATGGTGCTTTTTGGGATGCCTTGCCAGGCCCGATCTCCATGAATTAAAAACACATTTGGTGGTAGCGCCTTAGCAGAATCATTATTCCACAATAAAGGCAGGAAGGCGGATATATTTCGGGAGGCACCATAGGCTCCAAAGGCACTTTCGTTAACCACCCTCTGACCCACCATATGTTTGTCAGTATTATTTGTGCCACAAAACCCTCTGATATTCCACATCTCATATGTTTTAGAATCAGGAGAGACATCTGTCCAACTCGTCGTCCGGTTCCAAAAGGGATTATCTGCGTGGTGCCAACCCAGAGCAGCAATAAGAGCAGCTGCTTGGCTGGCAAAACCCACAAATTTGTTTCCAAACTTGACACAAGTTCTTGTCCAATTGCTTGATGCATTGCCTATCACCTGCGAAGCCATGAGGTTTAGTTCCTGGGGATCCCATGGCATGGTGACATTTAATCCTTTAATCAAGGTAGCTGTGCAGGTAGCCATATCTAAAAGGTTTGTACAATTATTAACGCTGTAATTACGAAAAACTTCTATGTTAAAGCAGGGAATGCCAAGCAAACATGTTTGAAATGGATCTGTAGCTGACGCTATGGCCAAACAAAACTCCATGCTTCCTGTTTCGTTTGCCCAAGTTACCCACATATTTGTTCTAGGATTTATATCAAATATGCCACAAGTTGGGCCCACTACACACTGGAGCATACAGAACACAATGACTCGCACTGGCCACATTGTGCCTGTATGATTTCTGATTTATGGGAAAAATACAAAAATGTTGTATAGCCCTTTTCAAAGCCCAAATAGTCTGTGCTAAACAAAAATTCTCATAACTACCATAATCCTCTATGCTAACATTATCTTTTTTATAAATGATTCGTGCTGCACTATAAAACTGCTCTCGATTACTGCGATAACACCGATTACATAGACTGCCCTTATAAACAATTTCAAAACTATTCTTACTAAAAAAGAAACCACAAGCACCACATATAAGCAATAATCTTACTGTTCCCAACTGACAATGTTCACAAGTTCGACAACGATTCTCATAGACGTTGTCGTTAAATTCCCAAGGTCCCCTAGGTCCCAGATGATGTAGAATGTTACTTGTAACAGTTCTAGGTAAAATCTGGGAGAGTCCTGGACGGTTGATAGCTGTTATCAGATTCTTTGTGAGTTCGACAATCACTCGGCGTTGTCGTTGACTGCAGAGCTGATTTTCGGTTGCACCGCAGGGCGAGTCCATCTACTAGGCACCCATAATGGTCCGTGATCTCTTTTATCTGGCGTTGCCATTGTCCCGCCTTACTTCCCTCTGCAACCCGTTTTATTTCTAAATCCATTTCTGATGTTGTAGACAGATCTTCATCAGACTCCTCACCCTCGTTATCAGGGAGAGGCACAGCCTCAGGCTCCTTTCCCTTTTTCTCTGTGGGCAGCCGACAGCACGAACCACCCTGCAAGTCCACCTCCTGAGTCTGCACCGGAGTAACTTCCGCATTTGCATTTAACTCCTGCGTGGCACTTGTAACAGACAGTTTCCTCTTTTCAGTGCTTGTCACAAAAGGAGATGCAAGCAACTCACTAACGGATCGTACTTGTTACCCTTTCATTCCCTTTATAGGCCGTAAATTGCCAAGGCCAAAAAAGGTTTCAATCCTATTCATCTTTGGAGCAGGAGGAGGGATAGCCGCAGAGGTGACTATAGCTTGAACAGCCGCTGCAGCAACTTTCGACTCAGCTTTCATGTTAATTAGGGTGTTAGTAACAGAACGCCAAGCTGAGCCAAATGCAATGACGTTCTTTTCTTTACCAGTAATGGTGAGGTCCCATAGTTTATCACCCAAATCTCGCCATTGTTCTTGGGCAAACAGAAGAGGGGGTGTCTTAAAATATCCATGTTCTCTAGCCCACAGAAGAAGCTTATCTAATGCCTTTTCGGCAACTGCTTCCCCTCGCTTAGCAAGGATACCTAAAAGCAGTTTCTTTGCTGCGCCAAATTCTGCTTCCATGGTCACAGCGTTTGACAGGGAGGAGGTTGCGACCCGTCCTACCTCGGTCACTGGCGAAGAAGCCCCGTGATCTGAGCGCCTCTGTCCAGCTCCACTCAGTGTCTTCTCTCTTCACCGGAAGAATTTTCACGCCATCAGCGTCCCCTTGTCTGTGTGCTGAGGGTCCCTGTTCGGGCGCCAGATGATGTGGAGGAGCTTCCGGAGTCAATGACCCAGCCTCACAGAGGTACAATCAATGCTCGCTTTATTCGCAATCTTGCTGAGATTATATAGGGTTTCTCAAGGTTCACACGCAGTACACAATACATTCATTGGTTAAGCAATGCTGTCCACGCGCCTACGGCTATAGCCTGATTGGTTAAAGGTGAAAGCTCACATAACATGATGTCTACAGCCCATCCTTTTCTGCGGTTAGCCACATCCTGCTTTGCATCCGGCTAACCAGTTTATTCTGGCTCCGCTCCCCTACCTGCCTGCTTCAAGGACACACTGTCCTTGTCGACAGGCTCATAGGCTGGGTTGTGCAAGTAGGCCTGCATCAAGACACTATGCCTATTAGCCTCTAAGAATTCCTCTACAGGCAAGTGCAGTTATGAAAAATCTCAAACAGGTAAAATTTGAAGGCAAAACCTCTCATATCCCTAAATCCTCCAATTCAGCACCAAATTAATGCTTAAATAACAACGTCAAGTACTCAAAAGCTCACTTCCTTACCTCAACTTTAACTGAACCTCTCTGGGGTAGATCTCAGAAAAAGAGATTCCAACAAGATGGTATCACAACAAGTCTGGGAGCAGAACCGTGTTTTTTTAGTTCTATTTTAATAATTCTCAGACCAGAAAGTGCAGTGGAAACAAGAGTCTGGGAAGGCAAATATAATGTCAGAGGGGTGTGGGGGGAGAACAGGACAGAGGGATTTACATTTTGTTTCCAAATACAAATATGCTTTTGTTGAGATCTGGGCTCAGTTCTAATTCACCTGTCATTCCTGATTATTTTGACAAGCAAAAGCCAAGGTGACTCAACTCCTTACTGTTCTAATTTAAAGCAGGAAGAATGTGTGAAGCATAATCTTAAAAATCAACATCCTATTTTCACTCTTAAAAGCATAAAAAAGCTCTATGGAGCTCTAATATACTTGCAGTACACTTGGTCTGTCATTTTTCACAGCATTGCTGGTTGGTACTGTACCTTTCACCAGTGCTGCCAGTTATTTGAGAAATGCCTTTCGTTTAAAATGTAAATGTTAATAATAATTATCATTCTTTTTTGTGTGACTCAGTTATTGGACTCTTTTTTCTTGTAAATGTCAGGGGATCTCCTCTAAAGGCCTTCAGGAAAAGAGAGATGCCAAAGAACATTCTTTCAGATGTGTTGCTTAAAAAAGAAATGGAAGAAAAAAGAAAATCCTAACTCCACTTTCTGAAAGTCTGCAATTGCTTCTTCTTTCCCACTCTCCCACTGTCAATTTGATGAGCAAACATTTGAACTCTCATGCTGTCAAAAACACAGGGTCGCATGCTAATCTATTAGTCTAAAGGTAAGGCATATCCCATTTGATACAACAAAAATGACAATGTCAGTGCATTCCAATATCCTGATCCCAAGCTGAGTTCCAGATCTAAAAATGAATGGGATCAGAGACAAAGTGAAAGAAATCAGTCAAACAGAGGGTCAGAACAGCTTTTTTTTTGAGACATTTTGTTACATTGTTTGTCACACTGTTCCAGCGCTCACACATTTAACACCTGTGGTTTCAGACAGTGACATCTTTATTAACAGGCTGTACATCTCACCAAAGTTCTCCTGACTGAACAAGTCTCATCCCTCAGCCTGTCTTCCCAGGGCAAGTGAAGGCCACCTTGGTTGCCTTTCACTGGGCTTGCTCCAGTTCATTCATCTTTGTCCTGTATTTGGGGGTGGGGTGAGAGAACAATATTAGACACAACCTAAGTATGTGGTCCAGCAAGTGGTGAGTAGCAAGGGACAATTACATTCTCCACCCACTGGCCAAGCTCCTGGGCATACAGGACACTGCTGACCTGCCTTGCTGCTAGGGCCCATTGCTGGCTCCTGTGCAGCCTCTTGCCCACCAAGATCCCCAAGTCCTTTTCAGAGGAGCTGCTCCCCAGCGCATCAAACCCCAGCCTGTATCATTGCAGCGGTTATTCCCACACAGATACAGGACTTTGCAGTTGTCCTTGCTGAATGTCAAGACATTTCTTTCAGCCTATTCCTCCAGCCTGCCTAGGTCCCTCAAGAATAGCCCTGCCCTCAAGAATATCAAGTGGTCACTTCAATTGTGTGTCACCTGAAAACTTGGAAGAGTCCACACTGTAACCTCCTCCTCCTATAGCAAAAGCCTAGCCTGTCATTTGAAGCGATAGGCAACATGCAACTACTCAATACTGAATACACTGCCATCTGCAGAAAAATACCTTCACCTTTTCTATCATCAGCACATTTGTGCCACATGAGATAATTAACACAGATACAGCCTCGCTACTCTGCAACATTCCTCCAAACATGTTCTGTCTGTGCCTCCCCTGTCATCATACATCTAAATACTGATAACTGTCTGTTTAAACAGAATCTGATTAAGCTGAAATGCAGGCAGAGGCAATGAGAAAAACATAGCAAGGCATGTGACAGGAATGAGTCTCCAAGACAGTAACTATACAAATCAAAAATATCTTAGTATGCATCAGTTTTCCTGGGCTTAGAATGAATTTAAGATATCCTAAATTATTCTGGATTAATTTAAGCACTGGTTCTATCTTAGACAGATTGCTTTGGAAGATAGGCTTCATAACCCAAGCTGTACTAAGCCTCAGTCTTTCAATACTCCATTACAATCTTTCACTGGAGAAGTCAGACTCTCCTGGTCTCTTTCAGTGTCTCCTCACAGTATGCTTGGATTTGTGAAAATACTATAAAATCACGGTCCAGATTAGAGAACTCAGATGTGAAGTCTGGAGTCTGTTACTGCACACTAGGATAGGATACAGAATGTCTGTTTTCACATTTAGAACATGAATATTGATGCCAACTGTAATTTTACTGTGAAGAGGTGTCTGTCTTTAGCACAGATCAGCAGGAGTATCCATCTCAGAAGATAAAAATGAAGCATTAATGATTGACTGCTCTGATGTCTGTTAAGTTACAGTGTAGCCGATTTGTACACGAATGAATATATCTCTCTTACAGATTTAGTTTATTTCAAATTACTGCAGCTCCAACGCTCCCCATCAGCGATTCCACTTTTCGGCGCTAGGGGGCACCCTCGAGACAATTTTTAGCCACCCAAGCGCCTCCCCCCTCTGCTGAGCCAAAACCACCCCTCTAATCTGCACGATAATTAATTAAACCAAAGTCTTTGAAGAGACCAAAGGTGAGTGGAAAAATAGTTCTTTCCGCGCCTGTCACCTCAATTCAGCACAGCAGAAAAACAAAACAAAACAAACAAAAAAACCCCCAACAAAATCCAAAACAAAAAACCCAAACCAACAGAACATCAGAGTTCAACTCAAAGTTTTGCCTCCCTATAGTTGGGGCACTGAATTAAATGCAACTGTCCACGCCAGGGACGGCAGGTGCAGCCTTGAGCTGTGCTTCTTTTCCTCTCCCCTACATCAATCATTCTGACAGAAAGCAAGGGGAAGTCCTAACAGAAACTAGAGCAAATAATAAAAAGCAAAATTCTGTTAACTGCCATGAAGAGTAGTGAAGTCATCTGAAAGTTAGGTGGAGGAAGACAATCACATTCTTAGTTTTATTAAAGGACTCTTATTTTCTTGCATGCAAAGATAGGAGGGAAATAATTCATGTTTGTTACCCTCTCCTTATGAGTCATTTTGGCCTAAAACACATTTTCCAGAAAGTTTTTGGCTGCATTTGGCTATGTTAGTTTAAAATCAACACCAGCAGGCTTATCTATTTCAGAATACTGTGCATAACTTTGAAGTGTAACAATTTAAACATGTAAAAGCCTCTATAAACTCTACACTTCATTTTAAGCTGATAAAGGCAGCTAATGATCAACCTAACTACATTATCCTGAAGTATATAGCAAAATTATTAAAAATAATTTCTAATGTACATATTCATACCTTTAGTTGTCCTAATTATCTGCTGTACACAGGGACAAAAAAAATAAGAATGTATATTATATGAAGATAAAACAATTTATTTAAAGCAGAGTAAATCCAAGATTAAAGAATAAACTCTGCATGCAGACATTCTCTCTTTAAAACCAAATTATTTGCGTGCTGATCTTAGAGGAAATATTTTACAACTGTAAGTCTAATCAAAGCAACTGTGAAACATTGTAGTCTACATAATGACAAAGCATCTGCAGAGGAGAGGGATTACATTTCACTTCAAAACTGAACAGCAACTGCATAGGTAGTTTCCTGTTTCCAGCAGGTAGCTCTCAAATGTCTGAAGATAATTTTTTTAATGTCATAGGATCATAGAATAGTTTGGGTTGGAAAGGACCTTAAGATCACCTAGTTCCAACCCCCCTGCCATGTGCAGGAACACCTCACACTAGACCATGTCACCCAAGACTCCATCCCACCTTGCCTTGAACAGTGCCAGGGACGGAGCATTTAAATATTTAATGTCAGGGACAGAAGAAAAAAAAAAATTCATCATAACTTACCATTCTTGCTTTATGTTATTTCAAGAGAGAAGGGAAATTGCGTAATACTAGTCTTAACCTGGTCCCATGGACCAAATGCCCACTAGTGGCTACACTGGGTTTACGGACACATGTGGACCTTACCTTCCAATCTGAAATAGTTCCGGTTGTGCAATCCAAGACATCCCCATGACACCAGGAATATATAAGTGGGAATGATCAGCAGATTCTCTTTCAAGACATTGTCCTGATCTCAAACAAGGTATGAATGTACATATGTAAAAAAGAAACCAGACTTAATGTGAAAAGTAAATATCCCTCTAGAGAACAGTCTTTCCATAATTCGTCAATCTAAAATACTATTAACAGCTAAAGAAAATTCCCTTCCACTGAATGAAAAAGTGCCACGTTAGACTGCACAATGCAAGATAGTTATAACATCACACATTCTAGAGGAAACCCCATTTGTTCACTGTGTAACACTGTTTAATCCTTTATTATGCAATGATTTCACCCAAAAAATGCTATTATTGTCAGACATAAAAGCCATATGCCAGGAAAAAAAGCCATATGCCAGGAAAAAGAGTACCTAATTCATCTCATAGCATCAGTGAACTCACCAAGTTAAAAATTTAACACTTTTTGCTTGATTTTGAATACCAACGAACTGAATTTACCAGCTTTCCTTTAAAAAATATTTAGTGCTTGGGAGACAGTTTGGGAACTGCCTCATAACTCAGAGTGCATGGAAACTGAATTCTGAACTGTCTGCTTTTATTAAAACCTTGTAATATTTTTTTTTTCCCATATAAAACTGGATTCTGTTCTGTGAAGTAAGATCTGTAGAATGTCTTGAACCTACCTGCTTGTGCCTCAGCATCTTGAAAAACTATCAAGGAACATAAATAGGTATCCAAAGGGCAACTAGTGCAAAGTTCAACAGCGCAGAGAGTCTATAAAAGCTGGGAACTGCAACAGATACATGGACACAATCTGGAGTACAGCCAGGGGTAATATTACATTTTGGAAGTCTCTTTTTTTGTGCAGGTTGGGGTTTTTTTAAGAGCTTCTACTACTGTTCAGCAAATACTATCAGCATATATGTTTCTATTATGCCTAACACAGTTAAAGACACAGAAACATGCACCTGAACTCAGAGCTCATTTCAAAACCGTTTCTCTCAAAATCACTCTTTCTGTATTTTCAAGCAAGAGAGGTCAACAGTACAGAGCAAACCGGTTTTGGAACATTCCCGAATTAAACACAAAGTGCCAAATGACCCTATGAACTATGAACTGCTATGAACTGCTCTTTAGTCAGAAGACAAATACATTGCTACATCAATAACTAGTATTCTGCCAGTTTGCATCAATCATAAAATGTAAGGATATTCTCCAAGAAAAGAGACTTCTTCCAAACCATTAATCCTTGGTATCACTGCAGACAAGGTTAACAAGAGCTTGGAGCATCATGTATGTTTTAGTGCATGTTTGACACCTGTCTGCAGTTGCTATCAGTTTATCACAGACATGTTGGCAGAGGACCCTGAGCTGCTCTCAAATTAAAAGAAAACACTGTAAAAACAAGTCTTCTGGATAAGACAACTAACATGAAAGCGTGAAATCCTCATTGCCAGGAAGTTCCTGAATTGTGTGGAAGACAACTTCCTTCTGCAAGTAATAGAGGAGCCAACAAGGAGAGGTGCCATGCTTCGACCTTGCCCTCACCAACAGGGAAGGGCTGGTTGGAAATGTGATGCTCCAGGGCAGCCTTGATTGCAGCGATCATGAGATGGTTGAATTTGAGATCCTCAGGACAGTGAGAAGAGTGTGCAGCAAGCTCACTGCCCTAGACTACAAGAGAGCAGACTTTGGCCTCTTCAGGAACCTGCTTAGTAAGATTCCATGGGATATAGACCTAGAGGGCAGGGGGGCCCAAGACTCTTGGTTGATATTCAAGGATCACCTGCTGCAAGCTCAGGAGCGATACATCCCTACTAGAAGGAAGTGCTGCAGGAGGGCCAGGAGACCTCCTTGGATGGATAAGGAGCTGCTGAGGAAAATTCGAAGGACAAATGAGGCTTCTAAAAGGTGGAAGCAAGGACAGGCGGCCTGGGAAGAATACAGGGATGTTGTCTGGGAAGCTAGGGATCAGGTTAGGAAAGCTAAGGCCCACTTACAATTAAACCAGGCTAGGGATGTTAAGGATAACAGAAAGGGATTCTGTAGGTACGTTGCAAATAAAAGGCAGACTAGGGACAACATGGGCCCTCTCCAGAAGCTATCGGGAGAACTGGCTACCCTGGATTTGGAGAAGGCTGAGGTTCTTAATGACTTCTTTGCCTCAGTCTTCACTGCAAATGCTCTGACCATACCACCCAAGTCATGGAAGGCAGATGCAGGGACAGTGAGAATGAAGACCCTGGGCCCACTGTAGGAGAGGATCTGGTTCGAGACCATCTTAAGAACCGGCACATATACAAGTCCATGGGACCTGATGAAATCCATCAGCGGGTCCTGAAGGAGCTGGCAAATGAAGTTGCTAAGCCACTGTCCATCATATTTGAAAAATCATGGCAGTCAGGTGAAGTTCCCGATGACTGGGAAAAGGGAAATATAACCCCCATTTTCAAGAAGGAGAAAATGGATTCACCAGGGAACTACAGACCAGTCAGCCTCACCTCTGGGCCTGGCAAAATCTTGGAGCGGATTCTCCTGGAAGGCATGCTAAGGCACATGAAAAAAATAAGGTGGTTGGTGACAGCCAGCATGGCATCAGTAAGGGGAAATCCTGCCTGACCAATCTGGTGGACTTCTATGATGGGGCTACGGAACTGATGGACGGGGGTAGAGCAGTTGATGTCATCTACCTGGGCTTGTGCAAAGCATTTGACACTGTCTCACATGACATCCTTGTCTCTAAGTTGGAGAGACATCCATTTGATAGGTGGATCACTCGATGGATAAAGAACTGGCTGCATGGCCGCATGCAAAGAGTAGTGCTTAATTGCTCAATATCCAGCTGGAGACCGGTAACGAGTGGTGTCCCTCAGGGATCGGTGTTGGGACCGGTCTTGTTCAACATCTTTGTCGGTGACATGGACAGTGGGATTGAGTGCGCCCTCAACAAGTTTGCCGATGACAGCAAGCTGTGTGGTTCGGTTGATCCGTTGGAGGGAAGGAATGCCATCCAGAGGGACTTTGATACACTTGTGAGGTGGGCTGATGCCAACCTGATGAAGTTTAACCATGCCAAGTGCAAGGTCCTCCACCTGGGTCAGAGCAATCCCAGGCACAGCTATAGGTTAGACAGAGAAGAGATACAGAGCAGTCCTGCAGAGAAGGACTTGGGGGTTTTGATTGATGAGAAAATGAACATGAGCCGGCAGTGTGCGCTTGCAGCCCAGAAAGCCAACCTTATCCTGGGCTGCATCAAAAGGAGCGTGACCAGCAGGTCGTGGGAGGTGATCCTGCCCCTCTACTCTGCTCTTGTGATACCTCACTTGGAGTACTGTGTGCAGTTCTGGTGTCCTCAACATAAAAAGGACATGGAACTGTTGGGACAAGTCCAAAGGAGGGCCACGAGGATGATCAGGGGACTGGAGCACCTCCCGTATGAAGATAGGCTGAGAAAGTTGTGTCTGTTCAGCCTGGAGAAGAGAAGGCTGCGTGGAGACCTCATAGCAGCCTTCCAATATCTGAAGGGGGCCTATAGGGACGCTAGGGAGGGACTCTTCATGAGGGACTGTAGTGATAAGACAGGGGGTAATGGGTTCAAACTGAAACAGGGGAAGTTTAGATTGGATCTGAGGAAGAAATTCTTTACTGTAAGGGTAGTGAGGCACTGGTATGGGTTGCCCAGGGAAGTTGTGAATGCTCCATTGCTGGCGGTGTTCAAGGCTGGGCTGGACATAGCCTTGGGTAGCATGATTTTGTGTGAGGTGTCCCTGCCCGTGGCAGGGGTGTTGGAACTAGATGATCTTCAGGTCTTTTCCAACCCTAACTATTCTATGATTCTATGATTGCCATGATATAAAAAGCCACATAATCACTGCATATACAATAATTCCCTAACAAGAAAATGAGAAATTTCGAACAATTCGTAGATGCCCAATTCCATTTATTCCAAATAAAACCCAAACAACTTAATAAATTTGCATTAATATTAAAAAAACCACACAATCTGGGTTTTGTTTGTTTTTTAAATAAGCTCTGTACGTGCTACACCAATGAAAGAGCATAAGTATTTAACAATGAGAAATAGTAGTTGAAGTCATATGGACTAAACATTAACATATACCTCTTTACCACTGCACTGGTTTTCAATTTTTATCTTTTTATCTCATCAATAAAAGAGAACATGAAGTCAATTCTGGGCTTTGATTCATTCAAGTGCTATCTTTTCCATCCCACATTACAAAGAGCTTGCTATACCCTGCACAGAGGACTGGAAAAACATTCTCAATTTTTATTTTAGTTAAAAACTACTTATTAGTGTTCTGTGAGAAAATGAATCTCGAAATCCAAGCTATGAAGCCATACATTCTACTTGAATATCAGGAGCAGAAATAGTCCTAAAACAGATCTACACCTCCCTTCACTCACAGCATCATACCTATGAATCTGGAATAATATTTTGATACCTCATAACCCACTGTTATCTTCAGAAGCAGACATTAAACATGATTTTGAAAAAAAGAGCATTAAAAATTAGGTAAAAATATAGGAAGAGAGGACATTTCGTATTTTGAATCTGACACAAAATGAACCATCAAAATTTAGGAATATAAGAATATTGCTTGGTAAGAAAAATCTTCAAGGACAGAAAAGGATTACAATACTTTTCTTACCTTAATTGGACGAGAAAGAAAAAAGACAGATGTGCAAAATAATTGATATTCACAGAAATTATTGTTTGTCTGATGGGTCCTGCCATATTGTGGGAAAACATCGGAGATGGAAGGCAGCTGTATGGAGTCCTCGAGGACAAGTTGCAGAAACTGCTGAAGGAGAGGGCGAATCGAGCCAGTTTGCCGAGGTGAAAGCCATCCAGCTGGCCTTGGACATTGCTGAATGAGAAAAGTGGCCAGTACTTTATCTCTATACTGACTCATGGATGGTGTCAAATGCCCTGTGGGGGTGGTTGCAGCAGTGGAAGCAGAGCAACTGGCAACACAGAGATAAACCCAATATGGGCTGCTGCACTGTGGCAAGATATTGCTGCTTGGGTGCTGAACCTGGGGGTGAAGGTACGCCGTATAGATGCTCATGTGCCCAAGAGTCGTGCCACTGAGGAACACCAGAACAATCAACAAGTGGGTAAAGCTGCTAAGATTGAAGTGGCTCAGGTGGACTTAGATTGTCAACATAAGGGTGAAGTATTCTTGGCCCAGTGGATCCATGACACTTCAGGCCATCAGGGCAGAGATGCAACATACAGATGGGCTCGTGATCGAGGGGTGGACTTAACAATGGACACTACTGCCTAGGTTATTCACGAGTGTGAAACATGTGCTGCAATTAAGCAAGCTAAATGGTTAAAGCCTCTTTGGCATGGAGGACAATGGCTGAAGAACAAATATGGGGGGGAGGCCTGGCAGATTGATTATTTCACACTCCCACTAACCCTCCAAGGCAAGTGCCATGTGCTTACCATTGTGGAAGCAACCACTGGATGACTGGAAACATGCGCTGTGCCCCACACCACTGCCCGGAACACTATCCTGGGCCTTGAAAAACGGATTTCATGGCAACACGGCACCCCAGAGAGAATTGAGTCAGACAATGGGACTTATTTCCAAAACAGCCTTATAGAAATTTGGACAAAGAGCATGGCATTGAGTGGCCACATCACATCCCCTACCATTCACTGGCCTCTGGGAAAATCAAACGGTACAATGGGCTGTTAAAAACTACACTGAGAGCAATGGGTGGTGGGATTCTCAAGGATTCGGATACACATTTACCAAAAGCCACCTGGTTGGTCAACAGCAGGGGATCTGCCAACAGGGTCGTCCAGCTCAGTCAGAACTTTTACATACTGTAGAAGGGGACAAAGTTCCTGTGGTGCACATAAAGACTTTGCTGGGGAAGACAGTCTGGGTTATTCCTGCTTCAGGTAAAGGCAAACCCACTCATGGGATTGCTTTTGCTCAGGGACCCAGATATACTTGGTGAGTAATGCGGGCAGATGGGGAAGTCCGATGTGTACCTCGAGGGGATTTGATTTTAGGGGAAAACAGCCAATGAATTCAATTGTATGCTGTTGCCTGCTATGTAGCACTTTTTTATAGTCCACCGACTAGATGTCTTCAGGTCGCCAGTGACTGGCCCTGACTTCCCTCCGACCATCATCCCAACAAAGAATGAACTTTGATAACACCAGACGAGTTCTGCGGTAAAGGAACCATCAACATCAGCAGGCAAAGATTCAGCATTGCACATAGCCTCTCCTGCTCTGAAAGATTGTTACAAGAGATGGAGCCCGACATCATGGACCAGATGGACTCAGTCACTTTATAGGGATTGGTCCATGCACTAAGGAATGATCTCTCTCTCTCTCTCTCTGTGTGGATGTGTATATGCATATATATGAGATAAGATTGATGGTATATTGAAAATGTGGGATCTGAGCATGACGCGAATGGTATGGAATAAGGGGTGGATACTGTCATGGGTTCAGCGGTAGCAGTCATTTTTCTTCTTCTTAGTAGCTGGTGTGGTGCTGTGTTTTCGACTTTCAGCCTGGGAACAGTGCTGATAACACTGATGTTTTCAGTTGCTGCTCAGTAATGCTTAGTCTGACCAAGGACTTTCTGAACCTCATGTTCTCACAGCACGTCATGGCCAGTATATAAACTGGGGACAGTTCCCCGGAAGGGTTAGATCACTGCTCGGTCAGGCTGGATATCGATCAGCAGGTGGTGAGTGGCTGTATTCTCTTCCCTTGTTATTTTCCCTTATTATTATTATTGGTGATAGCAGTAGTGGTTTGTGTTCTACCTTAGTTACTGGACTGTTCTTATCTCAACCCACGGGAGTTACATTCTTTCAATTCTCCTCCCCATCACCCCAGGAGCATTAGGGGGAGGAAGGGGGGGTGTGAGAGAGATAGTGCATGGCTGACTAGGCTTAAATCACGACAACTCCAGGAATGGTATAACATGTTACAGACCTACATTTTTAACATCAGTTTTGCTACTGTGCTGAATTACCACCCAGTCTCGACGACTGGGATCAGTCAACGGAAATAAACTTGTGATCTACTATGCATATATACAAGCACACCTCTTGTAAAAAACCTTTCCTGTAAGAGCTATTTTGTCATGTGTCACCTCCCCTAAAAAATTGCCTTCAATTTATAAAATGAGTCAGTATTTTCAGGGAAAACCCCACAGCACCAGTGTTACCATTAAACATGCGTAAGCTGTGCAGAGTTAATCTACTGAATCAACTCAATCACTGAATTTGTTGGCACACCCACAGTGAACCAGTGACAAGGAAACATGCACTACAAGTACAGTGTGGTCCCATAAAAAAGTGAAAAACAGCAGAAAGGGAGAAAGGCAGCTTCTTCATACTATCAGTGTATGCAGAAATCAAAACTAGCTCAGTAGCTCAGTCTTGTTTCAGTGGCTTCTCTCTTTCTCCTCTTCCACCCTCCACCCTTTTCATTTTTTCTTCTATAGAAGAACTGAGAAAAGCCAAACATGACATGGACTTTAGTTCGCAGAAATTCCTCAGGCATTGGTTATACGTTTCCACAGATGTGAGCTGTTTTCACATGGAAATTACAGTGTCAGACATTATTTTCTCAGAAAAGCAGTTTAAAGCTCTTTTGATCAGAAGAGATCTAGCTCAGTTTCATATGAGTCAGGGTGAACAATTTCTAGATGGCCCTCTGGGAACAGCATTTGGATGTGAAAAGAAAAAAGCACTTCAAGTAACATGACAATAGAAAAACTGGAGGTATCTCCTGTAGTATGAAATTAGGGGAGGGAATGGTGGGAAGAAATGCATGAGGACTATAGGGATTTTCCAGAAGAGCATGTGAGCAAGCAGCCCATAAATTGATAAAGCATAAAACACCACTTATTTCCCAAACAGCATTTAGTTTCTATGGCACAAAAAGGAGTTTTCTAGCTTTCAAAACAACTAACAAAGCTGCCAACTGTTACTCAATGCATAATCAAGCTGGAGTGTGGGAGAGGAGAGAGACAGTGAGAGCTTTCATCTTCTGCAGTACTGACAGCGAAGTTAAAAGTAAAGTTCTCTCCTGCAGGGCAGTGCATCGCTGGATGAATATTAAAATCAGTACATAAAACTGTGCATGAAACAAGTGCCTTGAGATCTTGGTAGCACAATCTTTCAAAGGAGAGATTATAAATGGGGTAGAAAGCCAGGAAGTGTCTGTGTTTTAGCTTTCCAGTTACCGGACAAAAGAAACACAGTACCTGACTGAATGATGTTACCTACTGTTCATACTAGCACACTTACATCAGTGGTGGAAGAAGTTTCTCAACAAGTACATTTAAAGGAGGTGAATGTTTTGTTCTTAACACTGGGCATGCCTGGTTTTGGTCAAATTATTATTCATTATAAATTAGTTTCTCAATTAATCTGAAGAGAGAACTACCGAAAAGTATTTCTTGGATATTTTTAAATGCTATATATTTTTATATCATTTATTCTTTAAAGTCTTTGCATATGGGATTACACCCTTACACATATAAAAATAGAAGTATGCCATTAAAAGCCTGAGGCAGCTTTTTTCAAGCAAAAGAACAAATGATCAGATGGCCTATTAACTTAAAATGGAGAAAAACTATTTAAAATAAATAAATTAATCTGTCAAAGGTTAACTGATGTCCCTTCTCTCTTTTCACAGAAAGGCCTGGTACTATACAAGACCAAAGGAATCCTGATAATGCAGACCAAAACCAGGGACGAAGTACTGCAGAACCCACATGAAGAATACCTTTTCTTGCAACTCCTAGCAGATCATGACATCATACATTCAAAATTTCACTTAAACTCTACAAAGTTGAAAGCTGGCCAAAATAAATCTTCAAATGCTCTTTGGCAAATCTCCTGATTTGAACAGCACCATCACTTAGTGGAACTTAACACTCGTCTTATTTGCCACCACCTGGACTCTGATTTTGTACACAAACTTAGTTGTTTCTTGCAGTTCAGTATTCAGAATATCACGGATCAGAAAAACCACAATCCTGATCATTAACTTTGAAAAAATATCCTTGTAAAGACATGAAAGACTTGAGGTTTTAAATAAGTGTAAGTCCAGTTATAATACAGGCTGCATAAACACAGCAATTGACGGATGTTCCTGCAAGCAGTTTGCAGGCTGAAAGCCTCAGTATGTAGTCCCCTCCAGTTCTGCAGGAGGACCAGTAAAAAGGACGTCAAAATCTTCCATAGCTAAGGATGTATTTATTCAGTGGCTTGCAGTTTTTGAGGGATGAGCTTATTCTGCTACTTTGTTTTCAACAACAAGAAAACCATTGATAATGAGCAGTTCACAAATAAAAAATGCAAAAGTAACTTTTTTATCCACCTGGTTAGGTGATACCACATTCATCTTTTTTTATTAATCTTCTTTCCTTATCTAAAAGCAAAGGAAAAAGTCCTTTTAGACACTAGTGTGTCCCAAACATGCTGAATTTACAGCATTCATTTTATGCTTGTTCTGCTTTATTGACATTATGGCAACAGCAGGTTTGTCCAGTTGTGAAATTTTTGCTACCTTCTTTTTAACACCACGATGAAAAAAATTCAGGACAGTAGCTGGATTTCCGCAAACTAATACTTAAAATTACCAAACTAAACATTTTAGAATATTGACCTTGCAAGTTGCCAAGAGTTAAAATTACCTGAACAAACTTCAATAAAGATTCTCCTGATTTACAACATACTGTTTAATTCCATCTGCCTTCATCCAATGAGCAACTGTGTATACAACTATACCTTGAATCCTGTGTTCAGTTCTGGACCCCTCCCTACAAGAGAGAAATTGAGGCACTGGAGGGGGTCCAGAGGAGGGCAACAAAGCTGGTGAAGGGTCTGGAGCACAAGTCTGATGGGAAACAGCTGAGGGAACTGGGGTGGTTTAGTCTGGAGAAGAGAAGGCTTGGAGGGACCTTATTGCTCTCTACAATTATCTGACAAGAGGTTGTACTAAGGTGTGTGTTAATCTTCTCGTAAGTAACAAGCGATAGGACAAGAGGTAACGGACTCAGGCTTTGCCAGGGAATGTTTAGATTTGATATTAGGAAAAGTTTCTCCACCAAAAGGGTGATCAGCATTGGAATAGGCTGCCCAGGGAAGTGTAAAGTGTTCAAAACACGTGTAGATGAGGCCCTCAGTGGCGAGGCCCTCAGTGGCAAGGCTCAGGGGGGGATTTGGCAGTCCTGGGGTAACAATTGGACTTGATGATCTTAAAGGTCTTTTCCCAACCTAGCTGATGCTATGACTGTGATTCAAGGCCAGATGATAAAAATTCACAGCAGTTCAGCCAGTTTTCAATTCACCTCACTATACACTTATCTAACCCTTGTCAGGTTGTCTATGAGGATTTCATGTGAGACAATGTCAAAAGCCTTACTCAAGTTGAAGTAAGCATTCACTACTCTTCCCTCATCTACCAAGCTGGTCACCTCATTGTAGAAGGCTATCAGCTTGATTAAGCATGATTTCTCCTTTGTAAATCCTCATTGCAAACTCCTAATATTCTCCTTGTCCTTCACAGTCTGGAAATGATTTCCAAGATTACTTCCTCCGTTCTTTTGGACTGAGAGGGGGTTGACTAGACTTCTGCCCCTCAGATTGTCCTTCTTGCCTTTCTTGAAGGCAGTAGTGGCACTTTCTTTCTCCTGATCATCAGGAACCTCTCCTGATCACCACAGCCTTTCAAAGACATGCAGGAGTGGTCTTGCATCTTCATTAGCCAGCTTGCTGGGTTCATTCTGTGAGGCTCCATGGGCTTACATACATTCAGTTTAGAGTGTCCCCTAACCCCATTCTCTTCCACTGAGATTAAGCCTTCCTTAGAAAGAAGAAAAAAAGACCACCATTTGGGATTCAAACAGTACCTGTACAGGACTTTGCCACTCAAAAAGCTTTCATTAAAGGCAATTTTAGAAAATTTAAATTAAGTTACTAACATAATTTAACATAATTAGTATTGGTGTCCAGACAAGAAAGATCACACAAGTTGTACCACTGCTTTTGGCTTTTACTCAAAATTGAAAATGGCTTGCAATACACAAGAGGTAGGACTACACGATGAAATAGTCTCTTGTCTTAGAGACCATATGACTACATAACAACTGTGATATTGTTTATCCATTTTCTGTATAACACTCCTGAAATCCAGTATATATTGTGACTAAGCTAGACAAATGCCAGAAATGCTTATATGAGGTTATACGGACACATGACTCTTATGCAGGCTCCTTACAGGAATCAGAATGAAGGGAAAATTTTAAAAACAAAAAATAAAAAGCAGTAATCATCTTGAGGAAGCCTGAAAACAAAGGCAGCAAGACAGGGATACTAGACTGTTTGCCAGGAAAGGATTTATTTATTTATACACACCCATTATGACATCAGCTGCTGTGCTGCAAGTCACTATTGACGAGCTTTGAGAATGGTGGTTTTGTCATTGACTGAAATGATTCCAAGCTTTAAAACGTCTTTCTAATGTTAAACTGGTACTCAGTAGCTCTAAAATCCACACATAAGAAAAACATCAATTGTAAGTCATGAACCTCATGAAGTTTACAGAGTGGTTCAACCATCTGCAATTTTGTAAGGCAAATATTTTAAATACCAACACCTGCTTTTGTAGGCAGAAATTTGGTACTGCAGAGAAAGACTAGCAGCTATTCTAAGAAAGCAAAGAATGTATGAAAAGCAAACATTATGCACTTGTAAAGCAACAACTAATCCTGTGGACAAACCTATCTAGCAGTTAAAAAGAATCATTAGAAAAAATAATCAGTAGAAAAATAACTCATGCTTCTTGGGATTAAATAGTGAGCACTTGTTTAGAAAGAAAACTAAGCTACACGTATACAGCAGGTATGGCTGTTAGCATTTGCTTCAGAGAATCTTTACACCCAAGTAACCATAGAGGAAGAATAAATGGCAAATATTCAAGACTTTTAAAAGACCTAGGCACTTATGAAAGGGAAGACAGACAACTAAGTTCTTTGAAAACAAAGTACTACGATAGTTGCTTGTTTCAAAACACCAGCAAGAAAAACTTATTTTTTACTTTAACAGCTGAAAAATCCCCAAATTAAATGCATGGCTGAGTAGTGCAAGTTGCTCTAGTAAGAGTCAAATACAGCACAGTTGGCACCCTGCATTCCATCTCACTGCCACATCACTATTACTGTCATTTCCTGAAGCCTTCCTCTACCATAAAGTATCAAATTCATCCCTGCTTCCTTTTTAACTTCTCAAATGAAGTTGGAACTCTCACATATGTGCTGTGAAAGGCAGCACAGTTCTGTTGCTGTTGCCAAACTACATATGTGTTTACTGGCTGGCTCACTTCCAGGTGTGCCAGGTGTCTATACATCAAGCTAAGTAATACAGGTAATTGCTTAGTTCATGTTGATGCCTATTTTTTTTGCAAAAGCATTAAATCAGAGTCTTTTTGTGCCTCAGTAGCTGCTTACTTTCACATAAGCCACTTATTCAGAGATTACGAAATATTTTTATTTGTAAACAATAACTAGAAGTGGAAAATCATATATATGTAATGCATATGGTCAAATTCCCTCTTGAATGAGCCTCAACTACTTTTACCCTTCAACACCAGCTTATCTTTCAAATAAATGAATCAACCCAAAATAAAATCCCACTGGGAACAGGAATATTTTATCAGTCTTAAATGATTGGGAACAGAGGTTAAAAAAATATAATACAGAAAAATAGCCAGGAATTCCATTTGGGAAGTGGAGAAAAGAAAAAAGAAAAAATATTTTTTAAAAAATGGCACTGGCAGACATGGTGTATTAATTATTCCTGATACATGATTTGGAGAAATCTCCAGGAACTCGCCAACAAATTTTTAAGTTGACAAGCAGGTACTCTTTCTTGCGGTGCTGGGAGACACGGGGGATCACTCCTCCAAGTGTGTCTCTACCAAGCATCAACCAGGCTGTGATTCTATTGTCGTTAAACGTACATATTCATTAGATTACATACATTACACCATACTTTCAGAGAACACCTACTGTATGCACACAAAATTGTGGTAGTGGGCTTTCGGACCCCGGGTGGTTGTTTCTTCATCACTTTGTTTTAGGATCATTGTCATATCAGTAACCACCAGGCGGTTCTGGCAAAGCTTATAGAAGCAAAATAGTTAGGGTTGGAAAGGACCTGAAGATCATCTAGTTCCAATACCCCTGCCATGGGCAGGGACACCTCCCATTAAACCATGCCACCCAAGGCTATGTCCAATCCAGCCTTGAACACCGCCAGCGATGGAGCATTCACAACTTCCCTGGGCAACCCAGTCCAGGGCCTCACCACCCTTACAGTAAAGAACTTCTTCCTCAGATCCAATCTAAACTTCCCCTGTTTAAGTTTGAACCCGTTACCCCTTGTCCTATCACTACAGTCCCTAATGAACAGTCCTTCCCCAGCATCCCTATAGGCCCCCTTCAGATATTGGAAGGCTGCTATGAGGTCTCCACGCAGCCTTCTCTTCTCCAGGCTGAACAGACACAACTTTCTCAGCCTATCTTCATACGGGAGGTGCTCCAGTCTCCTGATCATGCTCGTGGCCCTGCTTTGGACTTGTTCCAACAGTTCCATGTCCTTTTGATGTTGAGGACACCAGAACTGCACACAAGACTCCAAGTGGGGTCTCACGAGAGCAGAGTAGAGGGGCAGAGTTGCCTCCCTCAACCTGCTGGTCATGCTCCTTTTGATGCAGCCCAGGATACGGCTGGCTTTCTGGGCTGCTAGTGCACACTGAAGCTGGCTCATGTTCATTTTCTCATCGACCAACACCCCCAAGTCCTTCTCTGCAGGACTGCTCTGAATCTCTTCTCTGCCCAGCCTGTAGCTGTGCCTGGGATTGCTCCGACCCAGGTGGAGGACCTCGCACTTCTCATGGTTAAACTTCATCAGGTTGGCATCAGCCCACCTCACAAGTAATTTCCTTTTCTCTAGAGCTGCTAACAAAGCCTAACATTCTTGAGGTTACTTATATACAACCTTATTCTTCAATCAACCCCATTCTTCAAACCACCATAATCTTCAGTCAACACCATTCTTCAGTTCCCCCTTTTCTTGTCCTATTGCAAATTCTTTTGAAACTGAGCTATTTCTTTTTATTTAAAGTTTCCTGAAGTATTTCCCTGTTTCTACTTGATGCTCAATTTTGTTTCTCCATAGCTCATCATGGATTGTTTGTAATGCCAAAAGGAGCATTGGACCATTATACATGTAATCACAACCATTCCTATTATTACAAATAGAGTAAAAACCAACTGTCTCAACCAGGAGAGATTGGGTACCCATGATATTAATTTTTCCCAGATTTCCTCAGATCTCCATGAAGTGCTGTCCTGCACCACCTCATGAAATATTTTATCTTGTTTCCACATCTAATTATTCCAATTTGTCTTAAATGGGATAGGGAGGCAAATTAAAGGAATACCCCGTCTCTCTCCTGATTTAGGTAGCCTAGTACGGATCCAACAATCACTCTTATTTAAGACACTAGTAACATTTTGTATCAATCTCAGATATAGATTTTGATTCCATGCTTCTGCACCTATTATTATACAAGTCCAAATTCTGATTGATGTAGTCACTCATATGTGTGGATCCTGAAGACTCGACGCGCCATACTTTTTCTCGGTTCTGGTGTTTTTCTGGTTCTGGCTCCTTCTTAATTCTTGAGTAATGTATCCAAGCAGGCTGTTCCTTTATCTTCACTACTATAAGGGTAGTCAGTAATACCTGGTATGGTCCTCTCCACTTCTCTTCTAGGGGATCACCTGCAAAATTCTTACTAAAAACCCAATCTCCTGGCTTAAAAGGATGAATAGGATAATCTAAACCTCTGGCGCTGGTCCCTAACACTTTGTCATTTTTTTCTTCTGTTTTTCAGGTTTACCAAGAACTGTTGAAAGTATCCTTCTCCTACTTCTTATAGGCTTTCTCCTTTAAATTGGGATTGATATGGCCTTCCATATAGAATCTCAAATGGGCTAATTCCTTCCTTTGACAGAGGTTTTGTTCTGATTCCCAATGAAAATGGTAATACCTGATACCAATATAACTTAGTCTCTTGACAAATCTTCCCAAGCTGTTATTTAATTAAGTGATTGATTTTTTCCACTTGCCCACTGGCCTGAGGCCTATATGGAGCATGTAATTACCAATCTATTTCCAATTTCTTTCTAATTTCTTGTAACAATTTTGCACTGGAATGTGTACCGTGGTCAGAGGAGATAGTTGCTGGTACCCCGAAATGAGGTATTGTTTCATTTAATAGCACCTTAATCACTTGTTTTGCATTATTTGCCCTGCAAGGGAATGCTTCTGGCCAACCTGAAAAAGTATCTGTCAATACCAACAAATATCAATAACCTCCTTTTCTCGGTAATTCAGAAAAATCTATTTGCCACTGTTGTCCCAGATAATTCCCTTTTCCAATTGTCCTTACCTGATTCCTGTTTTCAGTCTTAAGGCTATTTTTCAGACATAGTTGACATTGCTTTGTCACTAATTGCACTATGGTATAGAAATTTCTTCTACGATTTGTTTGTTTAAACATTTATACAAGGCATTACTTCCCCAACGAGTTTTGTTATGTTCTTGTAACAACTTCCATAATTGATTATAGGGGAACACTACTTGCTCATCAGGTATTTTTATCCAACTCTTTCCATTTTCCTGTCCTTCCAAGTCTTCAATTAGTTTCATATCTTCTTTAGAGTACCTAAGTTTATTTTGGTATGGAATAAGGGGTGGATACTCCCCAGGGTTCAGCAGTAGCAGCCATTTTTCTCCTTCTTAGTAGCTGGTGTGGTGCTGTGTTTTTGACTTTCAGCCTGGGAACAGTGCTGATAACACTGATGTTTTCAGTTGCTGCTCAGTAATGCTTAGTCTGACCAAGGACTTTCTGAACCTCATGCTCTGCCAGGGAGTAGGGGAAGCCTGGAGAAAGCAGAGACAGGACACCTGACCCAAACTAACCAAAGAGGTATTCCATACCACAACATGTCATGCCCAGTGTATAAACTGGGAGCAGGTCCCCGGAAGGGTTAGATCACTGCTCGAGTCAGGCTGGGTATCAGTCGGCAGGTGGTGAGTGGTTGTATTCTCTTCCCTTGTTATTTCCCTTATCATTATTATTATTGTTGGCAGAAGCAGTGGTTTGTGTTATACTTTATTTTCTGGACTGTTCTTATCTCAACCCATGGGAGTTACATTCTTTTGATTCTCTTCCTCTGAAGATGTTCATGTACTCCAGAGTTGGGCCACTGAGGACCACCAGAACAAACAACAAGTGGATAAAGATGCTAAGATTGAAGTGGCTCAGATGGACTTAGATTGTCAACATAAGGGTAAAGTATTCTTGGCCTGGTAGGCCCATGACACTTCAGGCCATCAGGTCAGAGATGCAACATACAGATGGGGTCATGATAGAGAGTTGGACTTAATAATGGACACTATTGCCCAGGTTATTCATGAGTGTGAAATGTGCTGCAATTAAGCAAGCAAAATGGTTACAGCCTGTTTTGTATGGTGGACAATAGCTGAAGTCCAAATATTTGGAGGCTTGGCAGATTAGTTGTGATTCATTAGTGACTCTAGTGATAGGACAAGTGGTAACGGGTTCAAACTTAAACAGGGGATGTTTAGATTGGATATGAGGAAGAAATTCTTTACTGTAAGGGTGGTGAGGCACTGGAATGGGTTGCCCAGGGAAGCTGTGAATGCTCCATCACTGGCGGTGTTCAAGGCCGGGTCGGACATAGCCTTGGGTGGCATGGTTTAGTGGGAGGTGTCCCTGGCCACAGCAGGGGGGGTTGGATCTAGATGATCTTAAGGTCCTTTCCAACCCTAACTATTCTATGATTCTGTGATCATAAAGCCACAAGATGTTTTCTTAGATGGTCATTTCATTACACGTGCTCTTCTTTCTTATCTTAGGCTTAAGCCATTTGGCAATGCAACAGTAAAAGTCAGGGAATTTTAGCTTACTGGAAATTATTCTGACAATTCTATTTTTTATTAAAATACTTAGGGCTAAACATCAAGCTTTTCGCTGCTTGCACAATCCTTTAACCTGTGGCTTACTCATGCATAGTGCGTGCAATACAAGAGATTCATAGCCACCATCATCCTCAAGTGGTATGAAGAGAGTTGTCAAAAGCAAGAAAACTTCATTTTAGAGCATCTGTTTATCTTCTTGACTCAAATGAATGTCTCAAATGATCAATGCCTAAAAGCTGAGAGGTTTTATTTTTAAAATAAAACCAAAACACACACACAGAGAAAAAAAACCCAACAAAACACCACAAACTTCTACATTAGGCTATTATTATTTTTTTCTAGCAAGTACCTCTGACACACCTACCCCTTCTACAAAGCAGATGAAAACCAAGGGGAGAATACTCGATAATGTCCATCTAAATAAATCCTAAAAGATGCAACAAAAGTGATTATGTAGTTGGAGAAGCAACAAAAGTAATTATGTAGCTGGAAAGTCCAGCCATCATTATCTGCTTGAAAGGTGCAGGCACTTCACTGATAACACTTTTTAAGTCCAAATACCAAAACAATCTTCATTACACAGACCAAAATACTGCTGAAGCTTGATAGAAAAGCAGAGGATAAGTAAATTCACTTTGTTTTGCTGACATGGCTGCTTGCTTATCTGACCAGACTGTCAACAAATCTTGTTTAGTCTAGCATCAAACTCATCTTCTTGCCAGCTTGTACTCAAGCAGTTGACCCAGATGCAATCCAAAAATAGTATCCACTATTAGACATAACACTCAAAAAAAAAAAAAGGTATGTTGAAATAGAAAAAAAAAAAACCCAAAACATTTCAATAATTAACTTCTGAGTAACATTCAAATAGTTTCCCACCCATATGAAAAATAAAATTAAAAAATCTGTTCAAGTTCAAGCCTACAAAAAGCTGCACTCCTTAAAGAAAATGCTGAAAAGGAACTTGTCATTGACAAGGGCTCACATTTTCAGTGCATTCTGTGACTGCAGTTCTGGCGTGCTAAAGGAGGTTAACCCATGTGAAGATTTGCACAGAAGATAGACTGGCAAAATAAGGAAGATGAAGTTATGTGACCTTAAATAGAAGTGATCACTGAGTTTAGTGTTTCTGTCTCAGAAGCCTGGGCTCCTTTTGGGTTAGCACAGATATGAAGGAGTTTTGCTTCTTTAAAAATTTACTTTCAGGTTTGGCAACTACAAACACTTCAGAAACACATAACCAGTAAGATACTGAGACAGCCTCTTCAGAAAATATGAAAAAAGATGTTTATTTTCTGTTCAGCAACACTGCATGTGTTTTCATAGAATACTTTTAAAGTAAAGTGAGTAAATTTATCTGATCTCTGAGTAAAGCAGATTAACAGAAGACAATTTGTAACCTTTTGCCAACCCAGCTTAGGGATCTGTTGGTTTGTTTCTTATGCTGATTATTAAGTTGAAAAAACCAACAATTCCACAGCTTTCATACTTCTCAAGTAATAAGTATGACAGAAAAGAAACAGTTTATAATAAATTAACACTTTTTATTTTCTATTTACATTCTTTTTGTAAGGTGGAAACTTATTTTGCTTTGTGAAACTTGCTAGTGTGGCTCATCTAAAGAGATAAAAGAAAAATTGCATTAAAAGTCCACAGCAGTGGAACTATATGCATCAATTCAGAACACCACAATTTTATTCTACCCTTTGCAGAGATAACAGCAGTTGTGTAAATCGGTGCCACTTCCACACTGAAACATTCATATCCTAGAGAGCAGAGTGCTGGATTCAACTAGTTTTGAAGGAGAACCATACATTCTGACTAGAGAAAGTTTTCACACATAAAGTTCTCTGTAGGAATAGTCTAAAAAACTAAAATGATATGGTAAGCTCTTTGGCCCCAGTACTCAATACAAAGTCAAAATATTCAGGGAGAAATTAAACCATGGAGGAGCCACATGTGCCAAAAAAAATGGACACCACTTAACATACAGATTTTACATGCTTATACAGAAAATTACATTTGTCTTCAAAGATATCGCGTGCAAGAATGACGTGTGCTTAAAAATTCCAAATAAATACACTAATTTACCCATGCATATAAAATAAGTATGCCAATAACCACTTTCATGGAGAAACTGATTTCTGTCCAGCTCTAGGATTGCATTAATAGGGCTTCTCTCCTTTTAGCTTGTCTCAACTTCCAACAGGTTTATCTGCAGTAACCATATGTAATAAACCACAGGCACACACATCTAGATATAAACCACAATTTGATGATAAGAATATTGTTTGAATTATTTAATTTGAATTATTAATGCTAATTGCATCTAACTGCACATGGCTATTCTCTCTTCAAATGCAGGTAGTAGGATCTCAGCTCTTTTTCCTCATCACTGCTGCAGCAACTGTCATGGCCTACAAATCACAGTGGAGAGTACCCAGAAAATTTTCACACCAGTGCTGTTAGTAGAAAGCTACAAATCTTCATTAATATTTCCTGACAGTACCAACAGCTTCAGTCCTGAACTAATAAGGGTCAATTGCTAAAGTAAACCCACGATTCAGAAATTATAATGCTGACAACGTAATTCCACTGCTATCCAACATCCACATGGGAAAAGAAAGAACTTTTTGGCAAAGACCAAGTACTTTCCAGAGTAAAAGTCTCATCATTTACTTCCCCCTTTCAATTCTAGTTGAAATTCTTGGTAACTCTAGCAGTTACCAAGCCTTCTATGCTTGGACAATTGCCTGGTGGTTTACTCAGTCTGAGGCAAGCAGAGGTGCTTCAAAGCTCGTTCAGATTCACTTATGATACCACAGTCATTGTTCATGTTTACATACTGCACAACTGCCTCTTTCTTCAGTTAATTATTTTAGGTTTTTATGCTTACTGTATCTTTTTCTCTGTCTTCCTCCAGGTGTTCAACTAAAGAAGAATATATGAAAATCATTTTCTTTCTTCTCTGGCAGACTCAGGTATTTGCTATAGCTCTTGTTCCAAAATGTCTTAATGTAGACAGTGTTTTTACTTGCAGAATAATACAAGTTTATGTCACATTCTGCTGAATTAGGCTGAGCAGTTTTTCAATGATTTATACTTTTTCCATTACTAAAAGGTTTCAGCAGTCCAAAAGTATTCCTAACCCACCTGTCCTTTAAATATGACCTCAGCAAAAGAAAACAAGTCTAAAGTCAGGCCCAGATCAAGGGCAAAATGCATACCATTTAAAGTCACTTCCTTAAAGAGATGGCAGGACAGAGTGAGTCTTTATTTAAGGGAATATGCCTATACCTCCATTTCTGCTTTCAAGCTTTCTGTTACAATTATTTTATTTTGGGGGCATGCAGGAATGAATTCCTCTCATACATTAAACATTTCCACATTACAAACATTTTACTTTTCACTCTCAAAAACTTTTCATTTCACTCCTGAATAATTTTAAGCAGATGAGTGTTATCAAATTCCAAAAAAGCTGCCAAGATGCTCCCTTCCAACTTCTCCCATTATAATTCTCAAGGAAAAACATAGGTGTGAGGCTTTTGGTAGGTTTTTGCCTTTAGATAAAACAGTAGTGAGTGCTGAAAACATCCATAATTCATACAAATAGCTGGCATTTTTGTCTGATTTGGCTCTATCTAGGACTGGGACAGATTCATTACAAGAAAAAGAAAAGGAACAAAAAGCTCTAAGTTTAATTTTCAGGTGTTTCTTTCTGGAGCAGGTGCAGGACTTGTGTTGCTCTGCTGTCTCATGTAAAGGACTCTTAAAGCCACTACAGCCCTTCACTTAGAACTTCTGAGTATACAATACACTTTTTTTCTAAGCTGATAACGTGTTTAAGTGATTTACAACAACAAAAAGCAATTGACAGCTGTGTAAGTGGTTAATTTTTGGTAGTCAAAGCCTTTGTAACTGTTCTATGAACTAGAGTGAAGTCTTCTAGCCAGAGAGCAGGTAAGTAGAATTGGTGCAGTCTTGAGAGAATTACTAAAATCATAATATGTCAAATCTGAACATTCACATGAATTAATTAAACTATTTATTAGGATTCTAGGAATATATAGGGACCTTTCAATGAATCTGAACACGTTTTGGGAAACACCTTTCACAGTTTTTCTTTAAAACAGATCACACAAACCCAGCTGAGAACAACATCCCAATCATGCCCACCAGCTAAGCACTGCTTTAACTCTGCAATCATGACTGTTCAGGCAGCACCACCTTGCTTCACAGCCAGTATGATTCATGATTTCCCAAGAACTACTACTACAAGCGGAAAAATCACCAATTCCCAGAGGCACGTACAATGTGCCTCACAGACCACACCCTCACTGACAGAGTATACTGCGTTCACAACTTCCACAAACACTGTCTCCCCTCAGAGCGCGCAGAAATACTAATCCCCAAATAGCCAACACCCACATGAACTTTCAAACTGTCTTTTTAAAAACAGCACATTTACTATTAAGTTTTTACCTTGCCTATTTTGAATGACTAAAAGGAATACTGAATTAAACCAGAATGCAAGAAACATGACAAATGGGAATTACACTAAATGGATTACGAATTTAAATACGTAAGGTAAAGCTGAACACTACTGATATCAAGTGAAAATATTTAATACTTCAATACCTATTTTAACCGGTTTAGTGAATGCTACCTATAGAAGTCTGTCCATCTTTTTTCCCCAAGTTAAATATCCAGATATGTGTCTCTTCAAAGTAGAAGCAAAAAAGCCTGCAAATAGGAACAACATGGGTTGGTTGTATTTTTTACAGGGAAAGAAAGTAATTAATTTACCATATGCATCTACCTGTCCTTCAGCTTGTACTGCTCAAAATACACATACATCAGTTTGTGACAAAAGCAGGCAAACAGCAATGCAATAAAGCGTGCTGATGACCTAGTTACACAAATCAACAAAAAAAAAAAAGAGGGTTGAATGAGTCAAAATCATTACAAAAGAAAGAGTAAATGAAACAAAGAAAATGACTGTGCTACTGTATAAAGCCAGCATGTAATTGACACAACTGTGCACAGTTCCAATCCCTACCCCACACCCCAAACTGAATAAAAGCGAGGTGGCAGAACCAGCCGAAACTTTTAAGCACGGGAAACAGGCACTGAAGGTTCTTACACTAGGCATATACATCACTAGTGGAATACCAAAAATGAATGGGAAGCAATTGTTTCCTGTTTCCCCAAACACAAGGCCAGAAAGCATTAAGTAACAAAGGCAGAAACAGATCATACTATTTGTTTGTTCTTCCGCTCAAAATACTTTTCAATAAACATGTGGGATTCAAACACGTAGGATGTATATAGCAGTTTCTCTCTGTCACTCCTTCCATCTTACTCTTTTCCCCTGCGCCGGCACACATTCCGGCCTTGTCCTCCCCCCTTGAAGTTCCCTCTGTTGCCTTGTTTGGCCACTTTGGTTTTTTCCCCTCCCTCTCCTCTACCTGGCTAGCATGCTCTGACCTTCTTTAAATAGGTTTTCCCAGAAGCACCCCACCGGTGGCTACGGGGTCCAGCCGTGCCCCACTGTCAGTCGTAGGAGCCAGCCGTGTCTGGAGGGCACACAGTCCCCAAACCCCCTTTCCTCCCTGCTGCTATGCACAAGAGGCAAAATGCAGGCGTGTCCCTGGCAGGGGGTTGCCTGCTCCCTAATGAAATGAGAGCTTCGGTTATGGAGTTCCCTTAAGACTGTGGCCTCAAATGACAGATTTCTTACATAATTTCTCCAGAGAATTCATGCTACAGTCCTTCCATACATTTCTTTCTTCCACTCACATCTTTATTTTCAGGAATCTTACAGAAACTTCGTACTGCTGAAGCATGAAAGAAAACCATTAATGGTCAACACATAAGCAAAATACATGCCCATAACAGCTTCATTTCCTTATGAAGCTGTTATAATAGGAAATCATAACAAAAAAGGTACATTGGTACTCTGTTATCTCGAGTGCTTCAGATCAGTTTTTCTCCACCTGCTGTTCCTTCATACTCCCATCTGTTTTGAATTCAAGTGTACTATGGACCATGGTGGTCTTGAATGCACTAAATACATTCTGCTCATGTATCCATGTATTAAAACAAAAATCCATGGCGAGGTGTGGGAGACATTAATAGATATGAGAAAATATATTTTTACACATAGCTGTTCTATGTTCACACTTTAATGGCTCCATGTTACATGTCTGCAGTAAAAGAGATTCAGAAAAAAATACAGCCAATATACAGAAAGAAAATAGGATTGTGAGACACAGAGCTGCAAGTTAGAGGGTCTGAACAAGAAGAGGGGGGCTGTTTTCATACCCTGTAGAACTATACAAGGTGGGGTTTTACTTTTGTCTTTTGGGGATGGGAAGTGGAATGCAATCCAAAGAAAGCTGAAAAGAAAGACTGAGGGAGTATCAAAGTCTGACGGTATATCATTTACCTAAACTAGAAAACAATAAAAGCAACCATTTTAAGCAACAATACTGATGATTTCAGTATAAGGTACATTAGAAAACTGAAAAACATTGATAACTATTTGTGGAATACATGCATGCATCATTTTGAATTATTCCTTACTTTTTTGAAGTTAAGGAATTAACTCTATCATCTTTCCTAAAAACACTTTCAGTTTAACAAATGTACATTATCAATAGAAAAGAAAATTTTCAAATATTCCTGAGAAAGCTTGGATAAGGAATTAGAGCATTACATATCAAAGAAGGGATAATAGAAAGTAGCTTTAATAAAAGCAATCCTTCACAGAAGAGATTCACAGAAAAGTAGTAATGGAAGCTTAAATATAATGCAGAGCCTACTGTTGCCTACACAGGAAGGTCTTTACAGAAGGAGAATACAAGCAGAGCAATTTTTTTATCCCAAAATGGAAAAAAAAAACCCTGTTCAATAACCAGAAAAACAATGTGCACCAATAACAAAAGGGCAGGGTATACTACGTGCTTGTTATAAATGGCAGAGACTTTTTAGAAGACATCACAATTTCTTATTCACATGCATAGGAAAATCTTACTTGAGACTAGTGACAAGGACACTTGCCAGAAGTGGGACACAAACAGAAGTAATTTTTAATCAGGCTGAGATTATGGGCTCATCAAAAATACCTCACCTTATAATTGTACTTCAAGTCATTAATGAATCATGAAGTTTGCTCATCTATTCAGCAGACACTTTTAAAGAGTAGAAAAAAACTTGAAGTTGCCTACCACTACCTTACACAGTACCTCCTCTCTAAACTTTTACATAAAAATCCTCTTAATTGCATAAAGGGAATTTGATTCTAGAGAAGTATACAGTCATCCACTACAGCGTTATTAACGAACAGATTTCACGTGCATAACCTTAGACTGATCAAACTACTAAGAACACGCCAATTCTGTATGTAAATTACTGCTAAGTACTGTTTACTATTTCTGACTTACTTACATTTTTATAGACTATCTATTTTGTGACAGCTGGAAGAATCAAGGGAAGAAATACACCTCACCTCCTGGGAAAAAAAAACCCACACAACAAAACCAAAAACACCCAAACCAAAATGCAAACATATTAAAGGATCTAGGGAGCATTCATAAACTAGACAGGAGGCAGACCTCACAGCAATCCCTTAAAAATAGAAGAGGAAATGGCAACAGTATATGATTGTAAAGAGATTTCACATGGAAAATTATCTCTGCTTACTTCTATTTAAACAGGATTTTTTAAATAACAAGAAAAAGAAGAAAAATGTACTACCCTGCACCCCATCTGAAATACCAAGAAAAATAATATTTTTAAAATTACTGTTAGGAACTAATCATTAAAGCAATTTTGCACCTGACAAAAGCTGCCACATTGGTAGCATTTTTATAGTACATTCAGAGCCCTCAGACACAGAAGTCAAGTTGCATGGTAGGATTTTTACAAGATGCTTGTAAGAGTTCTTAGAGATTAACTGAATTCATTATTTTGTAAGTGAGTTTTGTACCTAACAGTGTTAATTTATACACTCAATCTTCAAGTAATAATCCTAATAATCTAAAGGCCATATTGATTCTAATGTCAAAGGTAGTGGGTACCTACAACAAAATGCAACCTGTGGCTCCTGGTTCTTTCTCAGCATCTGGAAACCAGATGCTAACCTCAGAGAAGAATGTAGACAGAAAAGCAGTGCAGGTCATTTCATACTGGGAGATAGATCTATTTTAATGAAACAGCAATTACTGCGGAGTCTGGAGACTCTTTCCATCGGACACCATGACCAAAGACCCAAAAGACAAGTTCTTGGAAAACACCAAAGTCGTAAAATAGAGTAGGCTATGTAAGACAGAGTGAAAGTATCTGAGGTTCATATCCACATTTTAAAAGGAAATGAATTCTTGAAGACCTAGGCCATAAAATGAAGGGGGGAAAATATAGTAATCTAATTGCAAAGAATATCTACTAATGCTACAAATAATCATTGATTTTTTTCACAAAATGCACAAATATGCATTCAGTCTAAGCAGATGAATCAATAACAGCTTTTACTTCAGAACATTTAAACCCAAAATAGATTTGTTGTCAATAAATAATGTTTAGAAACATAACATGTGGCCTTACCACAGCAGACAGAACTATCCAAAAAAGCAAAAGTTGGAAATGACACATGAAGTAACAGAAAAACAGAACAAAAGGGAAGCTTTGCCCAAAAGAAAACTTAAGCATAAGAAAAACTGGGTTAATTTCAACAAAACCAGATACAGAAGTTTCAGGATGATAAGAGGTACAAATTTGAAACTCAACAAGACACCAAAAATAATTATCAGCTGTTGTTTGTATCAGATAAGGAGAACACATCCACCCATTTCTCTTTTTGAAATCAGGATAAAAATGTTATGTAGTCAAAGAGCAAATCAATTAAGCAGAAATTCCTTGGGAAAAATATAATCATACCTTTCCTTTCCATCAGAGTCTGTTTTGTATTCATACTTACAGTGACTGGTAAAAGTCAATACCCACAGCAATCAGCTTAACCTAGTCTGTAAGTACAAACTTATTATTGTTCTTATTATTGCATGGGGTTTGCATTATACAATCTCTACAAAGAAATAAGAAAAGCTCAGAAAAGCTGTCTACTTGTAAGGAAAAACATAGCTTTCAACTCTCAAAGTTCTGCTATCCCCAAACATATTCTTCAATTCACTGATCCAGGATTTACACAGATTACATTCCTTCTTTCTACCTTCCTGGTAACACAAGCCTTTGGAAGGTAAAGAAGAAAATTTTTAGTTTGGTTTTATGTGAAGAGACACTTCTAGGAATTCAAAAGTATGGATTGATATATGTAGTCTTCTATAGCTTCCTAATGAGGGATTGCAGCCAATAGAAAACTAAGACAGCAACCTAAACATATTATCTTTTATATTTTACAATTTTTTTTAACTTTATAGGTGATGTTTATTATTGCTGTTTTAGTCTAAAGACTAAAACTTGGTCTGCATACCAAAATATCTTAACAGCTTGCTGGCACCCTCCTCAAAATCTGGGGTGGTGCAAAGGGACAATACATGGTCTTCTCAACTCATGACTGAGATTTATCTGTTCAGTGTACCGTAACTACATAAACTATCCTGAGCAGTACAAAAATAAACAAAATAACTGTCAAAGAGGAGAAAAAACCATGATCCCTGCCACCTGTCATTACAATCCATCAATGCTGATAACTCAGTTCACTTCTAAATTTAAACTTATTACACATCCTACTTGGAATATACACACTAGCTAAACAGTTTTTTCTACATGTACTTAGCTAAGTCTGCAGACAACATCAATGTAGTATTTTATTATAAAGATTTCACTTACTGAATCAGACAGATAAAATACACCGCTTGACTCATATCTTTCCGCAGGAAAGTAAGTCGAAGTGAGGCATTCAAATGTTTGGGGGTTTTTTTGTTTGGCTTGGTTTGGTTTGGTTTTTTTGGCTGGTTTTGGTTTGTTTGTTGTTTTGTTTTGTTTTGTTTTGTTTTGTTTTGTTTTTTTTGACAGCAGTCCAGACTTTTTAAGTCAAGCTTAAAAAAATAAAAAAAATGGAAAAAATCTAAAACACCAAAAAACAAATACCCCCTTCACTTCTCCCCCCGCCCAAAAAAAAACCCAACAAAAAATCCCAAAGCTTTCCCCACTGTGCCAAAAATTATTCCAGACTTGCCAAAACCATCTTTTTTGCACTATTTCCCACTGAATTTCTACACTGTCCTAATTCAGGATTAAAATAACTCTCAGAAGACAGAAAATGTGCTGTTTGGGCCATTTATGAGCAGCTATAAAACAATAAACAATATACTTTAATAGCTAAACTACAGATAGATCACATATAACCATGTTTCAATACTTGGCCATGCTCTTCATTTGAAAGGTCTGTTGAATTATATTACACAGGACCGGCAGAATCTGTTGGAGTACATGGATTAGCTTCTTTTTCCATTAATACGTTTTGCTGAATATGACATTTGCTAGAAGATACATATGCATGAAGGTGCACACTTGAGAAGATACAGCAGAGGAGCAGACACAGAAAGAATAAAGGCAGTGTTAATAAAAGCACTTCCAGAATATCTCCTCACAGCTCTACCTGTTTTACAGGTGAGCCAAGTTTAAGGCCCAAACCAGTTCAGCTCTTGATTACTTAGTAAAAGCCGTCAACAAAGATATCAGCACCATTAGAAGTAGTTACTTATGCAGTTTGAAAACCTGCTCTCTGAGAGTAGAAACGATGCACACAGACATTACACAGATCAGGAAATAACCATCAGTAGGCAGTTTTAGATATAAATTGGCATTTGCATGCAGTTACACATATATTCATTGCTATTAGAAGGCTGAATGGGATTTAAACACTCCAAGGTGTAGTAAAGCAAACATTAATAGTTTATGGAAGTTCACCATTATTTGGTGAACCAATAACTGAGGAGGCTGAATTAGTCCAATCTTAATTTATAGTGCTTAATTGTATGAACATTTCTGTGTTCTCCAATAAATGTACTCTCCATATCTATTGATCATACCTCATTTGCTCTCATTAAAATAGATGCAGTTAACAATGTATGAATGAACTGATAGGTTATTTTAACATTGTCTCCAAATCAGTGTAAAAGAACTTGTGCACAAACACAATACATAAAGCAACTTGTACATATGAAAAGTGAAAAACTCCACTATCACTGCCCAGGTTAGCCTGCAAGTCTCTCAAAGGTTAAAGTCATTGAGGTCTTCAAGACTCAAGAAATCTGACCATTGCTGGAACCACATTACGCTATATCAAAAGAGTATAGGACAGCCCTATCTGGGATGTAAACTAGCTACTATAAAGCCGGCAGAGTGAAAGGAAGCTTGCCATTAAGTGATGAGCTGACAAGTCTCAGCAGTCAGACATTCCACTTTGGACTGATCTTTCTTCTTTCTTAAGGCTGCTACTTATTCTTTCAGGACTTTTTTCTATTATTTCAGCATGTCAAGAGAACAAAGTTTAGAGCAGTAAAAAATGGCCATCAGGCCTTGGAACCTTGAGTCCTTCCCAAAAGAAACAAGACCTCTATGTTATTTTTTGATTGTTTTTATAATGAAATAACTATGCAACTTTAAAACAATACTCAAATATGTACCTTATAATAAAGAAAGCAAAACCAAAAGGAGTAAGTTCTTCATTAGTTCAATCAATACTCTAAGGGACTGGCTGTGGTGACAAGGGCAGTGTCCAAAACCAGAAAAAGATACGCTATATACATAAATCCCTCTGCCACCAATTCATTCTACTACCCAAAATATCACAGTATTTCCCAACCACTGTACATCACCATATCATAATTAAATGGAAAATTGATTTATTACCTAAAACTGAGCAAAAAGATTTTGAAGATACTGGAAAGCAAGTTGGAAAAACAGAAAAAGATGTCACAGCTTACTCCATTTAGAGCAGGACATTAAAAACTCCAATCTACAAAGCATGATAAACGTTATTATTCCAATGTGTCATTTTTTTAGTGTCAATATCTATCATTTCCTTTGCCACAGTATGGACCCAATTCTATTATTCATATATTACAGCTAAAATTATTACAACAGCCATGGTTTCAGTGGCTAGAGCTTTCTGAGGTTGAGTAAAGTACTCCAAAATTCACCCTCAAAATCATGGACTGAAATAACACACGGAGTCTATAAAATCACAACTTTAAATCCAGCCAAAAGTATCAACCCTTAACAGAAAGAGGCAAAAAATATCCCTGCTTATACCACTTTTTTTCCTTCATTCTTCCTTGTACTTCTAAACCCTGGACAGAAGTCATTCATCAAAATGAACTTTCTTTACTTGCAGTTTTGTCAACATCTTGCTCAAATGACAGCTATATACTGCTTTACAGACTGTTTTGCTTGGTTATAAGGGAATCCAAATGTAAGCATAGCTTACATTTGGAGTAAATTTAACTCTGATTATTTAATAAGGAAAGAACGCAGAAAACTGAGTCCTTTCTCATCACAGTTTATGTATTACCCCAAGCATCATATACCATCTGTAGGTGAGAAGTATCAAGGCTGTCACATCTTTGATGTCCAAAAACTTCTTTGCAAGAGACAGCAGTTTGTAAATTCAGCTTGAGTGTATTAAAGCCATGAGCGTGCCAACGTGCAGGATATTCTCAGAAGCAAAACAAAGCTCAGTAAATGCATGAAGAAGAATCTCAAGATGACTTGGCTCTTTTACTATCTTCCCTATCAAAAACTGGGACACGCCAAAGACATTTGATTAATCATCTGTACTATATTTGTACAAAATGACTTCCCAGAGAACAGATGTTTTCTGTATTTGGCACGAGTTTTCTCAGCTGAACTGGCCACATTATGAGTCAACAGACAAGCTGAAAGTACTGTTAGAACAGTATAGAAACAACTAGGGCCTTTAGGTGTTCCTTACCTTTCCTGCTACTAATCTTTACAGGATTTTTTATCCTACTGTATTTAAAAAGCAAAGTAAAACAAAGCAAAAGAAATAAACAAAACCCCGAACAATACAACAAAAAACCCCATAAAAACATAAAACAAAGTGAAAAAAACAAAATAAGTTAACTGAGCAAGATTTGTTTTCTCAGCACCTCACAAAGTTGGTTTTCTCATCTCTACTGAGGGTACAAAGCAAAATGCAAATCAGAACTCCCAATAGTCACTACAACAACAGAAAACAATTTCTTCATCATCACGCAACAGCATGCCTCCGTATAAAAATTCCATCATATTACAGGTATGCCACTATGTTGCATTCCTGTTGAAGTGCTTCCCGCAGACACTTCTTATCAGTTACAGATTCTGGAAGCATGCTAAAGACACTGAAAATCTATTCCGGGTGGTCAAAGGGATCTTGCTCTGTTCTGCCACTCTACCAGACTCTTGAAGAAAGCATTTTACATCATCTTAAGGGTAGCAACAGCTGCATTTGCACAGTTGTTCCTGTGTTACTTCAGTTAATGAAGCAAGATGACAGAAAAAGTAAAATCATTACCAACTTTTCAAAGGCTTCCATTAGTTGAATCACTGCTGCTGGCTCTGCCTCAAAGCATTGTGCCAAATGTAGAAAGTTACCTAGAAATTACTGCACCAGAAATATTGTAATTCTTCTCTTACAAAACCTCCCTGCAATGTACACAATGTTCAATTTTAGGGTCATTTTAGAAACACTATAAAACAACTTCAGCTCTTTAAACTAATCCATTATAATGTTGTCTTGAATATTATTAAAAGAAGCCAATCTGGCAGTGCTGTGATCATTTTTAGATCCTTGCAATCACCTTCACTAACCTTATCATGTTGTTGCTAATAAATGTAAGTGATCATCTTTCAAATTTTATCCAAGAGAGAAACCACAAATCATTTTGAAACATCACTGATATAATAACTGAATAGACAAATACAGCAGTAATATAATCCTGTGCCATGCCAGTATCAAATATCCCTGTGTTCTGCCAGAATATATGAGCTAGAGAGTTACCTCTTTTTGCCAAAAAGAATAAAGAAACTGAATTCTGTTAGTTGAACTAAGATTGAACTAAGTAAAGTAGTTACGTCAGAGAAACACATACACGAATAAGCTGCAGACTGCCACTAGAGTGGATATAGGATGGAAAACAGATGACTAGTAAACACCAACGACAACATCAAATATGAAAACTGTCAACCAAGATACCACCTCCTTTCACAGAGTACCAGTCAAAACTGACTATTAACAAACATATCTCTAGTGCCTCTTGCCAACTGGAAAACAAGGAATGGTAGAGCACAACTTGAGTTGTTGCCCAAGTAAGAAATTAATTTGCCTGGCACTTTATGAAGATCATTCCATTCACAAAGTTTCCTGGAGTATGCTCAGGAAAACCCTCGAAAGGTTAAAGATGCTGAATTCTGCCCAACTACATCATTTTACAAATAATAAGATTTCTTTCTACTATATACATACTTTCTACTATATACATACAATACACATATATGCATACAAGCTTATTACACTGTTACTGAAAAGCACTTCATAGTAATTTGCCATGACCTGAGGTCAGAAGAACACATCAGGCTTGATGAGTTTTGCTTGGCTTCAGCACATTCACACACAAAGTACAATTTAACAAGATTCCCACTATGTCAGGAGACCCGTGCTATAAATAGATTTAATAAAGTTTTAATCACCTTAGAGCCTTTATTGTTCCTCAATATTAACAACAACGTCTATAGAAATAGCTCTCACATCCCACTGGGAAAAGATGCATTTAGGGATATATCTCAGGGATTTCATCATTCTTTATACAGAAAAATCTGCTGGAAAAAAACAGCTGCAGAAATTACAAGAATCAGTCTATCCTGTGTGTGGAGAAGCAGCCCTTCAACAGTTGATTACTTTAAGGTAATCCTTATTATGAAGCCCCAGTATTGTACTTCCTACACCTGCAAAGGAATCTTTCTATTACAGTATCGTATTACTTTCAGCTTAACTTTTTAAAATAGATTGGACTCCCTAGCAGTGAAAGCTTGTGCAATATTCCTGTTAAAGAACTTACAACAAGATGAAAACATTGTTGATCTTGGATCTAAACCTGTTTATTCAGAAAAGAGTTTAGGTTTAATTGAAACATCAATAATCTCATTTCAAACCACAGTATACAAATTCAAGAAATTTTCCCTCTTGCAGGATCATTACTACTTATGATTTTGGGTGCATATTAAAGCTATTCCAGTCATATTTCCTATTTTGGCTTCCATATTTCACCCTCTTGTATTACAAGCTGTGCTGTAGGGATTTTCCTGGGTATTTTTTCTTACTGAAGCTGAGCAAGAAATAGATTCCTTATGTAAAGATGGATAAAATATTATGCAATGAATAGGCATAGTTGCCTGAAATTGAGAGAAGAAAATAAAGGTCTAAGATGTCTTTTTTATTAAAACTGCATTTTTATGTAATTAATACATGCTCAGAACATTAAACCAGGAAATAGCCTGTATATACTGAATATTCTGAGTATCACTGTGCATTAATATTGATTATGTATATTACAACCACATAATTCTATCCTTACTTTTAATCCAATATTTTCTATTTGTCCTTGCTACCTAAAAACTAACTGTGGTACCTTTCAGTTCCAAGAACCTTGTAAAGAACATATGAACCTCTATGTTCAGCAGCATATAGTTCCTTAGGATACTTCTCACCAACTGTCCCAGTTTTGAATTGGTGCTGGCATATCTATGTAAGTTATAAAGTACATCAGGACAAATTATACATTTTTTTTCTCACTCACAAATATTAGGAGCTCCTTTTAAGCTCTATCGCTGCCTTACAAGGAAAGAACTATTCACATCAGATTCTGGAATTGGGAAGAGAGCAGGGGAGGAAAAAAACAACAAACCAACCAAAAAGAGGTTGAAGTATATTGCTCCTTTATAGCTTGGAAGCAATGGCACAAGCCTTAACTTCCTTAGATTAAGTTAGAAGATGTGAATTGGACTTTTCACTCCTTTAGCAAAGCAAGACAATCCCCCAGAAGACAACCTTGTTCTCTTCTTTGTTCTAATGCAGAAACAGCCCAGAAGAGAAACCAACTGTCATTATTTTCATAGGAAACACAGGACATACCACTTTTCGCTGTCTAAAACAACAGAATGCCTCTCCTCTAAAGTCTCTCAGTCATTGCCCCCACCTCACTGAAAGTTCCTTTCAAGGATGGTGAAAATGGCGAGATCTTAGTTTGAGCTTTTGAGCAGGGTTGAATCAGAATCCATAGATGCAGAAAGAAAAAAAAAAAACCAACTTCTCCTAACAAATATCAAACTTGCTGTATATAATATGTCTGTTGCACTTGCTCTCCTTTCTCTCTCATCAATCTTGTGGTCTTCTGTTGTCAGGTACTATATAGCTACTGATGACCATTAAAATGTCCGAAGTATTAGAAGCCTAAAGCCTGAACCCTAGGCACTTCCCTAAATTGAATGTTGTTCTCTGCAATAGAACAATGTTAAAATTCTATGATTCTATGATTCTAAAATATAGAACGTGAAAAGTTATCCAGATTAGGATTCTAGAAAGCCTCTTTTCTGTACTTATACAAACTCTGTTCCATATACATGTCTCCTGGATTATTACTAACTGGCTCAGCAACATTTTACAGTATTTCTGTAGAGGAAGCTGCCACACAACCTATCTCATCATGTCACTAGATATGATCCTCAACAAACTAACCTCAAATTTAGCTGTATTTTGAGTGAGAGGTTGAATCAGATGGCTTCATCAAGGCCACTAGCATAGGTCCATCAAGGTCTAGCATAAATTATCATATGATTCAGGATCTATATGCAAAAGAGTCGGGAGGCAGCAGTGGCAATTTCAGAGTACAAGTAGTAGTAATAAGTAGTATTAACAGCTGTTCAAGTAAAGCCATGTTCAAACTAGCAATTGTTACTTGCATGCCTCTAGCAGACGAGTATTTCTCATAGATTACAGAGCTAGTTTAGGTGATATAGAATCACAGAATTTTGCCAATAAGTAGAAAAACAAGGCCTTGAAAGTTTATTCATCAACTTTCTGCCCACTTTCACAACTGCTAACTATAATGAAGTATTTGGACTGTCATCTTTCTGGAACAGGGAAGTGTGTTTAAGTGTACTGTATCTTTTTTCAGGATAAACATGAAATCAATTTGAGACTAAAGTGAAATTTACCAGTAGGCAGTTAAATGGAATTTATCAAATGGTTTGGTGTCCCTTCAGATCTTTATCTACAATTAGCAATGCTTATAGTATTTGACCTGTATGACCCAAAGCTAAGAACTATCATACAACATTCGTTCCAGCACTTCTAGCAGTCCAATGTGGAAATGGCAGATAGAACTCAGAATTAACTGCACAATATTTAAAAGGTTTGATCAGTGACAATTTGTTAAAACCCACCTGTTTCATCAATGTGTTTAGTAACTCAGCTGTCCAAACTACCAAATAGAAAGACATTTATGGTGTTTGTTGTAAACATTCTTATGAAATATTGAAGGCAGAGGCTTAAGGATTTAATATATTCACAAAGATAACAATGTTATAAACAAATTAATATCTGTATCCAGCATGACTTCTTCAGTAGTTGATAGTTTATAAGCAATTTTTTAGGAAGTATGTCTCCTCAAATTCAGTTGCATACTTTGCATTCATTATGGTTGTCCTAACGTTCCCCAGAAACCAACACATATAACAATACTGAAGTAAAGAGCAACCTAGATTTAATGGCATGAGTTCAAGTTTGCTTATTAACTAGATTTTGAGTGTTTTACTTAAACAGAGTAGTTTTATAGGATTACGGTATATACTAGACAACATTCATCACAGCTGTCAACTTTATTAGGTACACAGGGCTATTAAACAGTGAGTTCACCTCCGACTTTAAAACTGTGTTTTCCACAGGACAAAATAACTTCTCAAGATTGTCACAAAATGGATAAACAGAAAAGAACAGGAAAAAACCTAACCCATGCCAACTTCTTTATTAACAAAAGTGCTATGTGCACTTTAATAACTAAGTCCACAAATTCAAAGTGAAAATAATGTGGATCATGTTCATTCAGTATCCTATTGTTAAAGAGTCAAAAGCACACTGGGAAAACCCAACATCCCTTAGGATGCTGATTCAGACATAAAGACATGAATGGAGGAACAGATGAGTAGAATACATAGCAACAACTAAACCAATAAACAGCAGCTGTTTTACGGGAAAGTAAAACTTTCGTATACCTAACACTAAATTGCAGCCATTCAGGCATGGCACTTACCCCAGTTAGTCATCCCTTCTGCATAAAGAGCATTTTCCAGAAAATGGGCAGGGCAATGACCCCTTCAGCTGTTCATACTGTAATGGAATAAAAGCCATGGGAAACTAACAAAAACACATAATTCTAGATGACACCTTTCAATGATTCAACAACAAAAATTTGCAAGCTGCAGGTTGTAGATATAGAAGCAAAAGCACAAATAAACATGAGAAAAACAGAGGGATGTACAGCCCTATAAACAAAACTGACGAGATGCTCAACTTCAGAAACCATACCTCAATTATCCAGTAAAGAAGGAGACACAAAGCAGCTTAGGGATGTTACATATTACAGACAATCCCTTATCAAGATAAGCTGAATAAATGTTGGCATACTCTACCAAATAGAGAACACACACCACTGAGTTCAGCAGTTCTATCAAATTTCCTTACAAGAACAGTATGCAAACAGGAAAGAAGAGCACATTCTGCTTATTTCCTTCACCAGCCAGAATAGCAAAAAAGCTCTCTTAGGACCAGAATCTCTCACTTTTCATGCCAAATCCTTTCAATTCTTTTAAGCTCTGTCATACATTCATTTTATACTGCTGCTCTTTTTTTCTATTATATTAATTTTATCTCATACTCCAGGAAACACTTGTCTTGGGTCCTCACAGTATAATAAGATCAAGTTTTGTATTTATAGGTTACTTTTACAAGTTTTGCCAGACAACCAATTTTTGAGGCCAAACACAGACACTAAAAGAGTAATATCAGAGAGATTTTACAGACTCTTTACAAATATTGCTATCCCCACATGCAATCATTAATGAGTTTAATTCTCATTAGGTAGAATAGTAACCTGGAGCACAAGATGTATTAAATTAGAACTTAAAGATAAACTACAGTCAACATTAGGACTACCAACATGAACACTCAGGCAACTCTTCTGCTAAGAAAAGGATTCAGGAAATACATTTTTCTGAAAAACACTACTGTTTTGGTCTTCCCACACCCTTTGGTATCTGCAAATTAATAATATTATATTCACAGTGCTCATACAGGAAACAGTTTATTGGTACATGCATAAGTAAAACAACTTAAGATTCCGCATTCTGTGATGTGATCAGTGGCTTTAAAGCAATTAGTTTGTGATAGAAAAATGTACGTCACGTCATACAGAACTGACATGAGGAAGGCTGGATCTAAGAAAGCAGCATGATCATACAAGCTTTTATAAGCAAGCTTCTCTCAGAAACGCCATGAAAATTTCAGAGAATAGCTAGACTCAGTTAATATTAAAGGCACTCAGTTAATATTAAACTGCAGAAAATAATCTTGAATATTCAAATAATAATTTTCAAATAATTTAATAGGATGTAGTCTACTGTTCCTTATATGGTGGCAGCTGATGAACCAGATTAATCTCTGTTGAAGTAGCCTCTCTAGAGTATGCAGTTCTGCATTGATGCTTTTCTGGTCACTCCCTCCAATTTATCATTTTTGCAGTTTTAAAAAGAAAGCCCAGCACATTCCAACAACCATCATAGCATTAGCAACAATATTATAGGTCACTGCAGCTGAAGTGCCAGTCGTCCAATGTTCTTGTTTTTTCTTTCCAGTCTCTCTGAATGACATTTCCAGTAAAATCTCACACACAGAAAAATTGAGCTCATCAGACAAGTCATGCGTGCCTCTTTCACAATTCTGAAATTGTTCTGTCTGTGATTAATGCAGAAAACACTAAATCATAGAATCATAGAATAGTTAGGGTTGGAAAGGACCTCAAGATCATCTAGTTCCAACTCCCCTGCCATGGCCAGGGACACCTCCCACTAAACCATGCCACCCAAGGCTCTGTCCAACCTGGCCTTGAACACCACCAGCGATGGAGCATTCACAACTTCCCTAGGCAACCCAATCCAGTGCCTCACCACCCTTACAGTAAAGAATTAAACTTCCCCTGTTTAAGTTTGAACGCATTACCCCTTGTCCTATCACTACAGTCCCTAATGAAGAGTCCTTCCCCAGCATCCCTATAGGCCCCCTTCAGATACTGGAAGGCTGCTATGATCAAATACCCAAAATGGTGATTGCCCCAAACCAACACTGCTAAAGAGGAAGTTGACCATTAACCAGGGTAAGCAGGGAACTGCAGGACTCTTGAAAAACAACCAGCTTGAGAGGAATCATAAAGGAAGCATGAGTACAGCACACAGTGTCTGTCCTCATTAGCTAAATCTTACTTTACTCTTTTACAGCCTTTTAAAAATCATTTTAATCAAGATTATTTTAAATCCCAGTCTTTGCTTTTATAGCACACCCAGTCACTCTTTACCTATTATATTTGTTCATTTAATAACCATATCACATTCAAGTAGCCAAGCTGTTAGCAAAGCTACTCAATATACCAGATCCAAGAAAGAACCAAACTGAATCCCACTTGTAATTCCTTCAATTTAAAACTGAGGTGTTAATAACTAATATAAAAGAATTTCCAGAGAATAATCCGCTAAAACGCTTCTATAGTAATCTGTTTCCTGGGAACAGACTTTGGTGTCACAATGCTTGTCAAGAATCGTCTACCATTTCAAATATTTCAGTGAGTGTCACAAACACCTAACTAAACTGATAACAAGATAGATTGCTGCTATTTCCATTTTTTCACTGGGTCTAAGATTCCCAGTTAGAGATTAAGATCCCAATATTTTAGGTGTTACACAAGTATAAAACAATATAAAATAGAACCAAAATAAGAGTATATTTTGATACAGAAGAATGACTCATTCCTGTATAGGCACTTGTCTTACTGTATGAATTATCTAACACAGTTGTGAAGTCTGTTGAAATAAAGGACAATGCTAGATTACCAGTCATAAAATTGAGATATTGGAAGTATTTTCACATTCACCATGTAAGAATAACATGTCTAAATTACTCTGAAGACCTGTATTTAAATACCTGTCATAGCTGACTTTTTGAAAAAGTTACGGGTTTTGTTAATTACTTTCAGATACTCTCCATCTTCAGATACCATGGATTTCAATAAATTCTTTCAGAAATTACTTCAGATCAGACAGATGTATTTAGGAAAGGTTAAAGAAGCATATTTTAATTTTTCATTATGATGATTCCTTCTCATTCTGGATCACTTTTAACTTTCGTGACATTCTGGCTCTGAAAAAATATCCCAAACACCACCACACTTGCTCTGTGAATAAAAGTTTTAATCCCTGTGTCCCTTGAAGGTAAGATTATGGAAAACAGATGACAGCATTTACACAATAGTACCTGACAACTCTACAAAAGTCAGAATATTTTGACATTTGCCACAGAAAACAGACTAAACATTTGTACCTGCTCATTTCTGTGTTAATATTCACATGTTTGGTGTCCTTCAGAAACAGAGTATACAAAGCACTCAGATTTCATCTCCTTAAGTGATCAAGTAAGTTCTGGGAGAAGAAAAGTGTTACATAGTTGAGCCACTGATTTTCCTACCAATTTCTCTCCACAGTTAGTGGCAAGTCCTTTATCCTCACTAACATGCTTGTAGGATGAACTGTTCTACCGTTATGTGTCACAACTTTCATGTATGTAACATCAGAGCTGATACAATCCTCTATTATTAGCTCGTCTATGTTGTGTAAATGGGTTTGCTTACACTCAAACAAAATGGCAAACCTCTCATCTGGGCAAATGGCATCCTAATGCAGCAGCAACCAAACTGTCTCAGATAGTTCAGCTTTCAGGAAGAAATAAGGTGATATTTTTAGGACAGCTTAAGCTGGAATTTACAAGAAGTCCTTGAAGAACACATTTACAGCTGACAGAAGCCTCAGACAGAGCAGATCTCTGACCTAGATCAGCATTTCTCCATTAAACTCAAAAGCACAGAAGCTCTTCAAAGGACAAGCACTCAGAAGCACACGAACTGTTCGCAGCAGGAGCTGATAGCTCATAGGAGCCATGCTGATGACAGAGATGATCACAAACTTATTTACAGGACAGGCTGCTGTTCAAGCCCCTGCCCTGCCTATCCTCATGCTGCAGTTTGCTGCTCTACTGACTGCAGCAGCTTGATGGCCCATGGAGCTGCTGATCCCCACATCACTGCACAGTCCAAATTAAAAGTGCTCCTCTCCTTTTCCCATAGCATCTCCATTTAAAATCGCAACAGTTGTCTTCATATTTCCAGAATCTAATATTTGCTGAAAACTGAATGCACAAGAATCCATGAATAGTTTGCAGCATCCTCTCAAATAGCTTCATTGTAAAGCAAATATGCTCAGTATCTATGCCCTGAAGATCGTTCATTACAAGACTTCTTGCTTTGTTTCTTCACACTCATTTTCAAAACAGGGGCAGAAGTCTTGAGCTTTGCTCTTGACTAAATTGGGTTCATTTTAAGTTTATCACTTGCTAGTTACAAATTACTTCCGGTTGGTTAGAAGACTGCAAACATTGCCCTCCTGACGGACGGGCACATTCATCAGTATTTCTTGGTTTAAATTTCTACTCACAAAGACCCCTTCCACAAAAGGCATCAGACAGTTTGGAAGCCAGTAGCACAAGCTCCCCACTGGTGACAAAAGGGCTTCTTGCTGGATGACAAATAGAGCCAACTATCTCCCTCTTTTTGTGCAAGGGAGAGGCAGGGAGAGGACAGCACTAAAGGTCCAGAAATGCAAGAGGACAGTTAAAACACAACTAAAATGGATGTTTGGACAGGCCAGTAACCCACTCAAAGTACATAGGAAGTTTGTTTGGACAAGTACTTTTAAGGGAGTCTTGTTTCTAAACTTCTGGATCTTTAATGTCCACACAAGAAAGTCATACACATTCTTATGTTATCATCTAAAAGATTTCCATGTACCATAAAAACTTAACCATACCCCCAGAGGACAAAAGCGATCAACAGCACTCAAGGTAAAGAAAGCAAAAACACATACCCACTATAGTTCAAACCTGCCACGGTAATTAGTCCCATTTATTCATTAGGTCTTTTCTCTGACTCTTCATTTTCTGCTTTTTCAAAATCATCTGAGAGTGCTGCTGTATATCAGGCCTGAACTTTCATCACTTCAAATCATCGCATTTTGTTTTAGTGAAATGAGGTTTCTGATGTATCCACAAGATCAAAAGTCTTTTGTGTAACCACACTAAAAGAAAATTTCAATCGTCTGTATGCTGAAACTAGTATTTAAGTTTAATCTTGAAGATTTTATTAATCTTTAAATCTGTATTCAAGAATCTGCATCACTGAACTGATAAGGTAATTTTTCAGACTAAACTGAATATACGATCTGTAGTACTTAGAAGATGCAGTCTGCAAAATAAAATCCAGACAAGTTTCCTTGGTGGAATTCATCTAAGAAACTACCTTCATAAAATATACTTGAAAATAACCTGTACCCATAATAATTAAAGAGAGATCACATTCTTATGTTTCAGTTATGGCGGGCATGACATTATTCTGGGGAAAAAAAAAGGAAAAAGTTTAAATAGTTCTCATCAAAGCTTTCTGAACGTTGCACTGACTAAAAAGAAGCCTTATTCATATATAAATATTATTTTTGTTAGTCTTTTAGTACAAAACAAATGCCATCTTCAAGGCCTAACTATCAAAAAAGTATCACATATTAAGTCAGGTCCTGTAACTATTAGTTGACACTTCCCGTTCTGAGTTGATTCAAATCAATTTCAGCAATAGCATTACTTTTAAAAATCTCTGCTGCATGCAGAAAGACACACTAAATGGCAGCCTTCAAAAGCCACCATGGCTGTACTGTAACTGCACTTCTATTGGTAAATTTTTAGAGCTGTTGCCTAATATCAGCCTATGGATATTTGGGTAATAACATGATATATAGGCCTATGCAGGCTGCTAAAGGGAAAAGCTAGGGAGTTTCCTTCTCTCTATTTTCTCTGTATAACTAAGTATAGAAAGGCAGCCTACACTTCTGATTTAAGCCTTCTGACAGTTTCTGGTATTTACATTAAAGAAAAAAAGTTTTACTGGGCTGCGTAATTTATCATGCCTCCACAAAATCCCTGCTAAGCATTAGGCACTTTTGCAGTCCCAAGATAACAAAAGGGCTATAAAATTCCATTACATTATCGAATACAGATCCTCAAACTTTTTCTCTCTAAACTCAGTCCCTAATTCAGAAAGGCTTTAGATATTTTGCAAAAACATATTTTATCCTCATTAACAAATGGCTCAAAAACTGGTTTCGGGTCATTTTCAGGAGTGGTTCTGATCAGTGGAGAGTTGTTGTAATTAATAAATCAATTTTTACCTTGGAGCTGGAGACACTTTTCTGCCACAGTGCAGCTCAGACATATGTATTTTAACTTATGCCACAACTCTACTCACATTCCAGCTATCTATTTATTTATTAAAACTATATTCATGTATTCTATTCATAAAGCAGGATTATCTTTCCTCCAGACTCCAGCACAACTACTACGAGACTAGGTGATTCTACCATCAATGGTCCGTTTCACCATGGCATTAGTTTCATGTCACCTAGAAAATGATAACACTCAGGAAAGAAGACTTCAATCTATTACACTTTGAACCTTAAAATTTTTTCCCTAAGAATATTCACAGATCTTGTGGCCCTGGGTGTTCAGCCTCACACAGACCCAAATGTAGGCTCATACAACTCCTACCTCACGCTTTCCTGGTCTATAAGCACACTAGGATTGCTGGTATGCCAGTGACCCTCATTTTAAATAGTATTTCCAGCATAAAATGTGTAATATAAGTGTGTTTGTTATGTAATGTAAAATTAGGACAATGAAGACTGAAAGCTCTCACAGTACCTGATCTAAACCCCTGTGAAACACTACTCAGTTCTTTACCAGAGACTCAGGAATAGTCCTCCTGCTATTTTCATTGAAGTGGTAATACACAAGCAACATCATCCAGACAGTAGCCTCCAAGTGCCTTGTCTCCCTCTGAGTAGTGGAATCCAGAAGCTGGTCACTTCAGATAACTGTTTTTTCAGTTTTGTCATTAAAAATAAAATGAACAACATGACAGCGACAGCTTGCATTTCTTTTTCATTAAAACTACTCTGTACCAACATAAAAAAACATAAAAAACAAGCCCACATAAAACTCACAGCCTTCTCACGCTTAATATGTGGGCATGTGTGACGTGAACCACGGACAAGATCAGTGGCTGCTCTCATGGCCCCGGAGGGCAGGCAGCCGCAAGTGCTGCGCCTGTGGGGCAATGTGAGCCCCAAGGGCAGGGGCATGGGTAGGGTTGGTGGCTGTGGAGAGGCAGACAAGGCAGCCATTTCCCAGGCGAGCGGGGACACACACAGAGTGTGGCTGCAGCTCACACTGCCGAGGGGAGTGGGTGCACTCTGTAGGGCTACTTGCCTTCGTAAAATACAAAGATCATGCTATCAGTCTCAGTTCTGAAACAAGTTTTCCTCAGTCTGCCATAATTTTGTCTGAGCTTTTCTCTATTAAGTGATCACCCACTGCCCCACTGCCATCTTGCTCATCCACGGGGAGCACCACTTCCCCTTCTGCCCTTGGCCTATGCCTGTGCCCATTCCCTGTTCAGCTTTCCATCAGGCAGGCCTGGGCTTTTTTTATTCTCCCGACGCTTTTGACAGACATCTTCCTTACAGTTTGAACAGGCTCGGGTGAAGTTAATAAATATGAGAACCAAGGTGAGCTTTTTAACACCTTGTGTAACTGATGTCCCTCAGCTCATAGCTGGCTGCTGGAAGGACTCCATCTGACAGCCTGCATTTGTTTTGAGATGTGTATATCTGTGGAGTGGCAACTACTATCACTGGTATTCTTTAGACACCATGGGGAGAAGAAAGAGAAGCACTCATTCACCAGGTGGCAGGAAGTGGGGTTTTATGTGGTGATGCAAGATGGCTGCACCAGCATATGCTGGGAAGGAGGTGATCATGGTGCACAGGTGAGTGAAAAGAATGTTGGTGCTGGTTTTTCATCCTTAGGGGAGTAATACTTACTTTTCTGGTTGATACAATATTTTTCTGGTTTCAGGATTACCAACTGTTCCCTAGTCTTTCTCTTGTAGGATCCGGGGAGAGTGGACTCAGCTTGGAAAATGGGTGAGGAGTTGCATTTTTTCTATGTTTTATATCATGTTATACAGTATAACTATGGATACCAGTTTCTGTTGATGTTATAATTCCAACAGAAAAATATTTTTGAGTATTGCATCAGTAGTGGCTTATGATATGCTTGGGAAATTCTGTACCTACTTGTTTTATTCCATATTTTTATTCCATATAGCTGAGTATTATTTATATTAAACTTCCTGAATTTCTCTTACTTTGAAATGCTTTTTTACTTTCTGCTTCAAGTGGCAAAAAGCCAAACTGTTTGTACTTCTTGTAGTTGCTGTTCTCTGCATTCTTTTTAAGAGGAAAGGTAATTGCCATTATGTTCCTTGTGGATGGAAACCAGGCTGAGTTTGAGATCTGAGCATGTTGCTTAATAGCTGCTTGGGGTGGAGCAGAGCCTGGGGGATTTGGAAACCCCAACTATATTGTGTGAGAGGTGAAGGGAGATGAAGGGAGAAAGAAAAACAAAAAGAAAGAATAAAAACAGTGATAGGGATAGAGGGAGACTTATCATACTGCTAGAGTGTGGTTTGGGGAAGGAGAAACAAAACTGAGACCAGGTATTGTAAAGAGAGTTAAGTGACAAAACAGAAAGATGTGCCCTATGTGCCACCTCATAGGGGAGTTGCTTTCTCATTGCCTACTTGAGAGGCCTCTTTTCTTTTTAAGGTGTATTTGCAGGCTGTATTTGAAATTTGAACGCATACATGCGCTTTTATGGTTGAAATGTAAAGGCATATTCTCATTGTACATATAAAAAACTATATAGATTTTTTAAGACTCTTATTTCTCTTTTCCACCTGAATGCTACCATTTCTAATGCCTGCCTGTAAAATATTTATCCATTTTATAAAATGCAGGTCCAACAGAAACTTCTATGAGAGTCTTTGAAAATAGGCTGTTACTTTACGATATAGATTGCAAATCTCAGTTGGAAGACTAGTTCTTTGCTTGAATGCCTAAACAGGTAGTGTTTAAAAAAGTTGAATATATTGCTGTTTATATATCTCACGGTGTTTGGAGAGTCTGACTTCAGCCTTATGCTCACTGGCATACCTGAGCTATTTTTTATGCTTTTCTTTACTTTAGACATACAGAGTTCTAAGAGCGATTGAGGGTTTAAGAATTTTACAGAAGTGTAGAGAATAAAGAGCACATTATTCTTTTTCTAAATATTAATAGTATTTTTTATTCATATTCAAATTATTTAGAGAGTTTTATGTATTCTAAAATAGATAAATATCTAAAAATATAACTTTGCTACAGATATTTTAAACTAATGTATTTAAATTTTATATTAAAATCAGTTTTATTCTAGCAGCGTCTGTGGAGAGTTAATGGTCTAAAATTTTACGACAATTCACAATATGTAAAACCATTTCTAGTTGATTTCTGTAATGGAAATTAAGATCACATGGAAGTAATCAAGATTTTATTTGGTTACTGTAAAGGTAAGGTGAAAGACTTGTGCTGTTCTATAGAAATAATTTCTAGTGCATTTAAAAGCTCCAGTGGCAATGTCTAAATTACAGGAAATTCTGCTCATCATCCCATGTGGTATGGCCTCTGCCAAAAGAAATCCAGGCACAAACTGATAATTATATTCTAGGACCAGTTCAGTATTTCCATACCACCAGATTACTGTATCAGTATTTTGCTTACAATTATTACCTTACCCAGTAAAAAGTAATGCATTTCCAGGCTTTATGTTGCTACCCTATTATATTGTAACAAGATGCTTCTGACCGACGGCAAAGGAAGGTGCATGAAAGTTGCCATGCTGCGCTTAGCACTATGTTCAGGAAAAAGCCCATTCTGAACTCCTGAAAGCCAGCCACTCTTTCAGAGAAGTTAAAGTGAATAGCAGATTTGTGCTTTTAAATATCAAAACACTTATCTCTGCAGGTTTGGTGTTTTTTTTTTGTTTTGTTTTGTTTTGTTTTTCTGTGGGTTTTTTTTTGTTTCGTTTTGTTTCTTTTTGTTTTTTGTTTTTTGTTTGGTTGGTTGGTTTGTTTTTGTTTTTGCTTTTTACTATTGTTTTGGTTTCTTATCTGAGCTGTAGATCACTTATTGTCATGGTTTAAGCTGTAAATCACGCAGCCCGTTCTCTCACTCACTCCCCTCTCTTTCTTTCCCCCGCTCCCAGGTGGATGGGGAGGAGAATCAAAAGAATGCAACTCCCACAGGCTGAGATAAGAGCAGTTTAGTAACTAAAGTATAACACAAGACCACTACTGCTACCATCAATAATAATAATGACAAGGCAAATACAAGGAAAGAATACAATTGCTCACCCAGCCCGACCAAGCAGTGCACCCCCCACCCTTCCAGGTCTCTGCTCTCCGTTTTCCCATCCTGGGCATGATGTGCTATGGCATGGAATACCTCTTTGGTCAGTTTGGGTCAGGTGCCCTGTCTCTGCTTCCTCCCGGCTTCCCCTCCTCCCTGGCAGAGCATGAGACTCAGGAAGTCCTTGGTCAAACCAAAACATCACTAAGCAGTAACCGAAACACTGGTGTTATCAGCGCTGCTCCCAGGCCCAAAATCAAAACCACAGTGCTGCACCAGCTACTACAAAGGAGAAAAATGGCTGCTGCTGCTGAACCCATGACACTTATATTCTTGAACATGTCTTTTCTTTTATGTATCTCTTTCTGCTTTATATGTTTCAGACTGGCAAACCAATTAATGCATAGTTGCCTGGTACAGCATAAGGGCCTTTGCTCTTGCACATATCGAGTTAAATCCTGCATACGCAGCTCTTTGAGACCCCAAACTCTAATGATGCAAACTTAATAACCTTTCTGCCTATAGCATAACATTTATTATTAGCCTCGTTGTGCTTAATGTATAGTTTTTGTCCACCGGGAAGAACAAACCTGAATGTCGTTTGCAATCTTCAGAACAGGAGGAATACTTCATAAATGTGTTTTGCCTGCCAAATGTTAGAATTTTGCACATGCATTATGTTTTCAAAAAAATACAGAATTTACTACAATATCGTAATATCACTGCAATTTTGAAATGGCATTTAGTATTAATAAAAAACCTGTGCTTTATCGGAGGCTTCACAACTGTCTCTACATTGCACAAATGTTAATACTTACACTGGCAGGAGCAAGCAACGCACAAATTTGCAAACTGTAGATGATTTATGGTGAATGAAATACATTTCAGAGCAGAACAGTTAATGAAATCTATATTTTGGATTTGTTATGAGTGAATTTATAGCTATTTTGTTGGGAAGATTATAATAAAGTTTTTCAGCTATGAATCAAAACTACAGATGAACAATATAACAGAGCTTGCAGATGTCTACAAATGATGATTCATTGTGTATGGGCTCAAGTAACCAGTTTTGTATTTCTTTGAACTTGCTCCTGTGCAGACTAAAAAGAATTCCCAAATGGGTGCAAGCAGTTAAAATGTCTCATAAGGAAAAATGTGCTATGTGGCTTAACCACTCCAGCAATGAAGCCAATGCCCTTATGTGCAATTCTGAGAAAATCTCAGGGCTAAGCATTTTCAGAGGGATACTTTGCAGTTTCAGAGAGATACACATGCAGATGTACACATATGGCCTACATAGCTTGAATATATCTACCCACTGTATGTCTGAGAGCTAGTTGGATGCTTGAGTGTGAAAGTTTGCTCATTACTTGTCAAACTTGATGGTAAAACTCCAAAGCAAGAGTTGATTTGAGACCGGTCTTGCTTTGCTGTGACTTTCAACATTCCACTAATCTGTTGTTTTTCCCCTATTATATGAGGAAACCATCACCATTGTAAATGGGCTCTGGCATATCTCTGTAGCCTCCTGCTGGATGCTTTTTCCTTCTACTTTATTGTATGGTGGATAAGCCTTTTCATTTGCATTGTGATTTTCAACCAGTTTGTTACATGAGTTAGTTTGTATTACAGTTCTGTTAGGGGATAAACCTTAGCCCATCTAATTCAGTGCAGATTTTAGGAGGCCTCTTTCACTGACATGAATGCTTATGCTTTCACTGCCCTGTTTTTTCACTGTGATTTCACTGCTGAATAGCATTTCATTTAAAAAATAATTTGATAAGACAGTAAGGTAATTGTTATAGTACATTACTTTTCTGTATCATGACAAGGTGAACAATTCCCGTAATGTCTTAGAGTAAATCTTCAGCCTTTCTTAAATTAGTAATGCCTTGCTGTAATCCTGAAGAATCCTGAGAGCACCAAAACCAGAAGTATGTCTTTATAAGCGTCATTTATTTTCTGAAGTGTTCTATTAGATTCTTTCTCTTGATCTAGAAGATGCATTTATTTCATGGAAACAAACATTGTGATTAGATATCATTCCAAGTTATGTTCTGTTTTCAAATAGATAAAAATATGACCTGGGAATTAACATAAACTTCTAAGAAGTTTGGCTCCTTAATTATTTTTTTTTCCTCTCTACCTGTTTCTTTTTTTTTAGGAATCCACACATCCAAGCTACCCCCAGATAGTTTTGGCAGAGAATGATGAAGAGATTAAATGCTAGTTTGATCTGAATAGTTTTCTGGCCCTACAATGGTAAATGAACATTGGGTTGAATATTCCTCTGTCTCTCTGTTTGTTGTGTCCATTTAGGCCTTCGTGTGAAGGAAACAGACTATGATAATGGCTTAGGAGATTTATAGAAAGCTGTGTAACTTCAAAGGCAATTAAAAAAAAAAATAGTCATTTTCAGAAAGTCAAACAAAATGTTTACCCAAAAGTGTTTGGAAGTACAATCTTTGTTTGATGAACTGTTAGCCACCAGTAGAGGCAACTGAGGAGGGCAGATTGTCACTCAGTGAAAATTAGTATCTTTGTTGCAAAGCAGTCAGTAGCACAGCAAGACTCTTGTGGTTTCCAAAGTAATATTCACAGAGTCATAGCAAGTCTGGTCAAAGAAATCTGAAAAATTATATGTTCTCTCTTCTTCTTACAAAGCAGTGACATAATGACATACTCAAGATACATGCTTACCCTTAATGCTGCATGGAAATCCAGATGAAGCAAAAATTGGGGATTAGTTTCTGTTCTTCATGAATAAGGTCTTATATTAATAGTTCTATAGCCAATTGAATTGGTGTGAGATAAGAAAGAAAGGAACAGAAGGGAAGAAACCTGCAAAAAGTTCCTTTTCCAGTATTGAAATGAGGGAGCAATACTGGCCCTTAAAGCCTGGGGTAAATATCCTAAAGAAGAACACTTTTATTTTACTCATTTTCAAACATTTCAGGAACATACTCGTGTATTGTCTTAAAGAGAATACCTGAAAACTCAGCTCAAATACAGTAAAATACACAAGCTTAGTCAGCTATTTTAAAAGACATATAAGGACAAATATAGTTAATAATTTTCTTTCTAAAATTACATTGTGCTAGTAAGTTTATTTTAAAAAATTGAAAGACCTAAGTCTAGGGCTTTTGGATATTTGACCATCATTGATTTTGCTGTTACAATTTCCCTGTGCTTTTGCATATCTCATCAGTGTTGCCTTGTTTTACATAACAATTGCTTTTTCCTGTTGGGCAAAACCCAACAGAACTCTGTTCAACTTCTGCCTTACTTCACAGATGTTACCCCTGGAGAACTGATTTTTATATTTAATTATGTTTATATTCTAGTCTTACTGTGTTTTTCTCTACAGCAGGTAGTTTTGAAATAAGTTAGTAGAATGGCATGAGTGTAATAAAGCAGAATCCAACTTTGTGCTATAGACGCAGCAGCTGTTCTCTGTCTACCTAATAACAGCTTCCTGGGCAGTTACGGCATTTGGCTGTCTTTTGTCACCTGAACCTTTTACTCTGTCAGCTTAAGGTCCGAGTGTCAGGATGTAGGTCTTGGTATTGTAAGGTGTAGATCATGCATGTAAATGCATACCTTCTTATGAAGAACTAGTTTACAGTTGGTGTAATGACTGTATCTGCTGGCCATACATAGTGTATCTGTCATTATTCTTGGATTTGAAACCTTACCTAAAATGAGGAACAAAGAATTACTTGAAGTTTACTTACCAATACTTATTCTTGGCAGACGATTTTGTTACCTATAACTAGACTCCTTGAAGTTTCATAAGTCATCTTTATTTTCTAAACTAATGCTCTCACACATTAATAGTGATGCCTAGCACCAGTTTTGGCTAACAAATGTGATACAGAATTTGGACAAATTAATATTGATTCAGTTCAGAACTACTGAATTCAGATTGTTCCTGGAGGTAAGCTTTGCTTCCTTACTGACTTGCCCCACTGGCATCAGGTTATCATTTAAATTTCAGATATAATTAGGAAAGACATTATTGTCAGTTCTTCCCAATTTCATTACTTTTCAGCCTCATAGTAAACTTCTAATCCAAACTTGCTCAAAGTAGTAGAATCCTTGGTTTACAATTGAGTTCAATATTCTGGTTATGAGAGAGAATAACAAACTTGTAATGTTTGTTGGGTTTTTTTCCCTCACTTTCAGTGTTGCCAGTACATTGTGTGTGCTTTTACTTCATGCACTTCCTTTGATAAAAGAGTTAATGAAATATAAAAATATAACAGTCTTAATTCTTTGCTGAGTTTGGAATAAGTGAGTCACGCATGCCTGTGATAGTTAGCAAAGATGGGCATGATTCATTTCAACTTTCACTTCTCTTAGGGTCCTCTTCTTACTTTTATTCTTCTTTAACTTAAATTTATATTTTTATTTAAAAATTATATTTTTATTTAATATATATATTTTATATTTATAAATATATTATAAATATAGTATATTTTATATTTATAAACTTTATTTAAATTTTTTATATTTAAATTTGTATTTTTTATTCTTCTTTTATTCTTACTTTTATTTAAAGACAGGAAAACATTAAATTGATCATACTTCATAGTAGAGGACTTGTAGTTTGATAAGCCATAGAACTCAAGTTTTGCAGAATTGCTTAACAGTTGTGTAAACATGTCAGTTTTTTGAAAGCCACGTAAATATGCAAGTAAAACATTACAACCACAAACAAACTGCAGTCAGATAGAAACTGACCATACTGACCTAAGAAAATGTTAATATACTTACTATACATGCACACATGTATACTTTGAGTTCTTATACTGTATTGAAAGTTAGCTCACAATAAGTTTCTCTCACGTTCTAGTTGCCATGCAATTGTTTCTTAAATAGCTTTTCCAAGTGGTCACTGTGTGTGGTTTGAGAGAAGAATTAGAAAAGAATTTATACCACTCCCTCCACGGGTTCTATTATAAAATAGCTATCACCTTTTGGGAATAAGGAGAAAAAGTAGGAGCTTTCCAAAAACTGAAATACACCATGTGCAAAGCCAGTTTTCAGTTTAAAGTAACACAGCATATTGCATAAGATTCAAAACGAATATGTCAAAGCACATTTAGATTGTTACCACAGTTGGAAATACAGAGATGATAATTATAAACAAGCTGATCGTATTCTAAACCCAAATAATGCCTTCCAAAATTTGAATTCGGGCATTAATCCCCAGTGAAAAGGCTTATTTACCACAATCTCTCAAAAGAAAATACTGTTAAGAAATAAATTTTTTCAAAAGCACTGTGGTAGACACTTCTGTAACTGTGATTGTAATGATAAAGAATTGGAGGAAGCAAGTAGGGGGATTTGCTTTTTAAGGCCATCTGACAACATCAAGGAGATGCCATTTTGCTTTAAAACACTCCTCAGACATCTGTGGAACTACAGAGATCATACATATGTTTAAAATCTTTCAAAAAATCCTTAGAACTCTACAATAGGAGAACATATGAAAACAAAAGTACTTATGTTCCTCTCTTATTGAGTCATCCTCATTTGCTTCAATGTACCAAAACAAAATTTTCAGAGATGTCAGCTACCTGGAGTGCTTTCATAGGGTGCCTCTGCATCATGCTACTACCAGAGGCAGTGTGCTTCAGAGCTTAGGCCACTGGAATGCTTTTGGAGGTTGCAAGTGTGACAGTGATGATTCATCAGCTAAATCAATCTACAACATTCCCTTGGAATAGGCAGATCCAGGGAATCATTTGAAGAATTTATGCTTGTGCATATCTACATTTGTAGATTTATAGCTGGGGGTGGGGGGGGAAGAGACAAAAAGGGAATGTCTGTATTAGAGGAAAGAACAGCTGTTATAAAGAAATGGAAATAGTGATGAGAAGTGATGAGATGCATCTTCATTTCTAAATAAAGGAATCACAGAGCCTGGAACAAAATGGATTCAGAAAGAAACTCATGGCAGGAGAAAAAGCAAGAAAAATGAGTACGGGATAAAAAGCAATAATGTATATACTTAAACAATATCGTTTGACCTCAAGAATGCTTGGGCAAAACACAAAGGCAGGCTGTAAAAGAAAACCAGCATCTTTCTTATTTGGCCTGTCAAACTGCTTTGTGCAACCACAAGACTATATATTTGCAGCATAGCTGAAGAGCAAAAAAGGCAAATTAAAGACGTGCCCAATTTGTCAGAGCAACACCAGACAGCTTCAGTAACTTCATGAGGCCTCACTCTTACTGCTTTAAAGCAAAGTTCTGATAATGCAACCCAGTCAATTCCTGTATATGATCTAATGTAGTTAACAAAAAAATAAAAGGTGCAGGAAAGCAACACCACTGTTTAAATTAAATATAGTAGTAGTTAAATGTAGTACTACTACATAGTAGTATTATATAATAACAATAATAATTATAATTTCTTAATAATATTATATTTATAATAATATATAATCGTATATATAATGTATTATATACAATAAATAAACCATATACTAATTCATGTAAATATATAATATTATATAATGATATATAATTATTATGTAATAATAATTATAGTTTAATCAGTTAATACATAGTAACTACTATGTAGTAACCCATTTAATGTGTGGGGGTTTTCCAGCATTCTTCAAAGATGGTTTTAATCTGTCCACAAACCACTTTCTTTTTTTTTTTCTCCTCTTGATTCTTGTATGCTTGACAAAGGCATACTTGAAATTACCTCTTCTGTCTGTGGGACATCCAATATTGCCATCTATTGCATACCATTACAAACAGAAAATGTGCTCTGCTGAGACAGAAGGAAGATGGAAAGAGAGGACCTAAGAAGGAACTTTACTCTTTCTCTGAGAAGGACTAAGAGTGGAGAACTGTATTAATAGAATTTGTATTGGAATGCTACCTAACATAGATTTTATGCTAGTAAGGAGAACCTGAGAATTATGGAAATGCACCTTAGTAACCATTAGATCTTGCAGTTAAAATAACTACAGCTATAGCTGTGTGAGTGTTGCACAGGGGCAGTACATACCAGAGGCAGTGTGCTTCAGAGCTTAGGCCACTGGAATGCTTTTGGAGGTTGCAAGTGTGACAGTGATGATTCATCAGCTAAATCAATCTACAACATTCCCTTTGAATAGGCAGATCCAGGGAATCATTTGAAGAATTTATGCTTGTGCATATCTACTTCTGTAGATTTATAGCTGGGGGTGGGGGGGAAGAGACAAAATGGGAATGTCTCTCTGCTTTTGAGTCCTTTTTACTTTTGCCCTGTATGCTTCCATAGCACATACTGTCCTGGTATGTTCTGCTTCTGCCTGCCTGACTCATGTTATGTTCTGACAGACAGTGGTGTGCTGCAAAAAGCTTAGAAATGCCATTCTGCAAATTGCAGTTTCATGATTGGCTCCAGGGTTTAAAATAAGCTGCATCTAAGGTTGTAATAATTATATTTTTTTCAGTGCTGTTATAACCAAGTGACTTTCCAAATACAGGTGTCTCAACTTGGAATTAGGAAAGTTGCTTTTTAGTCTGTATGACTGGCAACCAGTAAAGAAATAATTCATAGAATCATAGAATCATAGAATAGTTAGGGTTGGAAAGGACCTTAAGATCATCTAGTTCCAACACCCCTGCCACGAGCAGGGACACCTCCCACTAAACCATGCCACCCAAGGCTATGTCCAATCCAGCCTTGAACACTGCCGGTGATGGAGCATTCACAACTTCCCTGGGCAACCCATTCCAGTGCCTCACCACCCTTACAGTAAAGAATTTCTTCCTCAGATCCAATCTAAACTTCCCCTGCTTAATCTTTGTACCTATAGAATCCCTTCCTGTTATCCTTAACATCCCTAGCCTGGTTTAATTCTAAGTGGGCCTTAGCTTTCCTAACCTGATCACTAGCTTCCCAGACAACATCCCTGTATTCTTCCCAGGCCGCCTGTCCTTGCTTCCACCTTTTAGAAGCCTCTTTTGTCCTTCAAATTTTCCTCAGCAGCTCCTTATCCATCCAAGGAGGTCTCCTGGCCCTCCTGCAGCACTTCCTTCTAGTAGGGATGTATTGCTCCTGAGCTTGCAGCAGGTGATCCTTGAATATCAACCAAGTGTCTTGGGCCCCCCTGCCCTCTGGGGCTATATCCCATGGAATCTTACCGGGCAGGTTCCTGAAGAGGCCAAAGTCTGCTCTCTTGTAGTCTAGGGCAGTGAGCTTTCTGCACGCTCTTCTCACTGTCCTGAGGATCTTGAATTTGACCATCTCATGATCGCTGCAATCAAGGCTGCCCTGGAGCATCACATTTCCAACCAGCCCTTCCCTGTTGGTGAGGACGAGGTCAAGCATGGCACCTCTCCTTGTTGGCTCCTCTATTACTTGCAGAAGCAAGCTGTCTTCCACACAATTGAGGAACTTCCTGGATTGCTTGTGCCGGGCCGGGCCATCCCTCCAACAGATATCAGGGTGGTTGAAGTCCCCCCTGAGGACAAGGGCCTGCGAGCATGAGGCTGTTCCTATCTGTCTATAGAGCGCTTCATCCACAGAGTCCTCTTGGTCAGGTGGTCTGTAACAGATCCCCACAATGATGTCTCCCATCGCTGTTCTCCCTTTAAGCCTGACCCACAAACTCTCTGTCGACTGCTCACCTGTCTCCAGGCACAGTTCCATACTCTCCAGCCTATCCCTAACATAAATAGCAACTCCCCCTCCCTGCCTACTGGGCCTGTCTTTCCTAAAGAGCCTGTAACCTTCCATTCCAACACACCAGTCATAGGAGCCATCCCACCATGTTTCTGTGATGCCTATGATATCATACACAGATTAAATAAAAGGTCTGTTTAACTGTCTAATCCACGATAATTAAAATGGGTCATTGTAGGTATTGATGCAGCAACTTTTTTTAACAATGTCACTCTAATTGACCCTTTTTCTCTTAATGTATTTGTATATAGTATTTCCCTCTACAAATGCAAACAGGACTGCTCATGTACTTATGGTTAGTTCTCCCATAGGAGGCTGTAAATCATAGGGTTCATAACTAATAAATACTTTGAGTCTCCTTATGGAAGCATTTTTGGTTCTGATATCCACAGCGAGCTGTAAAGTGCAGCTGACAGTGCTAATGTTTGTTTATGGGAAGATCATTTACAGATTAATCTGATTCCCTCTACTCAGCCCTTGAATGAATAAATTGGAGGTCTTGCTGCATATACAGGCCAAAGATGTTGCAAGTACTTGAAGGGAAACATTTTCATCAATATTTTCACATTTTCTGAACCTAGTAGGCCCTCTTTAAATAAATATTTAGCAAAACTATAATGGCTAAACATGTATTGATATTAAAATGTATTTAAGTACTATCTATTTTTCTATACTGATATTTCACTGATTTATAAGGAAATTAAAAGCAGAACTTCTTATTAGTTGACCTTGCAGAAATCTATTCCAAAATGGTTTAACAGTAATCAGTTTATGTAAAATTGAGCTTAGTTACAACAGAAGAATAGAGGGAGGAAGAGAAAACGTGGCCATGTATGTATCTGGAAAACTGACTTGCACTAAACCTGATTGGTTTGGACAAAGGCAGTAAATGACCATCCCATCTGGTATAGTTTTAAAGAAAAGCAAGCCCTGTCTTTTCTGAGCAGCTGTACTCTTTTACTCAGTGGCAGGCACAAAAGGACAGTAAGCAAATGAATTCAGTACTGGCGGGATTTTGGAAGAAGTAATGGAGATTCCAACATCTGCAGTATTTATTGAACCCGTTGAGAATTTGTATACTGCACTTGTGTTGTCCCTTCACCTTCACTATCTTCTACTACAGCCCTTAGTGTTCATTTGCCCTGACAAGCTGTTCACAGAAAGATGGCTGTGTATGATCAAATCAGAAGAAGCCGTATAAAGTACTTTCATTAAAAGACAGTATGATGATGGTAAATTGAGAAGATTTACCTTAGTATAGCTTTAAGTTTTTCACACTAGCTGAGAAAGCCATTGTAATTAGGACATTTTAAGTCCTTGGTTTAAGCCAGCGAAACTTTCGTGCTTACATTGAACGTATTATTAAACGTTAAGTGGAGTTACAAAGACCAGTAGCCAATACTTGTGTTCTAACTATAATATTTAAGAGGGTTGATTTTATGTGATGGTAGTACCAGACTGGGCAAGTCTCACCTTGGTGCTGGGCAAGATCATGGGGCAGATCCTTCTGAAAGCTATGCTAAGACACATAGAAAATGAGAAGGTGATTGGTGACAGCCAACATGGCTTCACTGAGGCCAAATCTTGCCTTCTATGTTAGTACACCATTGGTGATTAAGAAAGAGCAACTCAGCAAGTTTACTGACGACACCAAACTGTGTGGTGCTGTCAACATGCTGGAGGGAAGGGCTGCCATCCAGAGGGACCTTGACATGCTTGAGAGGTGCGCCAACGCAAACCTCATGAAGTTCCACAAGGCCAAGTGCAAGGTCCTGCACCTGTATCAGGACAATCCCAAGCACAGCTACTGGCTGGGTGGAGAATGGTCACCATTCAAGTCATAAGGTTTTGTAACTTATAACCCGTAACTCTTACTATCATGGACCAATGAGCAAAATAAGAGAATTAGCTACCTAACCAGCAGTGAGAGTGCTCATCCCTCCTCCTCTGACAGGGTACAGGCATCCTGTGTATTGCACCAGGAAGCATGAAAGCCTTAGCAGTCCAGCTGCTGTTGCATCTGTTTCAAAAGTTTTTTGGGTACTTTTTTTTTTTATACCTTCCAGCTTGGAGATTTGGTCTATACAGTTTGAGTAAGTGTGGATTCTGAGGAAACTGCCAGATAAAAAATAGTGCCTGACGGAGGCAGCAGTTTGCTGCTGATCATGGCTGCATAACGGCCCTTTTGCTCCTTCTGCACTTGGGTTGGTCGTGTGCCAGGAAAGAATGTTTGTGGGGCCCCTCGCCCCACCCCTGTCCTTGCACTCAAAGCCTGGAAGGAAGCTGAACTGAATGGGCTGGGCTTGGCCAGGGCTTTCCAGAGCGTCGCCACACTCCTTATCCAGCCCAAACCTGCCCAGCCTCTTTTGGGTCAGAGGTGCCTCTTACATTTTCCCTTAAATCTGTCTATCTCCTAAGATTTGATCCCATTGTTTCTTCGACATGGATATACAGGAATGTAATGACTAAGTATAAAAAAACAAGGGCACAGCATATATAACTACATAACTTTTGTATCTGCAATTGGGGGCAAGGGTATGAAATTTTATTTTTGATACCAGCAACTACTAGTCTATCAACAGGGATGGCTTCAGGTATTGCTAATGTTTTATTCTTGGCACAAGTTGACTCTAGCAGTAGGATTGTCACTGACAGACTGCTAGTGTGTTGTTTCTGGCTTAATAGCTTTTCCATGTGAGAAAGACCCAGTTCTAATGCTAATTAAGACCCTGACTTTGTTAATTGAAGACTAACTGGATATCACCATACCTGATAGGTGGATTTTACACATTTTATAAGGTTATTGTCAGACCCACAGTCCGATTAAGCAGTTTTGAAGCAGACTAATAAATTGACAAACCCACACTGTAGCCCTAAGTAGAAGGTGAGATCTGAAAACTAAAAATTACATTGTTTAATATGGTGGGGCAGCTGTTTGGTCCTGCTTTTCAAATAGCAGTAACTCCTTCAGTGTCTCACAGTAACTACTATCTTCAGTTAGTCTTTTAACCTTTTATGGCTTCAGTCAGACCTTCAATTCGTGGGGTTTTATTGGGATGATCAGAGGCTGCCTGATTAATCTGATTGGTGACTGGGACAATTATTTAAAGCAGAATTTCTAGGTAGGATTAGAGAATAGATGCATAATTTGTCTCTTAATAAGGTCTGCTTAACAAATTTCTGGCAGTTTATAATAATATGTAAGCTCAGAAAATTTATGAAGTCTTCTGTCAGTATCCATGTCTTTCCAGAAAAACTGCAGGATTTGAGCATGAGGATATTGCAGTTTGAATGAACTATGCAGGGCTGACCCTGTATGAAAAAAAAATTTATTCTGGCTACACAGACTAAAGACCAAAACATTCAGAATGTACAGTGGGTCAGCCTAACTTAGAGGGGTTTTGTTTGTCTTTTTCTTACTTCTTAAAAGCACTTTTATGGAAAGTCTTTTTCTGACAGAAAAGGCTGCTCTTGTCTTGCGTGAAAGTGTTAGCTGCTTGGAATTCGATCTGGAAAGCCAGCTGACACACTTACAAGCAGGTTTCTGTTTCAGCATTTCTGTTAACAGCTGGAAGACTTATATTTCTTGCAGCAGAAAAAATATTGTCAAGTGTAGGCTCAGCAATATGGTTTCAATAAAATGTTTCTACTAATCAAGCTAACAGCCACATAGGAAATTTATTTGAAGATTCACTTGAGGCATACTTATGTATATGAGTAAAACTGTGACATAGTTATCTTGGCTTACTTTTAAAAGTATTTCAAGCCTGAAGTCAGGTGAACACTGACAGTCTGTTAAATCTACACTTGGAATTGCACAAAAGACCTCAGAGTACAATTGTGATCCATCGGGTCCATTCTGGATGTGTTGCATCCTCCCCAAATAAGGAGAGTAATGCGTCATTGCTCAGAGCTGATTGTTGAGACCTTTTGACTCTTAAGGCATCTTACCAGAGTCACCATGGTGAAAAATCTAGACTCTGGTTAAGTGAAATAAAACTTCAATATTGCAGTTGTGTTACTTAAAGCCCTTGCAAAGGCCATCCGTATGGAAAAGCTGTTTGCAAGCTAAAATGTCCTCAAGAGGATGCTTAAGCATTTCAAATATCTTGAGTTGGCCAGGAATGGACTACAGCCAGTGGGCCTCTTGGTCCCAGTTCCGTGAAGAGGTGGCAGATAGCTAAATACATGGCTGTGCACAGGAATGGTGCTGGATAGAAAAAAAGAAAAAAAAATAAAATTGCTGGGTCTACTGATGCCGAGGGAATTTTGAGATGCATTCAGCACAGTTTTATCCAAAATTAGAAGCTGCAGTCATTTCCTTCCTAGTCTCATGGAAGAAAATTGGGTTAACATGATATCTGGCTGTTCAAAAGGAATTATGTAATGTTTATTCCTAGTGGTTTTTAAGAAAACTTGGTATTAATTGCTTGAACTGGTACAGAGCTCTAAAATTTACTTTATAACTTTCCTGCACCCATTCTTAAGAATAACTCTATGGAAGGGACAATTAACTTTGAAACCAAATATGACCAGGTACTCAATCGTAATTATCTGTAGGAGTCTGTGGTATTTCCATTTGGTTGCTTTAAAGATGACCAGGAATCACATCTTCAGGTATTTGGGAAGGTGTTTGGGAACAAATCCAAATCAAATCAAAGTCTCCTGACAAGCTCTGTGTTTTAGCCATGTCTCCTGTCACAACTAGAGGCATCTGGATAAGAACAGAATGGAACTGAAGGTGCACAGAGTTTAATATAATTGTGGGTAACCTTTTAATCACAAGTTTATTTCAGAGAGAGCAAATAGTGCATGTTAAGAAATAACATTTGGTGTCTTGTGGGTGATAAAAGTGCTTTAGAATTAGCCATGAGACCTGCTTCAGTTTAACTTAACAGATAATAGTTTGGAGTGTAACATACTTGTATTTTTATGTATTAACTGAGGTGGATTTCAAAGCCAGTAAGCTGTAAGATCAAGTATGTTGACAGAATACTTGTGTGCATGCACAGTCACGTGAATGACAATTAGCATCCATATTGAACATGCAAAGACTTGATACGCACAGAGGTGTGCATGTTAGAAAGTCTGGCTGCTTGAGCAGGGACATAGCTTTACTGACAATGATGTTTCTCTTAGTAATTTTTTACTGGAGATTATGGGCATGTGCTCCCACTTTTATCATTGCTAGATAAGTTCCAGTTGCAGATTTCTTTCTGTGACCTTTAAGAAACAAGTGAAAAATATCATAGCTTGACATTCAGGGTCCTCTGCTGTAATTTTAGGGCTGTTAAATATACAACCACTTGTAAACTGATCTAGTAAAAAAGCCATTAACCAGGGAAGAGTAATGAATTCCAGGACATTGTTCCAATTATCTTAGCAAAACCCCCTCAGTGTTTCACTTGGTGAGGAAGAAGCAAGAAATAGCTGGTGGGTTGCCAAACACTCCCAGATGATGCCAGCTCTGACTAATATTAGTACTTCTTATCTTCCTAAAATGCCCAATTGTCTTCACAATTGTTTCATCTGTAACTGTAGCCATTTAAGTATGTATTCATAAGCTTTGGACGTCATGAAACAAGCAAGTGGAAACTTTGAGAAATGAAAATAGGATTATATAGAGGGGACTGTGTTTCAGTATGGAGATCACTTCTCACAGACACTGTGCAGTATGCTGCACAGCTTCATCTTGGTAACAAATGACAAGTCAAATACAGCCCTATTAGACTAAGTCTGATGGAAGCATGGTGAAAGACAGGAACTTTTTTAGTTGTGTTAATGGAAAAATAGAAAGACAGCTCTGGGAGGTGCCCTCACCTTCCCCCCACATGGGTATCTTGTTAACAATCTGATGGCAAACTGTTTAAAAGGCAGCATGCAGTTGAGGATTGATAGTAAGCCAGTGCAAGTGCTGTTGGCTGTGGGCTTGCAAGCAGCTCAGCAGGCAGACTTTCTTGTATTTCTCTAGCAGGTCTATGGCTGTGGCATGAAGTCAGTGACTTCCTTGCGCTGTCAGGGCTGTGAAGGGACTGGAGGATGGTGGACTAATTATGGTCCAAGAATTGTTTTCTTTCTGACACACATAGATCCTAAATAAAAACAGAGCTTTTTCCTCAATATTATTAGCAGTACAGGAGGACAGCAAGACAGGAAGAAGCAACTCTTTGGTAGATTGAAAGATAAGAATCTTCTTTACTCACTTATCCTTGTGTTATGGTGCTTTAGTGCATGACTCTTTAGTAGGTGCTCTCAAAACATTTAAAATAAAGGTGAGATTCTAAAGTCTTCTTAGAAACCTTTGTTTGCATGAGTGTATTCAGAACTGTAGTCATAGTGGCAGTTTTTCTAAAGCATGTGTGGTGAGGTTAGTTGCAATGGGCTGATAACAACTTGGAGTTTCCATTCATATACCATTTAATTTTCCTTTCTAACCTAGTGGGTGTTCATTTGTTACCTCAAAAAGAGTGTAAAATTAGTTAAAACAGTATGGATATAAATGTCAGTATGTCTGTGATGCTCATTGATAAATCTGCATTAAGCTTCTAAAACATGCAGTAGTATAGAGCAATACTATACAATGATTCTTCCTCATAGCTTCTTCATGAGTAACAAAAGAGCAGGCACTAATTGCTTCTGCTCATTCATTCGTTCATGGAGATACACTGAGATCTGTAGCATCTTTCTTGCTCTTCCCCATCTGTCTTGAATAATTAGGTGCTGCCGTAGACAAATTACAGTTAATCTCTCTGTATACAGTGCACAGCACTTTGGCATGTAATGCAAAGTGTTAAATAGTATATGGCAGGCCATGAAGGCTTAACGTAAGTCTGTGAAATGCATATACACTATATTCTGAATTTGAAGAACAAAACAGTTTAAAAACATGATCAAGTTAAGCCTTATGCCTATTCAGAGATTTTGGTTTTGTTGTAGTTTTGCCAACTTTAGGGTTCCTTTTAGGGCTGAGTAGTTTATTTCAGAATCCTGTTCTTACCAGAGGTTTATCTTGCCTCCTTAAAGAATACTGGGGCTTTCTTAGAACAAAACCTTTGCTGGCTTTTGGTAAAACTTAACCATTGAATGGAGTTTTTTGCCCAAAGTTTTCCATTATTAATTTGCTAAACTGTACTGCACGTTTTAGTTTCATAAATTTCAATTTAGGATAATGATACTAAATACATCTTTTTTCATGCATGAAAGGTCTGTTCTAACTCTCCTGGGGTACATATGATTTTTGTTCATGGCCTACATGTCCCCGGTTTTCACATTACTTCCACGTCCTGAATAGTTCTTTAAAGATAAACAAATTTCTTGTATTTCATGCATATTTGTTCCTGTTACCATATGGTTTTTGTAGGTGTCTCTTGTTACTACTTTTGGTTTACGTATCAACAGTAATAATAACTGTTTAATTATAAACAGTAATATTAACATGAAATGTTGAATGAAGAAAAGAATAATACTGCAATTGGACTGGAACACATCTTCTGGTTTTACTAAAGAAAAAAACAGCTTAAATTTCTATTACTGTTAAGCGTAAAAAAAGAAAAAAAGCTAGACCTCCTTTAATGGAAAACTGGGCTTCTCAGATGAGAAAATGTTGGACAGTGTGATTACTATTTTGTTTTGTCAAAATGAAAACTGAGAAAAAAACTTGTTTTGAAAGGGTCTGTTCCAGTGATATTAGTCTTTTGACATTAAACTGTGTAGTGTAAAATGGCCATCTGCTTTGTGAGATTTTTATTCAAGACGTCTCATGCCTATATTTCCTTCTGGATTTTCAGCCAACTTGAGTTCATTTTGAGGCAGATATTTTTGGGTGCTTTGTTTTTTTTTTTTTTGTCAAAGAAGCTGGTGAACAGAATGACACGCTTATTTGTGGTTTATAGTATCAAATTCCAAATGACTTCATGTCTGATCTCTGCTGTCTGTTTACATAGTGCTTTTATACCCCAAAAGACTACTATGGAATCTCTCCTATCACTGGAACCAGTGCTCATCCCCAATTTTGACATATGGATATTCTTGTTCATTTACTTCCTCTTTAATCTGTCTGGATGTTACCTGCACCTCTTCTGTTTGGTGTCTGTTTTCTGAGATTCTGCTGTTGGCCAGTCTCTGTCCTTCTCTAGTTCTTTCAGAATATTTTCCAATTTCTTTCCTCGCTACTTCAGCAAGAATTAGTTTTTTATGTTTTCCTTCCTTGTGTTCCCTTCAAAACAGCTTGAATTCTTTCGAGGTCTGCCAATATCTGGTTATCACAGAAAATAGGCAGACTTTATGAATGTTTTTTTTTAAAGACAGTCAATGTCTTCTTACTTAAATAGTGACTTGTGTTTCATGTGCAGGATGTCTTTGTGGATAGGAGATGAAATATGGAATATCTTCTAATCATCTATTTCTGAGTGTCATGGCTGTCTATACAGAGCTGTATCAGCTTGTCATGGGTTCAGCAGTAGCAGTCATTTTTCTCCTTCGTAGTAGCTGGTGCAGCACTGTGTTTTTGATTTTGGGCCTGGGAACAGCTCTGATAACACCAGTGTTTTCAGTTACTGCTTGGTAATGTTTTGGTCTGGCCAAGGACTTTGAGTCTCATGTTGTGCCAGGAAGGAGGGAAAGCCAGGAGGAAAGAGAAACAGGACACCTGACCCAAACTGACCAAAGAGGTACTCCATGCCACAGCACATCATGCCCAGGATGTAAAATGGAGAGGAGAGACCTGGAAGGGTGGGGGTGCACTGTTTGGTAGGGCTGGGTATAGGTGGTGAGCGATTGTATTCTTTTCCTTTGTCTTTCTCTTGTATTATTATTGGTGGTAGCAGTAGTGATTTGTGTTACACCTCAGTTACTAAACTGTTCTTATCTCAACCTGTGGGAGTTGCATTCTTTCGATTCTCCTTCCCATCCACCCGGGACTGGGGAAAGAAAGAGGGGGGAGTGAGTGAACAAGCTGTGTGAGGGGCTTAAACCACGGCACAGCTGAACAGCAGTAATTTGTTTTGTCTTTCTGTATACCCAGCGCTACTAGTTGTGACTGCTTATTCCAATCTGTTGTCTTCCCTTAGTGTTGCTGAAACAACTCTCGAAGTTTCCCACAATGTTTTCCAGGTAAAAATTTAAAAGTGGTGTTTCACTCTTCTCCTTGTTTTATCTTTTGCTTTTAATACTGTCAGCGTAGTATTCCTGAAATGTCTCATTCATTTTCTTGGCTTATGACTGTGTTGTTTGAGTTTCTACATCTCTAATCACTCTTCAATCAGAGGATCGTATTTTCCTCCAATTTGTGTCACTTTCCAATACAAATTCAGCTTCCTCCTCTCATAACAAGTCATAGATTTACCTTTAGACTAGAGATCTATGTCCTTGTCAATATTGAAACCTTACCCCATTACCTCATTAGTTTGTCATGAATGGGCCACAGAAATGTATGCAAAACCTGAGGTCTTTCATCTACTGCCTCTCTGATTGACAGCACAGATTCACTTTCACAGTTAAGGTATTTTTCTTTGGTGAAAACCTTTACCCAGGACCTTCCATCTAGGTTATATCTGTCATCTGTCCTTTATATACCAGGTCCCTGAAGACAGACTGAGAAAATTGGGTCTGTTCAACCTGGAGAAGAGAAGGCTGTGTGGAGACCTCATAGCAGCCTTCCAGTATCTCAAGGGGCCCTATAAGAATGCCAGAGGAACTCTTCATCAGGGATTGCAGCAATAGGACAAGGGATAATGGATTTAAACTTAAACGGGGGAAGTTCAGGCTAGATATAAGGAAGAAGCTCTTTACTGTGAGGGTGGTGAGGCCCTGGAAAAGATTGCCCAAAGGAGTGGTAAATACTCCATCCCTGGCACTGCTCAAGGCCAGGTTGGACAGAACCTTGGGTGACATGGTCTAGTGTGAGGTGTCCCTGCCCATGGCAGGAGGGTTGGAACTACATGATTTTAAGGTCCTTTCCAGCCCAAACCATTCTATGATTCTATACAGCTTTCCTAAGTCAGCTGTACAGATCTGCTCTTCCTTAGGCTCTCATTGTATTGTCTTAGCTACTAGAACATCTATTTTACAGACTCTGAGAGATGGGAATCTTTGTGCTTATATTAATGCAAAATGCAGCTTTGAAAATAATTCCTGGGGGCACTGTTTGATCCCATTACCCTTTTATTAGTGTCCTTCCTTTACTCCCATTCTATAGTCATACCCAGGCTGCTTGTCTTCATCTTCATAGCCCCTTCTAGCTGGTTCTTGTGTTTTACTTAATTTTTAAAGCTTGTTTCCTCCTTTTGGAGTGAACTAGCCTAAAAATACAGTGATACAAACATAGTTATATTACTATTGTAGAAAGTACACCTAATAACTATGCTAGTGAAACTCTGAAAAGTAGACTCGGCTTAGGACAATGTGAATTTGGGGAGGTGGAGGGAAACACAGGGAAACAGGCAGCACTTGTCAGTGTGATTTCATTAGCTGTCTGACCTGAGATACAAGACAACCTGACAAGCCTCGTTGTTGGTTGTTGACTGGGTGTTTTGAATTAATCATGCAGGCTTTTAAGTGGGTGCCTGGTTAAGTTTTGGACCTTTGTGATAGGCAAGTATGTGTTTAGGTTTTGTTGCACAGATGATTGATACATTTCCAACAGAAAAAATTCCTAGCCATAACTTTCATTTTCACAATATTGAGAATTGGCTTAAGGATTCCAGTAAGTTTCAATGCAAAGCACAAGCTTGGTCCTAAGTTACTTTTTTTTTTTTAATACATCTGAGCTGGGTTGGCCATGACTCTTACTGGAACAGCAGTGCTAACAGATGTTGTCTCTTGTGTAATTTCCAAAGGCAGCCATGTGATTGATGCTTTCAAATACTAAAAACAAAGCCAGTCATGCTAAGACATTAGCCATCTTAAAATTGATGTAACGCAGTTATGTAGAGGGAGAGCGGTTTTCTTTAAATGTGCTCACAGAATCTAATGGGAAGTTACTACAGCAATCATTTTCTTTGGAGACAATAATTGTGTTTGCTGTCAGACTTATGGAATATCATAATAACACATTGTTCTCAGTAGTCATTGCTGTTTATCAAGCATAAATAATGAAAGCATATTGTTTTTCTACATACAAGATGCCCTACACTTGTACAGCTGTGAATGTACTTCTGGAGGTAGTTTTTTCTGACATAGCGATTATCTCTTAGGACTCAGGGTAACCGGGGATCTGTGTCTGTATCTGTGAGGGTTTTGCTGGTTTTTACTGTTAGGTCCATATTTTACTGAAATAATGCCCAGATTTGATCGCTGAAATGTGAGGTTTCTGTTGTTTTCTGCTGATTTTCTGATGCTGGCAATTGTCAGCCAATATTCCAGATTAAATAGCCCATTTCTATATTTATTTGTCTGTATTTGGTGTGGTATGTCAATCAGAAAGTAGTTTGGCTTCCAAAACACTATTCTAGCTTAAAAACAAACTGATCCTGTTCGGAGCAGACAGGATTTGTTTTTCAACACAAACCAAGATTTGTTTTGGCTGCATTACTTTGGCTGCATCACTTATTAAGCCATAACATTTCAAAGACACCACCTCAAGAACTTTAATGAGAGTGAAATTCAAATGTTATAGTTCACATTTTATTTCCTACCCACGAGGAAGAGAATGATTTAAATAGAGTCATAGAATCATAGAATGGTTTGAGTTGGAAGGGACCTTAAAGGTCATCTAGTTCCAACCCCCCTGCCATGGGCAGAAATAGCTGTCTTTCCCTGCTTCCCATTGTGGGAAAAACAATCTGGGGCTCATTGTGTGTAAAGCACCATGATCAAAGAAAATTCAATTTGAAAAGAATAAACCTTGCAGAAGGTTTATTATTCTGGAGTACTGCAGCAACTGGACTTGAGATTTCTGTGACATTGCTTTCTTAACATCTGTAGGACAGGGTAAAGAGAGTAGTACATCCAAATGGCATGCCTAAGAAAGGAAACTGTCCTTTCTGTTTATTTACTTTTAAAGCCTGTCTGCTAAAGTTCTGAGCATTCAGATACTCCTGTGATAGGTATATTATAAGTAATACCTTTTTACATTTCTTGTCAAAATAGAATGTGTCCTCACTTACCCTTTCCAAATTTATCCAAATGCTAATGTTCTACAGAAACATAAAAGACCAAATTAACAACAGATTTGGAAAGTTGCTGAAATTACCAGTATTTTATGAAAAGGGTGAGTTTTGTGTTTAGTAAGGCCCACTCCTCCTGAGCAAGTGATATAGACAAAATCAAGTTCAGAGGAAAAGCCTGGCTGCTGCGATAAGTTAGGTGAAGAATTTCCAGTTCATACTTATGGTAATGCCCCCTGCATCTTGCCAGGCTAAATATGCTGCACTGGAAAAGGCTTATAATGGTTAATACAGGAACACTTTATCTACAGCAGTTGGACTTGGATTGATACTGGCATAGTATACGAGCATACGTTGAATAAACTGAGCTGTGCCATTTTAACAAGCTGACGTCTTCAGACTAGGAAAAAATAGTTGCTACTTGATCTTGCCTAAGTCACTTAGCTATGCTTGTTTTCTCTAGTTTTGGAATGGAGAAAATATTGTTTGTCCATAAATCTTACAATATTCTGGAAGCTGGTAAATATAGTAATGCAAAACTCCTGTCATGGCCAACATACAATAGCTAGATGCAATGAAAAGAAACACCGTATTATTCAAAGAGGCCAATTCCTCAGTCTTACAACTCTTTGATACAGGCAACGAACTCAAACTCTGAGACAACTTGCGTTACATTTGGGAGTGTAAGATAGCCGTCTAGCAGTCTACCTCAACAGCAGCTCACATGAAAGTGTGAGGGGTTTTATTCTGCACAGATTATTTATTTTCACAGAAAAGATGTCTAGTTCTTGATTGTTTTTCTATCTGACTTGGCTCTTGTCAATATACACAAGTTTGTTCCTCTTTTGTAATACTATTTTAAGTGGAATAGACCTCCATCACCCCAGCACTGGTAGTTACAGAGCAATGATGTATGTCCTACAGCTTATCTTTGCAGAGGAAGGGAAACAAGCAATGTCATAAAAAGGCACTTGTCTTCATGATGATTGGGAGCTTCAGTCAGGAAAGGCAAACAGTCCCTTTAGCAGTACTTTCAGTAAGGATGGCAACCTTGACTGGCCCCCAGTGTATGTACAAAGAGTCAGCACATACTCTCAAGAGTGAAGAGGGAGTAAGCAATAGGGCTCTCAATACCATCGTCTGAACTGGGCAAGGGAATAACTTTGTTAGAGGAGTGGCAACTTACTTAGCTGTCCTCATTGGCCAAACATGTGAAGTAGTGGAGGTTTTCAAGGTTCTTAAAACCTGAAACAGACTTCCTATGTAAAACTGAGAAGGTGAAGACCCAAAGACTAAGCTGCTTGTATGTTCAAAGATACTGCAACTATTTGTTGAAAGGTGCAATCTGACTGCACAGTTTCCAACAGTTCCCATTTGAGGTAAAACTCTGCATTCCTGTGGAAAGTATGAGAGGTTAGGAATACAGATTAATGAAAAAAAATAACGCAAAACATAATCCACAGCAATTTGTCTTTCTCCTTATGTTTAGCTGGTGAGCAGCTAATGAAATGGAAGCCTGTTTACATCTGAAGCTGAGCTGTATAGGTGCTAAGGAAGTTGTTACTTTCCATGGAGTACAGAATGTCAGCCAAATTGTAGCAACCAGCCAGCATGCTAGGCAAGTGCATGGCTTTAGTTAGCTCTCAAACATGGCTCACAGTTTAAGCCTGTAAATTCTGGTCAACCACTGGGACCACCGGCAATTACTTGCATTTTATGTAAGGTTTTGCTCTCATTCTGATAGCAATTTTACAAAAATTCAGTGGGAGTCCATCCTAATGTCATGCAGCATGGTAGTAGAATAAGATGTACTCTAATCCATAGTACCTTCAGTCCATGATGATGAATACAATTCAGCTGATATATATCTTGTATATCTTGAAATAGCTTATATAGCTTATATATCTTGAAATCTCTACCTATATTGCTTTTATTTTTACAGTAGAATTATAATCTGTTCATCTTGTGTTCTTGGACAGTGTAGTCCCTTTCATACCAGAACCTAAAGGCTCATTTGCATGGTATTTAGCAGGCTTGCCCTTGCCTGAGCCTCGTGCCAGATGGATGCATGCATGCCAGCTCTCAGCAGAAGCAATACATAGCAGAGATAAACCTCAGGTAGCACACTCTTCTGAGAAGCAGGTGATAGGATCTCCGGCCATACGGGTGCACAAGGGTGGTGGTGCTGGATTACAACATGCACCTGCAAATGCAATGATGTGCTGTGCATAAAATCCAAGGTCTGAACTTAAATAAGACATTTTATTTAGTGGTGGGACAAGGCCCGTGTGCAAGACTAATTTCTCCTCTGCCTCATTCTATTTCAGTAGATGGTAATCTTAAACATGATACCCTCCCTATCATAAATTCTTTAATGGTTAAGTGACATCGTTGCTGATTTGAATTAAAGTGAGTGGGGTTCTTATCTAAGGGTTAACATACAGAATGACTGTTAAGTATTAAAGACATATGCTATAAGTGACCAAGTTTTCAAAGAAAGCTAATGTGAAGAACAGTTAGAAAATCTAGCTCTTGCATTGTGTTGTGTCCAGCCATCCTAAAGCAGCTGTTTCTTCAAGTAAAGTGACAAAAGCCTCTTTTCTGTGGGATCAGAAATGCCTCATGTTTTTCTGAAGTATGTGTGGGTTTGAGTCATCCTTTGTTTTTTCCAGATGATGTTAGTTATTATTTCATTTTCACCTGCTCACAAGAAAAGTTTTTAAACCTGACTGAAAAATAGTAGTTTAACTATGAAGCTTAAGCTGGTTTGGGTTAATTGACACAACTAAGATTATTATTTTCATTCATCTGGAGTCACTGCTTCTTTACCTGTGACAGCTTGGGTGACATCTTCAAAAGATACAACAAGAAGCAATGTGAAAAAGAGGAGCCCTAAAACTGAGTAGTATCAAGATGAATTCAATTTCATGTTAAATCTTTACTTCTTGTGTGAGAATATCAGGGTTACTCAGTACTGAGCATGGGATGTTTTTAAGCTTTGGTTTAACTGAAAGGGCTTAGGAATGTATGGTATTCACTGGAGGGAGCAGTTGACCTCTCCTTTTTAAGTAGTAATGAAATGAGGGCTGAGATTTCCTTGACTTTTGTCCAGTACTGCAGCTTGGGCATGAGGAACTGAAAATTGTGGTGTCTGCAAAAAACGTTTCCTACCTTGCAAGGGGAGTGAACTTAGTATTCTTTTTTCAGCTGTATTCTTTTTTTTTGCTGTCCTGCTACAGAGGAGGCTTATCTTTACAAAATACCACATACAGAGGAGATTCCCTTGTGAAATGTCATTTGAAATGACATCGTGTATTTACTTGACAGCACTTCTTTCAATTTTGCTGTCACAGGTGAATGCATTGAGTAACTTCTCTACATGAAGTTTCACAGGCAAATCAGGTATATTTTCAATTAAATATTTTCCATGTTATAAAAGAGCATGTATAGCCCATGCGCTCATTTGTGTACACTGGGCAGCAGTGCTTGATGTGTTTTTTGCACAGGTAGAAAAAATTAAATAGAATTCTGTCCCAGACACAGAGAAATAAAGGTGATTAAATAGTGGTGATAGAAAAGTTATGAGGCTTGGAAGAATAAAAATATTGCAAAGAAACAGGAATACAGCTTTCTGGGGTTGGGCGACATACATATATGGTGTTATGTAGTCTGTGGCTGTTGTAGGAAGATAGGTAATGATTTTGCATGTCTTTACGTTGCAAAGACCTTTAGTCAGACATGAGTTAAGACTTCATGTCATTTTACTTTTTACGAAGTTAAATAACCTCTGGAGTACAATGACATTAAATACTTGGTGCCAAAAATTTCTTATGGAAAAACTGCTCTGGAGCAGGTGGTATTGCCAAATGAGCTGGTAGGATAAGGAGTTGAAGTTTTGACTCCTATGAAAGCATGGTTTCATGGGAAATTATTAAATATATACTATTTTTTTATAATTATGTACAAATATTTATTAAAAGGTATTTTAATATGTAGTTAATATGTAAGTATTGCTAGTAGTATTTACGTTAATGCAGTATATTTGGCACTTTGCACTGGAAAAGACTTCAGCCCTGTGGCCAAGAACGTGGAGCTCCCTTGGCCAGCACTGCGTACCTTCTATGCCCTGTGCTGCAGGTCGGGGCGTGGAGCAGCCCTGTGGGTGTGTGCTTAAGTGTTTCCAACACACAGTCTGGATTGGACATTTGGAAAAGGCGCCTCACTGATACTGTGGGCGGTCACTGGAGCATGCTTCTCCAGGGAGGTGGGCACAGCACCAAGCTTGTCATAGCTCAAGGAGCATCTGGATGATGCTTTTAGTCAGATGGTTTAATTCTAGTAGTCTTGTGAGGAGCTGGGATTTGGACTTGACGACCCTTATGGGTCACTTCCAACTTGAGCTATTTAGTGATTCGTAGTTCAAATCAGTGTTTTGCCTCTCCTAGCAGAATCAGAAGGAGCACAATCAATGTAGCAGAGTGTCATGGTTTCAGCAGCAGCAGTCATTTTTCTCCTTTGTAGTAGCTGGTGCAGTGCTGTGTTTTCAACTTCTGGTCTGGGAACAGCGTTGATAACACCAGTGTTCTGGTTACTGCTTAGTGATGTTTTGGTCTGACCAAGGACTTTCTGAGTCTCATGCTGTGCCAGGGAGGAGGGGAAGCCAGCAGGAAGCAGAGACAGGGCACCTGACCCAAACTGACCAAAGAGGTTATTCCATACCACAGCACGTCATGGCCAGGATGTAAAAACGGAGAGCAGAGACCCAGAAGGGTGGGGGCGCACTGTGTGGTCGGGCTGGGTATAGGTGGTGAGCGATTGTATTCTTTCCTTGTATTTGCCTTGTCATTATTATTATTGGTGGTAGCAGTAGTGGTCTTCTGTTATACTTTAGTTACTAAACTGTTCTTATCTCAACCTGTGGGAGTTGCACTCTTTTGATTCTCCTCCCCATCCACCCGGGAGCAAGGGGAAGAAAGAGAGGGGAGTGAGTGAGAGAACGGGCTGCATGATTTACAGCTTAAACCATGACACAGAGGTGACTTAGAGAAGGTTCAGGTGCTGGATGTGACTGGTGTAACCACAAATGAAGAGAGATCCTGATAAACTACAAGGTAGATTTTTTTTTTTGCATGGCTGCCAGGTGTACATTTGTTCTAACAAACAAGTTTTTAGCTGATTGCCAGGCATGTACATGTATGACACTGCTCAATGTAGAACATGATGAGAAAGCAAGTAGTTGGAACAGAAACTGCCAGAAACAAACCAATGGCCAATAATATAACAGGGCAACAATACACACATACATTAATACCAGAATCCTCAGGTGCTTGTCATTCCAGCCTTTCTTGGTTTTAATCTTAGATTGGGAGAGAAAAAACAAGTTTGAAAAAACTTGGTTTCTTCAAAAAGAAAAACCAAGACCTTGGTTTAAGCTATCATGCTAGGAGTCAGTCCACAGGAGTTTCCAAGGTTTTCTGTCACTCACAGGAATGTCACAGCCGGGTGAGAGATTCTCCTGAGTAGTCACAGTTCATTTAGGACTTTGTAGGTCAAAACTGCTAAGCATGTTGCACTGGCACGACATCTGACAACATTGTGGTAAAGCAGTGCTGCCCTTCTTTTGACTTGTGTGGAAGTTGCAGTGGTTTGAGCTCCTATGCTGTTTACACCTTGGCTGAATCTCTTTTTTGATATACATAGGATGCACTGCTGACCTTCATACACCAATATGAGGAGTGTTTCTTGGTTCTGTCCTTGCAAATTGTCAAACATACTATCCTTGACTAGCTTGCAATTAAGGTGAGCCTTACTCACTGAAAAGCCTCAGTGAAATCAAAGCAGGGATTCCCTTCAGTTCTATTTTGTTAAGTTTGGGTTTCGTGTAGTGTTTGGGTTTTTTTCTTTTTTAAACCAGAAGAAATGAAATTGGATCCATGCAGTGTCAGTACCAGCACAAAGGGAATATTTTAATGAATGCAGACAAAGTAAGAGTGATGGGTAATTCAGCTAATTTTAAAGGATGAAAACAGGAAATAGCAAAGGCAGACACTTTTTGGTTTTGTTTTTTTTCGTAGGGTGAACATGTTTGAGGAAACTTGTTTTATGGGCTGTCAAAAATGCTATGTCTGGTTGGGCTTAATGCACTTCAAGAAGTTGCAGGGAGAAAACATACTGCTTGCTGAGTGTGTGTTGAACTCTTTTTTTCCTTTTCCCTGTGGCAAATGAAGCTCAGCGAGTATGAGGGAAAGACTCTTCATCTTATTGTGGGAGATGTTAGAGCTTTGAGTCTGGAGAAGACAGAAGCTGTGTCAGTAAACCCTGGAAAAGAATTTGAAGCAAATTTAGCAGTCTTGGAGGAGAGAGAAGGTAGTGAGAACGGTGGTGGCTTTGAGAATTACAACAGCATCTCTACATTGTAGGGAGGACAGTTGGAAGGATGAAACTGCAGGGAACAAAAAGAGATGAGAGTCTTTAAGAGAGGTAGCAGGAGTGGGAATTTGTCCCTTTATTACCCTACCTTCAGTGACATGTATTTCTGAAGTCTTAGTCCCTGGGTGCAACTGTGTGAAGAAATTTCCCAGTACTTGAGCATCTTCAAGTGGCCAGAACCAGGATTGGTTTGTATATTCTTCACATGAAGTTTTAACTCAACAAAACAGATTGTTTGGTTTTGTCCTGAAAGCCTGTGCTTTTAATGCCTATTTTTTGGGGTTGGATTAAGATCTGAATCATGAGGTTTCTTTTCTGTCTGGTGCTTTGTTGCTGCAGGCTTTTCAATGCTGGTAACGACAGGTGACTTGATGAGTTGAGTCAGAGGTTTGGAGACCTGAGCCTGGCTGAGTACCTGGCATCCCAGTAGGCAAGAGTGTATCATGCTATGGGGGCACAGTGTTCCCACTCAGGTGGAAACTGTACCCATTCTGGAGCTGTTAGTAAGCCCCAGATGTTACAATTTGCTGTTCTGAAGCTCAGTGCAGTCTCTCTGTTTGGGTGAGAGCTGCAGTCTGGCCATGGTACAACACCGCTTTGTCCAGAAGGGCCAGCTATTTCTGCACTGGGCTTTGTTGTGTAGTACAGGCCTAGTGAATAGTCCAGTGAATAAGAGTCCTTTTATTGTTCTTGAATATGTAAAAATATGATCTGAGCCTCATAAAATCATCTTGGGTTCATAAAAAGGGTGAAGCTTAAAGACAGGAGTCATTTTTAAATTACAAGAAAGGTGTAGTGGAGTCCTTTGCCATACTAGGATTTCCTGTTCTTTCAACTACAATGTGACAGCAAAATTTCTTGGTTGGGCGGGGTTTTTTTTATGTTGTGGGTTTATATAAGTATTTTTTTATATTTCTGTGTGTCAGTTACAAGAGCAATTTGGCTGCCAGCATCTTGAGGAAAACCAGCAGAAATGTAACCAGTACTAGGTTGTGGAGCAATCACTGCCCTGCTGTGTAATTATGTAGGAGTTAAATGCTACTTCTGTGTTGATATTAGCTCTGAATGACCAACAGACATGTAGAACTTCTTGGAAAGTAAAGTAAACCTTCCAGTTATCATGGAAAGTAGATCTATAGGTCAACAAGGCATTATCTCAAGTGCTACTTCAAACACATCCTTTTGAAATAATGACAAGTTTAAGCTCTATGTTACTTGATCAGGGGCTTATACATTGCCAAATTGCCACATAGGCTTCCTAGGCTATTCTGTAATGGCAGTTACTGAACTTCAGTTTCTCGCATTAAATCTGTATCACATCACAAAATGACCCAGGCTGATGACAGGAGATGTTCCTTGTAATAGTTCTTTTTGCCCAGCCACAACATGATGGTCACTCAGACTGAGAGGAAAAATATTAGCGGTCAGTCTGAACTAGAAGCTCAGCTTTCTTGAAAAGGATGAAACTCTCCAAATTGTTATTACTTGTATGGCCATCAGACACCCACCTTCCACTCTCCCCTCAGCTGCCTATCAAAGCCTATTGATGGGTGCAGCTTTGAGAACTGATGGAAAGCACAGCACCCCCCCCCCCCCCCCAAAAAAAAAATAGGTGCTAAAAGAAAACAGAAAAATCAGCAATAGGACATGCACTTTTTACTCACACTGCTGAAAGCTGACATGTTACAGTCAACAAATCACATATCCCATCTTCTTGGGGTAGGAGATAGTTATGACTCAAGTTCTCATGTCAGCATTTGCATTTCAGTAAATCCTTGCAGTTTATTCTTGTGCAGGTTAACTGACATCACTTGTTCAAATCCAGTATGCCAGCAGTCATCTCCCATGCACACACTGTCATACCCTGCTATAATTAGCTCAGTGGCTACAGAGATACTTTACTCTACATGTTTATTTGATCCTCTTCAAATGCAGTAATTTAGTTTGACTGCACGGAGCCCCATAACTAGGATGAATAGCCCTTGCTGCTCTTAAAAGGAAAACCAGCATGTGAATGAGGAGGAGGCTCCCAACTAATGGAAAGTACATACTATAGTAATCCTAAAGTTACCTTTTGTCATAGTTTAAGCCGTAAATCACGCAGCCCGTTCACTCACTTCCCCCTCCTTCTTCCCCCCCCCCCCCCCCCCCCCCCCATCTGAGGGGGGGGAAATGGGGAGAAGAATCGAAAGAATGTAACTCCCACAGGTTGAGATAAGAACAGTCCAGTAACTACGGTATAACACAAACCACTGCTGCTACCACCAATAACAATAATGACCAGGGAAATACAAGGGATGAGGATACAATTGCTCACCACTTAATGACCGAGCTGTGAGCTGAACTCTTCCGGGTTCCTGCCCTCAGTTTTACATCCTGGGCATGATGTGCTGTGGTCATACCTCTTTGACCAAAGAATACCTCTTTGGTCAGTTTGGGTCAGGTATCCTGTTTCTGCTTCCTCCCAGCTTCTCCTCCTCCCTGGCACAGCATGAGACTCAGAAAGTCCTTGGTCAAACCAAAACATTATCAAGCAGTAACTGAAAACACTGGTGCTATCAGAGCTGTTCCCAGGCCGAAAGTCAAAAAACACAGCGCTGCACCAGCTACCAAGGAGGAGAAAAATGACTGCTGCTGCTGAACCCATGACATTATCCACCCCTTATTCCATACCATTCACGTCATGCTCAGATCCCATATTTTCAATATAGCATTACATATATATATATATATATATAAATTCACACACATACACAGAGGGAGAGAGAGATCATCCCTCAGTGCATAGACCAATCCGTACAAAGCTGCTGAGTCCATTCGGTCCATGATGTCAAGCTCCATCTCCTGTAACAGTCCTTCAGAGCAGGGGAGGCCCTGTGCAGTGTTGGATCGTTGTCTGCTGATGCTCATCGTTCCTTTACTGCAGAACTCATCTGGTTTCATTAAAGTTCATTCTCTGTTGGGATGACGATCAGAGGGCCAGTTGCTGATGACTTGAAGACATCTAGTTGGCGGGCTATAAAAGTATTACATAGCAGGCAACAGCGTACAATTGAGTTCATTGGCTGTTTTCCCCTAAAATCTAATCTCCTTGAGGTACACATCGGGCTTTCCCATCTTCCCGTATTACTCACCAAGTATATCCGGGTCCCTGAGCAAAAGCAATCCCACGAGTGGGTTTGCCTTTGCCTGAAGCCGGAATAACCCAGACTGTCTTCTCCAGCAAATTTTTTATATGCACCACAGGAACTTTGTCCCCCTCCACAGTATGTAGAAGTTCTGACTGGCCTGGACCAGCCCTGTTGGCAGAACCTCTGGTGTTGACCAGCCAAGTGGCCTTTGGTAAATGTGTATCCCAATCCTTGAGAGTCCCACCACCCATTGCTCTCAGTGTAGTTTTTAATAGCCCATTGTACCATTCAATTTTCCCAGAGGCTGATGCATGGTAGGGGATGTGATATACCCATTCAATGCCATGCTCTTTCACCCAAGCATCTATCAGGCTGTTCTGGAAATGAGTCCCATTGTCTGACTCAATTCTCTCTGGGGTGTCATGTTTTTCAAGGCCCAGGATAGTGTTCCGGGCAGTGGCATGGGGCACAGCATATGTTTCTAGCCATCCGGTGGTTGCTTCCACCATGGTAAGCACATGGCGCTTGCCTTGGGGGATTGGTGGCAGTGTGATATAATCAATCTGCCAGGCCTCCCCATATTTGTATTTCAGCCATCATCCTCCATACCAAAGAGGCTTTAACCGTTTAGCTTGCTTAATTGCAGCACATGTTTCACAGTCATGACTAACCTAGGCAATAGTGTCCATTCTTAAGTCCACCCCTCGATCACGAGCCCATCTGTATGTTGCATCTCTGCCCTGATAGCCTGAAGTGTCATGGGCCCACCGGGCTAAAAATAATTCACCCTTATGATGCCAATCTAAGTCCATCTGAGCCACTTCAATTTTAGCAGCTTTACCCACTTGTTGATTGTTCTGGTGCTCCTCAGTGGCACGACTCTTGGTACCTGAGCATCTACATGGCGTACCTTCACCCCCGGGTTCAGCACCCAAGCAGCAATATCTTGCCACAGTGCAGCAGCCCAGATGGGTTTACCTCTGCATTGCCAGTTGCTCTGCTTCCACTGCTGCGAGCCCCCCCCCACAGGGCATTTGCCACCATCCATGAGTCAGTATAGAGATAAAGTACTGGCCACTTTTCTCATTCAGCAATGTCCAAGGCCAGCTGGATGGCTTTCACCTCAGCAAACTGACTCAATTCACCCTGTCCTTCAGCAGTTTCTGCTACTTGTTGTTGAGGACTCCATACAGCTGCTTTCCATCTCCGATGCTTTCCCACAATGCAACAGGACCCATCAGTAAACAAAACATATTGCTTTTCACTTTCTGATAGTTCATTATATGGTGGGGCCCCTTCAGCACGCATCACCTCCTCCTCCTCTGGTGACATTCCAAAATCTTTGCCCTCTGTCCAGTCCATGATGACTTCTAGAATTCCTGGACAACTGCGATTTCCTATTCGAGCTCATTGTGTAATTAGTGCAGCCCACTTACTCCATGTAGCATCAGTTGCATGATGTGTAGAGGAGACCCTGCCTTTGAACATCCAGCTCAGCACGGGCAACCGGGGTGCTAGGAGGAGCTGTGCTTCAGTGCCAATCACTTCAGAAGCAGCTTGAACTCCTTCATAGGCTGCCAGTATCTCTTTTTCAGTTGGGGTATAGCTGGCCTCCAATCCTCTGTATCCCCGACTCCAAAAGCCGAGGGGTCGGCCTCGAGTCTCCCCTGGAGCTTTCCGCCAGAGGCTCCAGGTAGGACCATTCTCCCCGGCTGTGGTGTACAGTACATTTTTAACATCTGGCCCAGTCCGGACTGATCCAAGGGCTGCTGCATGAACTACCTCTCGTTTAATTTGCTCAAAGGCTTGCTGTTGCTCAGGGCCCCATTTAAAATCAATCTTCTTCCGGGTCACATGATAGAGAGGGCTTACAATCAAACTGTAAGTTGGGATGGGCATCCTCCAGAACCCCACATCACCCAAAAAAGCATGTGTTTCTTTCTTATTAGTTGGTGGAGACATTGCTGTTATCTTGATGATAACGTGTGTGGGGATCTGGCAACGTCCATCTTGCCATTTTATTCCCCAAAATTGAATCTCCTGTGCAGGTCCCTTGACTTTACTCCATTTTATGGCAAAACCAGCTTCCAGCAGGATCTGGATTATTTTCATCCCTTTCTCAAAGACTTCTTCCATTGTATCACCCCACACAATAATGTCATCAATGTATTGCAGGTGTTCTGGAGCTTGCCCCTGTTCCAGTGCAGTCTGGATCAGTTCATGGCAGATGGTTGGGCTGTGTTTCCACCCAAGGCAGTCGGTTCCAAGTGTACTGGACACCCCTCCAAGTAAAAACGAACTGTGGCCTGCACTCTGCTGCCAAAGGAATTGAGAAAAATGCACTGGCAATATCAATTGTGGCATACCACTTGGCTGCCTTTGACTCCAGTTCATACTGAAGTTCTAGCATGCCCAGTACAGCAGCACTCAAGGATGGTGTAACTTCATTCAAGCCACGATAGTCTACTGTTAGTCTCCACTCTCTGTTAGACTTTCGCACTGGCCATATGGGACTGTTAAAGAGTGAGTGGGTCCTAGTGATTACTCCTTGACTCTCCAATCTATGGACCAGCTTATGGATGGGAATCAGGGAGTCTCGGTCGGTGCGATATTGCCGCCGGTGCACTGTTGTGGTCACGATTGGCACTTGTTGTTCTTCAACCTTCAGCGACCCCACAACAGAAGGATCCTCTGAGAGACCAGGCAAGGTGGACAGCTGCTCAATTTCCTCTGTCTCCAAAGTAGCAATACCAAACGCCCATCAGTACCCTTTTAGGTCTTTGAAGTACCCTCTCCTGAGGTAGTCTCTGCCAAGGATGCATGGAGCCTCTGGACCAGTCACAATGGGGTGTTTTTGCCATTCCCTCTCAGTCAGTCTGATTTCAGCCCCCAGTACAGTCAACTCTTGGGATCTTCCTGTCACTCCAGAAATATAAATGGGTTCCAGCCCTTGACAGCTTGATGGCATCAGGGCACACTGTGCACCGGTATCTACTAGAGTCTTATACTTCTGTGGGACTGATGTGCCAGGCCATTTGATCCACACAGTCCAGTAAATCTGATTGTCCCCTACCTCCACCTGGCTGGAGGCGGGGCCCCTCTAATAGTCATCACAACATTGGTCACTCATGTCTTGTTGACAGGAATTATTCCTTATCACAGGAGCTGGAGTAAGATCAGCTCTTCCACTCCATCTGGGAACCTGCTCACCAGCCGCAGCCTTCATGGGGTGATCAGCCTTGACCTTTGTTCTCCTCTTCAATTCACTTACCCGTTCCTCCATAACTGAAGTAGGCTTTCCCACTTTGTCATATCTTCTCTGTGATCCCGCAGGTAAAACCATAGGGTGGCCCATGACGTATACCTTCTATATCTTCTCTCTCGAACAGTAGGACGCCTTTGTTAATAGCTGAGACGTGGGTTGGTACACGTGAGGAGCTACATAGATCATCTCTCAGGAGTTTGAGGTCCTGGGACAGTTTTTCCACAGCTGAGATGATGGAAGGGGTGAGATTGTCTTCAAACTCTCGGAGTTTATGACTCATTTCATCCACTGTTAGTGGTATTATGTCATTCCAGGTTACTGTTGCCAATGAGTGGGCATATGATGGGGGTGCATTCCGTGTAAATTTCTGCCACATGGGTCGTGTACATTCAACTTCATCTGGATCTATGGGTATAACTCCATTATTCGGCTTGAGGTGATAGATCATCTCTACAATGGCTGATTCCCTCAGAGACTGGATGCCCTTTTCCAGAGTAGTCCACTTGGCCGAACAACTCATAACATCATCCTTGTATGGAACCCTATCTTTCATAGCTGCCAAGAGCTCCCTCCAAAAGCTTGAGGGACCGTTTCCTCTTGCAATTGCTTCGTCAATTCCCCCTTCCCTAGCAAGTGATCCCAGCTGTTTGGCTTCACTACCTTCTAGTTCATGACCATCGGCCCCATTGTCCCAGCACTGGAGCAACCAGGTGATGATGTGCTCCCCTGGCTGACAGGTAAAGTCTTTTCGCATATTCCGTAGCTCAGTTGAGGTCTGAGATTGGGAAGTCACCTCTTCTTCTTCTTCTTCTTTGTCATGTGATGATGACTCCTGATCAGATGCTGTCCCAGGTGGTGAGTATGTTGTTTCTTCATCTTGCTTTGTCTTTCTTGCCTCTTTTTTGCTTTTCCTCTTGCGTACAGGGGCAACCGATATTGGTATGAGTTGGTCCTCTGGTTTAGCCGCGGTGATTATCACTGTGGTTTGGGTAGCTGCTGTACTTGTCACTGGGGTTTGGGTAGCTGCTGTACTTGTCGCTGGGGTTGGTGTAGCTGCTGCGCTTGGAGCTGGAGTAGCTGCGCTGTCCGTTATGGTTGAAGTTTGAATAGCTGCTGTACTTGTCCCTGGGGGTGGTGTAGCTGCTGCGCTAGGAGCTGGAGTAGCTGCGCTGCCCATTACTGTTGAAGTTTGAGTAGTGGCTGTACTTGTCCCTGGGGGTGGTGTTGAACAGGGCTCTGTAAGCATAGGCCAAGCCCCAGCATGTTGCCATGATTTGTCCATCTCTGGTGTGACCAGAATGACAACACACCTCATTTAAGTGTTTTACTAATTTTTCTGGATTTTGCATTTGTTCATTGGTGAAGTTCCAAAGCACTGGAGGGGCCCCCTGGCCTAGATACTTGCCCATACTATCCCACACACCCTGCCACTCATGACTGTCCAGCCTCAGCGAAAATCTCTTGGACCTCCTATATCATCGTTTAACCCTAGACAAGGCCCAAACCCGACTCTGCATAACTCTCAGGACCAGACGAAATGGTCGTGCGTAAAACACACTCTGTATGCGCGCCAACATGGCAATCCCCATCACAATCAGCAGGCAAGTCTCAAGGGTATCTAAAGGCCATTCAAAACCTTCAAAATTCTCAAATGATGCTGTGAATGGTCTGATGGAGGGGCTGGGAGCGTAAGGGAATGTCTCCTTCATGGGTTGACCACCCGAGGAGGTGAAAAAAGATGTGTAATTGCTAAACACTTCTATTATATACTTCCCAAAGTGTAGAGGTGTTGGCCATACTGGGAACAAAAGCCGGGTCAGTTTCATGATCACTGAGTCTATTGTATTAAAAATCAGTGCAATAAAGTACAATGTAACAAGAACCTTAACCAAAAACCCATGTCTGAAAAATTTTAAGATAAGAAATAACAGCTGTAAGTAAAGTATCATACGCTGAACCTGTGAGAACCAGAACAACAATTTTGAGAGCCAATAAATCAGCATTGTGACAAGTGGCTATCAATCCTGTTGTTATCTCAACCCTTCGTGCCCCACGTTGGGCGCCAAGAAGGACTGTCATGGTTTAAGCCGTAAATCACGCAGCCCGTTCACTCACTTCCCCCTCCTTCTTCCCTGCCACTATGAGGGGGAGGGGGGAAATGGGGAGAAGAATCAAAAGAATGTAACTCCCACAGGTTGAGATAAGAACAGTCCAGTAACTAAGGGATAACACAAACCACTGCTGCTACCACCAATAACAGTAATGACCAGGGAAATACAAGGGAAGAGGATACAATTGCTCACCACTCAACGACCGAGCTGTGAACTGAACTCTTCTGGGTTCCTGCTCCCAGTTTTACATCCTGGGCATGACGTGCTGTGGCATGGAATAGCTCTTTGGTCAGTTTGGGTCAGGTATCCTGTTTCTGCTTCCTCCCAGCTTCTCCTCCTCCCTGGCACAGCATGAGACTCAGAAAGTCCTTGGTCAAACCAAAACATTATCAAGCAGTAACTGAAAACACTGGTGCTATCAGAGCTGTTCCCAGGCTGAAAGTCAAAAAACACAGCGCTGCACCAGCTACCAAGGAGGAGAAAAATGACTGCTGCTGCTGAACCCATAACACCTTTCTCCTAGCAGATTTGAGTATCCTATGGAGAACAGGGAAGCTCCCATTTTGCTGTGATCTGAGCATCTCTTCCTTCTTTAATATATACATTTGCTCTTTACAGCCTTCCCTCTTCTAGGCAGCAAAATGGGATTATTGGAATAAAATTATGAAGACACTCCTTTTTTGGTATCCCAATTTAAAAAAATGCATATATGGACCAAGAACTGATCACTACATTTAAAAAGAAGTAAGTTAGAACTTTGCATGTCTGCTCTGGAATTTCAGGACATGTTCTTTGCAAGATCTGAAACACCATTCAATAAAATAACACGGGGAGTAGGCAGAATAGGGAGAATATAAATTTATTGTTTGCATCAAACCAGTCGCTACTTCAATAGAGGACTGAAAGAGACATGTTTTCCTCTATAATCTACATTGTTCTGAGAAACTATAAATACATGATAGTTTTCTGGAGATGTGTTGAATTAATTGTTCGCCTAGTCTTGTTGAGGACCATGACATGTCTTCAAGATGATCTAGTAATAGTGGAGTGGGTGATTGTAAAAGTTAGAATTTCTTGCCTCCACTCTTCCCCTCAAGTGTGGATCATGGTGTGACATAAATGAATTAAATGAACACTGAATTAAAATGAATTGAATCCCCTAGTTTCTCTGGGAAACTCTCATATCTAATATAGCAATTTTTTAAATTTTTCTTGAAAGGTGTAACTGAAGTGGAGTCTTCCATAGTAATTTAGAGATAGCAGTCTAAGGGTAACAGTCTGGCCTGTGGTCTGTCCTTAAGACAGTACATAGTGACTACTTCCTTTTCGTTCCCTGATGCACCCATACTTGTGCTACTTCCTAGATAAAATAATATGCTGGCTCTTTGAAGTGTAGGTACCCCTCCTAAAGGCACTTCTAGGGCAAAATAATAACACTCAAAAATATAAGACTTTTTATTATAATTATTACTTATAGAAGTATAAATGTATATTTCTTGGAGAAGAATGAGCAAACAAATACTGTAGTTTCTCAGTTCAGATAGTGAAGCATTACATTAATGAATTATGCTCTGTATATACTCACATAAAAAATTTCTCAGTTTGAGTTTGTTAGTTGCAAAGTCATTCTTCTCAGCTACCACAGATTTTTATTCAGGCCAAAATAATAGAATAGATTCAAACTTCATCATGTCAGCAGAGTTGCGCTTATGTAACTTCTTCCCTCAAGGTTACCCAGTTCAAAAAACTAAACTGATGAAATATGTGCTGACCAGAAAGGAGGAGTCTCTTTCACTTCAGTTACTTTATTGACTCTTTTTAGCTTATATTAATGACTGATTTTTGAATTATTTAATTTTTTTTTAATTTATTTTAGACAGAAAAAGTTTATATCAATGAAACCAAAATACTCTCAGTACTGTTAGGGTACCATGAAATATATTACTATCAGAAAGACTGATCCATATTTGTCCTATTACCTTCCTACTAGCCAAGAATAGCAATTCCTGGATGCCAGTCTGGCAGACGGGTATGACACATCAGACAGTCTTTACATAGAAACCTTTTGGGCCTTTTGAGCTATGTTTGCTCTTTAATCTGTTGCCTTTTCCTGTTCACTTTGCCCAAAAAGCGAAAGGGGAGAGAGAAGCACAAAAAGTGAAAATATTTCTACACAGAACTCGAGGAGAAGGCTCGAGTTAACAAGCCTTCTGTAAAAATAGTGAAGCTATAGTATAGCCACCCAAAAAAAAAAAAAAAAAACAAACCCCAAACAAAAACTCCACAAAGCCAATGTTTGCTTTCAATTTTATTTTTTTTACTGTGCTATTAAAAGAACTCTCATGTGCTTCACCAGCAGCCATAAAGTGTTGCTGGAAAGGCATCAGGTTATTAACTAATTCAGATCAGTTGCATACCAGCATGTGTCTTTCAGTTTCACAGTTGCTTAGTCAGATGGCAGTCTATTTTTATCCAAGGTTTGCCGCCAAATGGGATAAAGGGGCTCATCTAACTGACAGGAGAGCTTTAATTTTTCCAGGCCTGTCAGGAAAACATTCTTGTAATAAGGGGAAACCTTGCAATATGCCATTTCCCAAACACAGGGCTGGCAGGAGATAAGACTCTTAAATAAATGGATCAGCTCAGCTCTATTTACTCAGAAGCTGCACAGAAATGATAAACCATCTGCTCTCCTGATTGTTCTCAAAGGATAAATGAAAATTGACGAGAAGTTTGGCCAGGTTTGAGCTGGGTTTGTGGGAATGACGAGGAGTCCCTGGTACCTCCAGTAGCTCCTGGTTTATCTTCTGCTAGAGCAGTCCAAGCTTTGTGGTGTTTTGTGGTCCTTTTCAAGCAAACTTTGCTCCTTTACCTCTTTTTCAGGGGTCTGTCTAGTTTTAGTCAGCTTGTAATTGCATTTAAACATGTGTCAAATGGCTGACGCTTCTGTTGTCCTTATCCTGGGGAGGCACACTGGAGCAGTCTGCCAGCTGACAAAGAGAAGCTATTCATTTTGATGAGATACAGGAAACCTGTCAGGACTGACAAGGAAGGTTATCTGAAAGCAAGGCTCAAATTAAGCAGTCTTACCTTCTGTCTGTGCCACAAATACACAGAAGAATCTAAAGGATAAAGGATGTGGATTAAAATCTTAAATGGGTAAGTGCCAAGCAAATCCTAAACTGGGTTAAGTCTTTCTAGCAGGCAGAGGCTGACATGACAGCATCTAGGTCTGTGAAATTCTGGTCCTTTTGAAATTCTTGAGTAACTGTTACACATTGCACTTAGTTTCAGAAAAAGCATCCCTTGAAACCTTGGTCATTAATTCACCCGGGATTTGCCCTGTGGTTCAGCAACTGTGTAATCAGAAGCATACAAAATCCAGAAGTGAACGGAGAAGTTATTACAGAGACCTAGGTGCACACTGTGTTTGAACTAGGGCGCGGAGCTTGGTCATTTTGAAGTGCTGTGTTCTCTGTTGTATAGGGCAACTTTTGGCCCTGGATATTTAGTGACTTAGTGGTCACCAGTGTTTTATTTTAGTATGTGTTTATTTGGCAGAGAAAGGATAAAAGCTCAAAGAAACATTGAAAGTCTTACAGATGCATGAAAATTTGCCGTGGGGAGACCTGCCAGACAGTGCATACAGACATGGGTGGTCAGACAGGGAGCTAGTATGACTGGTATATGAAAAGACAAAATATGATTTGTAGGATGATCCTTCTAGCAGATCTTTGGTTTAACAAATCTCTCTCAGTTATTTCTAGCTCTGTCTTACTTGAGTGTTAATCATACTGATAGAACAGTCAAGGGAGGAATAGTAGAAAAGCTTTGGTTTGTTCCACCATGCCTTTGATATGTAGCTTTCAAAGTGTATGTGAGATAATGAAATGAGAATACTTTTTGATTGTGAGGCTACAAAACAGCAGGTGCAGATTTCTCAAGGAAACTTGGGAGATTTCTCTGATGTGATTTGTGCTCCTGGTCATTACGTGATGTGAAAGTAGCTGCATTCAGCCTTAGGCAAAAAAACACTACTTGCTCCAGGATAAAAATAGAGCTTTAAAGAAGGCAAACAAATTATCTTCTGACTATTGCAGTCTCGAGTAATTCAGAGAATCTTCCATATGCCACTAACAAAGATAAGATGTATTAATGAGCCAGTAAATTCTGCTATGCAAAAAAAGTCATTACCACATAAATTGAGAGGAGGAAAATCAGAGGATATTTCTTTACCTGTTGCTATTAACTTTAAAACTAATAGTAACTGCCTGCATGTTTCATACAATACTACTACTACTAATAGTAATAATACAGCCTTCCTAACTCATAGGGAGAATTTGGAGCATAGGAGAGCAAATTGATAAGCAAACCAAGTAGCAGCACTCAGTATTCTGGAATAAAATAAGATAATGTTCAAATGAACTCACTGAAGTATGGATGCCGATTACTACAGACTTCCTTCTTGAGATGCTAAATGTGAAATATTTTATAGTAGAGCTGTCATAGCAGTGGTGGTCTAAGAATATAAGCAAGGTAAATCTTATAGGGAAGCAGAATATTGTTATACCTGCTGCTTCAGGGTGGGGAGAGAAGGGGAGCAGCAGATGAGATTTCTATTTGAAAGCCATAAATCATCCTGCTCTCTGGAAAATGCTGTTGCTGGAAACATGGGAGATCATATTTTAATTTCTGATAGTGGGTGGTGGTAGTATTTGGCATCCAGCTGTCCTCACTCCTCACATAAATAGACTATTTGTACTAGTTGTGGGGAAAGAGAAGAGTATTCTGGCCTTCTTTGATCTCTCTACTGAGAAAGCCAACAAGACTTACAGTGATGGTGGTGGATTTTGTGTGAGTGCGAGAGATACAAACAGCTGTTTATTTTCCATAACGTAATAAGTCACCAGATGGTAAAGGTTTTTATCCAAGCTGCTCTAGCTGGATTTGTACCAGTAAGTTGGAGGTGAAAGGTGCCATAAGGTACTGTTAATCCCCAAAGCATTCATTATTCCTAAAATAATTTTCAACACCTTTTAGTGTTGACATCTCTCTTTCATTACCGTCCATGCTTATTTATGTGGACAATATTCAGATGAAGTGTAACTTAGAGTAGCTGGGTTTATGTTCTTTTTATGTGAGTGTTCCTGAGATTCACTGCCAACTAGAAAATTAGTTGTCTGTGAATACCAAGTTGGCAGCTTCTGTGAAATGAGTTGGTCATCTCATTGCAGTCTCCAGTGGATAGGAACTGTCACTAGCAGCCTCCGCAGAGAGGCAAACTGCAGTAAGTGTGATAACTTGCAATGTGTCATGGTGGATAGTATCTAATCATTACTATAAAAATGTTTTACTGTGAATAATGGCCAGTGCTTATTGGCAGTGCTGGCAAGAATCTGCCAGACTGGGTTGAGACTGTTCTGAGGCTCTGGGAGCAGGGTTTATTGAAGATACAGGATTGGACCTTGGTGACTGCTTAGGTGGGTGGCAATTTTGGAGGGAGATGCTAAGGAAAAGATCAGCCTTGAAGGAGTTCACCCAGACCACAAGATTTTGAGACTGGCCTGTGATCAGCTCTGGAGCAATAGGACACATTCAGGGATTTAATGGCTGGATGTTCTTCAGGCTAGTAAATGTCCAGAGGGGGAAATTCAGCCAGCTTTCTGCAGAAATCATCCTGACTGCAGCACACTGCCTCTAGAATGGGGCTGAAGCATGTTTAATTTGATCATAATGAAGAAATATTTTTAACATGGCTGCATTACCACTGAAACAGCTTCTGCTTCAGCAGATACTGCAGAGGTAGCTGCAAAACACTAGTGTTTGAATTAAGATTGTTTGGCTGAACAGCTCTGTCTTCTTGGGAATGTTTTGTATTAGAAAAGCATAGTTGTAAATACCATTTATGTGTAAAGAAACAGAACCAGAAGCTTTTAATCTTCAGAAACACCTTGCATCAGGTATTTTAGAAATATGTCAGTATCTGAGTTAACATTAAAGTTGCTTATTAAAAGCTTATTAAAAGATAGGCTTAAGCATTCCAGCGTGATTTTAAGAAATAATTACAAAGCAAAAAAATTGTCAGAGCTTGCACTGACACTTTGAATTGAACTGCATTTATTCAGTCTTCCTTTAAGAAACAAAGACTGTACTAGTTTTCAATGTCTTGTGCAGGACTGTCAGTTGTGGAAGAAGTTTCTATAGTAAGCTATGAGGAGAGCTGTCCTCATACCCTGAAACTATAGAACACTTTTGTCTTCGTGGTTCTGTCTGCTCAGGAGAAACTGGAAAATGTCAGTTTTGCACCTACTGGTTCACAGTTACCATCCTTGGCAGCGAGCAGCGCCCAGCACCCTTCCAGCCTGCCCTTTCTGGAGAACCATAGCAGCACTGTAAGTTTGCCAAGAGCGAGTACCCACAAACATATAGCACCCACCAAAGCTAGCACACCACTTCCCAGCCAAACTGAACTGGGGAGGTGGGCTTAGCCTTCATACTTATGGGAGGGCATAGATAAGGGGTCTTGTTGAGAGGACGCCCACTGTCAGTGATGGTGCAATGAGGAGGTGGATGCTGACTGCCCCGTGGGACCATCCTTTCCAGTCCAGCGGTTGCCAGCTGCTCCAGCAGGTGCTGCCACCAGTCTGGTTTTCCAGAGCTCTGTAGCTGATCAAGGGAACGAACCATCACTGATCAAGTTATTGCTTACATTGTCCTGTGTGCTCCCCTGCTACAGGCCTGGAGCCAGCTTTGCTGTACAGACTTAGCTCAGCACTGGAAGCAGCCCAAGTGGCCTCAGAGTCCATGTAGAATAGCTTACCCAAGAAGGCAATTTGACCTGCACTGAACTTCTGTGTGCTGCCCTGCACAGGATCTTTACCTGGATCATGGATCTGAATCCAAGCTAAGTTAATAGTCTTCACTTTTTGTGTGGTGGTGACTGCTTGTGGTCCGCATATTTTATGGCAGCTTTACTGAGCTGACAGTTGTTTGGCAGGCTGTGATTGATTCTGGCTTTGTTGCTGATGCTCAGGAGAACCACTTATGTCCATATGGTATTTTGAAGGCAGCTGCAAATAAGATTCAGTCAGTTTGAGTCAACCAAAAACCTTGCAAATGAATGAGGTTGATACATCTCTTCTTGCTTCTTGGGATGGAGAATGAGACTCCACACATCACTCTCCACATCAGACTATTTGGTCACCTTTTGGTACAATAAAAAGTGGACAAAGTGTAGTATCTCTTCCTCACATCAACAGGTGCAGAGTGTCAACCATTACCTTGAATTGGAATGAATATGAGAAGGGCTTCATACATCTGGCATCTTACATAGTTATTGACAAAACAAACCTGTCTTTTAGTGAGGTCCTCTGCTGCATTGTGATTTTAAAAATAAACCATAACCCACTATACCTGCTTCGGAAAAAGCTCTTGCAATATTTTATTACAGAAAGATTGACCATGAGACATGAGTGGATTGATAGGAGGACATTCTGTTCTCAGCCTCTGGATAAAGGAAATGTAGAGTCGGAGTTGTATCTGGAAGCTGCTACAGATGAAAGGTTTGACATAGGGGCATACAGCATTGGAGTTTGGGGGTAGGTGTCTGAGTAGGCGGTAATTATGGATAAGGGATAATAAAACCAGCAAAGTTCATTTGGGAAGTTGAGGAAAGACAGGCTGTATTTTGAAAAATATGAAACAGTATTTGTTTTTTCTTTATGTATTCATGGGAAAAATGTGGAAAGGTAGAGAGATTTCAAATTGTGAGTTTTGGCACTAGTAGGAAACTTGAGTGCTTTTCCCTGCAGCCCTTCCTCCCTCAGTTTGAAGGTATTCTTTGCCTTGGCTCCAGTTAATTTTGTAGTTCATTTCAGAGGTTAGATTTTTTAACTCCAGTTTTGCCGTGCTCAGGGAGTGGAAATACAGAGCAGATGTTTCAGTGTACACACCAAGCAGAGACAAAGTTGAAATAAGTATTTCCTAGTGTCTCACATCCCACAGTGGAGATGCCCCTCCAGGCTTCCTCCAAAATTCAAGGTATTGTGCTCCTTTCACATCTGTTGTGAAAATGCCTTTGTCTTTTATCCTGCTCTTCCTTAGCAAGAGTCTTTCAAACTGGAGCTGGACAGGACTGCTTGCTTTCCATTCTGCAGTTTCACTTAGACTTTTGTCTCTGACTTTCTGCTGACCCAGACTTTAGCTAACCTTTGTCTTTTGCCCATTTTTCTCCCCTTCATATGCCCCTTCTACCCACCCCCAAAAGCATCCTGAAGTGGGATCCAGCTGACACCTATGTGGAGCAGTTAATGTTGCTGTTGCTAGTAAGCTGGGTTAAATGCTGCTTTAATTTGAAACAAGTTCCAGTTAGGCCCTTCCAAGGTGAAGCCCTTTGGTACAGTTTCCAGTAACTAGAGGGAAGAAAGCTCAGAATGGCAGGGTTTTGAGGCAAGGATGGTGTCCTGAAGTGATCAAGTAACTCCAGCTGAGTGAGACAGATGATGATCCTAGAAAAATCACACTGAAGAGTAACTAATTGTATTTTGCTGTACCAGGGTGTGTTTTTCAGAATGAATTGCATGTGGGCTTTGTAGGGTCTGACATTTCAAACTGGATACTTCTGTTTTTCAGATTTGATCCTTGAATGTGTCCTTCTTTTGCTGACTGATCGTTGCTAGATTTGAGGTTTCCCATTTCCCAGAGTGGAACAGCGACTGTGCATGACTATTTTGACATCATACATCAAGAGGCTCAGTTAACTAGAGCTGGTTTTAAAAATATTCATGAGAGAGTCACACAAGGATTGAAGAATTCGCATATTTGTTTTTCTGTATTACAGGGCTGAACAGATCTCTTCTTACTGGGTTTTCACAGGAAAAGGTTGGGATTGTCCCATGATCTGCCTGCTCAAGTTTTTCATGTTGTAAAACCATCTGGGTTTTGCACACAGTGAATAAATAAAGTAAACAGTGGGAAGAACTGTAGTGAGACGACAAGGGGTAATGGGTTCAAACTTAAACAGGGGAAGTTTAGATTGGATATGAAGAAGAAATTCTTTACTGTAAGGGTAGTGAGGCACTGGCCTGGGTTGCCCAGGGAAGTTGTGAACGCTCCATCGCTGGCGGTGTTCAAGGCTGGATTGGACATAGCCTTGGGTGGCATGGTTTAGTGGGAGGTGCCCCTGGCCATGGCAGGGGTGTTGGAACTAGATGATCTTCAGGTCCTTTCCAACCCTAACTATTCTATGATTCTATGGTTCTGTGATTCTATGTTTATGGAACATGCTGGTCAGCACAGCTAATCAGGTTTTTATATCATGACAATAGGACATTGTGCAATGCTCCATCTGGAGAGGAATGGTTGATGGTGTGACGGCTGGGAGTACTGAGTAGAAGACAGTTCTCGCATAGGTGCTGAGCAGTGAAGCTGCAGAACATCAGCTGTGCTTGGTCACATCCCTCACCGATTATTTCAGAAGTAAAATTTTCCAGTTAACTTCCTTTGCCAGATACATACGCTGTACTTAATCCTTCCTCCTTATCTCTGGATGTGGCAGTGACACATTCCAGAGGGTCTCACTGGGCAAAATAGTCAGAGTTCTGCCCCCCCTCTCCAAAGCAATGTTAAGGATACTCAGCAAAGAGTAGCTTATTGACTTGAACATATATCAAAGTGATTACTGGGTATTTCTCATCTTCCTTAAAAGAAACCTAAAAACAACCTGTTTGTTTACTTTGCTGCTCCTAACATGACTTCCTTCTTTCCATGCTCAGTGACTCCTTGTGCTGCTTGCAAACCAGGGACTAGTTCTCTGCTTCAAATTCCTTACCAGCAGCTTCCATTCCCTTGTTTTTCTTGGCAGGTAAAGTGCAAAGCTGTTATGTGCTTTGCCGTTTCAAAAATGTCGGTGGAGTCATGTGGTGTGTTGAGAGATGGCCCTGAAACACTTACGATGAGCATTTCTCTTCAGTTGTCTACACTCTGATTCTGCTTTCTGTTAGCTTGATGTATTCAACGTTGCATTAGACATGACATGTCCCATCATGGAGCTATATGCATAATACAAAAGATTTGACTCTTGAAATGTCAACCTCTGCAGGTATGAGGCTTCCTGTCAAGTTCACTGCAAGCCTTGGGAGACCATTTCACTGTGGGTTTGGTTGGTTTTTAAAGTAGTACACTTGAGCAGACATTGTAAGTGCTGGTGTGGTGAGGAGTGGGTTTCCATCTATGCCTAAGGGGGCCAGGGAGAAAGCAAACCCAGAAAGGGTATGCATCAGAAGGTTTTTTTGTTATGTTGTTGATTGTTGGGTTTTTTTTAATCAAAACTTTAAGAAATAACAAAAGGCAAAAGATAAAAGAAAAGAGATAAAAGACAAAGCTGGAGAACTCTAGAAAGCATTTTTGTGGATCAGAGCTCTCTGATCTTCCCATCTGAAAGTAGGGACGGGAACAAAAGTCCCAAACTAAGCAGATGGCTGGAACTGTGAACAGTGAACCACGAACCGCAGCCAGCAGTTACCTGTAGGTCATGCTGGGAGACTTAAACCCCATGCTGCTGCTCGAAGTGCTTTGCATCTCCCTCCCTTTCTGGGACAAGATATTATACAATCACTGTGTAATCCTCTAGGTGGAGCTGAGTGAATTCCCCCATAGCTGTCTCCCATGAATAGACGAAGGTATTTCACTCTTGGGATTGCTCACTGCTGAGAGTCTGCCTGTTCCTTTGCCCTCTTAATCCAGCCACATGCCCGTGTTACTGCATAAAGTTTTGATGTATGGCTGTATCCATTATTGTTCCTGCTTTCATTTCTGTTAAAGCTATGTTATCCTTTCCAGAAAGGCATAGTTTCCTCATCTGGTAATCAGCTGTGGATATGCAATTGCAACTCCAGTTAACATTAATTCTTATTTGTGTTTAACATGAGACTTTTGAAAAACATTTAAATCTCCAGTGATTCAAGACAGATAGGATTTTTTGTTGGTTTTGGTTGTATAAATGAGAGCTGGGGAGGAGGGGGTCCCCTTTAAAAGGTCAAGCTTTAAGTGTAGGTTTCTCCAACTTCTATATTTAATATAAAAGCATACTCATTAGACATCCTGGTGGTAGAATTAATTTTTAAAAGATAATAAATGGGCATGCATCCCACAGAATTCCAGTATTAAGGGTATTTTTCATCCTGAAACAAATAAGAGTCAAAATCTGGTTTTGCATTGACTTGGAAACTCAGGGAGATCTAAAAGCACAGGTTTTGAGGTGGTGTTCAGCTGGCTCCTTCTAAACACCTGTAGCACCTCAGGCAAGCTGTCATTTCAGTCCTGCAGCCTGCTGTCATCCTCCAGGCAGAGCTGCCTGTTGCGAGTGCTTTTTCCACTGCTAAGTGTAGTGGCTGCCACAGCAAGGAGAGTGAGAAGCAGCATGGGCAAGAGTCCAAGAGGACAGGAATGCAACTAAAATTCCTAGAGGTTATTAATAATCTGGAGTTATGAGAGTGTTGAATGTGGCAAAACCAGAACTTTCCCACTTGGACTGACAAATGAAAAAATTTCCTTTACTGGCCCAGTAATAGCTTTGGATATATTTATATTTTTCAGTTGAAAACCCAAAGCAAATGGATGGATGTTACATAGAACAGAAAGTACCTGTTCCCAAACTGGATCAAGTAATGGAAAGATAAGACAGAACTGCTGCTAGTGTTACAGTATACTTCAAGTTAATGGGTTGGAGGGGGCTTTAAGCAACCTGGTCTAATTTGAGGCGTCCATGTTTGTGTCAGAGGGATGGAACTAGATGATCATTAAGGTCCCTTTCAACCCAAATCATTCTGTGATTTTATGATTCTAAACAAAGTACCATGAAATTCCTGTGTGCTTTCTATTAATAGTTAAAAAGCAGCAGCATCCCATCACATTTCTTATGCTATACAGTCACTCTGTCCTACAGTGCTTACAAGTAGACAGGTACAGTGGTATTGGTAAGTATTTTTGCTTTGTGTTTCAATAACATGAGTGACTGTCCCTGCGCTGGAGCTCCTGCGCCTTTGCATGTCTGCTGTCCACACTCTGTGTGTGGAAGAGTGCTCAGAGTCCTCTCATGCTCCTTTTGCAGCCTTTCACAAGAAGGACCAATTCAAGAAGGTGTGATAAGGAACATGAGTGAAAAGTCTTGATTGTTGAAGGCTTTTTCCATTTTAGCAATTATATCTGTGCTTCCTTGTTTCAGAGGACATAAGAGGAAATTGTAGTTTCAGCTATCTCTGAGGACCTAAAGAAATCTGTTTTCTGGGACTAAATTGTTACCCAGGCACAAAACTGATCCTAACAGAATAGCTAAAAGAATATCAGAGTAACTGAGTATCTTTTTGCTGCTCAAGGCTCTGTCCTTTGCTGAAAACTATCAAATAAAAGGCAAGCACACAGGTCCTGAAGCACTGTCAGTCTTTTAGTTCTGCACAATTATTCTTTGTTTGAATTTCCAGCTATGGTAGAATTCTATTGTGGTCTGGTGCCTTGAGGTGTAAAAGGGAAGGCCTTGAGACACCCCAGAAATAATACAGGCAGAATTTATACACAGTGGTTTGTGCAGTACATGGCACTGCGGTCCTGCATGGGTTTCTGGGTTTCTTCATGTTTGAGATCTTCTGCTAAAGGGGTGGCTGGTAGTGACCTGCAGGGTCTCATTTTCAAGCCTTAAGGGGGGCCACAGAAGCAAACAGACTCATCAGTTTTCAGTAGAGAGTAACTGCTTTTGTCTATGTTCTTAAGTTAAGCCACGTCCTTCAAACCTGCACTTTTAGCAAGTGAAAAACTGAATGTTAGCTGATAACAAGTACTGGTTGATTCATACTCAGAGCTAATTTTTTTTTGGGGGGGGGGGGGGGTTTGTTAGGATATTTAGAGTTCTTTGTCTCTGCCTTGGATTAGGAAGGTGTCCAAGAAAGCAAGTTCATTAAGTGTCGCAAGATGGATCATCAAACAGTTTAGATGAAGAGGCTTGAAGGGGGTGGAGGATATGTGCTTTGTTTTGTTTGTTAATACTTGAAGATCCCCTAAGTAATAACATGTTCCAGCTCTTTGATTAGAACCAAAATATCTTCAAAATGGGCAGAGAGCTTAACTGAAAAGAAAGCATTCAGTTATGTGCTTTCGAGCATGAAATTTTCAGGATATAACCTTACAAGTGATAAGGAACTACATTTGGCACTTTGTCAGCAAAGGGGTTTAACAGCTTAACAAACTGTTTAAAAAAAGTCCCACCCAAAAAACAGCAAACTTTCTGATCCTACATGCACTAATCATCATGGTTAAGATACTTTCTGTCTTCGTATCAAGCTCATAGTCTCAACATTAATTTTATAGAAAAAAATATTTTGGAAATTTTTTTTTATTATAGTGAAAATAAGATAACATTGTGTTCATACCTATACACACACAAAAAGATTAACTGTATATGCACTGAAATACCTCATACTCAGTGTCACCAAGACCCTTCTCAGCTTGTGCACAGCAGATACTACAATACCTTTAAAACATGTCTGATACCAGCCACTACCCACCACTGTGCTTAGCAGGAGCAGCACCAAAGTTCCCAGGGCTGGCAGCCCAGCTGCATAGAGATGAGTCACAAGCTGCTGCCTACTCTGGGCCCAGTTCTTCCCTGCATTGTATGGTTATCATAATCACAGTCCCCAGTGCTCCAGGATGGCTTAGCTGTGCTGCTGCATGGCCAGGAGGCAGTGAGCTGTGCCTCAGAAACTCTGGACCAGCTGTTCTGAGAATCCTTGGGTCACCCAGCAGAATGGGGGCTCTGGTCACAGTGATGCAGCACATATTATTTCCTGATGTGTCGCGTAATTTGGGTTTGCAGTGGTTTATGAAAGCATTTCTTTGACAGATGTTTGACTCAGATAACCATTCCCTGCCACTCAAGGCAAGAAGATACTACACAAGTGTTGCAGTGAGGTTCTCCAGAAGATGTAGAAGAACTGCTTTGAAACATTCGTTTAGCTAAGCTGCCTACAGAAAAGTAATTAATTCTCACTGTCACTTAACTCTAAAAAGAATCAGGTGGCTGTTGGCACATGTGGGCCAAGACCTAGACTACAGAAAGAACAAATAACTTGGCCTTGTTTGCTAGCAAAAGCTGATGTGAGGCTATGAGTGCTCTAACCTTGACAGCCGTGTGAATGCCTTAAGCAAGAGACACGGGGTGATTGAACAGAGCCCACCTTAACAGGTGGTCAGAACTCGTTTTGTAACTTGAAGATAAAACTCCCTTTCTGTACCTCAGAGGTCCCCATCTCAAGTCAGCTATTTTAAAATGCTTCAGGCTTTTTTTTTGGTTTAAGGAATTCTACACTGACTTCCACTAAGCAAAGAATACTGTCATTATTTTCCCTTCCCATAAGAAAGTGCTGCCATCTACCAAATATGCATACACTTCAGTGGTACAGCCTGATTTTGAAACACAGCTCGTGGCAGGGTATTGCCCAGTTCAGTAAAGAAAATTCAAAAATCAGTTGGCTGAATTGAACACTGAGTAAAAACATTTTTTTAAAAGGATGGGCACAGAGGGCACAAATTTTATCATTAAACTATTCATCTTTCTATATAAACAATTAAATCCATTATGAAAGTAAGGATAGGAAACACAACAAATAATAATGTGTATTAACTTAAAATATCAAATTGTCTATGCAAAAAAGGTCACTGTTAGTCACTGAAGCTTCACAGAACATTTTTTGATAGAAGCCCTTTATGCCCCAGCTTGTGTGTTTGCCAGGAACAGCTGGAGAATCAACCGTCCTGGCTTTCAAAACAGGGTTCTGTGCTGCAGCAGCACTGTGCTGCCTTGCTGGGGTGCCCCATGGGGTCACTGGCAGGCAGGGTGATGCTTGCTGTGAGAGCCTTTAGGAGGCCTTCAGGATCCCTGCTGCACTCTGCTTTGCTAATGCTAGTGACAAAATGTACCTCAGGCATCTGTGGAAAGGAACTTTTCTGGTGAGGTTTTGGTTGCATTTATAATGGGAATGCTTTAAAATAATGCTAACACAATTCTAGCACAATCATGTTCCCCTACAAATCATTCACAAAGTATTTCTTCCACTAGTGCTGGATACATGTGAAATTGCTACATACCTGAATACCTGTGAAAGCCTCCAGTGAGGGGGTAAATGCCAAAGAGGGATTTTAAATGTGCATTTTATTTTGGTAGCACATGTATCTTCTCTTACCTGATGAGATTTTTTTGCCATGGTGTACAAACTTTCACTGTCCATTTCAGGGTTAAAGGAAAATGAACTTTCATAACCTCTACCACTTCTGATCACCTCTTAAAAACGTCACTTTACACAGAAAAGCCAGAAGTAATTGAGATAGACATCTGTACATTTTAGCCATTCATGCAAAAAACATCTGTATCCATCCCTGCAATGTTAAGACTATAAGTAACTTTGCAGTTACATCTGAGCCCATTGCTATGGCAACAAGGTAGTCTTTATCTTCCACATGTACTGATTTCGTTTCTTCTTAAAGCAGCCTCCTGAAACGAAAAACAGAGAAGCAATGATTAAGTTAATCTCTTTCAAACACTGAGTTCAAGGCTTGTATGAGGCAGCCCTTACTACTTTCCAGCTGTGGAAAATGTAGATGCTGATCCTTTTCAAGGTGAAAAAATGAACAACTGACATGGGAACATGTGAACTGCTGTTAGTTTCAGTCAAAAAAAAAAAAAAAAAAAAAAAAGGATAGTTGATGATCTTAAATTTTTTGCTACTGTAGCTATTTTTAAAAGGATCCCACAGTATCATAGAATCATAGGATAGTTAGGGTTGGAAAGGACCTTAAGATCATCTAGTTCCAACACCCCTGCCAGGGGCAGGGACACCTCCCACTAAACCATGCCACCCAAGGCTCTGTCCAACCCGGCCTTGAACACCGCCAGGGATGGAGCATTCACAACTTCCCTGGGTAACCCAGTCCAGTGCCTCATCACCCTTACAGTAAAGAATTTCTTCCTCAGATCCAATCTAAACTTCCCCTGTTTAAGTTTGAACCCGTTACCCCTTGTCCTCTCACTACAGTTCCTCATGAAGTGTCCCTCCCCAGCACCCCTGTAGGCCCCCTTCAGATACTGGAAGGCTGCTATGAGGTCTCCATGCAGCCTTCTCTTCTCCAGGCAGAACAGACTCAACTTCCTCAGCCTATCTTCATATGGGAGGTGCTCCAGCCCCCTCATCATCCTCGTGGCCCTCCTCTGGGCTTGTTCCAACAGTTCCATGTCCTTTTTATGTTGAGGACACCAGAACTGCACACAATACTCCAAGTGAGGTCTCACAAGCTTTCAGACTGCCTGTTAGCTGTAATTTGCTGCTTGCTACAGGGAGAGCAGAGTTCATAAGAACATGTATGCTACTAATTCATTCCTTGATGGCCTTTTCCATGACTGGCTCTCACCAAAGCGCACAGGTCAGCTTGGTTAACTGTTTGGGGCTCTAAGCTTTATGCTCTGGTAAGTGCTGCCATACCAGACAGGGCTGTACTACTGTCTGTCAGGTTATAGTTAGTTGCCGAGTCTTGAGAACTCAAGATAAACCCACTTTTAAAATTTCTATTTTAAATAGAGTAATACGCAGTAGTAAGTACACTACAAGAGTTAAGAACGTTGAATCTGTGCTTTCAGGGACCTAAATTAATGTCAGTGCTTCTCCGAAACCCCTTAATTCTGGGATTCCTCTTCAATGCTTTTAACATACCTTCTGGGGTTATCTATTTTTGACACTGATTATTTTAAGTACTTTCAAAGGATTGATCTTCTTCAGAAATAATGTTGAAATCTTAACCTCTAGTGTTCCAGCATTTATAGACCCTTGATATGAAAAAATCCAGGAATGTAGTAAAGGGCACACAAAAAGACAGGAAAGGCGTTAGTTATCCAAGTAAGACATTTCACTCACATCTGATGCTGCCTGACAAACTCTGCAAACTGACGGTCTTTAGCATAGAGCTCTATAATTCGAATTCTGTCCTGAATTTCCTAGAATACAAGAAACACACTGTAAGTAGATAACAGAAATCAGAATACTACTGAAATAACTGATTTATGGGTTTTGGAAAATAAAATTCCCATGTTTTGCTCTTTCAAGGAGTAGAGTTTGAAAAGGGGCACAACCAATACTAAAATTTGACTTTATTCTGTTTTCATTTTTAAATTAAGCACTTGGAATCCAGTAATACTTTACTTTTAAATCAAAACCAGAGCTTGGACAGTGTGAGACACATCAGCAGCCTGTTACAAACCATTTATATCTCATAGATCCTTTGCCTACAAGCCCAGCTACAGGCTGGATTCACACCTCTCACAGGATCTTAAGGATCTGTGGTTAGTTCTTAGATGCAAAAATCCCTTATCTTTAGCTAATCTAGCATAAACCCTGGATAATGTGTATACAGGAAGAAAGGAGAGGAGGTGATCTAACTTGCAGTTTATAGAAATATGTATACTTTAAAAAAAAAACAAACAATCAAACAAGGAAACTGTAGAAATGCCTGGATGCACCAGGTTCTCACTGTATAACTAGTCTTACATAAGGTAGCTGGCACAAACCTCCTCAGCTCTCATGAAGTCATTTAAGAAGTCAGCTCCCTCATCATGTGAAATTCATTACACTTCAGAACACACCCATTTCCTTCTCAGTACCTAATAGCAAGTGGGGAAGGGAATCCTTTTTCTCTTCCCTTTAGTAGTTGCAATAGCCATAGCTCCAGACTGTTTCTCCAGAGCACAGACATTGGGAAAAGAGTGGGCCCACCTCTTCGGTTACAAGTGTGAAAAAAGCTTATTGTTTACATGATCTTTTCCATGCCACTGTGAAAACAAAGTAATTTACCTCTTTAGTAAGCTCACTGTTTTCATAAATGTGCCTGATCTCTTCACTGCTGTAGTCTGTGGATGTCTCTGCACTGGTGGAGCTGTAGGATGTTAGTTGTGGGTATCTCCGATAATAATGGCTGTAGCCAGTCGTGTCACTTTCGTACATGGGGTTGTATTTAACTGCATTCTCAACAGATGAGAGGCTGTCACCCTGCCTGGGGAAGCAAGAAACAAACTGTGATCTTCTTTGCAGCCTTGAAAGGCAGCAGGCAGATTAAGGAGGTCTGGCATATGGAAGCGCCTGTACATCCTATTCTTATAGCAGATGTGTTTCAAAATAATAGATGGTGTCACTTACCCCTGTGAGTCCTCAGTGTCACTCTTTGTGTACTGGTCTCGAAGGGTCCTGGCCAAGAAGAAGATGACAGCAGATGCCACAAGAAGGAATCCTGCTACAGAAGCAATTGCAATACCCACAACCAGTGGCTCTGACACATATTCTTCACAGTGTTCCCCTCTGTACCACCAGTTCTCTCCCACACGACACCTGCAACAAGGAAACACGGGGAAATTAAACACCAGCAAAATCTTTGGTTAATGTAAATGTATTTAACTTCCTGTATGATGTGCCCTCAGTTAAGGCACCTCAGTAAATACCTCTGTGTGTTCAAGCACCAACATACTTTTATTATTGTAAACAGCCTTTTTGGTATAGAATCATAGAATAGTTTGGGTTGGAGGGGACCTTTGAATGTTATCTAGGCCAGCCCCCCTGCAACAGGCAGGGCCATCTTCAACTAGGTCAGGCTGCCTTGAATGTTGCCAGGGATGGGCCATCTACTCCTTTTGGGCAACCTGACAGAGTGTTTCATCACCCTTGTGAAAAAATTCTTCCTTATATCTAGTCTGAATCTACCCTCTTTTGATTCAGAACCATTACCCCTTGTCCTATTGCAACAAGCCCTGCTAAAAAGTTTGTCCCCACCTTTCTTCTAAGCCCCCTTTAGGTATTGGAAGGCTGCTCTAAGGTCTCCTGGGAGCATTCTCCAAGCTGAAAAACTCTAACTACTGGACTGAGTGAAGACAGGTAAAATAATGAAATGGATAATGCATTTGTGATAGAAGAAGCCTGTGGGGTTTTTTTTGCAATTTAGAGGATCTTGTGATGTGTTAAAACTAGAAGACATTTAGCCTAAGTAAAAAGTTAGGCCTTGACTGAGCCTTGCACATGACATATGGAACACTGTAAAGGTAGAAAGCAAGTTGTCTTAATTATCTTGTGAGGTAAGTACAATTGAAAGGTGTGTTAAACAAGTAGAATGTTTATAGTGTCATGAACTCCATGATAGTTAGTTAAATAAAAACAGAAAATAAATTGCTAGAAAGAAGTGTGCATCCAAGATTTGTATCCTTAGAATGGTTGGCCAAGACAGCATCCAGTATTTGTATCTGCCTCTAGTTTTGAACATAAGAACCTTAATACTAACTTTAAATATACCATTAAAACCATATTTGCATTATAGAATCATAGATTGGTTAGGGTTGGAAAAGACCTTAAGATCATCTAGTTTCAGCCTCCTGCCATGGGCAGTCCCTGCCTCACACTAAACCTTGTCACCCAAGGCTCTATCCAACCTGGCCTTGAACACAGCCAGCGATGGAGCATTCACAACTTCCTTGGGCAACCCATTCCAGTGCCTCACCACCCTCACAGTAAAGAACTTCTTCCTTATATCTAACCTGAACTTCCTGTTTAAGTTTAAACCCATTACCCTGTGTCCTCTCTTCATGCAGTCCCTGATGAAGAGTCCCTCTCCAGCATGTTTTCTATAAAAACTGAAGGAATTGTAAGGTGTTCTCACTATGCAAAGCAATTAACTTTATTAATAAGAAACATCACTAAATTAAGTCTTCTAACATAAGTTTCAAAAATAGTTTCTGAAAGTAGTAAGCAATACGTTGAATTTTTCAAAAAGTTCTTACTGAATACTGGCTGGACTATGCTTGAGTTCAGATACTTACCTGCTTGTCATTAACACAACTGTACAAACATTATACAATATATAATACATCTGGAATAGCATCCATTTGTGTAGCTTTGAAAGCATTTTTATTTTTCCTGGTAACTGCTGGGACTCCAAAATTTACTTCAGAGGTGTTCTAGGTAAACTTATTTAAAATCACTTGAAGGAACATAAATAATAACTACTAGTAGTAATATTCATTTTTTCAGTAAGTCTTCTTTTGCTAGGTACATTTTGTTTTTAAAACCAGACTGTTAATATTGCTTGAAAAGGAAAAAAATAAGTGCAATGTCAGAGGGAGCATCAGTTTTTCTGTATTTTGTAGTAAGTCTTTTCCCTTACCTGTAAAACACAGAGATCCTGTTTAAATGCATCTATATCTTTTTAAAAGCAAAAATTTGAACCAAGGTTCTGCAATCTTCTTATGAATCACACATATTTTTTCCCAAATGGCCATTCAACTATGACTTTTTCCTAACCAAGAACACTATTTTTAATATATTTATGTTGTATGAATGTGCCTTTCAGATATGAAGTAAGTTTTGTGGTGGAATTAACTCTCATATGTTTTGACAGTGTTTAACAGTTTGCTACTTGAGAAAACCTCTGGAGATTAATTCTGTCCCCAGAGGTCAATGAAGGTGATTTGAATAGCTGAGTATATTCCATTACTACTGTTTATCCTAGTTGGTTTTATTTCCTGATGTTTATTTTCTATTAAAGAAATGTGTTAATATCTCACTTCTGATGTATGCATATATACATATGAATATATATAATGTATATATATAATATATAAAATATATATATCCCACTATTAAGTGGGACCTCCACTCAGCAGCATAACATGAATGATAATCCTTATAATCTCACTTACTACACATAATCTTAGGGTATTTTGCACAAATCTTACAGAATGCTACAAGAGAGGAGGCAGTAAGGGCTTTTCATACAGGCAGCACATGCTTCAAGCAGTGGGATGACCTACCTGCAAATGGCCCCTTGCCCAGGGCTTATGTCGCACTTGCCATCATTCAGGCAGAAGTTTGGTTGCAGATCACAAATGCTGTTGCATGGCAGCCCATCAATGCTTAGGTAGCCAGGATTGCAGACACACTCGGCTTCCCCACTCCAGCGATTTACTAAGCATTCAGAGAACTCATTGCAGGCCTGGAACTTGCAGGGATCAGCTTGTTCACCTGAGAGTACACAGAGCAGAAAATACTAATGCTAGAGGAGAAGCTCAACTGAGGCAAAGCACTGGCTGGCTGCTGCCGTTTTCTGTAATGGTCTCTTTGTTAAAATATTCCCCCAAAATCCAGCATGTGTCCTTCTTGAAAAACAGAAGGTTCTGCTAAGGTGAACAAGCACTAGGGTGCATGCCTCTGCCTGCACATTGCAAGTCCGTGTCACGGCTAAGACCACCCACCAGGCCAATTGAAAATGCAAGTATACAGTGTTCTTTTTCTTACTGGAATGTGCAGTACCTCCGATGTTCTCTGCCTGCTGGAACTGTAATGAGTAAAACACAGCTGATCTCCAGTATTTCTTGTGTCATGGGTTCACTAGTAGCAGTCATTTTTCTCCTTCTTGGTAGCTGGTGCGGCGCTGTGTTTTCGGCTTTCAGCCTGGGAACAGCGCTGGTGGCACTGATGTTTATAGTTGCGCCTTAGAGTGTTTGGTTTGACCAGGGACTTTCTGAGTCTCATGCTCTGCCAGGGAGAGGGAGGAAGCCAGGAGGAGGCAGAGACAAGACACCTGACCCAGGCTGACCAGGGAGGTATTCCATACCACAGCACGTCATGCCCAGGATGGAAAAACTGGGGGCAGGAACCCAGAAGATTGGAGTGCACGCCTTGGTCGTCGCGTGGTGAGCAGTTGTATCCTCTTCCCTTGTATTTCCCTGGTCATTATTGTTAGTGGTGGTAGCAGTAGTGATTTGTGTTATACCTTAGTTACTGGACTGTTCTTATCTCAACCTGTGGGAGTTACATTCTTTCCATTCTTCTTCCCATTCCCCCCACCTCAGAGTGAGGGGGAAGAAAGAGGGGGGAGTGAGTGAGCAAACTGCATGATTTATGGCTTAAACCACAACATCTTGTTACAGAAAACCTAGGCAATGTACAAGAAAAGGGCAAAGGGACTTTGAGCGCTTGTCGCCTCCTGTGCTGGGGTTTGCCTTTTTGTCTGCAAGGAGCGCAAACTTGGAGTATTTGAGATACCTCACTTGGACCAAGTGTAAGAGGCTGGCATACAGTTAAATGATCAGTATTGGAAGATTTGTCATGCAAATTAGACCATCTGTATTGAAGAGCTACCTCAGAAGAACAGTTACCAATTGCCAACAGATGAGCACTGCTATTCTTCTTTAACCTTAAAACAGGAAATATTTCTGAGTTGCCTTTATGGTAAACTCATGGCTAACTTGGAAAGGGGAAGAACTTTCTCCCTGTATCAGAGGACAGAAATAAGAGAGCCTGTAACTTTTTAGTGCAACCAAGACCTTGCCACAAGAATGAGGCAGCAGCTGTTGCCTGTGCAGATGCCCACCTGGCAGCTAAACTGGCAAATAACCACATGGAGTAAGGTCAAACTGCACATGAAACTAAGCACAAGACAGATGAACGCCACTGTTCTTGCTGAGCAGCCTTCCTTCTCACTCCCTAGTGAAAGTGCAGCAGCACTTTGCAGAGTATTACTTCAGCCAACTTTGGCTCCATATTTCTATGTGGGCCCTATACGGTTTGCTTAGTCTGGGTCACACTTTGATTTTTATCTCTTTAGTCCCTTAACAGGGACTGTCTGTCTTTCTAAAGCCCAGCCTGTGAGAAGCAATTGGGCTGTTTCTGAAGTGCCGGGATCCTTTTAAGTCCTTAAAGCAGAAGTTGCTCTAAATCCCTTTCACTAAAATGCATTTCCCTCCCATCCTTACCTGATTCCACATCCAGGGAGTATTTATCAATGGCCAGATTCATGGTGTGATACGCAGTGTTGCAAAAGTCCTCCAGGATCATGTACACAGCATTGGTGACATTCCGAGGCACAGGTTTGGCAAATTTCATCCGACTGTTCACCACAATGCTGCCATTTCTGAAGTTGAGGATTTCCAGATTCTGGAAGCCCGTCAGATTTGACTGGAGGTAGGGCACCAGCTGTAACACAGGGGACACAACAGAAAAGCCCACTCTTTGAATCTCTGCTCAAGCCAGTTGTATTAGTGTTGTGTCAGACAGCAGGAGCCTGAATTATTTTATCCAAATCCTGCAGCAAGGGCATTAAAACTTTACCCAGTTGAGGCCTGTGCTGGCAGCCTGCCAGAAGCCCAAGTACTTCAGGCAGTTCTTAAGAGTATCCCAGTTTGCAGGCAGCTTATAAAAAACCTACAGTTCAGAAATGTGGCTCTTGGGATATACAGAGTGCTCTCCCCTGGTCAAAGCATTGGGCACACTTGCCATTTCACAGGGTATTTGCTTCACACAAGTTCCCTTTCCCTCTCTCTCCCTTGCTCCCTTCATCTTCTGCAACAAAATGTTAATTTCAGTCAGAAGAGGGTCATTTCCTATTTAGAATTTGACAATTACAGCCGCATAACCCCTATGGAGCTTTGCTAGCCATCAGCCAATTTAGGAATAGCGTAGTTCCCTGAACTTGACACACTTGAGAGATGGGCCAGTGCAAATCTGATGAAGTTCAACAAGGCCAAGTGCAAGGCCCTACACCTGGATCAGGGCAATCCCAGGCACAGCTACAGGTTGGGCAGAGAATGGATTAAGAGCAACCCTGTGGAGAAGGACTTGGGGGGTATCTGTTGGCGAGAAGCTCACTGTGACCCAGCAGTGTGTGCTTACAGCCCAGAAAGCCAACCGTATCCTGGGCTGCATCAAAAGGAGCATGACCAGCAGGTTGAGGGAAGTGATTCTCCCATCTACTCCTCTCTCACAAAACGCCACCTGCAGTACTTCATTCAGCTCTGGGGGTTGGAACTAGATGAGCTTTAAGGTCCCTTCCAATCCATTCTATGATTTTATGATAACTACCTCTTTTTTAGGATGGGTTGAATGTTTTACAGGAAGTTACCTCATCAGAGTCCAAATTTATTTACTTCTCTCTCCCTATAGACTAAATACAGAGGACTCCAGAAGCAAGTAAGGGGAGGGTTGTAGTGACCTCAGCTACACTGCTGCATTTATTAACAACAGCAGAATATCCAGCCCACAGCACTAAAAAGTTATACTTTAGAGAAACTACCAACTGAGTAAAAGACATACAACACACCCCAACCCACTGTCCATTTCCAGGCAGAGTTTACACATAGAGGGACACAGACAGTATCTCTAAACACCAGTCTTGAGTTGCTCGCTGCAAAAGACAGCCAACAAACTATTATTTACCAACATTTTTGTTCTACTTGGTAATAGGCATTTTGAAGAAGTGGCCCTTACCAGTTCCAAGAATCGCTGCTCCAACGCTTTATATTCAGGGGAGTTTTTATTGAACAGGTCCTCTGAGAACATCATGTTGGTAACCCGAAGACTGAAAAACACCACTAGAGCTCTTGAGGGGACAGGAGTACTATAGCCATTTTCACGTGTGGCCCAAGCCACACTGGCCATCTCTGTGGACTGAACATGAGTTGTTAGCTCCACGTGACTTTCAGTCATGCTTCTTCCCTCCTCAGTTAGCTCAGGAGAAAAGTGGACAGGGCTCACATGATCCAGGTCCACTGAAACATCCAGGACTCTCATAGTTTCATCTCCCAGCTTTGTTGAGGTAGCCACAGATGATGACACCATGGATCCCACAGGAGGGAAATGGGAGGGAAGCTCAACAGTGTTGCTTATTGCACTCACTGTTACATAAGAGTTCATAACAGTGCTGAAGCCCACAGGAACATCTGCATCATGGTCTGTGCCACCCTCTCCAGCAAAGCCCTCTAGAACAGTGGTCTGATCTATTACAGAAGGAACTGCAGTCACAACTTGAGTAACTGGTGGTATTGCTGAATGTACTGTCTGATCTAGTGAGTTTTCTAGTGCTCTGTCAGTAGGCCAGACACCAGCAGGTTTCTTCACTGCTGAGTCAGTAGCATCTTGGCCTGCCAGTGACGAGTCTAGGGTTTGCTGCTCTTCTGTGGAAGCATCAGTGTCTTCCATGGAAACATCAGGGTTGACTGTGGAAACATCAGGGTTTACCATGGAAAAAGTTGCAGTCAGAATAGTTTTTGAGGAGCTTGTGTCCCAGTGGCCTATTGTAGCAGCTTCAGTTACGTCTGACTGCTCCACTGTGAGTAGTTCTTCTGTCATTGTCCTGTCTTCATTTTGGTGTTTAACTGCTCCAGAAATGATGTTCTGACCTATACTGGACTCTTCAGGCTGCTCCATACTGACAGTCCCTGTAGATGCAAGGAGAGTATCTTCCACAGAGAGACTAGTATTGCGTGGTGAGACAGGGGCCTCTTCAGTTGGCATGTCTACAAAAGAATGATCCACTGAGGGCTCCAAAACCAAGGATGGTGTAACAAAAGAAATGTACTTGCTCAATGTTTGTATCTGTGTAGATGGTTCTGCCGGTGATGGCTCTTCTGTCTGTAACAGAGGTACCTGCTGAGTTGTAGTCTCTGGAAAGACAAATATTTCAGATTCATCAAGGAAATCTTCTATTAGATTGGCCATACCTTCATTCTCCTCTTTGGAAGGACTGTTTTCTAATTTATTCTTAGAGTTAAGAATATAGTCTAAGATCATGCCTTCAGGAATATTGTCAGTTCTAATTAGCAAAGACTCATTGTCATCTTCAAGCCAGTTGTCAGCACCAGGGTAGAAAACTGGTTCCAGTGTTGCATCTTCCCAAGGCCAAATACTTGATTCCATTTCTTTTCCTGAACCATCAAAAGCTGAACCAGACCCATCATCATATATAACTCTGTCTCCAAGATATATTCCGTCTTCCATAGGGTGGTATTCTAAGGGAAAAGGAATTTCTTCCACAGGCTTATGTAGCACAGAGTCTGCATTGTTACTGCCTGCAGGACTACCCTGAGTTACTTCTTCCTTCTCAGCAGATTCTGTTTCTTTAATACCAGTCTCTATGATTGAGGAAGAGGCCACTGTTGGTGCAGAAAGCAGAGGAACTGCATAATCATCTGTAGATGGAGGTTCTTCAGGCACGAGGTGAGGAGGATGCAAAGGCAAAAGGTTTTCAGATAGACTAGTATCTTCAAACCATAAAAATAAAAATAAATTTCCAATTAGATATGATAAATATGATAAACAATTTCCAATTATTGTGATAGAAAGTGTCAAATTACATTCATTTTACTGTTTGCACATCTGTATTAAACATGTTTTCGTGATGCCCTGCCCATGGGAGGGGGATTGGAACTAGATGATCTGAAGGGCCTTTCCAATCCTGACTATTCTATGATTATATGATACATCCCAGCCTTTGTGTGCCGAAGTCAGAAGGACCCCTAGTGACTTCTCCCACTTTTCATTCAGATATTCTATGGGCCGAGTGAAGAGATAAGAAAATACTTCTGTGCAATTAAATATCATGTGAGTACCACTTCCCGAAGGGGTAAACATTATTGGCTGTTACAAACGTTTTACCTTAGCATATTATTATTGGACACATGCATGCAGGAAAGGTAAAAACTACCAGGGAAAGACATGCAATTTTTTAGACCTTTCTGAAAAGTCATTTGGTGAACTATACCTTAGTGAGTATCAGAAAACATTGGCATCCAAATTTAAGCTTCAGTCAACAGCATTAACTTACCATCTAAAGAACTGGAGGCTGAAAGCCATTCCAGAGAGTCCACAGAATCATGCCTTAACTCTGGTGCAGTGACAAAATGAAGAGTTGGATTTGCATCCTTTAAATTCAGTCCATCAGGCAAGGAAGTGATGTCAGTCTCTGAGGAGAGCGAAGCTTCAGGTGGCAAACTGCCCTGAGAGTCCGGATTTCCTGGTCTTAGCTGGATTTCATTGCCATTGGACTGTTCACTATCTGAAGTGGAATCTGATTTGGTGAAATCAGAGGGCAAGGTATTGCTGACAGTAGATTCATCTGCTGAAGGGCGTTCAGCTAAAAAGGCGCTGTCCTGGAACATAAACCCACTATTAATATTTCCACTATTACAGGGGAAGCACTAGCTGCCTGTGTTGGGCTGCAAACATAGAGGGTGTTAAGAGCAGCCAACAGCAAAATCGGGTACAACTGTCTCTGCAAGAATAAAATGGGCAGCAGCAGGAGGGGCTAAACTGAGAGGACTGGCAAATATACACCCTTGGCTAATCATGTGTAATGAACACGTGAAATGCACATCCTTGTGACATGTATTTCATGTCCAGTCATGTCCACTAAAAAGGGAAAGAAACAATTTGGATTTTTTGGAGTGTAGCTTCCCTTAAAAGAAATTTACTGTCTACACCCAGCCTATTTCCTCTTCTTTACTGAGAAAATGGATCTGTCTGTTTCTAATTAAACCAAAGAGAAATGCCTGCCTTCCTAAGGCATAAAGAGCTCTTAACAGCTATTATTCATCAGCTGCATAATCAATACAGTAATTATTATAGTTATTATGACACATAAAATTATTAGTTATTATGACACATAAATACAGTAATTATTATAGTTATTATGACACATAAAACAGTTTAGGAGCTGAGCATGAATGTATGCATGCCCTGTCGTCATTTATTGCTATCTTTTAGTATGTGGGTGTGAGAACCCAGGAGGGAAACAGCCCATAATGTAAAGAAGGGCATTTAGAACCCGGAATAACTTTGGTCTTGAAGCCAAGATACCTGCACAGGAAGATAAAACATTTGTGAGCAGTAATGATGAACAACAAAGAACATGCACCATGACTTAGTGAATTGTTCGAAATGTGAAAAAAGAATTTGTTTGTAAATATTCAATTTGCACACCATTTTCTTACTACTCCATATCCCAATCATTATTTGGTTTACTGTTAGAATACTTGGCACATTTCATCTTTGAATATTAATCTGTCTCTCATGCGGGAATTACATTGAGAAAAAACAAGAAAAGATTAAATTATTTGGTTAAGGTTACAAAAGCAACCTGACAGCCTAAAACTGAGGGATTCATGTGGCTACCTGCACAAGTATCAATGCTCTTTCCTTTACTTCATCAGCATGAATAACAGGAAGAATCCAAATACTTTTCAATTTGAAATTTTACTCCTTGTTGAAACATGGGTGAAACAAACTTTCAGCTTCATTCAAACTGCATTTGAATGCTTTGGAAGCAAGCCACTTCAGGTATCTTCATTAATTTATTTATCTACCTGTATCAATCACATTTTTATAGCTGGTTATTATTCCACCACTAACTCCTCACATTTTTTAATTTGTATGGTAACAATCAGTTGAAAAGTATATATGCATCATATAGACATGTGCTCCAGCAATTAGCTTTTCTTGGCAAAACTGACCACTATAAATAAAGCTGTAAAAAAAGTTACTGTGCAAAATTAGAAACAAATTACACATATAAATTCCATAAAGAATGAATATGGACAAGCAGCAATAGCTTCACAATACTTCTTTTTTCTAGGTGAGCATATAGTTGCCAGGGATTGCACTTCATTTATTTGAATGTGGATAGAAGTTCCTATGACAACTAACATTATTCAAAGATTCTTGTTACAGTGCAATATATTATATTAACAAGTTTAATATCATATTGGCAAGCTCTGTTTTTTGCTAATATCTTTTGAAAGCCTTGCAAATATGACAGATGACTGCCAACACAGAACCTCCTCCCTGATTTTCCATTTTCTGCTGCCAGAAAGGCATTGTATTTAGCAAGCCAGAGCATTCTACCTGTTACAGCTCAACAGAAATAACAATGAAATACGGGTTTCAAAACTAGACTTGTTTTTTTCTTCACTTTTTAAGAGGGCTGTACAACTCTAAGAAAAGAATTGATGACTAGTTGGTACCGTCTGCTAGCAATCAGATAGTGAAGTCATGACAGCTCCACATTATGTCACGAGTAATAGAAATGTGATAATACAAATCCATTTATTCTCAAATCAGCTAAGAAATATAGCAGTAAATTTCTTTTCCAGAGATGACAGTTGTACTTAACACTATCTACTTGAACCCTAATGGTTTGACTTCTGTGGAAGTAACTGACTAATCATTTCAGCCTTGTTTAATCATGTTTATGATTTTCTTAAATTTATCTGAATTTACTCCCCAAATTATCTATGTATTGAAGATTGCACACAGCAAGTTTTTGGGTATCTTATACATAATTAAGTGTTTTTGTCTGAAGACACAATGACATTATTATTCATAGTCTATGATTAGAAACCAGAAATGTTTCTTGTACATACTGTTCCCTAAAACTGGTTTGACATTTATTATTGCAAACCTACCTCTACTCTAAAATCTTCTTGCCTGCACACCTGTCAGAGTATCCACTGAGAGAATGTGAAGATGGCAGAACTCTTTATCTTACTAAAATAAACATCTGCAACATTTAAATCTAGCTAGATAGCTTCATATAAGAGAAAGCCCTTTCCACACTTTTAAACTAAATTCATCTTTATCCACACCATGTTTAAGCTATTATGGCAAATCCATATGAATTTGCATTTTAGAAATCCATGATTCACTTTTAAAACCTATGGAATACGGGCATGAAATTAAGGATATTATACCTGCAACCATTCTAAAAAGAATATTTGGGTTCTTTGAAGTGACTATGAATTTTGCTTCCATAAAGATTTCAGAAGTTGATCTGAAATTAAATGTGTCACATAGAATCATAGAATAGTTAGAGTTGGAAAGGACCTTAAGATCATCTAGTTCCAATACCCCTGCCACGGGCAGGGACACCTCCCACTAAACCATGCCACCCAAGGCTACGTCCAATCCAGCCTTGAACACCGCCAGGGATAGAGCATTCGCAACTTCCCTGGGTAACCCAGTCCAGTGCCTCACCACCCTTACAGTAAAGAATTTCTTCCTCAGATCCAATCTAAACTTCCCCTGTTTAAGTTTGAACCCATTACCCCTTGTCCTATCACTACAGTCCCTCATGAAGAGTCCCTCCCCAGCATCCCTGTAGGCCCCCTTCAGATACTGGAAGGCTGCTATGAGGTCTCCACGCAGCCTTCTCTTCTCCAGGCAGAACAGACACAACTTCCTCAGCCTATCTTGATACGGGAGGTGCTCCAGCACCCTGATCATCCTCGTGGCCCTCCTCTGGGCTTGTTCCAACAGTTCTATGTCCTTTTTATGTTGAGGACACCAGAACTGCACACAAGACTCCAAGTGAGGTCTCACAAGAGCAGACTAGAGGGGCAGGATCACCTCCGTCGACCTGCTGGTCACGCTCCTTTAGATGCAGCCCAGGATACGGCTGGCTTTCTGGGCTGCGAGCACATTCTGTTGCTGGCTCATGTTCATTTTCTCATGGACCAACACCCCCAAGTCCTTCTCTGCAGGACTGCTCTGAATCTCTTCTCTGCCCAACCTGTAGCTGTGCCTGGGATTGCTCCCACCCAGGTGGAGGACCTTGCACTTGCCATGGTTAAACTTCATCAGGTTGGCATCAGCCCACCTCACAAGCATGTCAAGGTCCCTCTGGATGGCATTCCTTCCCTCCAACGGATCAACCGAACCACACAGCTTGCTGTCATCGGCAAACTTGCTGAGGGCGCACTCAATCCCACTGTCCATGTCACCAACAAAGATGTTGAACAAGACTGGTCCCAACACCGATCCCTGAGGGACACCACTCGTTACTGGTCTCCAGCTGGACATTGAGCCATTGAGCACAACTCTTTGCGTGCAGCCACCCAGCCAGTTCCTTATCCACCGAGTGGTCCACCTATCGAATTGATGTCTCTCCAACTTAGAGACAAGGATGTCATGTGGGACAGTGTCAAACACTTTGCACAAGTCCAGGTAGATGACATCAACTGCTCTACCCCTGCCCACAAGTTCCGTAGCCCCATCATAGAAGGCCACCGGATTGGTCAGACAGGATTTCCCCTTACTGAAGCCATGCTGGCTGTCACCAACCACCTTGTCATTTTTCATGTGCCTTAGCATGCCTTCCAGGAGAATCTGCTCCAAGATTTTGCCAGGCACAGAGGTGAGACTGACTGGTCTGTAGTTCTCTGGGTCATTCATTTTCTACTTCTTGAAAATGGGGATTGTATTACCCTTTTTCCAGTCGCTGGGAACTTTACCCAACTGCCATGAGATTTTCAAATATAATGGACAGTGGCTTAGTGACTTCACTTGCCAGCTCCTTCAGGACCCGTGGATGGATTTCATCAGGTCCCATGGACTTGTGCACATTCAGGTTCCTAAGATGGTCTCGAACTAGATTCTCTCCTTCAGTGGGCCTAGGATCTTCATTCTCACAGTCCCTGTATCTGCCTTCCAAGACTTGGGTGGTGTGGTCAGAGCATTTTCCGGTGAAGACTGAGGCAAAGCAGTCATTAAGAACCTCAGCCTTCTTCAAATCCAGGGTAGCCATTTCTCCTGATAGCTTCCGGATCATTATCTCATAATAAACTTAGTGAAAATCTACCACCAAGCATAGCTGGACCTGGATTTTTTAGGACCAGTTTTTGCTCTTGGAAGCCATGTCTTTGTTACACAACAGAGTGCAGAACAGAAACCTGCTGGGTAAATCCTTAAGCTCAGGCAATGCTCCATCATTCAGCAGTTCTAGCTACTGGCAGAACAAATTGACTTGATCTCAGTGTTGCTGGCACCTAAGTTGGTATCTTTGCTTAAAGTCCATTTGCATTGTGCAGACATGGTCAGGGATACTAAGTCTCCTGTCCAGCGGAGAACTCCAGTCTATGTCCTCGGTTGTTCCAGAGGTAGAGGAGATAATTACAGATTCAAGGGGAAAAGAAAGAAACCACAGCTTATTATTGTTTCCTTTGCTGATGTTAAGGGAATGAAGTCCATTTTAAAACTGAACTGAGAATTTTCTGTGAAAGCAATACAGTAACAAAAGGAGCATATGACACTTAACATTATATCTCTTATAACAATCAGCTTCAGTGCTTACATCAATTTCTCACTTTCCAAAGAGAGGTAGTGTTGTGGGAAGAATCATGTCTTTAGAGCAATCTACAGTCCAAACGTAAGAAGCAAGGCCTCGCTGTACAGCTGGGAACACAGTACTGTCATGTAATATAAAATTATAACAGAAAACTGTTGTGCAACATATATCAAATTATCAGATGAGAGATTTCACCAGGTTTTACTGTAGTATAAGGTGTGCTTTCATTACTACGTATTCTGCATGAACAACAGGATAGAGAAACTGAGTGCTGACTGCATTTCTACGTTGCTGAGTTAAGTTGTTCAAACATGTCCAAAGACCACTGCTCAGAACCATACTTACATCAAACTCTGGGCGCTCCAGCACAACTGAATGCTCAGTAATCCAGGATGGGTCTTCTGGTATAGGGTGTAGTATTTCTTTCACTGAGGAAATACAAATTCTTGGGATATAAAGGCTGCAGTAGCAGTAAGAGGAAGCTGGTTTGAAAGACTAACTGAAAAAACTTCTCTCATGTCAGATTCATGAGTAAAATCTTTTCAAACTGTTTTCCAGTGAGATTTCATTTCTGGAAATGCCCCCAGCTCACTAACAGGAAGTATAAAGTAGTTATGAGAACAGAAGGGTGGACAGCACTCCTCCACCACCTCTAGCAGGACTGGTGAATATTCAACAGTAAACCAGGTAGTTCCTTTGTGTTGCTCAAGGCTACTAAGCTAAAGGACATCTTGGTGCAACATTCATCATGTGAACCACATTTCCCCTTCTATTCCTGTTAATTTTTGGAAGCACTACTGAAATTTCATACCACAAAATTCAGCATCAAAGGAAAAGAAGACACTAGTCTAACAGGGTAAGTGACTTGCCCTGGTTAAGATCAGAACAAAACAAGCTGCAACGAAGTTGTTTTTATTGCATATTTTTAATTATTCAGAGGGCAGCTGCATAATTTACTCATCTGAGATTTATTTTATAAAACTTCAGATGTGTGGCCCACCCATGCATCATAATTAATACGCACCATTAGTAAGCTGGAGAGAGTTAGGGTCTAAAGACAAGGAAGCGTTTCCAAGCAAGGCATTTTTCTGGAGGATTTCGGCAATATAATCTTGGAAATCACTGATGGTGTACACAACTGTTGGATTATCATCTATATCCATAAAGGAGTTATCCTCCACCTTGTTGGAATGAAGGTTAATCAGGTCCCAGGTGGCATTGTTGATGGCTTTTCCATCAAATGTAACAGCAAAGTGAACTTCCACCCCACTTCTGCTGTACAAAGAGAACACAGATGAGAGATGCAAGGTTTTCCAAGGTATAGCAAACACTATGATTTTTTTTCCTAAGACCCTGTGTCAGTACCTTTTTTAATAAAAAATGTATTGCTTTAAAGGATTCTGAATAAAAATAATTTCTGCACATTTGTGTTTCACTGCTTGTGTTTTCCACCACTGCAAAGCTCTCCGGAAGAGACTACCAGAACCTGACAGCTGGCCTGGCCCCAGCCCTGTGTTTCTTTCTACTCGTGAATGATAGACAGAACACAAGCAGACCACAATGTTGATTTTCTCCCAGCATTATTAATGGGCCCACCAGTATGCAGCAGTGTGAGTGATGATTCTAAGATCATGCCAATAATGGGAATGGCTCTGAGGTATGAAAACAGCCAGGAAAACCAGGCTGTATATAGTAGTAATCTACAGTAGCAAGAGGGAGCCCTGATCACTGTCACTATGCAATGTCAATCTGTTTGACATCATGTCTTTAATAGCAACAAAATTATATTTAATACAGCTTATAATTGGTAACATTTTTTCTAGACCCATTTTTCTAGACTCATTCGATCATTTATTCTTCAAGTGTTGCATCTGCATACAGCTTAGCTCCTCCACTTGCTTAATTTTCTTTTCCTGAATATGTCTGGATGGCTTTTTCTACGCGGCAGCATAGGCAGCAATCTGATTTACCATACACTGGGCAAAAGCACAAGGGAGCTTTAGAAAATATAACATATTTTGCTTGTACACAAGGCACAGCAAGAAAATGAAGTAATCTAGAAAGTGTTAAAAAAAATGTGCTCCAAAGACAGGTTTTCCTCATTCCACACAGCTGGTCTGGAATGCCAAAATAATGGCTCTGTTCAGAGAAGTCTGTAAAGCCCCAGGCCCAGATACAATGGAGACATAATCAGCAAACACACTGACTAAAACCAGGAGCCTGTTGGAATTTTACTGCTGACTCTGTCATTGAGATGAGCCTACCATAGGCTCACCATGGACACTCACTGTCAGCAGAGAAAATAAAAAAGTAAGCAGTAGTGAAAAGGCAGGGCAAAGATGGAATACAGTATGCTCCTCAAAAGTAACTTTTAGATCTAGTACAACTGTGCTGTCAGTTGCAGTTAAGAATTCCTAACTAATAACGGCAACACCATCATCTGTCTAGAAAGGGCTGCAACATCTGGTGCTTGGAACACAGTCTGTGTGAACAGTTGCGTGCATCTTAGCCTGCAGTAGAGGATGGCTTTAAGTCACCATTGTTTGTGAAGAGATTTGTGTCTTCTAACCTGTCTTCTAAAATTAAAATGCTCATTCTCTGTAAACTGTTTGTGAAAAATGGTTATGCCTTTGAAGAGAAACACACAAAACAAAATATATCTGGTAAGTTAAAGGCTGCAGTTCATTTTCTGTCTAGTGAAATTTTTAAAATCCTAAAGGAGGAAAATTTTTGATGCTTAACCTGTATACATCTGACAAAAAAAGTTCAGGCTGATCCCATTTTCTGTAAGGAACGTTTATAAAGCTACTGCTAAGATGTGCAGTAGCTGAGCCAACTGCCTTTGCTGGAGAACTGTGGCTTTCCTGTATCTACTGTAATTTCTATTACAATAATAATCCTGTATCTAGTCAAGACTTTCCTGCAGACTAAAAAGACCTTTAGTCATCATTAAGCAATTTTATTCTCTTCACAGAAGAGACTCCTATGCCCAAGTTAGCCGATAGCTGACTTGTATTTAGGAAGATTTTCCCCAAGTATCTTTTTTTTTTTAATGATTATGACTTAAATAAGCAAATTGGCTTAATCCATAATCAAAACAGCTCAGTTACTTGCAGTTTCTGGTAGAACTCCCTCACATAATGTTTATGCTGGATAACTATCTTGCTCTACAGCCAAATAAACTACAAATCCCCACACCTGTATCCTCCAGCTAAACACGTTTTTCCATCTGTATTATAACAGTATCTATAAAAAAGTTGTCTTTACCTGTCCTCCACAGGAAAGCTGAATATAAACACAAAACAAAACACAACAGCAAAACCTGTTAAATCAATGTTAATATTTCCTTTAAGTCTTCTAACTTAAATTTGCTTTGCTGTTTTACAGGGAACACAAATTTAAAAAAGCAAACAGCAAAATAGTTTTAAGTTGCATTGTTACTCTGCTACATACGAAACTGTTGCACTTTACTGAGATGAGATATTGCCTGTTGATCACAAGGAATCAGCAGTGCAGATCTATCTCAACTTATTGCAAATAATGCAGTTACATAGCTGTTGGCACCAAGAAAATCAAGGCTAACTAACTCTACCTGAAGATTTAGTTCACAAACATTGGGTTTTTTTGTCATGTAGAGCATAGGCCGGTGCTCTGGTACTTTGCCAGACATATAAACCTTTTATTTGTCTTCTCAAATGAACCAAGGGCTTGCAGACGTATTAGACTGCAGATACCAGAACAGAAGGTTTTGCAATCTTCCAGGCTGGAAACTGAACACAGTCTAGGGCTCCAACCATAAAACCTTTCTCACCATGGCTGCTTTGTTACCTGCATGTTTACCTGGTAGGATATTCCAGCTAGTATGTTCTAAGAAGCACAGTTTACAAAGTCTTTAAAACCACACAATTTATATTAACTCATTAACAGTCTCATTAGATTCTGAAAGTTATATTCAAGAAAAATCGTAAATTGTGATTGAGGTACCCCAAAACTCAGACATCAGATGTTTGATACATAATATGCAGGATCTCTCTTTCCCCTTAATTAACTTAAAATGTCATTCCAAAGCACAAATTTATTTGAGGAAACTAGTCTTAAAAATATTATTTATTAAATATTGTTGTTAATTATTACATTTTAATTAATTTGTTAAATAATATAATTTATTAAAAAATTAATATAGTTAAAAAATGCATATAATTTGTCAGATTATTCACTCACTTATGTTTTGATCAAGGAGAGAAAGACATTTACATATCTCAAATACCAACTTTCAGAGTCATCTGATATTAACATTAAGTTGGAAAACAAATTAAATACACCACATTTTCCCCAGAAGGTTTCTTGTTCTTCCTTGTTTAATACTAGGACATGTCAACACTACTGAAGAAATATAAGATGCTAATTTTAAATTAGAAAGTATCACTTTTAATTTTAGGATAGAATGTTGAATAAGAATGCCTTGTCTTAAAATCAAGGCAAGCATATCATGAGAGTTCCTCTGGTGGATGCCAGGAGCAAAAAAGAGACAGTTCTGTATTTGTATTTCAACCTCTGTATAGAGAGGTGCCAAATACGAAAGCACTTGTCCTTTGGTTACTACATCCTAGGAATTCCCACAGACATGCCTGCCATTCTTCCAAGTATGGTGCTAGTACATCACACCATCAGACATGACCAGTTTCAATTACCATGTATGCATCAGTATCTTTTTACCTGTAATCCAGGATACGGATGGTTTTGTATCCAGGTAGCCCTTCAAATACACTTTCAATCTATTTTGAGGAGAAAATAAAAAGATAACACAGAAATTCCTCCACCTTACTCATTTAGTGAAAAATCAGGAACTATTTTCAACATTTTCTAACAATGTAACTGAGCTATTACATCTAATAGGAGAAAAACAGTTGAATATTCTCTCTCTCCTCATGGAAGGAGACTTTTGGTAACATTATTTCATTATCAGAAAAAGAAAAGTATTAAGAACAGCATCCAGTATTCCCCAACAACTGTATAGAAACATTCAAAGGGGGGGAAATCCAAAAAGACTCCACAAGGATCTGCACTGCCCATAGCAGAAGATATTTTTCCTCTTATCTATGCAATACAAACTTATCTCTGCCCAAAAGGTTTCCATTACTTCCCAAACCTCTCTGGGTTAAAAAGAATTTAGGAAAATGAATTGGACCTTAGCAACTGAAACAAGAAGGGCAGTGGCGACTGTACGAACAGAGACCTCTTGGACTCCAAAGAGGCACTAATGCATTACATAGTGCAAAACACACCTCATCTTCATTGCCCTGAATATACAAAGGGCTGAGTGATAGGCAGTGCTACTCAGAAAAAGACAAAAGGGGGCAGCAAAATGGCAGCACATCCAGGCTTAGTTCAAATAGTCAACTGTGTTATATGAGACAAAAAAACAAGAAATAGAATATTAAAGGTCCATGGTGGTTTGGGTTTGGTTTGTCTCCCTCCCAAAAGATCCTTGCCAATTAAGGATTATTTTTCACTCCTCAAATTCTTCTTCCCCTCCCCAGTCACCCTCTCTATTTTTAAACTCTCTAGTGAGACTTAATCAATCGAAGTGCTGCTGACTTTCTTTTTTTTTAGGACCTTCTTCATCCAAGCACAGAGAAAACCAGACAAGGGATCAAAGGAGTGGAACACCCATGTGCCAGGTGGCATTTGTCCCATCCGGCGTTTCTTACACTCTACAGCATTGCTACTTGGCCACACAACTAGGAAAATTAAGATGTCTAGCCTATGGTAGCAACTTCTGACAGTTGCAGTGATGCTTTGTGGCTGCAGTGAAAAGTACATCTCTTTCCCATCTGGCCTATGATCTGGCACAGGTTTAGCTCCAGGAAAAGGTATTCAACAGAGAAACCCAACTAGACAGGACTAAGAAGGAAGCAAAGCTAGAGAAAAGATAAGCCTCATGAGGCACCTTGGGTGCCTCTCTCAGGAGAAAGGAAAGACAAACTCTGCCCCAAGAAAATGATGGCAATAAAATTTCAGAAATAGACAAAAAATAAAAATACAGGAAACAATAGGGAAAGTTAGGAGACAGCAGTATGATCATACTTTAAATATGCTTTTGTGCATAGGTGGGCCAGTAACTTTGTTTGTAATTAAAACATTAAAGTTTAATTAAAATCAAATTAACTTGAAATCAAGTTTTAATCATGCATATATGTGTATATATATTTATATGTATATGCACATATGTATTTTCCCTTTAAGTAGGTGCCTAACAGTCTAATCCATGGATCATTCCCACTGACTCCAGTGGGATTTAAGGATGTGTTTAAGAACTGGCTGGGGGGGTTTAAAATGTGCTCACATGCATTGCTAATTCTGGGCATAAATAAGAAGCAAGAGCTGTCTTGGCAGCCTAAATTTCAGACAGCACTTCACTGCAGTGCAGAATGATTCATTTGAAGAAAAGTCACTCCTGAGCAGAAATAATGAATGAGTTCTGCTGTTTGCCACTTCTTCTGATTTCCTCATCTATCACCTACTCTGGATAGACAGATTCTCTAGAATGATGCCAAAGTTTCTTCTGCAGTCCTAACTCTGGCCACTGCAATCATTAAGATGTCCTATATCCCATTTCAGATCAGCTTCTATAGAAGACCCAGAGCATGCCCACACAGGCAGATGCTGATGGACCTGTACGCCTTCTCCCTGCATTTCATGTTGATGCTGTGCTATGCCTGAATTGCTCAAGCTGCCTTCCAGCACTGCCTCAGCACAGGATGATGGCTCTGAACTGCAGTCAGTTCATGTCCTGCCATCTGAGAGGGCAGGCAGGCTGGTTTGCTAAGTCCCTCAAATTATCTTTTTCACTCCCCAGTTTCAAACCAATTGTATTATGGAAGTATTCAAACTGGACAGTGCGGTTAAAAAGCACAGAAATAAACTCTTTGATTAGTCACTAGGGAGATGTTAGATGCATCTTTAAAATGTAAGACTTCCAAGTCCTACAACTTTAAGAACTAACGAGGTTGCATCAAGTGGCAAACAATCTTGCTACTTCTCTCTGGGTTTAAAAGCTCTGCTGCAGTAGCACTGACAGGGGGAGGTACTGATCATTTTTGAAAGGATGGTAAGGCCAAAGTTAGCCCTGGTAGAAATATGTCTTTAAAAGGATTCAAGTAAGTTGAAATGTTTTTCATTTATTATTCTTCTGCTAACATGACACAAAGTAAATCAATGAAATCAGAAAATGGGGAGGGCAGGGGAGAATGAGAGAGAGAAAACAGTTCTTCAGAAAGGTCCTCTTTAGAGTATACCTCAGTTCAGGGGTTCAGCATAATTTGCTGATCCTCCCAAAGCATTATGCTTCTTTTGCTGCAAAAATTATAGCAGGCTATTTCATGAGAAACACAAAAGGAAAACTAGAGTAATTGGTCTTTGGTGACTGGCACTGGTCATTGACTCCACACAGTGTATGGCACTCTTCTCCAAAAAGGTAGCATGCAAGAGCAGTCTATTCTCAGGGTGGATGAATGTTTTCCAGCCTGCCTCAGGCAACAAAACCCCTAAGATGGTTTTGCAGAGCCCCTGAGAAAAAGGCAGTCCTCACAGGGTGCTACTATTGCTTTGGAGAGCCAGCAATAAGAAAAAGGAAGCCAGGGAAGGTAATGACCTGTGAAATGATTTGTTCGGAGAGCATCTGACGCCTCATGGCAGTTGGATCCTTCAGCTCCTCAGTGTACTTCTCACCAAAAATCACGATGCTGAACTCAATCATCTGCTCAATTACAGGTCTCACTAGATTCTCATCTTGCTTCTTTATCTCATTATTGATCTGGAAGGGAAGAAAGAAGTGAGAAAACAAGAGGTGATTTAATGCCTTTATTTCTGTTGTTGTTTTGCCTTTTTTTTTTTTTTTCCCCAGGAAATAAATCCTCATTACTTACCACAGACTAAATTCCTATCTGTCCTGGATTTACTCCACATAAAAAGCATCCCTAGATCAGCTGCACAGGGTGCTGGGACATCTAGTGTAGGTCATGCTTTGCCTAGAAGGGTTGTACCAAGATGATCCTGAGGTCCCTTCAAACCTGGTATTCTATGATTCTGTGATCGATTCTATGATATGCATATGTACATGTGGTCTGCCATCTGTCTACAGCACACTACATTCCCAAGCTTCAGTCCAAACATCTTTCTTACATGAGCCTTAAACTTCTCCCACTACTGCACACCTGGAGGTTTCTCTGGCTCATGATAGGGCAGAAAAGCTGAGCCTTCTCTATAAAACGTATGAACATGAACACCTCAGGGCACTACTGGTGGGCTGTAGTGATGGTCATGGTACTTAATGACCTGAGAAAACCTCAGTCCAAAGCACAGCATGCTCACCTGCTTGCCTTGCACTGTAATGGAGTGCTAATGAAGCCTTAGGTACAGAAGCTGCAACTAATGGTACAATCTACAAAGCAAAACCATTCTTTGAGAATTTGTATATTGCAGATAATTCTATTTTCCATTTGCACATCTTTATGACAGGCCATTTATTTGACCTCAGCTACAAACAGAAATCCAGTTGTATGAGATGTTCATTAGGCAGTTTAATAGCGCAATTATCCAGACATAAAGAGCAAACTTGAGCCCAGTCAGAAAGAGATTGATTTACCCCGAATTTATTCATTTATAACAAGGCTCCTACTTACTATTCCAAATGGAAGACAACTTACCTTTGCCAAGTTCTACATTCAGAACAATGCGTTGTTCAATCTGAGCAAGTGAAGGATTCCCCTAGATATACACAACAGTCACTCAGAGATCTGCAGACCTCTGGTGAGCTGAAGTGATGGGCTTTAACTGATAGGTCAACAGTTGCTCAAGAAGCCCCACACCAGTGGCTGCCTAATGCATCAGGGAAGCATGTATCTACCAATTGTGCCTGCCATGGGTAGCAGTGAATTCCAAGTTTTAATTTTATTTGAATGAATGAGCAACACAGGAGGAGTACTTTCTGCTTAGTTCCCTAGTATTTTACAACTAGTGCAGTATTCCTTGTAGTATACTAAAAGACATGAGGAAAACCAGATCCTGTTTCATGGTTTTGTTCTAAACCAAAAAATAGCTATTTGTGGAGGAGGGAAGGGAAGGCTGGCTTAAATTAACTTCAGCCAAATAGCAAAGTGTATTTGGCTATTTACATGCAGTTATTGCTTTTGCCCCATTAAAGAAAAAAAAAGAGAGCCAACAAAACAGACCTTTTTAGCAAAACTGCAGCCTGTGTTACGTATGGTGCAGGAAATGGAAAAACTTTTCCCCAGAAAGCTTATCAGCCACCAGTGAGCGACTTACTTACACATTGTTTCAGGACCCTCTGAAAATTTAAATTCTCTCCCTCCCCTCCATCCCTTTTTTACTAGATAACTTTTTAAGGGCCATAATGACTGGCACACTACTTAAAGCTACTTAGCATTTGAGAGATACATACTTAGCATGCATATATGTGCTGCTACTATATAGCTGTTTGCAATGCCATGTAGTTTCAATCATTTATCAGTCCTCCAAAACCAAAAGTACAGTCAACATCTGAGTGCAGAAGGTCTTGGTCATGTAATCGGCTATGCATTTTGGCTGCACAAAGCAATGATGAGGTGTGATGGAACTGTATAGAGTGAAAACACTGTAGTAGCAGCAGCAATCTGACTCTGATTTCTTTCTGATTTACTGGGTGATCCCATTCTCTGCCCAGGCAGAAATACCTCAGGCAGTTCTGTTTCAAAAAAGAATAGAGGCATTCATGGGATCTAACCACAAGCATTCTTTGTCCATAATGTAAAGTCAGAGCCTGGACTTGAGTCAGAAGCTGTCTGCCTGTTTCGTATTCAGTATTTATTCTTGGAAGCAGAATATCAGAGCTCCACAGTCAGCCCTGAAAGCTGTACAAGAAAGTACAGTTTGGCCCAGCTTTGTTTCATGGCCATAGCAGGTAACAGAACAGTGCACAGTGAAACCCAGTACCATAAATCAGCTCCAACTTATATGCAGCATGTACAACTTTGTAACCTTCTCAGTAATCCACCAAAAATTTCAAGTTTATAAGAAAGCAAAAGCCAGCTGGTTCATACCACTGGTTTGCAAAATTTTCTTCAGTCATGTAGGCCCATGAATGCTGAAGTGTAATTCAGAAAAGCTGTTTCCTGGAATCAAGTACTTCTCTGGGACCTATGTGGTGGTCAACACTTCTGGAAGCCAACACACTTCTACAGAAAAGTTTTAAGTAATTGCTGAAGGTCTTCCCTGTGTCAGGAGGTTGTTTGAATATCAAGGTAAGGGTGAATGTAAGAAGAAAAATAAAACTTCATCTCTGTCAGCAGAGGAAAAGGAGCAAGAATCAGGAGGAATCTTCAAGGCTATTCAGGCAACCTCTCTGCTGTCCTACACGATTGCACCACATGGACCCTCGAAACATTGCTACAGCAATTTAAAGTGTGTTGTGTATCCATAGGAATAATAATGCCCTGCATTCTTCTTGGAGCTCTCAGAAGCCCTAGACATTCCCTGTCTAGCCCTGTGTCACTAGCCAAATCCTCACCTCCTAGCACAACTGGTTTGCTCTCTGTCACTGTTGGGGAAGAGGCATTGCAAACCCGCTGCAAATGAGAAATACCTACCCAGGAAATTATTTTAAAACTTTCTGAAGTTCATACCCTTCTTTTATGAAAACTTAATTTGTGTTAACACACTATGCTAACAACACCTTTAAGTAGGAAATGCAAATAACCACAAACGGTATTATTTAGGTATTTTAGATATTTATTATTAGATATTAGGTAATTTAGATATTATTTTAGGTATTAGGCAACAGAATGCTGAACCAAAAAAAAACCCAAACAAGCCACTCACATTAGTGTCTGCATCTTCGATCTCATGAATGGTACCAGCCCCAAGACTTTTAACAGAGATCTCATGAGGGGGAGAAACATTGGCAGCTGCATCTGAGTTTGAAAGAAAACAGTATTATTTTGTTTGGTTGTTTTTTATACCCTTGTACCTGTACATACACACAGAAAGAGCTCAGCAGGCATAACCCAAGAGTAAAATTTGATTCTTATTCCCATCATCATGACAGAAACAACACAGGAAACACCAGAAGAGTCTGAGGAAAAGTATTAAATACACTAATTGGAATAAAATGCTAGTGTTCTGTCTAAGCAGATATATTGTTGTGAACATGAAGTTAAGTGCAGTAAAAAGTTTACAGAACTAATTTCTCAAGTAGGTTTTTCATAATTCATACAATAACAAAGTAATTTCAGCATATAACTTGATCTCCATATCACAAACAGCATTATCTGAGATGCAGAAATTTACAGCTCTTTCTGAAATCCAAACTCAACTGAATTTCTCAATTCTCTAGTAAGTCAGAATCAGCCTTGACAGGAGCCAGGTAAAAACTGACCTCTCAGTGTAGTAACATCAGCATCCGAAGCTGGAGTTGGGGTCCCACTACTGCTAAAGAAAAATACAATCAGAAACTGAAGTTTGGACATGTTGAGATGGATTTATTAGGTTTTGATTTATCTGTGATTCTGCTGCCACCCACAAAAGCACACATGCAGAAGAAATTTGCCATGGTACTACTTTGCTGATAACCTCATAAAAATTAGACTTGGCAATATTTCAGTCCTGGTTTTGCAACTTAGATATTGGGTCACTTGCATCACTCAACAGTGTGCCTCTGTGGGTTGCTAGCCACCTTATATTCCAGCTGACTTGGAATCCCACCCAAAAATACATTTCACCTCTTGCAGATCTGTAAAGGAATCAAATGCAAAGACCAGAGATAAAATACAAAGATAACCTCTAAAATGATATAAAATGCTCAGTCTTTAAAATACTCTCCAGTGCACTAAAACATCATAACTATACTGAAACCACCACAAGAAGATGGGTTCTTTTCATTGTGACTTTTACTCTGCTTATTTAGAAATCTTCAAAAGGCATCAGTTTCCCAATCCAATTATTGCATTCACACACACATAACACAACTCGAGGCCAAATGTGAAAAAGAAAAACATTTCAGATAAAAATCAGATGAAGACTGTCAGCCTGAAGAAAAACTAACAGCTTTGACATGGCTCTTACAGTAAGCCCAAGCTCCTTGGTGCCAATTCTGTAAGCCCTGAGCAACTATGAAGAGTGGGAGGCACGCTCTGACAGAAACAAGTCTTTCCTGAATGAAGAAAATTTTTTTTTCAAGTTTGCCATATTTTTAATATATACAACCCAATCTGTAAGATGGCAAGTTTAAGTGTTGGACAGAAACTTAATTTCAGACTTCAAGAAGCCATTTAAATTCATTGCACTGAGATATTTCTCTCACTTCTAATGGAACTGGTTTTTTTTAGTTGATGTACTTGTGCCATAAAAAAAGCACTACAGCAGGGAATCTTCACTGCAATACATACGCAAGCACTGATACCATGTGAGCCATGGTTCCTAGCCTTGCCAGGTTTGAGGTTTTGATTCACATACTAGATTACAGGTCTTGCAGTCTGTGCTCAAGAAAAACTCCACTGAAAGTTCATGGATATTTTCTCTCCTTCAGGACGTATTATCAGACTCTATATCACTGCAAAACCCAGATGTTTCCACACCAGCCAGACAACCACATCCAAAGTTACATACTAAAGATACTGGGACACAAGCATATGATCAAACATAGGGTAGCTTCACTGAGTCAACATCTCAAAAAGTTTCTCCCCCTGCCTCTCACAGACACATAACACTTGACAATAAACAGACCCAAAAACAAATCTGATTAATTTTCTATTTGAGCCAAGAACCTTTTCATCCATCCTAGCAGGATCAAGAGTTTAAACAGTACCTTCATGAATTTTCTTGAACAACTCAATGAGCTCTATGCAAGCTTTGAAATGTACAGTTGCTTGTGTCTGCTTCCATCTCGTGGACACCGGTACCTCTTTTGAGCCAGCACAGTGTAAAGTTATTCTTTATGGATTCTTTTGCAACCTTAGTAAATCATAGAATCATAGAATAGTTGGGGTTGGAAAGGACCTTAAGATCATCTAGTTCCAACACCTCCCACTAAACCATGCCACCCAAGGCTATGTCCAATCCAGCCTTGAACACCGCCAGCAATGGAGCATTCACAACTTCCCTGGGCAACCCATTCCACTGCCTCACCACCCTTACAGTAAAGAATTTCTTCCTCAGATCCAATCTAAACTTCCCCTGTTTCAGTTTGAACCCGTTACTCCTTGTCCTCTCACTACAGTTCCTCATGAGGAGTCCCTCCCCAGCATCCCTATAGGCCTCCTTCAGATATTGGAAGGCTGCTATGAGGTCTCCACACAGCCTTCTCTTCTCTAAGCTGAACAGCCCCAACTTTCTTGGAATGATTTGCAAAACTGGGAAGCCAAATTTTACTAGCAATAGTAAATAGTAATAGTATAGTATATATATAAATAGTAAATAGTAAATAGTATATAAATAGTAAATAGTAATAGTAAATAGTATAATTCAGACAAGATATCATATCTTATTCTCTCTGCCATTGCTGTCACATGTATAGTCACAAGAAACTCATTCGAAAAGCATCAACTTCTTTCTGCTAAAAAACAAACACAAACAAAACCAACACAACAAAACACTACATTAAACCGGTTCTGGCTATATTCTGGAGGGATTTAGTTTCCTTACTCATTCACCATCTTAGAACTGAAATAAATGCTATTGCTAAATTATTAATTTGTCAGATGAAATATTTTCCAATTAAATTCACCTAACTTCAGGGATGCATTACTCTTACCAACTTCAACAGATTACATCTATACCAGAGTCTCACCAAACGACATCAGTAAATAAAGCATTTTAGTGCATCATGGTTAATGATTGTTCAGAAGCAAATACGATTCTACTTCTCAGAAAAAGTGAAACAACCTGGGATTTTACTTATTACAAACTGTTTCACATAACTAAGGTCAGAATAAAAACGCCAAACAAAAGCAAAGTGATGTGCAGTGAAACAGCTCTGCTACAGGATTTGTAATGTTCTGATCAGCTGAAGTGCTCAAACACATATATAAACATGAGCTAAGCCTTTTCTTTAGAAGGGACAGTGAGGAACTGGCTGGGGCAGGCTCTGAGTTCAACCTGAGACTCACAGGACTCAGTCCAGCTGCCCACAGGTCAGTGCCTGGTACGCTTGGAGAGGCCTCCAGGTAATCCTGACCTCAGCTACTGCCCTAGGAGGTACAGGGCACCCATGTATCCCATGTCACCTCAGCCAGACTTCTGCAGATGTGTAGTGTAACTTGGGGCATCTCAAAAGGACCTCAATGACTACCTGAGCAACTGAATTGAGCACTCAGCTCTTTGGCGGGGTAGCCACAGGGTAAGGGCCAAATGTCTCCCCCTTCTCTACAGGACAGGGGAGAAAATAGGATAAAAAAGGTTCTGGGTTTAAAAACAGGATATTTTAATATAAATATAAAAAACAGGAATATTGCTTACCAATTACCTCCACTGGCAAAACATCCTCACCTTGAGAAAAATGAATTTATTGTGTATCTATATAGGTTTGGGTAGTGGGAAACAGATAAACCTTGCAGCATCACCTCTCCTCACCCTTTCTCAGGCTCAGCTTCACTCCTGACTCCTCTGCAGGTCAGCAGGTCCTGCAGAAAAATGTCTTCCTGCTCCAGGGTGAGCCCTCCTGGTCTGCAGGGAACACCTGCCCTGCCACAGAGCACCTCTTTGTCCTCTTCCTGGGACCTCAGTGCTACCTATGCTGCCATTCTTACTCTTTGTGTTCCCTCCTCCTCTCCCCATGCAGTGTTTTTGCCCTTCCTTACACACGCTTTCCTGACGTCCTGCCTCCATGACTGCAAGGCTCAGCTGTGCCCTGCAGTGGGTCAGTCGGCTGGGTCTGGCTGGAACTGGCTGTGCCCAGCTCTGGGCAGCCCAAGCCTTTCCTCAGAAAGAGCCCCCTGCTGCAACCCCTGGGTGCATGCACACAAGTCACTTCTAACTAAGTTGCTTGAGTTCTTCGAGGAAAACCCATCAAAGCAGACAAGAAAAAACAGAGAGAATGCTATGGCATAAATCACACTTACAAATGAGGAACAGTTTGAAAATGGAAAAGCCTAAAATTAGCTTTCTGGAGTGGAGTTCTACTTCTAGATTAGATAACTAGCTATGGACGTATTGAAATAAAATTCTCTAAGTTTCAGAGGTCCCAAAGGACTCTCTGTCACCGACCCAAATGAGTGGCAGCTTTCCAACAGGGCACTTCAGTTTGTAACACCAGCTTAGGCACTGGCTAAGCTGTATGGTAGCAACTATATGGCCATGTGGCCACCATGGGAGGGCTGAAAAGCAAGGTGAGAAGAAGGCTGCTGTCATTTACCCATCACACCTCAACCAGCGACAGGCCATGGTCTTTGTCAGGGCCAGGTAATATACTCTTACTGGCACCAAGAGGCTTTTAAATACATGCCTCCCAGAGCTAACCAGTTTTCTGATTCCAGCTTAACAGCTGGCTGAAAATTAAAAGCAGAAGGCTTAAATAATACCTCATAAAACCCTAATCAATCTAACCAAGCAAGAGCAGTCAGTACCAAATTTGGTCACATTATCAATTATCACTTTTTCTCAGGAGGATAAGAATACTGGTTTAAGAATCTGTGCTATAATCAACCTCACTTTATGAACAATGTTGTTATTTCACTGCTTTACCAGAACAGTGGGGTTTGCTTCCTTTTTGCATCCATTTGTTTCTGCCTTCTACTTCCCCTTAACATCTTAATTTTTCAAATACCCACTTCATTAATCTCCTGAACAAGTACTAGGTATCTCTAAAGAAGTAACTCAAAATGCACGTGACAATGTATATACTGATTTGCCTGAACGTACTGCTCCTCATGGTAAACATGGATTCAAATTCCCCTTCAGTCACACCAATTAAAATAAAAGGGAAAATATAAGATTAATTAAGGGCCAGGCTTTATTTTTAAGTATACCTACACAAGCAAGACACTCCAGGTGGAAGGACTATATTCCAGCAAAAGCTTACTGTGGTTTTGAGACACATACAAACAAAATGTAGTTTCTATTGTCCTACCTGCATGAGTGATGCCCTGGACCACCTTGCCTGAGCAATAAGCTCATATATAAAAACATACACATATGTATGGAGAGGCAGGAAGGAATATGCACAAGCAGATGTCTAAACAGCAGAATAAACAACACTGCACCATGTTTCCTTGGCAGAAACAACAGTTTTCAGAACACGCAGCTCTCTTAAACACCACGATCTAGGCAGGCATAAGACAAGGCCCATAAGGGCCTTAGAAGTTGATCTGAAGCAAAGAGTGCTTACAGACAGCCTGTATGTATTAACACTGCAAACACAGCTGACAAAGGCGGTCTATGTTCCCCCTTTTCAAACTCTATGGTATGTATTTCTGTGTGACATCAGTCATGTCAGGAAGGTTCCAGTCCTGCAAAGCATATAGAGTCCCATTGACTCATAGGCAACTGTACAGCCTAAACAAGTTCTTTATGTGCAGCCATACTGTGTTATTAAGGAGAAATAATGCTCTAAATCTGTGAAATGGGGCACCAGTGATACCATTTCACTCCCACGATGAAATTTTATTAAGGTATTAATTACGTTTTAGTATACATTGCTTCTTAAGTTTCAACACAACCCCAGCTCTGTGGTTGAAGGAGGTAACATCCTCAGATTTGTACTGCATGCTCTGGACATCCACCAGTTTACCAATGACTGATACCATTGTTTATCAATCCCAATGTCCTAAAGTCTAATTTGCTATGTCAAGCATTTCTTTTCCTTAAACATTATTGTTTTAATGCTCATATTGCAAAATAAAGCTCTTAGTTTTCTACTGCAGCAATTTTGTGCTACTCCTTTGCCTTCAGTTGATTCTTAAGATCTATCTTTTGATCTCTTAGTAATTAGGCAAAACGACTGTCCTGTAGTCACAAGACATACTCCAACGTTAAGAGAGCAAAATTCATTATACACAGTCCCAGTGGCCTACTGAATAAAGCAATCATTAGAAGTCTTTAGCCGATGTAGTGCTCTCACACTTCCAAATGGGGCAAAACTCTGCTGTCCGCTAGGCTGCTCTATGCACATCTGGATTATTTCCCATGTATTACTTTTTCTTTGAAGTTTTCTCCTCAGTGGTACTTAGTTTAATCCATAGTTCTTTTGAAGGCCAGGATACCTGAGCATTTAACTTCTGGGAATGTGTGCAGCCTTACAGGAACAAACTTTTGTCCTGCTCTTACGTAACTGTCGGTAATTCCAGATTGTGATTTATTCTGGGAACTATATTACACAAGTAGAAGCCACCTTCCCGGAGGCTATACTAAAACTATCCTTGCGTTTAACAAGCTGAAACTAGATTTTTTTCCAGATAGATAGAGACACAGTATTGATATCTGGGCAGGATTATGGAATTTATTAAATTAAGTCAATTCTTCAGTTCTACAGCTGTTTATAGCTTTCAGCACAGCTTTGCTCTAATCATAAAATCATAGAACAGTTAGGGTTGGAAAGGACCTTAAGATCATCTAGTTCCAACCACCCTGCCATGGCCAGGGACACGTCCCACTAAACTATGTCATCCAAGGCTCTGCCCAACCTGGCCTTGAACACCGCCAAGGATGGAGCATTCACAGCTTCCTTGGGCAGCCCATTCCAGCTCCTCACTACCCTCACAGTAAAGAACTTCAATCTAAACTTCCCGTTTAAGTTTTAAATGGTTACCCCTTGTCCTCTCACTACAGTTCCTCAGGAAGAGTCCCTCCCAGCATCCTTATAGGCCCCCTCGAGATACTGGAAGGCTGTTATCAGGTCTCCACACAGCCTTCTCTTATCCAGGCTGAAGAGACACAACTTCCTCAGCCTATCTTCATAAGGGAGGTGCTCCAGTCCCCTCATCATCCTTGTGGCCCTCCTCTGCACTTGTTCCAACAGTTCCATGTCCTTTTTACGTTGAGGACACCAGAACTGCACACAATACTCCAAGTGAAGTCTCACAAGAGCAGACTAGAGGGGCAGGATCACCTCCTTCAACCTGCTGGCCATGCTCATTTTGAGGCAGCCCAGGATTATGGTTGGCTTTCTGGGCTGCAAGCGCACACGGCTGGCTCATGTTCATTTTCTCATCGACCAACACCCCCAAGTCCTACTCCACAGGGCTGCTCTGAATCTCTTCTCTGCCCTACCTGTAGCTGTGCCTGGGATTGCTCTGACCCAGGTGTAGGACCACATCTAGAAAGGTAGTGTGGTTAAAATGACCAACAGATATCAAGGGCCTGTCTTGCATTCCAGATCAGCCCCAAACTAAGAAATTATTTCACAGAAACAATTGTTTCACAGTAAAAAAATAAGATCAGTCAAAGCTCATAAAAAGAAAATGTTCCTTTAGTTTCTTGTGCCTTGGCTATGCTTTACAAAACATACTGCAAAATTTCCTGTGTTCTCATCAGTGTAAAAACAGACTGAGAAATATATCTAGTGCTTTACCTCTGAACTGAAATCACTGCTTCTGCACAATCATTAGAGAAACTGGAGTTCACTAGGAGACAAGTCAGAACATTCCTGTTAAACCCCTGCTTCGAGGCATCCTCTGGAGAGGCCTGTCCTTCCCTGACAGTGTGGGAGCCTCACCTAAACTTCCCTTCTAGATACCCAAAGCTGGTGTTTTAGGATAGTCCTGCCATCCCTTGAGACACAAGACCAGCACAGTTCCCGGTTCCGACACAGGTGGCACAGCTGGGTGTCAAAACCCACATTCAAATCACAACACTGCCCTGCTCTGGACCAGCCTTTCTCTGCACATATGCGTCAGCAGCAGGTGATGACAGCACTGCCCAGGAAATGCAGAACCTCACTAACTTCTCCTTCTGTGCAGGAAGAAAATGATGCTGAATTTCCCACACTGTGCCCTAGGGATTGCGGTGATCCTGGGTTGGGACCTACTCTGACTTCTTACAGAACACTTCAAAAAGTCTTAATTTTATACTGATGTGCACTGGGAGGCCTAGCTTATTTTTTGCATGAATTAATAAATGTTGGCAGTTGGCAACACTGAGATGGCTCACTCAATCCTCTTGATGGAAGGTGTCAGAAGTTAGATGAGACATCTACTCATGACAGCCAATCATGGTTTTGATTTTATATGACCCTGGCTTACAAACCTCACATCTTAAACCATGGATGCTAAAAGATGTCCAGAACACTATTAGGAAAAGTTTGGGATTTTTAATATTGCCAAAATAATATATGTTAATTTATTCCTGAAGCTCCATTATCCAGAGTAAATCTATTTCTGTCTCACTGCTTCAGTCTTGTATCATACCCTTTATGCTATAAAACAGTATCGTATCCAAGCAGAAGACAAACAACAACTTTTAGGGGAAAAGATACAGTAAAACCAAAGTTTAAACTGACAGTGACAACAAAGATCCCATCCTAAAGCTATGAACAATCTGAAGTAATATATACTGGGATAAAAGCAGTGTACTTTTGAGAGAGATGCAATACATTTCAGAATTCAGTTGGGTAAAGTTTGCCAGTTGTCCACTAAAGTCTCTTTAATGCCTGTCATAAAGCACTTGATAAGACAGCTTCTCTACAAGTACAGCAACCACTCTGATCCACCTTTCAATCAAATTTTGGGCTCTTCACATTGCTACGTTGTTTAGCCCAGTGCATGCAGTGACTCTAGATTAATTAGTGTTGACTCTAGTCCCTCTCACGTATCTCTAAATTTTCTAGATTTCCTGAATGATCACCTAGAGGGATACAGCAGGTTTTCAAATTCAAGCTTCTTCAGAAAGATTAATTTTTTCAGAGTTTTCAACATTCAAACTGTATCTCTAAATTCACATTTTCTGATAAATAAGATGTGGTTCCATTTATGTAAAGAGCCAGTCTATCTAGAGAATGGCTGCTGCTAACAAGAAAGAATAGGACTGGATCCTATCCTTACAAGAATAAGTTTTGTTTGGTTTTTTTTTTTTAATCAATCTCTCTTTGAAAAGAAAAGTATATAAAGGTTAGATCAATGTTGCATTCTCAACAGAGGAAGCTCCAAACAAATATATGCTACCCAGTTGACCTGGAGGCTGCGGGAAGCACCCTTGTCAGAGGAGCATTCAGCTCAACAGGACAGAGACACACCAATCTCTCAGGAACCACTTTCGCCCTTCTCATCTCATGTTGTTAAATTTAATAAACAATGTTGTGGTCATTAAATCATTATGAGGATACCTAATTTGGGAAGGTGGGTTATTTGAAGTGATTACTCTTCTCAGTAAATTAATTACTCATATTTATCATAGCTTTATGTGGCCTGTAAAAGCAGGGAATTGAACCTGCCAATTTTTCAGATGAATTCAGCACTAGGTTGTTTGGGTTTGAATTGCCCTAAACAGAACAGATTAAATTCTGTGTAGGAATGGAGTAATAATAATTTGGAGTAAGAATAATTTGGATTGGTTTTCTTTTCAGTTCAAAAAAAGACATGATAATAACAGGTCAAGTTCAGGTTTGCTTTGGTAAAAAGAAGCCACAACTCAGACTGGTTTTCATTTTTACTGCCTTGTTAAAAATATGAGGGGCCCAAGCAGCCAATTCCCTTTTACCTGGTTTTAGATCACATCTCTCAACAGTTTTGGCTTCTTAAAGCATTTCAAAAACATTGCCCTTTTTTACTTTTTGCAATGATGACCAGGACTAACTTAAAGCCTTTGGGAAAGGTGCGTAGGATAACTGAAATACTAACACAAGTAACTAAGAACACATCTCTTTCCCAGAATAGATTTCACCCACTAAACCTCTTCAGGTAAAGAGTCTGCTTCTGTGCCTGGCGGCCAAAAAGGTGATGGCATACGTAAGCAAAAGTACAAGCCCCAGATCAGCTGAGATATTTTGAGCATGCCAAGCATGCCAGGGCAGAGATTCACATGCAAGAACCACAGGATTTCTCCACCACACTTTTCTATATACTGTTTCTTACAAAGGAGTATTATGCTCATTTTCAGTGCACAAATCAACTCCAACTGGAGAAAGGACCAAATCTGGAGCCTTTAAAAAAGGAAAATTACTTACCCACATGACCAGTCAGTGCAGAAGCTGACAAGAAAAAGTAAGAAAAGGTTACAGAATGTCACAGCTCAGCCCTGTTGTTATCTCCAGAGAGGCTAAAAGACTAAAATGCAAGGCAAACCCTGATACTCACCTGCCCATTGCTTCCTTTGTATAGGACATTTTCTGGAAAACAAACAAACAAATTCTAAGTATATTTACGCATCATAAGGTGAAAGAAATTGAAATGCAGCTTACATCACTTTGTTTTCTCCTCTGTGCCAAAATAATTCTCTTTTCTTTGTTCCGTGTTCATTTGTTAAGTTCAAAATTTATTTTAAAACTTCCTGCTGAAAATAAAATGTGCCCCACACTTCCAAAATGCAAGTGAAACTCAACAACAGACACTGTAAAGAGCACCAGGTTTATCAGGAGATGCTCTGTGTTTTCTTGCATTGTTCCCCACTTTATAGGAGGCTAGCAATAAGATCCCTTTCAGCAAGCAATCTTAAGAGATTGAATATTACTTCTGCTACTCACCCATAGATTTAAAACCATCTTTCTGAAAGTACAGTTACATGTTAAAGTAACATAGTAAGATCAGCCTGATGACTTTGTTTATGGTTGTACTAGTGACAGGGGTGACAATTTTTCATTTACTGGTGTATAAAGACTAAGGCAAGGCCACACGGATTACAATTTTTCATCAAAATTCTCGTGGTGTCAGTGCCATTGGTTCTAGAGAGGAGTCACGGGATTTTCTGTGAGGAGCCCCACAAGAACTGAAGGAGATCCTGAGCAGTTTGCAGCACGATAGCTGTTGAGTAATGCTGCATCCTGCCACACCACTAATATGAACAGAATATAAAATACTTGCAGAAGATTATTATCCAGCCACAAAATTTAATTTTCTTTCTGGTTTTAGGGGGCAAAGGGGTTGTTTTGAGGTTTGTTTATTGGGCTGGCCTTCTCGACATAATCAATACAAATTTATTTTTCAGTAAAAACTCAACCCAAAGTGGATCAACTCAAATGCCTACTTTGAAGTTAAATTACAATTTACTTAACACATACAATTTCCACTTCGGAGACTTCTCAGCAAAACACCCATATGTATTTAGTGATCTAACGACTGTCTCTCAAAGCTACCCTGTTGATTCTTTTTGTGAGGGAGGGGTGAAGAGGCAAAGAGACTTTTTGAGCAGGTTAGCCTGCTCATTCTTTTCACTTGTGTTTCTAAGTGTAGAAGCTCAGTATTTATTGATTTGCAGCCATGTCAATGACTACCTTTCTCTTCTTTCCAAGACATCTATGGACAGCTAGAATGGCAGGCAGCTTGAATGTCAGCCTGAGGAGGGCTTGCCAAAATACTAATTTCACTTTGTTTGCTTTTCAGCATGTCCTTTGACAATCTTTATTGTAGAAGCCCACTAAATGAAGTATTTGGAGGTATGTTAGTATGAAACACTAACGAGACACAGTGAGACCAGTTTTAAGTGGCAAAAAAAAAGTCTAGCAAGACTAGGTAGTCTACAGTGAAAAGTCTAACTTGGGGCCACTGGAAATGTACTGGACTTTGGGTAGTTTTTTTAAGGGGTCCTTACACAGCTTTAAACAGTGCCTGTACTCAGATTAATGTGCTGGGATCTGCAAGGAACAGGGAGACTGATTCCCTTTCTACAAGCTTTTGTAAAGTTATATGTAGTAGTAGCCCATGTAATAAACAGTGTTCATTAGAAAAGGAGACTTCAGTCAGCCAGTCTAGGCAGCTTGCAGGTGCCATTAAAACCAAACCTCGTTATTAGGGACCTTGCGCGTCCTTTTAATACTGGTAGTCTGTACCCAGCAGGTTTACTCACTGATACTCAAAGGCCATTGATAGCAGAGGTCAGCATAGTCCTGATCATTTCATAGAGCAAGGAAACCAGTATGCCCCAGTGATGGATGCCTTGTCCAGACCTCTGTTCTAAGGCAGCCTGAGGGGGTGGTTGCACCCATCTTTCCCCAGCCTGGGTCCCAGAGCTTAGCCACTATATCTTGTTATTTCCAATTCCTCTATTCAATAACTTACAGGAAGAATTTGTGAGAACCAAACCTTAAATGCTAAATCAGTATTTCAATGGCCAAGGTGTACAAACATGACATACTGTCTCCACATCTACGTTCTTTTAAAAAAGGCATCAATTTAACACATTCTCATCCAATTTTGTAGTAAGCTAGCAAAGCCTATATGATTGGCTTTAAATGACAGCCATAGTGCAGCTGGCTTATTTTGTAATTCTCCTAGTTCAGGACAGATAATTCTCTCTTCATTTCAAATCACATCTTTGGTGAAATAAAATAACTTTAAATACTTTAAATGACTGTTTAAATAACCTGACTTTTCACCATTGATTCTCAGACAAAATCTCCCACTGGGTTCAACAACTTTGGGAAATAATGGCTGAGTGTCACCTCTACATAATGCTGTGAAGCTATTGCAAAAACAGTCAAAAACTGTAAATTACAAATGAGTTGCTAACAGAATTATCAGTCACCATTAAAACTCATATGCCAATGCAGCTTTATGTCAGAAGTAAAATCTTAGGATTTACAGTAATTTCTAAAGGAAAGTATGATCTCAATATCCAGTCTTCAGTTTCTTACAGTCTATCAACAAGGCTGAAAATGAATTTATGCATTTTCAATCAGTCCATCAGCAGAAAAAGGTTGATGAAAAGTCAAGAAGATCTTAAATAATCTCATAATAGTACAATCCCATATGTGTAGGACTGTACCAAGCATGTTTGATTTACCACACCTGTACACATAATTTCCAACAGGAAAGTCATACCAAAAAATTATTCTCTCTTTGCCTGTCCTGATTCCCCAGCATAGTGTGTGGCAGAATCATGCTCTCACAGAGGCAAGGTCAAAGCACTTGAAGGAATTCAAGGAAATGGATGACAATGTCCAGAACTGAAGCTGAAGGGAAAGGCCAGGATGGAGAAGAGTGCTCTGAACCCCAGACCTGACAGATAAGGTGAAAATGATGGTCTACAGTGAGTAAGAGGAGAGAGAGCAGGGAAAGCTTAGTGAAACAGAAATTGATTTAACCATGTTCAGTTCAAAATGAAAGCTAGAGATCCACGGAAGGGTGTCAGAAACAACTTAAGGGTCCAGTTTTTCCAGGAGAAATCGTCTCCACAATAGAGGTAAACCCTCAACATGGAAGTGATTCTTCAGTGTGTGTTAAGCAGAACTATCTAGAAACAAGGTGGAAAACAAGAAAAACAAGGAAGAAGCACAGCTTTGTAAAGGAGCTGCTCAGATAAGAATGAAGAGGGTGAAACACCAGTTCTGAGCTCTGCCTGGAAAGAGATGAGACAGGCTTCATGGCTGATAGTTTCTGTGCTGTGCCAGGTGTCAGAGATACTGAAAAGGAAGATAAAGGCTGGAACTGGAGGAGAGTGATCAGGGAGCTTAAGAGATGAAAAGGAGATGAGACGTGACTAGGAGAAGTAACTGGAGCTAATTAATCTATTTGCATATGCCTGGTGAAGGTTTGGTGGGTTTTGGTGCTCTTTTAAATTGGAGAAGGCTAAAACTTGCAATGCAAAAAAGAAAGAACCAAAGTCAATAGGATAATAGTAAGTGTGGGGATAGGAAAGAAGGTGAAGGAAATCTGACATAATGGCTCAAAAGAAGGCAACAGAAGAAATTTTTTTTTTGCATCTATAAGGACGAATCCTAGTCCCTGCCACTGAACAGCTGGTCTGTGCTCTAAACACCCTGGAAGAGAGAGTGCTGCTGATGGACTGAGCAGTCAATGCTGGGTTAACACAATTGCAGGCTTTGTATCTTGTCCCAGGAGCTTTTTGTGTTGACTTTTTGTAGGTGACTACCTCCTGTCACAGTTTTGGGGATTCCCGGAGAAACTGTCTACATTTTCTTCTTAGACAAAGCTTTACTACAAGCTCCTTTCCACAGCTAACTCTCACCTTAACTGCTGGTTCTCAGCCCCACCAAAAGGTGCACATGCCACAGATCTCCTTGTCACCAACCATTTCCTGAAGAAAGAAGTATGAGAGCTTGGACTAGAGCTGGTCTAAGCTCCATCTGATATCCAGTAAAAAGCGTGTCAAAAGCAAGAGAAATGGAATTTTTATTTACATGAGCTAAGCCATGCTGAAGAGGACATTGCAACATCTCTAAGTGTGTGACAGTGATTAGCAGGGATTAGAGGAAAGGGTAAGAAATCAAACCAAGAAAGAAGGCTAATAAAGTGCCATTTAATTAACACTGCTCAAAACAGAAACTCCATGCTACCACAAAAAATAACCGGAGAGCAATCATTTTACCAAATTGTTTATAGAGAACAAATCCCACAGATTTATTTTGCTAATTTTCAGATATGCTGAAGCCCTTTAGAGAGGTAATATTCATGCATGGCATGCAGCACTTCTAAAAATTGAATTTCACATTGCTATCTACCACAAAGCAATGCAGAAAGACACTCTAGAATAAGACTGCCAGAAGAGGTGGCAGATCAATCCTGTGGCAGTAATAGCCAATATATACCAAAGGAAAAGCAGAAATACTTTGATTAGCTGCTGGCTTTAACTTAAATTCTTGAAATTAGCCACAGATGGTTCACAGACACTGGAGAGCAGAGGAAGATTAGAAACAAGTGGTATTTAATGAGGCATGTAATGGCAAGACAAAGAACTGTGGCCAAACGTAGTCAGTAATAGAGTTAGCAATTGAATCTGCACTCTGACCTACGTATTCAAAAATGCAACATTCTCTAAGTGGCTGACTGGGGGATGGGATAGAGAGCTCTTGCCTTCAGTCTTTGGTTCAAATTTGAGTTCAGGCCTTCATTTCAAAAGAAGTCACTTGACAGATTCGTGACATTTCTTGTGGAGCACAGTGGTGACAGCATTCAATCTCCTTTAACACAGACCAATCTCCCATCAAATAAACCCAACAACCATCAGCTTTTATCAACTGTGCTGAAAGCAAAGAGAAAGATGAACAGTCTTTTTCCATAACAGTACAATGTTGAAGGGAATATATCCATTTACAGAAAAAACGAAACCTAAATTACACATAAAGCAACTGACTAAATCACCAAACACAAAGCACTTTATCTGATTCTGTGGTAATGCTGAAGGGGCATACCTAAAAAGGTAAAGCAGCAGTGGGAGCTTAGATGCATCATCTTGCTTCCAAGAATCGTCTTGATTTCTTTTAATAAACTATAGATCATCTCACTGCCAAAATCCTTCATAAATCACTAATACATTACTGTGAATGTATTCACCATATTATTCAAATATTCAATTATTGTTCAAGTATCATTCATTGTGAGCATAAAAAGGCCACATGAATTTTGTCTCCATCTTTTTGCCAAGTCTTCTAAGGACAAAACTACCATCAGACATTACAGAGGCAGCTGTTGAGACTAACATGCAGACTCAGAAAAATCCCCCTCTCTCCATTATCCACAACAGTTTTCATACTCATCCTCTAGTGCACATTCCTAGCATAGGAGTCCAAAAAAGACAGAAAGGCAGAATGTCAGCACGTCCATACTCACAGAACATTACTGATTCTATGGGATCATATATTTAAGAGTTATCATAAGTGTCATAAAACTACTCATCCATTAGTTTGCAAAAATAGAAGACATTGTAATCTTAAGATGATCCATTAATCACCATACATTTTAAGACAGCCTTTTATCCAGAGAAATTAAGAAAGCTACTGTATCTTAGATGTGTACAAAGTTAAGCACTTAATTTTAAAATGCAAACTCCTGAAGAGACATCTTCATATTTCAGTTGAGATAGGCTTCTTTAGTTTAACTTAATATTCTTATTTGTTTTAAGCTACAATAAGCTTGTTTCAACTGAAACAGCAGAAAATATATTAAGATATTCAGGAATTTTTAAATTGTTTTACACTTGTACTCTGATCTTAACTCTGCAGCTCCCTACAGTGACAATGTCATCAGTTGCCTTCATAGAACACCAAAGCTTTTTATATTCAGAATCACACTTATTTCAGTCAGGCTGCAGTGCACCAAGCATCACAAATATACAGCAACATACATCAGTCAGGTAATTTTGCCATTTGTCTTGGTAGCATCAGAAATACAGCTCAGAATTTTCTGCTTCGAAGTGCCGTTTGGATTGAAGGGATCTCCCTGTGCAGTTCAGAGCAGGAAGGCTGCTACACACCACAGAGGGCAATGCACCACAGGCTGCCTCATGTCATGCTGCCTGCTGCCTTTTCAGGCAGGGAGTCTGGACGTCATTTACTTGTCAGGAACATACCTATTTAAGCCAACATTCTCTTTGTCATTGTTGCCTTTCCGTCTCATTTGGTTTTGGAAATGGTCTCAAAACTATGGATCCAAGCACTGGGATACTGACACATGTCCTTTTTAAGGGCTCCCCAGGTTACTGCCTGAGATATGCCACGTTGCATGTTGCAGTGGGACATTATACCCTTGCTCATGAAAAAACACTAACCAGCTGCTGCACCCACCTTCACAATCAGATTTCGGTGCTCCTCAGACTGACTGAAGTTCATGCCCATTTCAAAGATACTCATCGTTCCTTCCTCACACAGGCTCATCCAGGTGTGGTACTCTTCATGCTCTGGCAGTCTATCCCAGAACGTCTTGAACACCTCCCAGACTGTTTCCTGACACACTGATGGCACAAGAAAGGTCTGGTGTTAGTACAAATAGAATCTTTCCATGGCATAGGTGGTCAGGATAGAATTGTCCAAATGTTCTATGGTTTTTAGTACATTAATACATAGAATGCAGTGACTAGACAGCTGCAGCTAAATGTCTAAGGCATTGAAGGGACTGACAGTGAAGACCTGTTTTCCACACTCATATTACTTTCCTCCCTGGCTTTTTTACTGAAAAGAAAGCAAGAGAGAGTTCATTTGTCATCTAAAAACCATCAAGAGCAACAGTATTTTCACTGAGTGAAACTACCCTTCATGAGTGGGTCAAAATTTTAGAAAACTTAGAAAACCAAAATAGTATGGCAAATGTCCTCACAGAAAGTGGACCTGGAGCTTAACTTAATAAGAACAATAGTGGCACTGATCAAAGTCTTAGAGACTCAACCAGTAATAATTCTTTCGGACTCACCTTTACACAGAACTTAAAGATTCAGAAATTATAATTACATTAGTAATTTGAAAAATGAGGATAATGACCCAACAACATAATATACTGAGAAATAAGTCAATCTTTAACCCGACTATATGTATGGACTGAGAAAGAACTGCACACCTCTGACTGAACAGAGAGTGTGTGAATTAAAGGTTAAATTCTCTTATACTATGCCAGCTGCTTTAGCCTCCCAATCCACATGTGTTCTTTGCCAGTCAGAGCAGTTCATCACATAATGCCCAAGGAAGAACCTTCTGTGACCCAGGATAACTGGAAGTAAGGAAGATTTGTAGGATTTTCCTTGTGTCCTGGAAGAGAAAAACATCAAAAGGAGAGCAACTCTAAAAATCACTTGCAGCAAATGGCAGCCTGGAGTAGTGGCAGACAAACCTGCTGTTTAGCCTTGATCAGATTTCAGTATTTATATAGTATATATAGTATATTATACTAGAGGAGGGCCACAAGGATGATCAGGGGACTGGAGTACCTCCGGTATGAAGATAGGATGAGAAAGTTGGGGCTGTTCAGCCTGGAGAAGAGAAGGCTGCATGGAGACCTCATAGCAGCCTTCCAATATCTGAAGGGGGCCTATAGGGATGCTGGGGAGGGACTCTTCATGAGGAACTGTAGTGAGAGGACAAGGGGTAACGGGTTCAAACTTAAACAGGGGAAGTTTAGATTGGATATGAGGAAGAAATTCTTTACTGTAAGGGTGGTGAGGCACTGGACTGGGTTGCCCAGGGAAGTTGCGAATGCTCCATCCTTGGCGGTGTTCAAGGCCAGGTTGGCCAGAGCCTTGGATGACATAGTTTAGTGGGAGGTGTCCCTGCCCGTGGCAGGGGGTTTGGAACTAGATGATCTTAAGATCCTTCTCAACCCTAACTATTCTATGATTCTATATATACTAGTATACAGTTATATACATAGTTCAGCAAAGGAATGCTTTGCATTCAGGGTAAGTCCTGACATCAGAAGCAAGACCCTACGGGAGACTGACCATGAATCTATCTTTAGAGAGTCACTTTCTTCAATCTGCTTAAAAATCAGCTCCAGGCTGCCAAAAAGCAGTACGTTACTGCTATTTCTTCTTGATTCTCTGGGTTCTGAATTACAAAATTGATTAAATGTACTTGCCTAAAACTTAACACATAGAACACACATGGAAACATACTTTCATGTAACCAAGAGATGGATATTTTTCTTAAATGCAAAGGCTTTATAAATAACCTTAAGGAACTGATTCACAGGCAGTAGCACCCATAAAGCTTAGTTGATTCTGGCACACTTGATGGCACCATACAGAAAAAGCTCTCTTTTCTCCACCCTGAATTTCAGTTTATCAGAGCAGTTGAGGCTATTTCTCCGTTGTGAAATTCTAGAGATACACAGATATCTCTCATTTCCATGCCACACTCCTGACAGTTTTCCTCCATGAAGATAAACAGCCTTGCAGCTCATTTAATATGTATGACTAGAGAAGAGTACAGCCCTCAAATTCTGCATTAACTGTTCAGCAGCATGTTACTGCTCTAGCACCCCTCCAGCTTCCAGGTAGTTAACTTTATCTGTAATACACAGTAAGGAGTATTGGAGATGCTTCCAATCAGTTTTGCTTATGCATCTTTATTAATCATGAAAAAAATAGCCAAATTCAAAAGCATCCATGCATCCTCTGACTTTCTGCCTCAAGTTATGCTGGCTTCCTCAGCAGCTAAGGAAGCAACTCTTTGAGGCAGGGACCACATTTCTGTATGACCTCTGCACAGACCTCAGGCAATGAAGCCATAATCCTGCTCTGGATTTCTGGATCCTGCTGGAGTACTAATAAGTTTCCTGAAGCAGAATGAGATCTGTAGTATTCTCTCTACCATCACACTCATAAGAGCAGGGCATCCAGGAAAGACTAAATCTAAAATCTAGTTTCAAATCCAGAAGCCTACACTAAGGAATGTCACTTGTTTTCATTTCTTTTGGCGATACTTGTATCCTGCATTCTGATTGACGGATCTTTCACTCTAGGTGCACTGTGCAGCAACAGTCCAGCAATGAGATTATTCCCTGTGGCTGGGGTAAATCTTCAGCAGGCTATCAGTAAGAGTTGAAGCTATGGCAATAGCTTGCAAACACATTGCAGTGGCACTGTCTAATCCCACAGTTTTCAAATAGCAACAGGCAAAGAACTGATTTTCCAGTTCCAAGCAGTAATTTCCAGTAATAATTGAAAGAAATTTTCCTTAATGCTTTTAAATGTTTAATCTCATATATTAAAATAAATGTGATGAGACAGTTTATTGCCTGAATACAAGCTGCTGCTGTATGGACAGTTGTCCCAATCGGCTCCCAGTAGATTAAGGATTTGTTGTGGGCCCTTTCATTTGGAATTAGACATCCCACTGAATTCCAGTCCCAAAGGCTTTGTGCCATCTGTGGGCTCGAAGCCCATTAACTAGACCTAAGCTGTCAGAACAGGGTAATATTTTCTGTGCAAGGAGGGAAGAGGATGAGGATAATGAGTCACATTGTGTCCTCTTTAGCCTGTGTCCTATCTAGCCATTTCCATGCCCATGAGCAGTAACAAGCTGAGCAACATGGTGCAAATGGCTTCAGTATTTAGAAGGGAAAGGTTGGCCCATTTCTTCCTCCTGAGTAGTCTGAGAGTGGTGACAAGGGAGTTTTTTCAAAGTTTCTTATCAACGGGTTCTGGAGAGCTCCCATATAAGAAAAACATGTTTTTCATAACCTGATTATAAACATTCTAAGACTCTGTAGACAAAACGCAGTGACATTGAAATGTAAACAATGTTAAACAAGACTTGACTGGAAGCTTCAGTAAATAACTATATTTTACTGTATAAAAATAATTCACTATATTTCCATTCTGATTTTCCAGCAACTTGCCAGTATTTATGCTACATATGCTATCTATCTACATATGCTGACAATAAATGAAGGAACTTTTGACTAATATTTAAAATAGCAATTCATTTAAACAAAAATAGAAATAAAAGAAAATGAGAGGGGGAAAAGGGGGACAGACACAGGAGCCAAACATGTTTACCAGTAAGCTTTTTGACTAGCAAGATAACTTTGAATTTTAAATATAAAAGGTTTCAAGTAGATAGGGAATGGAAAAAAGTGCATCATCCGAGCTTACAACAAACTGTCAGGGGCCCAGCAGTTCGGAGTTATGACTGAAGCTGCTTGCTTAATACAATGTGCCCGGTTAACGTATTCACACTGTTACTATTAAGTAAAATAAATCTGCCGTACAGACTTTGTGTTATGATTTTTCCAGGAATCAGACTAGCTACAAACCCCTTAAAAACCAACCCACCGAGCAGCCAGCCCTGCCAGGACCAAGAAAGAACTCCTGAGCAGACCCAGCCGTGCAGCCATGTGCCACCTGAATAACCAATCAGCCCTTAGGGCATGGGAGAAAAGCCTGTCTTTATGGCTAGATCTCACACGAAACTTTCACTGCCCTGCTGCAGGGATAGCCACAGGCACAGATATATAGGACAGCATTAGCAACATGAGGCTCTGGAGGAGAGAGGATTTGTGATGAAGTCTCTAATCCCTGGTAAACAATACTGATTAAATGCATCAGAAAATCAAGATCAATCTTTTTAAGGCAGCAAGCTGAGAACCTTGAAGCTACATGTGGGTGGGAAAGTAAGCTCCTCTAGAAAATTACTTCCTTCATCCCTTGGCTGCAGTTATAAACAACCTTTATTTTAGTGTTAACTGGTCTCTCTGTTACTCTGCAGTTTTCTCCTGAAGAACCCCAATGTTAACAAAATGAAAACTTAAGAGATAAAGAGAGGCTCCCTGCTACAGGGATGCAATCGTTCCAGCAGTCTACAGGAAAGGAAGCAGGCATGCTGAAGACATGTAACTGACTGACATGATAAACCAGAACTCAAATCAAGAATGAGAACCAGCTGACTTGTTCCGTAATTTTTCTCCAAAGTACGTTTTGCATGCACATACATTTTGCATGTAGTCTATCTTGAAATGCCTAAGAAATGAGAAGTCATTTAACTCATCACTGAGATAATCATCTTCAAGGTGAGAAAGGAGGTAGGAAAAATTGAAAGATCAGCATGTTTGGCCCATGCCCTTGTGCAAACTTCCAATTGAGCAAGCACTAGACACTTAAGGTAGCCAAGGTCTTGACTTTTAAAGGTCATACAGGTTTCAAAATCTGCCTTAGAAAGTCAGACATATAGTAAAACCATGTCAATCCCAGCATATCTATTCTGGAAGCCAAAAAGCCCAGCCTTTGGGAGCTCATTTGCTTCAAATGAGGTGTTTATGCTCAATTAATATTAATAAATAATAGAGAATATCCTGTAAAGCTCCAGATAAATTGTGTTTTAGGAAAAAAAATTCCACACAGGCAGGCACAAGATTTTTCAGTCATACACATCTGCAGGAAGTGTTGAAAAAATTCTTTATTTGAAGCTTCCTTCCCTAACAACTTCTCCATTGTTTTCAAAACCTCCAGCTATGATCTGTGATGCAATGACCTCTCTTGCTCTCTCTTTCTCTCTGAAATTCTCCTGTATGGCTACCTTTCATGCACCTGGAGTGGATACAGCGTATCTGTGGCTTCTGCTTTACCATTCAGGATGCACTTGTCTCACGTGAGAGACAATTAGCCTATTACACTCAGTCTGTGCTCAGGGATTTCTGAGGTTAACAGAAGGAGCACCACATGACAGCACTGGGCACCTTGTAGGGGGCAAAGTGGCTTTCTGGCCATTTGTGTAACTTTGCAGTGCTGGAGTTTAATCCTAGTTAAATCCTAGTTAAGAGTTGAAACATGTACAGTGACTAGGACCACTGAATCAGGCTGAATATTCTACTTTGAGGCAACATGAGACCAACTCCTTCTCCTCTCTAACAATTTCTTCACAACTGAATGCCTTAACTGCAGTGAGTTTCAATAAGGACTACAGTGACTGGGAGACTGATAGACACCTCCTAACAGGTCTTTCCTGTAAAGACTTTGTTAGCATTCACTAAACAAATTAATATACACATATGCACAGAAATCACTTCATCTATTCCTGAAATGCTGCTGTGTATTGCCTATAACATAGCAACCCTTAAACAATATACACAACAAACCAGGATTTTAAATAATAATAGTCGAATGTGAATTAGCTAATCCCACATGAAGGACTTTTTCCCTTGAAGTGCTTAAGAGAGTGTGTCACAGTAGGAAAAAATGCAAACAAAATTTAGGAAAGGTAGCCACCAGAGCAATTACATCTCAGAGGCGGCAAAGAGCAGCGGCATTAAGCCTCAGCCATGATGTCAAAATCCAGCAGCTTTTGCTTTACCCAAATAAAAAGCATAGTATAGGGAAATGGCGCAAGCCTTGTGGCATGGTTTAGTGGGAGGTGTCCCTGCCCCTGGCAGGGGGGTTGGAACTAGATGATCTTAAGGTTCTTTCCAACCCTAACTATTCTATGATTCTATGATTCTATGCTACGTTGCTTCTGTTTTACTGGCTAATTCAAGTTCCAAGTCCACTACAGTCCTCTGCCGTCTACCAAAGCATCTACCAAAGGAAATGGACAAATGCACTGAATTGCCTACAGAGGGTGACTTGTCATGACAGACTTTTGGTCTGAGAGGGCATGGCTATTTTTCATACAATAATTTTGGTTTAACAGGGGCTTGGGCTACCATCTCACTATCAACTGTAAAGAACACCTTTATTATGAATATTACCATATATAACACACTCACTATCTGAAATCCTACAATTACATTTTCACAAAATCTGTTCTGTGAAATCTCCAGCTGCCCATTGAATATCATTACTTAGACTTTCATATGCTGAAAGATGTTACTGATGTTTTAAGAAAATACTGATTTTTGCCCAAATAATTTTGCCTTCCTTTGATTTTTTTAGGATGCATGATATATTTATCATATCTCTATATCTTGTATCTTTTTTAGGCTAAAAAAATCCAGATGTTGTAGTCTGAAGAAAAAAAACCCAACAAAACAAAACAGCTGCACCCTGTTGCCCCTACAGTGATATGATAGAGGCACTTGCTTGGAGCCTATGACAGAAATGGTTGTTGGCCAGTCTCTGACACTAATGGAGGCTTTAGCAAGCTAGCAAAGTAAATAAACTAAGGAGCTACAGATAGATAATTGTATTCCCACCTGTTTCCTTCTAAGGTAGATATAGGTAAACTAATGTAGTCTAGATAATCAGCACATGCAGACCTTTTTTGGCTTTCTAACAAGTTCTTATATCAAAACAGCAATCAACCTTTCCTTCCATGGTAGTGGTACTATTTATTGCTGATAGTAAAGTAAAACTTGGGACATAATAGACTATATTGAAACCATCCTTTCTAGAGAAAGTTTGGGATATTAAAATCATTCCTTAGTTCAGATACACAACAAAAAGAAGATTCCAAAAATGCAGACTGAGATTGAAAAATCAATAGATTCTGAGTCTGAGTATCTTCGTATTTGTTCCCTTGTGGGGTCATTTTTCTAATCACTGATAGTAGCTGGTCTCTGATTGATGAACAGTGACCACACTCTTTCCTGAGACTATTTTATTGACAGCGCAGAGACAAGAAAGTCCATTTCATTGTCATATCACTGTGGTAATCCAGCTACCTAGTAAAAAGAAAAAGCCGGTATCTAAAGTGTGAACACTTTGTTTGCTTTTAGACACTCTTTGTTTTAATTATTTTTCACTGCTCTAAATGAATAAATTGAGTTTCCAGTGGGAGTTTCTTTTGTAGGCAATCAAGAGTCTCTAAACACCTTTTCTTCTTCTGTGACAGCAGCCATTTCCCATTTCACCAATTATGTGCAAACATGTTAAGACACTGTGAATTGCTTGAGTGCTACAATACGCAGACACACACATACCAGAAAGTACTGCATGACCTCAACACCCCATTCCGCTTTGTTGTTAGACAGAAGGATTTAAAATGTATCATATGCTGTAAAATTTCATCACAGGAAAGAAGCTTTTACTGGGAATATTTCAGCTTTTCAGGAAAGCTCTGTCACACCAACTTCTACATCTTAAAAGAAAGGTTTGATCTCTATTATACTACAGCCTGATACACAGAGATTGGCTTTCCAGACAGAATATATACTACACTTTCCACAACCAGCCTTATCAAAAGTCATATGGCTGAGACATCGGTGTCTCAGACTTGACTCTTGCCTGAAAGATTCCTCAGTGAATTCTACTAGCACTGGAAGAACACTGTATAAAAACGAGAAGCTCTGTCATTTAGCTAACCTGCACATAACACCTGTTTTTCTTAGAATTCAAATTGTTCCATGAGAAATGATTAGTATTTATTAAACACTATATGTGGTTTCAGGGACTGAGAGTTTTTATGATATGAGTTTAACCATTTCTTGGACGTGGTATTTTATTATGTTTAAAAAGCTTCATCTTTTTTTTTTTTTTTTGGTAAAAAAATGTTCTTTATCAATTACTCATGAAACATAGTCACTTACCTCTGAGCCTGAAATATTTCATATGGTTGGCAATAGCCTGCTCAATAGATTCATCAGGGCAGATCTTAACTCCACTGGGAAATAGAATGGATCGCTTCCTTCTTAACAGCAAATGCTTGTTGACCTGTTCAGCCTCCATGATGCCATTAAGCTTTTTCAACTCAGGAGGCAGAGAAGGGTTTGCCAACTGCCAGTCACTGAGCTGAGGGGTTGGTGGAACATCTTCAGCCTGTCCTGCTTTTGTAGCTGAATAACCTTCTGCTGTAAAAATTAAAATGACACATAAACTTCTCAGATGAGATAGTGATGCCATCTTATGCATCTTAATGCCATTGCTGTGGTCTTTGAAAGACATAACTGCTTTTTTCTCTTAACAAAACCTGCCTGTATGACTGTACTATTATAGACAACCTTAAGCTTTTTACAGCATCCCATCAAATGGCAACACAACCTAAAGCTCTAACCCTTTGAATGCCAAATGCTGTGTGTTTAACTTCCCTTCTGTGATATGGTTTAAGCCAATGGGACTATACTTGTGAATAAACATGTATTTAGAAGCTTTCAGGACCAGAAATTAAATAAGTGGTTAATTTTTAAACTTTCTGTCCACATGAAACATTTATACCCCTTGCAAAAAGACAGCTACTTGAATTGACAGCTAGCAGGTACACCTTTCAGCACCATGAGATAGGTCCCTACATGAGTAGAGCAGCAAAACAAAGGGGGAAAAAGTGCTCATCAGACTTTTTTTTTCTAATTTAGTTTCCTCTTATAATAGTTGTTTCACATCACTCCAGAGGAAACTTTACCTCTGAGAGGAGAATTTGCCTCTCTGGTTTTATTCTGACAGTCTAATTCTTTATCCTCCACAGTCGGCAGTCAGCTAACCTGAAATTAGTTAATTCAACTTTCTTCTTTTACTTTTTACATGGAAATCATGCCTAAAGAAGAATCACAAGGAATCATTTATTAGAGAAAGAACAATAATAAGTATATGGCATTTTTCATCCCACAGATTATGGGCTTATTCTGATACTTCAAAGTCAATGGCACCTTTGACTTTGATGACTGAAGGATAAAGAATGTGGTTATGTTAATGGTCAGCTGTAGTGCAGAAGTCCGCCATCAGATGATACATGAGAAGGACAAGAGAACTTAAAAAAGTCACTAAGGCAAAAGCACAATCTTTACTCAAACTGATACATTTTCAGTGTCCATCAGCAGAAGACAGAATCTCACTTTTTAAGATTTAATACAAAATTATTAAATAAAATAGTAAAAAAATAACCAGTATTTAATGTCTCCCAAAGTTGGAAAAACTTGTCTCCTGTGGCTATATTCTACACTCAAAACAACACAAATGTATAATAATACTTCCTGGAAATCACTCCAAGTATTCCATATTTACACTGATACCACGGCATGGGTTTGACCAAACATTTCTCTATATTAGCCCCCTTTGTTATAATTAAAGCAGAGAGGCATTTTTATTTCTACACATCGCCATTGGTAAACTTTGAAAACAAGAATATAAATAAGATTTCTGCATTACCTGCAACTATTTGAAGGTCGCCTTTAATTCCCAGAGCTGGAAGGCAAAAAAAGATTTTCCAAAGGAAGTCAAACATACTTGTGTAAAAAAAAAAACCCAAACAATATGCAAGGAAAAAAAAAATCCCTTTCAGCAGAAGAGCTGTGGTATTTAACGTGTCCAGGAACCAACCGAAAGCATTGTCCTTTTTGAAAATATCTTGATGTCACATATAATTACCTTTGGAAAAAACATTCGGTAAAAAAAGTCAACCAAGACATCCTGGGCATGTTCTTTCCAAAGACAATATTCCGTTTTGGTGAAGAACCAAGGGAAGGTGATGGAAGTAAACTCCTTGGGGCTAGCAGATGGACCGAGACAATTTTTTAATTTTAATCTGGCCAGCTAAGCTCTTTACCAGAGCTTGTATACCATTAAGAGACAGTCCAAGCAAGGACAGCACCTTTCACGTTTAATTAACCACGTTTTTTCATGGGCCTTTCAATTATGCCCTTTTTTTAAATCACACTGGCCACAAAGTGTCAGAGGGAGCACACTAGTCTCAAGTGGAAGGTCTCAGTGTGTTTTATCTTCTGCTTGAATAAATAGATGTATCTAATAAGGCAGCGACTCACTTAAACACTGGTGCGTACGTAGATAATACCAAAGCAACCTTTCTGTAGGACGGTTTCTTCTGGTGACAGAGCTAATAGAGCTGCGCTGCCTGAGTCTGTGCTAAAGGAGAAAATCTTGTGCTGTTACACCGCTGTCCCTCACATCCTAGAGGCTGTGCTTCCCCCAGAGACAAAGCCTGGGCAAGCTGCAATTCTTTCATCTCTGTTCATGTGTTATCTGACATAAGTAGCAGGAAGAAATTAGTACAGAAGTACCTGAAGAGATTTTCAGCTAACTGCTGCAGAAAGGACAGAGTGAAGGAAAGAAGCAGCATTCTCAGCTCCCTTCCTGTACAAGGTCAGCTCATTGTGGATACATGTACGGAAGCTGCCCTGCAATGGCAGCCTGCATTCAGACCACTAGAAAAACCCCATCAGGGCTCTCTCCTGGGTGGTTTTACTCAGGACTTGGTGGTTACTGACTTCAGATCACTCTGACCCAAGTGCTGATTTGTCTGAAGGGGCAATTTTTGGTAGAGATTTTGTGTGAACATTTCAGAGCTGGATTCCCAAGGCTTCCCCGCTGATGAACTGCAGAGCATTTGCACAGAACTCCTTAGGTACATAGTGCCAACTCATCTCTTCTAGCTGCTCTGCTGAATTCCCAGTATTACTCACAGGAATCAAATAAACCTCCCTCTGTTTTTAGGCTCTGCCTCCTGACATCTAATAGACTTGTTGGTATTTTTCAAAGCAACAACATATTTTCATTGGTTTTTTTCCCTCACAAGACCATGAAATTAAACTTGAAGTTAACCTGCCAGGCTGCTTTAACACCCCCAGTGTTTTCAGAATCAGATATTCTGGGTCTATCAAACCAGCTAACTACAATACTAGCAGCAACACCAAGTGCAGTACACCACACAGGAGCTGTAAGTTGAATGGTCCTGATGGTATGAAGCACAGGAACAACATTGCACCAGTGCCCATAATGTTTTGAAGTCCTAGTCAGCATCTCTAGGTAGACAGAGCAACTTTTGAGGCTAGCATGGGTACCTGTATTACAATCCTGGATTCAACAACACAGACCAGCCTTTACTGTTTTAAACCTCTGCAGAGACTGGTGCTTTCAATGGGGTGAATGTTTTTGCTTGTGTTACCCTGCAAAAACGGAACTCCATCAAGGTAAGAAATACTATACATGCTTATAAAGGCAAAGTCTAACTTACCTCAAGAATCATGCCAACTACTCCTTTTAGAGAAAATCCTCAGAACACATGCGCTTTGTGAAAATTTGAACCCAATTAAAAGTTTTCCTGGAGAATCTTCATATTTACAGCATTGCTTTTTTTTTCATAGGCAAAGAACTCAAATGCTTTCAGAATGTGAACAGTACTGAACAGTACAGATCTATCTGCTTTATATCTGTCCATTTTTTTCTTTTCTATGGTATGGCTATGTCAGCTTCTGTATGATTATATATTTTAAACATTTAAATTCAATTTTATTAATGATAGCTTAAGCTATACATTTTAAATTCGACACTGATTTTAGCACTGAAATTGTTTTGCAACACTTGAAAAAGTCCCACATTTATGATAGCAAAAGGCATAACTACAAGCACAATAATAATTTTAAGTTTTTTAAAACAAGCAAAACAACTCTTGCAATAGATTCCCAAAGTAAGCTTGAAAAATTAACTCCTCCCTTGATTTGACTAAAGACTTTACAGTAATACTTTGCATCAGAAGATGCATAATTTTTCATTTCCAGCAGCCAAATCGTATCTGCTTTCAAAAAAAGTATTCAGGAAATTGTATCCTTACTAGGGAAAAAAGTATAATCCTAGTGATGCAACACGCCAAGATCACATGAGTACCTCCAAAAACAAAAAGGCAACTTTCTGACAATTTGTATCTGAAAAGGACATGCACTTTCATACTGCAAATGTGATTAGCTGAATTATAGTTCTACGCAAGGTAATGGTCACTGAAATTCTGCTATAGAGCACATACTGTCCCAGATAACATAATCGTTTTTCAAATTCAACTTATTAAAAAAGCTAAATCCACTCGTCTATAACCAAAAAATACAAAATAAAGGTATACTTTGATGAAGATGCCTCTAATGAAGAGCCACATGATGGCAGACACTCCCTGCATTTCACCATTACCACTTCTTGTTTGTGCTCCTGGAGAGTTCTCTGCTGAACCATCTCCCAGGGACAAGCAAGCTCTGAGGCTGCTTAGCCTTCCAGCTGAGCAAATTAAACCCACCATCACCTGTTGTAGCACCACCTCTTCCACCATGTGATATTACTGTAAAGTATTCAGAGCAGAAAAATCAGGAAGTGAGGGCAACCAAATTAATCTAACACTAATTGAATACAATTCGCTTCCTTGAAACCAAGATTACAGAGTGCAGGGAGAAGAACCTTAAAAAGATTGGTTTGCTTTGAAGCATAATGTCACTCCACCATTTCAGTTAAACAGGGATTAATACAGGAAATGGAGGCACAGAATATGTGCAAAAAGGTCCCTGAGTCAGTCTGGTGCCTTATATATCCTAAAAGTCATCTTTGGGGAGTTCTAGCAAGGAAAAAGGAAGCATGAAGGTACCTGGAGCGGAAATTTTTCCACAGACACTTCCCAGCATTCGCCACATCTCTTAAATGTGTATGGCTGGAAAGAAGTGGGTTCAGTCAGGCTGTCAAGACTGTTAGCCTACCTACAGAAAACTGTAAAGCTCTTGAGAATAAAAGCAGCCTTGCTTGCCACAAGAACCTGTGAACTAGCTGTGTGCCTTTATAAGAATTAGAGAACAAATACTCATAGTATCATAGAATCATAGAATAGTTAGAATTGGAAAGGACCTTAAGATCATCTAGTTCCAACACCCCTGCCATGGGCAGGGACACCTCCCACTAAACCATGCCACCCAAGGCTATGACCAATCTGGCCTTGAACACCGCCAGTGATGGCACATTCACAACTTCCCTGGGCAACCCATTCCAGTGCCTCACCACCCTTACAGTAAAGAATTTCTTCCTCATATCCAATCTAAACTTCCCCTGTTTGAGTTTGAACCCATTACCCCTTGTCCTATCACTACAGTCCCTCATGAACAGTCCCTCCCCAGCATCCCTATAGGCCCCCTTCAGATACTGCAAGGCTGCTATGAGGTCTCCATGCAGCCTTCTCTTCTCCAGGCTGAACAGACACAACTTTCTCAGCCTATCTTCATACGGGAGGTGCTCCAGTCCCCTGATCATCCTCGTGGCCCTCCTCTGGGCTTGTTCCAACAGTTCCATGTCCTTTTTATGTTGAGGGCACCAGAACTGCACACAAGACTCCAAGTGAGGTCTCACAAGAGCAGAGTAGAGGGGCAGGATCACCTCCTTCGACCTGCTGGTCACTCTCCTTTTGATGCAGCCAAGGATACGGTTGGCTTTCTGGGCTGCAAGCACACACTGCCGGCTCATGTTCATTTTCTCATCAACCAAAACCCCCAAGTCCTTCTCCACAGGGTTGCTCTGAATCTCTTCTCTGCCCTACCTGTATGTGTGCCTGTGATTGCTCCAACCCAGGTGGAGGACCTTGCACTTGCCATGGTTAAACTTCATCAGGTTGGCATCAGCCCACCTCACAAGTGTGTCAAGGTCCCTCTGGATGGCATTCCTTCCCTCCAATGGATCAACCGAACCACACAGCTTGGTGTCATCCGCAAACTTGCTGAGGGCGCACTCAATCCCACTGTCCATGTCACCGACAAAGATGTGGAACAAGACCGGTACCAACACCGATCCCTGAGAGACACCACTTGTTACTGGTCTCCAACTGGACATTGAACCATTGAGCACAACTCTTTGCGTGCGGCCATCCAGCCAGTTCTTTATCCACCAAGTGGTCCACCTATCAAGTTGATGTCTCTCCAATTTAGAGACAAGGATGTCATGCGGGACAGCGTCGAATGCTTTGCACAAGTCCAGGTAGATGACATCAACTGCTCTACCCCTGTCCATCAGTTCCCTAGCCCCATCGTAGAAGGCCACCAGATTGGTCAGACAGGATTTCCCCTTACTGAAGCCATGCTGGCTGTCACCAACCACCTTGTTGTTTTTCATGTGCCTTAGCATGCCTTCCAGGAGAATCTGCTCCACGATTTTGTCAGGCACAGAGGTGAGGCTGACTGGTCTGTAGTTCCCTGGCTCATCCATTTTCCCCTTCTTGAAAATGGGGATTATATTTCCCTTTTTCCAGTCATTGGGAACTTTACCCGACTGCCATGATTTTTCAAATATGATGGACAGTGGCTTAGCAACTTCATTTGCCAGCTCCTTCAGGACCCGCGGATGGATTTCATCAGGTCCCACCGACTTGTGTACGTTCAGGTTCTTAAGATGGTCTTGAACCAGATCCTCTCCTCCAGTGGGCCTAAGGTCTTCATTCTCACAGTCCCTGCATCTGCCTTCCAAGACATGGGTGGTGTGGTCAGAGCATTTTCTGGTGAAGACTGAGGCAAAGAGGTCGTTAAGAACCTCAGCCTTCTCCAAATCCAGGGTAGCCAGTTCTCCTGATAGCTTCTGGAGAGGGCCCACATTGTCCCTAGTCTGTCTTTTATTCCCTATCTACCTATAGAATCCTTGCCTGTTATCCTTAACATCCCTAGCCAAGTTTAATTCTAACTGGGCCTTAGCTTTCCTAACCTGGTCCCTAGCTTCCCGGACAACGTCCCTGTATTCTTCCCAGGCCGCCTGTCCTTGCTTCCACCTTTTAGAAGCCTCTTTTTTAACCTTGAACTTTCCTCAGCAGCTCCTTATCCATCCAAGGAGGTCTCCTGGCCCTCCTGCTGCACTTCATTCTAGTTGGGATGCAACACTCCTGAGCTTGTAGCAGGTGATCCTTGAATATCAACCAAGAGTCTTGGGCCCCCCTGCCCTCTAGGGCTATATCCTATGGAACCCTACTGAGCAGGTTCCTGAAGAGGCCAAAGTCTGCTCTCTTGAAGTCCAGGGCAGTGAGCTTGCTGCACACTCTTCTCACTGTCCTGAGGATCTCAAACTCAACCATCTCATGATCGTTGCAATCAAGGCTGCCCTGGAGCATCACATTTCCAACCAGTCCCAATTTTTTGGTGAGCACGAGGTCAAGCATGGCACCTCTCCTTGGCAGTTCCTCTATAACTTGCAGCAGGAAGTTGTCTTCCACACAATCGAGGATCCTTCTGGATTGCTTGTGCCAGGCCATACCATCCCTCCAAAGATACCAGGGTGGTTGAAATCCCCCCATGAGGACAAGGGCCTGTGAGTGTGAGTCCTCTTGATCAGGCCGTCTGTTAACAGATCTCCACAGTAATGTCTCCCATCGCTGTTCTCCCTTTAACCCTTATCCACAAACTCTGTTAACTGATCACCTGTCCCCAGACAGAGTTCCATACTCTCCAGCCTATCCCTAACATAAATAGCAACTCCCTCTCCCCGCCTACTGGGCCTGTCTTTCCTAAAGAGCCTGTAACCTTCCATTCCAACACACCAGTCATAGGAGCCATCCCACCATGTTTCTGTGATGCCTATAATATCATATCCCTGTAGACTTGCACATGTCTCTAATTCCACTTGTTTGCTCCCCATACTACGGGCGCTTGTATAGAGGCATCTGTGCCAAGCTCCAAATGAAGCTGGCTCATTGGCTGGAGCAGCTGAAATATCCCTACATCTTTCTAAGCATTTATTATAGGTGCTGGCAACTGACTGGGAGCATTGGGATGGAATGATGCCCCCCTCCCCCGACACATCTAGTTTAAAGCATCCATGACCAGTCTGGCAAGCCTCCTACCGAATCCACTCTTCCCTTTCTTTGTCAGACCAGCTCCACCAACCCCCACTAGACCTGGCCTTCCAAATTGAGTCCTACGTTCTAAATACCCAAACCCCTGTCTATGGCACCACTGTTCTAACGATTTATTAACCTGCCAAATCCTCCTAGCCTTTTTAAGGTCCTCCTCTTTATCCTGGAGAGTTGATGAAAAGACTATCTGAGCTCCAGAGCCCCTAACCACCTCTCCCAGGGCTCTGTAGTCCTTCTTCATGTTTTCCAGGCTACTGCTGTCTATGGCACTAGCACACACATGGAAGACTAGAAGTGGGTAATAGTCAGTGAGACTTACTAGACCCGGCAGCCTCTCTACAACACCCCTGATCTGAGCCCCTGGTGGGCAACACACCTCTCTTGAGACTGGGTCAGGCTGACAGATGGGTGCCTCTGATAAAAGGCACTCACTTTGATAGAAATTTGGGTTGAGACACATACTGTGTATATACCTTAAAAGCAGCAAAATGGCCTATCTTCTGCTTAGCTCACTGGCTATTTATGGCAGCTGGGAGAAGAATGATAAGAATCACATTCAACAACTTCTGGAGATAATTTTAATTTCAAATATTGGCATTTTCATAGCACATCTAACAAATCTACAAAGGCTATCCTTTAATGTATTAAACCAATTTAGAAAGTTTATACATGGATTTTGCTTTTACATACCTGTAAACAAGTCAATCTAAAAATGAACAAATTACTTTATGATAAAAAATAACTTTACCATGAGAAAAAGACCAAACTATTTTTCAAAAGGAAACATCGCAAATATTCATAACTAAAAAGGTGTAGAGAAAGGGCACACATTTCCACATTTTATTCTTCATCTGTCTTACAATAAATACACAAATTATCCCTGTAAGTAATGCTGATGTTGAAATTCAGGCGCTGAAAGTCACAAAAACTCTGGGATGAGAGGGACAGATGGTGTGGGGAGAGTGACAAAGTACAGAATTAAAGTAGAAGCAAAGACAAAAAACATACAGTAGTTGCACTAGGCTGCTCACAGCTATACAGAAGGTAACTGTGCTCAGCAAATTATTTTGTATTAAAATCGTCTCTGTTCTCCAGGAAGAATGCTTCCTGGTTTGAGAAACAATGGTAGTGGGTTTTCTGGATGACTGTACAGAACCTGAAGTAATAACTGGATTTTCCAAATGCTAGGTTTCGGATTTGTATTGAGGGAAAGTGCCCTGAGAATTCTGCAATGCCATAAAAATGTTCACATCTTTGGATTGCCCTCAATTTTTATTTTAACCCTCTGGCCTGCTTTCAGCTTTAAGAGTTCTGGTTTTGTAGATATGTTTATGACACAGGTGGTTTTGGTGTTATCTGATACATGGTCCTTATGAAGGGTGTGATAACACTTAAGTCTACTTAAAATGGGGAACAGGAGAAAGCATTGTCTTAAACCAGTAACCTTCTGTCATGCAGTAGCTACAGAAAAAAGTGTGCACATCAAAAGTTATCAAAGTTTTACGTGATCGCTGTTAGAGGAAAAACCTTCATAAATACATATTAAGACAACGATAAACTTGTGCTACTTTATCAAATCAAGTCTGAGTTCAAACACTCAAATATTCAGACATCTTTACTCAACTCTCCTGAGGAAAGTATAAATCCTGATGTCTTATGTGCAAATTATGTATCTTAATGACATATTATGCAGAACAGAATGACCTTTTTGAATTAATTTGCCTTACTTTTCAGTAAAACACTTCAAACTTTTAAGGTTGTTGAGTTACAACCTTCTTAACTTTCTAATGCAAACGATGCCATAAGATTCATAAAAGTAACTCCCCAAATCCAGGTGAATAGGATTAAAAATCTACTGCATACATGTATTGCATTTGACAGCAAGATTTCTTCTAAAAACTGCTAAGAAAAAATAATAAGATACTTTTAATAAATCCACTCTAGACTTTGAAAGATTTTAAGTCATTCTTAAGCAAAATGTTTTCCACTCATGAAAAAAACTTTTCATGGTAAAAATGCTAGGGAGGAGAAAAAATATATTAAAAATATCAAAACTCATCAGCCTCAAATCTTGACACATACAGACTACTTCTGTATATAGTCAGAAACAAACAAACAAAAAAATCTCTAAAGAGAGTCAATATTAGATCCTTAAACAAAACCAATACATCATATTCACTGTATCTGCATAGAATGCAAAATCAAAAGAGATAGAGTATAGGGTCAAAATCCTGTCTTTAAGCCTGACTCCTATATAATCATCCATGTTCATACAGAATTGTAAAAAGCAGGCTTCAAAAGATGAACATTTTTACCTCCTTGTGGTGCATATGTTTATGCAGCTTTCATATTCTAAGTAAATAATCAATTAGCAATCCATATGTATTAGCATAACTTACATATTTACGCTTTATCTACAACCTCCCCCCCACACCCCTGCAATTCATTCTATGGCCACACTACCCAAATGAAAAAAAAAAAAAATCTTTAAATAAGTACACACTGAACAAAGAAAACACTTCTTCTGGTTCTTTTGTTTTGGTTTTTAACATGCAAGGCAGAAAGAGCCCAAATGCTGCTAAGCAGAGTTCCAGTTACTTTATACAGCAATGTTATTTGCCAGGCATGGCTGATTAGATTTATTAGCTGCTGCTGCCACTATGCTGTTGAAAGTGTAGTTGCAAGATCAAGTCCCGAATTTCTTCTCTTTTGTTTCTGATGAGCTGACGAGGGAACCACTTCTCCAGATGCAGTGGCTCTTCAAAGTTAACTATGGGATTCTGGTAACAAAAAAGGAATATTTAAACCATGAATTTCCTATGGCAACCTTTGAAGAAAATTTCAAACCCTTCCATTACTGCTGAGACCATGGAGGGAGAAACAAGTTTTCATGAGACAGTGACAGGCTTCAAAGTCAAATTCCAGTTCCTCCATGGTCATGACATATATACACACCCTTACCACAAGCTACTCGTGGTAAACACCAAACAGGTTATCACCACTTCTCTTAAAGATACACCAGTACCTTTATAGGCTCATATTCAAGGCAGGTTGCATGAATTCTGATACAGTCAGACATAATTTAGACATCTAACAAGGGACAGATGCACTCTGGTCACAACACACACATATACAATCACACTATAGGGAAGGATCAAGCATACAGCAGATAAACATGCTGAGGTTTTTTTGCCTTAGGCATGTGTTTTTCTGTCATGAGCTGGTCTGTCTGATCAGAGACAACAAAGAAGCAAGAGCACTGCTAGCAGTTTTAGCAGGACATAAAGAAGGGGAGAATTCGGCGGTTAAAGTCCCCTATAGGGACCAGGGTCGAACGTGAGGCTGCTTCTAAGCTGTCTGCAAAAGGCCTCACCCACTTGCTCTTCCTGATCAGGTGGCCTACAGTAGATCCCCACTACTTTGCCACCCATATTAGTTTGCTCTTTAATAAGCTCTCAGTTGGCCCCTCATTCAACCCTAGGCAGAGCTTCACGCATTCCAGCTGCTCTCTCATACTAAGGGCAACTCTACCTCCTCATCCTCCCAGACTGTCTTCCCTAAACAGCCTGTATCTACCCATCGTAGCATTATAGTCACATGGGCTATCCCACCATGTCCTGTGATCTCAACAAGGTGACAGCCCTCCAATTCCTTACAGTTATTTCCCGTGCTGTGTGCAGTAGTGTACAAGCACTTTGGAATGGCAATTTGTCCTACTATGGAAGAAAAATCTGTCCACTGCCCAAGGCCCTACACACAGCTTTCCATACTTGGGACTCTCAGAGAGACCACGGACCACATGTATAAGCATCAAACAAGCAGAGCTACTCAAAGGACAGAGCAAGAGGACAGTGCACTGAACGTAGTGGAGGAGGAGTTGTGGACACCCTAAAAACCAGTGCCTGAAGTCCAGCATCTTCAGTCTTTTAAAGGTATGTGCTGAACAGGAAAGAGTGCTCTGTGCATTCCCTTTGAAGGATTCCACCCTGCCTCTCTCTGCAGAATTTGCTAACACAGAGCCACTCAATGCACAAGCTGACCACAGTTTTACAGGCTACAAGATGAGATGCATAGAAAAGATGCCTTTGTAGCACCTGTAGACCAGAAATGGGCAAACTAAATAGACCCCAAATACATCCAAATAGTTAGGGATTTTGAGTGTGTCAATATAAAAGCAACATTAAACTACGAGGTCAGAAATGTCTGCCAACAAACTCAGATAAAAAACTGTTTCCCACTTAAAAGACCCCTGCCACTGTGGGTTTTATTGAAGAATGGGGTTTATTTCCTCTTCCTCAAATGGCTTTAACACTTTTGAGGCTGAGCATCACAGGCTTTTGTGTTTGGCTATTTCCCTCAGAAATAGGTTTTTTGGGTTTAAGTTAATTTTGAGCAAAAGGGAAGGTAGTTTCCATTTGTACCTCAAAGAAGCTTTCCACATATTGCAGCAAATAGATCCCACAATCACTGCTGTTATCTTGTTTAGGCACTCTGGGATACAGGTCAATCATTGTTGATTTACTGAATACTCGACGCATTTTTCGTTTAGCTTCCCATTCCACTTCAAGGTACCTACAAAAGATTTTGCAGATGGGATTGAAAGGGTCTAATTTTCAAAGGCAACAAACTTTTCTGGTGACTTTAGTCAGAGTTGCAAAGGCTCAGAGCTCATCAAAACTCAAACATAACATCTGACTTTAGGGAATAAAAAATGTACACATTAAGTCAGACCTTGTGTTTGATTTTTAAAAGCCCAAAGTCCTTATAACAAAAATCAGCTCAAGGAAACAAGAGGTCACGAAACCCCTGCATCAGTGTCCTTAAACTGTTTCCAGAGTAAAGCTGCAAACTGAAGGAAGAGGAGGACTGCTTCCCATAATTCCCTGATCTCACAACTCAAAAAATCACCTCTTTTCTGACTTTCCATGGCATCTCTCTGAATTCCAGTAAACTACCCTCTCTGGAATTTCAACCCTAGGAGCAGCTTAAAGCATGCAACACTAAGTTAATACATCCCACAGAGATTTAGAAAGAAACAAAAAATACATTAATTAAAAAAATTGCATTTTTCTTTCCCTCCCAAGACACATACGGTGGGGAGGCCTCTCTAGGGAAAAGCGGTTTCACAAATATTTCTGATTCTCACCTAACCATCACTTAGCATTTTGAATAATTTACTTTTACAATAAGGAGGTACTATTTGGTTTGCAGATTTTTGTCCCTTTCAGAGAACTGAATACAACAAAAAACAAAAAGAAAAAATCTGTTTAGCTTCGAAAATTTAATATTAGCAACTTTAAAAAATGTTAGTCATTAGGAGTATGTAAAAGCAACGAAACTTTGAAGACATTCTTCTAATACTTATATACTTATCACATAAAAGACTGAATATATATTTTACTCTCATGTTTCAAAACAAATACAGTATATTATTCCAATATAACTATACTAACACATCAAGCTTCTAGACAGCTTCAGTCTAGGTTCTACTTTTTTTGTACATAGAGAGGAGCAGATTTAACACTAATTCTGTAAGCTCCATCAAAGAAGAGACTATGATCAGCCTTTTTGAAAATTAATTTTCAAAGTATTCATTTTAAACAATCTGGTTTTCTACCCTTAAAAACATCCGTTATTACTGAACCAAAGGGGATTAAAAAAAAAAAAACCCTCCCTAAATTCCCTCTACTTCATTTTTTTTTTCCAATTTCAGAAAGACTGCCTACTTTACAATTTTTGGCATTACATCTGGGCAGGAGAACAAAGACAGGCTTTTCACACAAGCCTCTGTATTACTATTACAATTTTCTTTGTTGTGACTATGGATTTTCCTTTAGCATCAGAAATGCAAATCTTTATAGAAAAAAGTATTTTAAGCATACAAATATGACCAGCAGCATCTCTTGCTAATAAATAGAAAATGTAGTTACTTACTCTCTCAAAACCTGAACTGTTTTCTGCACAGAAGCAGCTTTCAAGGAGTCTAAGATGAGTATACAAGGCCTGTACACAACAAAAACAAACAAACCAACAAATCATTGTAGTCTTTCATTACCAACACAACTGAAGCAAATATTTTGTTTGAATACAGCTTAACAAGAGCATCAGTATCTGAACAAATGTGGAAAAAAACTGATAAGTTCCTACAGCTGTGGCTTTATGACACAACTTACTCCAGAATTTCTTAATATAATTTAATGATACAATTTTAGTGTGAAAACAGAGACATACCTTTTACAGATCTGTCTTCTGGAATTGCTTAGGGAGATCTGGGAGAAAATAAAATAAAAATAACCTTAAAAAACCTTCAGCAATTGTAAGCTCTAATACCTCCATAGTTTTAAAGGTAAAGCCAGAGAGGTTCCCATTTCAGACAGTGAGAAACTACAAAAATAATTTTTAAAAACGCATGAAAGCATAGCATAGGCAACACAGACAAAGGAGGACTTCGGGCTAATTCAAAGTGCTTGTACATGCGTGGCAGCTGCTGCAAGAAAGATGATGCAAAATCACTTAGTCAATTCTCAGAGCCTTCAGAAACAGAGCAATACATGTTTCCTCTGTCAGTAGAAAAGATACTTACTTTAGAAATAGCTGAATGCAGGACTGAAGCAGAAGCAGCAATTTCATTGCCACCTAGTTCAAGAGAACAAATCAAAAAGTCTTAAGAAAATATTTTCTACCTGAAATATTTCCATTTTCAAATTTTGAGATTATTAGTATTCAAAATACAGTAGTGAAGTATAAACTGTTTTTGCTTCCCTTCTGAATGTTCAAATAGCAGAGTTACTGAGGGTTTGCCTTCCTGATAGAACTCTTGAAATCCAAGAACTTTCCACTTATGATGGGATCTGAGCCACTGATTAGACATGTCCCTTCCAGCATTTTCCAGAGTTGCAGACAAGAAGAATGAAGCACAGTCTTTGCTATGCATGGTAATACAAAAACATATTACATCAATCTTGACATGAAAGATGCTTTTTTAGACATCTTATACCTCCTTCATGGATTAAGACAACATTAGAACCAGAAGAAAATTATGTCAAGCCATGTACCATTACCTACCTTCAGAGAATAAATTTTTGTTAACAACCATTTCTTCTTCATCATTGCAGTTACCAGGAATGGCCCACACTGAACCAGTTCTAGTGTTCTCACTCTCTGACCAAAGTGGAGATTGTTGTGGCTGGTGACATAATAAACTCTGATGGGGACACTCCTCATATACAGCTGCTTCTAACCGAGGAAAACAGATAACTGCAATGTACCAATGAGACCTGCCCAGCAGTGGAAAGAGGGGGGAAAAAAAATCGTCAAAACAGTGTAACATTTGGTTCTGCAAAGGATATGAGACGTTTTTATAACATTGAAAGCTCATGGAAAACTGTTCTGTGACACATAACCGCTGTTGCCATGTTTCTTCAGGGCATCTCATACTTATCCTCTAATTCATTTTACTTTGCATTGTGGCATAAGAGCAAAAGTAAGTATCAATTCCTTAAAAGAAACCCCAAAACAACAAACCCACCAGTGGAGGGTGGGGGGAGAGTACTAAAATAATATATGATCCCAGTTTTGAATATAACTGAAATCAGGGCATGCTTCTAGCCTCATCTCTTTCTGCAGCTGTTTTGCACATGTAACTCTCAATGACTATTCAATTTTACTGGAGTTGCCATCTGCAGGTCAGTTATTCAACCAGGCCAGCATACAGACCTGGGAAGTACTCCTCCTAATCCATTAACACTATGAGTTGCTGTGATTTCTTTACAGAAACATTACTTTAGTGCACAGGAATCATTATGATGACACACAAATTATATTAAAAAAGTCACAGGAGATCATTAGATTTTGAAGATCATGAAGAACAGGTGTGGAATGAGTAATTTTTAAGACTCTTCAAAAGTTAAATTTTCTACTTATTCACCTATTTACTGAAAACTGAATCATAGAACTATTCTATGATTCTACGATAAATGCAGTTTTCAGTAAAACAAAAAACAAAGATGCAAAGTTTACTGAAGGCGACTTCAAAAATCACCTTCAAAATCTAATGACCTCATGTGTTAATTTCCAGTGATCCAAACTTATGGACATAAATCTACCACCACAACATTCAAATATTTAAATCTCTAAATATCAGGTGTCAAAAATATATAGACTTACTCCTCATTCACAGGCACAAAGATATAATCTTTACTGAAGATGTTTATATGACGAGTCCACGTTCTTACTCTTCTGTGCCTTCTCTGTGCCACTCTGCAGAAACCAAATGACAACTGTTGTTCAGATTTGTTCTTTTTAGTTAAAGCAAAGTATGGGGATTAGTACTCCCACATCTTCCCCAATCCCTCAATAGGTTTTTCACTTACTCTTGAAATTTCCCTGACAGAGAAAAAACCAAATCTGCACACTGTTAAGCCAAGGGACTAACAAGCCATTTCTGAACCATCTTACACTCTTCCAGAAAAAAAAAACACCATAGAATTGAAAGGATTTCTTGCAGTTACTTAACTAGTAAGTATTATTTTCTACACAAAATGCAAAAATCTCATCTGAACACCAGTCAGTGTAAAACAGATCAATAGCAACTTACCAACATCCATTAATTAAAATTCACAGTACCACTTTGAAGGCCTATCTAAACAACCTTATCTTTTGAAGGAAAAAGCTAAATACAGTCATGCAACACACCTGTAGCAAAGCTAGAACTGAAACAGACTCACTCCAGTCCTGAGCTTTAAGTGCTGGAGCACATTTCATTTCCAGTCCTACAGACATAATGCATGAGGACAGGACACTAGGAGAATAATAAAAAATTAAAAAGAAACCTAAATGTATATTTTCAACTTTCATAGTTTGCACAAGTTGAAATAGAAACCAACAGTTTATGAAACTTTACTCCAGTATCATCTGAAAGCAAAATTCACTGTACTCAGGAGACATCCCTGTTCCCATTCTGATTCCATCTTGATCAGCGATTAAGAAAGGTAACTTCAGTGCAGGGTGAACAGGAGAAAATGAGTGAGTAATGGAAAAGCAGTGGGACTCTGCATAGGCCAGCATTAAGTGAAGACTTGCTGCAAAAGCTTCCTCTGCTACATGACTCTAGAAGCACTGGGAATTGAAAGGGGAAAGCACCTATAGAAAGAGTTCTCATCTACTGCCTAAGCAGCATAAACAAAGGGAAGCAAAGAGTCTTTAAGTTAAGTAGCTACAGCAGCTAAAATTAATTTCATTTACAACAGTACAGAGCCCAATTTCCCCTACCCATTTATCAAAAAACTCCACGGAAACAAAAACCCAAACCACCTGTAATCACCAGGTAAGTATCTAAGCCCAAACACAAAATCAGAACTTCCAAAGCTATCTCTTGATCTGGAGCAGCTATACTCCTTGAAGTATGGGGAATTATGAGTGCCATTCCAGTTCCTTAAGAAGGTTATGGACAGCCCAGCCTTGCTAGAGGAATCAGATTAAGCCACAACAGCAGCCTTAACATGGATAGTTTTGTTTCCACCTCAGAACATTCAGGGTCAGAAGACAGTAAACGATGGAAGACATTCTCTCAAGCACAGCTCCCTGAATTTTTGAGAAATCTTTGAGAATATTACAGAAGTTGCATTCTTTTTCCCCTTAATAGCTTTCATCTAGTAGTGACTGCAACACACACAAGATGGCACACCTCTTTGTGCAGGTGGCCATTGAGTTTGTCAGTAGAATGAAAAATGTGGGGAATAAAAGAAGATAAAAACAGATAAAAGAAGAAAAATCAATTCAGAGAGAAATAGGGTGGGGGAAATGAAACAAAACAACCAACAACTCCGATAAACTGAATTATGAAAACAGAATGAAAGTTGCTGGCAGATCATCACTGTAAGTGAAGTGGCAGGGCAAGCTCCACTCTCAAACATCAGTATTGAGAAGAAATGGAAAGTGTTCTAGAGATTGGTTTTATAGAATCTTAGCTGGAAACACAAAGCGATACAGGGTTCTTGAGCTGTTAATGATACTTCTTCTGTGAAACTCTCCAATTCCATTGTTCGTAAGCGTTAAAAACCAAATGTGCAAGCTTGGTGTGTAAAAAAATCTTATTAAAACTTCAGACAAAAATTTATTATCAATATGCGTAATGAAATATGTGGTAAATCTAAAAATATTTTTAGAAATGCAATTTCTTGAAATTATGCATACCTTGCAAAACTGTAATAAATAGATCAAAATACATAAATAATTGTCTGAAGATTCAGATAAAGTTGGAGAAAGGTGATAACATTCTCATTCCCATTCAGTATGAATCACATGCACATTTAAATGAAAAACATCAATATGCTTAAAATGACAGTTACAACACTTAATCACTAACCCCTTGCAGAACGCTGATTGCTATTTAATGTGCTAACTAGAAGATAATCTGCAGAACTTCCAAGTGGCATTGATAGACAGCGTATTTCTACACATAACAGTGTCTAAAATGAACTTACGGAACTTTGAGATCACCCTCAGAGTTTTTTTCTGTCCTGGTCAGGCACTTGTAGAAGAAACTGCTAAAAATGTGTGTGCGGTCAGCAAGATGTTTTGGCACCTTTTCCAACAACAGGTATCTACCAAATAAAAAAGAAGGAAATTATTAATTCCTTTTCTAGAAAGTACCATTACTTTCTGATAAAAAAACAAAACAAACAAAAAACCCCAAAAAACAATCCCCCCCCCCCAAAAAAAAAAAAAAAACACAACTATTTTAATGACTTTTCATACTCAGGTTAATAATGCTTCTGAGTTAATTTTTAGGGTTAGGTTTCTAGTCCTTGTTATCCTCTGGATAAAAAGTTTTAACTGGCTTCTGATTGCTCACAGTTACTGCAGCCATGCTGCATGCAAAGCAAAACGTAATTCTTGCAGACAGCCTTCAAAAGAGCCAGAATTCTGCTTAGGTTTACGTCAGCACAAGGAAAATAAACCTCAGCTTCAGGGAATTGCAGTCCACCATGCTGGTTCTGGAAAACTTGCTTTCATAAACAACTTTAGGAGGATGGTACAAAGCAGGTATGCCAAGCCAGCTCCCTCAAGAAGCTTCCACAATTAGCTGTAGTGCTTTCTGCAGGAGCTGTACATCAGAATTCCTGAACTCTTGTCTGGAATAGGAAAGGATGCTCCACTTCATGTGAGCTTAGTAAATAAACTACTAGTACAAATCCTCTACTTTTTCAGCTGCCTGCTTAAACCTGTTCAGCACTTTCTGTTCACAGAGGTCACCAAGAGGCTTTTTTCCCCCCCATTATTCTGTCTGGATCATATCACAGCCCTTTAGAGGGACAAGAGGAATGAAACTGAGACAATTGAACTACATACATCTTTACATGAAGTCCAACTTACAAATTCACCATGCTGTTACTTCTGAAATTATTGTACCACATTTAGAGACCAACATTACAGTAATTCAAGTCCAGATCAGGTCACAGAAAGAAGGGTACAATTAAAGTTGTGATTACTTACTTAAGATAGAAATCAATAATGACATCATTGAGAAACTCTCCATATTCTAAGCACTCTAGGTCTTCTCTTGTGACTCCCAGTCCCCCTTTTGCAGGTGGGGGCGGATAAACAATTAAGCTAGAAAATAAAAAATCAAAATCACGTTGTAAGAGTGACAAACTGACATTTTTCACATGTAGAAGATTTTCTAGAAAACCTGTTAAAAATGGTGATTTTCAAAACTTTTGACTAACTCAAACGTCTTCTACCATTTCTTACTCCAACAGTTAAAAGAGTTACAAACGAAATGTGCACCCCAATGCACACTGAAATTTTGAGAAAAGATTTGAAAAGGAGATTATTTTTTGCCTTCATCTTGTTTTTCTTTTGTTTTTCTTTTTGATAGAAAGTAATTGACAAATGGCTATATAAAATTGAAATAAATTCTAGGGAACATATTCTCAAATGGTATTAATGAACAGTGACTTTTTGTCCATAAAGAGTCCAATAGGACTCCCATGTTTCCAAGTAGGAAACTTGGGTTTATGCACCATGTAGCATATGTACTGTAATTAGATTGAAACTGCCCAAGTTACCTCTACTACTAGTATTTAAAATACATTTAAAAAGCTGTATATTAACAACCATATTACTTAACGGGAATGATGAAATGAGCAGTTTTGCACTGTTGTAGAAACAAAAACAACTGTTATACTGTCAGTGACTGCAGAAGGCAAGAGTTCTTAAGAGCAACTTACTCCAGTAATGTTTGCTGTACTAGAAGCACAAGGGCTAACAGGCTACTGCAGACACAACTGAGGTACGTCAGTACTCTCCTAGTACCTTGCTGCATCGCACACCTCTGTGTTCTCATTTTCTGTCTTTTGCTAACCAAGCTCCTGTACTAACTAGTAAATTGTATGACAAACTAGTTATAAATAGAGAGCCAGAAGAGTGAAAGAAAACATAGTTTATATTAAAAAAGAAAAAAAAAGACTCAGCTGAAGTTTAAAGTTTTGCCATGATATAGACTTAGATGGAAACTCACAGAAGCCATGAGGTCCCTACCCTCCCATTGATGCATTCATGATATGAGCTTGTAGTCACAGTTAAGGAATTCTGATTTCTGTGAGATTTTCTGTCATCCTGTAACACATCCATTTCGTCTGTTATATATTAGGACGGAAACAGGAATAACTACATTCATACTCAGTGGTATTTTAGATTTCTAGAGCATCTTTAACATAACACTTTCAAACAAACTACAGAATAGTAGCTGAGCCAAGGTTTTTATTCCAGCAATTTGTTTATTCAGTTTGTTATATTTTCATCTTCTCATTTATATGAAATATACATACTTCTTAACTGCTCCAGTTTCTCTTACTTCTTTCCATTCTTCAGTCAGTGCAGAGGACAGAGAGATAGAATAGCAACCACTATTCTGCTTACTTGCAAGGGCATAACTGGGCCTGGCCACTTTTGGTTTTGATTCCTACCAGAAAAAAAACCAAACAATAACAATAATAAAAATCATTATACAGCTTAATATGTAAAACAGAACAAGCCTGAAGCCCACAAGAATATCCTGCATCACTGAAGAGGAATCCTGCTGGAGAGCAGAACTGTAAACATCACGATTTAGGCAAACATGCTACTATTCATATAACTAAAAAAAAGTTATGTCCCTTTAAAAAAGATGACAGTTCTTCCTCTGTTCATAACCTCTCTAAAATCATTTAAGCATATTCAGCCAACTGGTACAGAATCGGTTTTGGGGAAGAAACTGGACCTGTTGGACCTGAATGGATGAAGAAAAATATCAGACTGTCTTAATAGGAGCTGCGAAAGCTTGGAAAGTTTGAAAATCTAGTTCTTAACCAATTTGTCTAAAGATGATACAGATTTAGGACATGCTAGCTTAAGTTTTAAGTTCCCAGTTTCATAGCCAGATTGATCTATTGTCTCTGTGCTTTTTTCTGATGGGATCAAACATATGTAATTTCTGAAGTGACAAGGATGTGAGGTTTTAAGACATTACTCCTCAGAGGGAGGTGTATTAACACAGTACCTTGCACAGCTCCATCTTCCCAGTAGCATTAGGAATTATTTAGCATTTCAAACTGTGACTGGCCCAGCAGTACATCATCTAGAGGTGTCTGGAATGAGTAAGATACACAGCTCCTCCTCTGCTGCACCCCTTCACTTCCAGCTCAACTGAAAAAATGGCTCCATCACTCAGTACTTGACTAACTCTGAAACTGCTGCCCTGGAGACACCATAAGGGCAGAAAATCCCTGTGGTTCTAGGCATAATCAACCATGAGCTGACCTAAAGCTTCACTATTTGCCACTTACTGACAAGGTCTACACACTATCCCCCTGTGGACACAATCTAGTTTACTGCAAATCTCACCCCATTGTGCAATAATAAGAGAAATAACATGAGAAATAACAAACATGATTGATTTTTTTTTTTAGCTATGGAAAGAAGGTGTATCTAGAATTTACTAGAATGTGTGAATGATGGTGATGAATCAAGCAACTAACCTGAACTGCAGGCTCATGAGCATCTGAGATATTCTGGTTTGGTACACATTGCTTTAGTAGATCCTTACTGTAATTTATGAAAGAGCTCTCTTTAGGAGAAAGGTCCTTAAACAAGGATAGTGCTTCCTTCAAAGACAAAAACTCAAGGAGATCTGGTGCTCTGTTCTTCTTGCTCACACCTGTAATCACTTCAGTCAGTCTGTCTTCCTCCCATTCTGCGAGTGGTTGGGACAGTTCAAGAAATATGAATTCACTAGATTTAGCTGGAGAAAGGAGAGAATGGGTATTAACTATTAGGTTACATGATAAAAATTTGTCTGCAGACCCACAAAGTAGCACTGAGAGACAATGTCAGGAGTAGAAGTCAAAGTAATATGCTGCCAAGTTCCTCTCATAGGCCATCAGCCAACCAAAGGCCCACCTCCATAAACTAAGAGGAGCACAGGAGCACAATGGCCAGTAGGAACCCAAATTAAGGACTGGGAGAAAGGGACACCCAGTCTGGGCCCTTCCTAGGGCTGTCCTTGGGGAGCCTCAGGCCCAGGGTCCAGACCTGAAACCCATCAAGATGAGTCAGCGCCAGAGCACCTTATAGACTGAAGAGAGATTGTGCTGAGGTGTATGGCATACATGATGGGAGACCAGGGAAGAGCATTTTGAGATTGCCTAGGACTTCTTATGGGATGTTTAAGGGAAGAACCAAAGGCAGGCATTCAGGTGATCTGTAGAGGAACAAGTATGGGAAAATAGAGGGCTAAGGGTATAGAAAGGACCAGTCACATCTAAATACTTTGCTAGTCAGTACACTTGTCTGACCATGCCCTGTGCATTGATCGTCAGTCTATCCCACCTTCTCATTAAACTCCTTTCTAACTCTCTCCTGGGTGAGGGACTCACTGTTTGATGGAGGGAGGGGATACGTGGGTGTCTCTGAACACTGCAACTGAAGTGAGTACACATGTGCAAGCAAGCACAACTGCTAGTGAAGATCAAGCTAAAATTAAATGAATAGTTGAAGTGTCCTGGGAAGCAGGAGGGTGAGCAAGTTCCTAAGGGACAGCTCTCACTGTGAGACTCACCATGTATCTCTAAGGATGAGAGCACAGGGGGGTCAGCTACTGGGACCAGGGGAGTCCTGGCCAGCTATGTGCCTGTGTGTGCATGACAGCTTGTACAAGCAACTGGCATTGGCTTGTATGTCCAGGTGCCAGCAATGGGAAGACTGGGATCCAGGGCCAGCAACTGGGCAGACAAAGTGTCTTTTAATAGCAAAATGCAACAATGCAATCACAGAATCGTTCCATCCCCTCGGCCATGGGTAGGGATGCCTAGACCATGACACCCAAGGCCCTGTTCAACCTGGCCTTTAACACAGCTAGTGATGAAGCATTCACCACTTCTTTTGGCAGCCTGCTCCAGTGTCTCACCAACCTCACAGTAAAGAATTTTCTCCTCGTATCTAGCCTAAATCTCCCCTGTTTAAATTTAAACCCATTAGCCCTTGTCCTGTCTCTGCAGTCCCTGATGAAGAATCCCTCTCTGGCATCCCTGTAGGCCCCCTTCAGATACTGGAAGGCTGCTATGAGGTCTCCACACAGCCTTCTCTTCTCCAGGCTGAACAGCCCCAACTTTCTCAGCCTGTCTTCACACAGGAGGTGCTCCAGCCCCCTCATCAGCCTTGTGGCCCTCCTCTGGACTTGCTCCAAGAGCTTCATGCCCTTCTTATACTGGGGACACCAGAACTGCACACAGTGCTCCAAGTGGGGTCTCATGAGAGTAGAGTAGAGGGGCAGGATCACCTTCGACCTGCTGGTTACGTTCCTGTTGATGCAGCCCAGGATACCCTTGGCTTTCTGGGCTGCAAGCACACACTGCCGGCTCATGTTAAGTTTCTCATTGACTAACACCCTTAAGTTCTTCTCTGCAGGGCTGCTCTGAATCGCTTCTCTGCCCAAGCTGTATGCAGTCTTGTCAAAGATCAAATCAACCTTTATCTGCCAATCCTTTCAACCAACAGGTACTTTTCTTGAGAATTTATTTTAAAGGGGGAAATACTTTATACACAAGCCCAGTTTTAGAGGGCCTCCTCACACAGATTACAATTGAACTGTGTTACAAGGTCTTTTTGTTAAGCAGAAGAGATTGTGAATCACATTGTGGTTTTTTTTTCCCCCAAGTACAACAAGGCATTTTAGAAAAGCAAAATTGGTCAACTTATGGTAAAAAAAAAAAAAAAAATCTACAGGCTTTCCTCAGCATTCCAGAAACACAGCTGTAAAATAACTGCTTTATTGATCTGCCATATATTAGACCTTTTTATTGCATTTAAGGAAAAAGATTACTTACATGGCTTGCTCATGACTAGCTTTCCTAATTGGATTTCAATCTTTTCTACATAATCCACAGACAACCAAAGGAAAATTATCGTTGTTGAAGAACAGCCACCGTCACTTCTCCACATACCAAACCTTCTCAGATCCAGAGTATCTACTGTCAGGTTGATATTCTTATTAAGAGCCACTGCAGAAAATAAAATTTTAAATAACCATATCTTTCATTGCCATAGATAAAGTCATACATGTTACAGTAATTACACACTAAGACATAAGTATGATAGAAGTGTATTAAAACAGTACTTGTAGATTTTATTCCTGGCATTACATAAATTGTGAGAATCTAATACTGAAATAGGCTATATCAAACTACGTAAAATTAAGTTACCAAATTGTAGCACCCAAAGCTAAACATCTAAATGCTATTCTTCATGGAATAAAAAATACGTTTTTTTTTGCTCAGGATAATCACAGCTAATACCTACAAATATAGAAAAATTATTGCAAATCATGAATTCCCATTTCCTTTTAGTAAATCTGATTCAGAACTTCTCACCTTCTCAGAACCTTCTACTATGGGATACAGAAATCACACATCATCTTTGGAAAATGGAATGAATGCAAATCTACAGTTATATTCCTCTTAGCTTTATTCAACTTACATTATTGTTTAATAAACATAAGGATCTAAAATCCTAATCTGAAAAGACTGAGGGATGTGGGAGGGAAAGGCCACTAAAACTACAAATTCACCTTAAAAGTGTAATAAGCTGCTAAGTTATTAATGCTTACACTAGAGACAATGATATTTCTATTTATTGAAAAATGAAATTTTCAAAATTAATGTCTTTGTGAAAGCAAATAAGATTATAAATTACTCATAAGGAAATGCTAAGTATTTTAATGCAATACTTTAAAGATATAGAGTTAAGAGAAGGCTAAAGAAGAAAATTTTCTTACCCTGAAATGGGATCACAATATACTTGATTGTAAACTGAAATAAGATTAAAAAAAAAAAATAAAAATTAGTTTGCTTTCCACAAATTGATTAAAACAAAGTAGAATTGTTAATTAGCTGCCTATCTTCCCTTGCTGATAGCCAAATAAACTGAAAATAATATCACAGAATCATTTAGGTTGGAAAAGACCCTTAAGATCATAAAGTCCAACCATTAAGCTAATACTAACAAGCCAAACATGTCTAGTATGAGAATTAATATTGCCTGTTTGACCAAAAAAAGAACACTCCTACTGCAACACTGCAGAATGTAAATGACAGCCAAGTAACTTCCAGAGGTGCTAAGCACTGAGAAATAAGCAGAGTTGTGGAGAAGCCTACAGGCTTCTTAGGAAGAAAAAAATCATGAACACTTAGGACAAAGGACGTTAAGCACCCCATGATCAAGACCACTAGCTACACTATTTGAATCAAGGACACTATACAGACAATCCAACACTGGGGTATATTTTGCTATTTAGAGTAACCTTTGAATTAAAGGCCTTTCAAGAGTCTGTTTACACTGCTGCTATGTTAAAAAGATGTGGCTAAATAAAGAATGCTTTTCACTTTGACAGAAGGTTGTCATACACATTGAGAGGATTTTTTTACATTACCACAGCAAGCACAAAGAATAAAGTTTTTTTTTTCCCATGAAAAATTTTCAACTGTCTACCTAAAAGCATTGACTCTCAAAATATTTCAACTCATCCCTCTAATTATTCTGGCAGATCAATTTAGGAAATACCATGAAACGTTCTCACTGCTGGATGAGAACTACTGCACAAAACTGCTGTTTTGTGCAAAGCTAAAATTATTATTACAATCCAAGATTTCAAAATGTGTTGCTGTAAGCAAAAAAAAAAAAAAAAAAAAAAGCATACACATTCAAACATGTCTTTTTCTATTGCAATACATAGAGTCTCATCAAAGACCTGTTGAAAGTCCTGCAGCTGGTACTTTATTTGGAGTATATTTCTACACCTTGTGAGTAGCACATTGCCTATGTACTAATGCTTTTAGTATCAGTTTTGTATGTCTTTGAAAATACAAAATAAGCATTTTCTGGTTATAAGGCAAGGTCAGCACACAGTATATATTTGAACTCTGATCACTATGGACTACTTTATTCAAATATCCGCACTATTTCAGAGAAAAGTAACTGGTGTTTATTTCAAGTGACATTAATTCTAACATGGCCATTATTTTCCATTAAAATTCACTAAAAAATTCATCAGTATAATTTCTGTTCCTGTACAGTGTTCTCACAGAACCTTTATCTTTGAAAACTGGACCCACAGATAATCCCAGTTAGCTTTTCTATTGACAGCAATCCAAACATACAAGGTAATGGAGTACATACTCCGTTGTTTAGCCAAAGCAAAATTCAGTGCTTCCACATTAAGTACCACTAGCTTTGCTTAACCAGAATTTTAATTTTTAAATATTCTCAAAATTTCACTATAATAAAACAACTCACCCTAGCAGGACCTGTTGATAGCCAGTTAAATTTCCCAATGTAAAGACTATCAAATTTCACTGCCAATGCTGGGTTTGTCTGTTTTCTAGGTGTGCTTCCAGAAGGTAAACTGATAAGACATTTATCTTCAATTGACTCTGTTACAAACTGGAAAGAAAAAAAAAATGTGTATTTACTAAAAGGCTTCAAATGAGATACTTCACTCTTGAACCTTAGGAATTTTCTTTGCATGTTTGTAAGAGTTTACTCCCAAAGCCAACTTCCATATAAAAATCCCATATTAAAAAGCTGTAAATATTATTACAATCATTACAATATCCTTAAGGGCCTAACAGTATCTTGCTTCACCTCCAAATTTCCCATTGCAAGATATAGCCTGTGCTCTTTACTAATCTAGAGCTAAGTAAAATCTCAAACAACAGAGCAACAAAAAATACCCCTCTTTTGATATCAAAGGTACAGGATCCAATTCAGTGTTTATGATCAAAATGATGCACCCATATGAAGAGGCAGCAATGGCTCTTCTAGCTTGTTTCAGGATTACAGAGGTAACCCAAATCCAAGTCAAAGCCAAAATGGGGCAACAACATTTATGGCTAGTTTTAGATTCAATGCTAGCCACACAGAAATGGGAACTTCACCCTATCTCTGTCTGCTGTCAACAAAGATCCTTGAACTTCTCCATGCACTGAATTACAGCAGAGGACTGAAAGACAAGAAGAAACTACAGACTTGAACCTGATCAATATAAAACCTTGATATATACAAAACATGGAGTATTGCGTGCAGTTCTGGTGCCCTCAACACAAAAAAGACATAGAACTGTTGGAACAAGTCCAGAGGACGGCCACGAGGATGATCAGGGGAATGGAGCACCTCCCATATAAAGATAGGATGAGAAAGTTGGGGCTTTTCAGCCTGGAGAAGAGAAGGCTGCATGGAGACCTCATAGCAGCCTTCCAGTATCTGAAGGGAGCCTATACGGATGCTGGGGAGGGACTCTTCATTAGGGACTGTAGTGATAGGACAAGGGGTAACGGGTTCAAACTTAAACAGGGGAAGTTTAGATTGGATATGAGGAAGAAATTCTTTACTGTAAGGGTGGTGAGGCACTGGAATGGGATGCCCAGGGAAACTGTGAATGCTCCATCGCTGGCGGTGCTCAAGGCCAGGCTGGATAGAGCCTTGGGTGGCATGGTTTATTGAGAGGTGTCCCTGGCCATGGCAGGGGGGTTGGAACTAGATGATCTTAAGGTCCTTTCCAACCCTAACTATTCTATGATTCTATTCTATGATTCTACGATCGTGTGAAAAAAAAGAAACAAAACCCCCACCCCTTTTCACAGACATATCTTCATCATGTCTACCCCTACCTCAGGTTAGTATTTGATCCTTCCTGTTTGCAGTGTTAAACATTCCCAATTGTTTATTTCTAAACTATGAAATACACTGTATGTTGCAAAAGCACTTAAGCTTCAGACCCGGAGATCTTCTCTGAAGACTGTCCAGAATTCTAACTGTGAATTACTGCAGCTACTGTTTGCTGCTGGGACTAATCATACCTGCTCTAAGCATTTCACTTTTGTCCTAACATGCAAGAAAAAAAAAAACACTGAAGAAATAAAGGGTTGGCATAACAATCCATATGCCAAAAACTGGAGTACCTGCTCTGTGTGACTTTCCATCTTGACTTCCAACTGCTTTGCTAAGAAACCGAAGTCAGACTGTTGGTCTGTTTCTTTACTATCAGTGATATTATTCTGAAGCGGCTCAGTGCATTTTGGTTCAGAAGGTCTATCTTCATCATCACTGGAAAGGACAACTAAAGAGGAAAAAACAAGTATGCACATACTTCACGATGCAGACTTCAGAATATTTTATTCACTATAGATTTCAGATGAGCAAAAAATTCTCTCTTGTATGTAATATCAAAATACATTGCTCAAACGAGTCTGCGTGCATGAAAGCAAACGCAGCAAGTACTGCTTTGTATCTTTATTAACACCCTTCACCTAAGATCCTCAAAATTATTTGACTATTAAAAGAAAGAGGCCACAACACAGCTGTTTCAAAGAAGAAAGAATATTTTTTCTCAGTTTAAGCAACATTAAAAATTACAAGCTTAATTTTCCATAGCCACAAAATGAGCTGCAAAATAAGGATTGAAGCTTGAAAATTCTGCTATCTATCCTGTTTCACAAGTACACGACCCTCTACACTCCGGTAGAGGACACTGGCACTAGGCACTGCTTTCTAACCTGCACAATGCATTATAAACAACAAAACCCCGTTTTCAATCTTTTGTTTCTTGTGTTTCAAATAGTCAGTCATACATGAGGTCTCCTGGTACCTAAGTGTACCAGTAGTAACTGTCAGCAGCACAGATACAGTACATACTTGGATCAACTGAAACAAGTTGCCGATTACCCCTGTAGAGTCTGTTCCGCAGCTTGCTCAGGTACTGTGATGTGTCCATCTTTAATTTCCTGATGGTACTAACTTGTGGTGAAGCCACATTCCCAGTGATGGCAGAAAGCTGTTTCTCTGACAAATTTCTGGATGGAGACTCTGAGCCAGGTTCCTCCAGGCAGCTGCATGCAGGTCTTAAGTGGTTGTGTGTGGAAGCATCTTCATAGTCTCTCTCTAACGGCTGGGGAATACCATCTGGCACCAGAATTGCATTAGATCTGCAATCTTGCCCATCCTCATAGAGTGTGCTGATGCCAGGAGGCTGAGTTGAACTCAATTGTTGCTCTTTCTAGAAAACAGGTATCAGAGACAGGATATATGCGTATTTCTTGACATTTCTATGATGGCTCAGATTAGTGACCACTGACATTTAGCTATGTGATAGACAAAATAATTACAGCTTAATGCAACTGCATTTAGAGCTCAAGTCATAGAATCACAGAATCATAGAATAGTTAGGGTTGGAAAGGACCTAAAGATCATCTAGTTCCAAACCCCCTGCCAGGGGCAGGGACACCTCCCACTAAACCATGCCACCCAAGGCTATGTCCAACCAAGCCGGGAACAGCGCCAGCAACAGAGCATTCACAACTTCCCTGGACAACCCATTCCAGTAAGGCCTCACCACCCTTACAGTAAAGAATTTCTTCCTCATATCCACTCTAAACTTCCCCTGTTTAAGTTTGAACCCATTACCCCTTGTCCTCTCACTACAGTTCCTCATGAAGAGTCCCTCCCCAGCATCCCTATAGGCCCCTGTCAGATATTGGAAGGCTGCTATGAGGTCTCCACGCAGTCTTCTCTTCTCCAGGCTGAACAGCCCCAACTTTCAGTAATTTCTCCCCATATTCCAAAGGTTGTTACATAAAGGCATGAGGGACAACCTTTTAGAAGTTTACTATGACCCTCTTTCAAACTAACCAAGAAACTACTTGTGATTTTTTAGCAGCTCTCACTGTCTGACACTGAAAGACCAAGCATGGTCATGTTCATTACTCTGCAAATGCGTGGCTTGGTCAGCGGGGCAAACAGGACTCAGCAACTGTCTATTTCTATGGGGTTTCAATCAGAAGGTTACACAGATGCCTTTATTATATTCAAATGTTTGAATATAAATCACAGTTTATACTGATCTGATTGATTCCCTCAGTCATTTCTTTTTTTTTTTTCCTCCTTCCTTTTAAATCTTAATGACAGATAAGAATAAAACTTTAGGGAAGAATACAATAGACTGAGGAGGAGGGAGAAAGATGACATCTGCAAGATTTCCATAACCCCAGGTATACTTTGTAATTTTTCTATCGAAGTCCCTAATTAGTTCTACACCATCTGTGAAAGAAGATTCACTTAAGCAGCTAGATGCCTCATTTCCAAGATTGTTTTACTCCATGCTCCTGTCTAAAGAAAACACTTATTCATCTCTCACAACCTCTGTCTTACAACAAGCTTATTCTGATGCTGTGGACAAAAAGAGGTACATAATCGCTCTTCTTGATGCGTCACTGAGCTACTTCCCCTCAATAGCTATGACAGCATCCCTGGATACCCTAGTTATTAGCACAATTCTTTTATTTCAGATGTTGCTACTGCTTCTACTGAAGTGTGTGTGCTTGTGTGTACACAAACACACATATGCAACTCACAGATAGTAGAAGTGACTTTTCTGGAATGTGTGCATTACAATCATCAGAAATATGGCCACTAGATCTTCTTTTCCTTTTCTCAGAATCAAAAGAATCCGATTGCTTCTGACTAAGAGTGGTGCTGTTCATGTTTCTGCTCCTTTTTTTCAATTCATCATAGCTCTTTTCTGTGTCAGAAAAAAAAAAAGGTGATTTAATTGGGTACCCTTAAAATCCTTTCCGTTTCTTCATAAGTGTTATGTCTTAAATAAAATGCATGGAAGCAGATACCTTCCACAACAGTTCCTTCCTTTTTTAATTGTGCACGGCTGCCAAAATATATTCCCTAAAATAATTCAGAAAAGATTATTATCGCAGTTAAGGTAAGGGTGTAACCAAACTCCTAGCTCCCTTTTGAGTAAGAATTACCACTCCATACTCCACAGTCTTTATCTCCTGCTGGATGCAATATTCTCCATTTCCTGCTCTAAATCCACAAATATTACTAACCAGTATTAAAAAAGATAGAAAATTCTCCCTGGAGACTCAGCCTACAGTTTACCATTTTTCAGCAGTAAATACATTGTCATATAGTATAAATATTTTAAACAGGCTTGCAAACCATTTGAGCATTCTTAATATATTATATTCTTGAATATAAAAGACTTATAAAATCAGGATTATAATGGTGCACTGAGGCTGCCCTCAGTTTCTTTTTTCTTCCAGAGATCTGATTCATCACAGCTTTATTCCTATTTAAATCCAGCTATTCAATATATTTTACCATATTTATGAAAAAACTCCATGCATTTTGAGAAAACACACACACTGCATAAAACAGCGATTTTATTTCTGCGCTCTCCTCATCATACTAGGCAAAAAAAAAAAAAAAAATTACTTTCTAACACTCTCCAGGATCGATATTTAAATCCAAGATTATTACTCACTACAAACCTTTCTTCTGCAGTTCCTGTCTTCTAGAAGTGAGGACATTATTTTTTTCTGTTTCCTTAGAAGCCTTGGTCAATTTACTGAGATTATCATCTGTCTTCCTCAGGCAATGTTCAGATCTGTAAAGAATGTTAACTATGACTTATCTTTAATTTCAAAAGAATACTGAATAAAAATCCCAACAGAAACAACAGTTGGTTAGACCACAGACTTCTGCCTTTCTTGTAACCATGTGGAGCATGGCAAACGAAGCACAAACCAATTCAGTTCCAATTGCAGAAATACAGATACTCTAACATTATTAATGAAAAAGATGCTTCTAAAAGATGTAAAGTATGAAAATCTGACATGCCTGACATCAGACACTGAAATATTATTTTTTAAAGCATGACTGCAACAAGAACACGTAACAAGGAAAAAAGAGAACAAGGTCAGTTGAATGTATCTTTGGCTTTGTCATTAATACAATGGGAATGAGGCAATGTAGCATATTTTTAAACTTAGATTTAGAATGGCTTACAGAATCCATTGAGTAGGTTCCTGCAATGAGAAAAGATTTTAAATAGAAATTCCTGATCATAAGGGCCTGAAAAAGTAACTTTGAAAGAGGTGAGGGGGGACAGGACATGAATGAGGAAGAAACAGAAAATGATTACAGTACCAGAAACTGGGCAACCAACAGGTGTTTAGGTGAGTTTGCAGTTTGATTCTAAGAAGGCTATGCAACAAAATAATCAGTTGAGGGGGGTTGGTGTTAATTTTATTAGTTTGGAGGTTTGCTTTTGTTTTGCTGGGGTTTTGTGCGGTTTTTGTTTTTGTTTTTTTTTTTTTTTTTTTTTTTGGTTGGGTTTTTTTTTTGTTTTTTTTTTTTTTTCCAAATAAGAGAATATAGAATCATAGAATAGTTAGGGTCGGAAAGGACCTAAAGATCATCTAGCTCCAAACCCCCTGACATGGCCAGGGACACCTCTCAATAAACCATGACACCCAAGGCTCTGTCCAATCCAGCCTTGAACATTGCCAGCAATGGAGCATTCACAACCTCCCTGGGCAACCCAGTCCAGTGCCTCACCACCTGCACAGTAAAGAATTTCTTCCTCATATCCAATCTAAACTTCCCCTGTTTAAGTTTCAACCCGTTACCCCTTGTCCTATCAATACAGTTCCCCATGAAGAGTCCCTCCCCAGCATCCGTATAGGCTCCCTTCAGATACTGGAAGGCTGCTATGAGGTCTCCACGCAGCCTTCTCTTCTCCAGGCTGAACAGACACAACTTTCTCAGCCTATCTTCATACAGGAGGTGCTCCAGCCCTCTGATCATCCTCGTGGTCCTCCTCTGGACTTGTTCCAACAGTTCCATGTCCTTTTTATGTTGAGGACACCAGAACTGCACATGATACTCCAAGTGAGGTTTCATGAGAGCAGAGTAGAGGGGCAGGATCGCCTCCCTCGACCTGCTGGTCACGTTCCTTTTGATGCAGCCCAGGATACGGTTGGCTTTCTGGGCTGCAAGCGCACACTGCCGGCTCATAGAATCATAGAAGAGTTAGGGCTGGAAAGGACCTTAAGATCATCTAGCTCCAAACCCCCTGACATGGCCAGGGACACCTCCCACTAAACCATGCCACCCAAGGCTATGTCCAATCCAGCTTTGAACACCACCAGCGATGGAGCATTCACAACTCCCCTGGGCAACCCATTCCACTGCCTCACCACCCTTACAGTAAAGAATTTCTTCCTCAGATCCAATCTAAACTTCCCCTGTTTAAGTTTCAACCCGTTACCCCTTGTCCTATTACTACAGTCCCTAATGAAGAGTCCCTCCCCAGCATCCCTATAGGCTCCCTTCAGATACTGGAAGGCTGTTATGAGGTCTCCACGCAGCCTTCTCTTCTCCAGGCTAAACAGCCCCAACTTTCTCATCCTATCTTCACACGGGAGATGCTCCAATCCCCTGATCATCCTCATGGCCGTCCTTTGGACTTGTTCCAACAGTTCCATGTCCTTATTATTGGTGGTAGCAGCAGTGGTTTGCGTTATACCTTAGTTTCTGGACTGTTCTTACCTCAACCCATGGGAGTTACATTCTTTCAATTCTCCTCCCTATCCTGCGGGGAGCAGGGGGAGGAAGGGGGGAGGGAGTGAGAGAGAGACTGGTTTTCTGAGTTATGGCTGGGCTTAAACCACAACAGGGGATATATACATAACCTTAGAATCTATGTCATTATTTACTAAAGTTTTCTTAACAGCCATGAGAACCAACACCTTAAATCCCTAAGTTTCTTTACATTTAAAACCTACCTCAAATTCATTAGTTATATTGATAAGTCAGTGGTGACTTAAATGCATTTCACACTCAGTTGCAATGAACAAGCAATGCAAAATCTACCAATTCTGCAATACCAAAAGCAAAAAAGGAAACAGGGAACTTGCAGCAACTTCTAGCAGATAGAGAAAGACTAAATTATTACCACCCTGTTCTGATCACAAACAATACTTTAATCTTAAATTCCATAATACAAAACTGACACAATTTTCAGTAAAACAGAGCATGCATTCTAGCTACTCTGATGATACAGAAGAATCTCTATATGACCATGTGCATACGTACGTATAATGCTTACAAGGGGAAGCTTTTACTCTCCTCTGAAATAAGAGATATCAAAAGAATCTATGCCAAGGCCTTAGTTACAGACAGGTGACCACGATCAAGTCATGTCTTTGTTGAAACAATTCCTAAATTCTCCATTTCCTATATGGCATCTATTACAAATTGCAGTAATGTGCTGGTCACTGAGGATGGGTAGAAAATCCTGCTAATGACAAACTTTTTACTTAATATACTAGAAAAGCACAGGAACAACAAGCAAGTTGAGAGTACACCAACTACTAAAAAAATTTGACTAACTGACTAGTTCAAACCATTCTTGTGCTTAATATAACATAAAACTCAACAGCCAACCTTGAGATATGAGCTTGAAAAAATATGCAATGTTTCCTCAGATTTAGAGGGCTACATATGTGAGTTCATGTTTTCCTCTTGAACAATGCACTACCTCCCATCATCCAGACAATACCAAGTGGAAAAATCTATTATTAAAATTATATATCTTAAAGACTTTGGAGTAAAACAAAGAAAAAAAAAGAAAAAACAAAACAACAACCAAACCAACCAAACAAAAAAACAACCAACCAAACAAAAACACCAAAACCCACAACAATTCAAACAAATTCCTCCCAGTTTAGTCAGCTCAAAGTTATGGAGAAATATTTTTTAGCAACAAGTATAAACTTCTAAAATGAGACAGTCTACTGAACTGTTCTAAATCCCTCATTACATTGCAGCTGCGTCAGATTAATTTAAGCAGCAATGGGGACCCCAACAGAAAAAAAAAAAAAAAAGAAAGGAATTCTCGCTAATTTAGGTCCTCTAAAATGTTCATGTATGAGAATGAGGAATATGATTTGCTTTTCTCAAGAATTTCTAAGATTTCTTTAAGCCAGCATCTGTTGATTATTCCTGCCCTCACAAATAATTCTTTCTTTCCTTCCTCTTCCTATTTTCTTCCCTCAAATTTCGTGCTATTTGTTCCCATGGATACTTTGCTGTTGAGCAAAGAGACAGCTATAAAAGACAAAAGGAAACAGCTTACTCTGAATTCAACTGCCGTCTCAGACTGAAATAAGCATTATGCAACTCTAATACCTGATTTCTGCTAGTCTTATATGTCAAGCCTTACTCTGATGCTCAGTCAACCTAAACATAGGAAGAAAAGAGGAAAAGTAGAAGTTACATAATAAAAGGACACACAACCCTTAAACAATGGCACTCTAGGATTGAGACCTCTGGTGGATGAGTGTGAAAATAAATGAACTATCACAGAGAGGAATATGTAGAAATTTTGCAAAAGAAGCTATTTGAAATCATGCTAGAACACACTAACAGCAACAGGAAAGCAAGATTTTGATTCTGGACACAAACCAAACTTAAATGCATTTGAATTACTTGGCCATCTCCACTGATCAAAACACTGATCTATTGTAAACAGAAATTCATTACAAGAGAAGTAGGCTATTAACATCAAGTACAGCAAATCAGAACAAATGCAATGTTAAAATGGCTCACTGAAGCAGCATGTTAGTTGTTAGCTTGCATTCAGGAAACTGATCTCATGATTCAAGACAAGAATATAACAAAACTTGTTTCAGGGAAATTCTTTTCCATTGTGAAGTTATGTCATTTCAGGAAAACTGGCAAAATCAGCAGTAACATACCTTTCAGATAGAAAAGAACTTTCATGAGGAGAATTTAATATTTGACATGTCTGTAGGCTGGCAACAGATGATGAGGGTAGTTGACCTGATTGTAATTTATCAGCAGCAGATAAATTTGCATCAATTATTACATGGCTGTCAATGTATTTTCTTCCAATTTTCGTCCTCAGGACATTCGTCAAGATAACTTTCGGTTGCCTGCCACATATATAACAGTAAATCATAAATACTGCACTGAAATCTAGAGAAAGAAACTTGGTAATCATCAAACATCATTACTTGCACTCCCTTAGACACAAAACAAAATCCCACCAAGGAACTTAAATCCAAGGTAAGCAGATAAACACACACACACACAAAAAAAAAAAAGGCAACAAGAGACCAGGGTAAATAAAACTAGCCATATAACTTCACCTTAGCCAGGTACAATTCATACTGCATACAGTCTCTAACACATAATTTAAGTATTGTTTAAAAACTGACAAATGTTTATCTCTAAATAGCTTTCATGCACATTTATCTATATGCATTTCTTATAACTATGGAGAAAACAATCTTGACTTTCCTCTGAACAAGAAGCCTCTGGTAAAATTCTCAAGCACTTACACAAAAAGGTAGCACTAGATTTTGTTCCCCTCTTCAACTTTCAGATGGCATTCTACAGTATAGCAATAGCAAGGCTCAGAAAAACAAGCAAGGGTTAGAGAAGACAAGCATCAACAACAAGTTAACCAGAAATATGAAGATGCAACTGCTCACTTGAGCACACATATGTAATAGCAGCACAACTTATTTTGTACAATGCCACTGCAGCCAGCTTGTTGTACAGCTCTTGATTTACATATTTAGTTTCTCATACTGCAATTTAAATTCTACCACTTTCATTGCAATTTATTCTGCATAAGGATGTAACATCATGGCCTCTTTTGAATCTGCTGTAAACAAAACTGTTGTTTGGGTATTGACTGCGTAATTTTTCTGTTCTGTGTATTCATACACAAAACACACTCCATCACAGACTGTGTGATGTCTGGAGAGCATTCAGATCTCCTCTTGCACCAAGATGTAAATTTGCTTTAAATCAGGAGACTATCTTACAGACAAGATGTTGCAGAGGCACACAGGTGATAACCAATGAGAATATGATTGAGAAGAAAGGTCTAATATAGAACACTAGTGTAGCCTGGATGTAACTTCCAATAAAGGAAGTTCCTAAATTGTTACCATTAGGAGCTCAGAGAGAAAACTCATTCACAGTAGCCATACTTTTCCCTGGTATCTGCAATTTGGCTGCTGTGTGAAGGGGAGAAGGAAAGATACTGAACTCAATATGCTTTTTTTCTGATCGTTTATGCCAGTTTTCCTATTTTCATGGAGTCTGAAACAGTAACAGTAAAAATACACTGATAACTTCTCTAAGAAAAGAAGACAACTTAATGCAAGTGTAATCTTTTCACAAGATAAAAAAAAATAATAATTTGAGTCCAATGGCTAAATCAGAATTAATTGGTCTTGTCAGTGTATGACCACCTAGAAGCCCTTTGATAAAAGGGCACAATACAGTGTGCCTGGCACCATCCCTCTCAATGATTATCAAAAGGAACCGGTCCAAGGGAATTGAATCAAGTCAGATGATATGAGAATGAAAACATGGTTCATGAACAAGACATCTATGGTACAAAGAACACTTTCTCATGAAAAAACAACTGCAAGGAAAATTATTTTTAGTGACACAAGGTGAAGACAACATACCTTTTAGACAGAAAAAGGCTTTGGAGAGTAGGGTTTAAAATTTGCCAAATCTTTATGCTAGCAGCAGATGATGAGGGTGGTTGATGTGATCGCAGCTTGCCAGCATCAGAAAAATTAGCACCAGTTTTAGGCTGCATCTGTGTGTATTTTCTTCCTATTTTTGTCCTCAGGACATTCGTCAAGATAACTTTGGGTTGCCTGCCATTTAATAATAAATTAATAATAGGGTGCTGAGAACTTCTTAAGTCACACAGATTCAACAAAACTTTTCTATAAGTTTACTGTCTCTGCATCAGACCTTGTATCTTCACCAGAATTGTGTTCACTTTCCTGACAATTTACAAAACAGTTCTCTTTGGAGAAGAGGGAACACAAACATCTCTTGACCAGGACAGCCTTCCAAGGCTTTTTATTCTGGCATCAATGACTAACACACACATATGTGATGCTGAAGAAATAAATGTTCAGTGCAGACACATGGAAATCTTGGTGAATCTTTGTATTGCAAAATGTTGGAAATGGTGTCACTATGGTCTTTACAAACTGTCCTGAAAGTGTACGCTTTAGCATTTGCAGGATATGGAAACAAGGACTCATATTGTAGCATTTTATTTTATAATCATGATAAATATTGGTTTCCATATCACAAATTAGCTTATGATCTTCTTGTGGAAGAATCAAGAAGTTTGTACAACCTCTTAGTTTTGAAGCTCCAACTAATTTTTATTGAATTTTGGTGAAGAAACAGCATACAATTATGAATTACAAAGTTAGTAAAAGCTCACTACACTATTGAAGTTCTTTAAACAAGTATCTATACTTTGCTGATACTGCCAGATTGGCACTCAAGTCTTTGCATAAAGAATTCATTGTGCAGCATGACCAGTAATTTGGAAAGTCTCCTTATAAACTGGCAAGCATTATAGATCATAGATAATTTGTAAGGATTGACTTTATTTTCAAACAGATGAGACCTGGAATTGTTTTTGCAGGGCTGGTCCTAAGCAGACACTGAACTTCAGGCTCATTTGATGATTTTAAGAAATTATTGAGGTAAAAATTGCTTTTTGGACTGCGTGCTTTGCTTTACAAACTAAATTGTTCATACCGCAGAGCACAAATCCTTCCTTTATAGCTACAGAAAACCTTTTACTACTCATAGTTCTTATATGCATGCTACAGTGACATTTATTAAGCAAATTGCTGTTACTCTTCAGGGGATTGAAAGCAGTGCAAGCAACTTGCCAGAAGTTACAGCTGTCCCACAGACATGCTGCATTCAGCTCAACAGCATGATTATGTGGTACTTAGTGGCAAACAAATACAGGTATGGCATAAAAACTGCTGGAGAACAGCAGGATATACCTGAACCTAAAAAAAAAATAAAATTTGGAACTGCATTACAAGTGAAACCCACCAAACTTGGGAAAGACATTTCATACCAATCATTTATTTTGCTCTTTCAGTAGTTGCTGCATGTTGAGATTTCTTTTCCTGTTCACTTTCTATGTTAACAAGACACATAACCCCTCATTGAACTTGAAAAGACAGCAAGGTTCCCATGCATACCTTGGACGACCTGCATGTAAGCTATGAATGCTGGTCAATCTTACTAGATCTCTGTACCACTGAATACCTTAACACCCATGCAATTAGCTGCTTTCCCTCTGAGCTCTGCTATGCATATCCTAGACCAGTGGTCTTCAAATTTATTTTTTTTTTAATCATACATCTCTATCACTAAATATATTTTGAGCATGTAGCTTCAACATGTTTAATTTTTATACAGATGTACTAATAATATACATTAGGAAACAAATAGAAATTTTTTAAAGGATGCAATAAAGATTAAGTAAACTATTCATTAATTGTGCAAAATATATTTCCTTCCTGCATCCCAATGGATTATCTTGCACACACCACAGCTTGGAGACCACTGTCTAGATGAGGACAATAAACCTAAATGGTTCCCATTCAAAGCCAAGTAAGGAGCTTAAGTGAAGGCAGTTTCCTCTAATCTCTTTGACTTCTTTTAGAAGTTTTCCAAAGAAAAACTAAGTGGCAAAGAGCTAAAACTTTGCTTCAAAATATAAACAAAATGCTGAGGGATTACTAACAAAAAAAAAAAAAAAAAAAAGTGCAAACAAAAAAACACAAAACCAAACCAAAAAACCCCACACAAAATACCCCAACCTGAATAAAGACAATCTGATGCCAAGAATCTGGACAGAGATGAAAGTGTTATATAACAGATTGGCACTAATTAGCTGTTGGGGAAAAAAAAAAAAAAAAAAAGTAATCCAGGGTTTCTGAACTGACTCTATGAAGGCAATGAGAAGCCACATGTACAAAGACAGTCTCATTAGACAACTACCTAAACTACAGAATTGCTTCCGAATGTTTTAGGCAGAGGCAGGAAAAGGCAGGTATACATTTGTTCTTCTACCTACACCTGTTACTCTATAACTACTAAATCCAAAATTCAGCTACACAAGAACCTATCAGATCATTAAGAAAATTTGCAACCAGTAAAACAGTTAAAGGCTATTACAAGGTGAAAGTCATGAAGTCATGCAAATTCATCTTAGGAGACTAGACATTTACACTTCTGCTTTAATTTCGTCCTCAAAGATAAGGCCCAAACTACTTTAGAGGTCCAGTTACTAAAGAGCTATAGTGGAAAGACATTTCATCTTTTGAGGAACCAGAAAAGATGAAGCAATGAAAAACTAAGCCACATATTTCTCCTCTTCCTCAAGACAGACTTAAAACTACAGATCAAACTTTGAAGTATTTAAATAGCATTTTTCCTCCAAATACAAAACAGTTGCAGAAGTGGGCCATACTAATATGAAGATGTGAGTCAAAGTTTCTCCTTAAAAAGAAACCAACAAAACCAGAAACATTTTAAAATTATTCCTGTAGACCACCAAGAGACAACAAAACTGTGTTATTCTCTATGGAATACTTCCATTCTCCTACCTAGAATCATGCTGAGCCTAATAGTTTATTTTCCAAATAAACTAAATCATTCCTTGTTCCACCTTATAGATGTGCCAGATATTTTTTTCTATTTGTCAAACACAAGGTATCATAATGAATTTTTACTAAATTTAGAGTGAACCTGGCAGGTGATTAGTCCAGAGGGAATATAGATGGTTACAGAGTCTTTATTTTAATTGCATGACCAGGACTTGTAAAGATAACATAAAAAAAGATTACAACCTGTAGGGACTTTAACAACACCATCATGATAGAGAAAGCCCAAAGCAGGAGGTAAAGAAGTCAGAAACAAAATTTCCAGTGAAACTGGATTTCATTACTTATAGTTTGTCGGCCACCTTGGAAACTCAGGTCTGACATTCTTTCCCATATTTACATCAGCATAGACCTTGACAGGCTCCAGCGCTGAACGTAATTTGGTTTATTTGATTGTTATTAGGTACAGAATTTGTAATGTTTCCCACTCCCTTGCTTTAAATGGATTTATACATTTTAAGCAAGTATCCTTGTAAAAATGATCTTAGAATTAAAAAAAAAAAACAACAAACACACATGCAACTAGCTTTGCAGTGGAAACCTGTGCAAGGAGAGAAACTTTTAACAAAGAAGAAAGAAAACTATTTACAGTTGGCTATTCTTAAAGATGTCACTGCCAGGCTAAGGCATCACTTATTATGTGGCATCAGACTTAAGACTTTGACAGGACAACTGGTTATGACCTGATCTTCAGAGCTTTACAGTGGCATCAGAGCTTTCAACGGTTTCCCTTTCTAAAGGGGGAATGGCATCTGGCAGCATTTCTTGAAAAATTCTATCATTAAGACTGAGGATAAAATAGATTCAGGAAAAATATCTACACTTGAACCAACTTGTACATATGTAAACAATGGCTGAGACACAGATCCCTGAATTACCTGTTAAATTGTCCACTGAATAAAGTGAGCAAGTAATGCAAAAGACGTTTCAAAAGACACAAATTAGTGCCAAGCAGGAAAAAAGGCAAACAAGGTATACATTAAAAGCAAGCCCCACCAGCAGACCCAGTAAGTAAACTGCACAAAATTAAGACTGGAGGTATCTCGGTAAAGAAAAACCAAAGGTTCCTAAAGCAAGCACTTATCATACCACTTCTTATCTACCTCCACAAAACTGAAAAAAATACCTAAGCAAAGGTAATGAAAACACACTCACACATGCAAGGATGGAACAGGTGAAAAAAAAAAAATTTTGAAAAATCCTATTAGCTGCTCCTGCCAAGTCTATCACAGGGGAAAAAAAAACAAAAAACAAAAAAAAAAACCAAACAAGTATTCTTCTACCTTCCAAAGCAAGGGACCAAAAGCTATTAATTGTTTGTACCTCTTTGCGGAAAATGTTTGACCCCTATTTCAGATGAAACATGCCTCCCTAAACTTTAGAGATTAGCTCTTATCAATAAAGAACACTGTTTCTAAAACAACAGAAGCCAATAGCAACTAGTAAATAAGCCACTGCTTTTCACTGAAATGAAAAAAGGAACAGAGAAACTTTTGCATTAGAAATATTCTCAGCATGCTACTTCACTCTTTCCTCTTCTGAGGAGTGTGTCAGTTCTGACTTCTGCTCAACAAACACCACATCTTCAGAACCTATGTGCTCTTTCTACTTATTAGACAACAGGGTCAGTGTGTTGATTTTGACTTACTGAGAAACACCGGGTTCCCATGTGGAAAACTTAGAACAAGGGTTTTTCTGCATATCGTAAATTAAGTTCATTTTACAAAGTACCTTCAGCTAGTCTCTAAGCACACATCTCTTTTTGGGGAAGTGAAAAATGCACAGGTTTAATACCTGAATGTTTACTGTCTTTTTACAGTTTAAACATTTCTCGCTAATGTGCTGGAAAGAATTTTGGTAAAAATGATGGAACATCTACAAATGCTGCTTGAAATTCTCTCATCTCTTAACGTACATAACAGATCCAAAGGTAACTCAATGTTGAAAGGTTAGTTCAAAGCTTACTGAAAGGCCTTTAGAGATTCATATCAGGTATCAACCATTTCACAGCATAATTAAAACTCAGGAAACTGCAATTAACACAGCTTTTATACTTGGCTAGGTTGAGCCGCTCCCTCAATCGAAATTATCAAGAGAAGCATTTTGAAGTAACTACCTATTAACTAACAGCTATGCCTCTAAGGAGGTATGAAAAATAAATTCAGAATCTTTTATAACTTCAGCTCTTCCCTCCAACAGCTGGAAGCATTCTGAATATAAACATCAGGCTAAACAATGACTATTCATAGGTTGTAAAACAACAAATTCAGTGTCACAATCATTTACTGTCATTAAGCATTTTCATTACCTGTGCGCTTTGTTTTCAACAGCCTCTCTTAATAAGAAATCAGTTATGATCAAGTAATCTTCTGGTCAGAAAATGGGGCAGAGGAATGCATACTCTTCTTTGTTTAGAGTTGAATGATTTATGGAATAAAAATTGCTTCGTTAAGGTAAATATAATTCATTTATTCATAAAGACATATTTTGTAGCTGTTAATGAATCTAGTTCTACATTTTCATTTCCATTTGTCAATGTAGTTGACACTTGGCTTCAAAATTTCCTCAGATAATTACTTAGTTGACAGCTTCACAGAAGATGATTTTGACTAATTTGTCACCCTCTCAAAGAAACCAAGATACCTGCTCTTGGCAGCAAAATATAAAGAAGTGGCACATCAGCAGTCTTATTTACTCACATAGGTGTCTTGACTGTAACAAGCTGAAAGACCTCTAGCTTTTTATGGCCTTCCCCTACCAATCATCATACTGCTCCAGTTGTTGTTTATTTGTTTGCTTTTAGGAGGTGGCAAAGCCAGGTTAACATCTGTGGACTACAGAGCAAAAAGTGACAAACAAAAGATAATCTGGCAAACTTCTCAAATATCCTAAATACCTAGGGCTAGAATGATAATTTACACTTAAAGAGTAACAAACACCTTTCAGTATTCCAATCAGGTCAACAAGCAGTAATTCCTCTAGCAAGCCTTGCACTAACATTCCAATGGAGCAGTCCTGTGTTATGTTAAAACAAAGAAAAAGTTACAGTTGCCATTAAATCACTGAAACATGATTCACTAAAGGTTGAGAAAACCATCTCTGTGGGACACACATAATTAGCTAGAGAGCAGATACCCATCCTCAAGAAAGATTATGAAACTCAATATACATAGAACAAATTTTAAGATGACTTCTTACCCAATAAATTCTTCATCATTAGAGCTGTGTCTGTTGCAGTCCTTTAGCTTTTTTCCTTTTGTGTAATACTTTCTGTTGCTGGCACTTAATGTACACTGAAATAAAACAAATAAAACTGGCAGGTTCCAATATGTCATAATAGATGTTACACTAGAAAGAGGGAACAATGCCAGACATTGAAACAATGCAACTGATGCAAATAAGCAGAGCCACGAAGAGTATATATAACAATTTTGGGAATAATTAGTTTGCTTGATTTAAAGCACTCGCATCACACTTTCTTCTTCTAAAGAAAATTGACAATACAGAACAATTCAATTATATCCCTATTTAAACAAGAACTATCCTAAACAGGGACTTAAGTATTAGGCCTGTTTTACATAATCATAAATATGCAAGATAAATGCATGGAATTAAACAAAGCAGGGGTTAACCAAATTAGTTACAATCCACTCAAAGATAAAAAATTCAGACAAGGAAAAGCGATTTGAATATTTGGTACTTCAGTGGCAAAAAGCACAACAGCAAGACTTCGCTTTTTTCCAAGTCCTCCTACCTTATAAGAATGCATTTACACTTTCAAATTAAGTGAAGCCCCACAAAACCATATAGTCATTTCTGCAATTCCAGAAACTTATCTTTCTCTGCCATTAACTACTCCTAATCATTCCTCATGGGTTTTTTTGGGGTTTTTTTACATAAAAGATAATAAACCAAAGGGAAGTTTGAAAATTATGCCAGTCAGGCTGCAAACAAACTTATTTTAATTTCTGTTAAAGCATGGGGCAAAAAAGCACCTGAAAAAATTATGCCCATGCGTAATTTACAGTGAGGTCTGAAAGGCGCATCCCAAGTCAGTCTTTCCCCTGTCATATAGAGACTGACTCTAATGGAAAATACCCTCATTACTACAACAGCTAGGAGTGAGAAATTTTTTGAAGGTGCTCTCACCTCCTTCCACCTTCAGACATTATCTAGTACACCTTATAGCACCGGTCTTGGAACATGTTAGAGACCCATATGCCCAAATCACAAAAGCTGCACAAAATCTCTATGACAATATGCAGCAAACTCCAGCAACACTAAATACAACTAGAACAGGCTTTATGGATAAACCAGAAATATTTATTTTAATTCTGATACTTCATGAGCAATCTTTTTTTTTTTTTTTTAAGTATAAGACTAGTCAGTGTTTAAAGTATACAAAACCCTATTACCTGGGAAAATCTGAAACATATGGACACAGATAGAAAAAATGAGAAATGGAAAATTAGACAGTATACAAAAAACAAGGAAAAAGATTATTTTTTTTTTCCAGCTCACCAAGTCTGATCACTTTATAGAGGCAGAGAGAAAGACAGGAGGAATTCCATGCAAGTGCGGCCTGGCTCTGCCTAAAAGGCTGCTCCTTGTAACCACAGGAGACCTTACTTCCAGCTTTAAAACCTGACTGTAATTGGATGCTCTGCTCACTTAAAGCATTAACAGTACAGAACCACACAATGAGTTTGTATGGCAACATGCTCAAAGGACAAGGCCTACCACGAGACCTGGGTCACATTATCACCACTATCGTAAATAAAAAAAATTCCTAACTTCCCTCACTAGGTTTTTGAGACTCCTCTGTAGGGGAGCCTGTTTGTCTATTCCATGATTCTGAAATCACTAAAACCAACAACCAGTTGCTCTCAATGCTGAGCTGAAGGAGTCAAGAGTAGCAAAATATGTTTCCAAAACTTGGCATTTTAAAAACGTTTACTGCATCTGGAACAGATTTATAGAATCAAATAATTGCTTCAATAACTGACTGAGATGATAAAGACATATATGATAAATAAATTATAAATGCCATATAAGTACTTTTACAGCCTTTTGGTCTTAATACTGAAATCAGCTATTTCTGTCACCTAAAATTCTGTCAAATGTCATACTTCATATTTGCTCTTAATGTTTAAACTCTTAGATACAAATAATGATTAATTAAAACCTCAATGTAAAAAATATTTCCATACCATAACAAGAAGTTTGATAAGTGAGCTACATATAACCTAAAAGATCAGGAATCAGAAGACATCTAAAACTAACTTTATATATATATATATATTTGCCTTTAAATTTGTGATTTTCAAGATAATTTTGGCTCAGCTGAAGACTAACTCTGCTTTTTAATTATTTATTCCGCAATACAACCCTAAGACTCCTAGTTCTGTAACTGTATGCTTGCAGGCAGACTTCACATGTACATACTTGTCACTTTCCAAGACGATCTGGGTCTGATACTGATCACAAGGCAGGCCAGCGTAGGCACCCAGACAGAGCTGATGAGAGGGGAGGCTGCAGTGCAGAGCTCGGGGTGTAGAGAGTGCCTGCACTGCTCTCCTGAGGGGAGGGTGCGCAATGGGCAGAGCTGCACTCTGTGCTCCCTGGTGGAGGTCCTCCTGCAGCAGGTGGCTGAGCTGCGGGACGCTGTTACTAGGCTGAAAGGTGTCAGGGAAGTGAGGGGAAACAGCGCTGCTTGCTCCAGGACCAGACTGCAGGGGCCTCAAGTGCCTACTGTCGCTCATGCAGGAAAGGAGGCCGCTAACCCAGGAAGCTGGGAAACAGTAACAGAAAAAAACAACAAGAAAAGGAGGAAGAGGACAATTAAAAGCAAGGGGCTTCCTCCTAAATCTGTTGTCCCCACCCAGAACTGCTTTGCTGTCCTGCAGGGGGGCGAGGAGGAACCACACTCCCACCAGGAACAACCGGCTGATGCACTGGTAAAGAAGATCTCTACTGGTGCTGCCAGGAAAAAGCAACGGGCCGTAGTAGTAGGGAACTGTACTCTGAAAGGAACAGAGGCACCCATCTGTCGGCCTGACCCAGGCTCAAGGGAGGTGTGCTGCATACCAGGGGCTCGGATCAGGGATGTTTCAGAGAAGCTGCCTGCTCTAGTTGGTCCCACTGACAATTACCCACTTCTAGTGATCCATGTGGGTGCTACTGATATAGACAGCAGTAGCCTGGAGAACATAAAGACGGACTACAGAGCTCTGGGAGAGGTGGTTAGGGGCTCTGGAGCTCAGATTGCCTTTTCCTCAATTCTCCAGGATACAGGGCAGGACCTTAAAAAGGCTAGGAGGATTGGCCAGGTTAATAAATGGTTAGAAGGGTGGTGCTATAGTCAGGGGTTTGGGTACCTTGAACATGGGACTCAATTTAGGAAGCCAGGTCTACTGGGGGCTGGTGGAGCTGGTCTGACAAAGAAAGGGAAGAGTGGATTTGGGAAGAGGCTTGCCAGACTGATCACAGATGCTTTAAACTAGATGTGTTGGGGGAGGGGGGCATCATTCCATCCCAACACACCCAGTCAGTTGCCAGCACCTATAATAAATGCTTAGAAAGATGTAGAGATATTTCAGCTGCTCCAGCCAATGAGCCAGCTTCATTTGGAGCTTAGCACAGATGCCTGTATACAAATGCCTGTAGCATGGGGAACAAATAAGAGGAATTAGAGATGTGTGCACGTCTACGGGCGTATGATATCATAGGCATCACAGAAACATGGTGGGATGGCTCCTATGACTGGTGTGTTGGAATGGAAGGTTACAGGCTCTTTAGGAAAGACAGGCCTGGTAGGCGGGGAGGGGGAGTTGCTATTTATGTTAGGGACAGGCAGGAGAGCATGGAACTCTGTCTGGGGACAGGTAGCAGTCAACAGGGAGTTTGCGCGTCAAGCTTAAAGGGAGAACAGTGATGGGAGACACTACTGTGGGGATCTGTTACAGACCACCAGACCAAGAGGACTCGGTGGATGAAGCACTATACAGAGAGAAACAACCTCACGCTCGCAGGCCCTTGTCCTCATGGGGGACTTCAACCACCCTGATATCTGTTGGAGGGATGGTAAGGCCCAGCACAAGCAATCCAGGAGGTTCCTCGATTGTGTGGAAGACAGCTTCCTGCTGCAAGTAATAGAGGAGCCGACAAGGAGAGGTGCCATGCCTGACCTCGTCCTCAACAACAGGGAAGGGCTGGTTGGAAATGTGACACTCCAGGGCAGCCTTGATTGCAGCGATCAGGAGATGGTCGAATTCGAGATCCTCAGGACAGTGAGAAGAGCGAGCAGCAAGCTCACTGCCCTGGATTTCAAGAGAGCAGACTTTGGCTTCTTCAGGAATCTGCTCAGTAAGATTCCATGGGATATAACCCTAGAGGGGAGGGGGGCCCAAGACTGTTGGTTGATATTCAAGGATTACCTGCTGCAAGCTCAGGAGCAATACATCCCTACTAGAAGGAAGTGCTACAGGATGGCCAGGAGACCTCCTTGGATGGATAAGGAGCTGCTGAGGACAACTTGAGGTTAAAAAAGAGGCTTACAAAAGGTGGAAGCAAGGACAGGCGGCCTGCGAAGAATACAGGGATGTTGTCCGGGAAGCTAGGGACCAGGTTAGGAAAGCTAAGGCCCACTTAGAATTAAACTTGGCTAGGGATGTTAAGGATAACAGGAAGGGATTCTATAGGTACACTGCAAAGAAAAGACAGACTAGGGACAACGTGGGTCCTCTCCAGAAGCTATCGGGAGAACTGGCTACCCTGGATTTGGAGAAGGCTGAGGTTCTTAACGACCTCTTTGCCTCAGTCTTCACCAGAAAATGCTCTGACCACACCACCCATGTCTTGGAAGGCAGATGCAGGGACTGTGAGAATGAAGACCTTAGGCCCACTGGAGGAGAGGATCTGGTTCAAGACCATCTTAAGAACCAGAATATATACAAGTCCATGGGACCTGATAACATCCATCCTCGGGTCCTGAAGGAGCTGGCAAATGAAGTTGCTAAGCCACTGTCCATCGTATTTGAAAAATCATGGCAGTCAGGTGAAGTTCCCAATGACTGGAAAAAGGGAAATATAACCCCCATTTTCCAGAAGGAGAAAACGGATGAGCCGGGGAACTACAGACCAGTCAGCCTCACCTCTGTGCCTGGCAAAATCTTGGAGCGGATTCTCCTGGAAGGCATGCTGAGGCACATGAAAAACAACAAGGTGGTGGGTGACAGCCAGCATGGCTTCACTAAGGGGAAACCCTGCCTGACCACTCTGGTGGCCTTCTACGATGGGGCTACGGAACTGATGGACAGGGGCAGAGCAGTTGATTTGTGCAAAGCTTTTGACACTGTCTCACATGACATCCTTGTATCTAAATTGGAGAGACATCAATTTGATAGGTGGGCCACTTGGTGGATAAAGAACAGGCTGGATGGCCGCACGCAAAGAGTTGTTGTCAGTGGCTCCATGTCCAGCTGGAGACCAGTAATGAGCGGTGTCCCTCAGGGATCGGTGTTGGGACCGGTCTTGTTCAACATCTTTGCTGGTGACACGGACTGCGGGACTGAGTGGGCCCTCAGCAAGTTTGCCGATGACACCAAGCTGTGTGGTTCGGTTGATCCGTTGCAGGGAAAGAAGGGAAAGAATGCCATCCAGAGGGACCTTGACATGCTTGAGATGATGCCAACCTGATGAAGTTTAAGCATGCCAAGTGCAAGGTCCTATACCTGGGTTGCAGCAATCCCAGGCACAGCTACAGGTTGGGCAGAGAAGAGATTCAGAGCAGCCCTGTGGAGAAGGACTTGAGGGTGCTGGTCGATGAGAAACTGAACATGAGCCAGCAGTGCGCTTGCAGCCTAGAAAGCCAACAGTATCCTGGGCTGCATCAAGAGGAGCGTGACCAGCAGGTCGAGAGAGGTGATCCTGCCCCTCTATTCTGCTCTCGTAAGACCTCACTTGGAGTATTGTGTGCAGTTCTGGTGTCCTCAACATAAAAAGGACATGGAACTGTTGGAACAATTGGGCCACGAGGATGATCAGGGGAATGGAGCACCTCCTGTATGAAGATAGGCTGAGAAAGTTGGGGCTGTTCAGCCTGGACAAGAGAAGGCTGCGTGGAGACCTCATAGCAGCCTTCCAGTACCTGAAGTGGGCCTGTAAGGATGCTGAGGAGGGGCTCTTCATTATGGACTGCAGTGAGAGGGCAAGGGGTAATGGGTTCAAACTTAAACAGGGGAAGTTTAGACTGGATATGAGGAAGAAATTCTTTACTGTAAGGGTGGTGAGGCACTGGAATGGGTTGCCCAGGGAAGCTGTGAATGCTCCATCGCTGGCTGTGTTCGAGGCTGGACTGCACAAAGCCTTGGGTGGCATGGTTTAGTGGGAGGTGTCCCTGGCCATGTCAGGGGGGTTGGAACTAGATGATGTTAAGGTCCTTTCCAACCCTAACTATTCTATGATTCAATATTGAAAAAATCCATCCTGCAAAACAGAACTAAAACCCCATACAACATTCTCCTATGGACTTTATACTCCAAAGAACTTCTCTTTACCTCTTTTAAAGGGTAGTCCCAATGGTGGGAGTCTGTGAACCTTGCCAAACGGGACTGAACTTGGGCATCCTCTGAGGTGTTTTTTGTTTTCTTCGTTAGTATACAAAACCGAAAAGAGATGACGCTGCACACAAGATGAAACTAAATTATCCACCGGTATTGTGAGCTGACATAGTGCCATGTGCAAAGTTTTCTTAACTGTCAGGCAAATTAACGAAGTTGCAAGGGAAGCACTGACCTGTGACTTTAATTTAAATGCATTGCTCATCAATGATTTATCCTAAATCATGTTCTGTACCATATGAGGAGCTAGCTTTAATACAGGAACTGTCTGAATAAATTCTTATTTCAGTAACTTCACAAGAACTTTAAATGCGTGCCCAAAAGGTGACAACCAATCCACTGGCACTGACAATTCCTTAGTTCCTTCTGATTTGTTTTCACTCTAGTTTAATCATCTCATCTTAAAAAAAAATATAAAGAGAAAACAAAGTCACTGAATGCCATGCATGCAAAGAGTTGCGGCCAATGACTCAATGTCCAGCTGGAGACCAGTCACAAATCGTGTCCCTCAGGGATCGGTGTTGGGACCAGCCTTGTTCAACATCTTTGTCGGTCACAAGGACTGTGGGATTGAGTACACCCTCAGCAAGTTTGCCAATGACACCAAACTGTGTGGTTCGGTTGATATGCTGGAGGGAAGGAATGCCATCCAGAGGGACCTTAACATGCTTGTAAGGTGGGCTGATGCCAACCTTATAAAGTTTAACCAAGTGCAAGGTCCTGCACCTGGGTCAGAGCAATCCCAGGCACACATACAGGTTGAGCAGAGAAGAGATACAGAGCAGTCCTGCAGAGAAGGACTTGGGAGATGTCCCTGCCCATGGCAGAGGGGCTGGAACTAGATGATCTTAAGGCCCTTTCCAACCCTAACTATTCTACAATTTTATGATTCTAAGAATGTCACACCAGGTATGTACTAAAAAAAAAAAAAAAAAATATCAGGATGAAGAACAAATATATCTTAGAAGATTACAAGTATTTTGATATGATAATTTATCATAAATGCACTATGTTCTCAAAATTATATCAGCAGTGGTATCAGCTACTGTCATTGCCAACTTTTGCAAAATTGGAACCAGCATTTCAGAAGTAATTACTGATAGATAAAGCAGTTTGTAATTTGTAGAAAGTTGCCAATTCAGAGAAAATAGATAGAATATAATGTTCATTTACTGAAATTCAAACCAAAAGTGGTTAAACTAAATTTCTACCAGTTCATCAAGACAAGGAGAGAGACTAAAATTTCCTATCAGTTAATTAAGCCAGTTCAAATAATATCAACTGAAAGAATGAAAGTGCAAGTGTTGACATTTCTCCAGGTGTCCTGGAAAGCAAAACCTTACCTGCAAATACAATCAGATTAGAACGTATCACAACATTTACATCTTTCAGATAACCATCTATCTCAGCCAAGAGAAAGCTGAAGCTACTCCATATGATGGTCATTGTCAAGTGTACTATGACCCGACTTTGCAAGCCACCAGATGCCCTGCTTGTAACATGAAATTACAAGCAAGGACTCAAACAGTGACATGAACAGAGAAACTGCGTTCATTATCTCCACAGGGAGTCCTTCAGACAGACCGCAACTGAAGCATACTGTACCATAATGAGATAATCCTTCAATTCTTCCGTTTGAATTGTGAGTGCTCTTATTCCTCCTCCACACTTCTTTGAAACAAAGATTTAACATTTTAGCAATTAGACCTGAATTTTCTATACTGTACCTCAAACTGCTTTTGCTTGTCAAATGCTGTAATAACAAATACACCGTTAATAACAGATTCCTTAATTTATATAGGATGCAAGTGTTGTGCACCGGCAACAATTCTAATACAACTACCTCCCTTCCCTTTCAATCAACATTTAAAGATTAAAGTAGACATTTTCTCTTTCAAGAAAATCTACCATTAGATTGTTTGATTGTCGTTTTGTTTTGACAAGTGCCCTATAAACAGGTTTTATCAGTCAGAATGCATTATTCTGATCTGCACCTTAATGGCCAGGTACAAATTTCTTACTTCAGAACTCCACCTGCTGCCCAACTAGAGGCTTCCACTGTGAACTTTCTCAGAATACATTTATCCAAAATTTTAACATGTGTTTAAAGTTACAGAGGTTCAGATGACCTCTGTAATAACATAACAGATAACATTGAGAAAGGTAAAGTCAGACTCACAGAGAGATACACAGAAGGACAGACATAAAGGGATAAAAAGCACACGATACATTCATCAGCAAAATTCCCACTGTACAGTATCTTCCTAGTGCTTGCAGTCATTAAGAAGATGTTGGCTTGCAGTGCCTGCAATTAACTTATGGAACAAACACAAAGTCAAGAGGTAACCAACAGAGGTCTGTATGTATTGTAAGTGTAATTTACACAGTTGCCTCAGCTTTCCCCTTATAGAAATGGACCACCTCAACACATACATGTGCATATGCACTTAGACACCTCATCTAAATCAGTAGTACTTTTCTGAAGGTTCCCACCTGTAGGAACAAGGGTCAAAGAATGCACATAAACAAGGTGCTGGAAACAGATGACTTCTAGAACACTAGACAGTCCAGACTTCATCAGATCTTACCAGTTCCTGTGCCTACAGTTTGTTTCCACTAAGCTTTCACTGCTAGAAACCACTACTAATAGGGATGTTTTAGAAAAATAAAAAACCCCTAAACACTAGCATAAGAAGTCTGAATACATCTCTGCAGATAACAATGTTATGCAGCTCCTCTATTTTTAATACTTTAGATGTTAGTTCAGGTCTTAAAATGTCCTCAAAAACACACTGTTTATGTGCAACAAAATGTTAAGCTTCTGATGTATTAATACACATTCAACAGTAGACATTACTACTGACTGCTACCAGCATAAAGCATTTCTCTGGAAAGAGTGCTCCAACAAAGCAAAAGCTGGACCACTGGAGAATGAATTTGGTTGTGCAAATACATCAGAACATCCTAAGATACCAACAGCACCAAAGTAAATTGCTACAAATTGTAGGACACTTACACTGACATTACTTGAGGATGATGTTTTTCCTTCCATAATTTCCTCTACTGAAAAAGAAAAAATATAAATAAACTTAGCAATTTTTTGCTTGTTTATTCAGAGGGAAGCAGGACCACAGTAGCAGGTACTAAGCAAGAACATGAAATTAATTTTTGAGCAAGCTAGCACAAAGAAAATTCATTCATAGAATGGTTTGGGTTGGAAAGGACCTTAAAGGCCATTTAGTTCAACCCCCTGTCACCAGCAGGGACACCTTCTACTAGACCAGGCTGCTCAAAGGCCCATCCAACCTGGCCTTGAACACTACCAGGGATGGGGCAGCCACAGCTTCTCTGGGCTATTTGTGCCAGTACCTTTTCACCCTCATCGTGAAAAACTTCTTCCTTATGTCAAACATAAATCTATGCAGTTTAAAACCATTGTCCCTTGCTCTGCCACTACAAGCCTTGGAAAAAAAGTCAGCCACAATACAAGAGAAACATGTGACCGGGGAAGTTCAGATACTTTCGTTTAGCTCCGCGGTTTTTTAGCTCTCAGCTCCATCCCTCTGGCGCAGGGAGCAGCAACATTTACAGCCTGTTAAAGGGAAGCCAAAGTACTGCCTATTTGGACACCTACAAAGTGGAGAAACTGACAAGCGACGGTCCTCTGACAGCCCTGGGGGGAAGCAGAGGCCGCATCCAGGGGCAGCACCACCCGCAAGAGACCGCCCCGCCGCGCCGGTGGCCGCCGCCGAGGAGAGCAGCGGGGCAGAAGGGGTCTGCCCGACACCCCCGCTTCCTCCGCTTCCCCCTCACCCAGGCGTCGGCTTTTCACGCTAGGTAGGGAACAGGCTCCTTACTAACAAGCGGCCAAGTGCTGAGGATCGGCTACTCCGCTTCCTCCTCAGCCTTCTCACAAAGCAGCAGCAATGCCGCCACTCCACCTTCCCTCCCCAGTATACCGCAGCTCACCCACCCCCGCCTGCCGGCTTCGCTAGTCGGCGATAAAAACCCTGTCCAACACGGACACTGTTAGCCCGCTTTAGTTCTGCTTTATCCCCATCTCAGCACCTAGAGCACAAACACCCATACCACTCACCAACGCAGCTGCGCCGCCGCCGGTCTTGTTTATGCAGGCCCCGCCGCCGCCTGCGCAGCTTCCCCGGGTACTTCCGGGCTGGGCACCACCTCCGCCCGGTTTGGTAGAGCCGCCCGCTGCAACGCCCCGTAACGGCGATAACCGTCCCTCCTCTCCCGCGCCCCCCCCTCATGAGCTCCGCCGCTCACCTGTGTCCCGCGAGCTCGCTCTCCCCAAACCTTCCCACCCATCCACCCCTCACGAGAAGGTTCGCCTCGCTTCTCCGCGCTCCCTCAAGCCTCTGAGGGAGAAAAACGTAAACCACGTGGAGCAAATGATAATGTTACACTATGGGAGTCTTCCCACAGCCAAGGGGAGACCAAGACCCGTTTGTTGTTTTTCGTGGGGTTTTGTTTGGTTTGGATGGTGGTTTGGGGTTTGTTTGTCTGTTTTCAGGGCAGCTTCAGAATTGTAAGTTTTTCATGTAACTTTGAGTTTTCCTTTTGTTTTGCCTTTATTAAGTAATGGCTGTTTTTGACAACTTTTCAGTTTCACACTCGAAGTTTAGTTGTAATTTATGGTCAGGTGTAAAGTATGACATGTTACCTTGTAATTTGGAACTGTCTGAAAGGCTTTAAGATGACCTTAACTATCAGCAACTAATACATTTTATAAATATGCCCATAATAAAGTATAAAGTAACAAAACCTGAACTAAAATGGCTTATTTTCTTTCACACAGAACTGTCTAGAACCCCAGCGTGAAAAAGATTTCCATTTATGATGATGACCGATTTTACAGGAGAGCATACGGTAATGTTTGGCTTCACTAGAATAAAGTGGTTTTAAATTTAAAATCATATGAAGAATATTACTTGTACTGCAGTAGTTTTTGGAATATGCCAATTGCTGTAACAAACACTAGCTGAATTTATAGCAGAAGCATTTTACACTCCAACCAGAAAAGTGGGAGGAAGGGAAAAGGGGTCTTCCCCCACACACCCAGTAATTTTTCAAAAATCAAAATAGCAATTGTAAAGACTGCCAGAATAAACACACTTGAATATTGCATTTATGTGTAGACAGTGAAGGACAAGCAGCAGTCAACACTGACTTAGAATGCAGATTTATAAAAAAACCCCAAAAAGTAAATTCATTATGCAGCATTTAGAGCATCTGTAGAGCATCTAGAGCAATCTGTAACTGCTGATTTTCAGTTCTGTAAATGGTATTATTTCAACAAAATCAGTCTTCCAGACTAAAAAGTATGTGAGTCTAAGGTGCTATTCAAGTGAATTCTTAAGTGATAAACTACTATAAATTACTTCAAAACTTTGAAGTTCACACCCTGATGGCAATTTTAGGAAGGGAAGTCATACCTATGCCTGATGTAACACTCATGTTTGTTCCTGCCTCCTGAAATCCTCAGAAACCTTTCACAATGCTTTGTAAAATAGTTCTTCAAGTAGATGTTCAATATTACATACACAGGATTTAATTTGTAATCATGTATCTTTGTTTTGGTTTGGAACTGAAAAAGCAATGTTGTTGAAGTAAGAGCATAGTAACTTCCTGTTCATAGTATGTTGGGAAACTACAGCCTCCAACCTTTTAGGGGTGAGAAAAGGGCCCTGAGAAGTGCTGGACGGCACACCATTCCATGGGGAAACTGCATTTATCTCTTCCTACTTTTTATGGAATGCTTCCTCTGTGCTTCAGCTTTATCCACAGACATCTTTTGTTAAACCGTGTCCACTTTTCTCCTACTTTATTGCATAGGGAAAACAATATGAATATGGGTAGCTTCCTCCCTACTAAATATGATCTCTTTTGTGTGAACTGCCTGTATTTCAGTGGTATAGCAAATAAGATTCTGTCTCTCCCATTTCCTTTGTGTCTTTCATGCCTTCCCGCAGAAGGAAAAATCATAGATGAACATATGCACTTGTAACTTCCTTGTGCTGTTTCCATTCCAAGAAACTGGCAAGACAGTAAATGGTTTAGCTGTCATAGAATCTGATTTTTTCCCTTTTCTATATGTACTTATTTTATGAGATAAAAAAAGGAGAAGGTACCATTTTCTAGCCTACTCTCTATTAATCAGAGGACAGGAACGACCTTGGAGAGATGACAATATCTCTGCCCCAATGGAGATTGCTCAAAAGGAAACCTGTATCTCATGCAGGAGTTGGTTTCCAACTCAAGTTGCTTACATGAAAATTTCCATATCACTTTCTGTCCTAGTAACCAGCTTTACTGGTATAGTGAGTTTACTGTGTTCTAAAACCTCTGTTATTTCAGTAAGAAAAATTAAAAGGTATATAGTAGCTTATACCAATGTCTTTGCCAAATATAATTTTATATAAACCATTTGCCAAAAAAAATCCAAACAAACAAAAACCCCAAACCTGTGCTAAGATGATAAATTAATTTTTAAAATTGTTATAATTACAGGAATTTGATTCTTGCAAATATCTGCTGTTAGGAAAAAGTCCTACAGAAGAGGGATTCTAACCACACCAAAGTCTACCCCATGTTTACCTTTCTACAGCCAGTGACAGTCAACAGTATGATGAAGAGTTATACAGAAAATAGGTTATATGCTTAATTTTTGAGTGCACAGAAACCACTTCTGAGTATAATTCTTATCAGTTCATCAGTCACGTAAGCTGAAAAATGATCATAGCTTGAACTAGATATCTCAGTCTAATCTCATGAAAGTTTGCTGCATGGACTTTATTTTCTCCTGTTCCTGGATCACCTTGGCTAGCTTATTCTGTCATCCATTATACAATTTCCATGTGGCAAGTACTTGCAAAGATGAACAAGTAACTGGAGAGATTATTATTAATGTATTGCTGTTAGAGTTTAGTAACTGAAATCTGTGAGAGCCTTTACAAGCAGCTGTTTTACTACAGCCTACCAAGAAATAGCTAGTATCAATAAATATTTTGTTTGTAACCACTTTTAAATCTGAATTCTTATACAATAGGTTTTCTTTATGTAGGTGTCACATGGAGGTCTATCACTATATTAACATAGTCTTCTTAATTTGTAGTGGTTACAAATAAAGCACAAACTAAGCTTGAGGAACCTAATAGAGGGTTCAGAGTATCAAGAGGAACTGAAGTACGACTTCAACATAAAAGGGGAACTGAGGCATCTGGATACAAATGAGTCCTTTGTTTTTAATTATTACAAGAATGCACATGAGCAGAATCATAAACGCTATCAAGTTTTGGGACACTTGATTACCCAATATGTTTATGAGCTCCTGGAAAGAGTCTGCATGCTGCAGAAAGTTTATATTCCTACTGATGCTACAGAGGATGAACCAAGAAGTTTCTTTTTCATGAGTGAGAATGCACTAACAAGTTCCTCTAGCCTAATTGTCCTTCTTCAAGATCGTGGAGTGTTCCGTGCAGGACAGTGGGGGCAAAGGATAATTATCAGCGAGGGCCTGGGGCATGGAACACAAACACCATTCATCAAAATAGCCCTTGAAAACCATGGGGGGGTCATTGTACTGAATCCCAACGACAACTTCATTGATTTGAAGACTGAAAAGGAGAGGTTAAGTTTTTCTACCAGTCAAGAGGCACTGACTTCAATGGAGTCTACCTGGTGGGTTCCCAAGAGGGGCAGCTGCAACCCTGAAGAGCATACCATGTACGTATGGGATCACTTCATTTCAAAGAGTGCAGCCAAGAATGTGGCCTTCATTGCCCATGGCTATGGTGGCTTGGTGTTTGTTGACTTGCTAGTGCAGCGAAAAGGGGAGGTAATGAATAAAGTGTACTCGGTGGCATTCATTGACTCCATGCACAATGTGTGGCACCAGACTAGAAGTGATCCACAACTACAAGAATGGATAAAGAAACACTGCCGTGAATGGGTGTCAAACAGTAAGCCTCTAGATAAAGCTGTGGGTTCTGTCATGAAACTGAATTGTCCTACTGTCTCTGCTGGGACAGAAAAGTATGGTTTAGCACCCTCCTGCTGTTTACATTCCATCTTCAAGTACCTGAAGAGCACTCTGAAAGCCAAGACTGCAACAGCCTCTAGACAATCACCTGTTGCAACTAGAAGCAGAACAAGTAAGAAGTGAGGCAATAAATAAAGGTTATACTGATTTGTTCTTGATAGTGGTCTCTTCCTTTCATAACTGCCCTTGCACCTTTCAGTCATCTAAGGACCCTCATCTCACTGTGGAGCAACTTACAGTTCTAAGTTTGAAGCTAGTTTGTTTATTTTTGAGAAACACACAAATCCAAGTTAACTATCAGGAAAAAAGTTCATTCTTGAAAGCTGTAAGCCACAACCCTTCAGTCAGCTGTGAAATTTAAGTTGTACAAAATAAAGATGTTAAGGTATAGCAACTCTCATCTCTATCATTTAAAAAAATAAACATTCTGTAGTTATGTCTGCATAATCAGACTAGACTATCATGAAAACACTTGCATAAGTACATAGCTTTCATTAAAAGGACAAATCTGGAATACCAAAAGCATGTAAAGGATCTATTTCCTTCTCACTATATACCATAGAGCATTTAAAATCTTTCAAGAGCCTGAACATGCACCTTCCTCCTTGAAACGTTTACTGGTAAGTTGAACAATACATCAGGAAACTACATACTACCACCAACTAAAAAAAAAAAAAGCCAACTAAACCAGTGAGATTATTGGGCACGAGCTGCTATAGAAACACAACACTAGCAACCTGCTATTACCAAGCTGATACAAAAGGACATTGCTGTTTTCCCTCAGCTGTTTAATTTTAGACAGAGGAGGGAAATAAGAGACAGTTTTTAAGTGTCCATACTCCAGGTTTGCAATTTATACAAACAGAAGGTCAAATAACCTTTAAAGTGAATGTAAACAAAATGGTTATTCTGAATTTCCAGTTTAATCCTGTGGGAACTAGAAGTATTCAGTGGCTGAAAAAGGGCTCTGATGGACGATAAAACCTTGTCCTACACCTTCAGTTCTCAGCCAGAAAACCCAAAATGTTGAACAGTAACACTGGGTATCAGAGAAAAGAGCGTGTAAACTTCTCTTTTGTGTCTGTATCCATTTCAGATTTCAGTCACCTCTAATCCTGTTTGAAAAAGCTTCTGTCCCATTGTCCAGTAATGGGTAAAAATGTAAAATTCCATTGAAAAGGCAGTCAGTTGAATGCTCTTGAGAGCAAGCATAGTTTTTTAATAAAGATCATTTTACTGTTACCATATCTGATTGAACATGTACTAACTAGATAATTAATAGACTATACAGTGGCTTAGTTCACTTAAAAACTACTGCAGATGCCATCATTGAGGATGCATACAATCTGCCTGTTTTGTAGGTGCTAGTCAGCATGCAACTCAAATAACAGTCACTTGTGTGAGTTCTAAGCATGAACGTGTAGCTTTATTCACAAGAGAAGTATGAGGTGATAGAATGTCTGTCTTCAGAATGAGACCAATATGATCCGTCAATGTAAATACCCAAACTGTCCCAGGGTGCCAGAGGTGGCTAAACAGGCTTGAAGGAAAAATGGGTTCTAGAACATTCACTATTTCCAGAATTCTTTACCTCAGGTTAACCCATTAAATTCCTTGATAGAGAAGGTCATATTTAGGGATGTTATTGGGATCAATGGGACTTCTCACAATGAGCTTCCCACGCATTGCACCACGGTAAATCACTTCAATCAGATCTATAAAGTCTTGCTTTGTTTTGAAGCTTCCTACAAATTTGGTATGATCTGGAGACCTAAATGTAAGCATAAGATAAAGGTAGAATTGTAACGCTAAAGTGTTCAAAGCAAAAACACCTAACAACAAGAAAAGATGTACAGTGGCATCAGGGGCTCTGATGTGGTCATTCTGAAAGAACAGCACTGGTAATGGCATAACCAAATCAGGAGTATACTGTCACCACTGAAGTCCAAAAAGGTGCAGTGTCATGCCCAAGACTTTAACCATACTATATTTTACAGTCAGGCATGTTTCACAGCTGGCATCTACTTAATGAACCAGCATTTGGAATATGAAAATACATCTTTCTGGCTTCCTACAGAATTCTCAGTGCAGATGTTGGTATAACAACATTAGTTTTCAAACACTACCTTCCCCTGACATGGTAATATAGAGAAAGACTAATAATTCTGAAAGTTATAATAGATAATGCCTGGTAGGATGACATACCCATAATCAACCTTCATGTGTTGTCCATTGAAGAAAAATACAGTAGATGGAATATAACTGATGTCAAAATACTGGGTGTACACTGGAACCTTGTTCACATCCACCAGGTAAATCACTGCCATTTTACTTAGGTCATGAGCTGTCTTTGCAAGCTGAAAAGAATGAGAAAATTCGATGACAGAGTGAGACACAAGAGGAAAAGGGTGGCAAGCTTTACAAAGTTCATTTCTCTTATATCTTACCAGCTTAATCAAGGCTAGAGTATCATGCCTTACCTGCTTCAAGAACTTTGTACACTGACTACAGTAACATAAATGTTTTCTTAATTTTCAAATAGCTCTATAAATATAGTATTATTTCATATTAGATTTATGAAAATTTTCATGAGACGCCATAATAGCCAAAAGCAACATATCACAGTCACTTGTATGCAACAGTAGAGTTTTAACGAACTAGTAGAGTTAAAAAAAAAAAAAAAATGCGTCTTACAATATCATCAAGCTGCAGACAGACAGCATCGTTATCTCTTCCAAACCGGAGAACCAAAACCTTCTCAGCCACGATTTTTATTGCCTGATCCACTTCCCTCTTACAGGTCAATTTGGGCAGCACAAAACTCATCCCGACAGGCCACGGCTACAACCGAAAACCCTAACTGAAAGTAAAGAAAATCCAAACCCAAAACAAACAAAAAACCCGTCAAAAAGAAGTGAAAGTTTTCTATGCTATTTTAAAAAGAGAAATTCCTGACCATCACACCGGGCTGACAGCCCCTAGGGCTTAGACGATCGCCTCACACCCCAGGCCAGCATGGCGGCAGGCCCCGGCCCTGCAGCCCGCCCCGCCCCAGAGCCCGAAGGCTCCCCGCGAGGCCCCCTGTGCAGTCCTTCCCGCCAGCCCGCGCCTGCCCGCGGGATCACCGTACTCCGCAGGGCCCCGCGCTCTGCGGAAGAGGAGAGAGAGCCGGAACCTCAGCGTGCAGCAGCGGAACGCCGGGGGCAACTAACAAGCGCAGCACCGCGTCAGGGAGAGAATGCGCCGAGGACCGGGCCCTCTCCGCGCTTGCGTAGGCTGCTCCTTGTGAGGTGAGCGCGACATGGCGGAGCGGTCGGCGCTTCTGTAAGGCCGCCGTTAGCCGCGTCCGATCGCCTCTTCCTTTCCTTCCTTCCACCCTTCCCAGGCGGGACGAGACGGACGCCAGGCGGCTGGACCGCGGCCGCAGCTGGGGCAGGTGCGGGCGCAGCTGCTGGCGCAGCTGCTGGAGGGGGAGGCCTCTCTCGCCACGTGTTTCTCGCCACCGAAGGGTAAGAGCGAGAGACCCGCGGGCCTGGGGTGCTTGAGGTACCCCGTTCTGCGCTCCGCGGGTGATCTTGGGAGCGCCCCTTCGCTTCCCTGACTTGCCGTGCCGTGCATGCCGAGCCCGGCTCTCCCCGGCGGGCGCGGGTCAGACCTGCGGGCGCAGCATGGGGAGCGGGGCGCGTCGGGGGGTGCTGTGGCGCGTACGCGGTGCTTGGAGGTGTCGCCCTGACGCGCGGAAATGACTCCACAACTTTATCCAGTTCTAAAGTAGGTATGTTTATTCAGCGCGGGGTGACACGGGGAGTAGCCTCCAAAGAACCGTGTCCCCTTTCGTCATATTTCGGGTTATATTTATACGCGTTCTTATGTTGTTGTTACATACTTTGCTTGTTCACTTTTGCAAAATCATCAGGATGTGCTCCAAGCGAGGCGGCAATATTCTAAGTGAACGTTTTGCTAAGTTATTCTGACACTGTATTAAAGCATATACAAGAACTATGCTTATTCACTCTTTACATTCTACACTTCGTTTAGTTTGTTAGGAATGTGTTTGGTTTTAATGCAGTGCCTTGGTTCAGCCCAGCCTGTCGTGGTTCGGTTCAGCTGTGGGCTGCTTTACAGGTTGTTACAGTTGTTTATTCTCCACTTCCTGGTTAGCTGTCCCTAAGAGCAGGTCTGATTTGGTTCATAGTGTGCTGGCACTGCTGAGGGAGCCAGGAACAAGGGTCTCACTGGTCGTACGAGTGCCTTCAGTGGCAGTAGCGTTGGTAGTCTCAGTGACCTGCACTGTGGAAAAGCATAGAAGAGGAAAAACCTTAGCACAAGTTTGCAGATAAAGCTTTTCCAAAATACAATGGTAGAAGCTAAAATGTGATCTTCTGTGAGACAGGATTGTTCCAGAAAATGTTACAAAATGAAGCGCCTTGTCCATTTTCATAGTTTAGGTAAATTAGGCCAGCACCTCTGACCTGTATAAATGTGTTTTTAGTCTCCATGCAGCATTTTGATTGTGAAGGGGTTTATTTGTCTGATGATACAGATAGTTTAAATAGATCTCAGACAATATTTAAAGGTTGTCTGACCACATTTTGTATTGCAGTAAGTGTTGCTGTTACAAGCAGCAGAGCTGACTATGTCTATTTGCAGCAGTGTCACAGACACTGTTTTTATGTAGAAAAGTAATAGTGGAAGTAGGAATATGTGGTATTCTCCAAGAAGTTGCTGTCTGTCAGCCTTACTAGCAAAGAAGATCTGTGTGGTAATGCTTTTTATGATTTCTGAAAAGTTTTTTCCCCTCTTACTGTTGTTTTGCAGATGAGCATTTGAACACAGCACTTGTCTAAGTATGCAGTCTGCCAATATGCTTCTGAAAAAAATTGTAAGAAGTTCTGTCCTCTCGTTTGCTGCACAACATGGGATGAAAAAGGATTTGTTTCCACTCAGTAGAACTCTGAGCTTATCACTTTGTCTGAAGCAGGACAATTCATGCAGTCCCTCAGAAAAACTAGATTTAGATGCATGGAAGAAGGTAATGAAATCTGGGTTGCAAGGAGAAGTCAGTGAGACAGTCTCTGAGCGTAAAGAGCCTGCCACTTTGGCTGCTGGACGTGAGATGCTGGAGATGTGGAGACTAGCTGGCAGATCAGTTCCAGAAAATATCACTGAAGAACAACTGAAAACCTTAATGGAATGTACTTCCAAGTCAGCCCAAAAGAAATATTTAAAATATTTGCATCTCAAAGAACTTCACAAGAAAAATGACAAAAGAAAGATGGAAGAGAAAAAGGAAAGGAGGCTGGAAGCACAAGAGCAAGCTTCAGAAACTGGTGTGACCAAAAAGAATTCATTCATATGTTTGTGGGCCAGCTGTATGGACAAAGTATGCAATTGGAGGGCTGCACAGTCGATGGTCTTTGGCCAGCCACTAGTATTTGACATGTCCTTTGAAAAGGATATGTCTGTCCGAGAAGTGGCAAATACAGTGAGACAGATAGTACTGAGTGAAAGTGCCAATCGAAGATCTATCGATCCGTTCCACATCCACTTCTGTAACTTCAAAGATGATAGTCTCTATCATAAGGAATTTACCAAGCATTACAGGGAGGCATGGGGCAAACTGCTCATCACTGTGACAGACCAGTGCTACACAGAAGTCTTTCCAAAGGATAAGCTTATCTATCTGACTGCTGATTCTCCCAAAGTAATGAAAACATTTGATCACAATAAAATCTATATTGTGGGGTCAATGGTTGACAGGAACATAAAAACAGGGGTCTCTTTAGCACGAGCAAAGCGACTGGGGCTGGAGACTGCAGCCCTTCCTTTAGAGAAGTACTTGCTCTGGAATACTGGTGCCAAAAATCTCACACTGGATCAAATGATGCACATTTTATTAACCTTGAAAGACACTGGAGACTGGCAGAAAGCTCTTGAATTTGTTCCGAAAAGGAAATACTGTGGCTTTGTAAACAAGCCTGTACATGAACTGAAAAAAACCTTAAGCCTGATCAACACTCTTAAACTTGGAAAGAGGCAGGAAGAAGTACAAAAGCAATTTGCAAAGAACTACTCTAAGAAGCAAACGCAGAAGTAGAATGATGGGGAAGAGAATGAGTTTTGGTTTGTTTTTTTTTTTTTTAACAGGCAAACTGCCCTTGAATGCTCTGATTTCTCAGGACTTCTGAAACTGTATTCAGCTCTTTATCTCTAAACATGCCTTTGGTTAAGTTTGAAAGGACTGTAGTTAGGCTTTTTTTTTTTAATTACCTTGGTATTCCAGCTGTTTAAATGTATTCACATGTTTGAAATTCTGTAAGAGAAATTACTTGATCTGTTCTAAAAAATTGCTCTGTACAAAGAATGTCAGTCTGTTCAGTTGGACTGTACTGGGACAAGGGTGACTGTAGGTGAATCAGAAGGTGATTCTTCAGAGAATGTCTCGGTGCTCTGGGTTTGCAGTGGATGGAGGCTACCCACAGGTTAACCTTATTCTGAAAGGTTGCTGAAGACAGAAGACATTTTTCTCCATTACTTCCTGAAGCCTCTTTTGGTGTGCAGATGAATTCACTTTTGACAGCTGAACTAAAATGACTGAAACCTAGCATGAGTTTGGGAGTTGCACAGCTTGTTTCTGTGGGTTCTGTCTGGCACGAATCAAGTCCCTGGTGAGGGGGAATTAGTCAAATATCTTGACCCTACCCAAATAAAAAAAAAAAAAAAAAGATGTACCTTTGTGTAAGACTTTTATCCCTGAGTGCCTGTTTTCAGTCCATGTAATACAGATTTCCCAAAGCACTGAGCTTATGAGATGATAAACAGTCTTATTAGAAAATATGTAGAGGAGCAGAGGGCCTTTTAGTATTCCTCACAGCAGAAAATGTGTTGATGGGTGTCTCTGTGAAGATCTGCGTTCAGGATGCAGAGATACAATGGGCACGCTGTTCAATACAGTTCTTTGTGCTGTCTGTAGAATATGGAAGGGTTTTTTTTATGGGTGCTTAAATGTTTTTTGAATTAGTCTGACTGCCCTGATGCTTGAAGTTAATGATAGCAGGTGGTGGGGATTGTCCTGAAAATCTAAGGAGAGCAGTTTTGAAGAGTAGGCCTGGTTGGTTGTGATATCCTCCTGTCTCACCTCTTGCTACACACAGTTGTGAGGAGGGGGTGGAAGGCAAAGGATGTGCTACCCCAGTATTGCTCATCACCATCTGCTATGCTAAGGGCCCTCTAGACACAGAGAGCCCTTGACTTGGAGAAAGACCCACTTCCTTTGAGCTGTACATGGTTGGGTAGTATGCAAAGCTACACCCCGAGGTAGTGCTTCAGGTGCTGCTGAAGGTGGCCTCCCCCCTCCCTGCAGAACCCTAGGTGCAAGGACTGGCCACCTTTCTCGGGCAGCCTATTTTCCTCACAAGAAGAGACAACATGGAGGTGTGCTGCTGGAGCTTGCCTTGTGTTGCTTGCTGTTTCTCCATAACTACAGCCACTCCTGATCTGTGAACAGATTAGTGCTGTGGGGAGGAAGAAAACGCCACCATTGCTCACTGCAGCTCGTGTTTTCAGACCTTATTGAGAGGAGGAAGGCTTGTATCGGTTTGAGAGAAGACATCTGGCCCTCTGACTGCATGCTTGCCTTATACTGAAAACCCCGTGGCCCTGTCCATGTATAAGTCTCTATATAGAGTTAAATACTCAGAGAAATCTCCAGGAACTCACCAACAAAGGTTAAGTTAACAAGCAGGTATTCTTTATTGCGGTGCTGGAAGACATGGGGGATCGCTCATCCTAGCATGTCTCTGCCAAAGTGCTAAGCAATCCGTCCTTATATAGTCACTAAGCATACATATTCATTATGTACATGCATATTCATGAGGTTACTTATGTATTACATCATTCTTCTAGAAAGTTTCTCCTGCATGTGCACAAAAATGTGGTAGCGGTCTTTGGGGTTGTTTAATTCTTTCAACAATCTTCATCACTTGGCAGTTCCTTGAACTTTCGTCCTGACAGCCTTTGAAGCATGCGCAATAGATAAATGCTTATGCCATCTTAATTAGTTTAGTAACACCACTGACATAATTAATGATTTCTCCCTGTCCTTCTACTTATCAGTTAACTCAGCTACAACTCATCCTGAACATCTGCTAGTTTCAGATAATCTTTATCTACACATTCTGTTTTGCTTACCATAAATTTTTTACGTTACAAGGTCCTAGAACTATGTCAGCTACAGTCATTTATCTTATACAAGGATGATCACTAAGCAGAACTAATTTACTTACTTATAATAGATTATATTTCAGCCTATATTTCTCTATTTCAATACCCCCTTTTTCTATTCCTTTGCAAATTCTTTTGAAAAAGGTTCTTAAATCATTCCGTTATGTTCTAGAGTATTCTCCAGTTTCTGTCTGATGTTTAACTGTTCTCTTAGTTCATTACTGATTGTTTGCAACACCAAAAGGAACACTGGACCGTTCCACATGTAACCAAAACCATTCCTATTATTACTACTACAGTTAAAACCAACTGTCTCAACCAGGAGAGACTGGGAACCCATGTTAATTTTTCCCAAATTTCCTCAAATCTCCACAAGGTGTCATCCTGCGCCACCTTATGAAATTTCACTGATGACAGAACAAACTCCTCCTTGAGATGCTAACAGTGTACCTAATGCCACGCGATTTTGGAGTGCTACTTTAGACAGGCTGGTTAGTTATTCTTGCAATGCTAGAACAGCATCAGCAGTTTGATCTTCCATTTCCTCAATTGCAGCTATTTACAATTGCTTTCTCTAATTCACTAACACCTACAGATGGAATAAGCCATCTAACAAAAAAAAATGGAAAGCAGTGTTTCGTTTTGCTATGGGACTATATCCTTGTTTGATTCTTTTCTTAAAATTACAAACCCAGGTTCCAGAGGGGTGAATGTCAATTACTGTAAAGTTGGGAATTACTACTCCTAGTGTGCATGCTCCTTTCCAGTTAGGAGGCAAAGCCTTTTAGACATTTTCTCCATATAACCAATACCACCTTTTTCCTTCGGGAACATTCCAATAACCAGTTAAAGGTTTTCAAAGGTGAAGTTGCATTGCCCAGCTGCAACATGGGTAATTTCCTACTGACATGTTGCCTTATGGTCACATTAGCTTTGACATATGCAAGGCTTGAATCCTTAAAACCTATAAATTTGTACGGCTCTTGTTGGTATAAACAGGATCTTGCCACAGTCCATTCCAATTTGTCATAAAGGGGATAGGGAGGCCAATTAAAGGAATACCTCGTCTCTCTCCTGATTTACGTAGCTGAGTACAGATCCAACAATCACTCTTATTTAAGACACTAGTAACATTTTGTATCAATCTCAGATACAGATTCTGATTCCATGCTTCTACACCTATTATTGTACAAGTCCAAATTATGATAGATGTAGTCACATGTATGGGTCCTGAAGACTCAACATGCCATACTTTTTCTCAGTTCTGGTGTTTTTCTGGTTCTGGCTCCTTAATTCTTGAGTAATGTATCCAAGCAGGTTGCTCTTTTATCTTGACTACAGTAAAGGTGATCAGCAGCACCTGATATGGTCTATTCCGCTTTTTCTTAAGAGGATTACCTGTAAAGTTCTTAATATAAACCCAATTTCCTGTCTTAAAAGGATGAATAAGATAATCTAAACATCTGGCCCTGGTCCCTAACACTCTGCCGTTTATTTCTTCTAACTGTTTTCCCAAGTTTACCAAGAACTATTGAAGGTATCCTTCTCCTGCTTTGTGAAGGTTCTCCCCTTTAAACTGAGATTGGTATGGCCTTCCATATAGAATCTCAAATGGACTAATTCCTTCCTTTGACAGAGGTTTTGTTCTGATTCCCAATGAAGCCAATGGTAATGACTGATACCAATATAACTTAGTCTCTTGACACATCTTCCCAAGCTGTTGTTTAATTAAGTGATTCATTTTTTCTACTTGCTCACTGGCCTGAGGCCTATATGGAACATGTAGTTGCCAATCCATTTCCAATTTCTTGCTGATTTCTTGTAATAATTTTGCACTGGAATGTGTACCATGGTCAGAGGAGATAGTTGCTGGTACCCCAAAATGAGGTATTATTTCATTTAATAGCACCTTAATAATTTGTTTTGCCTTATTTGCCCTGCAAGGGAATGCTTCTGGCCAACCTGAAAAAGTATCTGTCAATACCAACAAATATAGATAACCTCTTTTTCTAGGTAATTCAGAAAAATCTATTTGCCACTGTTGTCCCAGATAATTCCCTTTTCCAATTGTCCCTACCTGATTCCTGTTTTCAGTCTTAAGACTGTATTTCAGACATAGTTGACATTGTTTTGTCACTAATTGCACTATGGTATAGAAATTTCTTCCTATGATCTGTTTGTTTCATTGTTTATAGAAGGCATTACTTCCACAATGAATTTTCTTATGTTCGTCTTGTATCAATTTCTATAATTGATTATAGGGGATCACTACTTGCCCATCTGTCATGGGTTCAGCAGTAGCAGTCATTTTTCTCCTTCTTGGCAGCTGGTGCAGCACTGTGGTTTTGATTTTGGGCCTGGGAACAGTGCTGATAACACCAGTGTTTTGGTTACTGCTTAGTGATGTTTTGGTCTGGCCAAGGACTTTCTGAGTCTCAGGCTCTGCCAGGGAGGAGGGGAAGCCGGGAGGAAGCAGAGACAGGACACCTGACCCAAACTGACCAAAGAGGTTATTCCATACCACAGCACATCATGCCCAGGATGGAAAGCAGAGAGCAGAGACACGGAAGGGTGGGGGGTGCACTGCTTGGTCGGGCTGGGTGAGGAATTGTATTCTTTCCTTGTATTTGCCTTGTTATTATTATTATTATTGGTGGTAGCAGTGATTTGTGTTATACCTTAGTTACTGGACTGTTCTTATCTCAACCTGTGGGAATTGCATTCTTTTTGATTCTCCTTCCCATCCCTCCAGGAGCGGGGGCAAGAAAGAGGGGAAAGTGAGTGAGAGAGAGGCTGCATGAGTTAGTCTTAAACCACGACACCATCAGGTATTTTTATCCAACCCTTTTCGTTTTCCTGTCCTTCCAAGTCTTCAATTAGTTTCATATCTTCTTTAGAGTACCTAGGTTTATTTTGCTCAATTACCAGTTTACTGTCAGGAATTAAGGACGTAACTTCAACTTTTTCTGTTTCTGCTGCCCGTTTAGCTTCACGATCAGCCAAATTATTTCCAATCTCTTGATCAGAGTTACCTTTTTGATGTCATTTACAATGTATGATAGTCACTTCATTAGGTAATTATACAGCTTCTAACAATTGTAGAATTTCCTTTGCATGTTTCATTTGTCTTACCTGGGTATTTAGAAGTCTTCGTTCTTTCCAAATTGCTCCATGTGCATGAACTACACCAAAGGCATATTTGGAATCAGTCCATATGTTTATCCGCTTGTCCTTTGCCAACTCCAAGGTTCTAGTCAGGCCTATTATTTCTGCTTTTTGGGCTGAGGTGTTAGAGGGTAATAGTTTAGCTTCTATTACCTTTGAAGTTGTAGTTATGATGTATCCTGCTCTTCATTTACCATCTTTAATAAAGCTGCTGCCATTGGTGAACCAGGAATCTGCACCCTTCAGGTGCTCCTCCTTCAGGTCTGGTTGGCTCGAGTATACTGTCTCTATAGTGGCTAAGCAATCATGAATTAATGGTTCGGTAGGGGTTTCCTGAAGGAGAGATGCCGGATTCACAACATTAGTAATCACAATTTCCACATCATTCAGTTCTACTAGGATGGCCTGATATTTCAAGAAATGTGATGGCGATAGCCAATGTATACCTTTTTGTTCTAGGACTGTTGATACTGCGTGTGGCACTTACACAGTGATCTTTTCTCCCAGTGTAAATTTTCAGGCCTCAGATGTTTAAGATAACTGCTGCCACTGCTCCCAAGCATCCAGGCCAGCCTTAACTTGGTTCATCCAGTTGTTTTGAAAAATAGGCCACTGCTCTTTTTATAAGGTCCCAAATTTTGAGCCAAAACCCCCAAGGCTATTCCCTGTTTCTTGTAGGAATATAGCCAAAAGTGTTTGGTTATGTCCGGGAGCCCCAGAGCTGGAGCTCTCATGAGTTCTGTCTTTAAACTTTTAAACGCCTCTTCAGTTTGATCTGTCCATTTTAGAAAGGTTGGATTTTCTTTTAGCAGCTGATATAAGGATCTTACCAGAACACCATAAGCATGGATCCAGAGTTGACACCACCCTATTATTCCCAGAAATGTCTGGATATCTTTAACCCTGGATGGTCATGGTGTTTGACAGATTGCTTCCTTCTGAGCTGCTCCAAGTTCTCTTGTCCTCCTGTTATTTTGTATCCTAAATAAGATACTTGAGTTCAAATTAGATGAGCCTTCGATTTAGATACCCGGTATCCATTTAGCTCCAGAAAGTTTAACAATTCTACAGTCTATTGAACATATTCTTTCTCAGTTTCAGTAGTAATTAATGTCATCAATATATTGTAGAAAAGTGCCTGTCTGGGTGGGTGCTTCCAAGGATTCTAATTCTCCTGCCAACTGATTTCTGAAAATGGTCAGACTGTTCTTAAATCCCTAAGGTAACACCATCCAACTGAGCTGTGTCCTTCTTCCTGTTTCAGGGTTTTCCCATTTGAAAGCCAATAAATTTTTTTCTTTGGCCAGGGGCAGACAGAAAAATGCATCCTTTAAGTCCAGAATGGTAAACCACTTCTGATTATTATTCAATTTATAATCCATATTTTAAAAATTTATCAATGATTTCTTTGATTCCCTTTCAATCCTCCAGTTTTAAGGGATATTGTTTTATTCTAATTGGGCAGGCCCCCCTTTTATTTCTGCTTCAACAGACAAAGCATTTTTTCGCCTTACCTGTAATTTCAGATGCCCATACTCCCAGATATACCTGATTAAGGATTTCTTCTATTTCAGGGAGGTCCTCCTGTTTGCTTTTCTGTTGAATTAAAGATAAACTTAAAACTTCAATTAATTGATCGTTTTTGACTCTTAATTCCATTTTGTCCTCTTTAAATGTTGCTTCTCAAGCTAATAAAGATTTTGGCATGTATAAAAATGTATGCATTCCTATTTGTTTTCCCAATTTATACTTGAAAGGTTTCAGAAAGAATGCCTTTTTTTTTTTCTTGGTGGCCAGTAGCTCCCACATCTGTAAGAAATTCTTTTCCCTCTGATTGAACGACGAACAAGTTGCTCCTGTATCCACTTAAAAATTCCACTTTTTTTTCATTTTTTCGCCTTACCTGAAACTTCAGATGCCCATACTCCCAGATATACCTGATTAAGGATTTCTACTATTTCAGGGAGGTCCTCCTGTTTGCTTTTCTGTTGAATTAAAGGTAAACTCAAAACTGCAGTAATTAATTGATTGTTTTTAACTCTTAATTCCATTTTGCCTTCTTTAAATGTTGCTTCTAGCCCTAATAAAAATTTTGGAGAATTTGGCATGTATAAAAATTTATGCATTCCTATTTGTTTTCCCAATTTATGCTCTAAAGGTTTCAGAAAGAATGCCTTTTTTTTTTTTTTCCCCCTTGGTGACCGGCAGTTCCCACAACTGTAACAAATTCTTTTCCCTCTGATTTAACACCTAATATGTTGCTCCTGTATCCACTAAAAATTCCACTTCATTTTCTCTAGTCCCTAGCTTTAATTTAGTGGATCTGCTAGGGTAGATTCCTCAGGTCCCAGTCAGTCTAGCTCTAATTCAGTCACTGGAGCCACCTGATGGGTATTCCTTTTAGGGTAGTCTCACTTCCAACATCCAGATTCCTTACAGTATGCACACTGATCCGGTCCCATAGGAGAAGAATTCCCTCTTTCACCTCTGCCTCGTCCTCTCACATTAGTCCCTCCACCTTTGTCCCAAAGCAGCCACCGTTGCTGTGGCTATAGCACAACTCAGCTTTTTTCTTTTCTACCTGTTCCTGATTCCTATACGCTCTCCATGCTTCTTCCTTTATTCCTGTTTGCATTTACCCAATAAGTTCTTAATCTCCTCGGAACTACAGTCTGTCATTATGTCTGTTCTTACCTGTCCGTTTGCCCTAGTAATCATTTTACGTTTAAACACAGGAGCTGCGCGAGCTCCTTCCCTTCCCCCCCCCCCCCCCCCCCCCGTTGCTCACCCTGCTCTGCAGCAGCTGCAGATGCCCGCCTCTGCAACAGCACTTCTGTTTTAACCTTTTCTTAACTCTGAATGTGAATCTGCTGCTTGTTGCCAGTGACAGCAACCTCTTCCTCCTTATCAGTATCAGATAGGACAGATGCAGAGGGTGCTCCTCTCGGAGGTACCCGTGATACATAATCCTCCAACCCATCTTCTTGATTACTCTGTTTTTTTAACTTTAAACATCTTTCCCCAATATCACAGGCTGAACAACATCTCTCCAGCTTAGCTTTCTGGTTTTCCCTGTCCTTTTCCAAAGCCAAAATTAAGGGATCTGGCAGAGCTATACCAATTTTGCATTCTGACTGCCACTCTGGGTGGTTTCTTAAAGTGAAAAACATATCTGCATACATCACTTCATCCCATTTTCCTTGTTGCCTTAAGAACAACATCAATTGTAACAATGTATTATAGTTCAGAGTTCCTTTTTTAGTCCATTTTTCCTGATCTTCCTAAGTACATAAAGGCCACCATTGATTACAGTACTTTATCAAAGTTTTCTTGTTTACCAAGCCCCCAGGAGACCCTCCCAGTTCTTTCCAATGTGCCAAAATACACCCTAAAAGACTCTTTTTCAAGAATTCTTTGCTCTGTTGAGTTCCCATTATTAATTTTACATTCACACACACACTAGGGATCCCAAAGACACACTCCACACAGTTACAATACTTGAGACAGAGACTAGATTAAATCAAACAAACAGCAATTAATACTTGAGACAAAGACTAAATTCAATCAACCAGCCAACAATTAATACTTGAGACAGAGACTAAATTCAATCAAGCAACAATTAATAACATACTTACAGCATCCTGTCGCCAATACCAAAATCGTTACCATAATGAGCCACAAAATAAGTCAAATACCAGTAAAATCAAAAACCGCTTCCACAAGGTGCCCCTGCACCTTGCAGGACCTAAACAACAAGACGGCCCTCTGCATCTTGCAGGTGTATACCAAATGAACGCTAGCAGCCGGGTATAGAACTTTACCTATGAGATTTCCTACCTCGATTTACGGAAGGCTTCCAAACCTTGCGTACGCTTACCAACCCAATTTAGTCTTTATGTAAGATGCCCCCTGCATCTTACAGACTATATAAAAGAATACCTTTCGTAAAGACGGTCCTTGCCTGCTCCTACAGCAATCCGAATGAGTCAAGGGGTCCCTCGGGGAGAAGTTCCCGAGGGCTCTAGGGAGTCCTGTTCTCAGTGGGTTCTGCAGCTGAACAGAGCTGGTCCCATCTGGGGTGCCAAATCGATTCGGAGAAACCTCCAGGAACTCACCAGCAAAGTTTAAGTTAACAAGCAGGTATTCTTTATTGTGGCTCAGGAAGACATGGGGGATCACTTCTCCTAGCGTGTCTCTGCTGAAGGGCCAAGCAATCTGTCTTTACATAGTCACTAGGCATACATATTCATTATGCATATGCATATTTATGAGGTTGCTTATGTATTACATCATTCCTCTGGAAAGTTTCTCCAGCATGCGCACAAAAATGTGGTAGCGGTCTTTGGGATTGTTTAATTCTTCCAACAGTCTTCATCACTTGGCCGATCCTGGAACTTTCTTCTTCCTGACAGCCTCTGAAGCATGCAAAGTCGATAAATGCTTACACCAGCTTAATTAGTTTAGTAACACCACTGACATAATTAATGATTTCTCCCTGTCCTTCTACTTATCAGTTCACTCAGCTACAACTCATCCTGAACATCTGCTAGTTTGCTTTACTTCCATAAATTTTGCGCAAGGTTACAAGGTCCTAGAACTACGTCAACTACGGTCATTTATACAAGGATGATCACTAAGCAGAACCAATTTACTTACTTACAATAGATTATATTTCAGCCTATACTTCTCTATTTCAATACCATTTAATTTCAGCCTCAACAGGCGCTGAACCCGCGAGCGCAGCCGCCCGACTCGGCAGACGCGCGCCACAGCAGCACTATACCCCGCGTTCCCGCTCTTCCTGCCGCCGGGGAGAGCGCAGCTTCCGGCTGTGTCATTCCCTCTGCGCCTTACGAGGGGGCAGTGGGGCTGCTGCGGCGGCGTGAGTGCGCATGCGCAGAGCGGGAGGTGGAGGCGGGGGAAAATGGCGGACGGCAGAGCTGAGGGGGAGAAGGCGAAGCGGCAGCAGTCCGCAGGAGGTGAACATGTAGTGCCTCTCGCCGCGTAGCCGCGGGGTGGGTGGGAGCCTGGGCCGGTTTTCCGGGGGTGGGGGCATCCTGGTATGCTGATCCCGGCAGGGCAGGCCTGGGCCGGGCAATAGCGGGTAGAGGGGGTGGCCCGGCCTCAGGGGGCTGCGCTGGGGGAGAAGCTGAGGACTGGCCCTGCCGTCTCCCAGGCCTGAGGATTAGCCTCAGCCCTACAGGATCTTTTTAGAAAAGGGGATGGTTCCTCCTTGCCTTATTTCTTTCCTTCTGAAAAATAAATTTAAAATACAGATACACGGAGTACTTATGCCGTGTATCGAGAGAAGTTTGGTTATTGCTGCTGGCAAGGATGAAAAGAACTCCTTAAGGACCAGCTTTTAGCAGCTGTGGTACCTTTTAAAAATGGGTACGGTGAATATTTCTTATCTGTGTCGTTTTAAGCATCCTGCGTTTTTTTGCTTGGCAACAATGTGCAAGTTTTCTGTTTGGTTTTATAGTATTTATACTATGGTTGCACGTTCCTGTTGTCTTCCATATAACTTACTATGAGCTCTCCTGGATTTTTTAATAATGTTTCTTTCCTTTCTTCTCCCAACTCAAAATCTAAATTGCAAATATTCAGGGTTTTGGGTTTTTTTAGTATTGTTTTATTGTTTTGTTTTAGAATGTTTAGGGCTGGAAAGAACCTTAAGATCAGGGTAACCTGTTCCAGTGCCTCACCACCCTCACAGTAAAGAACTTCTTCCTTATATCTAAGCTGAACTTCCCCTGTTTGAACCCATTACCCTTTATCCTGTCGCTGCAGTCCCTGATGTAGAGTTCGTCTCCAGCATCCATGTAGGCCCTGTTCAGATACTGGAAGGCTGCTATGAGGGCTGTATGCAGCCTTCTCTTCTCTGGTCTGAACAGAACCAATTTTCTCAACCTGTCTTTGTATGGGAGGTGCGTCAGCCCCCTGATCATCCTCATGGCCCTTCTCTGGGTTTTGTTTGTTTTGGGCTTTTAAGTATATCTGTAGGCAGAGAGAGCATTTGATCTGTTGAAAATTTAAAACAGGCTTGTAAATCAATTAGGATAGGCTCAACAGTTATTGGTTTTTTTCGATAATCCCTAAAACATGAACAATAATACTAATTTTTTTGTAGTTTCTTGGCTCTTGGTTTTCTGTTGGCTTTAATGGGGGGTTTTGTGTGTGTTCTTTTTAATTTTTTTTTAATAGTAGTACAGCAACTGGACAGTATCAGTATGTCAGTTATCCATAGCACTTTGTCCGCTGTTTGGTGTGCTGGAACGTGGTCTTAATGAATTCTGGTACATTAGATCTAAGGAGGGATACTTACTCCCTGATGATTTTGGAAAGCAATTTAGAGTGTTTAATGTAAACCTCACTGATCTTGGCAAAAGCCAAAGTTAACTTAGATGTGGCTGTTTTGTTCCTGCTGCCAGCACTGGTCACACTCCGTGGGGCACTGTCAGTCTTTGCCACTTAAATCACCTAGACAGTGAAAATTGTCCCCTTACATAGTTTATTGAAACTCATCTGTGAAGTAGGACAGCTTCTTATTGCCATGATCCATGAAAAGAGCACTAGTCAGACTAGTTTTGAAATAGTACTGATGCTTTCCATAGGTGAACTGTCACCTCCTTAGCATCTCTAGGAAATTACAAAGAAGCCTTAATGTCTTGAAAATACATCTGCATGGGAGATGGGAGATACCTGTTTAATGGGTAATGCAGGTCTGCTTTTTGTTCCCTGCAGAAATAGAACAGCGCAGTGGCTCTCTTCCCACCTACCCCAATTGTCCTATGCTCTTTATAGCTCCTTCAGCAAGTATTTCTCTCAGCAGTCTACAGTTTGTCCTAAGTGGAGCCTGATAGAAGTAATGTTCAGAATGCAGTGGAGATAGGAGCTGGTTTTGAAAGAGAAGCTATTTATTATTTTGCAAAGAAAAGACGTGGGTAGATTGTATTTGTCTTCATCTTGTGCTTAGCAATATTCTGGAATTTGCAGTTGAACTAGTAAGCTGTAGTTTAATTAGCTTCAAACTAGCATTAGCATAGGGACCTGCACTGGTACAGTGTGCCCTGAGATTTGGGCTGCTGTAAATTTTGTATCTTATGAAAAAGATGACTTTTAGGCCCACGGTCCCAGTACCTCTAAGGGTAGTGAATCGTCTACCTGCCCTTGGATCATCTTACAGTCTCTAGTGCTATAGGCTGGACTTGCAATTGAATATTCTTTTAATGTGATTTGATGGACTGCAGACTACTGTTTTGGAAACTCTGCTAAGAAAACAATGACTACCTAAGGTCACTTATGTAAATTTTGCTTTTTTCTCTTTCCTCCTTTGTTTGTCACTTTTATATCCATATTTTCTGTGTCAAATTTCTAGTGGTGCAGATTAGTACCATTTTTTAATAGTGAAATTGATTGCAGGCTGGGGTTTGGGTGTTTTGTTTCGGTTTTGTGTTTTGTTGGGGTTTTTTTGTGATCTGCTATGTTTCCAAAAGTGACTAATCAGTTTTTGTTCAAATCGCTTCTTACATTGCTAGCTGGTAGAGTGAGGTAGAAAGGTTATATTCTGTTGCTTATGATTTGGGAAAAAGCAGAAAAAATATATAGATGGTATCCCAAGTTTGTCTTTCTCCTCTTGTTTGCTTCCTTTTTTTTTTCTCAGAGCTACAGTCTTGTTCACGCTGAGTTCAGACTAGCTACTCTCCTACTGCTTTATCTTACTAAATAGGTTTTTGCTATTAGAAAGCAGCACAAAGAGCTTTCTTCCCTGATGGTCTGAATTTGCTGTGCATGGAGGGTCCTCTTCTCCACTTGGTACAATGAGGAACAGGTGCTAGCTCCAGTTTTTCTTAGACTGATAAAATGAGCACGTCCCTGTCCATTCCCCCCTGCATTTTCCCCCCTTCTGCTACTGCAATGATTTGCTTATTGCAGCAGCAGAGAAATGTATTCTTGCTGAAGCATTTGCTCTGTTCAGAATAAGTTTACCAGGGACACCTTTGTCTCTTGGTGTAGCTGAAGCCAAATGTATAGGAATGAAAATGTGATTTGAGTGGGTTTTTTTTTTTCTCTGTGGATCATTTTTCAGCTGCTATGTTTTCCATGACTTTAAACAAAACCAGAAAAGGTGAAATCTATATTTATGTTTTTCTACTGCTGATTCCTTCCTCAAGCAGAGCTTGGCAGGTATATTACAGATGAGATGAGGACAAACAGTGACTTGAAACATGATTGAGAAATCCAGCCTCACTGTAGTCACTTTCATGATTTTAAAGTTGTTCCAGACAAGCCTAGAGACTGGCATGGACATGTTTTTATAGAAATTGAGTAGAATTAATTGTAACTTAGATTATCTACACAAGATTTGGAATTGGGATTCCAATTATGAAATTTTATCTATGGCAACTTAAACCCTAAAAAGATTTAGTCATCTGTGTTTAATTTACTACATGAACTTTGACTTCCATACTAAATAAAGAGATAGTGCTTCAAGATTGTTTTCCTGGCTCATACACAAGAAGTTCTTTACAAGTAGTGAAGTGCTTGCAGTTTCTTCTTCTCTGTGTTTTGCTGTCCACTAGATGTACATTGGTGGAAACTGCTGTCACTAAAAACACCTTACCTATTGCACCCAAAGTAAAATGCTTTTTGAGGTTGCTGCTCCCATCAATCTGCTCAGTAAAAATAGCTCATCTTGGTAAGTTGTTTCGACTTCACCAGGACCTGAAGAAGAGGCAGAAAAACCTGTGAAAACTAAGACTGTTTCTTCCAGTAATGGAGGAGAAAGTTCGAGTCGCAGCGCAGAGAAACGGGCAGCTAATGAAGAAGCTGAAGATTTCACCGCAAAGCCCGCTCCTGCCAAAATGTCCAAGTTTGGATTTTCCATAGGCAGTCAGACAACAAAGAAGGCATCTGCAATATCCATCAAACTAGGAGCAAATGTAAGTTGTCTGAGGGCTTTTAATTTTAGTGAAACTGAGGCAAAAGGGGAAATACTTTCAGGATGCTTCCTTGCAGAAGGAAAACCTTAAATTACATGAGGGTAACTTGGGTAATGTTTAAGAAAGCATTACAGGGCCAGCTGTTCATGCATGCATAAGTACTTCAGGGTAATTAATACCAGGTCATTTGTCTCAGGAAGCATAAGACTTGATTGAAATAAACTGTAGATCTTTGACCATACACAATAATCTTGTAATGAGATTTGATAGGTCCGGAATAATTTCCTGTGGGAAATGAGCAGGCTTGTTAAACTATTCAGGCTACTTTGAAATGAGTGCTGGGAGCTTCATTGCATAGCCTGCTTAAAGCTACAAGAAAGCTAGTACTTCCCTAGGTGGTTTAATAAGCCATCCTCCACTCCAAAGACCTTACTTAGCATAGGGAGGTATAGTTTATGTTTCATGACTTTGCCTGTTCTTTGCAAGGTTAGCGTGATTCATTTATACTATATACAAGAGATGAGGCTTTGTTACATAGGTTTCTAAGAATTCTGTTCCCCTTTATTGTCCAGTATAAGATATCCTTGCACTTGTTCAGGTGTGAATCTGATGCGTGTCTTTACTATCGAAGTAGTCCTCTGCTAGCTTGGGCGAGGACAAGTCAGATGCTGCCTCTCTATTTAGTACAGTTAATTTACACTTCCCACATGGCACTGTGATGGATATGTTATAGATACTTGTCTGGATGAAATTCAAACTAGAATTATGAAAGGCTTGCACCTGCAATGCCAGCATTTTAAAGATCTGCAGAAAACGAAGAGAATGTTCTGTTACTTTGAGATGGGAGGGAGCTGCTGACTGGCACCTTCAGGGAGTCTAAGTGCAAACAGGTCAGCTCAGACTTCAGAAAAATGGACAAAGCTGCCTTCTCTAAGCCACTGACATTGAATTGTTTTAAGCAGGAAAGCTGTTATCTTGTTAAAACACAAGAAAATATTTATTTTCCTGGCATCGATGAATAAGAATACTCCAAAAGAGTAATGGAAACAGTAACATAGTGAAATTCTGAATACCACAACTTACTCAGGTTCTGACTTAATTGCTCATGTCATGCCCCAGTGGCTGCATACCCCTGCAGTGCGCAAGAAAGTTACGGCTTGCTTATGGGGAATTGTAATGAGAGGGCTCAGCCTGCTGTTCGGAGTGTCTCTCACAAATAGCAGCTGTTTTCCTTTTTCATTAGAAAGAAAATGTTATCTGCTTGTTTCTATAACAAAAACACTTCACCTCCCCCCGCCATTGCATATTTCAGTGAAGATGTTGGCTTCATTTTACCAAAATACCAAGAGTAGTTTTTTTGAGTTAGTAGACTTACTTTACCTTTGCACTTGGTTTTTTTTTCAGAAGCCTAAAGAGCCTGTTCCAACCCTTGCTCCAAAAACGCTTTCCGTAGCAGCAGCTTTCAATGAAGATGAAGATGTGAGTAATAAACCAGTGATCACCACAACTTGAAGTACCATTGGTGTGGGTTAGAGTTAGTCAGAGAGAGTGGGTCCTTTAAGATTCTTTACATACGTGTCAGGGATTTTCAACCCAGAAACATCTTCTGTGTTTCTCTTTAAGAATGTACAACGTTGTAGCTCTGCATTGGCTCAAGAAATCATTAAAGTGCTGATAACTTTTCCCTGAAAATGAAATGCCCACATAATTTGAATTTACAGTTGCTTTCTCTGGACTTAATAAAAGGGGTGTGAATAAAAGTTATGCTGCTTCTGTTTTGCTTAATATTTTATTGTCATGTTACTGATCCTTCTTATGTAGAGATGAGAAGAGGAACTTGTATTTCTTTATGTCAAACCTCTGTTTTGTCCTAAGTCATTTTGTTTTCTGTAGGGCTGTACTCTGTACTTTATCTTGTCAGGCATTTGAAATGTTCAAAAGGTAGTGCCCAGCCACACTCTAACCTCCTTTCTCTCTGTAGAGTGAACCAGAAGAAATGCCTCCAGAAGCTAAGATGCGCATGAAGAATATTGGAAGGTAGGTCATCTTTTAACTATGGTTTTGGGGAAGGGTGAGTGTGTGAAAATACCTCCTGCAGCATAGGTCAGATCTTTCAGATGGCTTAGAAATATAGGTAGACTAAGATCAAAAAGTTTTCTCCAGAAGCAAGGAAATGTTAATACAGTTATTTTCAAAAGTCTGCTGTAGGCTAAAGTAGCACATTTACATTTGCACTTTGAATCCTATTTGCCTTCTTTTTGAGGAGGAGATTGATTCTATATTAAATAGAGCTCATGTTCTTCTTGGAAAGGTAATGGGTGGGAGTTCCTGTTTGCTGCTGAACTTTGTCTCCTTCTAGTTGTCTGTTTTATAAATTGCCTCAAAGTAAGATAGTCTGGTCAGATTTTTAAAATTCTGTGCAAGGGGAAGATGAGAATCATCTTTTTCGGAGAGACTAAGAATAACTTGTTTGCTTTTAACACAAATCGATGTAATTCTTCTGCTTGTCCCTGTTTATTTTAGGATTGTCGCTATACCATCTCAAATTTGTGGCATTTTCAGAGGAGGCTTCACTTAAGTTAGGGATGAATTTTGAGCATGTATATTTTAAAGGTGTTTATGATGGCAGACTGCTTTTAAAGTCAGTCCCCTGGAGGTTCACTGCTGTTCAGTGGGATTTTTATTCTCCGGGAGCAAATTTGGATCCTCAATTTTATAGTGCTTGCAACAAATTCTTCAGAACCAGCAGCAGTTACTGCCCCTCCCACCTCCTCTGCTGCCCTATCTCTTTGCTCTGTCTTGATGTGCCACATAAAGATCAGTTCTGTGGCCAAATTACAGGTGCTAATAGAGAGGACTCCTGATGTAAGGGAGAGAAATGCATGGTAGTTTCTGGTGGCAGGTTGGACCTGAAATTGGTGGTTTCAGCGTCATGTTGCATGAACTACTATAGTTGAGCTGACTTTCTCAACTGCTCTTGTTTTACTTTCTACAGGGATACACCAACCTCAGCAGGACCAAATTCCTTCAACAAAGGAAAGCATGGGTTTTCTGACAACCAGAAGCTATGGGAACGAAATATAAAATCTCATCTTGGAAATGTCCATGACCAAGAAAATAACTAAATGATGTGGATTGAGAGTTGGGTGTTTGTGGGGAGGGGAGGGTGTAACGTTAAAGGAACAGTTTCCTTTTTTAAGAATGTTATAAGACTATCTTTGGAGCCACTTTTTTAAGAGTTTGAGTGGTACACTAATAAATGAGTTTGAAATTAGAGGTAATTTATGTTTTGTATACAGATTTCAAGGCATTTGCTAATTTTGTAGTTCCATGTGATTAGTTTCAGAAGGTTACAGATAATAAAGAAACTGGATTGGTACCTTTTTAAGATTTTTTTTTTTTTTTTTTAAATTTTTTTTTTCTCTAGTTTCCTGGTTTTGGTCAATGAGTAGTTAAGGTGGATGAAAAAGGTTACTGTCTCTTTAATCAGGTTCACATTGAATCCTCTTACATTCTCACTTCTGGCTCCCTCTTTGTAACAGGAGAAGCAGTTGACTCTTCGCAATACTTCTAAAGAGAGTCGGCATTGTCTTGTGCTAAAAGTGTTACTGGACTACTAATTTGAATATAAACTTATGCAGGAAACAGAACCTGGATATTTTCGTCCCTGCAGTCACCTTTTGTTATGTCTCTGCAAACTAGGAATTATGTTGCTCCGAGTGGCTCTGGTAACTTAGCTCTAATTTTAAGACTTCATGTAGGATGTGTAACCTTCTGTGACCTGTTTCATCCTCAGGATATGCGCCTTGTCTGTATATTAGATACAGTCTGTAAAGAATATTCACTACAAAGGTAAATCAGTATTTTCAGTGTGCTCCTCTTAAATTGTTAGCCTCAAGTAGTGCTTGTTAGCATTTCCTTGTGGTACACAAAAGCCACCACCAAAAAGACAAGCTAATGTACATTAAGCTTCACATTTGGTTGAAATATTTTTCTTTCTTTAAAATGCTTAGAAGGAATAAAAGCCACACCAAAAATCGGTAACTCACTGCTTAAGTATGAAAAAATGAAAAGATGCACTTTCTCTGTCTTGCCATTTGGAACAAAATGCCTTGATGCTGATGACCACAGTGGACACTCTCAGGTTAGAGAAGATCACTGTATTTGGAGTCCTAATGCTTCTAACAAGAGTCAGCTTCAGAACTGAAGCTCAGCCTTTTCCTACCCACCTGCCTTTTGTAGCAATTGTCAACGATGATATTAGTTTGCTCAGTTTAATTTCCTAGCTGTCAAACGGCAGAATGGTGCTGTAGGATTTCAAACCGAGTAACAAATATATAAATTTCAGTCTAATTTAGATTGTATATTTTTAAAGCATTTTACAAGCAGAACTAGTTAAATGGAAAGTTATCAACAGCAATATCACCGCCTTCTCTCCAAACAAGCATATGGTTCTTTTTTAACTCAAATACCTGATAGTGTCAACTACTAAACTAATTTCAGCCTGGAACTGGTCATGGAATTCAATATGTTAATTGCTTTCATCCTCTCTCTAAAAACTTTCATCATGCTAAAGTTGAACCTGTGAGTGCAGAAAGGAAAGTGCATCTTGATGTGTATTTTTTTACTTTTAGTATTATTATTTTAGGAAAGCTCTGACCATTTAGACTTTTGAGTTTGTAAGTTCTAAAAAATATTTTTTTTGTATTTTTGTATTGTATGTGTAATCTTTTTTCTTTTGAAGTCTGATGCAGTTGAATACCTGTAACTATTTTCTTTTAAAGTCTTGTTATAAACGTAACATAAAAATGTATACTTTTTTTTTTTTTCGTAGCAGAAATCTTTGGTTTATTTAAAACAAAAACAAAACACACTCTCAAAAATGACTTTCAGGACTTCCAAAACTGATTTGGGCATTACTGGAACTAGGCAAGGCAGAATGAAGCATTTACTTTTCACTTCTTTTCATCACCTGTGGTTATGTTTGTCAAAATAAATCCCTTTAAGATAGTGGTAATTCACAGTGAATAACTATTTTATCTTGCACCTTAGTAGTTAACTTGATGCTGTCTTGGTCACTTGTATTAGGAAAATGCAAAACAGAACTTTGAATAAGAATATGAGGACTGAGTCCTGTTCTTTCTTAGTCAACCTAATTGCCACCATCTTCCACATCTTTGGCTGAAGTAGATGTTCCTGTTAACATAATTTCCTGGTACTTCAAAATCCTTTATGAAGTTGCTAGAGCAGCAGACATGCTAGGAAATGCCTTCCGTGCAAGTGAGAGAGCAAAAATTATATTTATCTTGCTTCCTGCCATGGCCAAAAAATAATCCTAGACCTTGTGAGAAACTCTGGCAGCTTCTACATCTCAGTAGAGATCCTGTCTCACTCGATGTGTGAGTTCTGTTCCTCAGTGCTTCGTGAAGAAAATCCATCAGGAGGGCCTCAGTCCACTCAGGACCGAGTGTCTCACACGCTTATCTTGTAGCTACAAGGATGCCTGCTGGTGTTTAATGTCTGATGCTTGCAGGAAAGAACTGATTGGAAAAGTATCATCAAGGCACACATTAGCTAGAACTTCACTTGAAGTTTCAGGCTTTTGTTATAGTAACTGTGGGTTTTGCATGAAGGTAGTCTTGTGTGTGTTGGTTTTTTTTTTTTTTATAAGACAACTCAAAAATTCTAAACCTCAGGGTAGGCTGCTTGGTTTAGCTGTCGAAGTGCTTCCAGGAGATCTGCTGAGACCTTTACCTGTTTAGCACAGCAAGGTGTTTGTATACCTAGCAGTGGTTGAAATGTCTGTCTGTTTAACTTGTGCGGGTTTACCTCAGAAGACTTATGCTTTCTTAGCACTAAAGCTTTGCTTAGCACTTGAGCAGCTTACAAAACATTCAAGATATTGGATGAAGATGTAAGTAGTTAGGCAGTAACCTTCTCTGTGCTACCCTGTAGCTAGGCTGCTTTTGAGCCTGCTGGGCTACGAATGGAGCCAAACTCATTTCATGCTAACTGTATTAAAATAATATAAGTAAATAACCCCCAAACCAGTGCTGCCAGCCACTAATGGCAGTGTTTCAGACACTCCTGGGTGGAGCCCCTTGCACACCTCATTTCTATCATTTGAAAGTGTAGGGGGTGCACTGTGCAGATTCTTCGGGTCAATATTTTATCAGCAGGAAGAAGTTCCCAACCAGCCTATCTGCAAAGTAACTGGTGGGTGCTATTATAATTTCATGGGCTTACTCCCGTGTCATAGATGACCTGAAAACTATTGGTATTCAGCCAACTTTGGCATAACCAACTACCATGTCCTAATGTGACTAGCACAGTAGCAGCCACAGCTGCCTTCAGGCCTGTTGTACTTCCATCTCTGCTGGCTTTGTGGAGTACCCTTTGTCAGAACTGACATGACTGTGCCCAGGGGGTGGCTTTTGGTAAACCAAAGCTGGCTTTTTAAGGACATATCAGCTTTCAAGAAAATGATGGCTTCCACTTCCTGAAGAGCCAAGCAGGTTTTAAACTATAGGCAATCACTGTTGTAACTAGAACTCTTTGTAGGCGGCCATGAGATGAGAAATCTGGAAAAGCAATAGAATTTCCAAATGGCTTTTTATCTTTGTAGTTAGTAGCCTTAAAAGGTTTTCTGCATGAAGAGGTTGGGTTGTTTTAATTCATTATAAGGTTACAAACTGAGGAATGCTGAGTAGTTCTGCTCTTAAGCTGCAGAAGGGAAAGCTGCATTCTAAAATCACCATAATTTGTCTATTTCCTCTGCCAAGACATACTAGAATGCTGTAAGAATTGGACAATTAATTTACTTTTTACTTTATCCTGTTAACACCTTCCTTGTTTCCTCTGGTTTTATTAACAAATGAATCTCCTACTGTTCTCTAATTTTGATCTGTCGTCATCTTAATAACTAAGTAGTGCTTAATTAGGAGAGCTGCTTGTGTTTAATGTGGAGCTGTTGCCTCAGGATAGATGCATGGTTACCCATAGGAGCGAAAGCATGAAGCGTGAACTGTACACTTGAACTCTGTGCTTAGTGTGTTACATTTTGGGTTATGAGCCTCCATTTAAAAGTCTGGTGTGGTGAGAGTCCAGACAAGGTTTAGGTACCAGAGCAAACCCTTAAACTCTGCAGCATGTGCTTTTTGTGGTACACACACGTATATGACAGCTACTCTTTAGGCCAGGAGGAGCAGGGAAGCATGGCAGTGACTCTCACAGCCAGCAATCACAGTATGGATTTTTTGATTCAGTGGCACATAGTGAGGTCTTAAAAGCCTTTGCTATGCTTGTGACTTAGTTCTTAAATTTGGTTCCTGGGATTGAATTTCCTAATGAGGCTGATGGACAAATGAAGTGTTTGTGGTTCTGTAGCAAGAGCTCAGCTGAAACTTTTTGACATGAGCCTGTGTTTATGTTTTCCTTGCAGTACAAGTTTATTAACCTAAGGTAATGGAAGTCATAATAAAAACAACTATCTCTCCTTTTCTCCCCCAGCTTCCCATAATCTGTAAACACAGCAGTTGCATATGAAGTGTTGGCTGATGCCCAGTAGCTTGTTTGAAAATCATAATTCTGCCTTTCCTTTTGTGAAAGGAGTGGAACTGTGGTAGCCATCCATGTTCAAATGGATATCAACGTCCACTGTATAGAGTTGCAGGCACTGAACAGAGCAGTGTAGCATAAAGAGTAATTGCAAAACTAGCATGGATCTTAGGCTATACTTTGTTTTTCTTACTCAGATACTTGCTTAAGACGATCCTGTCCACATGTAAAATTTAGGGCTGCAACAGGAAGATGTTGGGCTACAGCACATCTAAAAGCACTTAGTAAGTTTAATACTGATATTACTGTCTGTAAGGCAGGGCGCTTTACCCAAGACAAGAAATACTGCCCTCATCACAAAACTTCCTCATGCCGGTGCAAGATAAACTGTTGTTTTCAGAAAAGTCTTTTCAAAGTCACTCTGGACCTGTAAGCCCGCTTTCCACCAGCCCTGCAGCCTCTTGCCTTCTAAAACAGAACGCTTCTGCTGGAGAACAGGTCTCTAGTAAAGACTTGGATTTGCTAGAACAGTGCTAAGTTCCCATCATGTGGTCAGCAGCAGCTGTAAGACTGGCCCCTGTTATCAGATGTTTACACACTTCCAGTGCTGTAGAAATTCATGGCTCTTCCTTTATGGTCCTATCTCTAGTGGAAACAAAGTGAGGGGTGGGGGGGAAATTATCCACACTTCCTTTTTTGCTGTTCTTCATCTGTAGTTGCATCCGTGTTGAACAGTTGTTCAGTGGTAGGCTACATTACTTCTTCAGCACCCAACCTTTTGAAACCCCTGGTTTTATTTAATTACACATTTCCCACTTAGTTTTGTTACCTCTGTGGCTAAAATGCTCCCAGCACTTCCCCTAGGAATCAGAATGAGCCACAAAACAATTATCATCCTTTCTGCAACACTGACCTTGCCTTAAAGTTGCTGTAACAGCAAACAGAAAAGCACAGGACACTGTTCCTTCCCCTGCCTGGAGGCAGCTGTACAGCTCATCTTTCAGTCAGGAGAATGATGCTGGAGGCCAACTTCTAGGCCACAGCTCGTGCCTGCTCAAATATCCATCCCAAGACAAGTGCTGTATGATGTTTGCTTGGGGGTGGTAGACTTGTGCAGAAACCCAAGCCAAGAGAAATAACATATGAAGCAAACTGAACTGGGTACAGCTGGGTAGCAGGGTCACATCATCTACCAAGAGGTCTGGCAGCCAAAGTGATTTCAGGATGTTTTTGGTTAACATGCTCTTGTATAGCCATGGTCTGACCCAATTTAGGAGGGCAGCAGGTTTCCTTTCCTCATACAAGTTAATGGTTTGAGCCTTAAGCAAAAATTGAAAAGTAGGTGTTACTATAACTGTTCAGACCAGACATTATCTATATAAATATTTGATAAGTAAATTTTGTAACACTTTTTTCCCCATCAAAAAAAATTGCTTGCAAGAGTAATTCATGGCAAAGCTCAATTTATTTAATGACAGATATAACTTTATACATCTAACACTAAATAAAAACAGCAGAATGTACAAATCAAATTCATTATGTACAGGAATTCACCAGGAATACTTTATAAATGGACACTTCTCATGACCTTTATTTTTTCAAAAATCAAATTAAATAATATTAATTGCGTATTTGCAGCCTGACTTCAGAGAGATTGCAGAAGAGTAGTGAAAATCTTAATTTACGAGCTGAAGTTCAAAGGAAAACATAAGGCAACTTCACACAGATAGGAACAGCAAAGCGAAGAGTGACACTCCCTACTTACCTCAAGCTGTTCTGAAAGGGTAAGGCACACTATGCTAGGAAAGGGGTGCCGCAACAGTCAGCTTTGACATTCCTGGCTGAGTCCTGCTTAGGAAACAAGATTAGTTGTGATTTGTTTGATTAGTTGTTGTTATTATAGTTGTCAAATGGCAGGCCATCACATCAGTTAGAAAGCTTTTTTACAGTAGGTAAACAAGGTTGTGAAATTCAGATTCACTTCAGCTTCTTCCATAGGTTGGGCAAATAAATAAATGCACCAAAGATTCCCTTGAGATGCCGGTAATATTCCTTTTGTAAGGTAACACAGTAAATAACTTTCCAGCACTATTTACAGCTATTTTTCCTTGAACATTTCCTCACTTCAGTAAGACATAATTATTTGTAAGATACAAACACTGAAGTAAGCTTTGAAGTTTACCTAGTGCTCTTTTAAATGTCTTCATCATAATGGCAGTAGTTTAATTTAAGCAGGATGGTTATCTCCAGATTCTTGTGCATACAAAAATTCAAGAGTCAGAGCTAGCAGTATTTGTATTTCATTTTTAAAGTAATCATTTTAATTTTACTCCATTACATAATTAGAAAAGAACACAACTGTCAAGGGCTGCAGGATGCATAAATAACTACTCTGCAGGAAGACCGCGACCTTTGAAATGGTCATCTACAGATTAATTCAGATTCCAGACAGGAACTCCAGCTGCATATTGCTTAAAAAGTTTTCAACAACTGCTTATCTACATGCTTGCAAAGTATAAAAAGTACAGTCCATTCTTTAGCTTAGTAGCTAGGTAGTTACGTAAGATGAAAGATAGAAATACTAATTCAAATTAGGTGGTTGCTTCCTCATAGGGTTTGCTTCACTTTTGTTCAGTTGATCCATTTCATGGGTAGAACAGTTATATGCATGTTCATCCTGCAGTATCACAGGCTTCTGGCTCCTTGGGTATCTTGCTGCTGTCAAACTTGCGAAACATCTGATAATACTATAGACTGAGAACAAGTTAAAAAATACACTTGTTTGTTCATGTGCATAGCACCTTCAGTTACCCAGGACAGATATGCTGCTTGCTTAAACACCCAAGCAACCAGCAGTGAAGGAATACACACCTTGTACAGATTTAGATGTGCACTGTTTGTGGTATTAAATCAGGGGCATTTACACTTGGGCCAAGCAAGGCTGTGATTCATGCTTACTCACAGGAACGCCCAGTAAGAATTTTTCCATCCATGTGATGTAAGCACTGGGTAATTAGCTTGTCCTAGAAGTATTTTCTTACAGCAGCAGCAATAAGGTCTTCTGGACACTGGTAATTTTGAGACAAATTTGATTTTTATCCCATATTAGCATTCTCATAGTTCTCTATCCTGATATTGCTACATGTTCCATGTGGGAATTAGCAGGGCTCCTCCTTTCAATACAAGATGTGAATATAAATAAACCAAAGAAGTCCAGGTAGGAACCATTAGACCTTTTTAATTTGAGAGTTTCTATATTAAATATAATGCAAAATCAGAAACATCCATCATTAGATTGCGTCCTCTGGATACCTACAACAATGCAGGTGATAATTTTGTTTATGCAACTAGGTGTCATTAAACTGAACATGGTTGTGCAAAGGCTGAAGTGTAAGCACCTCGCCCACAAGTAAAAAGCAGCTCACTTCTTTAAGCAGTGTCACTGCAGCAGGCTGTCCTCTGGTCAATGGAAACTCAGAGTCTGTCCCAGAAAACCACTTCCTCAGGCTTCAGTAGACCCCTGCCCATTATCTGCAAAACATTGTACTGAACCTTGGACCTGCCACCCACAACCTGGAATTTAAACAAGTTCTTCAAAACTGGGATTCACACTGCCACTGATGCATCTACCCAAAGGAAAGCCTCAGATTTTCTATATGTTGCATGAAGCTCACACTGCATGAGGCATTCTGCCATCCCTATGTCTTGGGGAGTAAACAGACAGCATCCAATACAGGCAATATGCTCACAAACTTGATGAAATGCACGTAAAAACAGAAGTAGAAAAAAAGCCACCAGTAATTGTGCATTTCTAATTTTTAGTGCAGGCTCTTTAAATTTTTTTTCATTTTTTAAGTTTCTGCATGATAAATACTCCATGACACAGAAAACATTATTTTCATTTTTACACTTACGGCCAGTGCAGAAATCCTAGCCTTCAAAGCCTTGGCTCACACTGAAGCACCTTAACATTTGTAGTATATGGTGCAGTATTTCATCACCAAGAAGTTCAGCACTGGGGATTAACCATATGAAAACAGGCCTCACAGTAAGCCTTGGATAACCAGTTAAATACTTGGCTCTCACAGATCCTAAGACCTCACCCTTCTTGCTCTCTTGTACACTATATTCAGTCTGTCTTTGTAACATGGGCCACTTCCACTTGCACAGTTTCGATGCCCTGCATCGATTCAGCCATTTTCTGTCCTTGCTGTTGTGCTAATACATAATTTACCACCTGCATGATGCTTTGGTCAGAAAGAGTAGAGACTGATGTACATTCCTCGGTAGCTGCAACTGCTTCAATGGCTTCGAGTGTCTCTCCTGTCACTACCACAGTCTCAATCTCACTACCACCAACACTGATCTCGGTTTCTCGTTCCTGCATGTCTGCTGCCAAAATGCTGATGGCGTGCTCCACCTGTGTCCCCTGGTTATGAAACTGAAGAGTATCTTTTTCCAGCATGATTTTGCAGGGTACATAGTCCCTGTGAAACTTGGTCATGTGCTTCCGTAGCGTCCGGGCATCTATGTAAGCTTCATTACACACCGGACAGACATACGGTCGCTCCCCGGTATGTGTCCTCACATGGCGCTTCAGCGAACGTGCATCCGCCCAGGCTACTCCACAGGTGAGACATTCAAATGGCTTCACACCTGCTCTCAAAGGGAAAGCAAGGGAAAGACCACCATCAGGAGTTCATAAAAACGTGAGAGTGTTGATAAGAAGCAACAGAACAGCAGTATAAAAGGATAGAAGAAATCCTTTCACTTTTTCCATGTAAGCAGGAGATCCTGTTTGCCATTTCTATGCTACAATATAATGCAAGCACAAAATCTTACATTCAGTGGTAAAACTTTCCACAAGTGCTCTGCTCAATCTAATCTTTTACTTCTAAAAAATTTCTCTTTTCAAAATTCTTTTTAGTGCAGCTTCTCACCTATTTTAAGTGCATACCACTTAATGAAATTCTAGTTATTTTTTGCCAGTGATGGCTTTCTGAAATCATGTTTTACTTCATGGAATTTGGCACTTAGATTTACAGAACCAAAGGGTGACTAGAAATGTTTCTATAACCTCTCATCAAACACCAGCACTTATTTCATTTTTTTTCCACCTACAGCTTTTGCCCTCGTCCTCCACAGCACGTATGTTCAGATACTGCACCTGATATTTGTATCATTTTATTCTTCCTTATCAGGTCTGAGCAATGTGGTCTGCAGTATCTAACAAGGCATGTGCATGGTGACAAACTATTTCAGTGATGGCTTCTCCTCTATAACAGTTACTGTGGACTCAAGCTAGGTATCTATTACAGGACACTCTCTGTTTAGGAACAAACACAAAATCTCTATTTCAATAGCAAGACAACTATTAGATTTACTCATAACATCTCCTTAAAAGGAGATGTGCTTCACAAAAGTGTGGTGTTTTTTTTTCCCTGAGATTGGAGTGTATCTAGACTTCCAACACATCTGGAACAACCAAATACTCAAAAGTAACACTTCACATCTAAAGTAAAAATGCACACACTTTTTTTTTTAAATTATCAAATGTTTTCATATTTTCCCCAAACATCACATAGTTTACTGCTTCTTATAAATCAAGAAGTTGGCCAATTTCCAACAGTGGTCCTTTTGTTGAATTCAGGCCAATCATTCTGCTGTTTGAAGAATATTTTATTAGCTATGTGCACCTTTCAAACTGGGGAACGTTTTACTCATCCAATTCTTTGCCAGATATACATCTTTTAATCACTTCTAAAAAAGTTCCTCTTGAAGTTCTAAGAAGGACAAATTGTCACTGTCCCTGTGTGCAGCTGCAGCTGTAGGAAGATCCCAACTTCTGGGAATCACCAGAAGCAAGTTAACTAACCAGGACAAGCATAAAACTGTTGGACTTGTTTTAAATCTGTTAGAACTTCCATGCTTCTTTCAACACATGACATACATAGACTACAAGAAACAATTACCCCTTTCTCCATGTTTTCAGGGATTGGCGGATGTCATGGCTACTTGTTTTCTACATACCTTCATGATTGTTCATGTGTCTCCTATACTCCCGGAGCTGCGTGAATTTTCTTCCACAATGCTCACAAACTCGTTCCAGATTTTGTTTTGCTCTTCCTTTTTTACCATGTGTGGCTTTCTTTACATGTCTTCTGTACAAAGCTTTCTCATAAAATTCTTTACCACATATATTACACCTAAAAAGTGTTGAGAAATCTATTGAAACCATTATGCTATGCTTATGTTATGCTTTTTAAAATGCACTTTAATTACAGTAGACAAAGTTTAATGGGAACACTGTCCCATTAAATTATGTTCCATAATTAGAAATAATCTTACTGGATGGAGCTACATTTTCTCTTATTCACAGCCACAAAGCTTCCACTTACCATTCTAGAAAAGTGAGATCACATATAAAGCATTTCTAACTTAATTATATTCACTCTCTTACAATTTCATATGTATTAGTTCTAGGACTGTACCAACAGGTTAACAGTTGGACCACGCTATCTGAAGCCACCCATCCATTCTCAGGTACTCAAGACCCCAGTCAACATCAACCAATCGGTACTTTAACAAAGGACTAGAATTCTGTTCCTTGCTGACTGGCTGTAGTTCCGTATAACTTCATACTGATTAGTATATTTCAGTTGTTATATGAATTTCCTCTTACCTATAAGGGTCTGTGACAGAATGAGACTTGACATGAGAATACCAGTCTTTCTTCCAGCTGTAACATTTTCCACAGAACTGGCACTGAAATGGCTTCACACCTAAATGTTTGTTCATATGCTGCCGAAGATCTCGAGCTTCATAGAAACTCTTTTCACACCTGTAACAGTAAAGGTTTTAGCATCCCATATTAGATCTTGATGATCCTGATTTCAAAGGCACTGGAACCTCTTCTTTAATGGCAACTGAAGCCATTGAGAAGACAACACTGATTGCATCATCAGCACGATCTCTTTCCAAACTATGGAAAATTAAAAGGAACACCAGCTTATCTGAAAGTCTAGAATATAACTTGAGGACTTCTGAAACACTTCTGTCTGTTACAGGTAACTGTATTCTTTTTGTTATTTTTATGGGGATTAATGAAAGGCAAACCAACTGGAAGACATCAGAAGTTTGTATTATACAGTCCTCATAAGCTCCTATGGTAGCAGCTGTTTCTTCCCTTAACCAGTGAGGATTAATTATTGGTAAAGATAACCGGGATCTGTTGTTTGTAATGCTCAAAAGTATTTTTTTAGAAATTAAAAAACAAATAATCCTACAAGCAAGCATCCAAAACTAGTGATACTCATTCTTTAGATTGCTGCTTGCATACATCTAAATCTAGACGAACTCCTAGTTTTCCTTCATTTCTACCTTGACATAGTACAACTATGTGAAATGACAAATCACTAGCTCATCTTGGTATGGAAACTACAGAGGTCAGTCAGAGACATGCTTCCTCCCTTTGAAAGAAATTCTGCTCTTCAGACGTCTTTGCCTCACCATCTGCATCTCTTCATCACGTAACACCATACAGCAAAGACGGATTCATTTATGATCAAGCTAACTGCAGTTGTCAGTGAGTCTTAATTTATGCTGTTCGCTAAACAGTGTACATTGCAGTACATGATATCTAGATTGCAAAGGAAATTTTCAAATTAAACTGAAACTAGCTATCACATTAAAAGGTGACAAGAAACCTTCTTGCAATAGCATTTTGCCTAAGAGCTTACCTCCCTGTCTAACACGGGACCTTTAAAACAACATCGCTACTGATTACAGCTACCAAGTACAAACACACTAATTAGAAAACAACTGTATGAAACTAGAGATAGGTAACAGTTAAAAAAAAAAAAAAAATGCTTTTTCTCTCCTGTTCATGTAGTAACAAAAGAGACTTTTTCTTTATATTATGCTTTAAAAGCCTTATTCCAGCCCAGTGAACACTTTCATACAACAACAAGGAATCACTTTTAATCTTTAACATTACTGGGATCATTCATAGCAAGAAAAAAATAACCTACCAAAAATACCAACCAACTTACTGAGTACACTGATATCCACGAACTTCAGGCTTTGGCTGGTGTTTCTTTATATGTTTACTGAGTCCTGATGCCCTGTGGAAAGATTTTCCACAGATGGAGCAAAGATACTTGGATTCGCCTAACAAAAACAAAACAAAACATGTTAAAAAGCCAGGCCTCCATATCGTTGGAGTGCTTTGTGAGAGTGTTTTTTTTCTTCTCATATAATTTCTCTAAGTACCCATGCTACAAAGAGATATTGGTTTAATTACACACATTTGGAATTTTTAAGTGCATTTTGTAAGTGCCAATGTAATACACAGAGGGGGAAGTAGCACTTCTAACTTAGAATCATAGAATGGTTAGGGTTGGAAAGTACCTTAAGATCATGAAGTTCCAACCCCCCTGCCATGGGGGGGTTGAACACCAACCTGGCCTTGAACACAGCCAGGGATGGGGCATTCATAGCTTCCCTGGGCAACCCATACCAGTGCCTCACCACCCTTACAGTAAAGAATTTCTTCCTCAGATCCAATCTAAACTTTCCCTATTTAAGTTTGAACCCATCACCCTTTGTCCTCTTCTCGCTACAGTCCCCAGTGAAGAGCCCCTCCTCAGCATCCTTACAGGCCCCCTTCAGATACTGGAAGGCTGCTATGAGGTCTCCACACAGCCGTACCTTCTCCAGACTGAACAGACACAACTTTCTCATCCTATCTTCATAAGGGAGTTGCTCCAGTCCCCTGATCATCCTCGTGGCCCTCCTCTGGACTTGTTCCAACTGTTCCATGTCCTTTTGATGTTCAGGACACCAGAACTGCACACAATACTCCAAGTGAGGTCTCACAAGAGCAGAGTAGAGGGGCAGGATCACCTCCCTCGACCTGTTGCTGGACACACTCCTTTTGATGCAGCCCAGGATACAGTTGGCTTTCTGGGCTGCGAGCGCACACTGCCCGCTCATGTTCATTTTCTCATTGACCAACACCCCCACGTCCTTCTCCACAGGGTTGCTCTGAATCTCTTCTCTGCCCAACCTGTATGTGTGCCTGGGATTGCTCCCACCCAGGTGGAGGACCTTGCACTTGGCATGGTTAAACTTCATCAGGTTGGCATCAGCCCACCTCACACGCATGTCAAGGTCCCTCTGGATGGCATTCCTTCCCTCCAGCATATCAACCGAACCACACAGCTTGGTGTCATTGGCAAACTTGCTGAGGGCGCACTCAATCCCACTGTCCATGTCACCCAGAAAGATGTTGAACAAGACCGGTCCCAACACTGATCCCTGAGGGACACCACTCGTTACTGGTCTCCAGCTGGACAATTGAGCTATTGAGCACAACTCTTTGTGTGCGGCCATCCAGCCAGTTCTTTATCCACCAAGTGGTCCACCTATCAAATTGATGTCTCTCCAACTTAGAGACAAGGATGTCATGTGGGACAGTGTCAAACACTTTGCACAAGTCCAGGTAGATGACGTCAGCTGCTGTACCGCTGTCCATCAGTTCTGTAGCCCTATCATAGAAGGCCACCAGATTGGTCAGGCAGGATTTCCCCTTAGTGAAGCCATGCTGGCTGTCACCAACCACCTTGTTGTTTTTCATGTGCCTTAGCATGCCTTCCAGGAGAATCTGCTCCACGATTTTGCCAGGCCCAGAGGTGAGGCTGACTGGTCTGTAGTTCCCTGGGTCATCCATTTTGTCCTTCTTGAAAATGAGGGTATATTTCCCTTTTTCCAGTCATCGGGAACTTCACCTGACTGCCATGATTTTTCAAATATGATGGACAGTGGCTAATAGCAACTTCATTCGTCAGCTCCTTCAGGACCTGTGGCTGGATTTCATCATGTCCCATGGACTTGTGTACGTTCAGGTTCTTAAGATGGTCTCAAACCAGATCCTCTCCTACAGTGAGCCTAAGGTCTTCATTCCCACAGTCCCTGCGTCTGCCTTCCAAGACTTGGGTGGTGTGGTCAGAGCATTTGCCAGTGAAGACCGAGGCAAAGAATTCATTAAGAACCTCAGCCTTCTCCAAATCCAGGGTAGCCAGTTCTCTTGACAGCTTCCCCATCTGCCAGGCATGGCTTTTCTAAAGAGCCTGTAACCTTCCATTCCAACACTCCAGTCACAGGAGCCATCCCACCATGTTTCTGTGATACCTATCGTATCATATCCCCCGTAGACGTGCACACGTCTGTAATTCCTCGTTTGTTCCACATACTACAGGCAGTTTCTTTATTGCACATTTTTAACTACAGGTACAACACTGCAGCTACCAAATTACTCAAGCAGTGTGAACAGCCTAAAAAAATGCCCTCTTGTGTGGAAAAAAAACCAACTGCCTGCGTTCGTATACTATGCAACTTCTCCAGCAATGCAGTATTGCTTATGGATGGCTTGCATCTTGAACTTGTGGCACAACACTTTAAAAGAAAAGTTTTCTGCTACAACTCACCCATTTCAGAATGCTAAGTACTAGTATAAATTCCTTCATTTCTGGAAGAAATTATCTGAACAAAAAGTCTCTGTTAATTGCACCCAACTCAGGGAAGCAAAAAACACAGGCATTTCCTACATAATACAATTTCAAAACTCTGCTTGTATTAAATTATTGTCATCTTTCACATGCTAAGGTCTTTCAAGGTACCAGGCTTGATAAAATTTCAGTATTAGTACAGCAAATTTCATAAAATATACATGTAGATTCTCAGAGATTTAACTTGGCATGTTTTCCTCTGAAAGGACAGGCTGAAAGTAAGTGCTTCAGAATATTCCAGCCTGTTGCCTATCTTTGTCTGATTGAAATGACAAAGGCATTTAATATGTACAAAAAAACATAGAAACAGACCAACCATGATTCCCTGTTGTTGTGTAGAACATCTGCGTAATAACATTAATCTACGGTACAATAAGCCAGAAAACAAATGAAAAATGACTACTTACCTTTATTTCAGCTGTCTGACCAGTAGAAGAAAAAGGAGAAACTACTATTTATTTTTTTCAAACAGTTCCTTTGTCACTGAAGAGCAATGTTAAAGTTCAGCAGCATGCAATAGCCAATCAAAGTAGAAGGGTCTTCTTTCTCATCACTTACCTGTATGAATGCTCATGTGCTCCTGAAGACTTCTTTTTGTGACGAAAGACTTTTCGCACAAGTCGCACTTGAACTGTTTCTGTACTTCATGGAGAGCCAAGTGCATTTTTAATCCATGCTTATATGTAAAGGTCTTTCCGCAAACCTTTAAAAAAAAAAAAAATCTATACCCAGTGGAGTAAGACGACAAAATAAAAAACCAAACCAAAACAAAGAAAAACCAACATTTTGTAATAGGTATTTAAACACAACTGTATTTCTTGGGAGCCAGGACAGCCAAATCTATGATTTTGCAGACACTCTTCTACATACAGAATTATGAACTTTCTTGATTCAATTTCATTCTAGTGTTCTCACTCTTGGACTACAAGAATTTTTATCAGGAATGCATTCTGAATTTACCTAAATTAATCTAAATTTTAGGACACAGTGTCAATACTAAAATAGCAAGAAAACATTACTAATCTGATCAGAGGATTCTGATCAGAAAAGGACTTTCTCTTTACCTTGCATGCATGTGGTTTTACACCTGTATGCTTGAGCATATGTATTCTGAGAGAATAGAGCTTAGGCAGAGTTCTCCCACATATATCACATATAAACTCCCGTTTAGTTCTTCCTTTCACAGAAGACCCGCCTGTCTCTTCTGCACTGGAAGCTGCAGTGTTCACCTCAGTCTTCCGAGTGTGCCGGACAAGATGTGCTCGCAGTGAGGCACCGTACTGGAATTCTTTCTTGCACAACTGTGAAGAAAATATTACCACTTTACTTCACATTTAATATTCAAAAATTATTATAAAAGGTATTCAAAGCTTTTAAGTATATTAGCAAGATTAGCTAGGCCTATAACCTGACTCCAATAGGCAATTTATCTCAGGTTAATTAATAGTTGTTATGGCTACTGACAGAACCACTGATTGCTTCCCAGGGAGGCTAACTTCTAGGCTAATCTAAACACAATTGCATATTTACTGGTAAGGTTAAAAGCAATGCCCACACCAGCACTGTCTTGAGCAGCAAGCATACTCTCACATCACACAGTGCTGTCAGGCCATGTGGCTGCACCGCATTTTACCCCACCCCATCCAGATCAGGGCCACATTCACCTCTGAAATCTGTGAGGGAAATACAGATACCAAAACAATACAAGAAAAATAATTACTAATGTTGTTACTGATTGAATTTTCATAAGGAGGGAGGTTTATAAACAAGAAACCTCCAACTTACTGGACATTTATAATCTTTAGATCTTTCATGTTTCAGTGTGTGCATTATAAGTGCATAGCGCCGCTGGAACACCATTCCACACTCTGAGCATCTGTGCTGAGCTTCTACTTCATTATTTTCCATAGTGTCTCTTTTGGGCTGTTTCATTTTTTTTCCTCTTTGTACCAGCTTCATGGCAACCTAAGTTGGAAAAACATAACTCCTCAATGAACTTCATTACACTGTGTTTCACACTTTCTCTGCAAGTTAGTAATGAAAGCTGATGTTTCTGAGTGTTACTATAACAGCACCTGGTTTTGCTCAGCTTACTTAGCTGCTAGAAAGTTACTCTGGTTAAGTTCACGCAGAACTACAGATCTCATGGTGGGTGAAAAGTTGGTCTTGTTTTGAAACCATAAACTGATTATAATTATAGACAGACAATGACCTACTGGTTCACTGATAACTAACTATTCATCCCTGAGTAACTGTTAAGTGAGAGCAAAGTTACAGATTTACTACAAAGTACTGCCTGTCACAATGTTATCTATCAAATCTTTCCAATCCTTTCCTAAACTTCCCTTTTTAGCATTTACTTTGCTTTACTACAAGTCATCAGATTAAAAAGTGTGGCCTAATTATTTTTTACCAGCCAGCAAAAACTAAGTTATTAAGAACCTGTGAGAAAAATGCAGTATTTAAGCAAAGTTCTTTTTAGTTTAGAGCATCCCGGCTTTACTAGTGGTTTGTGGGTTTGTTAGGCAGTATTGTCAGTGCTACCTTTAGCTGTTAATCTTGCTTTCCTTTGTAGAAATTTGCGGTGAACTTCTTTAAAAGTCAAACTGTAAGTGACCAGGCTGAAAATTCCTGTATCAGGTATCTTCCCTTCATGCTTCTGAGAACAAGGCAAGGGAAAAAAGTACAAGTATCCTCATTTCCTCTTCCTGTTCTCTCAACAAGTGAGGTATTTAACAGTTTTTGCAAACATTCTAGCCCTTCAGCCCTCCATGTATCTCAAAACCAAACTGAAACTTAACACAGCAGCAACATTTAATTTTTTTTGTTTAATTTTGCTGTTGCTCTCAAAAAATTGATACAAACTCACTAAATTGTGAAGCGACAAGAACAAATTTTGTTCACTAGATGATTAGTAAGAGCTTGGAAAAAAATCTGCTCATGCAAAGCATATTTCATCCCAAATATCTCCAGGCTGACTGCAATTACTGTAATTCAAAAGTTAGCAGCATTTTTCCTGCAGCCACTCTTTCCTGTTATTCTCCCAGCACCAAAACTGGGAGTGTCTCCTTCACAGTACTTATATGACATCCAGTGCCATGGAGGGGGAGTTGAGGGATACATGAGACAAAAATGTTAAGAGCTATGAAATAAGTTAAGAAAGCAGAAACCTAGTCCTGAGGTCCTAATTCTGAGCAATTATGTAAATCAATTTTTTTCCACAGGCAGCCACTGTCTGCAGACCTCATCTGTCAAAGGGCCAGATTTAAAAACTGCAAAGTAAGTTAATAGGAGGTTAAGGTAGACATTCCCTCTGCCAAAACAGGAAAAAACTTTGTCCTTCTCCAACCATCATATATAGGTTGCTCAATTATTTTGCTTGTGCTAGTTTTAACTTGTCCATCTGTGCAAGTAGACTAATGCTACAATTTCTATTTACAAGGGTGTTGTAATGATAAAGAACTATCTCCCTGGTGGGGACTACTGGCTCTACTACGTAAGTGTCTCACAGAACACCCCTGGAAATTAACACTTCAGATTTAGAAATTTAGCTGACATGCAGTGAGTAAGACAAAAGGTACTGTTACAAAAGTGGATGTATTAATGCTCAGTGAGATGATGTCAGCTGCTCATTGCCACTAGAAAATGAAAAACTCCTGAAGGGAAAAGACTAAGACCACCACTTAATTTAAAAACCCCAAAATAACAACAAACCCACCCTTCTTCCCCCCCAGAAAAACCCTAGCTCAATTACTAAAAACTTCGTATGTCCAAGTGCTAGAGTTTCTAATATCAGTGCTCTCTGAACATTTTTTAACTGACCACAATCGAAAGGATTACATTAATGTAACTCACAACTATGTCTTAAGATCTAATTAGGATGTCAAATTTTTCATCCCCAATGCTCTGTTTTCAAGTCTTAATAGAACTCACAGGTCTATTTTTCTAATAGGTCTCATTTTTCTAATAGATAAATACATTTGTCTACAACTGACATACACACATGGTAATTAAGAATTAAATTCCCAAATAATTGAAGAATTTTAGGGAGAAGATACACCTTCTGTCCAACCAAGCTGTAGGAAGATACTCAAGCTGGGCTAAGGTCACTGAGCATTCTAAAGATCTTTAATATGGAAAGAATTTTGGTGTCAATGTTTGGTCTGTTTTAGGGGTTTTCTTGTTCTGCAGAACTGTCACATCTTGGAAGTTACTTTGGTTTTTTAGTAATGTTAATTGCTCAATAAAGAAAAACATTTGCCAGACAGTGCTGGGAAACAGCAAAGTCCTTTCATACTGGTCTTGAAACAAAGGCCTGAAAACAGACAGAATACCTGCTGTACTGCAGATTTAGCATTTGCCTTTCTATTTTGGAGTTTCTTTTCAATTCCTTTATGCAATCTGATATAGCCCCCTTCACTAACAGAACGCTGACGTAGCTTGCTTTTGTAAGTATCATCTTGGCTTTCTGGTTGTGAATCTGAGATGCTCTGTTCTTTACTTTGACCGCTGCATGTCTGCTTGAGTGCTTCTGAGGAGTCTTCAGAAGCCGTGTCCACATTTGCTTTACCACTTTCATTTTGATCTGTCTCGATTTCTGTTTGACTTTGCATGTCCATGGCTTCCGCAGCTGATGGCTCCGCCTCTACAACAGACACGGTGCTATTTGCAATGCCCTCCACCAGCTGTATCTTGACATAATTTTCAGTTGTTTCACACTGCTCCACAGGCTTTGGAAGATCATCTGGAGTGGCCTCTGCGGGCTCTGGGGGCAGGAGGTCAGGCTGGCGTGCTGCTGCCTCCTCTGTCCCAGCAGAGGAAGAAGCTCTGTTCACAGCTACTGGCACCTCACTGACTGCGAGCTCAGGTTGCTCAGCACCGTCCATGGGCTGCATCTCAACTTCAGTGTGCTCTGCTAAATTTTGCGTTGACTCTACTGTTTGAATATCTCCCTTTTGGTACACTGTAATTTGTTTTTCTTCCATCTGTTTGTGCACATTTTCACAGATTTCGAGGACTTCTGACATGAAGAGGTGCCGGGCAAGCATGGCGACTTCTGCCATACTACAGAAGTCAAAGGTTAGTTCTGAAGTATAAGCAAATTCCAAAAGAGGCAGGAAACTGGACTTGCAGAACCCTACCAGGAATAAAACAAGAGATTAGAACAAACACTGATGACCCCGAATTACATCAAAATATCCCATGAAGGATACAACAATTCATCTTCGATATGGTTAAGATGAAATTTAGAGACACCTTTGCAAGTAACATTGAAGCCTCTCCACTGGGCACAATTAATAGTAATTTACACGAAAGCATCTTCGTTGTGTATTTTCTATGCGGAAGTAAGCTCAGACAACTTTTCCAATAAGTAGAATGAAGGATCTATAAAATTCTCTAGAAGAGTGCTTAGAGATGCTGGGAGAGCCACAATATAACCCTAATTTAACCTAAGTCTTTCTGGACATGCTACGTTCAGAAAGTACTCAAAACTCAAGTAACAACTGATGTGGGAGAAAAATAAGACAAGAAAGTGGCTAATGAGAAAAATAAAGATATGGATTTATAGGTAGAAATGCTTAAAAACAAGCATTTGGTATAATTTTCCACAGTTCTGTAAATTGTAAATCAGATATTTAATTCGGAGGAGCTACTGGACAATCATACTAGGAATCTATTGTTCATGCAGACACAGCTAAGAAGCTAATGGGAAAGCAATGCAGTAGGCATATGTTCTGTACAGTATCTTTCATCACTACAAGCTATTTTTAGAACATTTATTTTAGGATGGTCTCCTACCTTGAAGGTACCAGAAGGTCTGAGAATAAATAGAAACATGTATAATACTGTTTCACAGACAGAGAAAACAATTTAGTATTTGTACAGCTAAACAGCTCTCCAAGAAGCTAGTCAAGATGCCCTCCTGATGTATTCATGCATGTTCCCTTTTTTAATGTTTGTGACTATGCAAGGAGGAAACACACCAAAGCAAGGTAAAAATCAATCCAAAGCTTCTCAGAAATTTTAAGATGAAATCCCAAAGTCCATCCAACATGGAAGTTCAGATTATGCAAAACCAGAGTAACCACTTTAGCATTAAGACATACACAAAATACTTTGAGATTAAAAGAGAGAAAAAGGCAAGACAAAACACGTGGCTGTCTTGAACACTCAAAAAAAAAGACTGAATCAAATACCATACACCTTACTTAGGATATTATGATTTCTAGCTTCAAAACCCACAACAATTCACCTGACAGATCCACTACAGCTTCATGACTAGTGACAGCTCCCTTTTCAATGAAGAGCTCTCGGAAGTACTCGCTGCTGGCTGCCAAGACAGATTTGTGAGCTTTGTACTCCTCTCCTTCAATCAGCAGAGTCACATCACAGAACTGATTGGAAAGCCTCTGCTGATTCAGTTGGTTTAAGACTGACAGACAATGTTTGGAAGATGACTGCTTCACAAGGCCCTTACTGTCAACCTGTCATAAACAACATTATGAGAACTTAATTACATTTGAACTGTGCCTTTTTAAGCATTCACACTGAAACACATAAAAGGATTATTTTCTGCAATCGTACAATCATTTCAAGCCTGTATAATATACAGCTTAACTTTACCATTATTTTCTTTCTTTAAATGTATCAAGGTTCACCCTCCCTCCAAACACAGTTAACAAACAACTGGAAAAATGGGAAAACATGGAAATTCAAACAGTTCTTTGCCTGTATTTTTCAATGCTGCAATCTGAAATTGTTTCTAGAGTCAAAGGTTTTTACATGTATATGAACCCCCCCATTATCAACAGTAATTGTATATATAAATATAGCATCATTTATTAAGGAACAGATATAGATTCTATGAGAACCTTGTATGTGATGCTTTACTACTTTTACTTTTGCCATTCATTTTTCCTTGGGTCCTATACGCATTAATAGAAGTCAGGGTGATTTTATTTTCCAAAGATGACATACTGTAATTCATTTCATATATACCAGTAATCTGTTTCTACATATTGAGTATCTCTGGCAAAATTTATGTTATCTTATTATTACAAGATTATCACAATGATGGAAAATAAGTATGTGACTGGGAATGCATTAACAACCATCTTACATACATTCAGATGTAAACAATGGTACTTACAAATACAAGTTCATGCTTTGCTATGGGCTTCTTCTTCATGGGCTTTGGGGATGCTGCTGGGATTGACGCCGCGTTACTCAATTCATCATCTGTTTCATTACTGTCTTCCTGAGATTTTGCATCCAGTCCTAGTTCCTCCAGCATTTCAGAAGGATCTGACAGAGATCTAGACCGATCAAGCCTTTCCTGGCACTTGCTGCATTCTTTAATGTAATCTTTAACCTGCTTAAGAATACCTAAGAAAAATTAATGGAGCTTAATTAAGCTTCTGGTCTCCATTTGTTTATCTTAAACATAAAATTAAATATGTGATTAGCAAAACAGTACTACACACTTACTGAGAAAAATCAAATCAGTTACCTACCCTTTTCCTTCTCTGACTTTTTACCAGTTCTGCTTCTCTCACACCATTGTATGTTATTGCGTGTCACTACTGTAATCTATCATTACTTTGAGATAGAACATTTAAAACATCACTCTACTGAGCAGACTCTTAGAAAGAATTTTAAGGCTAAAAAAAAAAAAAAAGTTTGTATTTATACATTCACCCTAAGAATCCCAAAGCAATGAAAGCTGTAACCTAGTCCTGCATTTAGCCTACACAAGTGTATCTCAGCTTGTCCTTACTGAAGCGGAAAAGAATTAGAAGACCCACCTAAAGGCTTTTGTAAAATTAGAACATACTGTATTATATGCAATTATATGTATTATTAACACCAATTTAAAACAATTGCTTATGATTTTAGGATTTAAATAAATTAATTTCCCACTAGTACTTTAGCTGGAGAAACGAAATAATTTTAGACACTCAACGGTTCCTAAGCTCAGGGTCTTCTTCTAGGTACCAAAGCATTTTTAGTGTACGGCTTTCAATCCAAATTCTTTTTTTTTTTTCACTAGGATAGTATAAAAGCATACATAACAACAACCGTGCCTCTATACTTCAAAATCTAGCATAGCTCTAAAACTTGGCTGACATACAGAATTAAACTTGCCCTGCTCACATCTTTTCAGAGCATGAGATGCACTATCATTACATACGTATCTCTATACGGATCAGGAAAATGCAGACTTCAGGCAACACAAGATATTCCAACTCAAGAGACATTCATGGCCATTTCAAACACTTTTATGCTTCTTTGATTTTATCTGAAATTGGGACTAGTTATCAGGACAGATCTCTGGTCATTATGTATCCAACACCCTTCCTGGCCACCAGGTCACACTCCAGCCCATTGCTTCCCAATTACAGCAGACAGACACAACAGACTGGCACCCGTCTCAGAATGATAACTGGGTCAAAGCTGCTGTCCACTAGTAGCAGAAGAGTATTATAAAGGCAGGACAAATCAGTTTTTTATATGAGAGATAGGTAAGAAATGTAACATTTGAACTGAAAGCAGGCTATGAATTTTAGCATTTTCAGTGCAAGAGAAAAAAGAGACTACAGGTTGTGCAAACAAAGGTAGCAATAAGATCACAAGATGAAGAATATAGAATATGGAATGCCCTCTTCTGATGAAAAGATATACTGAGGTCCGTTTAGGAACCTTCCAGCACAGGATAACAGTAGATGCTAGAACAGCCCAATACTAGGTAGACAGTAAGAACCCAGATAAAGGTAAGAAGGCCATCATTCAGAATGGATGGCTTTGAGACACCAAATTCTTTTTCACATTGAAGATTTTCAAGTCAATGAGATCTGTACAGGAAAGATGGGCTGCAGCTAGACCAAAAAGCTTCCAAATTAAGATAGTGAAAACTAAAGCTGAAATGACAGACTTGCTGACTGATGGATGAAAAAAAAAAAAGCAGAAGAGAAGCAGTACAAACCGAAAATGGGCCCTGAGCAACTGAAACGCAGGATATTTGTTTAATGGATACACAAGACTAAAAGCAGAACATCAAGTCCAGAGGGAATACAGATACCAAGTCATTCGCTCAGCCAAAAGACGAACCCAATTGGGAATTGTTGCTGTTCATATACTACCATTTCGAACAGCTCAGGAACCAACTGAGAATTAGTCTTGTCTTTTCAGCTTCTCACTGGAAGAAAGCAACAAATTTAACAAGAGCCAGGGCTACAAACCGCTACTGGCTGCCCTGCTTTTAAATGTGAACAGCATCCACATGGTAGCGGAAAAGGTATTACGAGGCTAAAAGCTGAATAAACTAAGTCACATAGAACGGATTATCACCCTGTAAGATGCACACAAGTTGAGAAATTGCCACCTTAAGCAGGCTGGCAGCAACACTTAAATGGGGACAGCCATGCTCTGTGCTTCCATATACTCAAAAACCCCTGCTAAATAAGAAGCCACAGGACAATGTGCTGACCCAAGTGTAGGCGAGGCGAGGCCTGCCTGTTCAGGACTGACTCGCGGTCAAAGCCTACAAGAACACGAGGTGTTTCAAGACACCAAACAGCGACAGTCCCCTCCTGCTTTCCCTAGGGCGCGCACGCAAACACCCCTCTCCACAAGCCCGGCGCCCAGTAACCCCGGCTCCACCAGCCGCCTCTCCCGGCCTCTGCTGGACTCCCCCCGCCGCTCACCTCGCCACCAGTACTTCTGCGAGAGCCCCTGCCAGGTCTGCAGGCGGGTGCGGTGAGCGCCGTCGGGCGCCAGGTGCGCGGCGTGGATGAGGCGGGCGCGGCGCTCGGCCTGCAGCACCACCTCGAGCTCGGCGAAGCGCTGCTGATCCCGCTGTCGCCGCTGGTAGTACAAGGTCCCGCCGCGCACCACGTAGCAGGCTGCCGCCTTACGGATCTTGCGCTTGGCGTTGCCCTCCGTGCCCGGCGCGTAGGGCTCCCGTTCGTTGGTCAGGTACCGCAGTATAGCCAGGTAGCTCTCCTCGCTGGACATGGCGGGGCAGGGGGAGGCAGGGACGGGGGAGTGAAAGCAGCAGCCTCAGCGCCGGTTTTCCCCCTGGCCGCCGGGCAAGGGCACGGCGCTCTCGGCGGATGGCCGGAGAGACAGACACTCGCCCCCACGGCGTAGGTAGCTGCGGGGCAGCGTCTCCGCGCGGGACAGGGCGCGCCCGTGTCAGTCACAAGCGGCGGGCCTGTGGAGGGCGAGAGGCGCCGGCGCTCGCCAGGGGTTCCGCGGGGTCGTCTCCCGAGGCAGGGGAGAGCATGCGCGGCCGCGGGACGGAGGATCGGAGCCTCCCGCGCCTCCGCCGGCCGCTCGCCCCGGCGCGGGGAGGCCGGTCCGGCGGGAGCCGGGCCCCGGGGGGGAACTGGAGTTAAGCAGCCAGCGGCGGCGGGTGGGAGGGAGATGCTTGGGCAGCAGCAGCAGCGGAGAGACAAAATGGCTGCTGCACAAGAGGAAGTGAGATCAGAAGGCCGCGCGTATGGGAAGGGGCGGGAGCTCAGGTGGGGGGAACGGAGCCGCCATCTTGGGACCGGGAAGAGGCGAAGGCCGGGCGGAAGGCTAGGGGCGGCCATCTTAGAGCTGGGCAAAGCCTGTGATAGCTGGGGCTTTGAGTGAATACTTCTACAGCGTTAGCTCCGAAACAAGCGTGTTCAAAATCACCTTGGGAGTACTTGGGACGAGAAAATTAGAGTGATTGTACGTTGTAGTATGAGCACTCCTCTCAGGAGCAGCACAACCGGTGGCAGCTGCATGAGCATGGGCAGAGTGGCGCAGCGGTACATCTCGGTCCGTCGAGTATGCTCCTTTTTGATTTGTGAGACTGAAGAAAATAATATCTTGAAAATAGCTGCTGTTTTTCCTTGTCCAAATTCCGACCTGATTTTGTTTTACACCCGTAATGAGAGACATGTGAAGCATGAAATCAGACTACAACTCAAGGAGAGTTTTAAAGCAGGTATGTTTATTATGGCGCCGGATGCAAGGGGGATCGCTCCTCCTAACTTGCACAACGAGGGGTTAAGCAAGCAGATATTTATTACACACAAATATGCATATTCATTAGGTTCCCGAGAGCGCGGTGGGGATTTTACAATTAGTTTAGGTACTCATTATCATAAGGCTCCTCCCTTTTGGCGCTTGCGCACTGCCTTCCGATGGTCGTGGGCAGGGGTCTTCAAGATGAAGTAAGCAGTCTTCCTCACGGTGCACTATTCACCTTTGGCACAGCTGGATGCCCCAGTAATCACAATTAGCTGAAACCAGCTGTACCTGCAAGTTTCTGAGAGCTGGCAAAGATTTAGAACAGTGTGACCTTCGTACAAAATTTATTGCAAGCAGAACAGGATGGACAAACAAGGAGTATCCTAAGCTAGCAGATGCTTGGGAGTCACTGTCTCCAAACTAACTGATAATTAGAAGGATGGTAAGAAATAATTCACTCATTAGAAGGATGGAAAGAAATAATTCACTCTTGCTAGTAAGACTACTAAATTCTGTTATCACACCACAGACTTACAACACAAACATTGTTCTCTCTTAGACCTAAGTTAAGTTAGAAGTATTTTAACCCTATGTTTTCCAGGCACTTGCTTTTCTTATATCACATGAGTCACACGATGCCTGTACCTCGCCAGGAGCATAGCCAGCAGTGACCTTTCCTCTGTGTTTAGTACTTGCAAGACCGTTTCTGGAGCACTGCAATCCGCCCACAAATACAGATACTGACTGGATGGAGTGGCTCCAGCAGAAGGTTGCAAAGGTCATCAGGGATGAGAGCACGAGGGATGAAGAGAGGCTGAGAGATGGGCCTTTTCAGCCTTAAAAAGGGAAGGTTTTGTGAGGACCTTGCTGCTGTCCACAGCTACATCACCAGAGGTTACAGAGATGATGGAAGCAAACTTGTCACAGTTACATAGCAGTTGTCAGCAGGCACAGGTTAGAACACGTGAAATTAAGGGGGTTTTGTCTTTGGTTTTAAACTGTGGTGATTGTCAAATACTAGAACAGGCTGCCCTAAGAGGTTGTGGAACCTCTGTCTTTGGAGTTGTTCATGGCTCAGCTGGATACTCAGCTGAGCAACCTGATCTAAATAGACATGCTTTGAGAAAAGAGTTGGACCAGATGACCTCTGGAAATCCTTTGCAACCTTAATTATTATGTGTATCTCTGAAAAATCTGTGTTCCATTTTTTGTGATAAATATTTAATAGGGGATCAGTTGCATTGCATTAGATAAACACAACAACTTTATTAATTTCAGTGTTAATTCATTTCATTACATCTGTGTTTGAGCTGAACAATGTGCAGTTACACCAGGTTAATGTCCTGCTCTCAGCGGCCTGTCTCACTCAGTTGAAGCATAGCTTGTGAGAGGAGTAACCTTATGGGCTGTTACTCTTTACTCTGTCTCACCATATCAGTCAGAACTCATGAACAGCAAGGAAGAGTAATCTTAAGAGTATCTCTGTGCAGTAACATCAGGCAGCCAAAGCCTGCAAATCTCAAAGCATTAACATATACTGATGTATTAATTTGTCACAGCTGAGAATTCTTATATATCATTCATGGTACTTCAAGATCATTTGTAAAAACTCATCTTCCCTTTCAGCTTTTTAGCTGAAAACTTTTGCAAGCATGCATGCCATGTATCATGTGCTTTATACAAGATGCTGATACAACCAGGATTTTATATAATTGTCACCAGCATAGATAACTTGCAGTGTTTTTAGTCTTCAGTTTTAAGTTATTAAAAATTATTTAAATGATTAAAAATTAATTTCCCTACAACGAGCAATTTTCCTTCCTTTCTTTCTACCTCCAGTTTAAAAGCTATAAATTTAATTCTGAACATGAGCAGCTACTACCTTTTTTTTTTCCCCGAACAGCAGAAAGCATAATCGTTTGGAAGATAATTGTACAAATGCCACTAACATAATCAAACTCAGCCCATTTTAAATGGATTGCAACCTTCATCCAGACCCAGATCTATTTTATTAATAAACCCAAAACAAAGTATGATATAACTCAAAATATAACCCATAACCCAAAACCATTGTTTCTGAAGCCCAAAGGTACTGGAAGCAAAATAATGAATCAGTCAGCCGCTTTCTTGACTAGTGTAGGAAGAGAAAAAAGCAAGCCCTTAAAACTCTTTAAAACCAAGAGGCACTAAGATGTGCATCAATAAATTGAGAAGTAGCTGATCCAAAAATTAGAGATTTGTTTTCCCTTTGCTTCCAGTAAGCCAGAGGACACTGCTGTACCACAGTAATTACTGTGCATCAAAACTGCAGCAAAGCCCGGGCACACTAACTAGTGTAAATACTAAAGCAGAGATACATACTTCATGTGAAAAATGGAAGAAATGGCCACTCCCCCTAGGGGTGGGGAATTACTAAGGCAAGCCCTATCTGCATTCACTAAGTTAAATATGAACCTAAACGGGCTTGAAGTAATTGTATACCCTCCGCTGCATTCAAAGCTCATTCAACCTTCACAGATGCCACCTTCTTGACAACAGCCTCCAGCAAGCAATCATTTTGTTACTTCCCGACCCAGGAGTTGCATCTGAACTCTTGCACGTAACAGCCATGCAGTCTGTGAAACCACCAATTCCCTTTTTCAACCTAATCCTTCTCTGACCCCCCCACATCTTGCTACATGTGTTTCACAAGTGTGTTAGCCTTTTCAAGTCACAGATGATACTGCTTCATGTCCCCTCTAGTTGGCAACTCTGCACTTAGAAACCACTTTTTATGCCATTTGTCATAGATGTAGATTAACTTATGTGCCATTTTGTCCTTCAGGCAAGAACAGCTTCTCACACAGCAGCTCTACCTTCCCTGCCACCCGAGTTATTCATGAAAGACTTAAGAAACATGTGCTGATACAGCACATTGTCTAAACCCCAGGTGTTTTATGGCAACATGTTTTCCAGTCTGCAAAATCAGACATGGTGTCATGGTTTAAGCCTCTCTAACTCACACAGTCTCTCTCTCTCACTCACTTCCCCCTCTTTCTTCCCCCCCCTCCCAGAGGGATGGGAAGGAGAATCAAAAAGAATGCAACTCCCACAGGTTGAGATAAGAACAGTCCAGTAACTAAGGTATAACATAAGCCACTACTGCTACCACCAATAATAATAATGACAAGGCAAATACAAGGAAAGAATACAATTGCTCACCCAGCCCAACCAAGCAGTGCACCCCCCACCCTTCCGGGTCTCTGCTCTTCCACCCTGGGCATGATGTGCTGTGGTATGGAATAACCTCTTTGGTCAGTTTGGGTCAGGTGTCCTGTCTCTGCTTCCTCCCGGCTTCCCCTCCTCCCTGGCACAGCATGAGACTCTGAAAGTCCTTGGTCAGACCAAAACATCACTAAGCAGTAACCGAAACACTGGTGTTATCAGCGCTGTTCCCAGGACGAAAGTCAAAAACACAGCACTGCACCAGCTACCAAGGAGAAAAATGACTGCTACTGCTGAACCCATGACACATGGGTATTTCACACATGAATTCTCTTCAGTATATCCCACACAGTTGAAGACAACATGGCACAAGTTACAAATGTTAGTCAGATGTTTATTCAGCATGACTAACAGTTTAGCAAATTAGCGCTTTCCACCAACACGGGGAGCAGAAACCTTCACTGGTTTCACAATCTTCTGCTTAGGTGCTGCCTTTGTAGGAGCCTGTAGTAAAAAAAGAGAAAGAGAAGCAATTTACCGGCAGTCCTGTAAGTGTCGTGTGTATTTTAAGATTCTTGACAGGAATTTAACAATTTAAATCAGATCAGATTAGAATTACAATCTATCAGATTATAATCCTGTTAACAGATGGTTATACACATATCAGTAATCTTACAACATGTACAATGCCAACATATGGTATTAATTAATAAGTAAAAATGAAACAGATGCTAGCTTTTATCAATATATTGTTACCAAGTGCCTATATGGTGAAGACATCACTTCCAGACAAGATTTTAGCTATCAAAAATATCTCCCATATGGTAAATTTTGTTTTGGTTTTACTATAATATTTACTTATTCTGTAAAAAACGTTCACTCTATTAAGCTGTTTTGGCTACATTTAACTGTAGTACAAAAGTTTGGTCAAAGTGCTTCCAGGTCAAAGCAGATGAACAAATGCTTCTTCCAAACACAAATGGGCATTTCCAGTTAAGTGTTGCACCAGTCTTGTGTAACAACACAGCCTGTTTGGTTTAATTTCAGTCCACCTATTGCATCTTACCTTTGCAGCAGAAACAGCAGTTTTCTTGGTTGCCTGCTTGGCTTTCTTGGCTTCTTTTGCAGCCCTGTCAATGCACAGAAAAAGACGACAACTGTCCATGTATGCCAGTCACTGTTTCATTGTCTCAGCACTGTATGAACTCCCCAGGATCAAGAAATGCATTATATCACGTTTATTCTCTGCATTCAATACCCTCTAGGGAGACTACTCCAGAGACAGCAGAAGTGTGACCAAAGTGGTATTTTCGCAAAGGGAAAGGGCAAGAGACCCTTCTCTGCTGCTACTATCTCTTGCTGAGACTACTCAGCATTACCTCCACATATATTTATTAAAAACCAACCAAATAAAACCTCAAACAAAAAGAAAAGTTCTAAAACATAGAGTTCATCTACGGTATAGCTCTTCTCTGAAAAACATTAATAATCTTTGAAAAGCCTGGGATAGCTCCACTTATCTGTGATTTCTCACCTAATAGCTTGTTCCCTCTGCGCCTTTCGTACTTCAGGCTTCTGATTTCGCTTAGCCATAATCTCAGCTAAAGATGCACCAGTGATGGCTCTCTGAAACTTCACAGCACGACGAGTGCGCTTCTTTTGTATCTCTTCCTAAAATGGAAGAAGACAATATCACAAGACATTAAATAAAAAGCTAAAGACAAAAATAAGCTACTATTAAGACAGAAGCTATTCTAGAACCATATACAGAAGAATTTTACTCCTTACTTTGGAGGTAACAGATTTCTTGATTTGCCAAAGAAGATAAAGAGCTAAAAAAGAACAATGTATTCTCCTTTGTAAAGTATATTTTAAAAAATATTTTGGACAAATGTGAGAAGTTCAGCCTTCTGTCACTTCCAGGAAAAAAAAAAAGGGGGGGGGGGGAATGGGGATGAAGGAGGGAGAGGAGTAGGTGGGTAAAGTCCACTTTGAAGGAATCTTCTGAAAGGGAGACACTTCCCACCTGTTTCAAGTGGGATCACAGTGCTGGGCAGCAGTGAAAGCCATTGATCATCAAGTCGCCTTCTTCAAACAAACTGGTAAAAAACATTGACTCGTAACACATACGTAAACCTTTCTAAATGCTCTTTTGTGATGCAAGTTTAAACAAGAGAACAAGAGCACTGAATACACCTCATGCTACGTGCCTTATTAATTTATCTTGTCATGCAATGACAACTACATAGGTCAGACCCCCTATTAAGTTATAGCCAAAGTTTTCAAGAAAGGTATGTGAAAAGTTCCCCCACCCTTTAACCCCCTGATGAGGTCTCTATGCCTTATTACCATTCAGGAAGCTTACAAGTCCCAGCTTTCTGAAAAAGTCTATGTAATGAATAGCATTACCCGCCTATCTAAAACTATTTTTTTAAAACATATACCATTCATACAATTGTTAAGATCTACTGAGCCTACTGTGGTTCCGAGTGGCCCCTTGAAGAAGTGACACAATACATATATAACACTTGCCAAACAGGTTACCTTTCAAACATAAAGCACATTATAAAGTCATGTAAATGCACTCATACTTTCATCACTACTGGCCAGTATTCATCCTGGTTATAAGGGTCATGCCTCTGCTGAAGACCAGCGTACCATGTTACCTCTATTCTTACTGACCAGTAACCAAAGCTTTTGGTGGAAAACTTCTAATGGAGCGCCATTAGCCCGTGCATACTTACTGACTGTCCTTTCTTGTGTTTCCGCCTGTATAGAACAGTCCAGTTGATTTGGCGGGGGTTTCTCTTGGAAAGGAATGCAGACTCACATTTTGCATTCAAGAACTGAAATACCTGGGAAAGCAAAGTACTGTTATGAGCTTTGTTTCTGTGCAAGATAGCATCACAGTTTACATTAACAGATGAAGCAATTTGTCGGTTCAGTGCTTTTCAACAGCAATGCTTTTGTGTTTCTTTATACAATTAAATATTTAAAATATTTTAAAGATAATAATAAAAGGTTTGGAATTTTGTCCTGTTCATCAAACTGATCTCTTACGAGGCATTCTGAAGCAGCTTAATTTTTCTGAGGGAAATTTAAATTACAGCTGGCATCTGCTGCTAGTCAAATCTCACACAGAATCATAGAATGGTTAGGGCTGGAAAAGACCTTAAGATCATCAAGTTCCAACCCCCCTGCCATCAGCAGGGATGCCTCACACTAGACTGTCACCCAAGGCTCTCTCCAACCTGGCCTTGAACACTGCCAGGAATTTACCACTTCTTTTGGCAATGTGTTCCAGTGCCTCACATCATACTTTTCAAATATTTGTCCTCAAATAACTATGCATTTCCTGTACGTGTGAGTTAAAACATGGCCTAAAGAACACACAGTAACCAATACTCCACTCAATCCCTTCTGGCCTAGAATAGTAGGCTGATTTGTTATTAACTACACAAGTCAAAATACCAAATTTCAGGAAAGCACCTGAAAATTCAGTCTATTTACTTAGCTGTCATTTCCCAAGAGATTCTGTACAGCAAGACAACTGTACCAGGATATCCAAAACACAAATTCTCCCTTTGTAGGTACAAATAGTGTATTTGTGTTTCTGACAGCCCTTATATGTATGAGACCCTGAAAGGGCTCTCCTCCCTGTTTAACCCCAATGGTCTGTACCCAACTCATTTGCAAATGCAGTTGTTTGCTTCAGCAAATCTCAGTGCTAAACGTAGTATGTCCAAATAGCACTTCCTACAGAACTTCGGTACTTTAGACCAGATGCTTCAAGACACCCTTCCCAAACCACAGCCTAAAACCAGACTCAAGAATCCTATACGGATCTCCCGCGGACCACATCTGACAGCAATCGTGACACCTGGACATTGACAGATGCTGCACCAACTCCACCGGACACCAAGGGCAAGAGAGGTTCCCCACTACGCGCTAAGTACGAGGCCTCCGCCTCCCTTAGCACCGCACCGGTCTCTCTCTCGGGCCTAGCACCCTCTCTGTTCCCACAGCCCGCTCCCGCTCGCCCCTACCGCCAGGCACCACTACTGCCTCCTCCTCGCGGCGCGCCCCGGCCTCCCCGCCGGCTCCCGGCCTCACCTTGCCGTCGGTGCGGGCATAGCGGCGCCCATGGCCAGGGTAGATCTTGTATCCGCTGAAACTGCACAGCTCGACCCTGCGGGGGAAAGAAGAGTTAGGGGAGATCGCGGGTTAACCCAGGAGGAAGGCGCGAACCTCCGGGGGCCTCCCCGCGACGGAGAGCCGCAGATGACCCCGGATAGGGCGCCACGAAGCCGCCACGGCTCTCACTTCATGATGGCGGCAGCGCACACCCAGACGGCGGCTGAAGGGAAGAGAGAGAGGGGATGACGGGAAACTGCATTGTGCGCGCGCGCGCTGCACGCCGGGACGGCCACCCTCGCGCAGGGCCTGACGGGAGTGAGGCAGACCGTCATCCGCGGCTGGAGGAGCGGGAAGGGGCCAATTTGGATGCTCATGCCGCCCGGATTTCCACTAGCTAGTTAAAATCTTGCCGGGCAGCTCCATAGGCGGGGTGTTCCGCCCTACTTCGAATAAAAGACTCATCATTCACATTGCGGAACGAGACAGCCAATCGGCGCCTGGCTCTCGTTTCCTTGGCGGCGTTAGCAAGTGGGAAGTATGGCGTCGACGAGGGTTGCGGCGAGGATTGAGGCTGTCTCGCCGGTTGGAGGGGGTAAGGGAAGCCCCGGAGGCAGTGAGCCTAGTGGGAGCTGTGCGGCCGCACTGCAGGCGCTGGTGGCTGTCCGGGCGTTGCGGCGGCGGGGGTTTGTTTGGGTCTTCGTTGTGTGCTGCGAGGGGCGAGGGCGCGCAGCGCTCCCTGGGAGATGTAGTGCGGGAAGAGCCGTGCGCGGGGTTCGGCCTAAAACCCCCCAAAGGCCCTGCAGCCTGGGCAGTGAGATGTGGGGATGGAGGTCGTGGGTGGCTTACTATCTCCCTCGTCGCTCTCCGCGTTCCTCCCCGCTTGTGTCTGGCGCCTGAGGTCTCCAAAGGGGGCTGGAAGCGACCAGGACAGCGACGTGCGAGGAGAGCGGCGCTTACGCAGCCCGTCCAGAGAAACGGGGATAGTGGCCTGGGCATGGCTGGGAGTGACGCGGAGAGAGGCTGTCCGAACCGATGAGAAGGGGTTTGCCCTCAGCCTTGTAGAAGGTAGGCCAAGAGTTGAAATAAGGCCCCTTTTTCCTACAGCAGAGGGCAGAGAGGTCGTCCAGTGTCTTGCTTTCTGCCTCTGCCTGAAAGGACGGTGTGTTATAGTAACACAAATCTGGCTTTGAAAGCTCAGTGAGTGAGCAGAGGCCTGAGTAAAAATTGTGAGCTTCTGAGATCTGTTAATGTATCTAGCAGCCAAACGAGTAACAAGCAATTCTGAAATATTTTCTTGCGTACTGAGAGCCTGTTAGGAAAATCTCATTCCCAAAATATACTAGTGAGGCTTTATAGTATGAAATTGTATTATCTTTCTTAAGTTATATACATATATATATAGTTCACACTGTATACTGAATAGTCATGCGTATGCAAGCAAAGCAAAGCGCCCTGCTCGTTATAAGGACAGATGCCCCTGAAACAGGAAGTGTGCTTCTCTGAATCTTAAAAGGTGCCCACAAAGGTTAAAGGATACCCCCAGATAACCAAGGTAGTGCCAACATCCTAGCTTCTCTAACACCTCTGTGAAATGCTCCCGTTGTCTGGCATTGTAGATAAGTAACTATAGCAAGACTGACTACTAGGATGTCTAGGTCAATAGAGAAGCAGGTAGATAATGATGCCGTAGAGATACAGTTTTTTTGCAGATGGCTGTGTGCACGTGTTAAGTAGCGTTTAGTCAAATCTTGTACCTGAATACTCGAAAAGTGTAAGAACCATATATATGTAGAACCATAGTCGAGGTGATCCAGTTTGAATGAATAAAGGGATTACTCATGCAATTCTATACCGTGGGTCCTAGCTTCTCTCCGCAGTTGTCGTGGGCCAGTTGTGGATTTTCATAACAAGCCCTTGGAGGAATAGGTAGGTGCAAAATTTCACTCTTTAGTTGAAGTGATGGCAGAGATGGCTACTTCATTGAGAAACATGCAATACCTTCTCCCTGAAGGTGCAAGCGCAGGAGTGTGTTTCTGATACTGTGAGCTCTGCATTGCTGCTCTTCAGAGCTCTTTGGTGGCTGTAGTTTTAGGAAGCAATGAAAGCTTAATAAATGTCAGAGATTCTTCTTAGAAAAGTATAATCTCCAGTTGACAAAGCAGTATTCGAAAAATGTTTGTCTGCATCCATAGCATAACTAAACCCTAAAAGGCTGCAAACTATAACTATTAATATATAGTGCCTGTTAGGGTAAGTACACTATTCTGGAACATGCTGCTGAAAAAGGCAGCATTATTTACCGAATAGATAGTAAGAGAAGAGCAAGCACTAGAGTGGTGGGTGTAAAACTCAGCAGAAGCTTGATGTAGGAAAATTGTTACTAGCAGGTGTCACTGTAGGTACCCAGTGGTTCAAGTTCCCTGTAGATGGCTTTTTTTCCTTTTAACTTCTGTGGTAACAGGTTTTGCATGGAACATCTTAATTTTGTGTTTCATTAATTAAATGATAAGCAAGCCTATTTACAATTTACTTCTGCCCAAATGTCACCAGTAGTGTAGTATGACATATGCATGGGTCTTTGTTCTGGCTTTTTGCTAGGTACCTTTTGGGAATATGCAACATTTAGCCTATTGATACAATTTTGGGATGCAAGCATTAAAATCCCAAGGTGGCATGCACTCAAGGATTTAGCCAGTGAAGTCGTGGAGTGGAATCTTTGGCTCTGTATTAGATACAGTAAGTTAAGGTAGTTAAATACTTAAGATTATGTTTTTGCAGCATCCAAACTGCTAAAAACGAGCATGTCTTAAAATACCTGTTAGGAAGTTTTAAAGGGAAGGTTGAGTCTTAAGTTTGTTTCTTTTCTGAAGTTTAAGCATCCAACTTCAGACAACATAGGGATGTTAGTTTTGGTTTCACAGGCTGAAACTTCTGCTTTGAGTTGGCACCTAGAGTGCACTTTATTAAAAAAAAAAAATTAATTTGGGCTAATAGTAATTTTCCTTTGAAATACAGAGAGAGAAAAAGAAAAATCTGCAGGTTGTTAATCAGTGATCTAGCTGTTTGAGGGCTTGTTTGTGATAAGGTTGTTTTTTCCTCTGGCTGTGGACCTTTACATAGGTATTTCACATTTACAAGTTAAGTGCCCTAATCTTCAAATACTTTAGCAGGGTGTTTGATGGAACTCTACAGAAAGAGGGTTTATAGGTTTGCATCCTCATCAGGTTTCCCCACTTTCTGCTTAATGAAAGGATGTATGCTGCTTACCCTCTTTTCGCACCCTTCCCTTTTTTGTTAGTGACTGGATGTTTCTGTTCTTTGTGCAGGATGTGGGCTAGACATGTTCTGGGTTTGCCTAAAAGTGGGAATTCAGATACAGTGCCTACACATAGCTAGGTAGTTGTAAAACTGCTTAGAACTTAAAAAGCTTTGAAGAATTTAAGGATCAAGGATCACACCTTTAAATTTAGTTACTGAAATGTTGCTCTGCTTCCCACTTTGGAAGATCTGTTACTGCCTTTCCCAGAATTCTTTGTTGGGAACCTAGAATGCATATCTTTCAGTAACTGTATCAGTTAGTCTGCTGTGTTTTGCATGATGTAATTTGCTTTGGTTTTACATGGAAAAGAAAGTTAATTTGTATTTGCAAATTAGCTGCATGCATTATAAAACAGATCTGTTTATTTTGCTTTGCATTTTCTGTACATGTTCTCAGATATAAATTGTTGACTATGGGTCCTTTTTTTTTTTTTTTATTTTTCTTCTAAGGTTTGGTAGTCAATTGGTCAGGTCAAGGATTGCAAAAACTGGGTCCAACATTACCCTGTGATGCTGATACTCACACTCTGATTCTGGACAAAAACCAGATAATTAAATTGGAACACTTGGAGAAATGCAGGAATTTGGTGCAGGTCAGTGTTACTTGATTTGAATTTGCTATGAAACAATGGTGCTGTGATGCTATTAAAATATTTCTGCTTCGAGGTCATATTTTGCAATTAAAAGTTAGCAGTTACTGTCTTCATAGGAGAATAAGTGGTTGCTTAGTAAAATACAAAGCTTTGTTTTCAGCATAGCACTGCAGTTGATAGTGGGAGAGGCTGTCACCTAGGTAACAAAAAATGAACTAAATAAATCTGAATTGGGGGTGTTGGTGTCACTTAGAAAGTCACTGATAACCCAAATTTTTATACTACTTCGCTTTTGAATACCTGAGGTTGTAACCTTAAAAATAACTTTATCTTTCCTCTGTTTAATTGTAAACATGCAGGCATACATACAGGAATTTCCTCCATTTGGGTTTCAGAATTTTTTGCAAAGGAATCGTATCAGTAGCCTTAATTTACAAGAAGGAAAAAAAGGCACGTGGATTAGGCTAAAATAGAAATAGCAAATAAATAAAAGTGAAGTGGAAGGGATCTGTGTAGTCTTGCTAATGTATCAATTAATGTAGGCCCTGATGTTGCTGGTTCTTTAAGACTAGCAACAGTCCATTTAATTTCCTGAGTGTATTAGTGATAACAGTGTTAAGCTTCTTCATGGTGTTTGCAAAAATCAGAGTATTAATCTCTGTGGCAAAGTTGTAAAAGTCCATGTTAATTATTACAAAGTGCCTCCAGGTAGACCAGAAGTCTGTGTTTAGATTGAAGAAGTTCCTGGTGGATTAAATTTTTAACCACTAAAAATAAAAGCCTATTCTCTCTGTGCAGTTTAATAGTTTAAACTGTTTCTTTTATTTGTGTATCAATCTGCAGCTCTCTGTAGCCAACAACCGGTTGGTGCGAATGATGGGTGTAGCAAAACTGACTAATCTCCGGGTGCTAAACTTGCCTCATAATAGTATTGGGTACGTGGAAGGGCTGAAGGATTTGGTGCACCTAGAATGGCTGAACTTGGCAGGAAATAACCTTAAGGTAAAATATTTAGGTTTTCGCATTTTTCAGAATCTAGTGTAAAAATTTGGAAAATGCTATGAAGAATTGGAACAAATGTTGACGTTTAGCATCTACTGGTTTATGAAATGGAAGAGGCCGCTTTTGGACAAGAATCATTTAGGAACAAAATGAAAGGTTAGATGTCAAAATTAATGAGAATTGGGAAATAGTCCCCCAAATAGAAAAAGAATTATTGTCTTTAAAATTAAACTGTGTAAAAAATCAGTTTTCATTTTGGGTTACTTATCTGGTGGTTTTTAGCTTTCAAAATAATTTATAACTGTTATTTAATGACGAAAAGAGTTACTGTGAGTAATTGACTTTTTTTTTTGTAGGCCATTGAACAAATCAATTCCTGTCTGTCTCTTCAGCATCTTGATTTGTCAGAGAACAATATAGCTCAATTAGGTGATCTCTCCAAGCTGAAGTTGCTGAAAGTAGGTGCTGTTTTATCTCTGGGTTGGTTACATTCTTTGCATGAAGAAATTTGCTGTGAAAATTGCTGCCTTTTAAAGTATTCATTATTCAAACACTAGTTCTTAAAACATTTTAATTAATCACTATAATTTCCAGGGGGAAGCATATAAAAATTCTTTTCTTTGTTTTCAAGTTGCAGGAGCTGATGATTTTTTTGTTGGTTTTTTTTTTTTTTTTTTTTATAATTACTCTAATGATTTTGGTAAAGATAACAGGGTGAGATCTTGTTCATAACTCTTGGCTCTCTTGTCTCATGTCATGAATCAAGACAAAACATAGTGTTAACTCTTTCAGCACAAACACTGTAGAGAAAAAATGTTTCAATTTTTTTTTTTCCTGTGACGGTACTTCTGCTTTTTGAAATAAGAAGATTTTTCTTCCATTACGTAAAACATAAAAATCAGTTTTTCCTTGCTGGAATAAACAAAAATATCTTTGATACCAGAAAGCCTTAATTATAGTTCTTTTATGTTTATTGTGCAGATATTGTCTGAACAAAAACTGTGATCATACATTTAATCACCATAATTTTTATTTTACAGACTCTGTTGCTACATGGAAATATTATAACTTCACTTCACACTGCCCCTGTTTGTCTGCCTCAGAATCTGACTGTTTTTTCTTTGGCAGAAAATGAAATCAGAGACTTAAATGAGGTAAGATATCGAAGATATCACTTTGCCTTTAAGTAGACTGAAATGAAGTATTGTGATTATTCTGTTGAAGATGTAACTGAAAATGAGCTCTCTCTTTTGAGAAAAACAACCCACGTTGGTAGAAGTAACTTTTTAATACTTTATATATGATAACAATAGTAACATAGAATCATAGAATACTCAGGGTTGGAAAGGACCTTAAATTCATCTAGTTCCAACACCCCTGCCATGGCCAGGGACACATCCCACTAAACCATGCCACCCAAGGCTATGTCCAACCTGGCCTTGAACACCACCAGGGATGGAGCATTCACAGCTTCCCTGGGTAGCCCATTCCAGTGCCTCACCACCCTTACAGTAAAGAATTTCTACCTTATATCCAATCTAAACTTCCCCTGTTACAGTTTAAACCCATTACCCCTTGTCCTATCACTACAGTCCCTAATGAAGAGTCCCTCCCCAGCATCCCTATAGGCCCCCTTCAGATATTGGAAGGCTGCTATGAGGTCTCCACGCAGCCTTCTCTTCTCCAGGCTGAACAGACACAACTTTCTCAGCCTATCTTCATGCAGGAGGAGCTCCAGTCCCCTGATCATCCTCGTGGCCCTCCTTTGGACTTGTTCCAACAGTTCCATGTCCTTTTGATGTTGAGGACACCAGAACTGCACACAGTACTCCAAGTGAGATCTCACAAGAGCAGAGTAGAGGGGCAGGATCACCTCCCTCGACCTGCTGGTCACTCTCCTTTTGATGCAGCCCAGGATATGGTTGGCTTTCTGGGCTGTGAGTGCACACTGCCGGTTCATGTTCATTTTCTCATCGACCAACACCCCCAAGTCCTTCTCCACAGGGCTGCTCTGTATCTCTTCTCTGCCCAACCTGTGGCTGTGCCTGGGATTGCTCCAACCCAGGTGCAGGACCTTGCACTTGGTTAAACTTTATAAGGTTGGCATCAGCCCACCTCACAAGCATGTCAAGGTCCCTCTGGATGACATTCCTTCCCTCCAACGGATCAACCGAACCACACAGCTTGGTGTCATCGGCAAACTTGCTGAGGGCGCACTCAATCCCACTGTCCATGTCACCGACAAAGATGTTGAACAAGACCGGTACCAACACCGATCCCTGAGGGACACCACTCGTTGCTGGTCTCCAGCTGGACATTGAGCCATTGAGCACAACTCTTTGTGTGTGGCCATCCAGCCAGTTCTTTATCCACTGAGTGGTCCACCTATCAAATTGATGTCTCTCCAACTTGGAGACAAGGATGTCATGTGGGACAGTGTCAAACACTTTGTACAAGTCCAGGTAGATGACGTCAGCTGCTGTACCGCTGTCCATCAGTTCTGTAGCCCCATCATAGAAGGCCACCAGATTGGTCAGGCAGGGTTTCTCCTTAGTGAAGCCATGCTGGCTGTCACCAACCACCTTGTTGTTTTTCATGTGCCTTAGCATGCCTTCCAGGAGAATCTGCTCCACGATTTTGCCAGGCCCAGAGGTGAGGCTGACTGGTCTGTAGTTCCCTGGCTCATCCATTTTCCCCTTCTTGAAAATGGGGGTTATGTTTCCCTTTTTCCAGTTACTGGGAACTTAACCTGACTGCCATGATTTTTCAAATATGATGGACAATGGCTGAGCAACTTAATTTGCCAGCTCCTTCAGGACCCGCGGATGGATTTCATCAGATCCCATGGACTTGTGTACATTCAGGTTCCTAAGATGGTCTCGAACCAGATCCTCTCCTACAGTGGGCCTAAGGTCTTCATTCTCACAATAATGGGTTGGAAGGGCCCTTAAAGATTGTTCAGTTCCAACCCCTGCCATGGGCAGAGACACCTTCCACTAGACCAGGTTGCTCTAAGCCCCGTTCAGCCTGACCTTGAACACTTCTGGGGATGGGACATCCACAGCTTCTCTGAATAACCTTTTCCAGTGTCACGCCACCCTCACAGTGAAGAATTTCTTCAGTATATCTCATCTAAATCCCTCTTCCAGTTTAAAGCCACTGTTCCTTGTCCTGTCACTACATGCCCTTGTAAAAACATGTCCAAAAAGGGAATGCGATTGTCAGAGTATTTGTAATTATGTTGTTTTGTGTGAGATGTCTAGCTGTTACAAGGAGAAATGTGGTACATTCTGTAAGCATTTAATGATTGTGTTCAGTTAAAAAATGTCTTGTTCTCTTAAGGTTTCCTTCCTGACCTCTCTCCGTCAGTTGGAACAGTTGTCAATTATGAACAATCCTTGTGTGATGGCCACACCTTCTATCCCTGGCTTTGACTACAGGCCGTATATTGTCAGCTGGTGTCTGAACCTTAAAGTTCTAGATGGATATGTGATTTCTCAGAAGGAAAGGTGATACAATAGTATTAAATCTCTAAAATTATTAAATAAAGTTTGTCTAAACTGAAATATTATTTTTATGTAATAAAAAAATGAAAAGTGCTAATGACTTGAAATTGTTTGTCGTGCTAAGGGCCATATGAGATACAGGCCGATGAAAATTTAGCAAAAGCTACAATGTTTCAAATGTTGCACTGGAGATCTCATGTTTATTTAAGTAGATGTATAAAGTTAAGCTTTTGTTTTGTTACTCAACTTACAGTAGTACTTTTGCAGAGCAGAACTGTGGCAGCAATTTATCAATGGTCTGTTACCCCTTCCAGCCTCTTTGACTACAGAATGTTGACTACAGAATGAGACAATAGGTAGATGTGAAAGTATTACCTTGGAGGAAGCTCAAACATGCCCTTTTATAAAGGGCCTTATTTGCATGTGCATTTCTAGACTTGGCTTTTTTTTGTATCAATTAGTAAAATATTACTTAGCTTGAATCACTTGTTACTGTAATCATTGTGGTCGTTGTATCACTGTGTCTGTGGGACAGTAGAGATGTCTTCTTGAAGTTCTTGACATCAGAACAGTCCAAGCATAAATATCATCCAGTATAAACACAGTCTGATTCTAGTCCAATATGTTAACATGTTGCAGGACATTAATGTCTTCTTTTTTTGCCTGTTACTAAAGTAAGAAACTGCCTTTTTGGTCAAAGTTAAATGAGTTCTGTTTCTGTTTCCCCATAACATGAATTTCTCAAAAAGGTGCCTGTAAGAATTCCATATTTTTTTTTTTTCATGACTAATGGGATTTTCTTATTAACTGTATTATATATAGAACTATTGCATGTTCTAGGACTGAAGAGCATTTAATTTAAAAGCAGGTTTCAGTTGTTGAATACTTTTGGTAAGGTATGCTCTCCATGCCTATTCTGCATGTTTGTGTGAACTTTTCTGTGAGAGCTTTGCTGATTATTTCATTGACACAGGTGTGTTTTCAGTGCTTGAAGACCACACACAGATAAAGCAGAGACTGCACAGTTTTGGTCAGTTGTTTGTTTCATCAATGCTTATGTAAAAGAATATTTGTTCATTGTCCTGTAATGAAATTCTCAGTTCCTCTGGGCTTATATTCTAAATTTTGGTTAGATTTGTAGATTACCATGTAAGTACCCACTAGAAGAACAGTAATCTAAGGAGAGATACGGATTTTATGCCATACATTAATGGTGACTGTTTTCCCACTTCCTAACAGTTTGAAAGCAGAATGGCTCTACAGTCAAGGTAAAGGAAGATCATACCGACCTGGGCAGCATGTTCAGCTAGTCCAGTACTTGGCTATTGTTTGTCCTCTTATATCTACATGTGGCCTCCAGACTGAAGAGGATGCCAAACTGGAAAAAGTACTAAGTAAGCAAAGGTGAGAACTTCTTGTTTCCCTCTGGTTAGAGAATGTAAGTGAGAATAGAGTGATATGTCTCATGTTTTATATATAATAAGATCTCCATGTAAGTATTTCAAAGCAACAGTGAGGGCTGAAGATAAGAAGAGTAATGGCAGTATAGGAGGTGTCCTAGAGGAGAATGAGAGGCAAGACAGCAGCGGCAGGAGTGTTTCTTGCATGCTGGGCCATCTAGGGGCGAATTCTCTGTATTTTTTCAGTCTGTTCTCTGTAGGACATTGAAAGTTATTTGTGTTATTTTAACCACAGCCTTATCTACTTAGAGGTTTTTTTTCCCCCACAGAGGAAGTAAGGAAAACCTCAAAAAGAGCTTAGATTAACTTTCGTTTTAGTTTTAAATGAAGATTATTCTGGTAAACTTGTGTATTAGCCACTTCTTTTGTTGTTAGTGTGTTCTTTCTTGGTTTTAAAGTTAAGGTTGTTCTTTGAGGACACTGTTCCCAGTGGTGCATATCACAATATCTGTATCTGGCATCTCGGGTGTGTCATCAGAGGCCTTTGTAGAGCCTGTTGGTTCTGCCAGCAGCAGCTGTTCTGCTAAAGTCTGTGCAAGTAGATAAGGAGAGTTACTGTGGTGCCCTTTCCTCCTATGAGAACTAATTGGGATTAAAAGCCATAAAACATAACAATACATGTGTCTCAGTTCCCCAGGACCTATTGACAAAAGCCTTTTTGCAGAAATATCAGAGCAGAAGGCTCAGCTCAAAGGAGTAAGCCATGTAAGTTGCACAGTGGGGTTAGAAAGCTGGGCAACAAAAGTGGTAAGCAGAAAGGTGGTATCTCATCAAATGGGCTGGAAACTTGGGAGGATCTGGAAGGAGCTACTACATGCTTTTTTAGTGTAGATTGATTTCCAAGAGGAAATTATAGACCTATTGGGGGTATTTCAGAGGAGAAGGTACAATAAAAGCATATTGACATTGAAATTTCCAGTGAAGTGCTCTGACGTTCACATGATGTTTCTGGGGAAAATGCAGGAAACTGACTTGCAAAATAGAATTTTTTAAAAATTAAAACAACCCCAGCAAACAAATAAAAATCCCTCACCAAAAAACAAGCCCTTAAAATCCCCAGTACATAAATATATATAATTGCACACACGTGATTTACAAGGCAGTTTGACTTTCTGACTTCTACTTCATGATCTTTGAATTTACCTGTGCTGAAATAACCTGTGTTTTTTCTCAGTTTCTAAAAGATATGTTTGTGTCAATGCTGATTTGTAGTAGTATTTTGTCCCTTTGGTAGTAGGGACACGCTTTCCTTATTCAGTCATTTTCAAATATAAAAGACACTCCCTCAATTCCTCAAACTGCTCTATACATACATGCATAAAGTTTGCTGCAGCAGACAGTTAAAATATCTGCATATCTTTCTGGTGTATAGAAATACTTCCTGGTTTTCAGTCTGTAATGAGAACTGCATGTTTGATTTTTTTTCTTTTTTAATACATGTACATGTAATGAAGAAAAAGGGGCAGGAAGAAGAACAGGAGCAGTCTATGCAATCCCTACTTTGTGAGTAGTCCCGTTAGTGTCTTGTAGGGATCTGTATAACTAGCCTCTTGGTTAGAATGGTTTGATCACTTATTTCCTTCAAAGTAGCTGAAAGTTTCTTTTAGATGTTTTCTGTATCCCAAAACTTTAGAAGAAATATAAAAATATGTTTGATCTCTGTGCTTAGGTTCCACCAGAGGCAGTTGATGCATCAAAACCAAAACATAGGACTGCCTACGTCTACTCCCAACAAAATACCGCCAGTCACTCATGAGTACAGCAGTCCAGCCCAGCCACCACAGATAGTTCTTGAAAGGGGTAAGAAGCTAAATCTGCACCTGTGAGCTAACCTGTGGAAAAATTGTTTGGGTTTTTTGGGTTTTTTTGTAACATAGATAACAGACCTTTGATCAGAAAGTCTCTTCAGTTATTAGTCTATTGAGTTTTGGAGACTTTCAACTGAAGTTATACTTTGTCTTCTAAAAATACATGTTTATTAATGTCTTGAATGTCTTTCACCTAATAATCTTACTAGGCTGTTAGTAAGATTTTTCAGTGAAAAACACAAGCCAGTAAACTAAAGAGTTATTACTTTGACTGTTGTATCTGATAAAAGTATAACTTCTGAGGGAGGGGAGCCAGTTTGTGCGATTTACTATACCCAGTATTTGCAAAGTTTGTGGGTGTTAACTGTGATAAGCAGTTATTATTTTTATTCTACAGAAATAATGGTTATCACTGCTGGCATTTTAGATCTTATACACCCAGGTTCAAGCTATCTAAACTAAATTGTGAATCCCTGTGAATTAAATGAAGATATGCTATTGAAATACTCTGACACTTTTGAATATGGCTTTCTACCTGTGTAGAACCTATGATCCAGAAGAATTCTTGGGTTGGCCCAAGTGGAAATGATGATCATTCCAATGCAGTAAAGAGCACTTCTCTTCTTGAAAGAAGCTTTCACAAGGAGCTACACCTTGAAGATATACAGACTGATGAAGACAAACTAAACAGCAGCCTTTTATCATCAGAGTCTACTTTCATGCCAGTTGCTTCAGGATTGTCTCCAGTGTCTCCTACTTCAGACCTGAGGCTAGATGGAATCAATCCGGGCTTACAAGATGATGATAATACAGTGATTGCATGTGTGAAGGATGTTAATAGCAAAGAAACAGCTAACAAGCAAGAATCTTCATGTGTTACTAGAGAGCACTCCAACAGGGCAGTTGGAAGTGTGGAAACTCAAGAGAATATCAAAAAGAGTATTCTGCTGCCTTTTAATCCAGTAACAGATAGCCTAACTGCTAATACTAGCAACTGTTCAGCATCCTCTGGAGACCAAGTTCTACATAGTCACCCCAGCAACTCAGTAGGCGCTGAACCGGGAGTTACAACTCTCTGTTCTCACCAGATGACAGGAGAAAGTTCTGATTCATTCACTGTTGTTGATCAAAGTGCAGCTGAACTGCAAAGAATGACTAAAGCAGCTACCAAGCTTCAAGCCTGCTGGAGAGGATTTTACACAAGGAACTATCACCTCCAAGCCAAGGAAGTGCGCTCTGAAATTCGACTAAACAGAATGCAGGAGTACATCATTTGTTTAACTGATGAAATAGAAAAGTAAGTTGAGGTCATGGTGTGTATTTTCAAATCTGAATGGATATAACCAGTGTTCCAGGATATTTCAGAGCAGGTATAAATGGGTCTTGATGTAACTACTCACAGTAGAACCTAGCATTAGTAATATAAAACTGATTACAGCAGAGGATTGCTTCCTGTAAGAAAAGCACAGTTATGCACATAGCTGTTCATATTCTCAAAGTGCCTTCTGTGAGTGGGTTGGGTTAGAATGCAATTTTTTTTCTATTCCTCTATTAGTAGGCCTTGCATGTTTCACTGTATAACCAAAATAGAAATTGCTAAGTGTGGTTTTTTTATTTTTTTCACTTGTCTCCTAGCAATTACAGTCTATAAATGAAGTGTCCGTATTGAGAGTCATTGCTCTGATACTGCTGAAAAGAAGAATTTTCTCTGCCTTGCATGATATGATTTAAAATGTGATTCTGTGCTTGGTTCTGGTTTTGTGCTTTGTTTTGTTGGGTTTTTTTGTTTGTTTGTTTTGTGGTTTTTTTGTTTTGTTTTGTTTTTTTTATCCTGTGAAACCACATTTGGAGGAAGTCATTATTAAAGTTCCTCAATTTGTAAGACATAGTTTGCAGATTTGGTTAATATATTTCTGGATTATCCCAGAAACTGACAGTCTGACAGACTCATTTTCTTTACTATCACAAGCCACAAAAGTTCTGTGAATCAAATTGAGCCTGTGAACTTCTAGAAACTCTCAGTGCTTACACATCATACCTTATATCCAAGTGGTATCATTTAGGAAGAACATAATTTGAACTGAAGGAGCACTATTTTTTCGGTTTTTTTTTTTGGGGGGGGGGGGGTGTGCAGGAAAAGATGAGGAGCTCTCGTTCAGTTTGTAAAAATACACTTAAAGTATTGGCAAGTTGATAAATGTGCTACAGCAAAAGGAAGCAGAATCTTAACATAAGTCTGAAAAAGAAACTTGAAGTCAGCAGCTGGATATTGATGACAAGCCAGACTGCAGTAATGCCTAAATGTTAGGCTCTGTTGTATCTTTCAAAAGTGCAGCTATGTAAGTAGGCATTTTTATGTATTCTTGTTTATCTTGTTGCTGAAATGTTGCTTATTTAAGCTGCATAAATTTGAATGTGTGTTCTTGCAGATTGAGAAAAGAGAAAGAGGAAGACAAGATTCAGAGGCTTGTACAGGAGGAAGCTGTCAGATTTCTTTGGAACCAGGTAGAGAGTTTTAGTCTTCTATTTTTCTGCTTGCATATGAATTTGAAAAGCATTATTTCGTACTGTAGATCCTGAAGAGGTAGTCAGTGTGGTTCATTTTTTCCAGTGATAACTTGGGTAGCTTATTGGAATCTACTTGCTGTGTTGTTTGTTAAATTGGTGTTCTGGGGGAAGATAACACTTGGAAGTATTAGTTGTTGGAACACTAGTTTTGTTACAGAAGGCTGAATTATAGCCTTGTGTGAGGAGGACAAAATGCAAGGGCGCTAAACAAATGTAGCAGAAATGTGAAGAATGCTGTGACTGCTAGATGCCTAAGGCAAATTAAATGGTGTCAAGCTATGTTGCTTATGAGCAACTCATTCTAAAGTAGAAAGGTTAATACATCTTCTAATATGGTATTATTTCAAATATAAGACTGACTTGGATATGAGGAAGAAATTCTTTACTGTAAGGGTGGTGAGTCACTGGAATGGGTTACCCAGGGAAGTTGTGGATGCTCCATCGCTGGCGATGTTCAAGGCTGGATTGGACATAGCCTTGTGTGGCATGGTTTAGTGGGAGGTGTCCCTGCCCCTGGCAGGGGGGTTGGAACTAGATGATCTTAAGGTCCTTTCCAACCCTAACTATTCTATGATTCTATTTTCTTAAGCATGGTTTTTATCATTAAAGCTCCCCATCCTTTCTGTTTTTAAAAGCAGACTCCTTTTTCTTCAGGTTCTTGAAATGGGGGGCTTTTGTGCTCTGTCAGTGTTCGGCATCTAGGGTTAAAAGCCATTTTTTTAACAATGGGAAGACCTCATAGCAACCTTCCAGTATTTGAAGGGGGCCTACAAGGATGCTGGAGAGGGACTTCATTAGGGGCTGTAGCGATAGGACAAGGGGTAATGGGTTTAAACTTAAACAGGAGACATTCAGGTGAGATATAAGGAAGAAGTTCTTTACTGTGAGAGTGGTGAGGCACTGGAAAAGGTTGTGCAAAGAAGTGGTAAAAGCTCCATCCCTGGAGTGTTCAAGGCCAGGTTGGACAGAGCCTTGGGTGACATGTTCTAGGGTGAGGCGTCCCTGCCCATGGCAGGGGGGGTTGGAACTAGGTGATCTTGAGGTCCTTTCCAACCAAAACCACTGATTCTGTATTTTTACTGAAGTGAAAATATAGTTCACTTGGTCTTAAATGTTATACTACTTTGTTGCTGATTGCAAGAAATATTCTAAAAATCAAAGTACTTAGTTGCATTTCATAATGAAATTCTCTCTACTTTACAGGTTAAATCCCTTCAACAGTGGCAGCTTTCAGTGACACAAAATTTAGGTGCCACTTGGCGACCTGGGATCCCGTCAGCCAGTATTTTCTGTCCCTCTGAACCATCTATTCAATCATCCACACTTCAGCAAGAAACCTCAGCAAATGTTAGTTCTGCTTGGTTAGTTCCAGGTAATGACGTTCTTCAAGAAAAGTCTTTTTTGCAGTTCCCAGATTCTGGTTTTCATTCTTCTGCAGCTGATCAGACTCATACTGGTGACTTGTGTAGCTCTGAAAAGAGTTTAACAGAAGGGACTGAGAGCTCTCTTTCAGTGGACACTGTCAAACAATGTGGCAATTCTGTTTCAGCATATTCTTCAGATGTAGAGGATGGCCATGGGGAATGTGGGCAAAGTAAAGAGAGCTCTACTGGTGAGCAGGACAACAGACTAATACAAGAGTATTTGAAATCCGTTCAGCAGCTGGAAGAGGCTGAGGAAGGGACAAATTGCAATTATGAAACAGAGGGTAGATGGCTACAAATTACTGTTCCAGCAGAAAGCCAAGCTGCTTCGTCTGACACCGTCTTTACAGATCTCCCTCAAGATACATCTTCCCCTGTCCAAGGTGAAATCAGTCAGACACCAGACAGCTGCAAACTGAATTCAGGAATAGTAGAAGGAAAGCAAACAGACTGCGATTCTTCGTTTCATATGCTGCATGTTGGAATAGCTGTATAATAGGCTCAGTTTCACAAAGGGCTAGGGATTCCATTTCCTTTCTTTTTCCCATTTGTACAAAATTTACTTTTTGTGTGCTGTTTCAGATTTTGCTTCATGTTATTAATTTATGTTTTAATTAATATTTTATTAATGTTGCTGAGGACTGACACTTACTATGCTAACCTGAAATCAGCAAAGTTCTCAGTGGCAATCATTATGCACTTTATATTCAAACATAAAACTGGTATCCTAACAACTGGCTTCCGTTAAATTAATTCTGAAGGTTGGAGGTGGGGGTAGTGTTTCCTGTAAATTCACATCAGTGAATGTGTTAATAAGTCTTTGAATTTTTTCTGAAGTACAGGATTGAGTTCTTACTTTGCTAAGAGAAGGAAACAAAATAGGAAGAAACAGTCAATGGAGTCAATACAGGCACTGTGTGTATGTATGGATACAACCTGATAATAAAGATGAAAGCAGTTGCCTTTCAGACTCTTTTTGACTTTAGCCAGAGTAGTTTGGTCAGTGTTTCAAGGATTCATTCCATGAAACCAGTGTCCATGTCAGTGACTTTTTGTCACTTAATTAAAACTGCTGGCTAGGAATTGGGTCATTTACATACATACTGAAACAAGGACTACAGGAGGTAAGACCTTGGGAACGTTTGCCCTGGGTTTGAATTTCCCTGCTTTCTCAGGTAAGACTCAAAGTGGAACCAGTAGCAGCTTTTACTAAATAAAGACTTTCAAAAGGGCATATGATTTGGGAACATCATATCTGAGACTGCACTGCTGGGTTACAGTAGGAGACTTGGTGACATATGTTTTGCTTCCACAAGGATGCCAATGTCATTGTGGGATTTGGATCTGCATGGCTTTCAAGACACTGTTGTGTTTGATGGATCACAACTACTTCTATCTACAGGTATAAATATGCAAATGCCATGGCTTTAAACTATTTCTTGTCATCTGTGTCGAGTTTTCTGTTTGTTTTTTTTCTCTGTATTTCTGTTATTTGATATTGTAATTAGATGTGGATAAAAAGTTGTGTTTCTTCCCTATTGGCAAATGCACCAAGTTACCTAGGTTATGCTTTCCATTTAAACACTGGGCAAAGCAATAGGGTTTGTACCTTGCCTAGCCATTGCTATCTTGGTTTTGTTGGGTTTTTTTTTTCAATGGAAGAAAATCAGGTATCTCAGTGTACCGCTGAAGTGGCAAGGGAAATCTGTTTTGCTACGTAATTTGTGATGGACACTAGTAAAATAAGAGGTGGTGTTGTGACTTCTAGGGGTCCGTTCAGTTTGCTAATGCTGCATTTTGCAATGTGTACTGGAAGGCCAGTGTTTCAGTAGTTTGCTAATACTCACTTCTTCAATATAAAGGCATGTGCATATTCTAATTCTCTGAATCCACAGGTTAACTTTCTGGTGCTATGGTGTCATCATTAAAATAAACTAGTGCTGTTTTTAAGTGACTTTTATGGCCACAGTACTATGTAAAGTAACTTAATTTTTGTAAAAGCTTTGGTTGCTTGTCTGTTTTGGGTTCTGAGGTGAAATTTACCACTATTCAGGAGTTTGGCTTAAGACCTCAAAATAGCCTTTATTTAGAGTATAAATAGTGTATTGGACTTGTGCCAACTATCTGACAAGTGGTGAAGTTCACCTTGGAAGAATAAAGCTTGCCTTTGTATATAGAGTACCCATCATCTCTTTTTCCCCACCCCCAAAAAAGTAAGGTCTAGAGCGCTGACTTCCCTAAAGAGCTGTTGCTGCAGTCAAGCTGAGATTCGACTGTACCCTTGCATAAGTGTTTAAGAAAAACAAACAGCTGAGCTGTTAGATTCTTAATGTGCTATCTTTCTAACTCAGTCTAGTTACATGTTTGTAGCATAACCCTATTCATACTTAGATCTTAGAGCATTAGTGTGCTTGTGTATTAAAAGTGGTATAGGTGCTGCATTAATGTATCACAACATCTAAATAACTGGTATTAAGAAGCGTGTAGTCTATATGATCATACCCTTGTCCTCTGAAGATTTTCAGCTTGAATTTTAATCTGCCATGCTTGGAGATGCCTGCAGTTCGTAGGAATTGGCTCAAAAAAATCTCATGTAAACTTTTAAGGAGACTTTCTTTTGGGTTTTTGAAAGAGAAATTATTTCTGTCTGTGAAACGGGCCTCTTTGGGGCAGTGGTCAGGTGTAATAAAACTAAGTTCTTTTTCATGGCGTAGTGCTGTATTAGCACGTGCAAGACTTGGCAGAAACTAGACCACTGTCTGGATAAAAATGTTTTACTTACTGAAGACAGTGAGGGACCATGTATATTTTGCTATTTTGTATTATTAGAAGGAGGAGATACAACTTTAATTTTGGAAGTGTCAAAGGGGGAAAAACTTGGTAAAACTTAATTTTTTATGGAAGCCCTAGATGTTTCTTGACATTTCCTCTTTTGTAAGGGCATGCATACACGAACACAAGACAACTTATTTTAGCTGATGACTAAGTCAACTGTTGGCTTTTTTTTAACTTGTAACCTGCATATCCAAAAGTGATTTTTATGAAGGTACAGCAAAGTGTGTACAAACATATAATCAGCTTTATCATACACCTTTGGGGAAGCTGTGCAGTATGATTTTCTGATGTTCTGAAACCTTGAATGTGTAGAAGCTGAGTTGCCTAGATATACAAAAATCACAAAGAATTATGAAGTCTGGTAGTAGTTTTTACAGGGCTAAATGTAATTAGTTTGTATATACAGAAGGAAAGCTTGTCTGTTGTATTTTTGTCCAGGGTTGATGCAAGAGATTTCTAATGGTTATTTCTCAAGCAGTGTTGTCAGCTCTGCTTTAAGTACAGTTCAAGCACTTTAATTATCTTCAGAAAAATCAGCTAAATATAGCTCAGATTAACTATTTCAGTTGTGCCACGCAAGTAGTTTTGCCCCAAATGAGGTGGCTGGCACATGCAAACCCTTTTCAGCTAGTCTATGGCAGAAATTACTTTTGCTTTATTTCCTAAAGGTAAGGACCTGGAGGAAGGTGGGAATGCATTTGTGTTTTCAGGTTTAGTCTGTGATGGTAATACCAGCTGCTTTATGATTGCTATTCCAGTTTTCTCCTGATTATTTTTATAGTTTATACATTTTAGTCTTGTGTAATGAAGAATTCATTTTTTTTCTACTGCATGCAATATAAATATTTGATAGATATTGTTCTAGATGGTATTTGGAAAGGTAGAAGAATATCATGAAAGCAGGCCTGTTCGCATTTCGTATTTCAGGTTTACTTTAAAGTACTTGGTTTGTATTATCTCCTCTGTGTTAGATAACTTTGTTACAAAAGAATACCACAGAGCATTGTCTTATTAACAGCAAGTAAACTTCTCTTTCTGCCTCTACCGTGAGCTGAGCTTAATGGTCACAACTGGTTTTAGTACCATAATATGTCATTTAAATGAATGAGAAATTTAGCTTCTGAATGAAAGCAGCAACTGTGATGTGGTGTTTGTGTTTTGGTGGGGTTGTTTTTTTTTTTTTTTTTTTGTTGGGTTTTGTTTTGGTGGTGGGTGTTTTGGGTTTCCTTTTTTGACTGTTCCTGTGTAGTGCTATTTTATAAGCAAAGAATGATGTGTGGCAAGGATGGAATTTTTGAAATGAACCGAATATTGGCCTAACTCTGCTTTTATTTCCTTAAAAGAAGTAGGGTCCTGCTTAAGTTGAGTCTTTGTGAACTGGCTGTCTAAATTGGCATTTTATCATATTTACATCTTCAGAAAAAAATTCTTGCTAGAAAGCAAGAAGACATTAAGACTGAAAAATTCATTTTGTTGCTCCTAAAACACAAATATCTTTCAGCAAATACTTGAGGAATTCCTTGTTAAAATAAACTGCAGAAGCCTGTTTATAGTCAGGTTCCTTACACAACCATAGGTTCTACTGATTGCATGCAGCAATTTAAATAGTGCACTTAGCAGCCAGTCTGCATGTATATAAAAAAAACAAGTTTGGGGTTTTTTTCCTGAATAATGTTTGTATCTTATTTGTACCTGCTTGCAAGTTGTTCCTGGCTTTTATGAAGTTGTGTATATTGTCTCAAGAACTCCAGTCTTAAATTTCTACTTGTATCTTCACTTCTTGTTCATCAAACACATTGCTACATTCCTTTGACGCTACCTGGCTACTTTTTAACTGGACTTGAAGTTGCAGTGTGTCTCTCACAGATACACTTTCTCCTGAGAGGATGGAATTGTAGCGTTTAGCGGAGTGTCCCAATGACAATATAATGTAAAAAAGCCTGGTCAGTTCCCCTGCTTTTAGCTAGTGGGAGAGAGGCTCTTTCCTGTTCTATTAATTTTTCTTTCTTTTTTTTTTTTTTCTTGAGAACTGTGTCACCCAAATAAATAAGAATCAAGCATTTGTGAAGTCTTTTTTTTTTTTTTTTGTAGTTACAGGGGTGGTTTTCTTTTTTGTGGTTTTTTTTTTTTTTTTTTTTTTCCTCAGTTTGGCTTTCTAGGACAAGAGAAAACGCTTTCTATATGCCTGCCAGAAAGTTGGGGCTGTCTTATTTTTAAGTGCTTTCTTTATGTCAGTAATGGCAAAAGCACAGGATCCTTTACTTGCAAAAGCATAAAATAGTGTTTATCAGGAAGGGTGCTTTATCTCCTAGTAAGTGCCACGCTCACGGTAAGAAACTACTTTTCTGGCTTCATTACATGTACAAGTATATGGGACAAATTCACTTGTAGCATAACTCTACTGAACTAGATTTTGTTGAGTCTTTCACAGTAGTGTTCTACCTCTAATCTAGAATCTGAAAAATGAACAATTAGGTGTTGATTTGTCTTTCTACTTCTCACTATTTTCTGTGAAGAATGGCAAGTGGTTAAACTGGTGCAGTTGATATATTTTCTATGAGTGTTTACATTTCTGGATTTGTTTCTTAAATATTTTGTTTGTACCTCTGAGTTTTGAAATTCAAATAAATTATTTGTAGATTTATTGGAATTAACTTGTACTTTGGCCTGACTCTTATAGCTAATAGTGTCTTGCAATTGGAGGGCTCTTTTAGAGATAGAAAGTTTAGAAATACAAACCAGTGATGACAAGGTAAGCATTAGCATTCCTCACTTTTTACAGCTGAGGCATCTAATGGCCCACTGTTTCAGGGTTGAAGACAGTAAAAGTGTGGAAGTGTACTTGAAATTTATACCCAAATTGATCAGTAAAAAATACCACTGAAATTGGTATTCATGATTTCCAGTCCTTTGTTTATGTCACTGGCTGTATCTTCCATGTTCTTAATTCCCTACTGTGTTTAAATTAAAAGATGTGGCAGTATTCTGTACAGAGCTTTCTAGAGACTAGATTAAGGCTGTGGGCTTATCAAGAGAAATATAATCTCAAAGCATGTTTTTCCCTCTTCTACTATTTTGATTTGGTCAGATACCTGATGTCTGTTTAAATGAAGACTAATTTCAACTTAAACAGTCCAGCAACTCAGGCATTCTAGGTAAGTTGGGGTTTACTGCAGGACAGTCATCCCAAAGGTGGAAAAAAAAAAAAAAACAAACCCAACCACAACCAAACATCCCAACCAAACAACACCCCCCAAAAAAACAAACAAAAACCCCAAAACCAAAACAACTTTGTTTTGCTTAACTTTTACTTGACACAGGGAGGTTAGTGGTAGTTTCAACTCTTTACTATGTGTTTCCACTTCATTATGCTGAAGAAGTTAGCTAAGGTTAGTGAGAGTCTTCTTCCTCTTCTGTGGAGATATTTGAAAGACAGAAATAGGCATAGCTAAAGTGCCTTCAAGTCTTGAAAGATTAATCTTGAAGTAAAGCCCTTAAAGCTGTACTATTAGGTTTAAATGCTGTAGTTTGTAGGGTTAGTAACCATGACACTTCAGGAGATCAGGTTGAAGGTCCCTCTTGTCCCTGTTTCCAATCCATGTTTGTAATAAGATCAGACATTAAAATCTTTGGTTAGAGTTGAAAGATAAAGGGATACATCTAGTGGACACACCCACTTTTGTTCAAATGGAATTATATTTAAATTTTTGGGGTGAAATCCTTACATATGTTAGGAGCTGAGTTTCTGTTTTGACAGGTTGAAAACCTCCTTTTAATTCTGTATAAGATTATAGAATCATATACTAGTTATGGTTGGAAAAGACCTTAAGATCATCTAGTTCTAAACCCCTTGCCATGGGCAGGGACACCTCACACTAAACCATGCCACACAAGGCTCTGCCCAACATGGGTTTGAACACCGCCAGCAATGGAGCATTCGCAGCTTCCCTGGGCAACCCATTCCAGTGCCTCACCACCCTTACAGTAAAGAACTTCCTTACGTCCGATCTAAACTTCCCCTGTTTAAGTTTTACATGGTTACCCCTTGTCCTATCACTACAGTTCCCAATGAAGAGCTCCTCCCCAGCATCCTTATAGGCCCCCTTCAAATACTGCAAGGCTGTTATGAGGTCACCACACAGCCTTCTCTTCTCCAGGCTGAACAGATATAACTATCTCATCCTATCTTCATATGGGAGGTACTCCATCCTCGTGGCCCTCCTCTGGACTTGTTCCAACAGTTCCATGTCCTTTTGATGTTGAGGACACCAGAACTGCACACAATACTCCCAAGTGAGGTCTCACGAGAGCAGAATAGAGGGGCAGGAACACCTCCTTCAACCTGCTGGTCATGCTCCTTTTGATGCAGCCCAGGATACGGTTGGCTTTCTGGGCTGCAAGCACACACTGCTGGCTCATGTTCAGTTTCTCATTGACAAACACCCCCAAGTCCTTCTCTGCAGGGCTGCTCTGAATCTCTTCTCTGCCCAACCTGTAGCTGTGCCTGGGATTGCTCCCACCCAGGTGGAGGACCTTGCACTTGGCATGGTTAAACTTCATCAGGTTGGCTTCTGCCCACCTCACAAGCATGTCAAGGTCCCTCTGGATGGCATTCCTTCCCTCCAACAGATCAACCAAACCACGCAGCTTGGTGTCATCGGCAAACTTGCTGAGGGTACATTCAATCCCGCTGTCCATGTCACTGACAATGATGTTGAACAAGACCTGTCCCAACACCGATCCCTGAGGGACACCACTCGTTACTGGTTCCCAGCTGGACATTGAGCCATTGAGCACAACTCTTTGCGTGCAGCCCCCCAGCCAGTTCTTTATCCACTGAGTGGTCCACCTATCAAATTGATGTCTCTCCAACTTAGAGACAAGGATGTCATGTGAGACAGTGTCAAATGCTTTGCACAAGTCCAAGTAGATGACGTCAGCTGCTCTACCCCTGTCCATCAGTTCCGTATTCCCATCATAGAAGTCCACCAGATTGGTCAGGCAGGATTTCCCCTTAGTGAAGCCATGCTGGCTGTCACCAACCACCTTGTTGTTTTTCATGTGCCTCAGCATGCCTTCCGGGAGAATCTGCTCCAAGATTTTGCCAGGCCCAGAGGTGAGGCTGACTGGTCTGTAGTTCCCTGGCTCATCCATTTTCCTCTTCTTGAAAATGGGGGTTATATTTCCCTTTTTCCAGTCATCGGGAACTTCACCTGACTGCCATGATTTTTCAAATATGATGGACAGTGGCTTAGCAACTTCATTCGTCAGCTCCTTCAGGACCCGAGGATGGATTTCATCAGGTCCCAATGGTAGGTGAGGTATTTTTTCCCTCCACTCAGGTGTTACTGCGTGAAAACTAATTTTTCTCTTTTGTATTGAAACAACTGCAGAAGCACAAACCACTGTGTCCAAGTGTAGCTTGCATCAGCACATCACTGATTACAAGCGTAGTACTGTGTTTGTGAAGGATCTGTGGTGATGAAATGTATCAATTTAGGGTGTAGGTAGAAAGTATTACTTTGGCCTTCATGGGACAGCGCACAGATTCTGACAGACTAAAGCATGGGTTTCCTCAGCTTTACCCATGTAATGACTGAGAATGGCAGAGCTCATTCTCATTTCCTGTCTATAGCCTGGCACAGGTTTTGCCTATACATGAGGATATTTTCAGACATGTCTTTGGTGACATGATCATAACTTGTGGATCTGGAAAGGTGCGTATGACTGCCACAAGTCTTGCAATCCAGCATGCTCCTTGGCCTGGGAGCATCTAGACCAATGGAGTGAACATGCTTCCCTTGATAATTGTGCCTGTTGTCCTAGTGGGGACTGCTTCAGGATTGCTCAGAGGATGCTTTATTGCACAACCTAGGTTGTTTCTGGTAGAATTTGTGAATGTGAGAGCTTTGTGATTGCTTGAGTCTATCCCATTTTTCCTTTCCGAGAACCTGTTTGCCTGATGTCATGATTTAATCCCAGCTGGCAACTAAGCACTGCACAGCTGCTGCTTACTTTGCACCACTGGGACAAGAGAATTGGAAGAGTAAAAGTGAGAGAACTTATGGGTTGAGATCAGGACAGCTTAATAAGTAAAGCAAAAGCCAAATACAGATGCAAAGCAAAACAAGGAATCCATTTCCAACTTCCCATCTGTAGGCAAGTGTTCTGCCATCTTCAGAAAAGCAAGGCTTGATCATGCATAACAGAAAACAAACACCATCACACCACATGTACCCCCTTCCTTCTTCCACTCCCAGCTCTACATGTTAAGCATGACACCATATTGTCTGGAATATCCCTTGGATCAGCTGGGGTCAGTTATCCCAGCTGTGTCCCCTCCCAACTCCTTGTGCACCCCCAGCCACTTGCTGGTGGGGTGAGAGGCAGAAAAAGCCTTGGCTCTGTGCAAGCACTGCTCATCAGTAACAGAAGCATCCCTGTGCTACTAACATTGTTTTCCAAAACACAGCCCCATACTTGTTACTATGATGAAAATTAACCCAAGCCAAAACCAGCACAGCTGCTCTTTCTCCTAATGTGCGAGACATCAGTGACCAAGGAAGAAATAGAGGAAAATTGTGTACTGGATGCCCAAATTAAACCAGTCATATCCTTTAACTTCCAAGACTCTAGAATTTGTCTGTGAAAACTGGGAAGCCCATGATCATGTAGGATGCCCTGGAAAATGTAAAATATGTGGCACACTGTGTTGAAACTGTTCATGTGTTGAGCTGAAAGCAATAACCCATTACAAAAGCCTAAACAATTCTCAATGTAGGGTTGTGAGGAACAGTGGTCTAGCAGCCAGGGCTGTTTCATTAGCATTCTGCTGAACTGCATTCAAGCAGCAGGCTTTGTGATGTCTCTTCCTGACCATTTTTCTTACACCAGCTGTAGTTCTCCAGTCCCTTGAAAACTTGCAGCATGTTTTCTGGTGTGGGAAATGCATGGAAAATGAGCTGAGGGGATTACCAATGCTTATATGTATAGAGGCCATGGGACCTGAGAAGAAATAGGATGTGCTGAGAAATTCTACAGCCTGAACTCTCTTTTCTTCCTTCCATCATTAGCTCCTACAGCCCCTTCAACTTAAAATTAAAGGCAAATGCACATACTACTAGTAGAGCTTGTGTTTTCAAGAACCACCCTACAACTGTCTTGTAGTGCTGAGCTCCCTGAGGTAGATTTCATTTACTTGTCCTCTCCTCATTGTGGCATTGTTCCTAATTTCAATACTACTTCTACAGCATGTTGGCTGCCCTTTTGGTCTTTGATTCTCTGGCTTTACTAGCAGATACTGAGAAACTTAAGCACATGGAGTAGCTATTCTTTTGCTAGCAGGTGACCTTTCTCACCTGCTTTCTCATATTCATAATTGCCTGTTTCATTCCCTTCTATGGCGTGGCACTGTCAATGTCAATCTTTTCTTGTTCTGCTTATATAGACAGATGGCTTTTAATTCTTGACTGACACTGGTGCCTGTTGGACTTTTGCTTTCTATCTCTATCAAGTAATTACCAGTGTAATGTGTGGAAAAGAGAAGGAAAACAGAAGCAAGATCACTTAACTTGTTCAAAATAGGCTGATGGAGATGAAGGCAGGAGATGAGTAAGCATTTAATATTTTTAATGGCTAAAATATTATGTTCACAGGACTATTTCAGCTGCTCCGTCTCTGTTCCTGGTTTTAAGCAAGTCAAGTATTTCTTCCTAAAACTAACACTGAGCCTTTAAGCTGTACACATGCAAACACCTGCTAGCAGGTGAACGCTTTGGAGAGAGGCATTCCCAAACTTACGTGGTGTTTACAAGTGATGGCAAATTCAGTTGCAGATGACCTGTTATCACATTGAAGGTACCCCTCAGCTCTGGTGCAGCATGCTAAATCCAATGCTGACTGCATGCCGCTCCTTGAGCATTTTGAAGCCCTGCCTCTAATGCAGCTGGCTTTGCCTAACACTGCTGTTCTGTACCTGTCTCCCTAGCTCAGCTGCGGTAGCTGGCATGTGGGCCAGCCTCTCCCTCCTTCATAACCTTCTCTCTGTTCCACGCCCGCTTCCTCGCATATTCACTTCAGGATCAGCAGACTGAGACCGATGTTCCTATCAGAGCCTTCTCTCTTGTCTGGGGGTGCAGATGGGGAGCATCGTGATGCCACCTGCACTTTGTACCAGCCTTCCCGCATCCTGGTTTCTTTGGCTTCACCCACTGTGACTCAAAACGTTACAGGGACTTTTATTTCTCTCTTTCATCAGTAACTAATGCCCAGCGGCGGGTGTGTGCGGTTTTACGGTTTTCCTTCCTCACACGATCACTGTTTTCAGTGCAGTTGAACATCGCCAGCGCTGCAGAACCCCGCCAGGACCAGGTCCAGGTTCAACCAAGAGTTTCCCCTGCTGGTGCCGGGTGTCTCGGCCGCGGCCGGCGCTCGCTCCCCAGGCCGGGGCCGCAGCCCAGGGGAGGGGCTGTCAGGGGCAGTGGTTGGCGGGGCGGGACCGGAGGGCGGAGCGACGGCGGCAGCCCTAGGCGTCGGGGTGGGGCGGCAGGCGGGGCAGCTGAGCCGATGGGTATACGGCCAGCCGCCTCCGGTGCGGGGGTGAGGCCGCTGCTCGGCCCGGGGGAACGGCTGCTGCGGTGAGGGGGCCTGGGGTGCCGGCGGCGTGCGGGGGAAGGGGCGGGGGAAAACGTGGCCGGGGAAGCGGAGTGGTGGAGGGACAGCAGCGGGGCGGAGGCGCCGCAGGGAGGCCCAGCAGCCTCGGGCGCGGGGGCCCGGCTGAGGTGAGGGTTCGGAGGTTGGCGGGTGTCTGCTGGGAGCCCCGTTTCCCGCTGCTGGGCCCGCCCTCACCGGCGCGCTGCTGGTATCGCTCGAGCTTTCTGTCGGCGGCGACTGGAGGTGCTTCCTGCCCGTGCAGGGGCCGCCCGCCGAGGGGTGCCAGGCGCTGTGGCAGCTGGAGGCCGGCTGGTCCTGGGGCGTGTGCCCGGGCTGCTGCGCGGGCTGCCCAGCCGAAGCCGTGGTGCGCTGCTGGAGGAAGAGCGAGAGAAAAAGCGCTTCCGAGGCAGTAAAATACAGCTTTACCATTTACATCGCCAGCGGCAGTGTTTCCCGCTGGCTGCTTTTTGTCTCCTTCCCCTCATCCCTTACTAGCGGGCGAGGACCCAGGCAGCGCTCACAGTTTGGTGTGGAGCAGCCTTCTTTTCCTAGAGCAGAGCAGCTGTACGGATCTGCCGCAAAGCCTGAGCTCTGGCGAGCGACCGGCGCTGACCTCTGAATGTCAGCCCCGCTTTCTGGGGAGCAAGGCTGAGTTGGGAGAAACAGTGTCGCGAATCCGGTTTTCTGTGGCTGTGTCAAGCCTAGAAACCTTGTGCCTCAGCGAAATGGGCTCGGCGTCGCCGGTTAGCAGCTTGTCTGCCTTAGCGGTTTGCGTGACCGCTCTTTGAAGTAGTTGCACTGATACGTGCTTTTGTAATGCTGCTGGCTTCGAGAAGTACCGGGATAGAGAGCTGGTAAGACTTAACGACTTGGAGAAAAATCCCCAACCCCCAAACCCACTGAACCAAACCCAAAAAGCCAATCCTGAGCATGAGAGAACTTGAATACTATTCATAAAAATGTCACTGAGCTGGTTTTTATTTTTAACCTTAGGCAAAAATGTGGTATCTAATAACAGCATAGCTGAGAGGGGTAATGCTTGATAATTAATAGAAGAAAACTCAAAGGTATAGGACTGAAGTTAAAAGAAATTAAAATACTTAACACCCCAACCACCCCACCTCCAGGTTAGCATAGAAATAAAACTAATTTTAAGGGTAAGGAGTCTTAACTGCTATCTTATTTTTTGTTACTGCAAGCAAACCATCAGTATGTGAGATTTGCTTAAATATTTGTGTGTGTGCATATATATATATATATATATATATATATATATATATATATATATATATATATGATTTTCCCCCGGTATTGTTTCCAAGGTTATTTTTGGCCTTTTGTGCGGATAGCTTCAGAAGATCTCCAAGAATAGGGTAAGAAGCTAAGGCTTTTTTGGTGTACTTGCATGCTTCCATTATGTGAAAAATGAACTAGATCAATAATTCAGGGATGATGAAACTGGAAGTATGTTAAGGCCTTTAGTATAAAGAAAGCTCTAAACCTGTACATGTGAATGTTTTAAAACATGTTTACAGAAACACAGAAAATTTTGAACAAAAACTTTTGAAAAAAAATACGTGGTACTAGCTTCTGTGGTCCATTTAGGTCTGTGAAACTGCATTGCATTAATTTTCAGTGTCCTGTGCTTTTCAGTAATATTCAGATAATTCTTAGGAAATTGGAAATCTAATTTTTCTCTAGTGTATTTGCTTCTGTTCCTCAGATGGTCATCTATGGCCTTAAATTATGATTTTAATGTATTTAGGTATATTCATTGGCAGTTATGATTTAAAACTTGAGTTGGTATTTTCTACAAATTTAATACCTTATATTAGCACAGAGCTGTTTCAACAATGAAATTTTGTTTCATTTTATCAGTTTGATGCTTTTACTTTAATGGATGTCTTGCTCTTTCAAAGCTTGTTCATCAGTCAGAAATACAATCTGTAATTCAGCAAAGCATTTGAAGTTATAATCCCTATAATCCCTGTAAAGCAATTTGATGTGGGTCTGTTTTGAGACTGTCCTTGTTACACGAGTAATATATTTCAGTTTTCTATCTTTACTTTCATTCAGATTCATTAAATAATGAATGATTTTGTTAGCTAATTTTGATATTTAATGTATCATTACTTCAAGACCAGGTTGGACAGAGCCTTGGGTGACATGGTTTAGTGTGAGGTGTCCCTGCCCCTGGCAGGGGGGCTGGAACTATATGATCTTAAGGTCCTTTCCAACCCTAACTACTCTGTGATTCTATGATTTTACACAACTTTCTTCATATAGTCTTAATAAATAGTATAATTTTTGGTTATACTATTTATAGAAAATTATATAAAATTTATCTAATAATTTGATTATACTAAATGATCTTAAGGTCCTTTCCAACCCTAACCATTTCATGATTCTATGTTGTTACATTTGTGGATGGTTGTATGAGTAACGTTGCTTTGTTAATATTACATTTGAAGTGATTGGTATCTTTTGATTGTTTCTTCTTGCCATTTGTTGTCTGTTTCCAAGTTTAGAGCTTCTCCTTCTGCAAGAATGGCCCCCTTTTTGCTTGTAATATGACCGCCTCAAAATTGTCCCTCTAGAAAAGAAGGAAGATCTGAGTCAAACTGAACAAGTAATAAGCTGTAAGAGCTCCTTTTCAGCAGTTAAGTCTGTGATTTCATGATAGATCAGCTACTGGGAAACCTCAAGGAATATATTTCATGAAAGTTAAATTTCATTAAAAGCATGACTACTATTATATTGTATTAAAGGAAAAATATAAACAAAAGAAACAAAACCCCGCACCTTGCTTTTTTCACAGAAGTTTACTTTTTTACCATTAGAGCTACATAAAATTTCATGATGTAAAAGGAATGATTAAAACCCCCAAAACAAATCAACAAACCAAACCAACCAACAGAGGGAGGGTGTAGTTTAATGTTATAGAAATTTTTGAGTTTTAATGCATTCAACTCTGATATTCCTTTTCAACTCATAGGTGAAAAATATCTTTTGCCTATCCAGACTTGCTTTAGACCTTACTCATAGAATCATAGAATAGTTAGGGTTGGAAAGGACCTTAAGATCATCTAGTTCCAAACCCCCTGCCAGGGGCAGGGACAGCTCCCACTAAACCATGCCACACAGGCTATGTCCAGTCCAGCCTTGAACACCACCAGCGACGGAGCATTCACAACTTCCCTGGGTAACCCATTCCAGTGCCTCACCACCCTTACAGTAAAGAATTTCTTCCTCATATCCAGTCTAAACTTCCCCTGTTTAAGTTTGAACCTGTTACCCCTAGTCCTCTCACTACAGTTCCTCATGAAGAGTCCCTCCCCAGCATCCCTATAGGCCCCCTTCAGATACTGGAAGGCTGTTATGAGGTCTCTACACAGCCTTCTCTTGTCCAGGCTGAACAGACACAACATTCTCAGCCCATCTTCATACGGGAGGTGCTCCAGCCCCCTGATCATGCTCGTGGCCCTCCTCTGGACTTGTTCCAACAGTTCCATGTCCTTTCTATGTTGAGGACACCAGAACGGCACACAATACTCCAAGTGAGGTCTCATGAGAGCAGAGTAGAGGGGCAGGATCACCTCCCTTGACCTGCTGGTCACACTCCTTTTGATGCAGCCCAGGATACGATTGGCTTTCTGGGCTGCGAGCGCCCACTGCCGGCTCATGTTCAGTTTCTCATCAACCAACACTCCCAAGTCCTTCTCTGCAGGGCTGCTCTGAATCTCTTCTCTGCCCAACCTGTAGCTGTGCCTGAGATTGATCCAACCCAGGTGGAGGACCTTGCACTTGTCATGGTTGAACTTCATCAGGTTGGCATCAGCCCACCTCACAAGCGTGTCAAGGTCTTATTGGAAACTCTAATCAGATAAATGGTCCAAACCCATAAGTCTTGGTCTTGTGATGGCCAGATGGTGGTTGTGTGGCCTAACAAGTAAACAGGGTGGTTGTTGTTTCTTCAGGTGTTTTGGTTGCCAGAAAGTAATCTTACACTTTTCTTTTGCTTTTTTGGTGAAACTGGCTTTATGATGAGGTTTTTACCTCGACATGCCCAAGAGAATTAAATAACATAATCACAGAATCAACTAGGTTGGAAAAGACCTTTAAGTTCATCAAGTCCAGCTGTTACCCCAGTATTGCCAATACTCCCACTAAAACATGTCGCTAGGGCCCTCTTCTACATGGTTTTTGAACACTTCCAGGGATGGCGATTCCACCACTTCCTTGGGAAGATGTTCCAATTCCTGGTCACCCTTTTGGTGAAGAAATATTTCTTAATATCCAGTCTAAACCTCCTGTGATGCAGCTTGTGGCCATTACCTCTTGTCCTGTTGCTTGTTACTGGGGAGAAGGGACCAGCTACCTCTTCGCTCCAGATAGTACTATTCAGAATAATGCCACAAAAATCTGTCTTAACAGTTTTATTGTATCCATTGTTGCTGTGCACAGTTCTGCTGTTTATATGCTTTCAGCATTAAACTTGACTTCTATTAATATTTTGGGGCTTAATATAATTTTTGTAAATGCATTTGCAGGAATGAAGCAGAAGTCACCTGAATTCTCTTGTGCACTACTGAGACAAAATGACATTCATGTTTGCTGTGAATGGAAGTCATGGCAGCACCTAACATGGGAGGGAGAGGCATGAATGGACAATGTGGTGTGGCTCGTTCAGATTGCAGATCTTCTGCCTGCTTATGGCAGTACTGGCTGTTGTGGTGCTGGTCCACAATTTTTTTCAGTTAGAGGTAAGTGGAGCCTGTTTCTTCTCCAAGAGGGCTTGAGCAACATTATTCCTCTAAGGTTAGAATTGTGACTGATGGCATTTAGATACCACTTGGGATCACAGAAAATTCAAAATGGAAGTGATGTCTGGAGGTATTTAATCCAACACCCCCCTCAAAGGGCTAATTTGATTAGTTAGCTTGGATTGCACAGGGTATTGCTGAGCTGTGTTTTGACAGTCTTCAAGGATGGTCAGGTTTCACAACCTACCTAGGCAGCTTGTTGCAGTGTGGCACCTTTCTCATGGTGAATAATGCTTCTCTTATGTACAGATGGAAATTGTTTCTTGTCCTGTTAGTGTGTCTGATCCCAGTTCCTCTGTAGCTTCCCTTTAGGTAGTGAAAGACTGCAGTTAGATCCCCTCTTGGTCTTCTCCAGACTTCAAAAAAAACCAAACCAAAAAAAAAAGTCTGGTTCCCTTTCTGTCATGTACTCCGTTTCCCTAATCATCTCAGGGGTTCTAAGCCAGCCTCACCAGTATGACTGTGGTATGGGGGTGTCCAAAAACCAGACACTGTATTCTAGGTATAGCTTCACCAAGGCCAAGCTGAGGGAAATTATAACTTTGCTTGATTTTTATGCTTTTGTTATGCTTTTGTTAATTCACTGCTACAATGCTATGCTGTTGACACATGATCAGTTTGCTGTCCGCAGGAATCCTTAGGTCTTTTTCTGCAGAGCTGTTAGCTAGCTAGTTGATCTCCAGTTTGTACTGCCTTTTCCTTTTCCCCTATGCTGTGTTAGACTTGCGTATTTACTCATTTTACTTACCCCTTTAATGCAGTGGTACTTTCAAAGTACATTAGTGAGTAACGCCAGACTTAAAGTCAAGACAGATTAAATCGCCAAGGCCCTGTTCTAGGGAACCTTGAAGGCTGACCCTGCCCATTGGCTGCCTGCTTGGCCAGACTATTCAGTGCAGCATTTGGTGGGTGAGCATTAATGCTCAGCCTGACACCTTGTTAAATTATAGGTGCCTTTTATGTGTGTTAGCCAATCAATAATTGCTTAATGTTTTGTTTTTGGTTTGTTTGGGGGTTTTTTGGGTTTTTTTTATGCCAAGTCTTTTTTTTTTTTTTTTCTTCTTTCCTGGCTAGTGATGCCCAAATGAAATGATCCGAAAGAGGGGCTATAAAATCCCCTCTCATCCCCAAAAAGGTAAAGCTGAATTGGAAGAGGTAATGATAAGGGCAAGGAAAATGTCTGAGTAGTCTAAAATCACCAGTGATGCAGGATCAATAACTAAAGAATGAATGTTTCCTATTCCCATACTAGTGAAGACATTAAATAAGAAATGCAGATGCCGAATTCAAATGAAGCAGGGGTGGTTTTTTATGGATTGCATCAAAGCTGCAGAAATCCTTGCAGTAAGACCGTAGTTGCTAAATGCATATACTAGAAAACCTGCATGAATTCACAGAACATAAATTCTTTAGTGGATCTTCAAGATGTCAGCTCTAGTTTTTGAGACATCTCTAAGCCACAAAGTGTCAGAAACATGAGGAAATATCACAGCATGTTTGGCCTGTATTCTTTTCTCACATATCTGCTGTTGGAAACTGCTGGAAATCAAAATACTGTGTTTGATGGACTTTTCTTTTGAGCTAGCATGATTATTTTTGTGTTAACACAGAAGTTAGATTTTTTTTGGTATCTCTTTCTGTGTTTTTTTGGTTTTATTCTCCCCCATCCTCACCCCCAGGATATTACATGCAGAACATTGTTGGTATTTTGAATCTTAGACTATTTGTTTTTTTTTTTTTTTCTAAAAACCTTACATTTCTTAGAAAAAGGGCTTTTGCAGAGCTTGGAGAGTGAAATTAAAAATGCAGTATGGGTGTTCACCCTCTAGTCATGATTAAGTATCCATGTGGCTTTGATCTTTACACATCTCACATTCCAAACTCAGTTAAGAATTGTGTTACAGGTAAATCTTTTTGGTGTAACATGCAACTCTAACCCCTTTTGTTGTCTTGACTTTTCTGAATGGATCTTCTCTGATATTTGTCTGTGTCTTTGGCACAGCTTTCCAGGCAATCTAGTATAGGTGTTTATGCTGATTCTTTTCAGCATAGGGATCAAAGCCTTTTCCAGCTTAGAACATTTTCACAAAATATCTGTAACCAAATCTGTTCAGGCTCTGGAAGGAGGACTTATTGTTGAAAATGTATTTGTAAATGCATCAAACATGCTTCTCATCCCCAAATAATCTAATATAGCTGGCTGAGCTAAAGAGCTAAGGCACTTATCAGGTAGCTCCCAGCTAGTCTCCTTGCTTTTTCTCTTTAGGATTTCATACTTTTTCATGTTGTAATCTTCACTCTTGAATTCTTAAGCAACTAATGATATTCTCTCAACAGTCCTACCCATGTCAGAATTTTACTTTTCTTACCTTGTGTTTAAAAAAGAAAAAAAAAAAAATCAAGCTGTCCACAAAATATCTGCTAGCCTGCTCACTGTTTAATTCAGTTTTTAGTACGGAGTAACTCCTCCCTTGAGGTCCACAGCTGACCACTGCTTAATAGTACCAGAAGAAATGTTTTGGGTGGGTTTTTTTTTGCAAACACAGCTAGACAGATAAAACATTTAACAGTTTAATTTTCCATGAAGTATCAGGTTTGTTGCTGAGGAGCAACATCATACCTGTATGATGCAGGAGAGTTTGTATAGTTGTACCAATTGCCTGTAGAGTGACAGAACCACTTCAAGGCTGGTTGTGAGCATTTTTATTTAAGAGCACTTAGAAAAGAGAGTATATGGGGAGAGAGGCAGTTTCTTGTGTGAGAACTATGTAACAAAGTTTTTTTTATTCTGGCTGCTAAATTGCAGGCGCCTACAAAAGATGACTGTGTCATCTTATTTGGATTATTGCCGGAACATTTGTCTGTCTGGTGATGGCTTTTTAGGACTTGCTTTGACATTTAGAGTGACTCGGCACCCATTCAGTGCTGTGAGACAGTAAAGACAGTGAACTGTTCTCATGCCTTTGTAGGCAACGAATAGGAATGAAGTCCCTGGAGTGTAAAACTAGACAGTAAGATGACTGACTTTTCAGTAATTGCTATTTGTTCAGTTTCATTATTTGTCTGCTGCATAAACTCAGACTGTCTATTGGGCAAACTGGTACTTCCCCTCCACAGATGCCTTTCATGTGGGACTCTCTTGTGGCATTTTCTGCTCTAATATTAGTGACAAATGCAGGTTTACAGCAGTTGTTCTAAACGTACCAGGCCATGCTAAGGGTTACAGCTGGTAGAAGATACTGGGCTTTGAGATGGAGTTATACCTTTTTAACAATTGAAATATTTTTTATCAGCCACCTACATAATCATATTTAACTGAGGACAAGTATTCATGATGAGTCTGACCAAATACCCTGTGACCCTTCTAGAATAAGTGCATAATTGCCTGGGTGGGTCTATATGTTATATCTAAGTTTTGCTTAGTTGGCAGTGAGAATGCTAAAAGCTGAGTAATTGAACTGAAACATTCATTAGTTCTCCTGAAAATACATCTCTTTCCCCCCCCCCCCTTTTTTATGACATCTCTTATGCACCAGGAACAGCTTATGGATTTATTTATGCTTAATTGACATGTAATCCATTCTGTTCTGCCTGTGTGACTTGGCAGAAACCCATTAAATCACTTTGTGGTTACATTTGGTTTCTGGTTAACTTCAGAATGCAGCAAATAAAAAAAATATAAAAAAACTCTGCGGGAGATCATGGACAACACACGCAGATTAATGTAATGAGGCGTTGACAATTTATCGTAACACGCGTGTCGCCTTTTATAGACAGTTTCAAGCTACTAGAACATTCGGTGATAACTGATTGGTTAACGTCTCCTAGCTAAGCGTTAGGAACAAAGTTTCAAGATGCTAGAACACTTGGCTATAACTGATTGGTTAACATCTCTTAGCGAAGTGTTACCAACAGCTTAATGATTGGTTAACTGTAACAGCATATGTTCCAAGGTCCTGGCTCTCAGATTTCTCCCTGCACACCCCGCCCAGCAGCCCTCCATGCCAGCCTCCTCAAACTTCTGCATGTATGTGCCCTCTAGTAACCTTCAGGCAAGGCCTCAAAGCCTTTGGTTTACTACCTCACTAATGTCAAGTAACCGTCTGGATTGCTCACGTGGCCATTCTCAGCCAAATATCTCTCCACAAAACCCAAACAAAAAAATTACACCAAAGAAACAAACAGAAAACTGTCAAGCAAGCACAACAAATAAACTCTTTTGAATTGCACTAAAAATCAAGGCACCATGACTGGAGTATATATGGAAATAAGCAAAACAGGGCAAGTGTTAGAAGTGAATTAAAAGTATTAAAAGTGTATTAAAAACTGAAAGGATCTATGTCATAAAAGAAGAGGACTCTTGAGAAATCTTGAGGAAATGCTCTTCATCTGCCCTACTCAAAGGAATTTTATTTTGTTGGAGTAGAGAGCTCACAGTTCTACATGGGCTCAGTCTGACTTCTTAACTTACAAGAGCCAGAGAGATTTGGAAATATCAGTGAAAGAGCAGGTAGGAAATGGAGTGGGGACAGACTAAGCTATTGATCTGCCTCTGTGCAAACCATATGAATCTATAGGGGTAGGAGAACTTGAGCACGTGTGTGGAGATGAGCCTGGGAAGCACTTAAAAAAGGAAGGTGGTTTAGAAAGCTTTTCTATTCTAGTTGAGGATCTTTGGTATATTGACTCTGACGCTTTCCCTGGAATCTCGAATCTCTATAATATTTTCTCCTGTGAATAGTGTACATGGTGTAGCTTACTCTCACATGTAAGCTGTATTATTGCATTCTGCAATAATGCATGGTCCTCTTTGTGCTTGGGTGAGGGCTGTAAAGATGAACATGGATGTTAGAGAAAGTGGTCCTTCAAGATGTTGATTCAGCTGTGGTTTTACCTTCACAGAGATTTTTTGTTTTTCTCTTCCCCTTGAAGAGTGACTGCGGAAATATTTATGGTATGATCTATTCTGCTTAGTGTGTCATAACCTCAGATGCTGGAGTTGAAGTGACAGTGCTTGTCTGGGACAGTGGCTAAATACAAATGAAGAGTTTTGGCCTTGTGCTTTGCTAAAAAGGCTGTGTAGGAGAATTGTTTTAAAGACAAGGAACTATGTTCTCTGTTTTTTGAATGCATGAGTTTGTTGACTTGGTGTTCTTTGCACCCTTTTCCACTAAAAGATATAGGTATGCCCTTGGAAAGACTTCAGAAAGGCTGGCGAGGCCATGAACGACATTGTATCTCTAACAGAAAGACTGCATTAAAAATCCTCAAGAAATTTACAGATCGTAAAAAATAATGATAGGTCTGTTTTTAAGGCCTTCTTAGATAGCTATCTCTTTTCTGCATCTGAGAGGATTTCTTTTTTTCCTTATTCCCCCAACCTGAAATACCAACCATTGAAGAACCAACTGAAATACAGAAACTGTCTCTTGAGAGTTTCAACAAACCCAAGAATTTATGAAACACACAGAAAAAAATATAACTAACTTAAAAAAATATTTTCATGCATCAGTATTTGTGTTATGTATATGCCTGAGCAAGTGGAAGGAAGAAGTTGTAAAGGTATCCAAAAATAGAAACTTGGCTTAATTTGAGAATGCACGTAGGCAAGATTTAAAGTAGAACTGTGCCCAAGATTAATTCTTAGCTCCGCCTGAAATTAACTGAATTAATAAAGTAACGTGCAGCGATACATTCTCATTTTTGCCTGCTCTGTTGGAAAATAAAAATAATTACAAATTACCTCAGATAGCCTTCCGAGAAAGTTTATTCCATCCTGGGTGGAAATGTAAAAGAGAAGCAAAAGCTTCTGTTATGATAATAACGTCTGTGAATACCTGTAAATTTACATTTCACAGTTAAAATTTAGCAATTTACAATTTCAGGTTGTATAGTTAGTATGGATAATAAACAGAGAAGATTCTGTGCATCCGTCCTACATCCTAGTGTACTCATCCTCTTAAGCTGATCAAAGCCAGCTTCTTATGTAACAGGCTTCAAAAGCCTGTGCATTCCTATTGCTTGTTAGGTTTATTTTTCTTCTAAAAAATGTATTGAATCTCTGTGTTGTTCAAATGCCTTTAATATACTGGCAAAGTCAAATAAAAAGTAGCAGCAGGAGGAAACTACTTAGTATGTGCATGTAAATGATATTTCAATGGACTAAGAAAGGTTTATAACAATAAACCTTATGGCTTTAACGTAAATGCTGGGAATTTTAGTACATGACTGGGCAGCTAGTTATGGAGGAAGTAAACAGAAGACACTAGGATATTGGTATGTGCAATGATCTTTTTAAACAAATAAAACAGTATAGTTTAAATTTTTTATAAATCTCAGTCTAAACTGGCATATTCTCTGATGTCATGACAATGGTATGTTGTATCATTTTAATCTTTGCTTGAAAAATTATTTGCTTCTCTATGACATTCAAGTATGAATAAAGCTCTACAACATACACCTGATAATTAAATACTCATTGACTGTAATTTTGTGCATATATGAGGTGTAAGTTTGGATTTGTTGATTAGAAATCTCACAGGTTGCTCTGGAGTCTTAGACTGTGCTATGCAGTCATTTGCATGAAAATACATTTTTGGACACTGATCTCAAATCACAGCAGAAGCCACCTCTCCTAGTCTAGCACTGTTTTAACTATTTCAGTTTTTAAACTCTTGTATGGATTAGGGAATGTTTTGCTTGTGTTTCATTTGACTCTAGAGGAAGCTGCATATAGATTTTTAAAATCTGAAATATGAATTTTTTTTTTCCTGTTTAGTCCTAGCTTGTCCCAGACTATTTTACTTGCCCACCACTTCATGAACTCATTGCCCCTGAAGCATCCTTTCTTCCGTTTCTTTCAATCTGTACATCACACGGAATTCCACATTTCAAATAATTAGATAGGAAGCAATGTGAATGTAAGCAGATAAGTGACTGCAGCTGCTACACGCAGCAGACTAATCTGGAAGGCATGTGCAGGGGGTACCTTAGTTTCATCTGTGGTGTAATGTCTCAAAGAAACCCTATTCCTTGCATTGTACTGGGCAGCTATTAGACCTCGTTGTGCTGAAAGGCCATAATATTGTTACAGTAAGAAAATTAAACACGAGTTACAATTTACTATTTAATTATATAACCTTTTGTAATTTTTTTCTAGATTGATGATATTTGCAGAATATACTGGTATTCAAAATACTGCCACAGAAAAGATTTGACCTGATTCATATATTAAAGCCTCTTTGCCAGGTGGCCACAGGTTGACCACCTGTTTCTTTGCCTATAGTCAAAGTAATAGATTTGTGTCTCCTAGTAAAGTTGATTCATTTGGTCACATGTGAAGCTTTGTAAAGCAGAGCCCAGTTCTTGATATCATTTTGTGACAAAGCATCTGTTATTATAGTGTTTCATTTAATAGCACAGTTTCAGGTAATCTTTTTCCTCCTCAGCACCTGGATGATGACACAGTTTCAGGATCAAATTGGATAACAGAAAACAATGTTGAGCGTTCTCTGTCACAGACAACTAAAACTGCCAGGAAGCCTTACTGTGGTTATAAGCAGCAGACTTTGTCCAAAAGTGAACAAGCGGAACAGGAATCATTGCTTGCTGCAATACAGTGGCCAAAGTTGCCTAACGGCAAAATTGCCTTTGTACAAAGCACTGATCCCGCACATAGTGACTTTGTGATTGTGAAACCCAGCAGGTTCTTCAGGGTGGGTGATCAGTTAGAGGTGCTTGTTCATATGAAGGATTTCCAAGGAAAACCTAAGCAATATGGTGGCGACTATCTACAGGCACGAATTCACTCTCCTCTGCTGAAAGCTGGAGCAACAGGAAAGATTGTAGATTGCCACAATGGCCTTTACAAAGTCTTCTTTACCTTGTTTTGGCCAGGGGAGGTCAAAGTTTCTATATCACTTGTCCATCCGAGTGAAGCAATCCAAGTTCTCCTGCGTTTACGAGAAGAAAGGCCTGACAGGGTCTATTTCAAAAGCTCATTCAAGTCTGGGAGGTATTCAGAAACTACTGAGTGTAATATTTGCCTACCTGGAGATCTCCCAGTCTGTAACTTCACAGATCTCTACACGGGTGAGCCATGGTTCTGTTACAAGCCTCGAAAACTCCCCTGTGCCAGCCGAATCAGCCACTCCAAGGGTGGATATCAAAAAGGTCTTCTGACACGAGAAGAAAGCCTCTTTTTCCAAAGGTATGTGTGTTGTTGAATTGATGTATATTCAGTCAAGTATTATTTATTTAAAAACAAATTTTAGGTTATTGGTGAAATATTACAGATTGCCTTAGAGGAGGTGTGTATCTGCAGGAGCAGGTCTTTGATGTGAACTGTTGAATAGTTTCTTCCCCTCCATTCAGCTGTGCAAGAGCACAGTAATCTTAAACTAAAGAATCTTGGAATGTAGTTCTCTCTCTATGCTTTGAATTCAACCCTGGTGCACCTGCTAAATTAAAGAGCGTGCTGTCTAAATGTGGTGCTGGTTTGAGGGACCGTTTCCTTATTTTGCTTCCACACCTACACTTGCAATACAAATATCAATGCTTTGAGATGTTTTAGGGTTTTTTTTTTGGCTGAGTCTGAGCTGCCTAAAAAAGGTCCAAGCTTTAGGCTTATTTTTACACAAAACAACAATTGCTTTTACCCTCAGCAAAAGCCATCTTGCATCTAATGCAATGTGCTCCTTTTAAATCTGAAGAATAATTTTAAGACAGTCATGAAGAAAACACTTGGTAGGACAAATCGCTGAGCAAAATCTTTGCAAGTGGAAATGATCTGTGCATGTTATATGAAGTGTTGAACTGAATTAGTTTCACAGACATCTTTCTTCAGCATTTTTTTAAAAACACGTCCCTTAGTGCACGGGTAGATGTGATAGAACTGCTTCTAGATATACCTTCAGCTGAAATTAGACATAGTTAGCTACTGTGTAGTGTCAGAATTGTAGTTGTAGGCACTGCCTTGCTCTCCAAAAAAGATGTTGAAATGTTGCAGCAGTATGTTCACTTGAGGTTTAAATTGGGAAAGGCTTTAGAGTAGCAGCTCCCAATAGTTTAATTAGGAAAGTGTGTGCATGTTTGTAACTGAAAGCCAGAGATCAACCATAAATATCAGTGGAAATGGTTTTTCACTATTCCTTATTAAACTTGTAAGTAGGTCTTCTGACTTTCTGTGCCTCAGGCAGTTCACCTGCAACATATGGCTGATACTGATTGGTGAGGTTTCCAAATGGGAGTGGGATTTAATTTTTTTTTCTCCTGCATGTTTTGGTTTTTGTTTCATTCACATTTGAGATCCTTTACTGAAACTGCTTATAGAAATTCCAAATTATTTATTTCTTAAATGGAGAAAAACATTGGTAAAAGGATTCTCTTCTAAACAGCAACAAAAGACAGAATAGTTTAGTATTAAATCTCTGCAACCGTCACAGGTGTACAGTAGTGATGTGTGTCCAACACAAAGTGATCAGAATCCACTGATGTCCACAAGCAAGTACTTCTGAGGTCTCTTGGTGTTAAGGGGATAAGCTTTGTTTCTATATTCAGCAAATTTCTGTCCTACTTGAAGACCAAAGTTATTGCTGGAGATCTCTGAACATCAGCTGGTACTACTGTCTCCCCCAGGGTCAGGGGATACCACTTCTAGCCTAGTCTATAGCTAGAACTGCAGGTGCTGGACTGCCACAAGTGTGCTGCAGAGCAGGCTGTGGGATTGCAGGGACTAAAAGCAGTAACTCCCTCAGCAGAAGTATTTTCTGTGATAGGCACCTGTAGAGCACCAGCAGAGCTGGGAGCTGCTGCTGCAGGACTATATCCTTTCAGTGTCTTGTCTCCTGCCAGTGGTACATGTACCACAAGTTGAGAAGTTCCCTCTTTGTGGTAAATCTTCCAAGACATCTTGCAGACCTCTGATAGCTTTATCTAGGTTTGTGCCTGTAAAAGTGTGTGCAAGATTTGTGTTCTAGTGCTATGAAATTTTGAATTCTGATTCAGAATGATGATAGTGGAAAATAATACAGAATGAATTCAGCTATAGGAAGTAGAGTAAATTTAAATTTAAAAGTTCTTAGTGAGTCTTATGTACTTATTTGAAGTGATTTAAAAAAAATAGTATTACCTTCAAATTTCACTGTTAATTTTACAATTTTTTTTTTTTTTTCCCAAGTGATGTGAATATCAAAAGGCCAATACTCTCCAGTGGACCTGATTCAGTGATTGTAAAGCCCAAGGCATTTATAGGTAAAGTGAACTTCATAAGATTCTTGTTTGTAATGCATAACTAAATTTACAAAAAGAATAATAGGCATGCGGTAATAATTGATTTGCTTGTTTTCATGGTGTGGAATATAAATTAATTTTTAAATTTGTATTTAGAGGATGAAAGTTTTTGGGCATTAACTGCAATATAAGTTTAGTACCAACTGGCGGTATTCAAGGCCAGGTTGCGTGTAGTCTTGGGTGACATGGTTTAGTGTGCGATGCCCTTGCCCATGGCAAGGGGGTTGGAACTAAATGATCTTACAGTCCTTTCCAACCCTAACTATTGAATGATTCTAACAACAAAATTGACTAAAATTGCATACATAAATGGAATTTTTAGCAAAAGACAATTAAAAAAGTTTGTTCTCTTCAAAAGTGTTTTTTTTTCCTAGCACTTAGAGTTGTAAAATATCATACAGTAACTGCTCACCGAACCCTCAAGTTACTCCAGCAAACCCAACTGTGTGGCATTTCTTACTTTCTTTAAGTATTTTGACTATCAGATTTGGCAATTTGCATGTAAGCGTTACTATAATTTGTTTAGCCACATGATGTCACAACCCACAGTTGTGGACCAGAACCAAATTGTTCTACACACTGTCTAAAAACGGAATAAAGAGACAGTCTGTAATAAGTTAAACTTAGAGGGTTTATCTCATTCATATCCATATACATCTTAAAGCCTGTATGGCTCATTTTGTGTGATACACAGAGAATTGCATCTTGATTGAAAGCATTTCAGATGTGTTTTCATAAGGTTGTAGGAGACTTTAAAGGCAGAGTTCATGACATGAGCAATAATGTCTTAACAGAAAACAGCCTACAGCATTTCTTGCTTTTTGTTTTGCTGTTCACTAGTAAAAGAGTGCTGCTATTAGGCAAGCAGCATTTCCCCCCACTTTCTTTCTTCACATCCTTTAGACAAGATGGTTTTTGCTGCTTTTTTTAACCTATGTATGTCCTAGCAGAAACTGCTGCAAATTTGAAATTTGATTTCATTGCCCTTCTTTCAGGAGTTTTCAGGATCAAAGCTTTGCCTGCATTTCCTGAGGAGTAATGCTGGATTAGAAAGAGCTGATAGCAGTAGCACAGTATTCCTCAGGGAAATTCTGTCCAAGAAGAACAGTCTCTGAATAAATAAACTTAATACATTGGTATAATGGTGGTGGATGTATGGATTTGTTAAGTTTGATGGCACATAAATGCATTGTTCTGTTGTTCTTGTTTTTGCACAAACCTTTCTGTTTAAGGGTAAATGTAGATCAAGCTGATATTTAAATTTTTTTTTTCTGAGATACAAGTTTTATTTCTATTCCTGGTTTGTAACTGTTCAGATTGGAGCTTTTACTCTCTTCTATAGAAACCAGACTATCTGGATTCTGAATTTCTGAATTCTGGAGCAAAACTGATGATACTGTGAAATATGATGATTTGAAATGCTGGTGTTAGGTTTAGCATGAGGCATCAATAAGTTTTTCTAGTACCATTTTTATGTATTTATGTATAGTCTAAGAATTGATTTAAGAGATAAAAAGTGCAAATGCTTTTACATCAAAATTTAAGGAGCAAATGAACTGAAGTTGTGAATTCACATGATGAATTATTCTTTAATTACATGATCATATGAAGGTGTTTTCCTTTTCTTTGTAAGATTCCTGTTTTATACATATTAGAGGAGTCAACATTACTAGTTGAGTTTTTTGCTCTTCCTTCATTGTCCCTGTTGCCTGATTTAAAGAATCATCTGAGATAACAATCTTCTAGTGCCTTGTCCTGTGGTACTCATCATTATAGTCTTTTGTGTTGTGCAAACAGAAAAGTAGTTTGCTTTTTACGGTGTCCCTGTAAAAACTTAGATGTTAACTAAGGAGGTTAACATCTACTAATGCAAGATGCAGAGCATATTGCCCACAGTGAGACCAAAAATGCTGGTTAGGAACAGGTGCTTAAAGATGCCTATGGTCTAATTTTACTGAGTGTTTGAGTTTGGCTACACCTGTGTTATAATGAAGCCTGTACCAGAGGATGCTTGGAATTTCTCTGCGTGTACTTTTACGCAGCTACAACAGTCCCTGGCATGATTTTGGCCATGGCAATGTTTGGCTGACATAACCATGAGATTACAGCTTCTCTTCCTCTAATCTCTGTCCCTTGCTTGCAAGGTATTGCCCATATGAAGATAGGCTGAGAAAGTTGGGGCTGTTCATCCTGGAGAAGGCTGCGTGGAGACCTCATAGCAGCCTTCCAGTATCTGAAGGGGGCCTACAGGGATGCTGGGAAGAGACTCTTCATGAGGAACTGTAGTGAGAGGACAAGGGGTAATGGGTTCAAATTTAAACAGGGGAAGTTTAGATTGGATCTGAGGAAGAAATTCTTTACTGTGCGGGTGGTGAGGCACTGGAATGGGTTGCCCAGGGAAGTTGTGAATGCTCCATCGCTGGTGGTGTTCAAGGCTGGATTGGACATAGCCTGTGTGGCATGGTTTAGTGGGAGGTGTCCCTGCCCCTGGCAGGGGTGTTGGAACTAGATGATCTTAAGGTCCTTTCCAACCCTAACTATTCTATGATTCTATGCCTGCAAGTTTGGTAGGCATTCTACAGAACAGAGCTTCCCTGGGGTAGTCTCATTACTCCTCAGGGGGCCACCTACCTTGGCCAGTAAAAGGGGAAAGGGACTATGTAGCAGGGAGAAAGTAAGAAATCTGTAGAACTAGAGACTTGTAATTCATACATTCAAAGGACACATAAAAAAATTCCTGGTCATAGCTTTAATTCTGGCATTTCCAAGCTTTGGAGTATTTACAATCCGGACTTCACTCTTGCAGCCTGTGTGGTCGGAGCAGGAATGTCGGTGTGCGTATGTGTAATTCCATGAACGGGCTTATTTTGTTTGGTAGCTTGTGCTTTGAGTGGTCCCAGGCTGTGGCGCTGGGGTTGGTGGTCCGCGCTGCTGGCGGCAGGATGGCCGCTGGGGGACAGCAGAGCGCCGCTGCACGAAGGTCCCTGCTGCTCTGTACCCTCGGCAAGTACCCACACTTAAGGGCTTCTGTCCAATTATGGAAGGTGATGGGTACTCGCTACTTTATCATCAGAGACACCATGTAATGTGAACCGCGTGAAACTGTAATAGTTGAGTCAACTCGGCCTGTAGTTGCAGGTTTTGCTGCAGAAGGGGTGAAATACTTGAGCTTAGAAAAGTGTGATGCATCCATTCTGGATGTGGTTCTCAGCAACATGATATAGTTGAAGATGTCCCTGCTCATTGGAGGATGGTTGGACTAGATGAGCTTTGAAGGTCCTTTCCAACCCAAGCTATTCTATGCATCTGTGATTCTGTAAGCTTTTTAATCTGCATGATACATCATACTCTTTTGCTTTAAACTAGGAAAGATGTTCATACACCACTGGCAATATGTCCATGAAGGTTATGGAGGTTTGTTTTTTGCTATACATTAATTTTAAAGAACTTTTCTCTTCCAGATTCAAGCAGTATAGACAGAGCTGAAGATTCTATGGTTTCACCTTCTGGTTATTATTATGAAGATCAGTGGAGGTCCAGAACGCACTGGATCCATCGTTTTAACAAGTCAGATGATATAACCAAGTGCTTACAGGGAAAAGTAATCCACCTGTTTGGAGACTCTACAATAAGGCAATGGTTTGAATATCTGACAGCATTTGTTCCCGGTTAATATTTTTTTTTTCTTCATTTGGTTTTGTCCTTAAAGAACTTTGCATAGTTTTATTTCTCACATCTCAAACACAAAGTTGATATTACTGGTTGACAATGTAAAGGAAAAAGAAAGACAAAACATTACTGGGAGTCCTGGTAGATAGGCATTTAGTCAAATGTTAGAGCAGACACTGGAAACATATAGGCCTTGGAAATGGGCTCACAAGGTGTCTGCGAAGTTGTCCTTGTCCATGTTACACCAGTGAGGACTGCTGCGGTAGCTGTGAGTTAAGGTGGCCACCTAGGGGGCATGGCAGAAGTCACTTAGGGTTGCTTTGTAAGGCCTTGCAGCATCCCAGTCACATGAATGACTTTAGAATGAAGTAGCAAATGACTTCCATTACTGTTGATTGGTTTTGAGCCCTTTCTTTGCTTCCCTTATTTTAACCAAAGACAGAATATCAGTAGCCAATTAAATATTCCTTCCTCACCCCTTACCTCTAAAGCAGTTAAATTGTGTTGGAATACGGACTTTGAGACTCCTTAATGCCTGTAAATTGAAGTCATCTTTAAATTTTATGGAGTCCTAAAGCTGCCAGGAGGATTTCCATGGACATGGGATTCATAGGGCAACAATGACCGAAGGAGTCTATTTGGAAAATATCTTTTATGAGAGAGAGAAGGAAATATTTTGGGAAAGGCGTGAACAGCCTTGTGAAGTTGAAGTGTGCTTTCTTGCAGATTTCAACAACCAGAAACTCCACTCTGAAATATGCAGCTGAAATATGCATGATACTCATCTTCTGCTTCATTTTAGAGTTCTCAGAATTAAGCTCAGATTTCCTTATTTACTGCTGATTTTGCCCTGTGGTCCTAGCATCTTTTTGACAGTGTTAATCTCTTACGCCATCTTTCACTAATGCTTGCTCTTGGGTTTTCAGATCTAGTGGAATTTAACCTGGGGAGTCCTAAGAACGTGGGGCCTTTCATGTCTGTGGACCTGAAGCACAATATCCTACTGAAGTTCCGTTGTCATGGGCCACCCATTCGCTTCTCCACAGTCTTTAGCAGCGAGCTGCACTACATTGCCAATGAACTGAACGGCATAGTGGGTGGGAGAAACACAGTGATAGCCATAACTATATGGTCCCACTTCAGCACTTTCCCTGTGGAAGTGTATATTCGGCGGCTGAGGAACATTCGGAGATCAATTATTCAATTGCTGGATCGCAGCCCCAAGACTTCAATCATCATCAGAACTGCCAATGTTCAGGAGCTTGGGCCAGAAGTGAGCCTCTTTAACAGTGACTGGTATTCCTTTCAGCTTGATTCTGTAATGAGGAAAATGTTCTCAGGAATTGCTGTGCACTTTGTGGATGCTTGGGAGATGTCTCTGGCTCACTACCTGCCACATAACTTGCACCCAAAAGAAATAATTGTTAAGAATCAAATAAATGCATTTTTATCTTTCGTGTGCCCTTTGCAAACTTAGCACAAGTAGGTATCCTTATGTCATCTTTTGCTATAGCTGAAGTAAAGTTGCTCTTTTTCAGAGCAATTGAAGTAGGCTGGGTGGTATGGAAGAACTCTGGTTACTGTACTTGCATGCAGTATAAGTGGGCGGCCTTATCTCTGGGTAGTTGTGAAGTGTGGTAAAGAGGAGTTGATTGTTCAGGCCATATCTTCCTGCAAGGCTGATTCCTGTCAACCTTACCATTCATATCTGAGATTATTAGAGAGAACTTAAAATTAAATTGACAGGATTCAATAAGAAATTACGTGGGTTATTAGCTTTACTAGTTGTCTGCACTGTATGCTTAGCTTAATCCATATGACACTGACTCTGTTGTCAGAGTCTTGCTGCTCAGAACTGTGTGAAGTCTGGGAAAGATTTTGGGAGCAGTCTTTCTCTCAGTGTTCCAGAGTTTGAGGGACATCTCTCTCCAGCTGTATGCCAGAGAAGCACAGTGTCTGTTTTTGTTTCAAAGTCCTCATTAGAAATGTGAAGGGAGTACACCAAAATCACAAATGTCAATCAGGGAAGCACAATCAAAATAACTATAGTATTAAGTCATCACGAATTTCCTGAAATAGAGCACACAAGTTAGGCAACATTGGTGTTCACAGATGGCTGCTAAATAATGCAAATAGCCAGTATTTTAGCTTGATTTCCTGTACTACTGAATATCTTCTGAGCTTTGATACACTGTCTACTTCTTGATTTGTCTGTAATGGAGCAATGTGTATATTATGACCTCAGTGAAGACACTGTCTCAGGCAGTTTCTGCAAGTTCAAGTTGCAGGCTCACTTACTTGAACCTTGAAGCATTTACTAATAAAAGTGTTTCCCTTCCCTGTAAGATAAAGCTCTTCACTTACGTTCCTGTGAAGCTGGGCTTCTGGTAATTACTCTTATACATTATTCATATGTTGTCTCTGTGTGGAGAAGCTAAGTGATGTGAATGCACTTGATGATTTGGCAATGGGTAGCGGTAACTGGCACACACTAGTGTCAAGGCCATGCTGTGATGCTCCTTCTGATTTCTTCATGAGCTTCACAGCTGCCAATATAAAAGGTCAAAAAAATTGCACTCAAAAGCCAAGTACACAGAGGGTTGCCCTTCATACAGATGCTTGGCAAGTATTGGTGGTTTTGCTGGTGTGAAAGCTGGTGGCTCTTGTGCCTCTTGGCGTGGTGGTTTCTGCTACTCACTTGGTTGAGCCTGTTTATAGCTTTAGCTAGTAGCACTTTGAAAATTCAGCACCAAAGTTAAGCAGCAGTGTTCCATGATGTCTTAGTTCTGTACTTAACTCAGGCCAAAGTTTGTCTTTACCATCTGCTTTACTGAGAAACGTGTCAGAACAGTAGAGGAGTGCTTCTGCAGTAGCTCATCACTCTTAAGGAGAATATGAAAGCTGAGTCTTTGTGAGTAAACTGAGAAGATTAATGAGGCCAATTGGTAGGTGGCCCGAAGTGGCATAATTGAAATGTCTTCATATTAGAAACATTTTACTCTTTGCCAGGTTTGTTGCTATGTTAGGAAGGTTGTGCTCTTATTGCTGGAGCCCCAAGAGAGCTACTGCTACTAACTACAGGAACAGTGGTTTTATTTTATTTTAAAGGACAGCTGAGAACTATTTTGAAAACAAATGTAAATGCTTTTAGGATGTAAGAGTCTGTCAATAATATCCATCTAGAAACTTACAAATTTTAAAATGTTTAAAAATGACTGGAGGAGTCGCATACACTGAAATAGCATTTTTACTTAGCTTTTCACATCAGAATTAAGGAGGTCCAATTTGCCAGTTCCTACTGACAATTGCTTCACATAGATTTGTCCATACATTAGCTTTAGGTAACTCTTTCTTTCTTTAATATGCTAATGGAAATTTGTTCTCTGCTAAAAAGAGACCACAGCAATTCAGGTCTGGGAAGGTAAACCACCACAATGCAAAATGACTTTTCATCTTTTCCAGATGTGTTTTTTAAAATAGGTAGAATATAAGAGTTTCATCCTGAATAACAAATCTATCCAAATAATGTTATTGAAAATAAGACTTCAAACTTTTACTTTGAAATAAACTACTTAATTTGTGGACTAACCATCTGGTTTTCCTCATAAAGCCATTAGCAAGTGTGAAAGTGTTGTGGCAGTGTGTTTCATCTCCAAATGATGTAGTGCTCACCATTGCTCTTTAACAGCAGCTTTATACTGCTGTTAGCTTCCAAGAACAGAGAAGAATATACTTTTTTGACTGTTTTGATAATTGAGGGAAGGAGAACAGGGTTGCTATTAGCAAAGATGTCTTAACTGCCTTCTGGTAGAACCTCTCCCTTTTAGATTAATTAGATTAATTTTTTTAATAACAGATGAACTAACTTTTAGGAAATGCACTTGAGAGAAATTGCCAGTTGTTTTGGAATGAGGTCCAATAATTCATTTCTTTGGGCTCTGGAATAGACAGGGAGGAGAAAGGGAGAAACTGAGACTTTACTCTTGTTCTAAGATGAAGGCTGGGGACACCATGCTTTTCTATGTTATTCAGTTGAACTATAAAAGATTTTTCATTTCTATTCTCATCTTGTTACCAGTTGTATATGTACTGTATATATGGAAACACAGAAGCAATAAAATATTTTTAAATTGGTTTCTTTAAACCTCTAAGCTTCTAAATGGATTTTAGTAGGAATTTAAGAGGTTGTTTATTTTTCAGGTTACTTAATATGAAACAGGACTGGAAAGGAATTTCTCAATCATCCATTAAATATCTTTTTGCATGTAAAAATTTATTTAATGAGATTTTTTCAAAGCCCCATCTTCCTTTTCTTTCCATTTTCTTCACTTGAAGGGAAGAAATTGTATTATTTTTTAATATTTTCATTCTTGTCTTGAGCCTTTTGATTATTAACCTTTCAATACAGAGATTTTTATTCCTTTTAAATTTCTTTATTCAAATAAATAAATCCCAATGAAGAAGTATTTTTATGGTGTTTATCAGAAGATTTCAGAGCAATCCATTTTTAAGATACAAAACCTCCATTTTATGGATTAGACTGATTCATGGTGATTTTCTGCACCTGTTATTTTGAGAATCTTGTTTCTCATATCTATCATATTAAGCTGATTTTTTGTTCTAGAGATTTAGGAAAAGCATTCGTTGACTTGTTGGTGAAAAGAGAGGATAAAAAGTAGAAGTTTCCCTTTTTTAAGGTTTTCAGTTGCTGGTAATTCCATCTGCTATGCAGCACTATTGCTTTAAGAGATTCAATTTATCTTTTTTCATTGTTTTACTTGTTAGAGGTAAGCTTTTAAAAATGGGAACTTTGCTTACTAGAAGGGTCTGTAGGGCTTTTTATGTACTACATACAGGCAAAAATTCCATGTATACGTGACAAAAACCAAAGATTTGAAGCTAATTCCTGGGAAGGGCGAGAGTACTGGGGTTCTGCTTTGGTTTTGTTGCAAAAGTCTGGGTTAAAATGTTGTTCCACTCATGACAGTTTAAATAATAGCAAAAACTTCAATCATCACAAATGTGTATTTATTGTTTAAAGCACTTAGTTGTTAAGTCCAGATCAGTTCATGCTTAGTCTATACTCATATATTTAGAATGCCTGCAAGGCTCTTGTTATCTGTTGGTAGCAGAGAAAAACTCTGTGTGTTAGAGAACTTGTTTTCAAAAGGATTTTTTTTTTCCATGTGTATTACTGAAACACAATACAAAGAAGGTTCTAACGTCTTTTTATTTCCTAATTTAAATACTTTTAAAAGCCAAAAAGCTCAAGAATAAGAAGTTCCTAATAAAGATGGCAAGCTTACTTGAACTCCTTCATCTGATTTAGTCTCTGTTAATCCTATTTGCTGTAACCCCAAACACATTATATTTTTATAGTTGCATAGTAGTTCCCTTAGTTTTACCTATTACATTTTTGCCCTGTGTATAGGGTAGAAGTTTCACAGTACAGTTTATAGATTAAGATCACGTAGAAAAGTGATTTTTTTTTTTTGATGATGTGTATTTGGAGGAGAGTGATCTGTGCAAGCTGTGCATGCCTGACATGAGACTTGGCGCTGAAGCACACTTCATGTTTCCTCCTGTAGGTGTATAAGGCCTGAGGCATGATAAAAGCTTGCAGATTACCCAGGCTTCCTTTGTTGAGTGTTTTTGCAATGCAACCAGCCAACAGGAAATACTTAATCCACTTCAGTTAAAAAAGCAGTGTGAAGGACAGGGCTGAGATCCACTGTTGTTGCTGCTTCTCTAGGTTATGAAGAGTTTTTACTTTAAGTAATGGAATTAAAATTGAGAATTGTCTTGTAAGTCACTTGGTGCATTCAAGGCTCATAGGACACCCCATGCATCTTCCTGAATCTGGATCTTTGGGTCTTTTTTGAAATGTTAATTCAATGTGGTGCTTGTCACCCCGATCTGAACTCTGAAGCAATGTAACCTGGCTCATATCTGGGCAGTTACTCTCTAAAATCCTGTCCAGATTACTGTTTCCTCCTTCACTGTTGATGTTACTAGCCTCTTGTGGAAGTACTCAACAGCCTTTTGTGGTGAAATAAGCAGGTCTGCTCTGTGAGTCTGTCTTTGTGAATAGCACAGGAGCTTTTCTGCCTGGAATGGGAGAGAGCAATTTTGTGGGAGGATGCTGGAGAATTTAGAGTGTGTAAGTTGGTCTGTATGAGCCTCAGAAGCAGAGTGAGTACGTCACTAAACCCAATTGAAAGTATAATGTGCACATCCTGACTGTGTTTAGCTAGTGTGGGTTTAATAGATTAGTGAATCCTTATTGGATGAGACCAGAAGAAGTCTTTGAGGCACTGAAAAAGAGCCTGGCATGACTCTCATATGAAAAACATAAGCCACAATTTAACAGCCTTAGTGGTGGTTTATTTTCTAACTGTTGGGTAGTTGTATTTTAAAAACAAATGACATGAACACTACTGAATGAAGCTCTTTTACATGGAAGTCTTTCTAGAGTGAAATTTAGTTGGTGACATAGACATTGATAACTTGGTAATTCTCAGATTGGCTTAAGATTAATTTTTTTTTCCTAAATATTCTCTAATATCTGATTTCTCACCCACTCCCCCAAAGTCACAAAAAGATCTAGAGGAGTAACCTTTACTGGGACAGAACAGTCCATCTCAAGCCAGTTCTTCCTGCAGTGTAGAAAACTTAGCAGACTGCGCGATCTGACAGCAAGACCATGCTATGGCAGTCAGCATTCCCTGGTTCAGCCATCCATTAAACATTTTGCGCTGGATTCCACTTGTTTTTCTCTCCCTTCCTTGGCCAGCTTTGAAAATAGGCAAGTGTTTTTCTTATGGTATCCTCACTCTTGGGCCCTCTGTAAGAGCCTGCTGTTTTTTGATATGGGGCTCTCTCTTTTCACTCTCAATCTCTGCTGCAGGCTGTTTGCAGCAGTCAGGACTGGTTATATGACAAGCACTATTGCTCTTCCACAGCGTGGCAGCCCGCTCTGAAGAGTCTTGCAAAAGAGCTTCCGGAGTGACATGTCTATTGGAGTTCAAGAGGCGAGTGGCATAGCAAACTTATCTGCAGTGAAAGAACCATGACAAAGTCATGTGTTCTTTCCCCTCTCACCATCATGTGCTCAGTTCTTTCCACTCCTTCCTACCCTCTGGTTTTCCCTGGGCTGGGTGAGTCACTCTTTCCAGTTCCACTTGCCCTCTTTCTCTGCCTGAATCAGCTTGTCTCAGGGATTTTGTTACTTGTTGCTGGCGAGGCAGCCATTGCCATCTTTAGCTGTTTCTTCCTTCTAATGGTTTCTTCCCTTTCTGCTCCATCTTTGCCATTTTTGATCTCTGTATTTGTGTTATTGTTAACAACTTCTGCTACGTCTCATTTTTGCCTTGCCTTTGTTTTCATTAGAAAAAGTAGAAAAATAGTTTAAGAAAAAACATACTGTCATAAAAATGCAATAAAAAAACATTCAAGAACTCCAGCAGCAAGCAGATTTTAAAATCATTTTATAGAACATAAAATGTGTCCTCTATATATATCTCTTTCATTCCAAACAATTTCATACCCGCTGTTTGTTTCTTGTCATATTTGGATTTTCCTTTGCTTTACGGCAGGGATTGCCTGTTTGCACAGATCAGTAGCTCCCAGAAGGAAGCTGACCGTTGACAGCAAATGACAAGTGCTCCCCATAGCTTTAGGAGCCAGAACACCAGAGCTGCTCTGATTCAACAGGCAGTGACTCCTTGAAAGAAAGTGATGGAGCAGCTGGATGAACTGAGTGGTGCTCCAGGTGCTGCTCCTACAAACTGCATGTGTTGGACCATCCATGCCCGTTTGGGGCTGCAACCTGTCTTCTTTGCAAAGAGACATCTTGGTACCTTGTGAAGGCACCCAGAGGCTTTCATGGGTCCCTGATGGCAGCATGTTTTGCTCCACAGTTGCTGCAAAAGAAAGCAGGGCATGAATCTGGCTGGGGCACTGCCCTGCCACGCATTGAACAAGACTGATGGTTGTGGGCCTTCAGTGAGTGAATGAATACAAGCCCTGGCTGGAACAAACAGCCCTTATTTCAAAGAAAAGCACTGAACCCATCAAGATTATCAGTTGACCATGTTCCAGTGACATAATACATCTGCAAACAGGAAGATGGAGCCTAAGCAGCATTTCCTGCCTGCAGGAGGAAGGTTCCAAAATTACCACCTTTCGGAAGGAGACGATCTCTCCTATGTCCCTCCTGCAGCTTGCTGAGGCAGGACAAAAGTAGAATCTGAGGGGGGGTTTGTTTGTTTGGTTTTAACATTTACGTTCCAATGCAGGAGGCAGGGGGATAAGTGGTTCAGTGCTTTTACCTTGCTGGTGCCAGTGTGTCAACTTTGCTTGAGAAGGGGTACTGAAAAGCACTGAAGCCAGGGGGTGTTTGCTCTGAGAAGATTTGGGTGTCTGTCTTTGCTTGCTGTGTTGTATAAGCATGGTAAATCCTGGGCTGTACCAGTGCTGAAAGAAGCAGGAGGAGTATGATTCAGATGGATCTGCTAATTTTTTAGGAAAATCCTGGAAACTCCTTCAGTGCTGAAGGTTATCGTACCTCCTGGAGAAGGTTCTGGTTTTACACCTGATACATCTGTGACAAAGGGGAGTACATCCCCCCACCCCTATTTTAATGAGACTTCTGGCTGTATGGAGCTTTCGTACTTACACTAGCCCATGTGAACCTCATCCCAGCCTTTCTGAGGGCAAAGTCCTGCTGAAATCCAGGCAGTCACCAAGGAGATGTGTTTACTCTGCTCCACCTCCCAAAGGCCAGAGCTGTTCTTCATCTGTGGACGCTGCACCTCTCTTGCTTCCTATGCGACTGCTACACAGGCACCTGCTTGTCCAGGTTACCCTGCAGCGCCAAGACAGAATAAGGCTACAAGACCTGCAGCTTGGCTGTTTTCAGCCATACAGGCAGCACTGCTGGCAGGAGGTGGGCAAGGAGGAGAACCTGACCCTGTCAGGAATGAAACCCCACCACACTGTACACTCCAGATTTTTCTTCACCCCTTTACTGTACAGCCCTTTTCACTGTTTGTGCTGTCAATCTCGTATCAATGACTTCTAGACCCTTTTTTGGTAGCATTACGCCAGCCTGGGGTTTCCTGACACCTTCTTTGGCGGGGGAATGTCCCTGCCAGGGCTCACCCTGCCTGGTAAATTCCACCACGCAGAAAAAGTCCAGGGAGCTGAACTCACACAGCCCTCCCCCTCCACCCTGCCACTTCCTGTCAAATGGCATAACATCCCCCTGCCCTAAGCAGTGCTGAAAGAGAAGTGGTGTGTGATCACTGCAATAAAACGCTCCTTGCTTACTCAGACGGAACTTATGATAAACCTGAGGGGGGTGGGGGTGGGTGTTTAGGAGGCCTTTCTTTTTATACATTTGTTTCTCTGTGACCAGAAAGCCAGAGTAAGGAGGACTTGGGGGGGGGGGGGGGGAGGGGGGTTTCCTTGCTGCTGCTTCTCTGTTTCAAACCTTAAAACCTCAGAGGAGCTTTTCAATCATTCACACAGATGTAGCCATAAGGATCGGACGCCTTAGGACGCAAAGAACTGGCTCATTTGCCATAGAGCTAATTCTAATTTCACTCCTTCAACATGCAGGTATGCTATTACAATTTCATTTGATTCATTGCTTAAAACCTGTAATGAATTGGAACAATATCGATTTCTCATCGTTATGTTGGGTTTTTTTTACTTCTAATAGCCTTGCAAGTGGCTTGTGCTATAACTGTCTGTGTATGGGGTTGGGTAAAGAAGAAAGGCAGGATTTTGGGAAGCTAATGGGTGATAACTAAGTGTGAAGAAACCACAATGAATGGTGGGATTTTTGAAAGGCCACAGTGGATTCAGGGGCAAAATACCCCTAAATAGTTTAGCTGTTCTGGGCAATTTCTCTGAAACAATTGTTTTTTTCTTGGGAGGATGTTAAGAAGGATGGATGCATGGAGGGATGGGAAGCTAAACTAAGCTCAGCTCTGGGAGCACTGAATGGAAGAAACATTTTTAGTGGAAGCAGGTGTTTTGTATAAACTTGATTACAGTTTTTTTCCTGGCAGCTCATCAGTAGTTCTGGAATAGCAGAATGTCATCCTCATATGAGCCTGCCAGCTTCAACAGGATAGGAATGAATTGTCATGGTGCAGTGTGAGACAACACAGGGAAACATGCATAAAAATACGGATCTATGCCTACTTTCTTGTAATTTAGTAAAATATCTGTGTGAATTAAGAGAAGTAAGTTTAATTAATTTAAACGACTTTAAAATTTGTTATGCTAAGGGCTTTATTAACCCAAACCATAAACTTCTTTTCATTGCTTGGTGATGGTTTCTCTGGCTTACCACATGAGGTTGATTATGCAGCACCTTGGTTCATTACCTGTGTCCATATCTGGCAGGCGTGAAGGCAGCTCAGCACTAAGCTTCTTGCAGAGGATGCAATGTGGTCTGGGTTTTAGACCCCCCAAATTTGGGGGCATGTTTGTACTATGACGTCATTAGAGACTTGAGTGTGGCTGGGGACAGGTGGTTTGCAAGTACTTTAGATGGAAGCCAGGTATTTTCAGCTGGGACATTGTGGTTTGCCTGGAGGCACACAGGCACAGAGAAAGGGTGATACCCTGGGCTCTCCCTTAGCCAGACTAGGTGACCAAGGTCAGGGATGAATGTCACCTAAGGACATTGGGAACAAGGCCATGTATCTGCTGCAAATGAAACTCCAGTATCATCTTGGTTCCCAGGGCAAGTGATTTATTTTCAGATAATTAGATGTTTTATTGACTTTCTTTACATCAAGCCACATGTTTCCCATTGTGCTTAATAGCACTGGATAGGAGGAGTGTGTGTGTGTGGAAGCAATGCTGTTTGCCTCTGAATTCTGGGCACCAGCTGAGCCCCAGGCTGCCTGGGGAAGATGAGCATCCTCAGCACTGCACCCTGCCCTGCCTACGTCAGAGCCCTGCTGCCACCTCAGAAGTGGTGGTTGGGACATCATCATCATCATCAACTAGCTGCTGGAAATGGGCTTCCAGCAGCTCTCCTGGGTGCCGGGAAGCCTCCTCACCCCTGGGCTGCCCGGAGCAGCAAGGTGGCAAGCACAGCAGCATTTCTCCCCTTGGCTCTGCCTCGTGCTGCAGCCAGGATGGTATGTCCTGGCTTTGCTTCTAGTCCTGGGGCTTTCAGAGGACAGCAAAATTCAGTCCTGCTGGTGCTGCTGAGAAATCCCCATGTGACTTTTCATGTGCCCAGTCACAAGCTCCTGAGACAGAATGTGCAAAACTGTCTTTACTCTTGCTTTCTTCTCAAGAAATTGGCAGAAAGTTAAAAGGAAACTTGAACATCCATGGGCTAGCTTCTGTGAAGAGCAGTGTCCTGTCAGACAGGATGTGTCTGGCTTCAGCTGGTGTCTTTTCCCAGCTAGGAACTGGAGGAAGGAGCCAATGCCTGGGAACAGAGCTCTGCACCATGCCCCACAAAATCAAGGAGTTTATTTCCAACTTTTTTGATGTTTTATGCTAACTCATGCACAGTTTACATATTACAGCAAATTTGTCATTTGTCATGGATTTCTTTCTAAATGTGTAGCAACTGGCTGTTAGAAGTTTAGTTTCTTGCTTAGAAGCAAGAAAGAGCACAGTACCCTTCTCATGATATTAATATTCTTTATGCAAACATAGGACATCTGTGGTTTTGATTGATGTGGCAGAAAATTCTAATCCATAGATGGAGCGATGTTGTCCCAGTTGTCCTGACACACTTTTAACTGAAGATAAATCCTGCCTCAGTATATGCAATTCATCCCAAGCACAGGAAAGGCTTTGTACTTCTGCTTGGAAGCAATCTAACCTTTTCCCTGCCATAATAAAATTTCACTGCCTTGGTTTAGGTGCTTTTTTAAATGAGAAAATTTCCTGTTTATTGAATTTTTGTCTGACTAATGGAGGACAACCCTAAAGCTGCCTTTCAGGACTTTCCCCAGGTCAGCCAGATGTGTTTTGAAAGCTGGAATTTCTCTAGTGAATGGAAGTCTGAACTGAAGGTATTTAACCTCCATAAACCAGAAAACACAGTTAAATAAGATAAGGTATAAGACAAGGGCATTCCCTTCAATGATATTTGCAACGTTAACATGGTTAAAGTGTATTTTACTGTGGTTGTCTTGTTTCTGCCTGGGCTTTCCTGCCTGCTGATCTGCACCCTTGAGCTGATGGTTTGTTCACAGGCTGTGTAGGATTGTCCAAATCAGTCCTGGGGCTTCCTGCAGGTGTTTATCCTGCGAGCATGGGTGATCTGCATGTGTGCTGATATTGTGGCTTGGGATTTCTGGACTGGTCACCCCAGTTGGATTTGCTGTCCGGTATATGTGACTGGTTTGCCATGTCCAAGAAGTGGGTAAATTTTCAAAGTCTGCCTGGATAATGTTTTTGAGTGAAAAAACACGTGTTTGGGAAGCCTGGATGTAACCTTAGACAGGTTGCCTGTTACTACACATAAACTGAGATACTCGGAGTGCAGGGTCCTGGGTAGATTGTAGTTGGAGAAATTGTATTTTTCTGGGTAAAAATCTCACTGAGATAAAGCAGTTTTTCCTCCTGTTCCTGTACTGAAGAGTTGAGTGGCAGTGCTGCACTGGGACAGCTCTGCTGTCCCTCCTAGGAAGGGGTTTTGTTTTACAGGTGATCCTTGTCTGTGAAAGGTAGGAAGACTGAAATTGAAGTCCACCAGAGCCTAACTCATCCTCTGTGCATCTCTGGCATCTGACAGCAGAAAATAGAATTAATGTGGATGCAGAATGACAGGTTTTGGCCCAGGTTGGTTGCCTGAGTTAAGAGGAAAAAGGTCTTCAGTGTGAGTCATGAGGAAAACTGATGTTTACCGCTTCAGACCTACACTGGGACTCCCTAACAGCCCTGAGAAACTGCACTAACTCGCTTTCTATATGGGAAGATTGGAACAAGCAAAACATTTTGAGGCCAGGATGTGCGCTATTTACCTCATCTATGTGCATACAGTATCCTTTACAGGTGATACATGACGCTGCCCTTTGCTATGGGGAAACAGCCTTCTGTTCCCTCTTTGCACGCTGTGACATCAGTGGTGCATGTATTTCTCAGCCATGCATTCCTACTGCAAGGCACTAATGAACTAATGAGGTATGTGAGCTTATGAGAAAACATGACTAACCAGGGCAGTGAGTACATTGAGAGGAATGTCCACAAACACAAGGTTCAACTATGGGGAAACTCTTTACTTGTACAGAAATGAGATCCACTTAACCACCTTTGTAACCCTTGCTAGGTTTGGGGGTTTCTTTTCCTGTGTACTGATTTCAGCTGCTTTCTATATGCAGTGAGAAAGACTCTACTTAGGAGCAATCAAACTTTAAAAAAAAAATAAAAAAAATTCAAACAGCCTGAGAGAAAAATAGAGAAAAACTGAGGACATTCTTTGGATCAAAGGAGCAAGCCCCAAAAGAAAACATGTTAAATAAATACTCTGATTTTTCCTCTTATATGAAGAATTATATATGCCCTCTTTGAAGTTCAGAATAATCCCAGAGTGAATTTGGAGACCAATGCCTAGGAAAAAATGTAACAATACAAGTATAGCAAAGAGGGAAGAAATACTAAATCCTCTGTACTGGCTTTTAGAGCAAAACTGTGTCATGGCCCATTTCCAACCTGCTGACATGTGTTCTACTAAACCGTTAAAGCAAACACAGGTATTGATCCTGAACAGTTTCTAGGAGTGGAATAGTTATTAAGCTTTTACCTCTGTTTTTCTGGATGCTATTCTGAAAGCAAACCACACGTTACACCGCATGACTTGGGGTTTGTGTACTGTGTGGAAATGCTGCTAGGGTACAGAGGTGTGGCGGTGGTGTTTGCATGCCTTGACTGACACTGCACCAGGTGTTAATTACATGTATTGGAGAATAAGGAACATTTGACATCCATACAGCAAATATTCACTGTGTTAAGCAACTGGGCTGTAAACTACCAGTTTTATTTTGAGTTTGAGAAATACCACAAAGGTCATACTTCTCCAGAAATGCATTACAAAACTGAATTTGTGTAAATAGTAGTTTGTGCTCTGCCTCTTCACCTAGGGGCTGATCCTCATCCCATGATGCTGCTTAGGAGATGGACAAAGAGATGTTGACTCTATTCCCATGCTCACTGAACCATAGGCTGCTCCAAGAGTTGGCATATTCCTCACTTGCAGTTAGGAAGGACTGTGTGCCTGGCAGAGTGATTACATGCTGGTCTAGAAGGAAGGCAAAGCTCTACTTTCTTGGATTGATTAATTTATGTATTTATTTGAAGCCTACATCCACTATAACATTCACCCTAGTATGCCCCAGGAACTGAGCAGTGCAGGCACACTGATGTTGTAAAGGCTAGCCCTTTCCTTACAGCTGACCAGCCATATCCGTACAGAGCAACAACCCTTACTCAGTCTTGGTTTCTTCTGAGCTCCATGTGGCCTCCCCAGGATGCATCTTCTGTTTGTTGGGTTTTGTGCTTGGGTTTTTTTTCAACTGTTGTATGTGTGAAGGAGCTACAGCTTCAAGGGGATTTTCTGAGAGGAAAGAAGAGGTAGAATGCTTTTTGGAGAGTAAGCTAGCATAGAGGGAGACAACTGGCAGGCTCTTGCTCAGGCTTCACCCAAAAGAGCTAGTTGCTCTCAGAACTCAGAGCTCAGAGCTGAGCTCGTATAAGAGCACTGTTACCAGTCCTGGGACCAGGACATGAGGATGACCTATGGGGCCACATCATCTGACGTTATAGAGGTAGGGATGTCTTCAGACTGTGTGCCTGGTATTTGCCCTGCTCCCTTGTGTGGGCTTTGCCGGGCTGATTGCAGGCAGCTCTGCCAGAGGTTTCCTTTCAGCTGCCTTGCTGCCACTCCATGGGATGGCCCAGAAGTCTCCTGCCCTGCAGCATCACAGCTCACACTGCAAAGCTCATGTCAGAAAGGATAGACCAGAGATTCCTGAAAACAGGCAGCAAAACTTCTCCCTCAGAGAATTTAATTCGTGCTGTCATTATTGACATGCTGTTCTCAGTATTGAGGGCCCAGGTACGAGAGAAAATCTCATGGTTACAATTAAAAAGGGTGTTGACGAGATGGAATTCTGATGAGAAACCCCAAAACACTGAGCAGGCTTCTTGATTTTGCTTCGACTTGCTGCCGTGGCTCAGCTGTTTCTGTGTAATGAGATCACAGTTACTGGAGATGAACGCAGAAGGGAAGCCCAGCCCAGCATGCACAGTGCAGCTTTTCTTTGTGTGGGCTCTGATAGCAAAGGGAAGACACATGACCTTGGTTAGCCTCGATGTTTAGTTGGTGGTTGAAGTTTACAGTTTTGGCTTTCAACCTCTCTTACTTTGGCAATGACTACCCAGCAAGTGCAAGCTTTGAGACAACAGGATTTTTTGTTGTTCTTAGCTGGATTTTCAGATCTCTTCAAAGTAGCTCATGGGTTTGCACAAGTCTTGCTCTCAAAAAGTGTTTTGATAATCAAGTATATTGGTATAACCTAAGCCAAGACTGATTTGCTTTAATTCCACAATACCTGCCCAGGTTGTGTTCTGAAGTAAGGGAAGAAGCAAAATTTTCAGAAACAAATGCATTTTGTGTCTGATTTTTGCAGCTGTGTGAGATACCAATACAAGCATATCTCACTGTTTGCATGTGTACAGAGGAGAGGTTTCAGGACAAAGGTTGCTAATACTGGCCGCTAGTTGGCATTATTGATATATCCCAGTAAAATGGAGCTGGTGCAATAGAAACCCGTGAGGGCAGCGCTGGGTGAGCTGAGGCATTCACCAGCTCTGGAGGGTGATGGGTTGCACTGAATTTGGCCAGAGCAGGCGGAAACTGCCCGGGCACCACAGCCTTGTAACACCTTCCCAGCTGACCTCCCCTTTTCCATAGTTTATTCCTGTCTGTAGGGGCTATGCTGGGTTTCCAGTCAGAAGAAGAGGTGACAAGCTTTTGGCCACCACCCTGCCCTAGAGGAGCTTTCTTAGGGTGAAGACATCTCACAGGGGGTTGGTCAACACAGATGTTACATAGTGTTTGGGCCAAAACAACAAATACTCAAGGTCTGCAGCATTAATAACTACAATCTGTAGATGTAGCAATAATTTACCAGTAACTTGCATGGAAGCACTTTGAGAGCACAAGGCTGCTGGGAGCCAGCTCATCTTGTGTAACCGACGGGTGTGTGTATTTTTGAAAGAGCCTTTTGTTAGGGAGCTTGGTGGAATTATACTTGTCTTAATCTGCTTTGACTGGGAGTAGACTTATGCCAGAAGACCTGATAAATAAGATGTCACTGATGAAACAAGTATGAGATAAAGTATCTGAGTGTTGCCTGAAGCAGATTTTGCTTGGTAAGAGGAGAAGAAGTCAGCAATTCACTCTTCAGGAAAGTAGGAACTTTGGAATAGAAGAGAAAAAGCAATTCCACACTCTCCTTGAGACAAAAACCTCATTAAATAGTTTATAGAATAGTTTTCGTTCATGCATGAGGACTAATCTTCAATTAAAACCATTCCAAAATTGTTACGGAATTGCAAGGATAAAGGTGCCATCCATCCCTTCCTGTGTGTGGTTTAGGGACCTTCCATGACACAGTAAGACCATGACAAGAAATCCATTTTTGGTTTGAAATATGCTTTTAATCTCTACATTTTTAAGGGGACTGTAGGCAACTGTGGTGCCAAATCTGATTTTCTGGATGACAGACTTCCTAGATTCACATTGTCATTTTCTAAAGACAAGATCTGTTTGCTGCAGTAGTTGGAGACCCCCTCAGCTAGATTAAAATGGCTGCCTGGCAGGGGGGAGGATGCAACAGCTGATCCATCGGATCTGCTTTTGGAAAGCTGGGTTGTGGGTCCACCCCTCAGCCACTGAGCCTGCAAAGAGTGTTCAGGGGCTGAAGGATCTCTGAGCAGCAAGTGCTTTTCAATGAAGAAATACTGAAAAGTGTGTACCTAAGGCTAAGGCATCGTAACTGAGATCTCAGGCTTGAAGAACAGCCTCCTTGTGTGTTTAAAACATACAGCTTGATTTCACAAATCCTCACTTGCATAGAGAGGTTTGTGAAATGAGGGAGAAGGTGTGCTTGGGAGATAGCTGCTGATTAAGAAGCAAGTGAGTTTTCCCCTTTATTAGGCTGTGCTATTTCTGGCACTACTTGGCATCTGGTTTCATTTTATGGGTCACATTTGCAAATTGTACCGTGACTGCATGAGTCAGTTTTACACAATGGTGTAAAACAACAGCCTTTGCAGTAGAAAACTGCCGAGCTAATTCCCAGTGAAACCCTTCCTTCACCTGACAGCAGAAGAAATATTTGAATAATATAAAGTAATTCACTCCTGACTCCTCATGGGTTGATTAATATAATTTCATGTTGCACCTGTCCCATGTTTTTAATACAACTAAAACATGTATAATAATCTAAATTATAGATCTCCAATTTGCATAATACACTTTAGAAATACTGTGTTGTTTCACTACATATTTTTTGGGTGGCCACAGAGCTAAAAACATCTTGATTGCAGCCTCATGGACAAAAAAGCACACTCATATTTTAGAAGATGGTGACCTCAGTGGAAAAAAGGAAAGCAGAAATATTGGTTTGAGAAGTAGAAATGTGAGAAGTCTCCCCTATGAATACAGGTAATAACTTGGCTGTATTGTTAACAGTAATCACAGGCACATGGTTTTGCCCAGTTTTTGTTTAGGCATTGTATTGCTTACCCACTTCTGGCCGGCTTCGACAACGAGGCTTTGCCACCACAGTATGGGGCAACCTGAAAACAAAATTACTTCTGTGTCTGTCCTCTGCCTATCACAGGCTTCGATGCCAGAGGGAAAGATGTGACTCACCTCTGTTGTAACTGCTCACATTCCCCTTCTCTCTTGATGAGGACTAAAAAAATCCCCATGCTCCCAAGCTCTCATCCCCAGAGCTGAGGTGAATGATCCCATGCCACCTTTGTGCTTGGGGCAAGGGGTACGTGCCAGAGGGGATACAAGCCTGCATCAGCAGTGGTGGGAGACTGAGGGTGATGCTTGTGGTTTCCATCTCTGCAGCTGCACAAGAGGGTGGAAATTTGGGGTTGCATGCTTCACAAGTGAGGGCTACAAAGGCTGAGGAGGCCTCCAGGGGACAGGTCAGGGTGCAAGGTGGCACCCATCTCTATCCATCCCCATCACAGAACCATAGGATGGGTTGGGTTGGAAGGGACACAAAGATCATCTAGTTCTAATCCCCCTGCCATGGGCAGAGGCACCTTCCACTAGACCAGGTTGCTCAAAGCCCCATCCAACCTGGCCTGGAACACTGCCAGCGATGGGGAAGCCACAACTTCTCTGGGTAACCTGTTCCAGTGCCTCACCACTCTCGTAGTGAAGAATTTCTTCCTAATATGTAACATAAGTCTATCCTCTTTTAGCTTAAAGCTATTCCCCCTTGTTCTATCACTACATGCCCGTCTCCAGCTTTCCTGTAGGGTCCCTTCATGTCCTGGGACACTGCTCTAAGGTCTACCAAGAGCGCTCTCTTCTCCAGGCTGAACAGACACGATGATCCCCACAACGCCATCGGCGCTCCGCGCCCGGCCCCGGGAGCCGCGGAGCCCGATCTGGGCGGGGCGATCCCCGATCACGTCTCGCTATGTCATGTCGTGCCGCCCCGCCCCGGGCACGGCCACGTCCCACCGCCCCTGGGGGGGAAGGGCGGAGCCGCTATAAGTGCTGGAGCCAGCAGCGCCTCCTCCCACTCACGGGCTCGGCGATTGCTCAGCCCTGGCTGTGCCTGTGGCCTCTCCGCCGCCCGCCGGTCTCCTCCGCCGCCTGCCGCCCCGCGGCACCGCCATGATTGTGGAGAGCAGCCGGGACGCGGCGCCCGATGGCGGCGACGGCAGCGCCCTCAGCAGCCCCATCAATCTCGCCTACTTCTACGGGGCGTCACCCCACTCCAGCGAGGGCAGCTGCTCGCCGGCGCACTCCGGCCCGGGATCGCCGGGCTCTGACTCGGACCTCTCTGTGAGCAGCCGCGGCGGCGGCCGGAAAGACGCCCGGGGCAGTGCCCGTCCCGCCCTGCAAGGTACTGCGTGCCGCCTCGGCAGTCCGGGCCGCGGCGGAGGGAGCGAAGCCGCCGCTCCTGCCTCGTCCGGTTCACTCCGGCAGCGAAGCCGTTCGCGGACCCCTCTTAGTTTAAAAGCCCCGGAAGCGGTGAATAGGGGGGACCCCTGGGTCTGGCAGGAGCGTTCTGTCGGCGCTGCGTGTGCAGCGTCCGGTTCTTGCGGCCGTGGGGTCCCCGCTTGAGGCGGTGGAGGGGTTCAAGAGTATCGCCTCGGCTTCCCTTTGTTGAAACAGGAAGTTTAGGGGGTTTTCCACAAGCGTTCCCGCTTTTCTTTATTTTTACTTAATTGTTAAAACGGGGAAACGGGATCGGTGTCTTGAACTCGGGTTTTGCATTCGTGTTCCAACAGCTGAACAGCACATGGGGGGCGGAAAGCAGCACAGGGGACCTTTCCAGGGGGTCCGTGTGAAGAACTCCGTGAAGGAGCTCCTGTTGCACTTCAGGAGCAGCAAACAGATGTCTTCGGGCTCTGCGGCAGAGGAAGGCAAGGTAACCAGCATTTTTCAGCACTGACATAATTGCTTGAAATGCTTGATGAAGCTGGCAAAAAAACCAAACAAAAAAAAACCCAAAAGAAAACCAAAAAAAACAACAAACCAAAAACCAAACCGACAAAAAAAGGCATGTGATAACAACCAGAAAGGAGCTTGTTGTTTTATCTGATGTGGATGGAGTCAGTGTTTTTCCTTTTCAATACGTAATGGAAGAACACAGCTGGGAAGAAATTAGTGAGGAGGCTTATTGTGGGTGAAGGAGGCACTTCAAAATGTTCTTACTAAGCTTTATGTTCTGAAGGGAGTTTGGATAAAGATGTGTTTGTGTTATGAAACCACAGAAACTCCCTGCTAACTTGGATGAGGTCATTCATTGTACAAGTTGGGGAATCTTCTCAAAAGAGAATTGTTTGTTATGCTATTTCGCTCCTCTGTGTGGAACATGCTGCATAAAGGCAGATCCCTCCACTCTGAAAAGATGAAAACCAATAACAATACCGGAAATTCTGGGGAGATTAAAGGGTTTTTTTTCTTATTCTGAGTGTGTGTTTGTCACAGGAAAATTTTTGCATGGATAAGTTCATGGCATTGAAGAAGTATAAAATAGGCTTACTTATGTTAAAAAAAAAAATCCTCTGACCTCAGTAAGGAGTGCTTTTCTTTAAATTTTCTTGAATTTTGTGGTATTGTAATGAATAGTTCAAAATAAGAAAAATGGTTTTCATGTAAGTTCCATGTTTCAATTTTCTAGCCTTAATTAAAAGCAATTAAATTAGGGTTAGGCAACCATGTACTAGAATTATTCCAAGGTATAATCTATGTTTATAGAAGCAAATTGTTGTTGCTTTCTTCTTTGTTTTGTTTTCTTTTCCCTGAAATAACATCATAATAATGGAATAATCTGAATTTCTCTCAAAAGGCACAAGGAGGATTGGTGAACTATGACCAGTACACAGGTAAAAAAATACCCTCATACACTTATACCTTTTTAAAGTTTGATTGTGAAAGTAACCTCCAAACGGATTCTGAATCTGTTTTCTTCTCAGCAGAGCTGAAGAGCATACTAGGTCACAGTGGCAAAAGAAAGGCTCCAGAGCTGCTTTCTGATGGACTGTCTTTTAAGCGCCAAACTAATGTTCACCCACACCTCCTGGTAAGCTTTGTGTGATTAGCGGCTTCCAGAGTCAACTAACCTCCAACTTTTTGGGTCTTGTTTTGATTTTTCTTTTTCATTCTTGACAGACGCCACCCCAGACACCAACTTCTATGGATAACATGGAAGAGACTCATAAAAATGACCCAAAGCATGACAGCAATTCCAGTCTTCTTCAGAACATTATAAATATCAAGAATGAGTCCAGCCCCGTTTCTCTGAACACGGTGCAGGTCAGCTGGTTGCACACTGTGTCTAGTCACAGCTCACCCAGTGAGCAGTACCAGGAGAGCCCTGGAACACAGGCTTTCTCCCCATCCCAGAAGTACCATGCATTCCACGATCACACCTCGCAGCATATGCTTGATCCGCCGCAGGATTACCAGTTTCCTCCATCCCAGAACCAAGATTTGTCACAGACCTATCCTTCAGATGCCTCCCTGGAGTACAGGCCCTTTGCTGCCAATGACCAGTCTCCTGGCTACCAGCAGAATACCTTTGAAAGCCATGAACTGCAGTACTGCCCTTCACAGAGCTTCTCCTCCCTCTTAAATGACTCTGAGGGTTCAGAGGGTATCTTTGCTCCCCTCCAGCCGCTGAGCAGTGCCCACCTGCAGCCTGATGTCAGCCCCCACCCTCCAAACTTCAGCTTGCTTTCCAGTAACATCTGTGGTAGTCTGGAATGCAGTGTCTCTTTGGCTACTCTGAATGTCTCTTTACCTGACCAAAGCATCACCAGAAGCACAGCTCAGCTTGGAAAGTCATTTTTTCAGTGGCAGGTAGAGCAGGAGGAAAACAAACTGGCCAGCATCTCTCAAGAACAGTTCCTTGCAAAAGACTCTGATGGAGACACGTGAGTGCTTTTCACCTCTGCATTTCTGGTGTGAAAGACTGGGGGATGTGACTGGGTTTTGGTGGACCATGAGGTTGTAATGGAAGCAGTTCATTAGCAGTGTTTGTGTCATGAGTGCAGTAGTTTCACCAAGTGAAAAGTCTTGCTGATGGGCTGCAATGCACAGAATTGCAGCACACTGAGTAGGTAAGGTGTTTGTATTGTATAAATTTAGGTTCTTATCATTAGACTTTATCCTTGTAAATTGGGAGGGAAAGATTCTAATTTAGATGCTTTAAATTGCCCTGGGAGTGAGGTATCTGTGTTCCTGTCTTAGTGATGCAGAGGAAGACTGCATAACACCCCTCCCATATGTTTGGATCTCTGTAATGTCTTGGTCTGTAGTTTATATGATAGTGCTACTCTGTTTCACCTCTTTCCCACAGCTTCCTTCACATTGCTGTTGCCCAGGGCCGACGAGCACTCTCCTATGTTCTTGCAAGGAAGATGGCTGCACTGCACATGCTGGATATTAAGGAGCACAATGGCCAGGTGAGGTTCTCAGTCTGTGCACCTGCTTGGTGCACCTGAGTGCTTCTGCATGTATGGACCTTGAGGAAGATGTGGTGAAATGTTCATTTAATATTAACCCTGAGATTTAGCCTGCATACTAACACTAACCTTGAGCTATTAATACTTCCTGGGATCACCTTGAGCTGGTAAAACACAGTGCTCTGCTTCATTTGTCCTGGCTTCCTGGTATTCATAATCACTACTTAAATGAAACCAGGTGGTTAGGCATTTTATTTGTTTTAGTTGCTCTTTCCTATTAGAGATCAGATGACTGATAGTTTGAATTTTTTTCTTAATGTTTGCAGAGTGCTTTCCAGGTTGCTGTGGCTGCCAATCAGCATCTCATTGTGCAGGACTTGGTTAGTTTGGGGGCTCAAGTCAACACCACGGACTGCTGGGGTAGAACACCCTTGCATGTTTGTGCTGAGAAGGGCCATGCCCAGGTCCTTCAGGTAAGACCAAGCAGGCATAGCTCTGTCCTCAGGGATAATGCTTCTACATTGTTTTAGTTGTCTTGGGAAACTCTGGAAATGCCACTCCTCCCTTATCTTTCTCTGTGTAGCCTTGTGAGTATGTCTCGGGTTGTATGGTAATGGCTTGAAGTGAGACAGAATTTCACAATCAAGTTCTCACTAATGTTTTAGAGTAACTTGGTGGAATCCTCTAGTCTATGAAAAAAAAAATCTCAATGCCATTATTTATTGTAGCTTTGTTGCAGTAAGGCTGTATACAAGCTTGAGGAAGGAACATGTGGTTTGGATAAGACCTAAATGCATACCTGTTCCCACTTTTGTAGGCAATCCAAAAGGGAACTTTGGGAAGCAATCAGTATGTGGACCTTGAGGCAACAAACTATGATGGTGAGTAGTTAAGAGTTTATATTACAGAGTAATAGGATGCTATAATGTTTAATAGCTGCTGATGTGAATGTTGTCATGGGTTGAGAATCAATAAAATTGAGAATATCTTTGCCAGGTTGAAATTCACAATTACAGTTGAAATTACATTAGAATTGGCATATCTGTCAGATAAAAAAGTGGTTAATCTGTGCCTGTCAGGACCTCTTTCCTCTTATATGCAATTGCTGTGTTTGGCATGGAGAGTATAGTTAATAATTGGCTATTATTTAAAATACTTGAGTGCCAGCAATGAGTCAGTGGGTGCAGAACCCAGAATCTTTGGCAGCAGAGATTCCATGATAACGGTGCTTTCTAATGTACGTTTTGTATTACATTTGTTCATTAATGATGTGGTGTTTTTTAATGTTAAGGTTTGACAGCATTGCACTGTGCTGTTCTGGCCCATAATGCTGTGTTGCATGAGCTACAGAACAGTCAGCCACCTCACTCACCTGAGGTCCAGGAGCTTCTGCTGAGAAACAAGAGCCTGGTAGAAACCATCAAGACTCTGATACAAATGGGAGCCTCTGTTGAAGCTAAAGTAAGTAAAATGGCTTTGTGTGAAGCGTTAGATCCAGAGAGAATGTGGGGGAAAAAAAGTGTCCTTTTCTCCAATGCCACATTTCAGCATTATTACAAAGGAAGTAGACTAATTTGAAAGCTTCCCTACAGCTTAATTTGCTTGAGTGGAATGAGAATGTTGCCTTTATTCAGAGCAAGGTATTACCAATGCAGATGAGCCCTGGGGGAAAAAGGGAGGTGACAGTCTTAATTTCTCGATTAAGAATGATGCTATGCTGGCTGCAGTTGGTTCTGTCTTAAAAGTAAGAGTATGCTTGGAGCACTCTGAGGTGTATCCATAGTAATAGGGTGCTGATGATACCTTGTTCTTGAACTGCAAATTTTAATTAAAACCTGCTTACCTGTTCAGTTTAGGTCTTTGCTGGGCCAGACATTACTTGATGTAACATTTGATATTTTGGCTATGAAAACTCACTGCCAAATAAGATATCTCCATTGTTCATTATGTGTTCATATTAAAATACATATTCAAATTGACTTTCAGTGAATGTTTGCTCAACACTGCAGTTACTCTGCTTTCTGTTTTGTCTGCATGTTCACCCTGGATAGGTGGACCACCTGCAGGGAAGACTAACAGTTTCTTTTTTGATAGGATCGCAAAAGTGGTCGTTCAGCTTTACATTTGGCAGCAGAAGAAGCGAACCTGGAGCTCATTCGTCTCTTTTTAGAGCTGCCCAACTGCCTGTCTTTTGTTAATGCAAAGGTACAGTGATTTTTCTGGAATGCAGATATAATCTGGGATGTGTATGTGTGTGGCACTGTGAATGTCCTGAAACTAATGCCCTACCTTTACTTTGTGGACCTACTTTGTCTTCTTCAGGCTTATAATGGCAATACAGCACTCCATGTGGCTGCCAGCCTGCAGTATCGGGTGAGTCAGTTGGATGCTGTGCGTCTGCTCATGCGAAAGGGAGCTGATCCAAGTGCCAGAAACTTGGAGAATGAGCAGCCAGTCCATCTGGTTCCTGATGGCCTTGTAGGAGAACAGGTAATAAAAAATCAAACAGCCTTCTCCTTTGCTCCCATCTGTCCCCATCTACACAAAAGCCTTATTCCTCTCCGAAAGTTTCTTTTGGTTTTTGAGTTGCAGCTTTTGTGGAAAATACATAGCAAACACCATTTTACTCATGGATCTTTGGCTTCAATGTTAGGATCAGGGAAACTGCACAATGACCTGAAATTATAGATTTCACTGGTTTTTTTTTTTTTCTATCTCAAAAGCTTTTTCCCATCAAGATAGGATTTCTCTTTGTAACCTTGCAACATATTGGAGTGTAATACACCTTCTCTTGTTCATTTCAGTATGGCCTGAGATTGTACTATTGTTGCTCTTGTCATAATTAGTAATGGCAGTTCTTAGGCCTGAGTAACAGGTGAAGAAAATCCCTCTTTCCTAGGAGCTATACAAATACATGATGAAAATGGTGACTCTTGACCTAAGTAGCTAATAACTTAAGCAACTGAGTAATTCTTTTGCTTTTCATTGGTTCAAATGCTGTAAAATTGGATCAATTCTGGAGTAACTGTACTCAAACCTGGGCTCAGATAAATGAGGAATGCAGAACTGGGTCTAGGGTTGGGGTTGTTTTTCAGATTATGACTCATGTTAGGATGATGAATACTAATGTGTTTGTCTTTCTTGTCTCCAGATAAGACGTATCCTAAAAGGGAAGGCGATTCAGCAGAGGGCGTCCCCATTTTAAGCTCCATGTTCCTTGGAGTTCAGCAACTCACACTCACTGTCAGTCAGGCAGTCCTAATATATCTGTAAATAGACCATTTGCCTGATGTGGGCAAATGTTAGTTGTTTCTATGAAACAAAAATATTTTGTTCACTATCGTATAGTGGGTTATATAAGAATTAAATTTAAAAAAAAAAAACCAAACAAACAAAAAAACCAAAAAAACCCAAACCCAACAAACCAACCAAAACCCAACAATCAAATTCCTCTGAGCAAATGGGAATGTTTCATTCCCAAGTATATAGAACATTTGCCTGTATACCTGGATTTCCTAGCTATGGCAAGTCTAATTTTATTTAAACAGCCTGAGACATGTCAACATTGCAGAGCTTTTTTCTTTTTTTTTTTTCCCCACTTAAAACATTGCGTGCAAAAGAAATTAAGTATTTTTTAATTTGAATGTTTATTTATGTAACTTTGTAGCTTTCTTTCAGTAGCTCATGCAGGATTGTATGTAGTCACTGTCATTATTGTACAGCTGTATATAGTTCTAAGAATCTACTGACCATTTGGGGAATGAACTGTAGAAACAAGTTACTTTATCTTGAACTTGCAAATTGTATGTAGAATTTTGATACTATACTGGTGCAAACAGAATTCTGTTGTTTTGAAAGGCTAAAAACCAAAAGTACCATTAAGGTAGAGTGTCCCTAGCACTGATTTATGTATGCCTTTGGAGTTCTTAATAAAACACAAAAAGTTCAGAGTACTGCATCAGTTTTTCTTGTACCCAGGTTTTTCTTTTGATGGGGCAATAGACTGAGGGAGAAAGAACATGAGTTCTGTAGTCTGTGTATAATTTTGTTGTACTCCAGAGAGTATGATCTTGATTCAGTGAAAGTATTTAGCATGTACTTCACTGTTGATGCATGCTGAAATATCTCCATATTAATTGTAATACTTCAACATGTGTAAGCCCCACTAGTTTCTGTAGGACTTGAGCACATGCTTAAGTAGTCTGCTAAATTGGGCTCTGGTTAATTTTAGAGACTTGGTGTTTTTCACCTTGTAAGCAGAGTTAGTCCATTTATGGTTTTACCTTATAGGTATGGTGGCTAGCCAAGTAATATTTGAACTTGATAGTTTTCTATTTTTTAATAATTATGGGTATTAATGCAAAATTTATACTTATGATGCTCTATACTTGTGTTCTGTTGGAGAAAGCTTCCTCCTGTCAGTTTCTGAATGATCCATGCCGGACTGTAATCCAGTAATATGTTCTCTATATGGTCTTTGCTCTTAAACTGGTTTTGCCTCACATGCAGTTCTCTGTCCTAACTTTCAGTCTGATTGTGCTCTTTTGACAAAGTATGTCTTGTACACAAGCTAAGTAAAAAAAATCTGATATGGAAACTTAGTTGCAATGTATTTCCTGAAGGTTCTCATGTAACTTGTGATTGAATAAACATGCTAATTAAATTTTGGTGGCTACTCTCTGTGATACAAATGATAATGAAATCAAGCTTGAGAGAGAAGTGTTTTAGCAAGGTAATCCTGTTGGTCTGGTGAATTTTCATCGTGCTGTTTAATGCTTTCTCTTGTTTGATGCTGGTTTTGAAGCTGGTACTTTGGTGTTTTGGATCATACACCATGCAGTTGTATTGCCTCTGTATTTAGTAGATGTGCCCTAAATAGAGTTAATAGTCACCAGGTTGTCAAAATTGCAGGTTGTGACCTGAACACTCCCTGTGTACTTGAGTGAGAGCAGCTCTGACAATGTCATGTTTCCCCATGACTTCCTTGCCTTGGTCCTCAATTCTTACAGCTCAGGTACAAGCAGTCATCTTAGCACAGGTGGAAGTCTGCATGAGCAAATGAGTCTATACACATGGTGAAAGTCTCCTTGCTTCACACATTAAAAAATGGTCTGAGTTGGTCATCACCTTTCAGGAGGAAGGACTGCCATCACAGACTGTCCCTGCTGAGCACTGTGCTGGTGGCATGGCAACAGTCAAGAAAAGCTGATGAAGCTTTAGGATATGAAGGAAAGCACTGAAAAGAAAGAAGAGTGCTTCCGTGCTACTATATAAACCTGTTGTGCACCCCTGCTTCACTGTTTTTTGTGGTTAGGGTGTCCTGTCAGATCAAAATCTTTTAGGATTGGAAGAGGCTCAGAGGTGTGGAGGATCACCTTCCAGGGATCATCAGAGCAAGCTAGAGATCTTCAGTTGCATAAGTGATGTCTGACAGCAGGTATGACAGGCCTGCAGAGTCATGTCAGGCCAGTGAAACTGGATTGGGATGAACTACTCACTGTCCCTTCCAGCATGGGTGCTGGAGGCTGTTAATGAAGTTACTGAGTACACAGCAGACAGGATGTATTTCCTTGAGATAGTAGAAGAATGTGGCAGAAACAAGACATTTGCAGATGCAGGGAGGGCCTGGGTACGTGTTTAGAAGGAGGGCATTTTTGTGGAGAGTCACTTACGAGAAAAACCATGTGAGGGAGACCTCTCTGAAAGGGTGAAGTACTGTACTGCAGGCTTGCCCTGCTCTCGGCTCTTCCCTGGGGACTTGCTAATGGATGCTGTCACTGACCTGATACCAGAGTAGATTATAACTTGTGCTCAAATCATTGCAGTTAGGCTTTTAGTGGTTCATGAGTTCAGTCTGATTCCACTGATGCTGGTTGCACCTTTAATAAGAAGAAAATGTTGGAAAATCATCTTGCAGCCAGTTGAGTGCTTGTTGATCCTTTGCTTGAGTGTGAAAACACATCCCTGGAAGTCTCAAAAATGGCATTTGGTGCTGAGGTAAGGTGATGAAGAGGCTGAAGGTTAATGAGAGTGAGAAATGATGATGGAGACTGCAAATAAAACTAAATTTCTAGTTAGGGTTTGCAAAGATTAAATGGCACTTCTATGTGAACAGCTAATTGGGCCTAAATTGTGTTGAAGTTGTTATCTGCACCTCTCACTTCAAGTGACCCCGCTGCAGGTTTTTTGGTTTGGTTTGGCTTTTTTGTGGGTTTGTTTTTTTTTGTTTTTTTTTTTTTTTTTTTTTTTTTTTTTAATATGATATGCCTGATAGTATTGCTTCCATTTCACTTCCATTTTCTTTATAAGAGGTGATACACAGGAAAAAGAATTGCTGATGGGATATTCTGGCCCTTCAGATCAGCGGAGTGCCTGGCATTCCTTTTTTGGGTGGTGTTGACTGAGTTATCTCACAAAGGAAGAAAGTACCTTGGGTCTGTAGGGGTGGCAGAGCATAAGCATGAGTTCAGACAATCCTTGAGCATGATATAGGCTCTGCTGGTGAGAGGCATTTAGCAAGTGGCATGGTGCTTTCAGTGGCACTCATGCCCTTCTGGAAGGGGTGTTCCTGGCACTCCAAGTTAGGAAATTCCTAAGGAGACACTGAAGTGTTTAAAGTTCATTTAATCTGCCAAGAGCCTAAATTCATTGTCTCAAGAGCTCAGTAGGCAACTTCACAAGAAAGTATCTCTACTCTGAGTATAATTGACTCATGTTTCTCCCCTATGATATTGGGAAGTTCTGGCCTATCTGCCATGATAGAACTAGATACTGGAAATAATCTGTTTTTCCTGAAGGGTAAGTGATGCTAAGTATTTAGCAGGCTGGTAGTATTTACCTGGAAAACTCACGGTGCTGGGAAAGTGCTGAATAACTTTTATTGATGTGGATGTAGGTACACTATTTTTCTGTCTGGAGTAGAGGCAGAAGAGTCTCTGGCTTGGGTCCAAGTAGGAATATGAAGACACATGGAGCTTTGTTCCCAGGGTGTTTCTGATTTGTTTAAGTAAGCCAAAAAAGGCAACCCAAAAGGGTTGCTTTTTTATTTTTGTGGGCTACTCATCTGGCTGGAGTTGTGGAAGGCAGCAATCCACAGTTTAAAAGAAATGTGTTCTGCTTCTGGGGATGGAAAAATACAATTTCCCACATTTATTGCTCATTTTATAATTTTATCAGAAAAGAAAAACATAGCCAGGAAGTGCGCTCTTACAGAGATTAGGTGTGGTAAAAGTGACTGCAAAGATGAGACACAAACTGCTTGTTTTTCTTGCCTGACAGTTTGCTTATCTGGCTGCCTTTCTTTTAAAAATATAGGTGCTCCCCTGTGTAAAGGAAGAGAGGAGGATGATTAAAGTGCAGTGAACATGGGAAAATAAAGAATGGGTTCCTGCAGTTACGTATCTGCCAAAAATTGACCTTGATTTTCAGTGCATTCGAAACAAATTCTTCTATTGCTATCTATTACCTTTCCTAAGTGTTTGGTGGTGGTATTGGCCTGAGACACTGGTGGCTTGGGAAAGTCAACAGTGACTCCTCACCAAGTTGATTGTCACACAGCCTCCAGTAATGCTACCTTTCACTTTTTGTGATTAAGATAAGGACAGCACCAGCAATGCTGGTCCTGGCATTGGCCTGCGCCTGGGTTTAGAAAGGCAAGTGTCACTCCCAGATATCAGGGCAACTTTGAAGCAGCATCTTATCTCCCCTCCCCACTGCCCCCATGCTTGCATTGAGGGCTTACTTGGCAGCATTTTGCTACTTTGAGAGGAAGCCTTTCTTAGTATGCTTTATTAGAATTTCTTTTAGAAGATAAAATACCAACCTTGAGGGGAGAAAGGTTTCGTTTGCTCAAGGGATTGACTGCTGCTGTTTCTGCCTCTAAATGAGGCAGAAGTAGTCCTTAAATGAGTTGCTTATGACAGGTGACCTTACTATCTGGGAATGTTCATCCATACACAAAACCCATATGTGCAGTTCCATTTCCTGGCAGAATTTCATGAGTATTGTTGTCTAATGGACCAGTGTTTAATCTTAAAGCATTTCATTAGATCCTATCACTGTTAGCAAAAAAACTCAAGACAGCACTAGTGAAATTGGTAACTGCGCTAGTGCAGAGATGCTATACCAGAAGTTATCTCTTTTCAGATAGTTGGCTTTGGGGGTTGGTTTCTCCTACATGTGTCTATCTTGGTCTCGCTGGAGAAGAAAGGTAATATATCTTGGGCTGTGTTTGTTTAGTGTGCATTTGTTTTCAGCTGTCATGATTAAGAGGCTGACTCAATAAGTCTTTGTTTTGCTCTTAGCTCTGAAAATGTGATCTAAGCTGTTTTGATAAAGTGGTTGCTGTACTAACCAACTTACACTTCACATGTGGTTCTCCTCTTAGTTACTGGTGAAATTTCTCCCTTCCCCTTTGTTAGTCAGAAACCCCAAGGGAAAGATGACGAAGACGGTATTTTAAATTTAAGAGGGGGAGCAGATGACCGAAAGAAGTTGTCCATTGCTTCTGTAAATCTGTCTCTACTGCAAGTAAGACTATGAAGAGCCTGACTGAACGGTCTTCATGTGGATGCAGTACAGAGATGCTTTCACATATGTTTAATGAAAGCCTCTAGCTCTGTTCAGGTGGTCATTGTCTTGTGACATTTCGGTACCATGGTAGATACCATTTGGTAGGTCATGTACCAAATACTGCATGTTGGCTGCCTGTGGCTGGTTTTTAGGCCCCAAGTAAAAGATCTCTTCAGCAGTGTTAACCTCTTTCCATCAACATGATGAAGGAGAGATGTAGAAGTTGGATCATTTCAGTCTGTGGCTCACTGGGACAGCCTTTGGTCATTGCTCGTGTGGCTCTTGAGGGCTTTCTGGGGAGGCCCAGAGCTGCTCGGTAAGCTTCAAACTCAGGCTTACCATAAGAAAGGACTGGGACTACATAAACACTGCTGTTTGCAGCCAGCCAATAAACCCTGCAGAGCTGAGCAGATACATCTTGTTATTATCCTCTGGTAGACCACAGGTCTCTGCCCAAGGACTTTCACTCCACTAAAAACAGCCCAGTAAGTGATGTCAATAAATTTGCAGTTTCTATAAGAAGAATTGGAAATTTGAGGTCACACCAATGCAAGATATTTAGAGATGCTTACAGTGATACCTATGACCTTGTCCTTTGCACAGGGCTGCAGCTGGGCATAGTGTGTAGGAGTAAGAGCTGGGTCACCAGTGGCAGCCTATGTGCATTTTGAGGGGAAGTGTCTTAGGAGCAATTTGAGGAAAAACATCAAGACAGTAGTGTTGGGTTTTTTTATCACTATTCATCAGTAGATTTCCAGGTGGCTTCAAAAGCCAGCAATAGTGACTAATCCCATCAGTTAGATAAGAAGCCAGAGGCAGAGAGAGAAAAGGTTCATCTGAAGATACTCAAAGAACCGCAGGAGCTTCATCCAAAGGTAGCGCAGGCTTGCAATAGTTGCCTGTTCTTTCTGAGTTTGCTGAATAATGTGGTGTGCAATGGCTGATCTGTAGGTCATTCAGGATTCTTTTATAAGTAATTCACATTTAGTTCATGTCTTTTGTGCACTCACTTCAGAGACCTTGCCTGGGGTACTGCTTTTGCTCACTGCTGGGGTTGCCAGACTGTTCAGATCAGCCATTGGACAGAACCTCAAAACAAGCTGCAGTCTTTTTCCCTGAAAAATTTTGTCTAAGCCATGATGGCTGTAACAGGAAAAGAAAAAGCAGACCCAGACTAGGGAAAAATACACCAGGGCAAACTGAGTGCGTTGTGACTGCAGGGGGGACTCTAAGCCAAACCCAGGTCTCTAGTATCATTGTGTTTTGTGACTGTTTGGGGCAAAACTATGAAAGCCATTTTTAAGTGAGGTGAAATTGTATAAAGACATTTTAAAAAGCTAGTCATAGAACATGATTAATTATTAGTGGATTTATTAAAAAAGGGAGGTTAAATAGAATTAAGACATACACATTTGACTTACTGGTATGGGCTTTTAACAGTACTTCAGACATCACCACAAGTGAGCTGATGGAGCTATATAAAATAAGTCTTCCTAATGGGATGGGAAGATTCAGCTCAGGACACAGATGACTCACCAGGAGGTAACTATGTCATTGGGTCAGCTTCTCTGGTGCTCAGGATAGATGGACTTCTCTCAACAAAAATAGTAAGGGGGTTGGGAGGAAGAGCATCTTTAAAAGTAAGCAGGTAGGAGAGGATGTTTTACTGCCTGGAATACACAGCTTTTATCCAGCTCTGCCCCTGCCCCTAGTCGCAGGCTGGTATGAGTTTTCATTTTTTCAAACTTTCTCACACATGTCTGTGAATAAAAAGCATGCATATGTAGAGTGAGTTTATAATATAGATCAATTTATTTTTGTACTCTGTAGGAGAAGAGTATGTATATATGCATGCAAAATGAAGTATGTAAAATGTATTGTGTGGGAGTACATAAGGAAGCAAAACTCTTTCAAGAAGATTAATCTTTTTACCCAGGAGTTTACTTCAGAAGTTTTTATTTTCTTTTGTTAAAAATAGAATTTTTTCCCATACTATTCTCTCAGATTTGTAAATTGCATGCACTAGTGAAAACCCATAGTAAAACTCCAAGCTCAAAGGGGAATAAAAATCAGGTTTCTAGTGGTTTTTGGTCCTGAGAATGAATGCCATGCAGAGTAAGTATGTGAGTGCAGTCCACATCTGAAATTCAGAACCCTAATGTCCTTCCTATTTCTCTCTCAGTGAATTCATAAATCTGTGAGTCTCTGTGAACTAGTAAATCTTGCAGTCTCCTCTCTCTGTTCCTGTAAGGAGAAGGACCCTAGTAAAGGTGTTTTGTGTGCACCTTGTCGCATGGAGGACTGAGTTAACACTGCAAAGGGCTCTTCTGCTGCCTGGAAAATGACAAACAGTATACAAGCAACTTCTAGCCCTCACCCAGGACTGAAACCTGCCTGTGCAACCGGTAGCGCAAAGGCAGATAGCTTTGTACTTTATTACAGACATAGTAAACAAAGAATTCTTGTTTCTTCTTCCTTAGCTGTCATAATGAAATTTTATTATTGTAGTGGTTTATCTGTCTCCTGATGAACATGAATGTCGTTAGCTTCTTTCCCACGCTCTCTGCATCAAGCATCTCAAGGTGCTTCTCTTGATTTCAGGGCAGCCTTCCTTTCCACGCCTCGTGTCCCCAGCTGTAAGCACAGTCTGGCTGCGGTGGCTGTGGCTGAGCCTGGGGACAGCTGGCAGGAGGAAGCACTGGAGTAAACCTGCGGTTGCTGGGCACTGATCCCCCTGTGGAGTGGCCCAAGTTCAGGATCAGGATTTTCAAGCTTGGAAGCAGACAGCAGTGGGATGGGTGTATACCTCCAGCTGCCTTGCTTTGGTCCTGGGGCATGAGCAAGGGAGAGGTATCCTTGCTGCAGAGACAATGACTTCTGTTCATCTGGGCCGAACAGAGCAGGAGCACCAGGAGCATAGTTTGTAAGCTTTCTGTGCTGTCTAGGAAGGTGCTGAAAAGACATAGTAAGAACTGTGGGGAATGCAGGCTGTTCCTCCTGCCCTCCTGTTCCCCAGTTGACGCCTAGGCTCCTGATCCCGAGTCCTATGGGAGGATGGTCCTTCACTCTCCAGAGAGGTGCCTGGTTGTTGCTCCTTAGCTGGGACTGCAACTCTTAAGCTCTCTTCACCCTTCCTTGCTGCCTGCGCTCCACAAGCCCAGCAATGGTACCTCCCTTCATGGATCTACTGGTGGCTGCCATCTCTGGAAATGTCTCACCACCTTGTGTCCATCCACACCCTGTCCATCCTATCCATGGTGCGGATCTTGTAACGGCCTCTGCCCCAAAGAACTCTTGGTCTAGGTACAGAGGATAGCTAGGTACAGCTCTTGCTAGGCACGGGAATAAGTGCAACAGCGGCTCTACTTCAAAAAGATGTCTTCCCTGGTCACAGACTTGATGCAGTTGGGCATTTGGGGAAGATTTGAATAAGGAGAGGGTGGAGGCCCAGCAGCTTCATCTGGGCTTCCATCAGCTGCTCTCCATTTGTGTACAGAGTTTATGTGCTGCTGTTTTGTTATCTTTGTTATCATGCTGGTGGCTCTGGTTCTGGCTCTGCCTGTTTATTCCATTGTTGAATTTATTGCTCTGGACTCTTTACTCTTCTTGGCTCCTGATAAATTGCTGCCTCTTATTAGCCTTAAATTACTTCCTCTTGCCAATCTTTGATTATTTGTTGTCACCTTATCTTGGTGCCACATCCTCTTAATTAGTGTTGCTATACTGGTGAAGACCCTTCTGTGCCTTTGTTAAATCCATTAGCTTTGCTTTCCTTTCAGCTTGCTTTGGCCATTCTCTCTGCCCCTCTTTCCCCCATCAGCCTGTGTCTTGCGCTGATAATATGGAATATCATCCCCATGCTTTCCTGTGAGCCTTTATGGTTTTACAGCAACCTTCTTGGCTTGTCCTGTGCCACAACCTCCTGGCTGCCTTGTTCTTCTACAGCCTGTGTCATACCTTCCTTTTAGGAGCTGGAGGGTGTTGGTAGATTTCTTTTGCTCTGTCTTCTCTCTTTCTGCTTTTATGCATTCTCTGATGTCCTCTGCCTGTCCAATTTCCTCCATCTTATCTTTTGCTTTGTGAGTGGTTTGTGTATTAATTTTTTTTCCTGCTGCTGTCCTGACTACTTTGGTGGGATACCCTTGGCAACTTTCTTCTCCCTTTTGTTGCCAAACTTCATTTTGTAACCGGCTTTTCTGCTCAAGACGGGTGCCAATGCTCTTTGGTGCCTCTTTTCTTGAGCAGCACCCAAAAGCCTCTATCCAGTTGTTTTCAGTCTACCATGTCTAGCTTTGGTATTTGCTTTCCCCTGTCTCCTGCCCTGTCTCCTCCTTGGACCATCATGTGTGCTTGGGCAGTCAGATCCTGCCTCTCCTGGTGCCTTTCAGCACTCCACCTCTGTGGAGTTCAGGCTTCCCTTGTTGTTACAGCATTCGGTCTCCATTACTGCTCCTGCTGTGCTCTGCGTTGCTATCCCCAGAGTCATATCCATTCCCAGCCCTGCCATTGCAGCCATTTTCTCCCCTGCCTCTTTTCCCACCTTGTGCAAATCCTACCAGCTTAAGCTTACCTTACTAGCACTATCAACACATTTCCTTTTGTGTGTGCTGCTACTAAACTGCTGACTGTGGAGAAGGTGAATTGAAACTTAGGGAAACTAGAAGAGGACAGAAATATGGTCAAAGCTAGAAACAGCCAAAACTTGCTGATGTGCCTATGACTAACCTATTCTACTGCCTTAGTCTCCTATTCAAACTCCTCTGGTCACAACCCATTGCTGAAATGTTGAGTGCTTTCTTCTGCCCCATGAGCAGGTCTCAGCACTTACGCAGTCCTGCAGTCATTGTGCCTTTTTGTTCACTCATACTGTAGGCTGGCCACAGCCTGTAGCCCACCCGCACATGGGATTTCATCTAGAATAGCCACTCTGTCTTTGCATACTGCCTGTCAACACAGTGGCTGGAATTGCCTTGGCTTTGACATTTGTTTCCCCAAAGTTGGTCGTGAAAATTTCCAGCTGCTGTATGCACCCAGCAGTATTTCCTTTGCTGCCTAGGTTGTGTGCCTCATTGATGCTCTTCATGGAGGCTGGTGGGGCTAGAAGCTTTTGCTGGGATGGCGGATTCCCCCATGGTGCAACCCTCATTCAAGAGCCTCGTTCCCCCCCCTCAGCCAGCGCTGTCAGTTCTCAGGATCTGTCTGCTTGCTCCAAGCATTTGTCAAGATTGCAGGAATGATTCGGCCTATGTAAGTCATTAGTTTAACTAATATTGTATCTCTTTATTGTAAAAATGTTCTTTGAGGTTGATTAATGAGGAGTGGGTGGAGGTAAAATGAACTCTGGTTTTGCAGGTGAAACACCATTCCTTTAAAACAAAATACTTGTAATATTAAAAAGAAAAATAAACCCACTTAAAACAGACCTCTACTTCTTCCTGTGGGGAGACTGTCTCCCACAGAAGGTTGTTACTTTCTGTCCCCCGGTTTTTTTCTTTTAAGCAGTGTATTCTCTGCATGTCTTATCTGCCTCTCTTCTGTCTCCCTCTTAGTAAAATGCTAACATCTTGGGTCACAAGTATGTAGCCTGGTGGCTTGTCTCTTTGAAAAATACCAGATGCATGGCATGGGGTATAAAAAGGCTGTGATATCTCGGATTTAGTAGTGCTATGGCAGTGACATCTTGCAGGTCCTCTTGCTCAATGAGCTGTTGACTTAATGGTCAATCTTAGCAAACTCTCAAAATGCCTGTGTGGAAACTGCTCCCTCTGTGAAGAAATGTGCCTGAGAACAAGCATGTTGACAGGCTCTTCCTGTGTTGCCCCAGCTGTACCCCAGCAGATGTGAGGCTTCTGCTGCCTCGAGGCATCTCAGGTGCACTGCTGCAGAGGGGATGGCACACCCCTCCTTTGCCCAGCAGTCACTGTCCTTGGCCAGGGCAGGCAAAGACCTTGCAGACTGCAACAGTCCCAGAAAGAGCCTCCCTTGGTGTGGTTCCTGACTGTTATGTCCTTATCAGACAGCATGGGGAAATCTGTGTTAGGCCTATTCTCTTGCTAAATAGAAGTTCAGCTTCCATGTCTGTCAGTGCATCTGGAAACTTCTTTTCAAGCGGAGGTGCCTTGAGTAGAAGGCAATGTAGAGAAACACTGTGGTTCTTGTAGCCATCCTCATATCCAGTTTATACTACCACCAGCCTATTTTGGTGCATAACTTGGTAACACCTTGGCTGTACCCAAGGTGGTGCAGAAGGAATTCTCGCTCTGCTCTTGTAGAGGTTGCAGCCGCAGTGCCCCCTTCTCCAGTGGTGTTAAATACTGCCTTTTGCTTTATGTCCACAAAACATGCTAACTAGAAAAGAAGGCCTCATAAAACAGTTATGGAAATAACTAGTGATTCTGACTGTATTATATACAATGCCCTTGAAAAAATCCCTAGAGCATCAACATGGGGTGCCTTTTTCTGCAGATCACTTGTACCGGTCAGGGTGAGGATGAGCAATGATGCTGAGATTGATGGTTAAACTGTGAATGTGGAGACCAGGCTGCTAAGCTTAGGTGGATGAATTAAGCTAAAATAAATGTGTCTGGCTGCAGCCCAATGCCTGTCTGCCTTGGCACTTTCTGTGCTGGGATGGGCGAGGAGCAAGAAGGGCATGCATGGGGGGATATGCCTTGGCATTGTGGCAGTGCAAGCAGCTTGGGCCCTGCCTGCACTAGCAGAAGCGGATGGGAGGTGGCATGAGCCTGGGGGCTCTCAGTGGCATGGCTCAGCTTGCTCTCCTGTGCCCTACCAGCCATGGCCCTGGCTCTCCTGCAGCTCTGCTCCTGTTTCCCTTTTTCCCTGTTGCTTTTCTTTGATTCCTGATGAGCTAAACCTTCTTTAGGAGGGGGAAAGAGATCCTCAGCAGTGGGGAAGGCAGAGGATTGTTCTTAAAACCTTCTCTTGCATCTCCCTTTCCTCCTCTCAGAGGAACAGCAAAGTACTTCCCATGTCCCAGGACCATGCAGAAGCTTGCCTGAGATGCTGGTACCAGGAGGATACCCTCAGACCCCAAGATGCTCTCTGGTGACCCTATTCTCAAAGCTGCCTGTATAAAAATGTGTGAGTGCATGAGGAGGGCTGGGTCTGAAGAGCAAATGCCTTATGTTTGTCCTGCAAGAGAAAGTGGATTGCCACACACAGCCCATTGTGGAACTGCATGCAAGCTCATGAGGCATGCAGAGGAATAGAGGTCTTCAGGATGGGGACCGAGTTTGGTGTTAACCATCACAACATTAGACTCCTGGTGTCTCCAGTGCAATGATTTTGGAAAAGTGGCTCTCTGGGTGCTATCGGAAGACATGCAAATGCATGCAGAGCCAGCTCATGCACCCAGCAGGGAACAAGCCTTCCCTTTAAGGTAGGAATGGGCGTGCATGCTAGTTGTCTGGGCCTGAGAGGTAGGAAACACCCCACCGTCAGTCCTGGCAACACAACTGTGTTGGTAATGGCAAGCTGTGCAGGGACTTTCAACACCCTACCCCACACTGGTTCATTCCTGTCTGGAAGAAAGAGGATGTTTTTCTGCAGCAAATGACGAATTGTATCTCTGCTTCGTTTTGGTTCACATCCAGGTTACAGTGTGAGAAGTGGTGCTGACACAGGTGGCTGAGGGGATGATATGCCTTAAATCCATTCTTGACATTTCTTAATATATTAGCCATCACTTTAGCAGCATGAATGTAGTAAGAGGATCATCTCCTAGGGGAAATCTCGCATAGCCCAGTACTTTGCAGAACAGGGGACACAGGGTCTCTGCCAGCTCCCCTCTCCCTCCGTGGGAAAGACTTCGAGGTGCTGGGTGCCAGCAGCACCCTTTCTCTCAGGCGCTGGGCCCTTGGGCTTGTCTGCTTCCCTTGGCAGCAGTTCAGGTGACTCCTCCAGCACTGTCCCCGTGACAGTCACACACAGCTTCTCGTGGGTGCTGGCATCAGGTGGGGATCAATAATGCTAAATGGGGTTGTTCCAGGGAGGAACACTGGGGCAAACTGCCAGCCCCTAGTTGGGAAAAGTCTTATTTCCCTGAAGGCTGTTTCTCTGAACAGAGCATGAGGAAGTTCAAGAGGGAAAGACCTCTCTCCACTAAGGAGGGCCTGACACTGACCCCTACAGGGTTTCAAGCACTTTCGCAGTGCTTGAAGCACAGTGCCCACTTTTGCAGTATTGGGAATATCAGAAGGTGGTGGAAATGGACCCCAGCTCTGGCTTTTCTGGGAATATGGTTTGGTTTGAGATGCTTGGTTTTGCCCCATCCTTTCTCATTCCCACTATCACCTTCTCGGCTCTGCCAGGTGTTGCATGGCCTTAGCAGCTCTTCCCACGTGATTTTACTTCTTTTTTAAGGGGTTATTGTTAACCTGGACCTCTTCAAAGTCTGTCATAGGTTTGGTCCCCTGGACAGCTCCTGCCATCAAGAGAGAGAAGCCCTGCCGCGAGGGGGTGGATAGGCGGCAGCAAGTGGAGGAAGGTAACAAGAGGAGAAATGTGGCCACTGTGCTGTAGTTGCCTTCTCCCCAGATTGCATGGGGGGTTGTGCCGGAGATTGCTTGGCCTTTTCGAGGCAAATCAACGCTGGCTTGAGGAGTCCTGGACCCTGCTGGATCTGGGGGATGGTCTGAGATGTGATAAAATCGTGAGAGCCTTTTGAGTCCTCTAGGAAGTGGAGGAAGGTGAGGTTTTGCACTGGCTTTAGAAAGGTGCGGAGAGCTCTCCTTGTGCTTGAGGGGTTACAGCAAGTGCAAAGGGTAAGCAAGTCAGTTGGTGAGACAAGAACATAGTTAGAGCTTTCTGACCTCCTTGCCTTACCCAATTTCTCTTAAATCGAACCTTAAATCTGCTTTCCTTTTCCTTACCCAAGGATAAATGCAAAGTAATGCAATTAGGTTCAATGGGAAAACAAAACTGATCAGTGATAAGAATCTGATTTCATCTCCTGCAAAATGGTGGTCTTTCTGCTACTTTCTCATCCTGACAAAACCTTAATTGCCTAGGGACATTTGCCTCATCAAAGTATTGTTTCTCTTTAATTTTAATGCCCAAAACCTGCATCCAAGCAAATATTTAGCGTGTGCAAAGTTTGCACCAAACAAACCAGGACAAATTCCCCACCACTGTAATTATCCTTCAACGCAATTTCTTGCTGTCATATAGGCGGGTTATTCTTTCAGGAAGGCTGTGGCTCACCAGAGCCCTGAGGTGTCATACAGGACTGCTCTGGCCACTTTTCCCACAGCAAATTCTTCCTTTCTCCACAAGGAAAGTGCTCTTGTTTTAGTGTGGGCACATGGCTCCCTGGGCTGCAAATGCTCTCCTGTGCCTGTGAAAAGAAGCAATGAAACTGCCAAATGGGTTTCCTATGCAGCCACATGTGGAGGCTTGCCTGCAGTTTGCCTGGACTCTGACAGCTATTGCTCCCTATGAGGGTTAGGCAGCTAACAGATATTGGAGAGGAGAGTCTTTGCAAAGTACCTACATATCCTAAAAAGCTGTGGCACTGTGACCTCAGCTTCACACCTGTGAAATGGCCATCATCCTTCCCTGGAGGCTTTGGGATGGAGAGGGAAGAGGCTGTATGAGTATAGCAGTTTGATTGCTTGAGTCCTGCATCAGTGCCTGGTGTCCAAATTAGCTTTCCACATGCAGATAAGGGTTATTTTATTCCCTGATTTCATGTATCTAGTTGTGCAGGGGAGACTTACCAGCATGCTCTACTGCAGACATTCATAGGGATTATCCTTTGTTTAGACCCTCTGTGTGTGGAAGGGGAAATGAGACACTGATTGTGCAAGGATATTGCAGTTTGCTTGTCAGGTAGCTTCTGGCACACTTCCTAGAAAGCCCCCTTGGTTTTTGTTTCTGTTTACCCATTAAGCAATTAAATTCAATTTTGGAAAATGTTCAACCTGCCACTTTGATCTTCTTAAAATAGTGTAACTACAGTTTGCTCTGATTAAAGCAGTACTGATGGAGTCTAGAGTTTTGTGGATGTACTTGGCTTGCTAGAAATACCCTGTTGCTGTGAGTTAGCCCTGATGGGCAGCTCAGCCCACTCCCAATGGCTTGCTCATGCCCCTCAGCTGGATGGGGGAGACAACTGGAAGAGTAAAAGCATGAAAACTCCTGGGTTGAGATAAAGGCAGTTTAATAGGTAAAGTAAAAGGTGCATGCACATACAAAACATGAATTGGGGTCAGCTGTCCTGGCTGTGTCCCGCTCCCAACTTCTTATGCACCCTCAGCCTACTCAGGAGCAGGACACACTGAGAAGCAGAAAAGCCCTTTACTCTGTGTAAGCACTGTTCTGCAGTAATTAAAACATGAGTTTATTATCAAGCCTGTTTTGGTCACAAACCAAAACATAACGTCATATGAGCTGCTATGAAAATAGTTAACTGTATCCCAGTCAAAACCTATGCACCTTTTATTTCCAGTAAGGAGGATTAGTAAGTCAAAGCTTTTATCCTGGTATTTTGTTACAAGAGCATTGTTCAAAGGAAGTTGGGTGGACTAGATTTGTAGGTAAAGCTAAAATCTTTTATTAGACCAAGCGTTACAACTGCAAAAAAATGAAGACGGCCTTTTGGGAACAGAGTAATTCTTTGCTTTGGGGCTGTAGGCATGAAAACTAAATTTTTTCCACCTGTACCGATTATTTTAATATAAGTCACAGGCTTGCAACTGTGCACTTATAGCAGGTGACTGCCTCTGTACTACTGAGGCTACAACAGGGCAAGAAGCATAGAAGTAGCACAGGAGGTGTTCTGCAAGTATACAGTGAGTATATAAATCAGGTCAAAGAAATGAACAAATTAACCTGTCAAATTCAATAGCTCAACACGGCATATAATCCAAAGTTCAACTTTGTTTAGGCCTTTATTGCTTTCCCAGGACCAGCAGTTCCAGTAACTTGCTGCTGTTTGGATTTCTTTTGTGTGTGCGTGTTAGCACTATTTCAAAGAAGCAATAAAACTTCAAAAACTGGACTTCGATTTTACGCTGTTTGTGCTTGGGAATTGAAATGTTTAAAATGGAATTTCTCTTTATCACCTGGAGAGAGAGTGTGTGAAAGAGAGCAAGTGAGCAAGAGGGAGATCTTTACATATCTACATAATCTTGCATTTCAAAGGGCTTTACAAATCTTAGTCTTCCAAAATCCACTAAAATGCTGTGCTTTGCATATGATTATGTGAAGCTCATTAGTGAGGGTGCTAATGAGCTTCTACACACCTGAGGCCAATAAATGAGGTTCCAGAGTAAGATGGTTTGCTTAAGGTCAGACTCCTGTAAGTTGACAGCAAAGCTGGAAATAGAAATCATTGTTTCCCAGTCTCTGGTACCATATTCCCACGGATGGAATGTGGGCTTTTCTTTTTTTTTTAAAGATGAAAACTCTGCTCTTGTTCATGCTGCTTTGTTTCTTGTGCATTCAATGTAATCTTCACAAACGCAAATGTTCTGACCTGGAGCTATGTAAGGCCTTCACTAAAAAACTCTCCACAATATCAGTCTTCATGCAATTGTGTGAAGCAGAAGGGATAGCCCAATTTAACAATTCCCATGCCTCATAAAATGATTGGCCTAGTTTCTTTGAAGTGGATTTAAGCCCTAGTCCCCAGCGTGATTTAACACAGAACCCACACTGTTAATTGTGTATCTTCTGCCATTAAGGTGGTGAGTTACTGGAAAGTGAGGGAAACTGTTTGCCTTTTATGTGCTTAGAGCCAATTTTGCATGGTTTTTTTATCTTTGTTTTCAGGCTGCAACTAAGCACACTGACCTTCCTTCCTCCCATCTGCTTAGAGGAACTGTAACTGCAATGGGGATGAGTGCAGAGTTGTATAGAACTGGTGCTGCAAAAGAGAAGCCTCAGTACTCGAGTCAGGGCTCTGCCCTAGACACAGGCAGCCACCAAAACATCCTGTGCCCACGTCCTGGAGAGAAACTGGGGATCCCACCCTGGGAATGGAAACATGCTGTATTACGGAGATGCCTAGAAACTGCCGGTTACACCCCTTGGAGGGTACCACACGTCAGCAATACTGTGCTTTACTTGTGAAGGGTAAAACCTCTTCTGTGCTTTTCCCGTCTCTCCACTAATGTCTCTCTTTCTCCTCTGTGTGTATAGCATGCCTTCTTTTCCTTGCTTCCCTAGTATTGCTGGAGCAGAACAGCTGTTTGTATTGTTAATAGTTTGGAGCAAGGCCAGCAAAAGGGGTTTTTGGCAATTCTAGGCTTGCAGGGAAGATTTGTGGCCCAGAAAATAAAAGCAAAGATATATACATACACATATATACATGTATATGCACACATATATATGCCTATATACATATACATATGAGAGAAAGCAAGGGAGAGAGTCTGCCTGCCAACAAGCCTACCATGTGAGTGCATGAGCATGTTTTTTTGGCAGGGCACATGTGACTTTGTGCCTTCACATTTTATACCGACTCTATGTACTCTTCTCATCCTCAACCTGTTTTAGGCTTGAATGTCTGGGGACATGAAATTGTTCCCCGAGATGGTGGTGCTGAGGAAGCCATTGATATCTACAGTTGTGGTTTACCCACAACTGGCCTTTGTGGCACACGTGGCGTGGATCATCCATCCCCGGGCAGATGTTGTTTTCTCCACTAGTGCTTGAGCTGGCATGGATAACGCTAGCAAGAGGAGCATGCTAAATGAAAGCAAACAGTTTACTTACTTCTTGTATAAACCAAACAGATGAACACTTATTCTGCTTCTTATCTCAGCAGGGGTAAAACAAATGATGGCCACAGAATTCAGATACCTCAAATGGATTGAAATCAGGTTGTTTTCTTTAAGTTATTTGAAAACAGACTATTTTTCAATGCACTGAGACAATAGCAATAAAAGCTGTAAAACTGTTCTTCTTTTGGCACTAGCCCATTGTAAACAGCAAGCTACCAGGCTTAATGAGGCAATTCTGTACCATCATTTTTAATAACTGAATGTTTGTCTCCCGGCTATTCAGGTGGGCTATTACTGGTACTTAATATTACTGGCAATGTTGCTATATATTCTGTGCCACCACTGGCGAAGAGTGAGGTGATTCTTCCAGATAACAGCAGTGCAATAACGTTTTACTGCATTTAACTGAGAGAAAGGCCAGGCAAAGCCACTGCGCTTTCCTTCTTCCTTGCAAACGTTATTTCAAACACTGAAAGAGTTAAATGAAATAATTACAGTCATAAGCATGTTGATTCTAGCTTCTGTTATGACAAACATAAAAATGTATTGACCTAAAATGTAAATGTTGACTGAAGAAAAAAAATGACGTCAATATAAACTCTGAAGCACTCTGTACCCTGATGTTTGGCACATGAACATTGTACTATATATACAGTGTGAAATACTTAGGTTTGTTTAAATTAAATGGATGATAATCTGGTCATTGTCATTCTCATTTCAAGTGTAACAATTTATGACATGACTAATTCTGCTGAAAAACCCCAAATGGTCAGCAACAATCCGGAGGGCTGAGCAAACTGTCAAATGACGGCAATTCGTTCTATCAATGACATCGATGGGGTTTTCAGAGAAAAAGGTATGTGTACTTTGCCTAGTCTGCCCAATTTATCAGGGTGACTTTTGTCTGTCCAGTGTATTTTGTACCAGTATTTCCCCCCCCTCTCCCCCCCGAGAAATTTGCTGATGAAGATCAATTTGTGGCTAAATCTGTAGACATTTAGTCCTCTACCATCAATACCATCCCTCCCTCCCCTGCAGAAGTGCCGGTGCTGATTTGAGCTTCTCTCTCTTGCCTCTCACAGCCTACGCTGTGCCCATTGTGCAGGTTACGCCACGGTCATCAGCCTTCTTTCACATAAACCAGTGGACCTGAGCTGATATTTTTCTCTGTTGCCGGTTTTTGCCACTGAATTGTCTTCTGAGAGTTAAGCAGCTCTGGGCAAGCTGGCCTGCTGTAGGGAGGGTGGCAGCAAGGTTAGGGCCTCTTGAAGCATCGTGGATACCTCAGAAGGGTCCACCAGTGTGCTAACTGGTGGATCCAACAGCGAGGCTTCCACTATGTGCAAAATGAGGGTAAATTTTATTTTGCCTTTTCAGTAAAAGCCCTACTCGGAGATGGGTCATGGCTGGTGGAGAAGGGGATATGTGGGCAACTCTGAGCTCCCAGAGGTGAGGGATGGGTCTAGGTCCCAGACAGTGGAGGCGGATACAAGTACTGGGTTTGAGCCTGGGGATGTGGGTGTAATGGGAGAAGAGATGGCCTGAGGGATGCAAGGGTGGAGCAGGAGGGGGTGGTGTCCCTGTGGCTCTGCTAGCGGCTATGCCCGAGTAAACCAAGATTAGAATTAGATGTGTAAATCTCCTGAGAAACCCTTGGGAAAGTGTCCATTGTGATTCACAGGGCTCCCCCGCCTCCACTCCCCTCCCCCCCCCCCCCCCCCCCCCCCCCCCCCCCCGCCTGCACTGCACCGTCTGCAAAACCTGAGTGGAAACCTTTGCTGTCCCTCCAGCATGAATGTTTCTCCAGCCATGAAATCCATGTGTTCAGCAGCTGTATCTGGCTCTGTCATGGAGCCTGCTGTCGAATCTCAGTGTATCAAAGCCCTTGTGTGTGTGCTTTGGCTTTCCTTTGCTTCTGTGAATTGACTAAAACTTGCATTTATTCTTGTGAGCCCCCAGTGCAGACCATAAGCGTGGATAATCTAAAGGTGTATGTGTTCTCCAAAGCAGCACCCAAGAAAAGAAAGGCAAGGTAAAGGTGAAAAAAAAAAATCAGGTATTACTTGGTTTCTTAAGACAGATCTGACCTTGTACATAAGCTTGTGTTTTTTTCCCATTCCTTTTTCCTCACACTGATGCGTAAGTGGAGACTGATTTCACAGAGAGTGCTTATCTCACCAACCCAGTACTAACCCAGGGTTAGCTTGAATCTTGGCTTAGGAGAATGACTTGATCTGAGGGCGATTTGGAGCAGCGCTTTTTTCCTGTTTTTAGGGTCTCCTCATGTCCAATTTCTTTTCCTTTCAGAAACTCTGAAGGGAAGAAACTGTAATTAGGATTTTTAAATTGAAAATCAAAGAGGACATTCACAGGCTGCAGCCTGATTCTGGCAGTTCATGTTGTAAGAGGTTACTGACTTGAGACCTGAAGTGTTCCCCATTTTCAGAATTTGGCTACATTAAAACCACAGAGTGTGTCTGCAGATTTCCTCAGAAAATCATCAGGGACTTCATGAAGAATTAAGCGCATTGGCTCGTTTTCCTTAAGCCTTGCTGGATAATCTGCAGATTTTTCTTTCAAAGCAAGAATACCTTTTTTTTCCTAAATATTTTCAGGTGTTCGAACTATGTGGTAAAACAAGGTCAGCAGCAAACATTTTTTCTGTTTTGCAGGACTTTTCCTCAGTGTTAGCACTGCTGCCTTCAGGTAGAAGAATGGCAGACAAGACTGGTGCTTAACTCCAAAAGCCAGCTGAGGAAACCCACCACCTCCTCTTGTCAGGAAAAGCGACAGGGACATCCAGCTCAGAATACAAGCAAATTAGAGAACCTGCATTTTCCCTCCTCTTCCAGGTGACTTTTAATATGAAGTAATTTTGTGGTAGTAATCTGTTGTTTCAGGCCACTGCCCATGTATGTGGGTCTGGAGAGGACAAAACCTGAGGCTTCAGAGGAAATTCTGTATTCCCTGGTAACCCAATTAAGTGACGTGGCACATGCAGAGTGAAGAAAATGGGAGAATTTGTTTCTATACCTGCTGCATCTCTCACTTTAGGACTGAATATCCAGTTTATTAAGAAATTATGGTGATATACTATTCTTATTTCCTACTGTTGTGCAAAGCAGAAATTTGGTCTCCTGAATTTTAATGATATGCTTTTTGTGACTGCTTTTGTGTTTAATATTGCAAGGTAAAAGCATCTGGAGGCAATAGAAGAAGGTGTTTTAAATACAAGGCAGTTGTAAATGAAAGGCTCCTTACATGAGGCATAGCTTTTGCTGTGCCATCTGGATCATCAGGTGTGAGCCTGTCCCAGGAGTGGCTGGTCTTGCCCCCTAGCCATGGTGGGGCTCTGAGCTTTGAGGATGCAGAGTGCGCCCAGTGTGTTGAATGTGTCTAGCTACGCAGACCTACATCTGTCACTGAAGACTTCTATTATATTCTGACTCCTGCTGCAGAGACAGCTCATAAAGCAAAGGTAATTTTTCGAGGCAGTCACCCTTCAGAGTAAAACTGCGCTTGAAGAAACTGGGTCCTTCCCACTGATGAGCTCAGTAGCCCTATGCCAGCACTTCACATTGCAAGTGAATAGAATGAATCATAAATCCTAGAATGATTTGGATTGGAAGGACCTTAAAGATCATCTAGGGACACCTTCCACTAGACCAGGTTGCTCACAGCCCCATCCAACCTGGCCTTGAACACTTCCAGAGATGGGGCATCCACAGCTTCTCTGGGCAACCTGTTCCTGTGTCTCACCACCCTTACAGTGAAGAATTTCTTCCTAATATCTAATCTAAATCTACACTCTTTCAGTTTAAAGCCATTCCCCCTTGTCCTGTCACTCAAGGCCTTGTAAGCAGTCACTCTTCAGCTTTCTCATAGGCTCTCTTTAGGTACTAGAAGGCTGCTGTAAGGTCTTCTCAGAGCCTTATCTTCTCCAGGCTGAACAAGACCAACTCTCTCAGCCCATCGTCACAGGAAGGGTTCTCCAGCCCCCTGGTCATCTTCATGGCCCTCCTCTGGACTCACTCAAGCAGCTCCGCATCCCTCTTGTGTTGGGGGCCCCAGAGCTGAACACAGTACTGCAGGTGGGGATTCAGGTGAGCAGAGTAGAGAGGCAGGATCATCAACTTTGACCTGCTGGTCACGCTCCTTTTGATGCAGCCCAGCATACGGTTGCATTTTGGGCTGCGAGCACACACTGACAGCTCATGTTGAGCTTTGCATCAACCAACACACCCAAGTCCTTCTCCTTAGGGCTAATCTCAGACCATTTTCCACCCACCCTGTAGCCGTGCTTGGGATTACCCCGACCCAGGTGCAGGACTTTGCACTTGACCACAACTCTTTGAGTGGGATCATCCAGCTAATTCCTTATCCACTGAGTTATCCATCCATCAAATCCATGCCTCTCCAGTTTAGAGACAAGGATGTCATGTGGAACAGTGCCAAATGCTTTGTACAAATCCAGGTAGATGGCATCAGTTTCTCTTTCCTTATCCACCAAAACTGTAACCCTGTCATAGAAGGCCACCAAATTTGTCAGGCATGATTTTCCTTAGTGAAGCCATGCTGGCTGTCACAGATCACCTCCTCATGATATATGTGCTTTAGCATAGTTTTCAGGAGGATCTGTTCCATCATCTTGCAAGGCACAGAGGTGACAGAACCCGTTAGGAGACAATCTACCCAGCACACTCATCGCAATTTACTTGTTGCAATCAAGGTTTCACAGTTTGTGAACTACTCCTAGGTGATTCATCCTTCTCTTTGTAGGTGGGTGATGTTCCCATTGCTAGATCTGTATTTCCCTGCCTTCAATACAAACGCTGTGCAAAACCGCCTCTTTCTCAGGGCTCCTTTTTCTGCAGACTCCTGGTACATGGAGGCTGAGAGTTTGGATGACTCCAGCTACACCACCACAGGCCATGGAGGATGACAACAAACCGTGTGACAGTGTGCTGTGTATGCTATCTGATTTTGCTTTCTAAAGGTTCATGGATCTCCTGCTCTGGTTTGCACATGCACCCCATGTACAGGATTCCTGCTTAGGCAGTATGCCTTTGTCTTCCCTGCTTTGTCAGGAAAAAACTCAGCAAAGCTGCCATGTACAGGTCAGACAGAAGCTTCAGAAAGATGCATCAGGAAGCCTAGGTGGCTGACCAACACAATGGCAGGCCTTTTTTCCATGTAATGCTGGCTTTGCCACTGGCTGCACATGGCATTTGGTGCACTGGTACTATTTGGATGGAGATGAAATTCTGTGTAGCTGGGGTGACTTATGGGCTGCAGGAGCTGTGCAAGCTCCAGCAGTGTCTTGCAGGACAAGCTTGTGTTTTGAGAAACTCAGATGTTATCTTGTCCCTGGTTCTTTCCACGTTGTCAAAATCAATGCTGCTGGGTGATCATGCAGATGTCAGAGAGTAGATGGCTTGACCTTGTTCTCGTATTTTAAAGCAAACCAGTGCCTGAATTCTCACCCTGGGGTAAGTCTCAATTCTGTGCATTCAGAATAAATCCTTAGTGGCCTTAGGAGCTTATGTACTATTGGCTTGTTACATGTCCACTTAAAAAAACTTATATCCAGTGTCTGCATTTGCAGCTGGACAGCATGTGGGATCCAGCCGGGGTAAAAATCCGCACATATGAATTATAAATAGACCCTGTCTGTGCTCCGTGGTGGATGCTTCTATCAGCTCTTTAGCTGAAATAACATGCAGCCACTTAAATACTTGGATTCTGCACAACCTGGAAAGACAAAGAAATCAAAACCAAGTAATGTTATTATACAATACATAAATCCAAGCTACACCCATATCTTGGGCAATATAAGTATTTATATACACTTATACATGCATGTCTGTGTATCTAAATAGTTAATCCTTGAGGTGGAGCTGCTACTATGTGTACCATGATGCTTGATAAACTTTCTGGACTGAGGTGGAAGAAACTGGTCTTTTCTTTGCAAAATACAAACATAATGATTGAAACTTAGGTGTTTGCATTGCTTCCCTGAAGACAAAGTGTGCTATTTTTGGATATTGTTTGTATTGATGTGCTTTTTCCCATAACAGTGTATAAAATTCTGGCATAGCCTCGTTTCAAGTTTTCATTGGAAATAGGGAACGTTAGTGTCCTGGTTTCAGCTGTAACAGTTATTTTTCTTCCTAGTAGCTGGTACAGCTAAATGCCCATCTCTGCAACTCTGGACTTGAAAAAAAGAAAAAAATCATCATCCGAGAAAAAAACTGTGGAAAGCCAGCAGCAATGGAAATCTCCTGGTACTGTCCTCACATCACCATTTACTGAACCCGACTCCCCTTCGATCATCATCGGAACAGAGAATGAACTGTGATGAAACCAGATGAGCTCAGCAGTGATGTCAGCAGGCAACAATCCAATACCATGCATCATCTCTTCTGCCCTGAAGGACTGTTAGGACATATGAAGCTCGATATCATGGATTGAATGAATTTAACAAACTTTATAGAAATGATGCATAGACTAAGGAACGATACCAGTCTGTATGTGTGTGTATATATATATGTGTGTGTGATGTGTGTGTCTATATCAAGAGACAAAAAAAAAAAGTGATGCTATATTGGAAAATGTGGGATCTGAGCATGACATGAATGGTATGGGATAAGGGGTGGATACTGTCCTGGGTTTGGCTGTAACAGTTATTTTTCATCCTTGTAGCTGGTACAGTGCTGTGTTTTGGCTTTAGTTTGGAAACAGTGTTGATAACACACCAATTGTTGTTTCAGTTGCTGCTGAGCAGCGCTTGCCCCGATCAAAGACTTTTCAGTCTCATGCTCTGCCAGTGAGGAGGGGCACAAGAAGCCAGGAGGAAGCAAAGACAGGACACCTGACCCAAACTAGCCAAAGAGGTATTCCATACCATAGCACATCATGCCCAATATATAAATGGGGGAGTTTCCTGGAAGGGACAGATCACTGCCCAGGTCAGGCTGGGTATCGGTGAGTGGCTGGTAAGCAATTGTTCTGTGCATCACTTGTGTTTTCTGAACTTTCATTTCTTCTCTTGTTGCTTCTTATTATCATTATTGGTTTTGTTGGTATTCTTTCTATTATCACTATATTTTATTTTATTTTAGTTATGGGACTGCTCTTAGCTCAACCCATGAGGTTTACATTCTTTTGATTCTCCTCCCCATCACATCTCTGGGGAGGCAGGGAAGAAGAGGGTGAGTGAGTGACTGCATGGTTCTGAGTTACCAGTTGGGTTTAAACCACTACAGTTAGCAAATACACAACTTCAACTCCACCAAGTCAGTCAATATGGTAGAGAAAAGGTAATGGTGCCACCCTCTTTCACTCCCACCACCTCCTCAAGACCACAGGCTATAAAAATGAAATGGATAAGAAGCAATTTTTAATGGGCTATTACTTTGGTGTCAGTAGGCAACCTCATCTAGCAGAAAAGAAGGCACCAACTGCTCACTGGTACCCTGGTTACTTTAAACAAATCAGTTGTTTCACATTCCCCCTTAATTTTTTTTTTTTTTTTTATTTTGAGAGATTTTCTTGTGATTAGAGACTTCCTTTTTGTAGCATTTGACAAGTCTTCATTTCTGGCATGGCTTAATTACCTGCGAAGACATGGTTTGCTAAGAGCTTATAGCCCTGCAATGGAAAAAAATGTTTCTCAGATGGAAAAATATTTGCTCAGAATGACCATAGCTTTAGGCAAGCAGAGCAAGCAGAGAAATGACACAAAAGCATTGGAAACACACGATCACCCATCTCCCTTGACAAATTTCTCAAACTGAGTAAAAAAGGACTTGCTCCTTACAGAAAATAAGATACATTGGATATTTGAATAGGCAGAGTGTACGTGCTGCTGCTTATGAGAGCAAATCATTCTGTGCATAAAAGACAGGATTCCAAGGATGTCTTGACTAGTAAAATCCAGACAGTCAAAAATCTCTTCTGAAAATCTGTGGTGATATATGTAGAATGAAAGTAAAAATATCTCTGCTGGTTTGGAAATGCATATGCAACATCTAGTTCCTACTTCATAATACGGGTTTGCATTTGTATTAAATGGATTTCATCACTTGCTGCTGAAGAGATCTTCCTAACAGGCATGATTTTTCCCCTTATGAGCTCAGTATTAGCTCAGGTTAAGTCTTCCTCTTAAATAGAGATCTCTCTACACCTGGATAGGTATTCTCTGATTACTGTGTATGCCTTGATTCATGACACCAAGGATGTGTACAGCGGCTCCCAGTGTAATGCCAGGGCCGCAGTGGACTTCATTTTCACTGCTGGCTTTGGATTAGCTCTTATCATGGTATTTTACTGCAAGGGGTCTAGGGGTTATAGCTGATGTTTGGACACTTGATATCTGGTGAGACTGGGTTTGCAGGTGAGTGCTACCATTAACCTGTGTAAAGTTTCTCTTCTGATGGCAAGTTATGTAGATTTATACTCTAGGCAACCCAAACAGGATTTTGTGATGAGAAAAGAAAAATGGTGGTACAAGGTCCTCTCAAGAAAGTCACTAATAGCTTAAGCTCTCTGCTCTCTTCCTTTCCCCTACTTTCTCTAAAACTTCCACATATGACACATAAATGTTTTTTGCACCCTTACAATACACCCTTTCTGTCTGTTAAAGAAAATATGCACATGCACCCTATGGATCATCAACCATGGCTGGCGCAGTCCTCCATCCTGGCTCTTTGCTACAGTCTTGCTGCCTTTTGGAACTGAGTCTGGATGTTGAGACTGCAAAACTCAGAGATGGCAAAGCAATGAAAACAGACTATTACATCAGCAATGGACTTAATCCACAGAAAACATCTAAGGGTTATAAGTATGAGGGATTTAGAATTAATATGCACACATTCCTAGCAATTACTTTTTTTTCTGGGAGTGATTACCGGAAAATGGTGGTGTTGCGAAGTAGTTGGTCTCCTTTCCATCTATGAAGTATTTGTATTCCTTTAACTTGATAATCGTTTTATGAGGATTTTTTTTCCTGTCTTTATTTGTAAACAAGGTAGCAGATGCCAGGACCTAAAAGCTATTAGAGATCTAATCCAAATCTATGAAAGTCAGTGATTATCTTGCCTATGAGATCAACTAACTAATAATGTAATAGAGATTATTATAAGACCCACAACAGAGATTGACTAACTCTTCCACATGTTTACAGCAGTAATCCTAGCTATTCTTTTTATTGATATGGACTGGGTAATTGATCATTTGCTTTGTCTCTCCTGCCAAAGTGCTTCTGAATGATAACAGTATAAAATTTTTAATAAGAAACTATGGATTTTGAGTGAAAGAAATTTTACATGAACAGCTGGTTCCCCAGTCAATTTTGATGTTTCTTTTTGAGGGAAAAAAAGAAACATCTGAAAAACTGGTTTGTCAGTTCTGCTGCATTCAGCCTGCTGATAGCCACTGTCCTTTGCCTGTCCTGCCTGCTTGTGTGTCTTCTGTGTTCCTGATGCACAGTGATGCCTCTGCAGCTGGTATGGTAACTTGCTGCCACACTAGAAGTCTAATATCCTCTGAATGTCTCCCCTACACTTCTCCATACAGAGATGGTGAATTCTGATTTGGTCTATCCAAGTCTCTCCAGAAGGAGATCTGGTGAAGCAGCCATACTGGCATCTTTTTCTTTGTTTCCTTTCTTTTCTTTTCTTTTGGTTTATTTTTTTAATTGGACACAAAATAGCCTAAGTACATGATTTAAAAACACTTGCCTCTTTGGTAGGGCTAAAACTGGGGTCTGCAAAGTTTTTATGGGAGGGCAACAGCCTTTTCTGGTTGTCAGCACATCTACCTGATGATGGAGAAATTAATAACTGAGAGCTGCTGAGCCAGAGGGAGAGAGACACCATGTCTCACATATGTTATTTGGATTGGCCAAGTTGCGACACATAATAGAAATATATCCCTCTGGATCTAGGGTGAATTATGAAAGTGTCTCATTATAGGAAATGTCAAAACATATTCCTTAAGAGCCCCAGTTTTGCTACATTACTGCTTTCCCTCTTCAAGAAACAGCTTTTTGGCAAGTTTGGTTATCAAAACAAGAAAAATCAAGCTGGCTAAAAGAGAATCTCCTGTATTACGTTTCTACTAGTCAAAGTGAGCATCAGCAAGCTGTGGGCATTTCATCTGTGAGTGAGGTTAGCTGTCTTTATAAGCCTTTAACCATGGAAATCCCCACTGTAACTGGACCTTTGCATTTGGTGGGAAGTGAGTTGGCCCTGCTTCTCCTTCTGGGCTGTCCCAAATCTGTCCTACCATTACCCTGAGCAGCAATTTACCTTAGGAGGTGTTTTTCTCCACCAGGCTGGCTGCTCTTATGTGACCGTGCAGAGTTCACTGCAAAGCCTCAGTGTTGACATTAGGAATATGACAACCCTCATCCAGCCACAGACATTTTCAGAAGTACTGGCTAGTGGGCTGAGTTACCAGAAGCTGTTACTAATTGTTTGGTGATGACGCAAATGCCGGGGTCCAATTTCAGCCCGACTGCTAGCTCTCAGGCAGGAATGACCTGCTTGGCTGTTATTGCTCTCCATATCCTGGTGGCAGGCAGGCCTACAAATTCCCCAGATGCCACACTCCTGCTTATTGAAAGGTGCACTTCATTCTTTTGGAGTAAAATAGTGTTTGCTGTGGCCTTTGCTCTGATTTAAAACTGTGGGGTTTTTTTCCCACCCATGTTATATGTAGAAACTGTTCCTGGTGCCTGTTTGAGCATCATTTTACTCTTGTTATTATCCAAAACTGTTAAAATCATATTAAATGTCTTAAAGACTCTTCTTTTCACCCAGGTACCTGGCCTAAGTCTTCTGTAGCAGGCATACCACATGGGATTGTTTCACCATGACTTGTACACTCCTCCACTGAACTGGAATTGTTCTCTGCACTACTGGCAGCTCCTGTGGAAAACTGCTGTAATAGCTGCTCAATTGTACTTGAAGCAGTTTTATATGTTTTTATAAAAGTTTTCACTTCTGATTTGGCCATTTATCACAAATGCCATCTGATGTTATTAATGCGATGGTCAAAGCAGAAGGTATATCCTAGAGATTAGTGGTGGGAAGCAGCAGACCACAGCCTTGGCCTCCTACCCAGCTGACTCACTCCGCGATGTGGAGTGAGTCAGTAGCTGTGCCTCAGTTTCCTTATATAAGATGGGATAGTAATGGGTGAATTGCAAAGCTTACAGGGTCTGCCAGCCTGGTATCACCCACCACTCCATTCCTATGACTAGTGGGAGAGAAGAGAGGCAGAAATACAGAGCAGAGGCAGCTGAGATCCCCTGGGAACACACCAGTCACACCAGCGTTGCAACTTCTGTTGCAGTCAGCTTGCTTGGGGTCAGTCCTGAGGGGCAGGTGTGTGGGCAGCTGTGGAAAGGGGCCTTGGGTGAGAGGCTGAGGCTGGGTGAAATACCCTGAACAACTGTGATAGGTGTTTTCTGTGCACAACCCTGAGAACAATCTCTATATGGCTTTGTCAACTGTATAATTATTCAGTTCTGTCTAAGCTTTTTGCAAAACAAGTGAAGTGGGTGGAAAAGAGAAAAAAAAAAAAAAAAAAGCTCCTTCCTTTTAATTGTAGCATTTCAAAATAATATCTATCCTCAGTGGCCAAACCACAGAAATTGCCATGCAGATCCAAGAGCAGGTGTGCCTCCTGGAGCTACTGGAACAGCATCAGAAACCTGCTGGATCACCAGTAGAAAGTGTCCTCTTAATTCTGGGGCAAATTCTGCTCCAAATGTGGTTGAGAGCAAACCTCCTGTTTACTTTAATGCTTGCTGGCTTTCATCTGTTGTTCTGGAATAAACTGAGATCAGTCATGAGAAGTGCAAAGTATGTCTGTTGGGGCAGGAGGAAGCCAGCGATGTGCTGGGAGAGATTGGGAATGAATCAGTTTTTATGTCCAGGTCCTTGGGATGAGAGCTTTCAGGAGTGTAACATGGCAAAGGGTACTCCTGTTAGTTCAGAGTAAACCTGAGGTTATGGTTTTCCATTTCACTTCACATTTTCCTTAATTTCAGCCACAGCCCACCCTGGATGGCTGCAGCCCAATGCCTGTGTAGCACTCAGGTGTGGTCCAGTGCAGCAGTTAATTTCCATGGGGTTTTGTGTTGATCCCTCCTACCAAACCAGTGGCTTTTGGGAAACCATCCGTGTGCCTGCTGTTGTGAATATGACCTCCCCTACAAAACAGCTCTGTGCCTGGCAGCAGGTATTGAGCTGTCCCCCTGCATTGCAGGTGTCCCTCAGATGTGCATGGGTAGGTGTTATTGCTTAGCTGGCTTCATGAAGCTTCATGGAATATAAGCTCTGCCTCAAAAATATCTACTTTCTTCAGCTTGAGATGTGCAGAATTTCAGTTATTTTTTGTGCCATGGAAGTCATCCCATCCCTTCAAGAACAGCAGGTTGGCTGAACACACTCTTATATTATGGTAGAAATAGAGAGAGAATGCTTGTTAGTTGTGTGCTTAGGCTATTACAGGTTGTATTTCTTAATTCAATTTCCTAACCATGCAGCCAGTCCAGTTTCTGGGTCAGTGGATATGAGGTGGTAAGTCATGATTAACACAAATGTCCAAACAGATTTAGACCATTCACTATTCTTCTCTCTGTATCATAGATTCATAGAATCATCGAATAGTTAGGGTTGGAAAGGACCTTAAGATCATCTAGTTCCAACCCCCCTGCTATGAGCAGGGACACCTCCCACTAAACCATGCCACCCAAGGCTATGTCCAATCCAGCCTTGAACACTGCCAGCAATGGAGCATTCACAACTTCCCTGGGCAACCCATTCCAGTGCCTCACCACCCTTACAGTAAAGAATTTCTTCCTCAGATCCAGTCTAAACTTCCCCTATTTAAGTTTGAACCCATTACCCCTTGTCCTATCACTACAGTCCCTCATGAAGAGTCCCTCCCCAGCATCCCTATAGGCCCCCTTCAGATATTGGAAGGCTGCTATGAGGTCTCCACGCAGTCTTCTCTTCTCCAGGCTGAACAGACACAACTTTCTCATCCTATCTTCATACGGGAGGTGCTCCATCCCCCTGATCATCCTCGTGGCCCTCCTTTGGACTTGTTCCAACAGTTTCATGTCCTTTCTATGTTGAGGACACCAGAACTGCACACAATACTCCAAGTGAGGTCTCACGAGAACAAGTAGAGGGGCAGGATCACCTCCCTCGACCTGCTGGTGACGCTCCTTTTGATGCAGCCCAGGATACGGTTGGCTTTCTGGACTGCAAGCGCACACTACTGGCTCATGCTCCTTTTTTCATCGACCAACAACCCCAAGTCCTTCTCCGCAGGGCTGCTGTGAATCTCTTCTCTGCCCAACCTGTATGTGTGCCTGGGATTGCTCCCACCCAGGTGGAGGACCTTGCACTTGTCGTGGTTAAATTTCATCAGGTTGGCATCAGCCCACCTCACAAGTACAAACTTCAGATGTAATTGACCTATTTTTCAGTGGGACAACTCCTTTCCCACCCACTTTCCCCTCTGCTGTTTCCCAAACCCTTCCCTCTCACTTAAAGTCTTCCAAAACATTTAAGTCTTGATACTCTGGAGTGTCGAGCACCCTGACCCTCATTCAGTAGAGCATTTAAACATAGGAATAATTTCATTTGAAGTCAATGCAATTATTTGCATGCTTTAGTTGCTTTGGAGTGAATTGTTCCATATTCAATAGGGTGGAGCTCAGGGAGTCCTTTTCTGGCTATGTTGCTCAAGTTTGCTAGACAGGGAGGAAAGCTGAAGCAGCGCTTTTCCGTGCTTGTGCTGCTGAAGAACAAAAGGAAGCAGCACCTAGAAAGGGTCTTTCTGGGCAGGATGGGGTTGTGGTTCACTAGTGTGTTGTTCTCATTGTATTCTTATCAGAACTTGGGAGATGATTCTTATCAGAGACTGTAATATTATTTTTATCAGCTTGATAGATGATTCTTTTATACCATGGCAGCTGTGAGCCTCCTAAGGCCTTTCATTTTATTTACCTCTCTTCCATCGGCATTTGCCCTTTGATATGAAAGCTTGGAGTAGACTGACATTTAAAAATATAACACTCTGTTGGAGGTGTTTTACAGTGTAAAATGCCTGAATGTGTGATTTAGACCACTGTCTCTCAGTTCCTAAGTAAAAGTATGGCTCAAATAGGGCTCCTGTGCCTGTTTTAGGAGATTTAACCCAGTGATGCTTGTTCCTGTCAGCTCAGACTGGTGGTAGAACATAAAGGTATGCAGCTGTGATTTTATCTTTGCTACCTCAGGCTGCTAGTTTGTGGTCAGGGATGAGCTGAGCAGTTCTTTAGGACAGGAACATCCTTCTATTATGTGGTGAGTGCAGAGTAAGACAGGAGCTCCTGGAAATAGGTAATATAATAATAATAACAATAATGATTCTGTTATATCTTCTGTGTCAAAGTGCCCAACTTGGCCAATATGCACATACTTGTAATTTGGTATTCTAATTTGGAAACTTCAGCAGACTTCCTGCCCACTTCTTATCAGAGGAGAGGGGAGAGGTGATAGGATGGCATCAGCAGATGCTCCAGGCCTCTTGTGAAGTCTGTGTTGCTAGGAAGTTACCTTTGGTATTAATAATTCAAGGGGTTCTATAGGATAGCTTTTGTTGTGCCTGCTAGTGTCAGAGGCACAGCATATCATCTCAAAGGTAAGACCACAGCCTCAGAGCTGCCAGACAGGAATTGTTGCTGCAAGCAAGGTCCAAAGTGGTCCCCATATAAAATGCCTGTCTCAAGTGCAGAAAGAGCAGCTACATCTGCACCAGCCACTGGTGCAGCTCAGGAGCATGTCCTCTTGGCAGCCACCCTGCCTTGCTTCCAGTGTGGTGCATTGGTGAGCACAGCCCTAGCCCCCAGTGTAGGCAGGGGCACCCAGGAAGGTCACGGGCAGCATGTGTGTGGGGGCTGCCCCTCAGGGCAGAACAGATGGGTCTCAATTCTCCTGGCTAGGGAGAGAAAGGCTAGCTGCACAGGAGCAAGCCATGCTATCACACTTGGCCTCCAGACCTGGCCCCTTTTGTTTCCTGGCTTAACAACAGCCAAAGAGAGCAGCATATAGTCATTCATATTTGCAGCGTAAATGTGGTCCAGTTGTGTGAATGCTTGATGATTTTTATTTTATCACAACTTACACTGTTCTACTCACTTTCCCACAAATAACCGGTGCACGGGGATTTGTCTGGTTTTGCCAGTGCTGCAGAGGTGTCAAGGGTGGCTGTGCACTGCGTGAATACCCAGGCACTGAGCTCATACCCATCTCCACATGCCATGGCAGCCACAGAAGGTCTGAAACATCTCCGTCAGCAGCAAAATCCACTTGTGCTCCTTCCCTGGCACTCTATGTCTTATTGTACTGTAACCAGCAAAAGAGTGGAAAAAATGCCGTGGTAAAATGGCTGGAAAAAGGATAGGAAACACCAGAAAACAACAGAAGGGAGTTCTCTGGAAGCAATCCATTGTGTTACTATTCGTCATTTTCAGCAGAGATGTAAAAATTGGAGCTTGTTCCACACCAGAGACAGGAAATAAGGGAAGTGAATGTAAAGCATGTGTGCGTAAGGGAACAGGCTAAAGGTCTGCCTGGCTCAGGGTCCTGCCTCTGTCCTGCAGTAGCAGCCGTGGGACCAGGATGGCAAATTCAAACTTTCCCCTCCAGCAGCACACAGCTTGAGGGGAGCAGCCTGCACCCCACTGCTGTCCCCACCCTCCTCCCGCTGCTGTGGCCAGGCACTGGTGCAGAGCATCCCGATGGAGTGTGCATGGAGCAGGATCATGTTCCAGGAGCACAAAGCATCGGCCCCAGTGCTGCCCTGGGCACAGGCAGGTGGCCAGATGTGGGCATGTCTCTTTTGTCTGGGATTGGCTGTAGCCTCTGCAGCAGCAAGGCCCTGCATGCATTTTTTGGAAATGCTTTGAGACTGTTTCTCCTGAGGGCTGTTGCTGTCTGGGCGCAGTGCAGTCAATAAAACCCAGCAGCAGCAGCGCCAGTGGGGCCCTGACACCACAGCTCCCTCTCCTCTGGTTGTGCTGCAGCTGCTGGGCAATGCACCCTGCATTTAAGTTGCTCCCTGTTTTTTGCCTGGTTTTGGCAATTTATAACTCCACCATCCTCCACTGAGGAAATATGCCCAATGGATCCTCTCTCCCTCATAACAGGGGACACTCTCCGCAGACGGTAAAAACATAGCTCTGGCAGCTTCTGTAATTTGGGTCACAGTTCACACAGGCTGCACCAGGCTGGTTTTGCTCAACTTTGCTCCCTTGTACTCTGCGGCCCTTGGTTTCAGCTCCCGAGGAGCCTGCTCTAACTTCCCAGCTGCCTGCCCTGCTGTGCCTGTCAAAAGGGAGCTGCATTGGCCCCTGGGGTTGTGGTGGAAACAGTTGGGGTTGTGGCTGGAAAACTCCCCTTGCTAAAGCCTAAGGCACCTGAAGGGAAACCACCCAGATGCTGGGTTTTTGGTTTTGTTGTTCTTCTTTTTTTTCCTTAAAGTCCTGAATTTACAAGCTAGCCTTGTGGGGATTCTTTTCAACTGGTATGGGAAAGGTCTAAGTGGGGGAGATGGAAGGGGCTGGCCCCTAATTTCTGAGTACTTAAAGCTGGTGAAATTGGCCATAGGACTGTGTTATTCACCATGATTTCATTTCTCTCTCCTGCTGTTGATCTCTGCTCTGCAAAAGCATGGGCCTGAGATCCTGACCTGTTTGGGAAAAAAGCTGGTCCCTCCAGAAAACTATTTTGTTGTTGACTTCTGGGAGGCTCGGGGCCAAGCTTTTAAGGTAGCTTGTATAGATTTTTAACAGAACCTTAAGTCTAATCTAGAAATGATATTGCAGAGTGGTATTATTCAAAAGAAATGATAAAATACTGCAAAAATACCCTGTACTTTTTCAATCTCTAACCTTAACCCGAAACCCCCTTTCTTCTTGGAGTTTTGCTAGAACTATGGTACCAGCTGTGTCAAGCTGTATTATTTAGGCATCACAACTTCAGACTGACAACTTCTCTTGCAAAAAGTAAATAGAAAGGAGTTTGTGATGTGTACATGGCCTATGTGCTGTAGCCATGAGCTGTCTTGTCAGCAGTGGTTTATGCAGATATTTAGATTTCTGTGAGTTTCACAATCACATTTGAAGCCTCTGAACTGCTGGAGCACTGCCTGGTTGCTGTAAGGGGCTGGGGCCCTCAGCACTTTTCAGGGTGGAGCTCGTCATCTTGCTTGAAAGAAGCTCCTCATGAATGCTGTACCTGAGAGCAGAGTGGCAGTGGCACTTCTCACTGCTTGTACCCAGAGGAATAAAGGGAAGTGGGACTAGTGGGAGTTTCAGAAGCCTCTAACTCACCAGAGGAGCATAAATATCTTCAAGGGATTGCCCTGAGGTGCAGTTTGAAAAAGCAGTTGGGTTAAAGTGGTTTTGCTAAGTTTGTTCCCATGAATATGATTTTCCCCAGGCACACTTTTTACATATACCTGTTAGATAAAAGCTACTGAAGAGTAAAAGAAAAACAACACACAACCCTCTTAATTAAAGATACCAGGGGAAGGAGCCTCCTCATACAAACAAAAAAAGAGGTGAGGTGGTTTCAGTTTAAAAAGCCCTGAGAAATAAAGCTGCCTGTGATTGCTATAGTGGTCCACCCTAGTTCTTGTGTGGAACCTAGGCTCAGTGAGTGCTGGTGGCTGGGGTGCTTATAGGTGTGTACACGACCTTCTTGTCTCCTCCACCCCAGACCACTCCCTATTGCCTGGTGATAGCAGCATCAGAAAACCCAACTTAAAATATGTTCCTGTCAATTTGCTTTCTGGGGCTGGTTCCCCTGGGTGTAACCTGCCTGCAGTCTTGTCGCTCCCTGCCTAGGTTATCTGCCCACTTCTTCAGCCCATGCTGGGATCCCACTGTTCCCAAACACCCATGGGCTTTCCCAAATGCGTCATGTGTTTTAGAGGATGGGCTCCTTCCATGCCAGTGACAGAAGAATGAGTTTGTCCTTTTACATAGGTATGATCCCATTTCTGTTGGGGGTGGGCTGTCCAACTCCCCTCTGCAGAGGTGTGACCCCTGGTGTGAGATACAATGATTTTTACATGGCTATTCCTAGCTAGCCCATCATGTGTTATAGAAACAATTCCACAGTTCTCAGGACCTGGGAGCAGTAAGTAAGTTACTTTGCCCACATTGCTGAGACCATAATGCGGAGGAAATGGAAACAACAAATGGTGTAGATAGAAAAGCCAGCTGTTGGACGTGCCTGCTTTGTGCCATTTAATGAAATTATGCTGAAGACTTGCTTTGATGTAAACTTGCTCTTGTGAGCAAGTCTGTGATCTTGTATTTGAAAGCCAGAAAACTTCTGTTGTTGAAGATGTGTAAGATGCAAAAGCTTTTGCTGGTGTGTGATGACAGTGTGGATCCATGAGATAGGCCTTTCAAAATACGTTGGTTTGGGACGGGAAAAGATGGAAAGGATGTGGAGGGTGCCTTTACCAGTGAGGGCTGCTGAGCATTGGGTCCAAAAAGCCCATCTGGCTTGATGGATGTGTACCTTTGGTCTGATGGGAAGGGGGAAGGGGTTTTACTGTCCTATTTGCCCTGCCGCAGTTTGTGCTCACACACAAATGAACCAAATGAACACCTATGTGTTTTGGGATCTCAGTGATGTACTGGTATGGACAAAAACAGTGGTCTGGTGCCCTGATAGTGGAGCAGTGGACCTGACTGAAATGACTGAGAAAAAACAGAGCTACAAGAGCTGTGTGTGAAATCTGGAAGATAGTCCAGACCTAGCAAACCCTTGTAAGAGCAACAGCAAAAGCTTGTCTTGATCTTCTATCAGTCTGCTGCTCATGGGAACCCAAGCAGTGAAGTATTTATTCAAAAGGCTAGTTGTGTAGGTGGCCGAGTGTGTTATCACAGAAACAAAATGTTAGTCATGACAGTGTGCTTGCCAGACATGCCTTCTGCATGCGCCTTCTCGCTTTATCTCCTAGCAAGGCATGGGCCCTTGCCAGCTTGGCATGGGAATGTGGCAGGATGGGACTTGATGTGAGGAGTCTGGAAGGGAACGCTCCTCCGCCAGCACCGAGCACTTCGGCTGCATTTCCATGTTTAATTCATGGTTGAGTTAATGCGGCGTATATGAAGACACAGCTAACAAACGGTTGTGGTGTTGTTTTGTAAATCATTATCTTGCTTTCAGATCAATGAAACTGACTCCATGGCTGGCAAAGTTAACCTACTGAGGCTTTCAGAGGTGTGTAACTCTTAGGTTGACCCAGCTTTAGGGTGCCCAACTTTAACCAAACTTTCAGCGGCTTTTGGAAGCACAGATCTTCTCAAGGACGATGGAAGAAGACACAGCAAAACAGAGGGTCCAAAATGAAAATCCCTTGGGTATAAATCTTTAGATCTATACTTTCCTTGCATGTTGGAGAAGGTACTATTAATAGGGGCTTATAGAATTATACCATGGTGAGCCCTCCTTTCATACAAGGATGACTGAATCAAAAAATTTATTCCCTTGGGAGAAATAGCAAGTAAAGTTATGCCAGTATGGTTGCATGGCTGCTAAGGTAATTTTCCCCGCTTTTGGCTGTTCCATTGGAGTTAAAGCAAGTAACTGTTGGTGTAGACTTTTCAATACAAGAAGTACTCTGCTTTGAGTAGGTTCCCCAGTGCAGCTGTGAAGGAGGGGCTGTGGGGCTGTACCAAAGGAAGCAGAGGTAGCTTTGATGGGTGACACACATAGGAAGCACCCTGATTTGTGAAGGCATTCCCATCCTTCACCACACTGTTAATTTACCTACAGCACAAGTTGTCAAGGTTATTTAACAATCATTTTCTTGCTACATATTGATTTTATTCTTATATGTTGCCTAAAGTTATAGAAATAATTAGCAGAAGAGTCTTCCCATTGCATTTACTATGGAGTTAATTAGAAGCTTTATCATATAGAGTAGTCATGTGAGAAAAACAGTACTGTAGTAACTCATGTAACTCTTGTAATAACCTGTCCATCTGATGTGAAACAGCAGATCTCCATTGAATCCTGCTGGTCTTTGTCATTTTGCAAAAGCAGCAGGAACATGGTCCTGAACAACATGGGAAACGCCAATGGCTTTTGTTTCGCACTCAAAGGCCCAGCATGTGCTCCAGGGAAGTTCTCACTGTTTAAGCAATTTGTTGGGGAATTAAGCTGACTTGTTGCAAATCAGTGCACCTTTCGCCTTCCCCCAGTTTCCTTCATGTCACCATGGGAGGGACCTGGCAGCTCTGTGGCATTTCCACACTCTTTTCTTTCACCTAGAGTTTAGATGGTAGAGGATATTCAGGATAAGTTTGCCTGTGGGCTCAGGGATTCTAGGGCACACTATGGCAATACCAAATGCTGAGCCATTTGTTGCATATCTTCTAGGGTTTTCCAGTCGTAGGATTGCCCTCCATGCATTAACCAGCTTTGCTATAGCAGGAAAGCTTTTCTTGCTTTATAGCACCAAGTGTCTGGATCAGCTAGTTCAAGCATCCTCCTTCTGCTCCTTTATTTCACACTGTAGATCCATGCAGTTTCTCCCACAGCCAGCTGACAGTAAGTGCTGAGTCTCGCCCATAAGATGGCCAGTTGACCATCTGTACTGACATCTCTGAAATGGCCTTTCTGCAGAGTGTGCCAGTGTCTGGACTGTGGTTCATGAGGGGAAGAGACTGTGGGGTTGCACCTTTGCATGACACATGTAATGGTGGTGGTCACTGATCAGCTTGTGGGTGCCATGAGCATTACTTGTGACTGCTGCCTGTGAACTACACTTGCAGGTGCTGTTGGGAGTGGCGGAAGTGAGCTGTGACTGTATGTGTAATTGTACATAGCAGAGGTGAAAAAGAAAGTTGCACATGCCGGTAGGTAATTTGGGCATTGATAATTAATCTCTCCCTTGTAACTGGGTGGCTTAAATCCATCTCATGGCCTAGAAAGAATAATGTTTATTCCTGAAAAGAAGGCTCTTCAGTATGATTTACTGGCTGCAGTCCAATGTCTGATATCCCTTTCTGAAATTAGGATAAATACATGTTCATCTGGTAGAGAAGCTGAGACTTGTGGCTGGCTGAAGGTATAACTCAGCCTCACCTCCTCCCAGAAAGTGGCTCTCATAAAACTGGGAGGAAGCATATGCTGGCCTGTTTAGTCCATCTAGACCCAGGCCAGCATATGCTTCCTCATACCTCTGGAAGAGATGTTGTGCCAGGTAGCTTGTGGTCCTCTGGAAGCTGCCCAAATTTGCATGTTTCTTCCAGCTTGTGACATGTAGACAGCGTTCCTGCTTTAGCAGGGAAGGCAAGACTGGCTGGGAGCTGCTTCCTAGTTGAGTAGTGCTGCTTTCTGCAGAGGAGACAGGGTCTCAGCACTTGGAGATCAACTGAATATTTGGCTGGTGGCTTGTCTCTGAAGAGGTCTCCAGTCAGCAAAGTAGGGGTGGGTGGAGGGTCAGAGCAGGACATCTTCCAGCAGCACCACAGGGCGGGTGTCTGAGCAGAAACAGACATTTCAGCAGCTCCAGGTTCTGCTTTCAGATCCTCCACTGTAAGGTGTCATGAACAACATGCCTCTATTTATGTATGCAACCACTAGACTACTTATATGGCCAGCTCTTTGGTGCTGGGTGCTGTGTATTTCCCTGTTATTCCCTGCAGCCTTTGTTTGATTCGATACTCTTCCAGGGGATGGGAGCTCCTCACTGCAGAACTGCGGGCACTTGAGGTGGTTGCTGGGCTAGGGGCAGAGGCAGGCAGCCCGCCTGGGGGGACACAGCTCAAACGTGAGTTCTGGGAACTTGAGGCACCTTCTGGATAGTTTGCTGACTACCTCGGGTAGTATAGGCACCTAAGATAAATTAACCTAAGATGGTATGATTATCCTTCTCATTCCTTCTCCAAATGCACTTGGTTTTTTACCCGTAGTCACATTAGATATGGCTGATGTCTGATTTATGTCTATTAATTTCCACCTGAAGACCTTTTTGCCTACAGTTAGTGTGAAGTTGCCTGTTCCTTGGTAACTGCAACATGCTGAACATTGTTCTACAGATCTTTATTGGAGCCTGAAACAAGGGCTTATCTATTCTTTGTTTGCCTCAAGATTGTGGTCCGAGATGCAAGATCAGTTTAGTCGATGTTAGACAGCATTTAAAAATACAATTTGTTGCGTTAGTGAAAAAAGATAAATTCTGCTTGACAAATGCTCCGTCCTCTTATATATCCATCAGTGCCTTGCCTAACTTAGATAAAACATCTGTATAGCTCAAAGCTGTACCATGTTAGCAGTGAACTTCCCATCTGAATCTTGTATGAAAGAGCCTATAACTTCAAAGTTAATAATGCCAAAATTTGGCTGTAATTCTGTAAGCAACAGCTGGACTATAAATTGGTTGCTGCTTCAGAGAAGGCTTTTTTCTTTAAGTACTTGGCTAAGAAATATTTCTTGCTCAGTTATAATTTAAGCAAATTGACTCTGAACCAGCTGTGCTAGAGGAAGATTGCCTGCCTGCTGGTTACTGCTTCTATGCCAGGAGGAGGCAGCTGCAAAAGTGACAGCTCTCTCTGGTGCGTTGTGGAGGGATCCCAGGCACAGTCCCCCTGCCTAGAGCAAGCAGGTGGCTCTGATGGTTTGAGGGTTTGCTCTCAGCATGAGTGCACAGGGCACGCTACTGGGCAGGATGACAACGTGAAGCCCTGACTCGATCTGCCAGCCAAACCATTTGTTACCTGTAGCCCACTGGAGATGAAAGGAGCCCTGTATAACTATGTAAACTCTCTGAATGACAGCGCTGTTGCTGCAGTACATTAAGGAGGAAAGCAGGTTATAGGCATGTCAGGATGCAAAGCTGTTGAGCTGACACAGCAAGATGCGGAAGCGGTGTCCATCTGTGACTCCAGAGTTAGAGCAGGCAGTGCTGTGCAGCACTGAAATGAACCCCAAGTAGTTTTGGGCTGGAAACAAAAAAGGCTGCTTGTAACCCCAGCAATGTGAAGATGCCTGATGTAGTGGTGGAGGAGGAAAAGGACAGCAAATCTTCGAGTGCCTGTTGTGGTTAAAGTGGACCCTGAGCTCTCAGATATTGAATTGCAGAATTACATGTTTGATGGGAAGCAACAGTAATGTCTATGTTTGGATTTCCATGTGCTGTGTGAAAAGGCTATGAGGAATGATGACCAAAGCCATTTCAACTGTTGTCCATGATCTTTACTTATTATGGTGACTCCTTGTTTCGGCATCAAACAAGATATTTCACAGCTCAGAGAGCTGCTTATCTTGTATGTGATGAAAACAGCAATTCTGTTGCTGGAGAGCAGGGAATCTGTAGATTCTTATTATCAGATGTATAATTTCTGGGGTTAATCTTTGAGCCTCTCTGACTCTAAAGCACTTTTTTCCTTAATTGGTGCTCTTGGTAAGGCTTTCACAGTTAGGTTTTAGCAGGAGGAAAGGAGGTGTAAATGCTAAAAGGTCCCTCTGCAAGTAACTGATCAGAAACCAGTGTCCTCTTTGCTTGCCTACAATTAACCTTTGGGTGGTAGGCCTCTGGAATCCTTTCCAGCTAGCATAAGATGTCGTGGTTGGAGTCTGTTGCCTTCTACTTAATTCATGCACCTAGGGGTTTCCCTTTCAGCAGCTGCCAGGTATGCAAACTTTGGAAGCACACTTTGATGAAAGGTAATCATTATCACTGCAGGAATATATCCTGCTTGCTAACTGAATTAAAATCAAAGCTCTTCAAGCCTGACTGCAGCTGAGGGAGAGGATGAGCTGGCCAAAGCAGGCTGCTAGCACTGAAAGTAGCTTGACGCTGCCCTAATGAATTTCTGGCTTGAGCATGAACTCTCCTCCCAGTACACACACACCCACAAACATGACTGCAAATGTGGCAGGTGGAGAGGCTGCAATTCAGCATGCTGCTCCAGATGCATATCTGCCTTGAAAGAGTGATCAAGGCCTGATTCCCCTCACCAGTGCTTTCGCTGGCTCTTATATGCATGTGAGGCACTTGGCTGTGCCAAAATACAGCATAGCAGAGAGTGAGGAGTAGGATCTGGCAGCAGGGGATGGAAAGAAGAGGAAGCCTGGTGGAAAACCAAGATCATCCCTCCACTTTTTCTGACAGGGGTGGTGTTGGTGGGGTTGTTGAAAGACACCACATGTTATTAGCAGGAGCTGCTGGTCAAAGCAAGGCCACAGGACTTTGCCCTGACTTGAGAATCATTTCCATTGATGTCCAGCTGACCTCCGGGGGTGGTGAAAACTGCTCTCATCTGAACCAGATATACACAGAAACAGGATCAGGTCTCGCAAAATGTTTGAACATTACATCTGATACATCTGGGTAGTTCATCAGACAATAGCTGTTTTCACACTCTAACAAGAGCTTTGCTGACTGCATAACAGGAGGGTGAAGAGCAACACGGAGTTGCAGCAGCAGCTTCTGGCAGGGTGAGGACAGCAGCACCAGGGAGGTGTGCTGGGGAGAGGAGCCAGGCATCCGTGGTATAAAGCAGAAACCTGAACCAAACCCAGGAACCAAGGCATTGTAGGGAGCTCCTTTTTGCTTTTCCTTCTGATTTGCTTTAGGAGTAGACGAGTGAGTTCCACTCAAGCTTGATGTTTCTCTGGGAGCCCTTGCTTCCTCCACAGTGATGGAGAAGGGGGTGCTGCTCCCCTTCACCAGCCGGCTCTTTGCCCGGCACGGGAGCTGCCCCTGGAGTGGGGGTAATGGGGAATCCTTTTGGGTCCTGCTTCACCAGCTTGCCCTGAGGTTTCCCCCTTCCTTGTTTCTCTCATGGGAAGTTGTTTTTTTCCCCGCTCTTGGAAACAGCGTTGGCAAGATGTATTAGGGGCAGCAAGCAGGAGCTTACAGCCTTGATCAGAGGTGGCAGATCCTCCCTCACAGCTCATATTGCTGCACTAGGACTGAAGGTGATGGCTGCTGACTCATGAGATGCGCTTCCTTATTCGTGGAATGGAGATGAGGGAGGTACTGAGCTGAGGACAGTGAGATGGGATTTGGCAATGAAATGAACCTTGCTGTCTTCTCGTGTGGGTGTGCAGAACACTTCCTGTAGATCTGTTTAGTCAGTCTCATTTGCAGTGCTTGGCTGCTGCTGCGCTTCTGCTTGAGGGCAGGAGAATGGCATGACACAGAAAAGCGTGCAGAGAGGATGAGGAGGAGGAACAGGCTGAGAGTGAAGTCATAGCATGGGCATTGCCAGGCATTAAAGGTTTCAGTAGAGCTCCTACATGAGAAGGATGCGGCTCAGACCCTGCAGTCTCTTACCCATTTACCAGCTGCCTTGTTTTGGATGCTATGAATTAAACCCTGAAGAAGGCTGGTTCAAGTTGCTTAGTACTGCCCTTTCCTGTGCCTTCTCATCTTGCTCTTACTCTTGTGTTTCTCTCAGATGAGCCAGAGAAATGCTGTTGTGTGCAGGCAGGTGGCATTTCCCATTTCAGGGTGTTAATCACTTGAAGATGCTTCTGTTCCCCCAGCTCCAGCTGGCTTCTCTAACTCCAGTACCCACTGAAGGGTGCTTTGGTTTCAAGAAAGGGAAAGAAAATACAAATATGTGTGGCTTTTACCATTTAAAATAGGCATTATGCTACACTTTTAAAATCAATAAATGCTACCAAAAGAGGAAGTGACAAGAGCAAAGGGGAACCTAGTGACTATCAAGATGACGGCTCAGCTGAATCACTCAAAGTGCCTTTCTGAAGTTAGCTTCCTACACTGCTGAATGCACTTAAAATAAATGTGCCTTTAAAAAATGAGAGTGATCTTTTCAGTTACTTTCTTTCTCTAAAACCAGAAAGTGCTGTTTGACAAAGGGGATCACCTCATGATGTAGGAGGCCCTGTTGAGCCATCTTGCTGCAAACTGTTTTGGGGAAGAATTACTCAGCAAAAGTTCTCTTGAAATAGTTTGATACATATGCATATTTCGGCTCCTTCCTAAGAGCAACATGAGTTTGCATCCTGATTTCAAAGGAGCTGGTATATTAATCAGGGTTCCCCTAGAGATGAGTTACTCTGATTCCTGGGGCTACTGTTGGAAGGCTGCTTGTTTTGCTCAAACCTTGCTCTGGGTGAGCCAGGTTGAACTGCCATGGCTGCAGTCCTGCATAGATGGCATCTGATGGACACAAAGAAGCTGATTGTGCTTCAGCTGATTGTGCTGGCTAGGGAGCAAATACAGCAAAGAAGGAGCCTTTGACAGAAAGGTCCCACAGTGTGTGCAGTCTGTGGTCAGTGCAAATGACATCCCAGCCTGGCAGGGAAAAGAACACTCCAGAACAAGCCTGTGGGACCACAGGCCATGGGCCCTGACTCATCCTCTCTTCTGTTCTTCAAAAAGTAAACCTGGGCAGAGTTTGGATTTAGTTTTTGGGATGAAAAGTGTCTTGTGATAAGACACTGGAACAGGTTGCCCAGGGAAGCTGTGGCTGCCCCATCCCTGGCCCTAGAGGGGGATTGGAACTAGATAATTTTTAAGGTCCGTTCCAACCCAAACCATTCTATGAAACAGAAACTTTCCAGCAGCTGCTGCTCCATTTGAAAAGCCAGTGAATCAGAAGTGGACTGATTCCCACCTGTCATCCCCAAGGCCAGATCCTTCCCAACCAGAGGGCTCTGCTCCTTCCCTCAGCCCACCAGTGGAGTAAAGAGGGGTCACTGGGTCCTTACAAGCGGCCTTTAAAGGAGCAAAGTTGAAACAATACTCAGGAATACATTGAATTGGAGCAAAAAGGAATGGAAACCACCTCTTGAAATGCTGAAATGGAAACTGAAGAGAAATAAAGGAGCAATGTAGAAACAAATGACATTGCCTTTGCTCGCAACAAGCCCCTTAAATTTCACAGGAACACTTTGAATCAGTGAAGGACCCTTGCAAGGTGCCATCAGGTCCAATAGTGTAGAAAGTAATCTAGATGCAGAGAAGAGAGGTGATAGATTGTGTACGGAGAAACAACATCTTAAAAAATATTTTACAGTGTTTCTGGAGAAAGTAATTCTTATGCACTGGGTCATGTAACTTTTTTCCTCTTGGGGAAGTCTCTCTAAGGAGATAACAGACTTTAATTTGAAGTAAGCTGTGGTTTTAACCCATGCAAATATTTTCCTGCCCAGTCACTAAATAGTTTGGAGTGACATACTCCGAATTTCAGGTACCACTGAAATAGTTTCAGCGAAACTGCAAATGTAGAAAAAAGGCAAAACTTTGTCTTTATGCAAAGGAAAGCAAAGGAAAAACTAAAAAAAGGAATTTTCCAGGCTTATTCCATCTCTTCTTTGTGATCATTTTGTCTGACATTTATTTGAAAATCTAAACATAAGAGCATGTGTACTTCCTGTGCCTGATGCTGTTGTTATTTTTGAAGAAAAGGAAATTATTATTTTCCTATGAATTTACTTCTTTATTTTCTTTTGTAAAAAATAGCTACTATACAATACAATAGCTACAAATATACAATATTGTATATGTATATCTATATGTATTTCTACAAAAGAAATAGCTACAAAAATACAGTACAATAGCTACAAAGGCCATCTGGCTTCAACTGTATGCAGATCTGTACAGGCATTTCTCTTCTGCTCCTTGTGAAATCTCCTATGCATGGACGCATGCATGGATCCTGTCCAACCTTTTCAATTTCCCAACCTGTATTTTGGTTTACAGTCTGCAGCAGAAAGACTACTGCTGTGTGCCCAGAAATCACAGGGAGTGTGAGTGTGGAAGAGCAACAGACTACACACACGCGCTTACATTTTTAGGAAGTAAGGTCAGTCATTTTCAGTCACCCTTTCCAGCACAGGAAGATCACATCTGATGTTGTGGTAATACTAAAAAGCCCCTGGTGCTGTGTCCTGGGTTCAGCAGTAGCAGACATTTTTTCTCCTCCTTTGTAGCTGGTGCAGTGCTGTGTTTTTGACTTTTGGTTGGGGAACAGTGCTGATAACACCCATGTTTTCGGTTACTGCTTAGTAATGTTTTGGTCTGGCCAAGGACTTTCTGAGTTTCATGCTCTGCCAGTGAGGAGGGGAAGCCGGGAGGAAGCAGAGACAGGACACCTGACCCAAACTGACCAAAGAGGTTATTCCATACTACAGCACGTCCTGCCCAGGATGTAAAGCAGAGAGCAGAGACCCGGAAGGGTGGGGGTTTCACTGCTCAGTCGGGCTGGGTATAGGTGGTGAGCAGTTTTATTCTCTTCCCTTGTCATTATTATTATTGGTGGTAGCAGCAGTGGTTTGTGTTATACCTTAGTTACTGGACTGTTCTTATCTCAACCTGTGGGAGTTGCATTCTTTCGATTCTCCTCCCCATCCCCCCGGGAGTGGGGGGGGGGGGGGAGGGAAGAAAGAGGGGATAGTGAGTGAGTGAACTGTGTGAGTTAGAGCTGGGTTTAAACCATGATATGTTGTTAGCATGGACCAGCTCAGAGCTGTTCCTGTTTGCAATGCAGAAGCAGAATCCAAACATCTGTGTGCTGTACCAAGATGAAGACTGGTGGGCAACTTTGCAGCCCCTGAACACATAAGTGAGAAATCTCTATCTAATGGTTAAGGCTTATTCTCATGCTCATATGAGACTGGGAAGTGCGCAAGGCAAATGTGAACAGGCTGATGGTTGCACATAGCATATAACTAATACTGACTCGGTGTTTCTACCCATGTGCTATAGCCCTCAGATGCGTCTGCTCTCAACTGCATATTCTGAGGCTTGAGCGACGTGAGCAGCTCGAGAGAGGGCGCCTTCAACACCTGATCGGGGGGGGAAGCTCAGCGTCCAGGAGCTTCAACTCAGAGCAGCAACAGCCACCGAGGAAGCCTCAAGTCCTCAACAGGACATGCCCAGGAGCCGTCAGCTCAGCGGACGCGAGCAGCTGACTCACAGGGGGCGGTGCCAGGAGGAGCGGCACCAGCCCTGACTGGGTAAAAATCTGCCCCAGGGAGCGGGGCGACCAGTGCGGGTTCGAGGCAGTTTGCGGCAGTTCGCGCGGGACGGTGAGCACTCGCCGTCTGACCAGGGTCCGATCAGGGAGCTCTGCTCTGCCTGCCCCGGCAGTGGCCAGCGTAGGCACCCAGACAGAGCCGATGGGAAGGGAGGCTGCAGTGCAGAGCTCGGGGTGTAGGGAGTGCCTGCACTGCTCTCCTGAGGGGAGGGTGCGCAATGGGCAGGGCTGCACTCTGTGCTCCCTGGTGGAGGTCCTCCTGCAGCAGGGGCTGAGCTGCGGGACGCTGTTCCTAGGCAGAAAGGTGTCATGGAAGCTGAGGGGAAACAGCACTGCTTGCTCCAGGACCATACTGTCCAAGGGCCTCAAGCGTCTGCTGCTGCTCACGCAGGAAAGGAGGCCGCTAACCCGGGAATCTGGGAAACAGTAACAGAAAAAAAAAAAAAAAGAAAACCCCAAAAAATGAGAAAGAGGACAATTAAAAGCAAGGGGCTTCCTCCTAAATCTGTTGTTCCCACCCAGAACCGGTTTGCTGTCCTGCAGGGGGCTGATGAGGAACCACACTCCCACCAGGAACAACTGGCTGATACACTGGCAAAGAAGATCACGATTGGTGCTGCCAGGAAGAAGCGTCGGGTCATAGTAGTAGGGGACTGTACTCTGAAAGGAACAGAGGCACCCATCTGTCGGCCTGACCCAGGCTCAAGGGAGGTGTGTTGCCTACCAGGGGCTCGGATCAGGGGTGTTGCAGCGAAACTGCCTGCTCTAGTCGGTCCCACTGACTATTCCCCACTTCTAGTGATCTGTGTGGGTGCTACTGATATAGATAGCAGTAGCCCGAAGAACATAAAGAAGGACTACAGAGCTCTGGGAGAGGTGGTTATGGGCTCTGGAGCTCAGATTGTCTTTTCCTCAATTCTCCAGGATACAGGGCAGGACCTCAAAAAGGCTAGGAGGATTGGCCAGGTTAATAAATGGTTAGAAGGATGGTGCTATAGTCAGGGGTTTGGGTACCTTGAACATGGGGCTCAATTTAGGAAGCCAGGTCTACTGGGGGCTGGTGGAGCTGGTCTGGCAAAGAGAGGGAAGAGTGGATTTGGCAGGAGGCTTGCCAGACTGGTCAAGGATGCTTTAAACTAGATGTGTTGGGGGAGGGGGGCATCATTCCATCCCAACACACCCAGTCACTTGCCAGCACCTATAGTAAACGTGCAGAGCAATGTAGAGATATTCCAGCTGCTCCCACCAATGAGCCGGCTTCAACTGGAGCTCGGCTCAGATGTCTCTATGCAAACGCCTGTAGCATGGGGAACAAACGAGGAATTAGAGATGTGTGCATGTCTATAGGGATATGATATAATAGGCATCACAGAAACATGGTGGGATGGCTGCTATGACTGGTGTGTTGGAATGGAAGGTCACAGGCTCTTTAGGAAAGATAGTTCCGTTAGGCTGGGAGAGGGAGTTGCTATTTATGTTAGGGATAGGCTGGAGGGTATGGAACTCTGCCTGGGGACAGGTGAGCAGTCAACAGGGAGTTTGTGGGTCAAGCTTAAAGGGAGAACAGCGATGGGAGACATTATTGTGGGGTTCTGTTACAGACTGCCTGACCAAGAGGACTTGGTGAATGAAGTGCTCTATAGACAGATAGGAATAGCCTCACGCTCGCAGGCCCTTGTTCTCATGGGGGACTTGAACCACCCTGATATCTGTTGGAGGGATGGTAAGGCCCAGCACAAGCAATCCAGGAAGTTCCTCGATTGTGTGGAAGACAACTTCCTTCTGCAAGTAATAGAGGAGCCGACAAGGAGAGGTGCCATGCTTGACCTCGTCCTCACCAACAGGGAAGGGCTGGTTGGAAATGTGATGCTCCAGGACAGCCTTGATTGCAGCGATCACGAGATTGTCGAATTCGAGATCCTCAGGACAGTGAGAAGAGTGTGCAGCAAGCTCACTGCCCTGGACTTCAAGAGAGCAGACTTTGGCCTCTTCAGGAACCTGCTCAGTAAGATTCCATGGGATATAGCTGTAGAGGGCAGGGGGGCAAAAGACTGTTGGTTGATATTCAAGGATCACCTGCTGCAAGCTCAGGAGTGATACATCCCTAGTAGAAGGAAGTGCTGTAGGAGGGCCAGGAGACCTCCTTGAATGGATAAAGAGCTGCTGAGGAAAATTTGAAGGACAAAAGAGGCTTATAAAAGGTGGAAACAAGGACAGGCGGCCTAGGAAGAATACAGGGATGTTGTCCGGGAAGCTAGGGACCAGGTTAGGAAAGCTAAGGCCCACTTAGAATTAAACTTGGCTAGGGATGTTAAGGATAACAGGAAGGGATTCTATAGGTACATTGCAAATAAAAGACAGACTAAGGACAACGTGGACCCCCTCCGGAAGTTATCGGGAGAACTGGCTACCCTGGATTTGGAGAAGGCTGAGGTTCTTAACGACTTCTTTGCCTCAGTCTTCACCAGAAAGTGCTCTGACCACAGCACCCAAGTCTTGGAAGGCAGATGCAGGGACAGTGAGAATGAAGACCCTGTGGCCACTGTAGGAGAGGCTCTGGTTCGAGACCATCTTAGGAACCTGAATATACACAAGTCCGTGGGACATGATGAAATCCATCCGCGGGTCCTGAAGGAGCTGGCAAATGAAGTTGCTAAGCCACTGTCCATCGTATTTGAAAAATCATGGCAGTCAGGTTAAGTTCCCAGTGACTGGAAAGAGGGAAATATAATCCCCAATTTCAAGAAGGGGAAAATGGATGAGCCGGGGAACTACAGACCAGTCAGCCTCACCTCTGTGCCTGGCAAAATCTTGGAGCAGATTCTCCTGGAAAGCATGCTAAGGCACATGAAAAATGACAAGGTGGTTGGTGACAGCCAGCATGGCTTCAGTAAGGGCAAATCCTGCCTGACCAATCTGGTGGCCTTCTATGATGGGACTATGGAACTGGTGGACAGGGGTAGAGCAGTTGATGTCATCTACCTGGACCTGTGCAAAGCGTTTGACACTGTGTCACATGACATCCTTGTCTCTAAGTTGGAGAGACATCAATTTGATAGGTGGACCACTCGGTGGATAAAGAACTGGCTGGATGGCCGCATGCAAAGAGTTGTGGTCAATGGCTCAATATCCAGCTGGAGACCAGTAACGAGTGGTGTCCCTCAGGGATCAGTGTTGGGACCGGTCTTGTTCAACATCTTTGTCAGTGACATGGACAGTGGGATTGAGTGCACCCTCAGCAAGTTTGCCGATGACAGCAAGCTGTGTGGTTCGGTTGATCCGTTGGAGGGAAGGAATGTCATCCAGAGGGATCTTGACATGCTTGTGAGGTGGGCTGATGCCAACCTGATGAAGTTTAACCATGCCAAGTGCAAGGTCCTCCACCTGGGTGGGAGCAATGCCAGGCACACATACAGGTTGGGCAGAGAAGAGATACAGAGCAGCCCTGCAGAGAAGGGCTTGGGGGTGTTGGTTGATGAAAAACTGAACATGAGCCGGCAGTGTGTGCTTGCAGTCCGGAAAGCCAACCATATCCTGGGCTGCATCAAAAGGAGCGTGTCCAGCAACAGGTCGTGGGAGGTGATCCTGCCCCTCTACTCTGCTCTTGTGAGAGCTGACTTGGAATATTGTGTGCAGTTCTGGTGTCCTCAACATAAAAGGACAATGGAACTGTTGGAATAAGTCCAAAGGAGGGCCACGAGGATGATGAGGGGGCTGGAGCACCTCCCGTATGAAGATAGGCTGAGAAAGTTGTGTCTGGTCAGCCTGGAGAAGAGAAGGCTGTGTGGGGACCTCATAGCAGCCTTCCAGAATCTGAAGGGAGCCTATAGGGATGCTGGGGAGGGAGGGACTCTTCATGAGGCACTGTAGTGATAGGACAAGGGGTAATGGGTTCAAACTGAAATAGGGTAAATTTATATTGGCTAGGAGGAAGAAATTCTTTACTGTAAGGGTGGTGAGGCACTGGAATGGGTTGCCCATGGAAGTTGTGAATGGTTCATTGCTGGCGGTGTTCAAGGCTGATTTGGACATAGCCTTGAGTGGCATGGTTTAGTGGGAGGTGTCCCTGCTCATAGCAGGGGGGTTGGAGCTAGATGGTCTTAAGGTCCTTTCCAACCCTAACTATTCTATTATTCTATGATTTCTATAACAAATAATTCTTCAAATTACTTACTTGATGCTATCATTTAGCTAATAGATTCACATTTGGTAATAAATCTCCAAGGCCTTTCTTAGACGTGTAGGTTTGAAACGAGGACCTATCCTATTGCTTATTCTCTGCCAAAAATTAAATTGCAGGCATGTTTCTTCAGATGTCTTTTTGAAGTATGTGTTTCTGGCTACCAGGTTACTACGGTATGACTACCAAAAGTGTACAGGTACATCTTATTGTGTATCTGCTGGTACTGTTTCTCCTTTCCACAGAAACTCAATTTTGGCAGACGGACTTCAAGATCAGGTGCATATCAGAGGGAGTTTATCATGGTTATGTTTCAGCAAAGGCTTTTCCTCTTCTGGTCTACTTTGCTGTGGGCCAGATGGGTTGGGGAAGATTCATGGTGTCTTGTAGCAGTGGTACTTGTCTCTTCTCTTGTCTGTTACTTTAGGATTGGGAGGATGGTGAAGATCGGTTTGATTTCTGGAAGGAGGCCCCTAGGTCTTTTCAGAGTTTTTCAGTCTCTCCGCAGCAACATATTCTGGTAGGCTGTGATGTTTCTTGTTTTGTAAAGTGTTGCAAAAAAAAGGTGTCTCTCTGCCTGTGGCTCTTTCTGGCCAGGGCTCCTCTCCATGTTCCTGTGGTGCTGTGTTACCCCTAGCATGGCCGATGGGGATCAGCTGGATATGCAGCCCATATGACAAGGTGCTGAGCACTTGTCCTTTCAACATATGTGGAAAACAGTCAAAACTGCTGCAAATATTGTGTCAGGTTGCCTAAGGTCACAGGGAAGGTCAGGCAAAAAAATTAGGTAAATGTAGATCTCAATGTGCTACACTTGTTCCCTGTCTGCCAGACCTGCCCTCCTCCTCTGTCTCCTCTGCCCCTTCTTTTGCATTTCAGAATGCAAAATTTCCCCACTTGCAGCTGGCAGAGTGTTTCCTTCTGTACAGGGCTTCTGAAATTGCAGGACCAGTAGTGCGGGTCACTAAGCAGTATCTGTCCCCTGCTCAGTGAGGCTGCCTGTCAACTCCCTCTTCTTTCCTTGTGTTGGACAGAAGGTTGAGCAGCCTCCCAATTTTTTTTTCATGTCCCTTTTTTGATGAAACTGATGCCAGCTGAATTCTGGCTGTTTCTCCATCAGCATAGCTTTGTTTTACTAAATTCCCTGTGCTACAAATGCGAGAAGCCACAGCTGTATTTTTTCAAGAGGTCTTGAAGAGCAAAAGGGTGACACCCCGTGCAGCCTTCACACAGTAAGTATCTCGAAAAACTCCTGATGTGCTGAAGCAGCACTTGAGCTCGGGGAGGGTACAGCAGCTTCTTCCCCAAAGGCTGATAGAGGGTTAGGAGTGTGAACATGACCCACAGAAGAAGATCCTGGTTGCCCATGTCTGCTTTGCCCACGATGCAAACCCAGTGGGGCTAAGTTTGCACTGGGTGAAATTAAGCTGAGTGATATGTGCTTGAGATGCCTCCCCAACAGCAACAGAGCTACTGGAGGCTGGTGCTGGTGGTTTCAAATCTAAATATTCTCTGCAGTGATGTGGTTGATCAGCAGAGAAAAGGGATGGATTGTGGCTGGCGGAAATTTGAGCAGACTTCTGTATCTGCTCATGTGCATCCCAAGAAGCTGGCAGTGGTTGCCAATGCCAGGTCAGATCTCCTGAAGCTACTGCTTGCAGCAAGTGGGATTGCACAGTGCCTGGACAGAGCAATGCTGCACCATGCCTGGGGCCTCTAGACATTGTTGTCATACAGATAATAACAGGATTTGAGCTGCTGACATTGCTTGTAATGTTGTGAGTCAGGTTTTCCACAGAGCATGGTGCCTGACATGCTGAGCTGCAGGAAAAAGGGGACCCATGTTTAAGTGTTTGCTAGAGTGTCTGCTGGAGTGCTGAGCTCCTGTGAAATTCAGTACTCTGCTGCAGGAGCTGCATTTCCTTGGGTACCATGGATCATGTCTTCTGCTCAGGCTTGAGACTAGCCTCCCTGGCCCTGTGCTATATCCTATGGGATGATACCCCAGCTCTGGTTGGGCTCATGGGCTCCTAGCATGTCATCTTCGATGACCTCCAGCCAGCCTTGTTCCTGGAGAGACAAAGTGTTGGACGTTGGTCCCTGCTGGTCTTTGGAGCTCTCTGCAGCTCTCCCAAGGGGAGAAGGGGCCGTTCCTGCACCCTGCAATGCCTGGGAAGATCCAGGCACTGCCAGTGGCATATTTAGAATTAACAGAAAAAGTTGTGTCTTTGCACAATGCTCTGTCCTGCTGTGGAGCAAAAAACCAGAAAAACCCAGTGGAGCTTTTAAATGCACAGAAACTAATTCTGGCTTAAAGTCACTGAGCTGTGAATTGCAGGAGTGGGAACTAATTCAGATGAGACAACGCTGTATGTGCTGGTTTTGTGCTCTTCCCAAACGGGTGCCTGGTTGGTTTCAGATGGCTGGGATGAAGCCGGATGGACTTTAGTGCCCCCAAGCATCTGCTCCGGGCCATGCAATGACACATGGCTCTCCTGAGGACCAGTGTGGAGTGACCTCTAGGGAAGTTCCATCCCATGCAACTAGGTGAGATCAGGCTCCCTTGCATACCCATCATTTTGTGCTTAGATCTGTGTGTTTATTTTTAAAAAGGGACATTCAGCTGTATGCTTTCCTTCACTGCATTGACACCAGGAGAAACCACAGAGACAAAGCTGTATAGAACAAACCCCAAAGCTTCTCAAAAAGATTTCAGCTGTGCTTCTGTTTTTGCATAACATTGAGTTGTAATACTCTCATTGCCTTTCTCTTTTGCTTTTTGCTTGTTTTTTGGTTTTGCCTTAGAGTACCTGCTCTGAAATTTGCATCTGCCACTGCACCTTGTCCATGGCCTAAGTCCAGTGGGCTATCTGCGGCATTCCCTGTGCTTACAACCAGCAAGCAAGCCAGCAAGACTGTTTCACACACGCAGTCATATGGCGAGGATCAGCTACACTTCACGTCCGTACCTTTAGTCTGCTGTCTCTTTGCTTTCCCTGCATCACATTCTGTTTTCCATTTCTCCCCCTTTTTTTTGCTGTTACTTTTAGATGTTGCTGTTGGATGGATATGAGGAGATTCCTTCTCTGCTTTTTCTTTCTTCTTTTTTTTTCTTTCCTTTTTTTTTTTTTTTAATATGGTTTAAAGGTTTTCTCCCCCCTCTACCTTTTCTTCACTTAACACTGCTAAGATGACCCACAGTGCACCTGAGATCTGGGTGATGGCTCTTAGAAACTCTGTGAAGCCTGCAGAAATGCAGAACCAGCCACTCGCTATCCTTCCCTGTGGTAACAGGTTTAATGGTCAGCCAGTTTCTGAAGCTGTACTTCAGCTATGATTGCAGCTACAAGACCCTCCACATGGTATCTCTTCCATCCCTGGTGCAACAGTAGCCCTAACATAGACCATACATGTCCAGAGAGAGAAATGCCTGCAGCAGTGCCTGCTCCATATTGAAAGCTGCCCATGGACATAGGGAGAGGTGCTTGGTTTTTCTGAGGAGAAGGCTGAAGTCTATATGGAAGCTATTTAAATGAAATTCCTGTTTGGCTGGCTGCCACAGCAGCTGGTCCTTTGAAGCCAACACTTCTTTTGAAGAAAAAAAAAAAAAAACAACAAAAAAAATAACTCAGAACAACTGACCATAAAAAGGTCAGTAACCCTACAAAGAACTGAGCTGTTTGGGATGCCAGCAGCAGGGGATAGAGAGCTGCCTGCACCTGCCTCCTGCATGCTTTGCATTCTGTGCCCAGGGCCAGGCTGGACACTCAAATCCTGCTTACAGAAGGGGTGAGAATTTGGATCACTGGGGTTTCTTTCTGAAACTGCTCCCCAAAGGTCCAAGCTGCCTGAAAATTCAGCCATCAGACTACTCCCTGCAACCTTTCCTGCCAAGGGAGAAAATTAAACTCTTTCATTTTGTTTAGATGGAGTAAATTGTTGTGGGTTGGTGTCATGGGTTCAGCAGTAGCAGTCATTTTTCTCCTTCTTGGTAGCTGGTGCAGCGCTATGTTTTTGACTTTCTGCCTGGGAACAGTGCTGATAACACCCATGTTTTCGGTTACTGCTTAGTGATGTTTTGGTCTGGCCAAGGACTTTCTGAGCCTCATGGTCTGCCAGGGAGGAGGGGAAGCCGGGAGGAAGCAGAGACAGGACACCTGACCCAAACTGACCAAAGAGGTATTCCATACCACAGCACGTCATGCCCAGGATGTAAAAAATGGAGGGCAGAGACCAGGAAGGGTGGGGGTTTGCTGCTGGGTCAGGCTTGGTATCAGGTGGTGAGCAGTTGTATTCTTTTTCCTTGTATTTGCCTTGTCATTATTATTATTGGTGGTAGCAGCAGTGGTTTGTGTTATACCTTAGTTACTAAACTGCTCTTATCTCAACCTGTGGGAGTTGCATTCTTTCAGTTCTCCTCCCCATCCGCCCGGGAGTGGGGGCAAGAAAGAGGGGGAAGTGAGTGAGCGAACTGGGTGAGTTATAGGGGCTTAAACCATGACAGTTGGGTTCTGGTTTGCACCTTAAGATTGTATGTTTTACTGTATCTATTTCTATGAAATTAAATGAAAACATGCTGAAACATCATCATTTGGAAAGAGGAAGATCCCTCAGCTGTTAGATTAGCTGTGACTGGGGTATGGGAACTTTTGCCCCTCAGCCGTTTTCACTCTGGCCCAGGGTATTGACAAAATTGAGGCTGAGCTGTCAGGTGGCAAATTAGCCCCACAACAATTTCCCAAACAAATCTTGTAGTTTGCAATGCACGAGTGTGGGACAGAGTATTTGTCTTCGTGTCTAATAGATGAGTCACAGAGACTGTTTGGCTCAGCCTGTAAGCCTGCTTGGCTCAGCCTGTAAGCCTGCTTAAGCACTTCACTGCCACTGATTTCAGTGGAAATGGTGTGAGTAAGCATCCTTTGAATGCAAAGCCTGATCTTAGTTAACAGGATGCAGAAAGCTTTTGAGGCTGCACGGAACCAATCATCCTCTCTGATGAAGGACTACAGCCAGGACATGGCTGCAGCACACGATAGCACTTGTGATAGACTCTGAAACAGAAAATGAGGCTAGGGCCAGTCTGTGCTATGAGGACAGGCCAAACCAATGGGAAGTAATCTAAATTGCAAAGATGCTGCTGAAAGGTCGTGGAGAGTAAATGGCTTAATAAGTTAAATAAGCTTGACATGCTGCATTGAAAGAAACCTGTGAGATTGAGAACTGCTGGTGCAAGATGAAATTTGGATGCTAAAATACTGATTTATCCTATTCTGCAAACCATGGATATAAAATGTATGGATGCTGGAAATGCTATGGGCTGATCTGCAGTGATGTTGCTTGAGAATGTCAGTGAAGAATGTCACAGGTCCCCAGTGTATATTCCTGGGAGGATAATGTAGCATTCAAGTATCACTCCAGGTTCATGTGAATTCAAGTGAATGCCGAAGTTATGGGAAACCATTTGATTTTCTTTGGCAAGATGGAACTGTTGAGCAGATGTGATCATCCTGTTGATGAGAGAAAACCCCTCAGTATTTCAGTCAAATTTGTATTTTCCTGTGTTAGTCTTTTTTAAGAAGAGGCATAAAGAAGAGATGAAAAGCTCAATTTTTGCATGGTTAGCAGGCAAAATTCTCGCAAAGCAAGATACTTGTGAGTTTCACGTGTTTTGCTTACATTGCTAATAACATTTTGTACCCACTTTAGGTCAGTCATGATGTGATATTATTGTTTTTAAGATAGCTGCTCAGTCAGGATGCTAAATCTCAAATAATCAATACATGCCTACTCAGGAAGTCTCCTCCTCTGCATCCTGTCAATGTAAATGAGGTTAATGTGAAGAGTGTAATTGAATAAGATGTACAGACTCTTACTGTAAAGTTAATTTTTCAATTATGTTATTCTAGTGTTTGCAGCTTTTTATGTGATCTACTAAACTGACTTTTCACTCTGAGGTGTTTATTTTTATGTCATGAAAAAATGCAGTAAGAATAAATATAGAGCATATGAAATTAAAATAACTCTTTAAAAAAATAGATCAAATGCAGTATTTAAAATATTTGATGTTGGGACAGGTTTATAGATGTTAACCAGAGAGCATAAAACCTGCAGATTTTTCTTTTATTTTGTTTCCTTACCTCATCTGTGGCTGGATTACTGTGGGAAGAGAATTACTTATAAGGTGACGAGATCCCCATGAAAACAGGGGTTTGGGAGGTTTTGTACTTCTCAGGGTATGCATTGCAGGGCGCAGTGATAAGGATGTTCAATATATGGGCAGAAAGCTATATGGCACTGTTATGGCTGGACTTCCTCCAGATGGCTGTATTCCTATTCAGGGCCTGATCCTCAGGAAGAGCTGCTATCTTGTAGTGCCCAAATGTGACCTGTGTTCTGTAGTTCGTAATACATGGTGTTCAGCACTGCAAATCTGGTTTTGGAGATTTAATTTTTTTTTCCTCTCCCTGTGGTTCTTGTTCTCATAGCTTCTTAATCATTCTCCTCTGCCTTGGCTTCCTGAAAGGAGTTCATATGTTCTCTCGTGCTGGTTTCAGTCAGCACTGAAACCACAAAACTCAGATTAAACTCTTCAAAAGCTTTACCAGGCTTCAGGTACTCCTGAAGCAAATCTGGGCCCGTTTTCATGCAAATCCAAATACCTTTTATAGTTTAGTTTCAACTTGACATTTTGATTTTGAGATTTTTGAGTCTCTCAGACCCTGCGGCTTTATGTGAAACCCAAAGGGCGTGAATTTGCATGAACTGAAATGGAAAAAAATTCAAATGAATCTACTGAAGACTGAAACTACGTTCCCACAACCATGCTTAATAAAATGCTCTATTTTTCTCTTAATTGGAGAAGTGGCAGCTACTGTTTCAGAGCAAGGAGCTAAAGCAAGGGAGTTTCCGATTTAGGAATACTAGGTATACTAAATGAGGATCCTGGTAAATCACAGAGGGTTTATCCTCTCCCAACTGGGAAGCCACTAAATGTTGCACTTCTCCATCTCGGTGTGACCTGAGCAATGAGAAAATCAATGTTTTCCCCTCCCAGGATGTGCTGGCCCAGGAGTGATGCAGGGTTTCTTGTCACAGTGGGTCACTATCATTTCCAGGAGAACTGTGATGTGTCCTCTGCCTTGGCATGGCTGACAGCAGCACGGGGTCAGACCAGCTTTGGTCATGGTGGGGAAGTCCTGGCACTGCTCTGGCTGAGCACCTCCAGTGTCACTTCCGGTTTTTCCAGCTTGCAGTGGGTGCAGCGACTTCCCAAAGGTGGCCCAGGAGAGCCCACTGACCCACTCCTGAATCCTCTGTGTGGCCAGGTTACCTCCTCCAACCCTGAGAGCCCTGGGACATGTTGCTGATGGCAAGTGGTTGCACCAAAGTACTTGTGAGTCAGTGCCATCCCTCTCCTCTTCCCTGGCTGCCCACCTTTCTGGGAGCCCACAGTCATTGCCTCATGGTGGTGGGGATGGGAACAGGAGGAAGAGAGGAAGAAGTACTTCTTGACAAACGTACAGGCAGGGCCGTTGACAGAAGATGGAGCAGTGTGTGCTCAAGTCAAGCTTTGGGCTCTCATATTAGTAGCAAGTTTGGCTGAAACGCACCCAAACCCGACTGCAAAAAATACTCTGTGCAAAAAGCAGTATCCTCAGAAAAGCTTTCCTTCTCAGTTGTGATGACAGGCTGCATACAGTGGTTGCAAATCTGTTTGCGTCTTTCTGAGAGGATAAGCTTGTGTTGCTCTGAGTGTTGGGGAGCTGTGCAACATGCAGGTTGTTTAGGGAAATAGATCTTGCACTTCTGACACCATGCTCCCCTTGAGATATTACTGACTTAAGAGCGAGGAAAATCCACTGTGGATCCGTGGCTGTGAATGACTGTGCTTAGCCCCTGGTTTTCACTTTGCTCAGAAAGCATGTGTGTGGAAGTGAAGGTCTGCCATTTCAAAGGCTGGCTCTGACTCTGTATGTCTCTGTCTATGGGAGAAGTGAGTCCATTCACACCTAGAAAAATGAAGCCTTTTGGGATGAAGCTTTCAAAGCCATCATTTAAGACTTTTAATGTTAATAAAAAGATTAATATAATTGATTTAAAGGACATGCACATTGGGGCAGCCTATCAGGGATGCGCTATCTGCAGTTTATATATGGTTTACTCACTGCAAATACCTTGTGTACAGTGAAGCAAAGAAGGTGGTGAGATTAATCATGGGTGGAGTGGAGCAAGTTGTCCTTGTTAGTTATCTTGTGGTAAAAAACACAGCCACCTTATCTCTTCTAGGATTTTACTATGGGCTTTCTAGCACTCAGTAACTAACATGTTCTCATGTTCTTTTTCAGTCCTCCCCCACCAACTTCTCCTTATTTGTGAGTGTTACCTGACTTCCACAACCATAATTTCTCCATGCTGGGCTACTGCTGGGACTTGCTGCTTCAGAGCTCCTGGAGCTGGTAATGAACACAGGAACTAAATGACTTGTCAGGGGTCAGGGTAAACCAAGCTGGAAAATGAACACAGGCATTCCCAGTTAAGGTTCTTACTGAGAAGATTTTTTTTCTCAGTCTCTCCACATCACTCTCTGAATTTGTTTTCCCTGGGCAAAGCAGTTAGTTAGTCCACAAGCCCTTTCTTCGGGCTGTCTTCACTCTAACACTGAAATGTTTTTTAATAGACAGGGGTTTTAAAAACCCAAGCGACAGTGCTCCATATGTTCACACAGAACAAAACTACTGATCAGTGTCTCTTCAGTAAGTTCTTAGCTTCACTTTGAACAGACTTGAGTGATGATTCACATGACATCCTTGTCTCTAAGTTGGAGAGACATCAATTTGATAGGTGGACCACTCGGTGGATAAAGAACTGTCTGGATGGCCGCACACAAAGAGTTGTGGTCAATGGCTCAATATCCAGCTGGAGACCAGTAACGAGTGGTGTCCCTCAGGGATCAGTGTTGGGACTGCTCTTGTTCAACATCTTTGTCAGTGACATGGACAGTGGGATTGAGTGCTCCCTCAGCAAGTTTGCTGATGATACCAAGCCGTGTGGTTCAGTTGATCCGTTGGAGGGAAGGAATGCCATCCAGCGGGACCTTGAGACGCTTGTGAGGTGGGCTGATGCCAACCTGATGAAGTTTAACCATGGCAAGTGCAAGGTCCTCCACCTGAGTGGGAGCAATCCCAGGCACACATACAGGTTGGGCAGAGAAGAGATTCAGAGCAGCCCTGAAGAGAAGGACTTGGCGGTGTTGGTTGATGAAAAAATGAACATGAGCCAGCGGCGTGCGCTTGCAGTCCAGAAAGCCAACCGTATCCTGGGCTGCATCAAAAGGAGCATGACCAGCAGCAGGTCGTGGGAGGTGATCCTGCCCCTCTACTCTGCTCTTGTGAGAGCTGACTTGGAATATTGTGTGCAGTTCTGGTGTCCTCAACATAAAAAGGACATGGAACAGTTGGAATAAGTCCAAAGGAGGGCCACGAGGATGATGAGGGGACTGGAGCACCTCCTGTATGAAGATAGGCTGAGAAAGTTGTGTCTGGTCAGCCTGGAGAAGAGAAGGCTGTGTGGGGACCTCATAGCAGCCTTCCAGAATCTGAAGGGGGCCCATAGGGATGCTGGGGAGGGACTCTTCATGAGGAACTGTAGTGAGAGGTGTCATGGTTTAAGCCTCTCTAACTCACACAGCCCCTTCTCTCACTCACTTCCCCCTCTTTCTTCCCCCTGCTCCCGGAGGGATGGGAAGGTGAATCGAAAAGAATGCAACTCCCAGAGGTTGAGATAAGAACAGTTTAGTAACTAAAGTATAACACAAGACCACTACTGCTATCACCAATAATAATAATGACAAGGCAAATACAAGGAAAAAGAATACAACTGCTCACCACCTGATACCAAGCCCGTCCCAGCAGCGAACCCCCACCCTTCCGGGTCTCTGCCCTCCATTTTTTACATCCTGGGCATGACGTGCTGTGGCATGGAATACCTCTTTGGTCAGTTTGGGCCAGGTGTCCTGTCTCTGCTTCCTCCCGGCTTCCCCTCCTCCCTGGCAGACCATGAGGCTCAGAAAGTCCCTGGTCAGACCAAAACATCACTAAGCAGTAACCGAAACACTGGTGTTATCAGCACTGTTCCCAGGCAGAAAGTCAAAAACACAGCACTGCACCAGCTACCAAGAAGGAGAAAAATGACTGCTGCTGCTGAACCCATGACAAGAGGACAAGGGGTAACGGCTTCAAACTTAAACAAGGGAAGTTTAGATTGGATATGAGGAAGAAATTCTTTACTGTAAGGGTGGTGAGGCACTGGAAAGGGTTGCCCGGGGAAGTTGTGAATGCTCCATCGCTGGCAGTGTTCAAGGCTGGATTGGACATAGCCTTGGGTGGCATGGTTTAGTGGGAGGTGTCCCTGCCCCTGGCAGAGGGGTTGGAATGAGATGATCTTAAGGTCCTTTCCAACCCTAACTATTCTATGATTGTATGATTGTGGCTCACTTTTCTCTCTAACAGATTTACAGACTCCTCATGGATAGATAGGACATGGAGGGTTGTTCTTGTTTTACTTTCTGGCAGACATAAGAAAGAGCAAGCTTCCTTAAAAGTATTTGCCAGTCTCCTATTTCTATGTTTAGCTTGTATGCTGAAAATGTTTTGTGTCAAGAATTATTTGTCTGTAAGAAAACATATGAAGAATTTATTGGATGATAATGATTTCTTTTATTGTTTAAAGTTTCCTCTAGAGAAGGTCATTAACCTTGTTTGCTTCTCCTTTTATAAGTATCAACCGGTTCATCAGAATTGCATCAACTCCTGAAAGCTCGGTGAAGCACTGAAACCTCTGAACAGCTATGACCAAAACAGAAAAATTCATTTATTTTTTTCCTTTAAACAAAACTTACCCTGTTTCCTACAGGCTCCTCAGCTTGATTGTGCTATGACTTTAGAAGTGGAAAACGTGGTGCTTGCCATTTTTGAGCAAGTCTCAAACTTTCCTTTTAGTGGCTGAGCCTCATGAGGTTAAAATTCTTATATCAAAGTAATGTTTCCTGACTTATCATCCAAATCAGGGGTGCTTTTCTGCATATTTTTTTAGAAAAAACTAAAAAAGTTATTTAAAGGGCTGTGCATGTAAGAAACCATCTGACCATTTTGCATTGGCATGAATCATAAAATCATTTAAGTTGGAGAAGACCTTTAAGGTCATTGAGTCCAACTATAAACCTGGCACTGCCACGACCACCACTAAACCATGTCCCTAAGCACCACATCTACATACCTTTTAAACACGTCCAGGGATGGTGACTCAACCACTTTCCTGGGCAGCTTGTTCCAGTGATTGACTATCCTTTTGGTGAAGAATTTATTTCTACTATCCAATCTAAACCTCCCCTGGTGTGATTTGAGGCCATTTCCTTGTCCTATCACTTATTTCTTGGAAGAAGAGACCAAGACTCACCTCACTACAACATCCTGTCAGGTAGTTTTAGAGAGCAATAAGGTCCCCCCTGGGCCTTCTCTTCTCCAGACTAAACAGTCCCAGTTCCCTCAGCTGTTCCTGATCAGACTTGTTCTCCAGAACCTTCATCAGCTTTGTTGCCCTTCTTTGGACCCTCTCTACATCTCAATGTCTCTTGTGTAGTGAGGGGCCTGGAACTGAACACAGAATTCGAGGTGCAGCCTCACCAGTGCTGAGTACAGGGGGATGACCACTGCCCTTGCTGGCCACACTATTTTTGATACCGGACAGGATGCTCTTCGCCTTCTTGGCCACTGCTAGCACCAGTACTGAGCCCTGGGGAGCACTACTTGTGCCCACCCCCCAACTGGATTTAACTCCATTCACCACCACTTTTTGGGTCCAGACAGCCGGTTTGTTATCCACTGAAGAGCACAGTGGCCTATGCCATAAGCATCCAGTTTCTCCAGGAGGATGCTGTGGGAAATGGTGTCAAAGGCTTTTTTAAAGTCTAGGTAGAGAACATCTACAGCCTTTCCCTCCTACACTAAGTGGGTCACTGCCATAGAAGGCGATCAGGTTAGTCAGGCAGGACCAGGTGTGATCACCTGCTTGTTCTGTACACGCTGCATGATGGCATTCAGGGTGATCTGCTTTATAACCTTCCCTGTCACTGAAGTCAGGGTGACAGACCATTAATCCACCAGATCCTCCTTCCAGCCCTTCTTGTAGGTGGGTGTTACATTTCCTGCCATCCAGTTAGCTAGGACAGCTGATAAATGATGGAAAGTGACTTGGTGAACTTTTCAGCCAGCTCCCTCAGTAGCCTTGGCTGCAAAAAGATGGTAAACAGTGCAATACTGGTCCATTTGGAGTGCTTTGCTTTTTTTGTGAAGCCTTTTTATTAACATTTGGCTGGAACTGGTGAGTTTATTGTTTGTGTGTGCAAAAAAAGGCTGGAGATATTTACTTCTTGAGAAGATTTTGCACATCCTGTGAGAGTTTATTATAGCTGGCCTATCTGTATTTTTATCTGAGCAAATCAGAAGGGGCTGGAAAAAGTAATAAACCACCGAAACAATTGCTAGCGTAAGAGATGGAAATCTGTAGCCTTTGAAAATGGAAAATGAAAAGCTTCAGACAGCAGTGGAAAGCATGCATCAGATGAAACAGAGAACATTCAGCTTCACAAATCCTACTTACTTGAGACACCTATTAGCCTCATTTCTCCCTCCCCACCCACCTCTCCCCTAAGTACTTGTTTTCACTAACAAGCTGGAGGCAAAGGAAGGGAGCTCCCTTAGCTTTGTATGGTAGATACCCAGGCCTCTGACAAGAGCTATCCTGTGTTACCATGGAATCCAGTCTTTTATTGCAAGGGAAATATTGGCAAAGATTTGAAGAATGGTGGGAACTTAACACAGACATTAATTTATTTAGGAAAGTGGTTGGTTTTTGTTTGGGGTTTTTTTAAGGTTGGACACTGGATGCAATTTCTTTTACCTGACTTATGCGAGCATCTCTGTCTCAAGTAACCAGCTGTCATTTTTCCAGGGAATGGATGTAGAGGAGTGGAGAGAAATCATATGGTTCTTGTTGTAAGACTGGTCACAGTGCTGCAGCTGCAGGGCTTGATGTGGGATGGTGTTACACTCTGAGGTAGGATCAGACACTCAACGGTATCCCCACTGTGATGTATGGCACTTACATACCCCTCAGCATCCTGGTGGAAGTAGTGGTTTGTTCCAAATTAATATTCTGTGAAGAACTGTTCTGAAAGCAGATCTACCCTGCAAGATAGGAGGAATGCCCATGGCTTCAAATCCTGCCTGTACATTCAATGTGATCAGGAGGATGTTCAGGTCCTTCCATTGTCTTGGTTATAACTTTACCCTCCCTGTTAGACACCTCTGCTCCCTGGCATGCTCCCTGGTTATTTCCCAGTCATCACCGTGTTGTAGTCCTCAAAGCCCTTGTAATAAAAGAGCTCCTGCAGAACAAATTTTTTCCTGCTTTTCTAGGGAACAGTCCGTCTTCTACTCTAAGCATCTCCTAGGAGGTCTTAACCAGTAACTAGGGAATTTTTGCAAACAGCTCAATGCAGCTTTGTACTGTGTATGGCAGTCACTGAACCTCTTCCAAAACCTTTTCCAAAGTAATTTTCCTTTGCACAGAACTGTGTTTGCAGAAGTGCTCTCCCTGGCCTGCCATTTCCTGAGCTGACTCTTTATGTCTGATGGGCCTGAAGAGTAGCAGACTGGATGGGGCTATTTGATAGGCACTAGGCAGTTGCCAGCTTTTGCTATGCTGCTTCTCAGTAGGTACTTCTTGTACTTCTCCCCATCCTTGTGCCTTTTCTTCTCAGGCACCACATGATGTATATACAGCTGGGTAGTTTCATTCTCAAAAGCACACTGACATCCCTCTCATCAGACCATTTGATCAGCAGCAGTAGGAAACCAAGACCCATGCCCATGAAGCAGATCTAGTATCTGTTGCAGTGGAAACCCGGATGGTGTGTGCTTTCAGCAGTTCCTGCCACTGACCTGCTCTTCTGTACAGGCAGGTACCTACTGCATGCTTGCAAATGGGTCATGACATGCTTCTCCATAATCACTTCCAGAGTGGGTGAAACCTGGTTTCCTACAGCTCTGCATCTTGTGGGTTGCTGTGCTGAGGCCCAGGATAGAAAAGGTGCTGGCTGATGTGGCTCCTGCACTGGAAAGAAGCATCCTGGAAATCTGCAGCCCGGCCAGGAATGGCTCCATGCCACTTCCCTTGATCAGGCGCTCTTGCGGGACATCGCTCTCCTTCCTGTTGCTGGCTGCCCTCCTAAGAAAATCCTAGGGAACTGCTGTCTTTGAAAGCTTGATGTTGGTGAAAATTGGCTATGTTTGGTGATGTGTCAGTGGGAGGATGGATGGGAACAGATGTGTGAAGAGACCCACAGGCAGCTCATACTTGCATAAGCCTAATTTTCTTAAAAAACTAAATGAAAAATGGGCTAAATGCAATAGGAATGTTTTATGGGTTTTTGTTTTTTTGGTTGGTTTGTTTTTGTTGTTGGGGTTTTTCCCTCACTGTGTAAGCCATCTCCATTTATAAGAGCACCCAATTCTGTCCATACCAGCACAGTCTGAACTTGTAAGCTTCTCACCACGAATTTCTCAGAGATGTCAGTGTGTTCACAGGAGCACCTTCAGTAAGCAGGGGTTTCACAGAGAAAAGATGTGGCAGCCTCATGAGAAAGGGCTGGCTCCCCTCCGTGGTGCAGAAAGTCCTTGTTCCAGCATCCTACAGCATGGCCACCCATATCCTAGGTGAATAGAGAGGGATGGAACCTGTATTGACCAACTGGATACAGATACAGAGCTTGGGCAAAAGCTAATTTCACTCCACTGCTCCACAAAGCACCCAAAAGCTATAAAGCAGGCAAGCCTTTAAAACTTCTGTGCTGCCCAGCCCTCAACATGCTTGTTTGACCACGTCAGTTCACGTAAGTAAGAGATGGTGATCTTTATCCCTGAATGTATTTCGACAGCAAAGCACCTGCTGTTGGAGAGAGGATAAGACAGTGGTGGAAAGTCAGTGGGGAGTGAGCCATGGAGTCCTCATGCACTGCTGCGCTGCTGGGATGCCAGTGGTGCTGCTGGGAAGTGGCAGGGTTGCAGAAGAGGCTTGGCTTAAAAGGAGAGGTAGTTGCTTCAGCAGGTCGGGTTTTGCTTGCCTATGTGTTCGGCAAGCTGTCTTTCATTCAGATGAATGCCTGGATCTGTGCATAGCTGCAAGCATTTATTTCCATAGACATTGTGATGGTTATTGATCATTATTCATATTTTTTCATTCAGAACACTTCAGTCAGAGATTACACAAGCAGAAATGACGCTGGCATGACAAAACAAATTTAATTAATTATAAACACTTGAACAAAACTGTTTGCAAACAACTGTGGGGCTAAAAATTATTTTGACACCCCTATGATGGAAGAAACTTAACGATTAACACATTCCTGGGAATCAGGACTGTCCTACAAATGAACTACAGGCAGCAAAATATTTCCTTTAATTCTTTTCAGTAATCTATGTAAAAGGTCTCTAGTGCTCTGCTTTATACCGCAGCTGTGAGCCAAATTCCATAAGCATTTATAAAGGATTTTTTATTTAAGGACACAAGTGGCTTTGGAGTCATGGTTTTAATTTAGCAAAAGAAGCAAAAGTGTATTTCATGTGGCTTGATCACTTACCATGGGTGCCTGGGCTCATGTTATGATGCCTTTACCACCACAGCAGCTCCTACACCAGCTGTAGTTTAACTGTACCAGTAAAGTGACAGTCCTCAGCCAGTGGTTATCTACACCACAGACTCTGCAGCAGCATGTGAAGTTTGCCACTGGAGGCAGGGATATAGTTCAGCATAAGGCTTTCAGCAAGGAAACAGATCTTTACATCTTCATTTCCTTGTTTCCAGAAAAATAACCAAAGGGTTATTTTCATTTCTCGATCTTAGGAGACAGAAGGTTCAAGTAGAGTAAAATAATACTTCGTGATAGAAAAAATACCTTTTTCTGTGGCCCAAGTTCATGCTCGTGAGCATGTTGTTGAGGGGAACAATTCATATGCTTTAAATCCAAGCTCTTGCTGAAAGCCTCTGTTGAATGACCTAGGCTGCACACAATCTGATGTTAACAAGCTTTTCTCTGCTTGGAAGGCCTGCTCAACATTGTGTTTCAGCTACCAAAGCACCATCAGTGCATAAAGTGTTTTACCAGCTGTGCCTCACCAGTGGTGGATATGACATGTGTGATTTTTATGTACTGAGAGTTGTAAATTATTTCACAACACCTGATCTGATTGCAAATCTCACTTGCCCCTTTTACTTCTCGAAGGCAGTTGTCCAGGCTCTTGGGCTGTGTAACAAAGACCACCTTATCCAGCTCTCCCTGCCTTCATTAATGGAATTAGGACTGGCATGGGGTGGAATTGAGTAGGCTGGAACAAGGTCAGTAGCTTGCTCTAAATGAATTTGTTTTTCTTATAAACTAGAAAGGTATGAGGAGTTATATCTGCCTATCAGATATGATTCCTTTGATGTACACAAAGCAGTACTGATCTAGCTGAGGATCAGACATGGGGGTCTTTCTTCAATGGAACAATAATCCCATTAATTCACATTTCTGATGTCTATGTTGTGGGCTAATCTAAACTCCTATGAGATACTCAATTTTATGAATAATCTCATTGTGGTTCTTTTCCCCTACCTTGTTACCTTTTAATAGGGAATAATGACAAAAATGTTATACTTTTGTATGAGATCACACGTATGCACCATTAAGCTTGTATAGTGGTTGATTTGGGTGTTTCAGCATTGCATAGTTCGCACCTATTTTATTTTCCTCACATGAAAGCTCAAGTGGATATTGCTGGAGCACAGCAAGAAAAATTACTTGGCTATTACTTAGGAAAATGAATGACATTGTAAAACTCCTGCAGTTATAAATGGAATGAAATATTTTTGGTTTTCACACTGCTGTTCCCCTTTAGAAAAGCTCAACAACTTCCATTCACATTGCATACATTAGTTGTAGTTATATTGCATACATTAGTTGAGAAGAATTGATGAAAATGTTCCTCGGTGTAAAACTCACAAATGCTTTCCATGGAGAGGAATAAAATCATATGGTTTTGGGGAAAGCAGTTGGAAAAGCCTCTCAGACACTCTTTTTCCTTTCTCCTGATGAGAATTCAGGCCATAAAGCAAAAGTACTTTTTGTTCTCAGGCTAAATACAAGTCCCAAGAGAGCAAGTGGTTTTGGACCTTTCAACTATACACTTCTCTTGGGCATCCCAGCAACATTTCTGCATGGGGCTGAGGGCAGACGTGTGCTGCTGTGATGGTGGATGTTGCAACACCTCCAGCATCACAGGGAGGAGCAGACATGCTGGAAAAGCTGAGCCATGCCCTGTGCTTCCCTCCAGCATCACAGAAGAGAGAAAGGCTTCTCTGTGAAAAACAAGCAAGATGCTGTGGGCTGAATCACACTGGCTTGCAAGGAAATGGGGTGGGAGCAAGGCTCTATTTTAAATGTATGTATGTTTATTTAATTTATCCTAACACATACTAACTACATCCTTTTTCCTGAGGAAGCCCAGGGAAGGTGTCATGTCTCCTCCACGTGCTGTGCCTGTCTGCCTGGCAGGATGCACAACATGGCTGGAGGGCTTGCTGCTGGCTCCCCCACCTCTACTGCATCCACTTGGAAAGCAGGGATAAGAAGATCGTTTCAGCTGTGGCCATGTCTTTTTCTGGGAGAGAAAACAGGACTGGGAAGTAGGGAGTGAAAGGAGTGTGGGGCTGGTGATGGGAGGCATGATTCTGGAGCCAAGGACCTCACAGTATCTAATGCAGGCAACGCCTCCAGTGTCCAACCTTTCAGTCCTTTAAGTTGTTTTTTGTCCCTGCTTTGCAATTAGTGCTCAGCACTGACACTGCTCTAGTACTAGCTTTCCTTTCGCAGCTGCTGCTATTGTGAAGGGATGAGCTGAAGGAAGAAAGAGGCTTAGGTTTATTGAACAGTGAGATTCAACTGTTCAACCACCACTATGCCACTGAGCTGGAGAAAAAAGGTAATGATGAACTTGTTTACCAGGTGAGGGTTTTTTCTGAATTGATACAGAGAAGTGTTGGTATGTACAGGCATTCTTCAATGAAGTATTACTTTGGTTAATCATGGTTAATCATGCTCCATAAGAATTACTTAATGAATGGGAACAGGTGCTACTTGCTTGAGAACAGCATGTCTTCCTTTGGAAAAACCATGAAAAAAAGCTGGCTTCTGGAACTGAAGATATTAATGATGGCTCTTTATAAATACAAATTTGGGAATAGAGAGAGGGCAAAAATCTCTGAGAGAGAAGTATTTAAGTTAAATGACTCTACTAGCACAAACCCAGTTGGCTAGAAATGGGTTAAAAGGAAGTCTAGGCGTGAAGGATTGAAGTTCTGGATCAGTCTCTCAAGCAATTTAATGAAGGCAAGGACCTAAAAGCTTTTCAAAATGGAATGTAATAAATTGTTGAAGTGATTATGCAACACAGGAAGAAAATTCTTAGTAAGAATCAAGATGTTTCCTCAGATAATGGTACGGCTCGGCACAAGCAATCCAGGAAGTTCCTCAATTGTGTGGAAGACGGCTTCCTTCTGCGAGTAATAGAGGAGCCAACAAGGAGAGGTGCCATGCTTGACCTCGTCCTTCACCAACAGGGAAGGGCTGGTTGGAAATGTGATGCTCCAGGACAGCCTTGATTGCAGCGATCATGAGATGGTCAAATTCGAGATCCTCAGGACCGTGAGAAGAGCATGCAGCAAGCTCACTGCCCTGGACTTCAAGAGAGCAGACTTTGGCCTCTTCAGGAACCTGCTCAATAAAGTTCCATGGGATATAGCTGTAGAGGGCAGGGGGGCCCAAGACTGTTGGTTGATATTCAATGATCACCTGCTGCAAGCTCAAGAGCGATACATCCCTACGAGAAGGAAGTGCTGTAGGAGGGCCAGGAGACCTCCTTGAATGGATAAAGAGCTGCTGAGGAAAATTCGAAGGACAAAAGAGGCTTATAAAAAGTGGAAGCAAGGACAGGCGGCCTAGGAAGAACACAGGGATGTTGTCTGGGAAGCTGGGGACCAGGTTAGGAAAGCTAAGGCCCACTTAGAATTAAACTTGGCTAGGGATGTTAAGGATAACAGGAAGGGATTCTATAGGTACATTGCAAATAAAAGGCAGAGTAGGGACAACGTGGGCCCTCTCCAGAAGCTATTGGGAGAACTGGCTACCCTAGATTTGGAGAAGGCTGAGGTTCTTAACGACTTCTTTGCCTCAGTCTGCACCGGAAAATGCTCTGACCATACCACCCAAGTGTTGGAAGGCAGACGCAGGGACAGTCAGAATGAAGACCCTGGGCCCACTGTAGGAGAGGCTCTGGTTCGAGACCATCTTAAGAACCTGAACGTATACGAGTCCATGGGACCTGATGAAATCCATCCGCGGGTCCTGAAGGAGCTGGCAAATGAAATTGCTAAGCCACTGTCCATCATATTTGAAAAATCATGGCAGTCGGGTGAAGTTCGCAATGACTGGAAAGAGGGAAATATAATCCCCATTTTCAAGAAGGGGAAAATGGATGAGCCGGGGAACTACAGACCAGTCAGCCTCACCTCTGTGCCTGGCAAAATCTTGGAGCAGATTCTCCTGGAAAGCATGCTGAGGCACCTGAAAAACGACAAGGTGGTTGGTGACAGCCAGCATGGCTTCAGTAAGGGCAAATCCTGCCTGACCAATCTGGTGGCCTTCTACGATGGGGCTAGGGAACTGATGGACAGGGGTAGAGCAGTTGATGTCATCTACCTGGACTTGTGCAAAGCATTTGACACTGTCTCACATGACATCCTTGTCTCTTAAGTTGGAGAGACATCAATTTGATAGGTGGATCACTCGGTGGATAAAGAGCTGGCTGGATGGCCACACACAAAGAGTTGTGCTCAGTGGCTCAATATCCAGCTGGAGACCAGTAACGAGTGGTGTCCCTCAGGGATCGGTGTTGGGACCGGTGTTGTTCAACATCTTTGTCAGTGACATGGACAGTGGGATTGAGTGCGCCCTCAGCAAGTTTGCCGATGACACCAAGCTGTGTGGTTCGATTGATCCGTTGGAGGGAAGGAATGCCATCCAGAGGGACCTTGACACACTTGTGAGGTGGGCTGATGCCAACCTGATGAAGTTTAACCATGCCAAGTGCGAGGTCCTCCACCTGGGTGGGAGCAATGCCAGGCACACATACAGGTTGGGCAGAGAAGAGATTCAGAGCAGCCCTGCAGAGAAGGAGTTGGTGGTGTTGGTTGATGAAAAAATGAACATGAGCCAGCCGTGTGTGCTCGCAGCCCAGAAAGCCAGCCGTATCCTGGGCTGCATCAAAAGGAGCGTGTCCAGCAACAGGTCGTGGGAGGTGATCCTGCCCCTCTACTCTGCTCTTGTGACACCTCACTTGGAGTATTGTGTGCAGTTCTGGTGTCCTCAACATAAAAAGGACATGGAACTGTTGGAACAAGTACAAAGGAGGGCCACGAGGATTATCAGGGGAATGGAGCACCTCCCATACCAAAATAGGATGAGAATGTTGTGTCTGTTCAGCCTGGAGAAGAGAAGGCTGCGTGGAGACCTGATAGCAGCCTTCCAGTATCTCAAGGGGGCCTATCAGGATGCTGGGGAGGGACTCTTCATGAGGAACTGTAGTGATAGGACAAGGGGTAACTTAAACAGGGGAAGTTTAGATTGGATCTGAGGAAGAAATTCTTTACTGTAAGGGTGGTGAGGCACTGGAATGGGTTACCCAGGGAAGCTGTGAATGCTCCATCGCTGGTGGTTTTCAAGGCTGGATTGGACATAGCCTTGGGTGACATGGTTTAGTGGGAGGTGTCCTGCCCCTGGCAGGGGGGTTGGAACTAGATGATCTTAAGGTCCTTTCCAACCCTAAGTATTCTATGATTCTGTGAGTCTATAAAGATGAACTAGCATGTTCAAAGGGATTGGAAAGGTGACTAGATCAGTGTTCATGTTGCCCTAAATTAAATGCATGCTCGGGTGCCTCTGCAGCAGGAATGTAAGAGCCAGGGAGGAATCCCTTTCCTTTCCCCATGACAGTGCCCTGGGCATTGGCTATGGATAGATAGTGGCAGAATGTATGGCGAAGTAAAAAACTGGTCCTGCTCAGCTCAGTGGTGAAGGAATGGTACATCCTGCTTGTGTTGTTGGTTTAGTTTCTGGTTTTAAATCTGAATGGGAAATTTCCTATAAGCTGAATGAGCAATGCTTTCTTCCTGCCCTCAGACCATCGGGGTAGGGCATGGTCCACTTTCAAGGTCTGTATAGAATGGAAGGTCCTTACAGTATTACTTTTCCTACTACTGGTAGAGAGAAAGATGTGTTTTTGGGGAATGACCCATCTGTCCATACACGTTTACTTTTGGGATTAGAAGAAGAGCATCCCTCAACTACATATCCCTTTTTGTTGTCTATCCTAGGAATTGAGATGGATAGTTGTACTCCAGGAGAATCCTTTTGTCCTGAGGACAGTGTATGGCAGGGAGCAGAAAGGAGTTCTTTCTCAGAATAGCTGCTCTGATGAGTTCCCAGGGAAACATGCATTTGTTTAAGATTGGAGGAATTAAGTTCTTCAAGTCATCAGTTTCCTTGGCTATTCAAACTTTCATCAACTCTCACCTCATCAGTCCCTGACTTTGATGGACAGCAGGGAAGGCTTTACCACCAACCTTTATGAAAGGAGAACTGAGCAGTTTGCTATGTGTGTCTGTCAGCATGTGGTTAGTGCAAGACAACAAGGCCTGCAGCTTTTCTGAGATATACTCATTTACGTCATGATGTGGTGCCCAATTACTAAATTACTACAGGGTCTTTCTACAGCACTCTTCATTTTAGATTGTGGTGGATCTTACACAGGAGAATGTTTATTTGTGTGTACGTGACATGCATGTGAAAGCCTTTACTGTGGTAGAGGAAGAGGAAATGTATTCTTTTTGCCTATTTAAGGAGGAGAGTGTTGGGGTTTTTTCTCATAGGAAGCAATCTTGCTTTGCAAGCATGTTTCTTCTAAGTACGTATGCTGGAAATGTTTACACTTTGCTTCCAAAAAGTAAGCTAGTAAGAATATAGTATCAGTTATACAGCACCCGCATGACTGCATTATCACTTGAAATGAAATGAAAACTATTTTTAGAAACATCTTTGTCTTCTGGTGCAATAACTTCCTTTATGAGTTACCTGAGGGATGAAAGTCTGTGATCTGGCATCAGTGAGGTTGAAAGAAATTGGAGTGGAAACAAGGAGGTTATTTATATCTCAGCTGCAGCACTGAGATAGAATTATGAATTAAAGGAACCTAGAAGCCTCCTGAGGCTCTTTCATTGCTTCTTTGTGTTAGTTTCCTATCTCTTCTGGAATAGTGGTAAGCTGCAGAAAGTGGCCTCAGTCAGCCATTAGGTTAGATGTGAACTTGTAAGTCAGAGGCACAGACTGGCACATCACTCACTTCTGTTTGGAGGCAAGTCAGCAAATGTGGAATAATCTCCTGGGTGACACCATGTATGGATTTGTACGGGCAAAAGTGGGGGATGGTGCTTCTGCCCAGCTGTAAAGGTATTCCCTACTATGAGAAAACATTTCCTTATTTTAGTACGCTTGTTTTGTTTTGTGTAATACAAATAATGTAATATAGCCTGCTGAGGTAGGAAGGAGTAACCTGCCTTTATAAGCAATCCTTACCTGTGAATGAACTCCATCCTTAAGCTGTTGACGTGCCAGTCATTTCCCGAAAGAAATTACTCTCTTGGCTTTGTTGACTGAAAGCTTCATCCACAGTGAGAATGTATTTGAACTGAATCATGGAGGGGCTCAGCCTGGGGAAGGGTGGGTGAAGTGAAGCTCAGCGGATACATTAAACCAAAACCTCAGCCTTGATTTATAGCCACAGCCACCACTGGTTACAGCTGCTGTTGTTAGCAAACGAACAACATTCAGCCCCAACAATTTGAAGTTAGGATCAAATCCATTCCTTCAGCTGATTTTTGTGCGGAAGTGAGATGGAAAACCACGTGCGACTCCAAGAAGCAGATGTTGCATGCTCTTTGGGTCACCATGGCCAAGCCACAGATCAGCAGTTCTCAGACTGTGTGGCCTTTCACCTGTCACAGAGATGTGGTCTCCTGCACCAGCCTTCAGCAACCAGCTGCCCTTCAGCAACCTAGGCACCAGGGACAGTGCTACCCTATTCCCAGGCCTCCTGCCTAGGGCATTTCCCACCAACATTCCATGTGGCTGAGGGAGGCCTGGGCTTTTTTTAAACTCTTCAGCAACACGATGGTAGAAAGTGGGGGAACCATGCTTAAAATGGAGCTTCTGGAGAGTTACCTACCTGAGAGAAACAAATCCTGAATGCCAACTGAGGTAGGATGTTGCTCTTCAGAGGCATGGTTTTGCCTGGTGGCCCTCAGCTGCCCAGCCCATTCAGACCTGTGTCAAGGTCCTTCTGCCTGGGGTGGACCTCTTGTGTCAGGAAAATGCTTTCCTTCAAAAATGTCCTCTCTCTTCTTTGAATTAGGATTCAGGTTGGGAAAACACATCCCTTTCCTCCAGAGAGATCTTTACTAAGAATATGTGCTTTATGTTATCTCTGTCTGTCTGGCCTCCCCCATAATTAGCTTGGCTAAGGCAGTCAATGGTCCACCATTGGCATTCGCAGAACAGAATACTTATCACAATGAAGTTGCTTTATGACCATACTGGAATTTTACACTATCTGAAAGTTCAATTGCAAAGAGAATGTTGCAGTAAAGGTTATGATAACACAGTGGAGACTTCAGTTTGACACAGACTTCTCACTGCTATTTGTCACGAGATTATTTAATCTTCCAACTTCCACATATAATTGCATCAGATTGATTTCACTGTTTCAATTGCTTTTGAAACAATGCAGCTGTTGTGTAATAATCTGGGTGTGTGAACTAACACTTCCTGAGGCCCTGAAGCAGGGAGCAAAAAAAAGAGAAGGCATTTAGAAACTACTTTAGTGAATCCTCCTGTGGTTTAACCAGCAGAGCTGCATGTGGAGAGCAATGAGATGGATTGTGAGCTCTGGAAAACTCAGTAAAGTACTGTATAGCAAAGTATTGTCACTGTCCATGCCTTATTAGCTCCTGTCCCTCTGGTTCAAGAGAGCATGAAAGCAGAAAGGCTGCTCCCACCCAGAATGTTTTTGGAATGCCAAAAGGGAGGGTGGGTACATGAGACCTGACTGCAGGTGTGTCCTGCTCATAGGTTGCTCCTGAAGCTTGGCCAAATGGCTGCTGCAGGAGATAGGAGGTAATGTGGCCTCTCATGACACTGTAAGGCCTGGACTTAGACCAGATAGCCAGCACGCCTATGTGCCCAGACAGTGCTGGCTGCATGTGCTAGCATCCCTACTGACCCAGAGGGGGACAAGTGGGCCAGCAATCACCCTCTGCTGCTCTCAAAAGAGGCTGTGGCACTATTCTAGTGGGACCTATCTGACCAGGTTGTGATCGGCTGAGAGCCTCGATTTCAGCTAATTGCTCTTGTAAAACTTGCAGGCTTCCTCTTTGCTTCCCACTATTAGCAGGTGAAGCAAGTGTCTATTTGTAACTCTTTTCATGGACTTCCTTGCCAAGGGTTTTCTATGTTTATTGCAAAGACAGATTGGATGGTGAGGGTAAAAATTACACTTGTTTTGCTGTGTTTTTAGCCATGGCTTCTCATCTTTCTTCCTGTTGAGCCATTGTACAACACACTTTTTGGACTGAAGTATGTTAATCAGCCCAGCTTCTTGCCTCTGTTAAGTTACATGCCGGGTAAATAGATACATAGGCTCTGCAACCTAGTTCAGTCACGAAGATCTGCTTTAGAAACAAACCCACGTGCAACAGAAGTTCATCTGGACCATGTTGGTAGCAATGGGTTGGGAGCTGATGCTGTGGGCTGTTAGGTCAGCATGCTCTCCTTCTGGCTCAGCTGCAGCTGCAGCAGCATGTCTCCTACTCCTTCTGTTAGCCCTGACAGCTGGCCTGCAGAAAACCTCACTGCATTACATATACTGATGTAAGAGATAGGAAGAGGCTGGATCAAACTGTGTTTGAAGGATCTCATAGGTTCTGATGGTATCTAGTCATCTGACAAGCCACTTTTACACTCCTCGGGTGCATTTCAGAGAGAAAATGGAGAGCTCTGCTTTGTCGGAGGCATGTTCAGTGGTAAACCTGCCAGTTATGGGAAAGAGCGTGAGGATAGAATGTGCTTTATTAGGAAAAATCCAGCTGACAATGGGCCACAGGCTCCTTGAAGCACCATTCTTCCAGTTACTGTGCTGTTGGGGGGTTAGACCCAGCCTTTCCAAACTCACACATGCCCCATCTGCTTGGCATAGCACTTCTGCAAGTCCTTCCACGTTGCTTTGCATGAACTTTCCCCTCAAAACTTGCCACATGTTGGGCCAACATTACCTCTGGCCTCCATGAGAGGCAATCAGCAGCCCTGCTGCAATGTGGAAACCCTTCTTTCTGAGAGCTGTATATAACTTCAGACACTTCCCCCCAGGCCTTTCCACTTGCATTTTCCTACTGGAGCAGCAGATCTTCCCCTTAACAGCTGATGATGACTTAAATGCCTGAACTGAGCTTTAGCAGTCTGTGGCAGTGGATATTTTCCAGGTGACTGTTTCAAATTTCTTCTGCTGCATCCTGGCACCCTGACAGGATGGGACACCTGTGGATGAGTACTTAGATGGGCCCTCAGAGATCTGTGTTGTTGGCTTTGCAGGTGTCAGTACCTCTGAAAACACAAGTAAGCTCCCAAGTCTGTGCCCATACTCTGGCTCTGGAAACGCCATTATGTGCTTGGACTTAGGACAGGCAGGTTACCCATAGAATCCCAGTTGAGGATAGATGCTGGGGGTCGCAGCAGAGCCCAAATACCCTACTGATGCCTAAATGGGACCTCCTGTTCCAGTTCAGGGCTCAAGAGTGCTGTTAAAATGGAGAAGATCATTTTGGTTGGTTTGCTTGCTTGTATTACACTCTTTTGCAAAGCTGTAGTTTCTCCTTTGCAATTGTTGTGTGGATAGCATTTATGGTTTTGACCAACAAAAAAAGAGTTGCACTGAGGTACAAATAATGCAGAGCTCACCTGGGGTGTGACCATGAATAACGTTAGAATGTTATATCTATATATAAGCTGAAGTGAAAAACAAAGCAAACAAAAAACTACCGAAGTATCTGAAACTAAATAATCAGAAGGTCTCAGGCAGAATCCAGATAGCATTGCTGGGTCCCAGACAGTGCTAGTGGTCCCGTTTTTGCTTCTCCTTTAGCTGCCAATGGGGTGTGACCTAGTTCTAGGGGGCAGAGGGAACGAAGACCCATGTCTCCTCTCTTCACAGCCCTTTAACCGCTCCAAGCCAGAAGAGGATGACTTCTTCCATCTTCTACTGCCTATGGCGATCAACATTAGGAGCAAGGTGGGATGAGGGAGCAGGGCAGCTGCAGAGCCATGTTGCCTGGTGCCAGGGACAGATCTTGGAGGACTGGAGGCGAAGAAGGGAGCTAACACCTCCTGGGTTTTGTGGAGAGCGTGGGGTGGAGGCTGGGCCCCCTGCCTGCATGTCTCTCCTTTTGCAAGCATAGCCATGCGCCAGCACCATGCGCAGCAGAGCACCTCTCTAGCATGGTCCTGTTCACACGAGCATCTTACAAACTCAAGCCTTGGACCTGCTTGGCTGTCTTGTACACAGGCAACACTGGCATCCTGGTCCCAGTGCCCCTTGCTGGTTGTGTTCTCCCTTAAACTCCTCTCGTCTGACCTGTAGTAAGTGTATACTCACCATGCACATCTGTTTCTCCTTGTTGTTTCAGGATTTTGTGCAGTTTGGCCCCTTTGCAAAGGATTTTTAAAAGCTGTGGGTGTGCATGTACCTCCTCCTGTGCCTCAGCTACAGCCTCCATTTGCAGAAACCATATGCTGGGCAAGGCTGCTGTCTTTAATAAAATAACCTGGCTTCCTACAGGGAAACAGTTATGCTTATACGTAGAGGTAGTTATGGTGGTGTGTAGAAGATATCAGTGACATCCTCATATACAAGGATCACCTGCCTTGCCCACTTGTAAAGATATTTCCTTGTTTGTGCATATTTGGTAACTGTCCTGTGCCAGTGGTGATAGTGCCTTGCAGCCTGTTTATGAACAACTCCCATTCACATGAGTGGTATTCAATCAGAAAACAGAAGCAATACTGGACAATTTAGGTAATCACATCATAGAATCGTGGAATCATAGGATCATAGAGTGGTTTGGTCATGATGTGAATTGTCTCTATGCCATTAACAAAAAAAATTATAAAGAGCCCAAAGACTAAGTATTTTTTACAGGGATTTTTATTCCTTTGTATTTCTGAGTAATGATTATGCAGCAAGAAATTCATAAACAAGCCAGGATAAGGAAAATGGAATGTACAAAATTTTCTCATACAAGGTCATAAAAACAGTCTACAATGTGGTGATTGGTGATGACACATACAATAGACATAAGAAGGTGATCTGTGGCATGACCATAATATTTGGCAAATCCAGGGCAAACCCAGGATAATGCACACTGTCCGCATTTGAGCAGGAAGACCATAAAACAGGAAGAGGGGAAAGAGGGCAATAGCTATCATTAAACCATAACCTGAGTTTCATTTGGCTTTAGATGAAAGCGCTGCTGCCATCAGTGTACAAGATGATTTACTCAGATTTTTATTTTTGCTTTCACAAAGCTTAGGTAAGCCTTCCATGTTGAAGGTGGTAGTAAATTGTCAGTGTACTACTCCACCTGCAGTAAGGACCACAGTTCAAGCAGCCCTATCATGAAATAAACAGAGGCTCAAATTTGACTGGGTGAATGGTTGATCTCAAGAAAAAACAACCAAAACAATAAACCCCAACCCCTAAAATCAGGTCTCATTTTAAGTGTAGATATCTTCATAAATTAAAAGGATTGAGGATATTGGACCCTTAAGACTTTTCACTGCTTTCTGTTAATTTGCCACCTTTACCACAATTCAGCATTTTAAGTTTGTAGTGTTGCTTATTGCTGCCAGGAATGGAAAGTAATGTATTCCCATCCGTTTATACTCCTTTACAAAACTGATCCAGACCACAACAAAGTCATTTTGGTAACATGACACAGATATATATAAAAAAGCTGTTATTATGTTGGTCTCTGTCACTGTCTTCTGTCACTGATTTAGCACTATTAAAATGTCAAAAAAATTATCAACATGCCATGAATGTAAACACTGGAATTGTGACTACAGTGTTTGACTTAGAATATTGTTTGAATTTACCAAAGCAGTGTGAAGTTACAGCCAGTACAGCAAGGATGACACCCCTAACTGCATGTTCCAGCCTCTCAGCGTGATCTATGATGTGTGAAGGAAACTGTCTCACATAGCAACTGCAAGTGATGTTTATTCATTTTGGTGTGACGGGGTGGGGATGGAAAAAGCGTATGAGTCATAAAATCCCAAGTTTTCTCAAAATCTGGGTGTGTTCAGGAGGAGAGATTTCATGTGAGACCAGTCATATGTTTTCTTCATTTGCTTCTGGAGAGAAGCCTGAAAAACAGAAATATTTTGAACCCACTTTCTCACAGGGAAAGACGATAGCATCTATTTTTTTCATCAGCCCTAGGTTACCAGCACAATCCTTCTCCCTGGGCATTGTGCCTTTTCTTACTAAGACACAGGGAGAAAACAGTTGTCCCACAACTCTCTCAGCCTGGGATATCAGTGTAGGATTTGTGAGGATGGGCAGTTGAGCCTGCTGCTCTACAGTGAAGTTCCCTTGCAGCTGGTGTTGCATAAACCACAGCTGGATGCTTCCCCTGAGAGAACAAGTTCTGACTGGGGATGGTCTTGGACACCCCTGAGGAGTCTCATCCAAACTCCAGCTCTGACCGACATGGCAGTGCTGACCTGCAGTCCCTAGGGATGGAGAAGGCACTGGTGGCATTGAAGGCCATGGGCTGCACCTGGTGCTGGTCCTCGGTTGCACAAGAAGTGCCACTTCCCTGTATCAGGCCGGACACAGGGGAAGATGTGCTCAGCAGGCAGGAGGTGCAGGTGTTCACAGCCAGCCGCAGACACTGGATGCCACTTCCTGTCTCTGCTTGGCCAAGGAAAATTCTTGGCACTGTTGCCTCACCAAATAGGTCATTATTTCAAAGGAGACAGAGCTAAAAGCTTGGAAAGCACCCTCCCATTTTGGCATGGCTTGTCCCTGTGCTGGGACTTCTCAGCTTTACGGAGGGAATGAAATGAGAACAAATTCTGAACCTCAGTCACTGCAGTCCAAAATAAACAGGGATATGGTGTGGTTTTTTCACTGCATCCTCCAGCCATGGCTGGGAGGGATGAATTTGCCCACTCCTGCTGCACTGCCCTGCCAGGCAGGAGATGGGTGCTCTGCTGCTGCCTCCCTGCCACCCATAGGTGTGAGGAAGGGAGATGTCCCCACGTGCTGGGTTCCTGTGCTGCTGCCTCACTGTGAGATCATGCCAGCAGTGCTGTAGATGAGTGTGTCCTGTGGGGCTGAGCTCTGTGTGCTGTGCTCAATGGCATAGTGGCACATGCTTAAACCCCAGGAAAAGCAGGGCAAGCTGTGCGCTAAATCCCATTTCAATCTTACCAAGATAGTGTGTGGTTTTCTTCTTCCCCTACTTTCTGCTACCACTGCACACCTTGTCTCCTCCTCAGGCCTCTTCTTGGACGCTGTTGTACCGCCGTATGTGACATTAGGATGGTGCTACAGTTTTTATGATAACAGGGTGGTAACAGGGCCCAGTAGTCTTATCACATAGAGGTGTGTTACTCCCACAGTGTGTCTTTGCTGCAGTCACTCCAAGGAGTGATGTCTGCCTTTGTTCTGAGTGAATTGGGTGATGGATCCAAACTGGCATCCTGAAATACTTCTCATCTGCAGTCCCCTCCTGGAACAAGAAGAGGGCATAGTGCTGTTGACTCCCCAAAATGAGGTAAGTCTGTTCATCTGCCGAGTTTCCTGATGTCTGGCAGTGCAGCAGGGGGAAGAGTTACTGTTTCTCTTCCAGAGCCTCTGGGTGTCCCAAAATCCCAGAGGTGCCCACCTTGCCTGCACAGAGCAGCTCAGACTGAGACATGTAGGCTCACTGGTCTTATTTCTGATGCTCTCTCACAGCTGAGATGTCCCAGGAAGAAATATGACTGTTTGAGTTTTGTATCCCCAATTTTTTTGTTGTTGTTGTTAAATGCAGGTTAGTATCTGAAACATAACAGGTTTAAGTGTTGCATTAACTATTTTTCTGTCTTATCTGGGTTATTCCATTTCCACAGGTTTGGAAATGAAAAGCTACTGATGGCAGCAGCTCTGTGCATTGACATGAAAGACAGAGTCCAGAGGTATTTGGGAGCCTAGAATATTATATACAAAGGCAGGTAACCCCCACCACCCTAAACAATTAAGTTTTAATTTGGGAAGATGTCTACTAAAGTCATGGTTCATTAGTAAATTAGGAACATTATGAAGCAAATGAGTTTGCAACAAAGAATTATGGAATACTTGAAGGAAATCTGAGGCAGCTGCCGGCAGCCTGGAGAGTGAAGTCCCAGGGGAAAAACTTCCTTTCATCTGTATTTTCACAGAAGACTGGACAAAAGAGTAGAGGAAACATTAATAGTGCCAATTTGGCATTGTGTTTTGGTTGATTGATTCTCCTTGAAAGTTTATTTTTAAATAAATATTGTATGTAAATAATTATCTGAGAGCCATACAACAACTGTTAGATGAACAGTGCTCTCCCTCTCGGATTTGGCTTCCAGAAGAGTGGACAATATGACTCAAGAGGGAGTTTCCACTTATGTGCTTCTAATGACTGTGTCTGTGTTCGGGCTGAAGTTGTTCATACTTGAAGCAAAATCAGAGCTTCCTTGGTTTTCTGTCAACCACTGCTGTGTGTGTCTGCTCCCCTATTCCCAGAACATCCCCCGGGTGTCAAGGTTTCACTGGCGAAGCTGTGAGAAGGGAGTTCTGCCAGCAGCTTGGTGGTGTGGGGCTGATATGGGGACAGGAAAGTGCAGTGGAGAACCTTCCCACATGGCATGCAGGGCTCATCATGCAGCTGTCTGTCAACAGCCAGAAAGCCTTTGGCTTTCACACCACCAATAATTCACACTGTGAGAGGAAAGCAGCAGTGCAGGAAAGGGCAGACAACCTGCTGCTGTTGAGTGGCTGAGGTTTTAGAAAGGTGAATGGACCGTATGTGAAAAGGAGTACTGGAAAATCCTTGCACAGAATAGCTTGTTCCATCAGAACTTTTTTAGTATCAGGGCAAGCATGAGCAATTAGTAGCATCATAAGATTAATGAGTAGATTTACCTGTCCTGTGCTAGGGCTTGTGCTACTGTGCAGGTACTGATTAATGTCAGTTTTCATGCTGGCTGACTTACAGCTTCTAAACAACCAGTATACTGTGGGTTTGGTTGTTTTCTAGTATGCCTCTACCCACACCTAGGGTGTCCAAGCAGTAGTGTGGGAACACATCTGGCCTCTCAGTGTTATGCTTCTGGGGCCGTTTTCATCCAGTTGAGCAATTCTTATGGGTTAGAAAAATAAACTCTGTATATGTAATGATTTTAGGTCTTTGGCAGGGTTATATACCCTTTCTCCTTCATGTCTGTGTTTAGCTCTGGGCTTTATCAGTGATAAGTGTTTATCCTACTATGCTATCATAATCCACTAACACCAATCTGCAAAACATGCACCCACACACACTAGGAATTGAGCTTCTAAAACTTTGAGACTGATTTGAACATACAGGTTTTTACACACTCAGGTTTCACTTGCTTTTGATTTTGATTCTTAAGACACCTGTTTTGAAGCTCTTCTGTGCTCTGGGAACTTTATCTTAATGAGAGTCCAGATTGTCTGAATTATGTATATTTGGCAGTGTTAACAAAAACAGTAGAAATCATCAGTCCTTTGATACTTGCTAGAGATGTACCAGAACCTGTGGGTAATTTTTCATGTGTCTTATTCTGCAGCCCAGTTTTCAGGTGTGGCTGACTCTTAATGCTTTCCAGTTAGTGGGCATGAGTCATGAGTACCTTTGTTTTCTACATCTGATATGACACACAGTGCCTGAAAGCTCTGTTTATTTTTTAAGGAAAACATGAAAACCTGCTTTGTCATAGCTGATTGTCTCGATATCTATCATTTTAATGCTAATACCTGTCAGTTCATTTAATGCGTGTGCATGAGCACCTGTGTTTGTGGGGATACATCACTGCTAGCAGATTTCTCTTTCCCAAGCTGTCCTAATTACTCTGAACATTAACTGAAAGCCTTGAAGATGGGCAAAGGCAGAAATGATAGTTAATCATGGACTGGAGAGCATGTGCTGTTTGGATTTTAACAGTGTGTGTCAAGAAACAGGCTAATTTATGGTTATACTCTATTGCAGCTGGATTCTTTTTCCACTGGAGTCAATGGACTTGGTTTTGTTGATTCTAGCAAAACAGGATACAGCTTTTGACCGACCTCCAGCTCAGACAAAATGGCACTATCTTTAATGGCATGAGATTTTTCTGGAGGGCTGAGCATTTCCAGGCTCTTTTCCCCATTAGTCCACTACTACTCCCGTTTGCTAGTAAGGCACCAGTAAACTTTGCTATTTCTTTAAATGAAGTGGGGTGAACAATGCCAAGTGGATCAGCTGGGCTTCATTCAGAGGGGGAGGCAGTAGTAAGGCTGACTAAGTTGGAAAAGGCTGTGGGTATTGGCCTGAATGCCTGCACAAGGAAGAATCACCTGTGAAGAAGATTTAGGTGGGCCCTGATGTGTCTCCTTAGTGGTATAAAAGGCTTGGAAACAGTTTATTTTATTTTTGCTTTTTTGTCTTGAGAGATAGAACAGAGGCAGAAGGTTGTGATGGGAGTTACTCTGTATGGTTGTAGCCAAGAGGATTACTTGAATGGTGATACCCTCCTTGGCTCTGAGAGCAGGTGGTGATAAAAGCAAGTGATTCAGAGAAAATTCCATGAACCCGCCAACAAAGTTTAAAGTTGACAAGCAGGTATTCTTTATTGTGGTGCCGGGAGACACGGGGGATAGCTCCTCCAAGTGTGTCTCTCCCAAGCATCAACCAAGCTGTGATTATATTGTTGTTAAGCATACATATTTATTATATTACATACATTACATCATACATTTAGAGAATGCCTCCTGTATGCACATGAAAATATGGTAGTGGGCTTTTGGACCCCTGGTGGTTATTTCTTCATCACTTTGTTTTAGGATCCTTGTCACATCAGTAACCACCAGGCGGTTCTGGCAAAGCTTATCTTAGTAATTTCCTTTTCTCTATAGTTGCTAACAAAGCCTAACATCCTAGAGGTTACTTATTTACAACCCTATTCTTCAATCACCCCCATTCTTCACAACAGAACCAAAAGGTATGGTTATTCCTCATTTCTGCAAGTGTTCTCCAGAAAGCAAGTGCCTTTTCTAGTGCTGATGCTATGCTTGCTGGTGTGTGCAGTAATTCAGTGAGGTTTTGTGTAATTTTTCTCTGAGGTTTTTTTTTAATTATTTATGTCAACTGCAGTTTCTTTAATGCTCTTGTTTGTTGTTTTTTTTATGAGCCATTCATGCAGAAGTAAATGAATTTATATCAGCATGGCTTCTAAAGGAATATTTGCTAATTAATGTGTGCTATTTCCACTGTTTGCTTGTACACACATCGAAGTGGTAGTAGCTATGAACAGAGGTAACTGCTGTTACTGTGTAATTATAGTGTTATTTCCTTTTGACAGAAATTTCTGCTTTAAGAGTTGTTTGGAGCTGGGGTCTGTTGTTATTTAAAAAAGGGGTGGTACTCTTTATGTGATTAACACTTGGAAGGAGACTATGGAAGACAAAGCATTTCTGTAGCTGTATTTGAGACTGTAAGTTGAGCTATTCAGCCTGTTAACTTACAGATAGGAGCATAGATGTGAGTGACCCCCCTCAATCCCTTTGATTTGCAGACTTGTTAGTCCAGATAGCTGCAAATATTTATTTCAGGCTTAGGCACTAAATATCCGTGTAAGATAAACCTGTTTGAATGTTGCTTGGTTACAGTTATGAGGAAGTTCTGTGCCTCTCATGTGAGCAGAAGAGGATTGATTTGTCTTTCTGTTACCCTGTCTCTCATCAAACACATGTAACCCTGATATGCAAGACTTGCCATAGCTTAAAAGAACAATTTTTGGTACCTGTGCTACAAAGGTGACTGTTTCTTCCTCTCTCCTAGGTCCTCTTCCTCTCTTCTCCAGTGTAAGCTCTCCTGCTGCTGTTTCTTTGCCTGAGGCTTTCTGCATTATGCTATGAATATAATCTCAGCCTAAAACCCCAAACAAGATATAAACACAACAGCAAGTAGCAGAACTATTGGGTATTTTTGCTTGTGTTGTGTGTTTCTGGAGAAATCACCCTTGTGTTTAGCATCTTGTTTAAATTGCTGAGTTGTTCCTGTGTCTTTGAAGGGTTACACTGTGCTTGCCTGTGGTATGCTGCTCCTAATCACCTCCATTTACTTGGTTTATTTTACCTCTAAGGTCTGAAGATGGGGGCAGGAGGAGGAAGCTTCTTGCTTTCTTAAACTGGGATGACAGCTAGCAATGCAGAGAACTGGCTGCTTCAGGCAGTGACCTTCCAGAGTGGGATAACACTGTGGAAGAGGGGAAGAGGAAGGTTACTAACCACAGCTCTCTTGTTAAAGCTCCTCTTGGTAGTAACAGCGCACTGGCAGAAGGGTCTGGATAGGCATTGTATGCCACTGCGCAGCAGTGGGGACAGGATGCTTTAATGTGAGTATGTTGGTGCTGCCTGACAGCACTGGAAGGAAAGTGTCCCCTGTGCTAGGCTCCTGACACAGTGCTGCTGCCATGAACATAGTGGCCATGCTCCTCTGGGAGCCCCTTAGTCTCTTCTGCTTTCCCACCCTTTTCATGGAGCCCAGGGTGGAAGCTGGTTGCACCATCCCAGCCGATACTAGAGGAGTCGCTGTGTGCATACAGGAGCTGTTTGATTTCCTGGGCAAGCCTGGGGCATTGAAATAAGCGTGCTTGTTGTTGCAATACCTCTTTCGTGCTGTGGTTTCAGTTCTTGCACTCCTCCCCTCCTCACTGACAAACACTGTAGGAATTCACCAAGCCAAAGTCTTTGGGTTTCTGTTTAATTTTTCCCTTTTCTTGACTTTGAATAAAATACAGAGATGAATAACATTCTGGGCTCCAAAATAAGGTGATGCTGTGCTGCTGGAGTGTTTTCAAAAATGACCCATGGAATTTTAGGTTTTCCTGAGAATCCAGGTAGATGGAGCTCCTTCTCAGAGAGCAGGTACTCAACTCCTACAACCTGTGCTCCTCTAAGAGCATTCAGGACAGCAGTAGAATCATTAGCTGCTCCCAAAAGCTTGGTCTAAGAGTTTGAGATGCTGTCCAAGAGGATATGAAAAGAGAGAAAACAACTATATTGTGGTTCCTGATGAGGCCTTCTAGGCAGAACAGAAATATAAACAACATATATTAATGGAAGCTTTCTTGAAAAAAGTACAGTTCACATGCTCTCCTCATCTTTCTGGTGCTATCTTAAAAATCATTCCAGTGTTAACCTGATTGATTACTAAGCTTTCAAAATGGTAGCGTATAATGCTACTGTGGGTTTTCTTCCTGCCCTGGCTGATCATTAATTTAAAGTCAAGAGAAGCCTGGCATTTCAAAATCTGAAAGGCATTTTCCTGCTTGGGAATGTTTTCAGCCTTCCGTTTAAACTTAAGTATTTGTCTTCTATAACTTGTCTGTAATCTTTTCTTGCTTCAGTCAACACCATAGTTGAAGCAATGATGTTAAATTAGTAATGATCCTGTAACTTGCAGCAGGTTTTTTCCTAAATAGGATGCTGTGTCAGCACAGAATATTGTGTTGTAGATTGCAGGGCTGGAGTCTTTTCACTCACTATATTTTCACTTTTAAGAAATAAACAGCACAAGCTGGGATGCTTTCTGAAACTAACAAAAATAGAGAAAGCAAACATGATTATTTTTAGGGTTCTAGCTCCAGGGGGTGAAGTTCAAAAACCTGCAATTGAGCAAAGTTATTAATTAACGACTACTTACCGGATTCTTCCCAATTTATGACTTCATGTATCAACTCTTTCGGTAAAACATCCTTGCTGGTTATAAACATGCCCAGTGAGTAATCATAGAGTATGTACAGCCAAAAAAGAAAACAACCAACCCAGCAACTGAGAACTCAGTAGCTACAAATTAGTAGAGCCTGTTACTGACTGGAGCAAGTCTTTAGCAAAGCAGCTTGTTGAAAGAAAGACTTCCCAGTTGTTTTAATAAAACACAGTGCAAGCTGCTTCTGTGCTAGAGAGGAGCCAGTGCTGCTGGAGTGTGCTTCCCATGCTGGAAGCAGGTGCTGGCTGCAGTCCTAGGGGCTGAAAGGCAGCCCTACAGTTGGGTCAGCATTCAGCCACATTCTTATGGTTGCTTCTTTCCTCTCCTTGGAAAGTGGTGCCCTCTGTGACTGCTCCAAGTTTGAGTGAGGGATGCAGTGCTGTTCAGCTGTGCTGAACCAACTGTGAAAAACTCTGGAGGGCCCAGGGGCTCCAGGGCAAGATGGGGGTCCTCATGGGAGACCCCCAAGAGACTTGCAACCATGGCCACTTCTCTGTGCTCTTTTTTTGGAACAGTGCTCTGCATTGTTTGAACAGATGATTAAACCTGAAAAGGGCTTGGAGAGCATCTGCTTCCCTAATAGCCTTCAGACGTCTATGTTTAACCACACTTTATGATCGGGGCATCATAGATGTTTGTATTCCTTCTAGTAGGACGGGGAATGGAGAGGAAGAGAGAGGTATGGAAAGTGAGCATGGAGTTGAGAATCTGAAGACCAAAGAGCTGGGCAAGGTCTTTTCTCTCCCTGGTAGCTGGAGAACTTTTTTGTGTAGTGAGGAACCCACATCAAAATCTCATTTTGATTTAATCATGTTTCACTAATAAAAGCAATTTCAGTATGAGAGGCTGAAGCATCACTAGAAATCAGTGCTAAATAAACAGTGGACATTTTACTCGTGGGATGCTTGATTTCAGACAGAACCCCAAGGGCTCAGGATCCTGTAGGAGGTGGCTCTCCCTGTTTCCCTGATCACTCTTTGCCTACCATCATCATGGCTATTTGCAGTCACTAATGACCTCATAACTTGCCTGTAAGGCATTGTCTTTGCTTTATGGATTAGAAGATGAAGTGCTTCACAGACTAAGTGACTTGCCCAAGGTCGTGCAGGAAATAAGTGTCTAAGCCAAAAACTAGAAAACCAGTATTTATGAATCACAATTTTGACATCTCTGTAGTAGCTTTGATTTGATTAAGGTTGGATCCCTGGGCAGAAAGGAAGAGTTAACCCCAAACACCAATAAAGACAAAATCCTATGTTGACATTCTTTAGTGAGAAACAGTGTCTCCAATTCAAGTGTTATGCTCTGATCCTTCACATCTCCCTAGTTGCCAATTACTCCAAAAATCCTTTCCCAGTGTTTACTTTTGTCACATTCCCCATAAATGGACCTTCAGGGTCAGAAAGCTTTCTTCCTTGTTTCTTTATCTTTTTCCTTTTTTTGTTTTCCTTTTGATAGTGTGTTTTCTCTCTGTCATGTTAGAGGGCAGGCGAGGGAGGAATCTTGGAGGCAGCCACCCAAGGGTGTGAGCAGTGATGGGTTAAGTAATAATTTTGATGACATAGATTCCTGTAACTGCTGCGTACTCCTGCCCTGCCAGGAACAGTCCATAAGGCGGCAAGTTTTGAAAGTCAAACCAGTCTGGGCCAGAAATCTATTGACCTGTACAGGGCTGCAGGAGAAAACCTCTGTGTGTGTGTGTGTTCTGAGAGAACTTACTAATTAAATATAATAATATTTAATTATCTAAGTAATAAGTGGCTTGGAGCTACAGGAGTCTGATGAAGCACATGCAAGAGGCTGAGTAGGCTGGTGTGTTCATGGTACACAAGGGAGAAAGAGACTCTACAACGTGAGCTGCCAGGGCTCCCTGGTCCTGGGATAGAATGCTGGTGATCCCCAGTAAGTGCTACCTAACTCCTGTCATGTCATATAAAGGGTACAGTTCCCACCCTGCCTTTGTTTGCTTCTCCTTGTAATTCCCAAGCAAACTCTGTATTGGTTGGAGTTTTAAAGTAATCTGAACAGGCTGAAATACATCACTTCCCAACATAGGATCAGAAACTTTCTCTGATTTCCAGGATGTAACTCTAAATTGGCTTCATTAAATAAGTTACAAATGTCTTTAACTGACCAATGAGGCAAACCTGGTACTTCATTTCTCCACGGGATGTTTCCTGCGCACTGAGTTCATGAATTTATCCATGTCTCCTCCTTGTCAGTGTCAGAGAAGCTGGTCAAAGCCTAATACTCTGAAGGTGGCTGTTCAAAGGAGCAGCTTGATGGACATACTGATGTTTAGGTATATTTTTGTTGTGGTTTAAGCCTCTATAACTCACGCAGTCACTCTCTCACTCACTCCCCCCTCTTTCTTCCCCCCCGCTCCCGGAGGGATGGGAAGGAGAATCAAAAGAATGCAACTCCCACAGGTTAAGATAAGAACAGTTTAGTAACTAAAGTATAAAACAAGACCACTACTGCTACCATCAGTAATAATAATGACAAGGCAAATACAAGGAAAGAATACAATTCTCACCACCTAAAACCCAGCCCGACCAAGCTGTGCACCCCCCACCCTTCCAGGTCTCTGCTCTCTGCTTTACATCCTGGGCATGATGTGCTGTGGCATGGAATACCTCTTTGGTCAGCTTGGGTCAGGTGTCCTGTCTCTGCTTCCTCCCGGCTTCCCCTCCTCCCTGGCAGAGCACAAGACTCAGAAAGCCCTTGGTCAGACCAAAACACTACCAAGCAGTAACTGAAAACACTGGTGTTATCCACGCAGTTCCCAGACCCAAAATCAAAAACACAGCTCTGCACCAGCTACGAAGGAGGAGAAAAATGACTGCTGCTGCTGAACCCATGACAATTTTTAAGTCTTCTACCAAGAATGCCCTCTTCATCAGAGGAAGCATTGCTTTACTTTAAGTGTGTTGTTGCTGTGTGATGCTGCTGCTTGTTAAAAAATGAGCTGTTATCCCGGAAATCTGCTAACAACTGGTGATTTGAGATACAAAACAGTGGAGCAGCTAAGCGGTGATGTCAGAGGGAAGTGTAGGCTATTCAGAACCATAACAGGTCTGCCTGACCTGTGTAAGATTGTCTGGCTTTTGCAACCAGGCAATAAACCCATAACTTTTATCAGCTCTTCAGAAGGTAAGGAGTGTTTAGCCTCTGTCCTTGAGCAAAGCTTAAAGTTGTCTTGATTTGTTGACTGGAATCATGCTCTCCTGCTCCCATTTCTCATTAAACAGACTGACTTACTTATGTTATTTAGCTCTCCTTTAACCTAAGATGCTATACAGGTGTAATACCATTGTTCTATAGATTGTTCTATAGTGTAGCTGTGGGAACTGTGGCCTAATTGTCCTTTTTCCTCAACAACATATTTTTAAAACCAAAATTAACACTGTTCTGTCACCCTTTAGTTATTAACATAGAAGATTTGGATGCCAAAATACTATTATGGAAAGATTTTTGAGAAAAGTAAAAGCTTGTTCATGGACTTATTTTTTAATTATCAGATCTGTTGTGATTTGTAGCACTTTCATTTGTGGTAGAGTTGCAGTGATTGTTTTCCCTGACTGGAGTTCTTTCAGAGGATTTGACATTCAGTGGTTTTTTGTGCATTTTCACATGGTGTTGCATGTCTTCAGGGAACTCATGCTCTCAGGTTTTGGGCTGCAAAACGTGACCGTTTTCATTTGGCTGATATGAAGAGTGGGTGATTGCTTGTGAAGTGCGCTTGATCTGTGCTTTTCTGGGGTGTGATGTTTGTGCAAAGTCTGGAGTGGGGCTGGGAAAAAGAAGGGACAGATTTTGAGGTGCTCAGGGATGTTGTCAGAGCTCCTCTCTCTGCTGGGGCAGACATGAAGCAGTCAGTAGTGAAGGGGGGTTCATCTGAGCCTTTGGTGTATTAGCTAGTCATGCCACTGACATACTAGTAAAGAAGCTTTGCTTTGCTTAACTGTATTATTTGAAGCAACACTTTGTCTTATGGGGAATATGTCTGAAATGGCATCATGGTTTTAAACCTCTGTTTAGCCTTTGTGCTTGCTGCATGCGTAGGCATATTGTCCATTCCTCCTTGGTCTGGACGAGTGTGCAAGCTTGCCAGAATCCAGTCCTCTACAGATACCAAAGAGAGTTGCTATATACCACTTGCAGAGAGTATCACAAATCATTGCTTTTGCAGACTGATGTCAACCAACTCATGCCAGTAAAACCAACAAGAATAGACTACTGGTACTGAGAACTGGTTTTTACTTAATCTATTTCAGCCTAAGAAAGCTAAAAATCTTCTGTAATGAAGACATGGATATTTCTCAGAGCAAATAATAGAAAGGGGGGAGGTAAAACAAACTCTCCTCACAGAAGAGGAAAGAGTTATACTCTTGGTTCAAGCAGCAGCTGGAGCTTGCTTTGCCTTCAGTTATGTAGGAAGAGCTCCACTTACTGGTAGAGCAAATTTCTAGGACTATTATTTGTGGTGAGTTGATCCTGGGCTAAAAGGATATTAACTGTTACAAAAGATAATGTGGCTGCTGTACTGGGAAATTCTGTTCAGTGCAAGACTACTTGTGTCCTTATTGAGTAAACTCAACAATATTTGATGGTTTACTAATTTCATGCATGGAAGCTAGTGTATATATTGGGATAGAGAAAGTGCTTTTTTATTGATGTGAAAGGAGTAGGTCTAGAATGTCTTCAGAAGAGTTTGCTGTCTGGCTCACTACACATGTGTGGCTGGTATGGCTGATGCACACATCATGCTTTCCCACTATGATTTAAAAAAAAAAAAGAAATCCAGGTTTGACCAAGCAGTGAGTGACCAACATAACTTTTTTTTTCTTTTTACTTTTTCCTGACCAGCTTGGCACTTCTGCTTCCTCCTTTGCTGTGCACAAGGAACAGGTCCTTCTGCGAATGTCATACAATCATGGAATGGTTTGGGTTGCAAGGGACCTTAAAGATCATCTAGTTCCAACACCCCTGCCATGGGCAGGAATGCCTTCCACTGGGCCAGCTTGCTCCAAGCCCCATGCAACCTGGCCTTGAATACTGTCAGGGATGGGGCATCCACAGTATCTCTGGGTAACCTGTGCCAGTGTCTCACCACTCTCACAGGAAAGAATTTCTTCTTAATAGCTAATCCAAATTTCCCCTCTTTCAGTTTAAAGCCACTACCCCTTGTCCTGTCACTACATGCCCTTGTCAAAAGTCTCTCCTCAGCTTTATCATAGGCTCCCTTTAAGCGCTGGAAGCTGCTCTAAGGTCTCCCCAGAGCCTTCTCTTCTCCAGGCTGAACAAGCCCAACTCTCTCAGCCTGTCTTCACAGGAGAGGTGCTCCAGCCCTCTCATCATCTTTGTGGCCCTCTTCTGAACTCACTTCAACAGGTCCACATCCCACTTGTGTTGGGGACTCCAGAGTTGAGCACAGCAGTCCAGGTGGGGTCTGACCAGCGCAAAGTAAAGAATCACCTCCCTTGATCTGCTGGTCACTCTCTTTTTGATGCAGCCCAACATACAGCTGGCTTTCTGGGCTGCAGGCTCACACTGCCAGGTCATGTCCAGTAGAGTACTGCATACCTGCTTGCCTCCTCGCTCCTTAGTGGGAGCAGCAAACTCTTGGGAATTTGCTGTTCCAACAGGCCCCAATTGACCTTTTAAAAAAAGGTTCACCGATGATGGTTTAGAGGGCCTCCTGACAGTTAACTACTGTAGGCTAATCCATTCAGAGGGGTCATAGTTCATGAATTACTGTCATACATCTAATGCAGGACAAGGCTTGCCTAATTACAGGCATGATGAGGCCATGTGTGTGGAGATGTCTTGGCTGGCTCTGAGTGAGTTGGTGCTGGCCCTGGAGGCACTGCTGTTGCAGCAGAAAGGCACTGCTGGGGTGTGTGTCCACATGCATGAGGCTAGATTTCTTTCACATTGAAACCTGGCATGAGCCATGTAGATGACTGGGGTTGTCTTGGCTCAGGGGTCCCTTTGTGCTTCTCCTAACCAAGTAGTGAGAGGGCTGTTTCTAGAAATGAGAAATGCTTTGTGCCCGTATAAAATGGTTACAGCTTGATGTGTCATCCTTGTTGCATCATCTGGGCTACTCCACTGCCATTGACTTATGAACAAAGTTCTTCTTGGCTGTCTCAGTCTCTGAGGGTGGACAGCTTACCTGCTGCCTGGCTAGTGAATAGGAGGGTGTATAAGAAAGTGGTGTGTGTGTATACGATGCTGTGGTAGTATGGTCCCATGGTATCATGTTCCTTTTTGGGGTGCTTGAGATAGCAGCTCTGGCTACATTGTCACAGTTAGTCAGCACAGCCATAAAAATGGTGGAGGTAGATCTTGTCAATGATAGAAACAAATCCTATCTGAGCCTGAAATAACTGTGTCGTGTTTCAGGGTTTTCAAGTCAAGCTGAAGCTGTCTTCCAAGGGAAGCTGATTTGATTTGCTGCTAGTCAAAATATTGGTTCTGGCAGGGATAATCCATACTGCTTCTAACAGGCCTTCCCTGTGTTAACGCATGATATGCAAGTGCTTCAGTGTTGGGTGAGGCTGCTGAGGGACCTAAAAGGACTTATCAGTGTGTGCTTGCTCAACCATGATTGGAACATTGTCCAATTTTAGTTCTAGAGGCCAAGTAGCTCTAGGCAGTGAGGCAAGTGTGTTACTACTCCCCAACATTCTTGCAAGGATTTGTCCACAATAACCTGACTTCCTGAAAGTAATCCAGGAATTTGTCATGCACTTATTAAAGATTTTTATGGTCTTATGGTCTTGCAGTTTTACTGTCTTCTCTACATTCACAGGGAACTCCTCATGAGTCAAGGCTTTAAACCTCAAATAACCTCTACAAACAATGCAGTGTTGCCCTCTTCCCTTCTCCTTCACCTCTGTGATTGCTCCAACCCTTAGAGCTGGGCTGGCTGTGACAGGAGGCTGTGGAATAATTAGGAAATGTGGAATTAAACTTATATTTGAAATGCAGCATTGTCCACACATAAGGGAAAAACGGACTTTCAGGGCCTCTCAGGGCGAGATGCAGCTGCACCTGGTATGACAGGAATGCGCACTCCACAGCGGTTCCTGTGGCAACACGGACAGAGGATGGAGCAGGGTAGAGATCTTGCAGCTACTCTCTGTCCTAAAGATGGGAACTAGGTGGTACAAGAAACTGATAAGCTGCATACTTGCTACCCTGAGCCAGCAGCCTGTCATCTTTTGACAGGATGCTGTCCTCTGTGTGAACTTTGCTTCATTATAATGTCATTATAATGCATTTACATGCTAAAATACACTCCCATCTCCAATGTGACCCCCCTCCAAAATGAGACCACCCCGTCTGAGCATGCGCTCTGAATTTTTGGTGTCATATACCTTTAAAAGCAAAGCAAGAAAGATTTGCACCAATAATAATGATGGTATGTATGACTAGAGTCACTTAAGCTCCACCTTGAAGGTGAAAATAATATAAAATGACCCAAGAGAAAGGCAGATATTAGGGGAAGATACCGTCATGGACGAGTCGAGGAAGATAACACCAACGACCTCCTGGGACCTGTCGACGGGCTGGATTTCTCTTCCCCCCCCATAGGGAGGCCTGTGTGTAAGACTTGCACTGTATCCAGTGCTTTCCTAGGAAAACTTGGAATCTCTACAGAGTTACTTTTCACTGTTACCTGTACATTTTAGAGCCAGGCTGTGTTAACTTTATTGAGCGCTTGTATCCATGTAACTATTATTTGCACATGCTTTTGCAGACAGTATTTATCACCGGCAATCATAAGAACCTGTATCTGTTGCCTCAATAAACTACACTGTTTCAGTAGCTAATCATAATTTTCTCACTGAATGCGACCCCATCTCTTGGTGTGGCCATGAGGGTTCATGAGCACAACTGGACTGGCAGTGTGGTGTGCTCTCGGTGAATCTGGATCAGTAAGGTTCAATATAGGAAACGCAGACACACTGGTAGTTGTACATTGGAGCCATACCCAGCCCCTCTAATATCTGAGGAGCAAGGGGTTTATTTTCTCCCCTTTAATGCAACACTAGGTCAGTCAGTACTCTCATTTCTCAAGCTCAAAATAAGGGTGAAACTTCCCTATATGAGTCCTATCACCAAAGATACTTCAAATCACGCACTCTCAAGTTCTTAATCTTTAATAAACTAGGTAAGAAACCAAGAGATATATTATCTAAGAGGGCCTTCTCTTCTTCCTCCCCACGGAAAAAAAAAAAAAAAATATATATATTTAACATGTTTTCTTCTTTCCCTCAAAATAGATTTATGTCTGAGCTTGACTACAATAAACACTTTAGTATCTTCTATTTCAGTATATACATACTGCTTCTCATTTTCAGCATCTCTTATATTGCATTTGATGTCCCAGTCCTCCCTGCAAGGCATCAGATTCATAGACAATATACTGGAAAGTATAAAGTATGCCTTTCTAGCATGTCTAGTGGTAACTAGCTGTTACTTGTTGTAACTGACTCCACCAAAAAAATAGTGAAAGGGAGAAATAAGAATTTAGAAAAAATTTAACCAGCTCATTATTTTTTTTCACATCCAAAGTGAGTTTTGTCCTGTGGCAGCAAGATATGCAGGCCTTGTTTGCCTTATAAAGATGCACTTCCATTTGCCAATGGAGGTTCTCTATGGCTCTGGCAAAGATACATAGACATCAAGAATAGTATCTGCCATTATAAAACTATTAAGATCATCATTAATGACAGGTCCCATCCTTCACCCACAAGGGTATACAAGAGCCTCTAAAACATTAATGGGAGAATCTCTCATTCTTCCATCCACGAGAAATAAGGCAGCAGAGCTACAATTAGAGAAAGAGTAACCTACCAAACAGCTCACGTTTTCCTATTTCCATATTTAAGCAGAAGAACCTGTTCTCCTCAGTCACATTATCTACTTTCTAATTTTCTTTTTCCAGTCATATACTTCTGTTCAAAACACTCAGGAAAATAGACATTTGAATAGCTTTTATCAAGTCCTACTCTAACAGTGAGCTGTAGGTAATGCTGAGTTCAATGTGCATCCAGCCCAGTGACTTTTCACAAAGCAGGCAGTCTCCTGTTTAAAATTACACTGGAAGAACACATAAGACAGCACCTTTGTTTCCTTTTAATCAACACATCTCTAAGAACAATGCTGAAAAAACAGCCTTTATGAATAGGGGGTCTAGCAAACCTCACACAGAGTAAGTATGTGCATTTACTTCTCATTATATTTAATCATATGCAGCCAGAGAAATGAAAGTATCTTCATTTCTGGACAGAAGATGAAGGAAAGTCTACCATAGAAAGACAAAAGGCCGGCATTCATATATCTGCAGTACTAACTTCAATCAGTCTGAGTTTGCTGGATCTGTTCCAAAATTAAAATGCTTTCCCAGGAAACTGCATTTGGCATCTGAGTGATAATGGAGAAGGAATTTATTTAGTGATCTGCTCTAGATTTTCACCTAGGTTCAAAACCATTTAACTGTATTTTCCACGACACAATGCAGATGCCAAAGTATTTCTATTATCATGGCTTGTCGAATTTTGTACCTTTTCCCCTGCTAAAGCTTTTATGTGATCTGAGATACACATTTTAGCTAAGAGCAACCAATCTGAACAAGACACTGAGTCAGAGGAAGGTTTCCCTGTCACCTAAATACATAAGAAAATGTTCATAAAGGCTGTAAAATCAGAGCCATACTTCTTATTATTTACTCACATATGCCTGCATTTATACAGCAAGCACTGCATACCTTAGAATGAGGCATGTGTTTCCTACTACTTGACTTCCCACTTGCTGAGATGGAAGTATCAGAGACTAGCAGCTTATTTGGCTTTACAAGGTTTGAAGAAGTGATAACAAGTTTTATCATTAATTTTACATTTTATACTTTCACACCTTTTGCACCTGCAGGAGATCATTTAAAACTAGATAGTCTTTGCAGAAAGGCATGTGCCTGTGCATATACACAAGTGTTTGTATGTACAGGAGTGTATACAAGTACACACAGATCCTCTGTATGCTTGTACAAGTGTGCAACTGTATACCTGCTCTGCCTTAATATTTAAGAATGCTGTATCATCTCCTTCACAATCTGAAACAGGTCTAGGAGAAATACTATCTTTTTTTACTGCTTCATGTTTCTTGCCAAGTTTTCCATTTTATCTGGATACACAGAACTTCAAAGTGGACCTTCCCCAAACATATTCTGTTCTTGGCAGGTTATTTCAGATGCAGGTTAATAAGCCATTAGTATCATTGATTAAAGCTACGCTACTTAGGCTTTATTTACTTCAGCTTCAGGGGCATTTCTGCAAAATTCTTTAAAACTGGTCTGTGTAACAGGATCCCACTTCAACTAGCGCTAGATACTCTACCCAGGTTCCCATTCTTCCAGAATACCAGTAATATTGCTGTTAATATATCCTCATTTTCTATAGCCTGGTTTATTAAACTAGTCAGTTAAAGTCAGAGGTATGCACCGTTTTCTTCTACATAGCCCAGTGGTCACTGAGCCTCCTTAAAGATCTTGAACAGGACGCTGCTCCTTTGCAGAGTATCTATGAGAAGCATCTCTACAGCTCACATTCCTCTTTGTTCTCACTCCTTTTCTTTCTGAGGATACCTCCTGGCCACTGCAAGATGTCTCTTTTTCCAACATTTTCCAAAATGAGCTTAACCTCTCCTCTTTCTTGCAGGCCACACTCTTCCTCCCCAGGAAGAACTGCTGCCATAATTTCTTTCCCCTTCCTGCAAACCCTGTCCTCTAACATTGCACTCCCTCCTTACAAGTATGTCCCCACAGTAGGAAAATAATCCCACCACAGCCTGCCACACAGTTGGCAATTTCCTCCTTTCATTTAGATTCAAAAGCAAAACACAACTATATTCTCCCCTTCTTTTTCTCCCCTTCTTCTTCTCCCCTTCTTTCTTCTTCTCCCCTTCTTCTTATCATATTCTTTTATATTAGAAGAAACAGTTTGATCATTTGAAAAATAAGAGCAGTGGTCAGAAAATAAAAGAACCTAAATGACAATTAAGACTCTTCATGTCTTCTACAAAATGGAAGGAGTATTGCAGGACATCCAGGAAAGTTGTTTAGTCTGAAAAGGAGGCTCAGGGGAAACCTTATCACTTTCTACAACTACCTGAAAGGAGATTGTAACAAGGTGAGTGTGGCCCCTTCTCTCACGTGACAGGACAAGGGGAAATGGCCTCGAGTTGTGCCAGAGGAGGTTTAGACTGGATATTAGGAAAGATTTTTTCCTACAACAGCTGAGTTTAATGGTGTGTGTGAAGGTTTTTGGGGATACCAATCAGAAAAATGCTGAGAGAGAACAGAATTTGTCAGAAATATTGTAGTACAAGGCAAGCTAAATAAAGCGGCCGCATGATGCCAGCATTGTCTGAGAAATGGGAGAAAACTCCAGTCTCAATCAAAGTGTGTGTATTGGTTTCTGTTTCATTCTGATTAGGCTGCTTGGGTGTTTTTTTTCCTTTAGCATGCACACATCCACCTTCCCACTTCTCATTTAGCTGCAACCCTTCATCCAGCTTTTGTACAGCCTTCTTAGTCCACCAATAAAGAGCATGAAACTCCTCCTTTTCATTCTTCTAGTACAGAGTCTTAACAAGCCTATGCTTGGCCATATCTTAGCTCCCACCCACTCCACAGCTTGTTTCTCCTTTCTGCTTTACATAATAGGCATGAGCGCCAACATTCAGCTTTTACATAGAAGGAAATCCCACAGAAGGATGCATTGCCACCTCATTGCTTGAGTTTGCCTTTAGCATAAGTCTGATTGAATGTTCAGTATGTTACCACAGGCTATTAAAATTTTGATCTGGACTGCAGGAAAGAATACATTTGTTTGTTCCTCCCAATTATAGTTCCTCCCCACCACTAGTTCTCACATCAAAGCTATCTTTGCAAGAACATCCAAATATATTCTTGTTCCCTTCCATAACAGCTTACCTTTGTCTGAGATGTACACACATTCACATAATTTTCCCTTTAGTGTCAGAAACATTTATTTAGTTTGGAGAAAACCTTTAAAATCATTAAGCCCAAGTATAAACCTAGCACTGCCATGCCTATCACTTAACCATGTCACTAAACACCACATCTACATGCCTTTTAAATCTCTAGGGTTGAGTGACTCAACCACCTCCTTGGGAAGCCTGTTCCAATGCCTGATCACCCTTTCAGTTAAGAAATTTTTCCTAATATCCATTCTAACCCTCCCCTGGAGCAGCTTGAGGCCATTTACTCTTGTCCTATTGCTTATTGCTTGGGAGAAGAGACCAGCGGCCTCCTCACTCCGTCCTCCTTTCAAGTAGTTGTAAGAGAGCAATAAGGTCCTCCCTGAGCCTCCTCTTCTCCAGATTAAACAACCCCAGTTCCTTCAGCCATTCTTCACAAGACTTGTGCTCCAGGCCCTTCACCACCTTCGTTGCCCTTGTCTGGACTGACTGTGGCACTCCAATATCTCTCTTGTAGTGAGGGGCCCAGAACTGAACACAGTAATACCCAAGTTTTTCATACCAAGTACCAGCCATCTTGCACAAGGAAAAATGTTTCTCTGAAAAATTTCAGCAGAGATTAACTGGAGTCATTACTCAGTTGAAACTGCTATGCAACTGTGATGTTTATTTCTCCTTGTACCATGTAAAACATCTTGCTCTCCTGAGAGGAGGGTGCGCAATGGGCAGAGCTGCACTCTGTGCTCCCTGGTGGAGGTCCTTCCTGCAGGAGGTGACTGAGTCGCGGAACACTGTTACTAGGCTGAAAGGTGTCAGGGAAGTGAGGGGAAACAGCACTGCTTGCTCCAGGACCAGACTGTGCAGGGGCCTCAAGCATCCACTGTCACTCATGCAGGAAAGGAGGCCGCTAACCCAGGAAGCTGAGAAACAGTAACAGAAAAAAACAACAAGTAAAGGAGGAAGAGGACAATTAAAAGCAAGGGGCTTCCTCCTAAACCTGTTGTTCCCACCCAGAACCGCTTTGCTGTCCTGCCGGGGGCTGATGAGGAAACACACTCCCCCCAGGAACAACTGGCTGATGCACTGGTAAAGAAGATCTCTACTGGTGCTGCCAGGAAAAAGCGTCAGGTCATAGTAGTAGAGGACTGTACTCTGGCAGGAACAGAGGCACCCATCTGTCGGCCTGACTCAGTCTCAAGGGAGGTGTGTTGCCTACCAGGGGCTCAGATCAGGGATGTTGCAGAGAAACTGCCTGTTCTAATTGATCCCACTGACTATTCCCCACTTCTAGTGATCTGTGTGGGTGCTACTGATATAGATAGCAGTAGCCCGAAGAACATAAAGAAGGACTACAAAGCTCTGGGAGAGGTGGTTATGGGCTCTGGAGCTCAGATTGTCTTTTCCTCAATTCTCCAGGATACAGGGCAGGACCTTAAAAAGGCTAGGAGGATTGGCCAGGTTAATAAACGGTTAGAAGGATGGTGCTATAGTCAGTGGTTTGGGTACCTTGAACATGGGACTCAATTTAGGAAGTCAGGTCTAGTGGGGGCTGGTGGAGCTGGTCTGACAAAGAGAGGGAAGAGTGGATTTGGGAAGAGGCTTACCAGACTGGTCAAGGATGCTTTAAGCTAGATGTGTTGGGGGAGGGGGGCATCATTCCATCCCAACACACCCAGTCACTTGCCAGCACCTATAGTAAACATTCAGAGCTATGTAGAGATATTCCAGCTGCTCCCGCCAATGAGCCGGCTTCAATTGGAGCTCGGCTCAGATGTCTCTATGCAAACGCCTGTAGCATGGGGAACAAACGAGGAATTAGAGATGTGTGCATGTCTATAGGGATATGATATCATAGGCATCACAGAAACATGGTGGGATGGCTCCTATGACTGGTGTGTTGGAATGGAAGGTCACAGGCTCTTTAGGAAAGATAGGCCTGTTAGGCTGGGAGGGGGAGTTGCTATTTATGTTAGGGATAGGCTGGAGAGTATGGAACTCTGCCTGGGGACAGGTGAGCAGTCAACAGGGAGTTTGTGGATCAGGCTTAAAGGGAGAACAGCGATGGGAGACATTATTGTGGGGATCTGTTACAGACTGCCTGACCAAGAGGACTTGGTGAATGAAGTGCTCTATAGACAGATAGGAATAGCCTCACGCTCACGGGCCCTTGTTCTCATGGGGGACTTGAACCACCCTGATATCTGTTGGAGGGATGGTAAGGCCCAGCACAAGCAATCCAGGAAGTTCCTCGATTGTGTGGAAGACAACTTCCTTCTGCAAGTAATAGAGGAGCCGACAAGGAGAGGTGCCATGCTTGACCTCGTCCTCACCAACAGGGAAGGGCTGGTTGGAAATGTGATGCTCCAGGACAGCCTTGATTGCAGCGATCATGAGATTGTCGAATTCGAGATCCTCAGGACAGTGAGAAGAGCACGCAGCAGGCTCACTGCCCTGGACTTCAAGAGAGCAGACTTTGGCCTCTTCAGGAACCTGCTCAGTAAGATTCCATGGGATATAGCTGTAGAGGGCAGGGGGGCAAAAGACTGTTGGTTGATATTCAAGGATCACCTGCTGCAAGCTCAGGAGTGATACATCCCTAGTAGAAGGAAGTGCTGCAGGAGCGCCAGAAGACCTCCTTGGATGGCTAAGGAGCTGCTGGGGAAAATTCAAAGGACAAAAGAGGCTTATTCTTTCTACGCAGTGGGATAATCCCATGTTAGTACAACATGATCTGTGTGAATTTAGATAGGACCTTTACATACGGTCAGAGCTCTTTGGGCAGAATCCACTCCACAAGTTGAGCATACAACAAGGTGGAAGAGCTGGGTTAAGTGACATGAGGCAGGAGAGGGCCAAGACTGGGTACTACTTATCACTAGGGCCCTTTAGCCATCCCACTTACATTGGTGGGGCATACCAGCACAGCTGCTCCTACCTCTGTCAGGAAGACTGGTGAGAGAAGTGATTGCCATGTCATGACCATCACCCCACAGCCACCAGCTCACAGCAGGGTTTGAAACACAACTCTTGGAGGCCCTGGATGCCAAAGTGTCAAACTACCTGTTGATTTCAGCTTCACCCAGTGTTTTGGGAAGCCTCCTCATTTCTCTCCAGCCCCACCATCTCTTAAAAACAAGCCAGCATGTCTAATTTCCACAATGCTGCAACAAGAAAGTGTGCTTTCCTATAGATGAGCTGCATCTGCTATGGAGGCTGATTCCACATCTGCTGGAGAGTCCCAATATACAATTATGTTAGAGAACCTGGCACCAAAGCCAAAGGACTTCCGTGTTCCTTTGCTGCTCCTCATCATTCCTTCATACCAGAGTAACCCATCAGCTCTTCAAATATTTTTTTAAATTTAAAAACACAACTAACACTCAACTTGAAAATGCTAAACACCTTCTGCCCTGGAAGGTGTGAGGTGTCAGAGCTGGATGCTGTGAAATCATGGCATTGCCAAGAGATGATGGAAGACCATCAGTTTGTTCACAATACAAGAATCTGTCACAACTTTATTCACTTCACTACAAGTAAAGCATCTCTACTATTTGATTTACCCAGACATTCTTGGTTCAAGATTTAGAGTATTTGAAGTAATTTCATCTTTTAAGAATACTTTTAAAATGTTGTCAGAAGGAGGATGGGTGTCCAAGCAAGCTAGATTATCCTGTTACACATAAGAAAGCTGAAAAGGAACATAATTGAAGTGTCTGAAGAGTATTACAATCACTTGGAGCCCATTGACTAGCACTCAGTATGACAAAGGAAGCTGCCAGATGTGTAGGTAAAGAAAGAGGTTTCGCATCAGAAGTTGCATCAGTGTGTGGATTGTAACACACAAGTGTCAGCATCTGTCCTTTATTCAGGCAGGCAAGAAGAGACAGCCTATCTTAATGTGAATGTCTTCAAAAATTTGTATGCTTTTGTCAGGTTAAAAAAACAAATTTGATGATAAGTCACAATACAGAAAAAGTCATAACACTCTCATGCTTTTCAGGAACTGAAATTCAGCTTCAGCTTACAATATGAATTGTTGGTTATTCTAAAAAAACCCAGAAATGTAAAGTAATGCAAGAAATTTCCAGGTAATTTTTTTTTGTATTTACTAACCTCAACTGTTGAAGTAGATGTGGCTCTCTGCACCTATTTAATTCACCAAACTCCTCCTTGAAAAAGATGACAAATGCAGGATTTCCAGTCTTCACTGGATGCTGGATGAAACTCCCCAAGCTGAAGAAACTTTGATATTCAGTAGTAAGGGGTTAATTTTTACTTCAAGAGGAGATTGACAATAACAAAAGTTTCAGTTTACAGCTGATATTTTTCTCATCTATGCAACTTAAACATTTCTTGTCTACACAATGACTTCCCACAGCACTGAAATGGAGCACACATGAAATGCAATTGAAGTGTTTTTCTAGCAATTATTAAGGTCCATATAGCTACATATTGTCATGCTTAAGGTTATGACAAATATCTGTCATGTATTACACAAGCATTTATCACAAGTGCGTTTTTTCCATACAGCTATGTGTCAGCTGGCTATTTTGCTCATAAAGCATGACTACATTGCCACTGGAAGAGATTTAAGTGTCTCTTACCATATCACAGTGTTATGGTTTAAGTCCAGCCGGTAACTCAGAACCATGCAGCCACTCGCTCACTCTCCCCACTTCTGCCTCCCCCAGCTCCCAGAGGAATGGGGAGGAGAATCAAAAGAAAATAGCTCCCACAGGTTGAGATAAGAACAGTCCAGTAACTAAGGTATAACAGAAAACTACTACTGCTAAAACCAATAATAATAATGATAAGGGAAATAACAAGAGAACAGAATGCAACAGCTCACCACCCGCTGACCGATACCCAGCCCAACCTGAGCAGCAATCTAGGCCTTCTGGGTAACTGCCTCCAGTTATGCCTGGGCATGACATGCTGTGGTATGGAGTACCCCTTTGGCTAGGTTGGATCAGGTGTCCTATCTCTGCTTCCTGCCAGCTTCCCCTCCTCCCTGGCAGAGCATGAGACTGAAAGTCCTTGATTGGAGTAATCATTACTTGGCAACAGCTAAAAACATCAGTGTTCCCATGCTGAAAGTCAAAACCACAGCACTGCATCAGCTACTAAGAAGGAGAAAATCACTGCTACTGCAGAACCTAGGACACATGGTATTGCTTCAGTTTCCTGGTAAAGATGCCTGATAAAATGTAATCTGCCAACACAGCTTTGCAGTCTCTAGAAACTACTTTGCTTTCCTAAGTGACTTGGCAAATCTTTGCTACTAAGGCCAGAGGAATGTAGCTATGTCTGAAAGTAGCTATGTCTGTTTGAATCCCTTCACGAGTTCATGTCAGCATTCATTTAGCTTACAGGGTGCCAGGAGCTGGGACCATGGTTTTTTTGTGCACCACTTAGCACAGTGAGGTCCCAGATCAATAGTGCAGAGCGGTAGTAATGCCTAATAACAAATGCACTTTATCCTGCCTAAAGCTCATCTGCAAGGCACTGTGCACCATGTGCAAAACAACAGTGGAGCTTGTTGCACAGCCAGTGGCATCCCTGTATCAGAGCCAGGAGCTGAGCCTCAGTTGCATTAAAAGGGGTGGGAAGACAAACCCCTTGCTTTATTCTCCAACGTGTAACTACCAGTCCGGCCGCGTTCACTATTTCGAACCTTACTGATCCGGATTAACCGACAGTGGAAAACAAACACCTTGCTTTATTAGAGGAAGGACAGGGAATGGATCCAATATGCAACTACCAGTCCAGCCGTGTTCGCTATTGCAAACCTTACTGATCCCAATTCATCTATAGTGTACCACACTGCCCAGTCCAATCAGCTGCAACTATCAGTCCGGACGTGTTTGCTATTTCGAACCTTACTGATCCAGATTCACCAATAGTGCACCACAGCTAGAAATGGGGTCGCGTTCAGTCAGAAAATTAGTTTATTGATGCAACAGATACAGGTTCTTATGATTGCCGGTGACAAATACTGTCTGCAAAAGCATGTGCAAATAATAGTTACATGGATACAAGCGCTCAATAAAGTTAACACAGCCTGGCTCTAAAATGTACAGGTAACAGTGAAAAGTAACTCTGTAGAGATTCCAAGTTTTCCTAGGAAAGCACTGGATACAGTGCAAGTCTTACACACAGGCCTCCCTATGGGGGGGGAAGAGAAATCCAGCCCGTCGACAGGTCCCAGGAGGTCGTTGGTGTTATCTTCCTCGACTCGTCCATGACGGTATCTTCCCCTAATATCTGCCTTTCTCTTGGGTCATTTTATATTATTTTCACCTTCAAGGTGGAGCTTAAGTGACTCTAGTCATACATACCATCATTATTATTGGTGCAAATCTTTCTTGCTTTGCTTTTAAAGGTATATGACACCAAAAATTCAGAGCGCATGCTCAGACGGGGGTGGTCTCATTTTGGAGGGGGGTCACATTGGAGATGGGAGTGTATTTTAGCATGTGAATGCATTATAATGACATTATAATGAAGCAAAGTTCACACAGAGGACAGCATTCTGTCAAAAGATGACAGGCTGCTGGCTCAGGGTAGCAAGTATGCAGCTTATCAGTTTCTTGCACCACCTAGTTCCCATCTTTTGCTGATGTTAGGACAGAGTGTGGCTGCGAGATCTCCACCCTGCTCCATCCTCCATCTGTGTTGCTATGGGAACCTCTGTGGAGTACACATTCCTGTCATACCAGGTGTGGCTGCATCTCGCCCTGAGAGGCCCTGAAAGTCCATTTTTCCCTTATGTGTGGACAATGCTGTATTTCAAATATAATTCCTAATTATTCCACATTTCCTAATTATTCCACACCTGGGAATGATGCAAAATTCGGCTGCTAACTAAACTACTCTTTCCTTAACTTTTAAAGAGGCCAGTTCCCTGGTAACGGTAGAAAAGTGAAGTTGATCCTCCTACAAAAAAGTAAATAACCCAAAGAAATGTGGACTGGCAAGACTGCATTGCTGCCATAATTGGTGTGTTAGAACTTCAAGATCAAAGGGCTTTTTAAAAATGCTTTTACAGCTGTTGAATCCAGGCTGAATAACCCTACTTCAATGGGTTGTACCAATCAGTTCCAGGATAGACGAGGAGGAATGTAGTGTATAGTTAAGTGTGACGAAAATATAACAGCCCCGATCCAGTATATATAGAATCATAGAATAGTTAGGGTTGGAAAGGACCTTAAGATCATCTAGTTCCAACCCCCCTGCCACGGGCAGGGACACCTCCCACTAAACCATGCCACCCAAGGCTATGTCCAATCAAGCCTTGAACACCGCCAGGGATGGAGCATTCACAACTTCCCTGGTCAGCCCATTCCACCGCCTCACCACCCTTACAGTAAAGAATTTCTTCCTCATATCCAATCTAAACTTCCCCTGTTTAAGTTTGAACCCGTTACCCCTTGTCCTCTCACTACAGTCCCTAATGAAGAGTCCCTCCCCAGCATCCCTACAGGCCCCCTTGAGATACTGGAAGGCTGCTATGAGGTCTCCCCACAGCCTTCTCTTCTCCAGGCTGAACAGCCCCCACTTTCTCTGCCTATCTTCGTAAGGGAGGTGCTCCAGTCCCCTGATCATCCTCGTGGCCTTCCTTTGTACTTGTTCCAACAGTTCCATGTCCTTTCTATGTTGAGGACACCAGAACTGCACACAATACTCCAAGTGAGGTGTCACAAGAGCAGAGTAGAGGGGCAGGATCACCTCCCGTGACCTGCTGGTCACGCTCCTTTTGATGCAAACTGGGATGCGGTTGGCTTTCTGGGCTGCAAGCGCACACTGCCAGCTCATGTTTATTTTTTCATCGATCAACACTGCCAAGTCCTTCTCTGCAGGGCTGCTCTGAATCTCTTCTCTGCCCATGCTGTATGTGTGCCTGGCATTGCTCCAACCCTGGTGGAGGACCATGGTTAAACTTCATCAGGTTGGCATCAGCCCACCTCACAAGCATGTCAAGGTCCCGCTGGATGGCATTCCTTCCCTCCAACGTATCAACCAAACCCCACTGCTTGGTGTCATGAGGATCAATAAGATCCAAAGGTTCACACTTGACTCAGAGGGCACTGTTGTATTGTCTGGGAAGAAGACAGGGTACACCGGGATACTATATCAGCTCTTGAATATGAGAAGTAAAGGAGCATTGAGGGAATTGTATGATCTTAAGCAGCCATTCAGACAGGCTCTAGGTTTCGGTTCACATGGAAGGTAAACACTGGCAGAGTCATTGTTCCTGTTCATTGTGTGGGTCCAGACAAGAAAAGAAAGCAGGTGGTGTGACTTGGGCCAGGTGCTGTCTCATAGTCCTTCTTGCTGCCTTGCTACAAGCACAATTCTGACTTCACCAGGTGGGTCTGGTCTGTAAGAATGGAGGCTGAAGGAAAAGCTTGCAGGGCTGCTCTGTAAAATGTAAAATATGTACCTACCTGAGGGAAAGGGCATGGGAACTATGACTTAGTGGTAAGGCTGGACAATAAGTGAAAACAGGTAATACCACAAAGGGTAACAGGTGTCTTGCAGATCCTGCCTATGGACTGACTTAGGGCTTAATGTTGGAAAGCAATTGGAGGGAGAGTTTTATATAAAATGAAACAAACCTGGTTTGCTGGTAGAGGTACATAAGATTGTCTACTTAAGACACCCTTCCTGTTCTTTCCCCAGCAGCTAGTAGTGTTTCTATCTCATTCCCACCTGATAATATACTTTTTTACTTTTGTCTTCTTGCCATGGTAGATGAGAGGCTCTTCTCATGGCAGGTACTCTTTTGAAAAAGTCACCATGAGCTCTGTGGGCAGTGTTCCCAACACAATTGCTCTGTGGCAGTGTGGTGTTTGAAACTGAATTTGAGTTTGTTGCTGTTTGTTCTTTTGCCAAAAATGTATATCATAAGGCATGTCAAGGCTGTAATGGGCTTTTTCAACTTATAAGTGGAGTGGGCAATTGTATTAAATGAAGACATGAGACATGGAATTCTTTCTGCCAGGGAAGTTGTGAATGCTCCATCGCTGGCGGAGCTCAAAGCCAGGGTGGACAGAGCCTTGGGTGACATGGTTTAGTGGGAGGTGTCCCTGCCCATGGCAGGAAGATTGGAACTAGATGATCTTAAGGACCTTTCCAATCCTAACTGTTCTATGATTCTATGATTCTATAATTAAGTTTACAATGTATGTTCAACAGTTTATATTAAATGGTGCAACCAAAATGCAACTATGTGATGTAAGATGTTGCCAACCCTAAATTCAGTTATCTATTGTCTAATAATAATTTTCAAATTAGATTAAATAGCACCTTAATTAGTGTAATTCCTTGTTGTATATCAAAATGGCCAATGATAAATGTCATTTCCATGCATTGTCTTTCATTCACTTCAGCACCTGCCTTTCCTTATGAGGATTATATTTCACACCAAGAAACTAGGTGCTTTTTCTCTCAGCACCTGTCACGTAGTTGGCAACTGTGGGGTTTCTTGCATTCTTCTATCTAAATCCGGTCTGATTTAGCCTTCTGTGGTTGCAGAAGGGATGCAGAAGATCTAAAGAATTTTATATCTTGTATAGAAGGCCTAGGCTGACGGTCCTTCATGTGGCTTCTATTTGCTCCCTGGGCCAAGCACAGGGAGCTGTGTGTCCCTAGGTGATGCACCAGCATGGGCCTTGTCCACTTTGTGGTTTTGCTCTGGGTCCTGTTCAAAAGAGCAGGGGGAGGGCATCTAGATTTGGACAAAAGATCCAGCTAGTCTTGCAGCAGTGGTGGATAGTGGATGACTGGGGAGGAGTAAAAAGGCAGGACAAACACATGGTGATGTATTCCTGTTCCACTTTGCCTAAGCCGTATTGCTGCGACTTTGTTCAAGCTGTGCATCTTCATGCTACCAAAAGGTACTTCCATAACTAACTGTCCTAGGTTCAGCAGTAGCAGCCATTTTTTATCCTTCTTAGTAGTTGGTGCAGGGCTGTGTTTTTGACTTTCAGCCTGTGAACAGCGCTGATAACACCGATGTTTTTAGTTGTTGCTGTAATGTTTAGTCTGACCAAGGACTTTCTGAGTCTCATGTTCTGCCAGAAAGGAGGGGAAGCCAGGAGGGAGCAGAGACAGGACACCTGACCCAAACTAACCAAAGAGGTATTCCATACCACAGAACCTCATGCCCAGTATATAAACTGGGGACAGTTACCCTGAAGGGTTAGATCACTGATCAGTCAGGCTGGGTATTGGTTGGTGGGTGGTGAGCAGTTGTATTCTCTTCCCTTGTTATTTCATAGAATCACAGAATAGTTAGGGTTGGAAAGGACCTTAAGATCATCTAGTTCCAGCACCCCTGCCACAGGCAGGGACACCTCCCATTAAACCATGCCACCCAAGGCTATGTCCAACCCGGCCTTGAACACCGCCAGCGATGAGCATTCACAACTTCCCTGGTCAACCCATTCCACTGCCTCACCACCCTTACAGTAAAGAATTTCTTCCTCAGATCCAAGCTAAACTTCTGCTGTTTAAGTTTGAACCTGTTACCCTTTGTCCTCTCACTACAGTTCCTCATGAAGAGTCCCTCCCCAGCATCCCTATAGGCCCCCTTAAGATACTGGAAGGCTGCTATGAGGTCTCCACGCAGCCTTCTCTTCTCCAGGCTGAACAGCCCCCACTTTCTCTGCCTATCTTCGTAAGGGAGGTGCTCCAGTCCCCTGATCATCCTCGTGGCCCTCCTCTGGACTTGTTCCAACAGTTCCATGTCCTTTTTATGTTGAGGACACCAGAACTGCACACAATACTCCAAGTGAGGTCTCACAAGAGCAGAGTAGAGGGGCAGGATCACCTCCCACGACCTGTTGCTGGACACGCTCCTTTTGATGCAGCCCAGGATACGTTGGCTTTCTGGGCTGCGAGCGCACACTGCCAGCTCCTGTTCCTTTATCATTATTGGTGGTAGCAGCAGTGGTTTGTGTTATACCTTAGTTACTGGACTGTTCTTATCTCAACCCGTGGGAGTGACATTCTTTAGATTCTCTTCCCCATCCCTCCGGGAGCGGGGGGAGGAAGGTGGGGGGAGAGTTAACGACTTTGTGGCTGATTTACGGCTGGGCTTAAACCACGACACTAGCCAGCAGTTCGGCCCTCAGGATTTCCCTCCACTCCCGTGCCCACTGTCCTTTTGGGTTAGCAGTTGTACTCTCTTCTTCTGCAGGTCCAATCCTGCAGAGCCCCAGCTCTGCCCTGACACTGCTGTCTTTGGTCTTGTTCTCACTACCTTGGCACTGGCTGATAAAGTCCCCGGCTATGGCTAGTGTGGTGGGGCTGCGGGATCAGTAAAATAAGTAGTTTCTCTGCACCTAACAAGACTCATTCCTCCTTTTTTAACTTCAAAGCAAGTTGTATGGGATTGACTAGATTCCAGTGCTGACACCCCTCTGAATACCTAAGCAACATACTGGGTTTAAGCCTACACCCAAAAAAGCAAGGGCAAATGGTGAGCAATAATCTTGGTCCTATTGAGCACCTTTTGAAATCTGAAGCAAGCTTTTAGGACTTACTTGTTTCCTTCTACTTCCCTGGAGAAGGGCTCCTTTCAGGAAAGAATCTTACCTACAGGATTCAGGTTAGGGCTCTCCCAGAATCTCTATTGGGTGGCTGGGAGGGGACAGGATAATTGCAGGGTTTGCTGAGCTGGGGGAATTAGAGTGACATCAGGATTACAAAATATGTTAGGACCTGTGGTGGGATGATAGCAATGAGGGCATGCAAACGTTTTCCTCTTTGCTTATCTGAACTCTCAGCCACCTGACCCAGGTGAGTGTCAGTGATATCTTGTAATAGCCAGAATTGCCTCTGCTTTGTATCTTATACTAGTCAGTAATTCCTGCCTCGATTAGGAAGGGGTTTGTGCCTCTCAGCTGGCGCAAAAGTACAAAGTGAGCTCAGTGTGACCTCTAGTGGCCTATTAATATCGGATAATGAGAGTCAGGACTTTCTGGGCTCCTCATGTGCTGAGATCCTTGATGCTCCTTGTTAATTAAGACCTGCAACTCTGAAAGAAAAGAAAATGATCACCAGAGAGCTGGGATAAGTAGGCTGCTTGCTATCAAGCACCTGCTTAGGTGAGATCAAACAGCGCTGTGGACATCTGTATTGCACTAGAAGAACTGCCACCATAAGCTTCCGCAAACTTTTAAAAAAAGTGTCACAATTGGATCTCGCTGTCAAAGCATTGGTACTTCCATTAAATATCCAGTAGAAGCTTTCAGAGAACTAATAGTTCTAATAGATCTAATTATAGATCTAATCTTATTTTTCAAATAAGGGCAACATAAATATTAGATCACAGTAGCTTTAAATTATTGTTTACTTCCCTAATTTTGCAAAGCTCTGTTGTAGGGTCTTTGGCCCGCTGTATACCTGAGGTGTTCTCCTATTATCTGAGCTAGCTTCTTAGCAGCTGGTGCCCAGGTTGGGTGTCAGAGGGTGTAGTTTCAAAATCTGCAGCCAACCTCACTGGGTTTATAGCAGGATCTACTTCCCTCCACAAGAGAATGGTGAAAACAAAGCTGCTCCTCCTGAGCATTTAAGGTATGAAAGTGAGCCCTAGCCCAAGAGAGCCTGTGTACCCTGAAGAGAGTCCATTTATCGAAGTACAAACTTCAGTGACTAGCAGTAATAGTGCTAATAATCAGCTTATCCATTTATCTGCTACCTTTCATTTTAATCCTGAGCAGTATAAGCATCTAGCAGATAAGGTGGAGCAAGTGGCATTTTTGTCTTGCTTTTTCTGAAGGGGGGTGTGTGGGATATTGCTTCTCATTTTCCATAGCGTCCTTTCACAGATGAGTTCACATCTGTGCTTGCCTGCAACTCTGAGGTTCTTATATACCTTGATATCATTGAAGTTACTACTAGTGCTCACTAATGCAGAACCTTCTTTTCAATAAGCTTTCATAATTCTCTACTTCTGATCTGTGGTGCTGACTCAAATATGAGTAAACTGTAAAATTGCACTGGTGCAGAGAGTGCCTTCCATGGCCATCTATTGTGCCTCTGACTCAGAAGTTACTTCCATTTGAGGTGTCTGGCCTTGCTTCAGCAACGACTCAACTGTTCATGTTGCTGAACACCACAAATGACAGCCTGGCATACTGAAGAAAGCTGAAACTGACACTGATTATATACTAATATACTGCAGCTAAGCAGCTACTGTGTGAACATCTGAGTCATGCCTGCAGCTGGCCCAGTAAAGTCTGAGGTCGTTGGGAATAAAACCTGCTGCAACTCATGTTCTCCCTTTCTCCAGTCATAGCCCTGTGTCATTTCAGTACCTCAGCAGCTAGGGAGAGCCTTTCTTACCCTGGAACAGAGAAACCTTGGAAATAAAGCAGAGTTTAACTCCCTTTCTGTCTCTGCTAGTGTCTGCCTTCACGACAGCCTTAAGCAGGAGTGAAGCTCCTCAATTTCTGCTTGCAGTGGTTTCTCCTGTGTGATTGTGCGCCCCTCTGCTCTGCTCTTGTGAGACCTCACTTGGAGTACTGTGTGCAGTTCTGGTGTCCTCAACATAGAAAGGACATGGAACTGGTGGAACAAGTACAAAGGAGGGCCACGAGGATGATCAGGGGAATGGAGCACCTCCCATATGAAAATAGGATGAGAATGTTGGGGCTGTTCAGCCTGGAGAAAAGAAGGCTGCATGGAGACCTCATAGCAGCCTTCCAGTATCTCAAGGGGGCCTATAGGGATGCTGGGGAGGGACTCTTCATGAGGAACTGTAGTGAGAGGACAAGGGGTAATGGGTTCAAACTTAAACAGGGGAAGTTTAGATTAGATATGAGGAAGAAATTCTTTACTGTAAGGGTGGTGAGGCGGTGGAATGGGCTGACCAGGGAAGTTGTGAATGCTCCATTGCTGGCGGTGTTCAAGGCCGGGTTGGACATAGCCTTGGGGTGGCATGGTTTAGTGGGAGGTGTCCCTGCCCATGGCAGGGGGGTTGGAACTAGATGATCTTAAGGTCCTTTCCAACCCTAACTATTCTATGATTCTATGATTGTGCGCGACACCATATGCCTGCAACAGCGTTGCAAAGATTAGTTCAGGTACACCTGTATTTTCAGAAGTGTATAATACACACTCCGTAACACTTGCTGCTTCTAAAAATTGCCTCTTAGGTATGTATCTCTGAAGGCTTTTTTCCCCTGGTCAATTGACTTTTTTCTTTCCTATAACAAGTGCCCCCCCCCCCCCCCTTTTCTTTTTTTTTTTTTTAATCTATTTTGCTGTCCTTGTCTAATATGGTCATGGATGCTCTCTGTGCTTGCTTGGAAAAAGGTGATGTGAGAATGCTCTGAGATGGTAGAGAAGATGAAAAAGTGTACCTGTTGTTCTTTTGTTCTTTCTTGCTGTTGAAGTGCACAGTGAAGACTTCAACAGCTGCTTTCTCTTGAGACAGAATCACTCTCATCTCTGTTCTTTAAAGTTGCACTGAAGAAAAGAACTTTTTTGGGTTTTGCCTACACAGTACAGTAGAAACTAATCTAATGTTAGCATCTGCAGAATATTATTTTTTGTTTGCAATGAGTCTGGGAAATGGTGATGTCTAGGACACCCCTAAAATGGCTGGCAAAGCTGTCTTGGGTGAAACTACTAAACTATATTTTAGCCACAAAAATAGTCCCCAGCTGATTCTTTGAAAGCTTAGGAGGCTGCCTGGAAAGCAGCAGGTTGTTTTCCTATGTAGAAAAAGAAAGAGTTTGTAACAAAGATGTAGTCAAATGGCAGACTGAAAAGTGACAGTAACTGGCAAATGGGGAAAACTGCCTCCCTGCCTGGGTTTCTTAATGTAGCTGCTTTCCCTGGTGAAAAGACAATGTGCTCTCACTTCATCTTGTGTGGATGGATGCTCAGGAGAGGCAGAATGGAGTGACCTTTACTGATGTTAATGTATGATAGTGTCTATCAGTCTGGGGCTAGGAAAAGGATCAGTGCAAGGGAAAGGACAGGGAAATAGGATGCAAGATGAAAGAAGACCCTTTTCTGAGCAGTGTTTCCTAGCAGATCTGTTGTTCTTCACAGGCTAATGCCTCAATATCTGTCTTATTCTATAGCAAGGAACTAGTACCTTTTGAAGTCCTTTAACTGAATAAATACTTACATTTGCTTTTTCCTCTTTTAGCTCATAGAATCATAGAATAGTTAGGGTTGGAGAGGAACTTAAGATCCTATCCCTACCATGAGCAGGGACACCTCCCACTAAACCATGCCACCCAAGGCTATGTCCAACCCGGCCTTGAACACTGCCAGCAATGGAGCATTCACAACTTCCCTGGGCAACCCATTCCACTGCCTCACCACCCTTACAGTAAAGGATTTCTTCCTCATATCCAGTCTAAACTTCCCCTGTTTAAGTTTGAACCCATTACCCCTTGTCCTCTCACTACAGTTCCTCATGAAGAGTCTCTCCCCAGCATCTCTATAGGCCCCCTTGAGATACTGGAAGGCTGCTATCAGGTCTCCATGCAGCCTTCTCTTCTCCAGGCTGAACAGCCCCAACTTTCTCTGCCTGTCTTCATGCGGGAGGTGCTCCAGTCCCCTGATCATCCTCGTGGCCCTCCTCTGGACTTGTTCCAACAGTTCCATGTCCTTTCTATGTTGAGGACACCAGAACTGCACACAGTACTCCAAGTGAGGTCTCACAAGAGCAGAGTAGAGGGGCAGGATCACCTCCCTCAACCTGCTGCTGGTCACGCTCCTTTTGATGCAGCCCAGGGTACGGTTGGCTTTCTGGGCTGCAAGCACACACTGCCGGCTCATGTTCATTTCTCATCGACCAACACCGCCAAGTCCTTCTCTGCAGGACTGCTCTGAATCTCTTCTCTGCCCAACCTGTATGTGTGCCTGGCATTGCTCCCACCCAGGTGGAGGACCTTGCACTTGCCATGGTTAAACTTCATCAGGTTGGCATCAGCTCACCTCACAAGCATGTCAAGGTCCCTCTGGATGGCATTCCTTCCCTCCAACGGATCAACCGAACCACACAGCTTGCTGTCATCAGCAAACTTGCTGAGGGAGCACTCAATCCCACTGTCCATGTCACCCAGAAAGATGTTGAACAAGACCGGTCCCAACACTGATCTCTGAGGGACACCACTCGTTACTGGTCTCCAGCTGGACATTGAGCCATTCAGCACAACTCTTTGCATGTGGCCATCCAGCCAGTTCTTTATCCACCGAGTGGTCCACCTATCAAATTGATGTCTCTCCAACTTAGAGACAAGGATGTCATGTGAGACAGTGTCAAACACTTTGCACAAGTCCAGGTAGATGATGTCAGCTGTTCTACCCCTGTCCATCAGTTCTGTAGCCCCATCATCGAAGGAGCTCAGATAACTTCTGTTCTCATCTGGTATTCTCATTTCTGTATTAGATGATGTTCCAGGGAACGACAAAGAAGCAAGCTGAACACTTAAAAATGTAGTACATCTCTATAAACTGTGGAGAGCTATGTGTGAGAACCACTTCCTTGTCTGCAAGGGTGATCTGCCTGCGCGGTGGAGCATAAAATTTATTCTCTTATTCTAACCTTTATTGCAGCTTGTGGAGCTGAAATCATTATTAATGTAAATAAAATTATTCAATCTTTCCTAAGTAACGTAGTCTTCTTTAATTTTCAGAGGTAGTGGGTCCCACGGGTTGGTTCTGTGCAGTCCAAGCTGGCAATTGCTCTTTGCCTCACAACTTGCTTTCACTGTAGCTGTGGGATAAAGAACTTACAGAAAGTCTGCGTCCCACACAGTGCAATGTAACCCCAAACACTTGGCAAAGACCCAGATCTTTGTTGTGTGATGGTGTTTTTTAAAAACAAACTCCCTTGTGCGTGTAGGGTCAGAAGCATCGCTGTTTCCAAGGTGGATCAGAAGCACGTGTTCAGCCTATTTTGGTACATGCCTCAGGTGCAAGCTACCCTTTACCCTGGGCTGGCTCTGCCGCGTGTCAGGAGGAATAAGTGAAATCGAGAGCTGCGGCTGAGCCAGGCCCTGCAGATGGCAGCAGAGCAGCCCCAGAGGCAGAGCCTGGTCCACCCAGCCCCGGAGTATCCCCAGCTCTGCCTTAGCTGGAAAACTTCGGGTATTTTCCCCTGAATACTTTTGCAAGGTTGAAAGGCGGGGAGCAGCAATTTAGATATTCAAACCGTGTGTCAAGTTTCCACGTTGGAGCTCAATGCTTTGCATTCAAGCATGGCAAAAAAAATAACACTTTGGAAGGAAGTGAATTGTAAATAGGAAGAAAAGAAAGCCTCGTATACAGAGTGCATACTAATAATGTATTATAAGGTGATGTCCTGTGTTCTGTTATTGCCCTCCTGTGTAAATAATGGTGCAGGAAGTCAATTTAGGATGACGTTTCCCGTAAGGAGGTTCTTACCCGTGGTTGCAATGAATGCTCTTGTTCTCAGCCTGAGGGATGGTTCCTGTGGAGCCTGTTGGCTTACTGATACAGGTTGGAGGAAACCTACTTGCAGAGGAGCTCTAATCTCACAGTTACCACTTTTTCCCTTTGAGACATGAGCTCAGAAGCAGTCAGACAGGAAAGGAGTCGAAGTAATGTCATGAGTGGTCCATTGACTGTTGAGTAGGTGGATTTGTTTCTGCTGGGGCTAAAGAATAGATTACAAGAGCTGTAGGGCTCTTGGTGTACCTTGTCCTGATCACCACCCTTCCACATGTGTTATAAGGTGGGAGGCAGGCATCAGCTCTGAATTTTCACCACTTCCAGATAATACTCAGTTTATTCTTGGGAAATAGCTTTTCCCAGCTAGCTGGTGAAGCTAGTTATGAGTCTGTTTTGCATGGTTAGCTTATGTGCCAGGATTTAGCTCTTGGGTGTCTGTTATGATGATTTTTTACTGAGAGTGAATGCAATCATTAAAGCAGGCTGAAGAGGCCATTTAATGTATATAACAACTGCTGATTTTATTTGTTGGTATATTTTACTGACAACAAAAAGAAAGATAAGTGCAAAGAAAGGGAGCATTGGTGCTGTTGCTACTAAAGTTTTTAAGAAAATGAGACTTCCCTGAGTAGTCACTATTTCCAGAAGACCTCAGGGTAGCTCCCTTGTATCACCTTTCCCTGAACAGCATCTATGTACTGGACAACTATAGATGTTATACAGGATGGAGAAAGACCTCGAGATTGTGTGGGCCATCTGAGTCAAGACAGAATGAACTCTGTGAGCCAGAGAAATGTTTTAGATGAAGGCAGCAACACAATAGGTGCAGAGATGGATGGAAATGAAATTCATACTATTTGTCAGTAGTATGCTTCCAAATTGGGAAAACTTCTTGCAGGTGTGTTCTGGAGCCTCTACTGCTAAGAAGATAGAGAAGATAGTTATTAAATCTGCTACTGCTGGATGTTAAACTTCTTGAGCTCAGAAGAACTGGAGGTAGGTTGGAAATTAATAGTAGCTTGAGAAATCAGGAAAATAAATGTGTGTAATCGAAACAGCATAGGACAGAAGAAGTGCAACTCAGTAGAACTAGTATGAGGTAATTCACTTGAGAAGGAACAATGAATTGCAAAGCAAGGTGGAGTAGCTTGGTGGGTGTAACTCAGGGATGGGAACAACTCTAGTCTCTCCTACGAAAGAGGATGTAGGGGATGGTAATGTATCACAAGCAGCATGCAAGTCAATAATTCCATACCATTAGAAGTGGGCAGGTATGTTAGAGTGTATAGTGGAAGTGATTACAGTGCATCAAATGTGTGAAGCAGCATGTCTGCTCAGCATTGCTCTATCTGGTGCTGCTAGATTTCTGTGAGCCATTCTGTACGGAGCACTCCAGGAAAGATGTGATCTCCTGGGGAGGGCTTAGCAGAGAGCATCCAGGAAGGCTCAGGTATCTGGCAAACACAACCTGTGACAGGATAGAGTATCTGGTGGTGTTCGGCTCAGAAAACAGCATTCCTCTGCAGTCAGGCCACGTGTTTAAATTTGCAAGAGGCTGTTATAGAGGAGGAAAATTATCTGTTTCTCTGTCTCTGTGTTCTGCAAGATGAGACCTGATGGACCTGAATTACTGCAGCAGAGATTTTGGTAAGATCTTAGAACTCTGCGATGATTAAGATGGAAAGGATGGGAAGACGAACTCTGAGCTCTTTGAGCAACTACGCACTCTGCAATTGGAGGTCTTCAAGAATAGACTAAACACTTATCAAGAGTGACACCAGGAATCTATGATCCTCCTGTTTGACATTTTCTGTGGGCTGCCTCAATTTTTTTTGTTTGAGCACCATTTCCATCTTTTCTCATTTTTAAACCCTGTGGAACTTTTCCCTCCTTTTGCAAGTACACCTTCGTACTAGTGCAATCCAGCCCTGCGTGCCAGACTTTCCCACGCAGCTGCCTGCTGCTGTTTGCTGGATTTCCTTAGATACCCTGCCTGAGACTGCTTCTGTCAGTCCTTCTTTGCTCTAGGACTCGGGGAATTTGCTGCCTTTCCTACCCCACAACCCCACTGAGAATAATCCATGGAGAAAATAGGATTTTGCTGCGAGTCGGTGGACGTCAGAGGGCAAGTACCGCTGGTTTCCAAGGGCCGTTTGGCGGCCAGCCGCTCCGGCTTGTGCGAAAGGGAGAAGCGGGGCGGTCGCCAACTGACATCAACGCTTACGGCGAAGGCGCGGCCAGGACGCTCGGCAGGGGGCGCTGCCCAATAACTAGGGAGGCGCCGCCAAGCAGCGTGGCAGGGGTGACGGTGGTTGCGCCCAGCAGCCGCCGAAGCCCACTCGAGGTGGGGTGTCCAGCGTACCTAGCACCGGCGGCGGGGCAGCGGGGTTAAGCTGGGTCCGAGGGGCTTCGAAAAGAGGCAGCTGGAACAGCAGCTCTCTTGCTGCTCCTCCTCCCCCCATCCCAGGTGACGTTTAGTGTGGGCTGAGCGCTTGATGGCTGGGCTGTGCCTCGCTGTCGCCAGTCAGGGGCAGGGTGTGCTGCCCGCTGTGTGATGTTGGAGCAGACAGATAGAGCGAGGCCTGCAGGTTAGGGAAAACTGGGTTGGGGCGAAGACTGGCTCTTGAGAGGGCTCTGAGGAGCTACTGTCTTTGTAGTGGTTGGGCAAGAAGCAGTTGGGTAGGGTGTGTAGGTTGAGTGTCAGAGAACACTCTCGAGCCTAAGGAGAGTGAAGTGCTGGAGGAATTTCCCCAAGGCAGGGGGTGTGGGCACTGCATTGACAGGACTCTTTAATAAGAGGAGACTTGCTCGTTTCTGTCAGGACGTGTTCAACTGCTGCTCACTTTGCAGGTCTTGGAAAGGAGTGCAGTAGATGATCCACTGGTGGTCCCTTCCAGCCCTATTAGTGTTTTCTTTTTCTTGAATATCCAAATTTCTTTGAAAGCTAGTCCCATTTTTCTAAATAACTGTCCAGACTTGAGGAGCTTATTGCATCACTGTCACCCTAGGTACTTGAGTACCTTTTCATGCCTTTAGATTCTAAATGCTTTCTGTCCTCTTTGTTTTAAAGCATCCTTTAGGAGGATTTGAAAACTTGATTGTTGAGACAGTAAACCTGCCCTGGTTTACCCACTGTCTCTGCTCCTAATTCTTAATAGTGAGCCCTTGAGTAGCTTAGCATGTGAAAATCGCAAACACAATCATAGAATCATAGAATAGTTAGGGTTGGAAAGGACCTTAAGATCATATAGTTCCAACCCCCCTGCCAGGAGCAGGGACACCTCCCACTAAACCATGCCACCCAAGGCTATGTCCAACCCGGCCTTGAACACTGCCAGCGATGGAGCATTTGCAACTTCCCTGGGCATCCCATTCCAGTGCCTCACCACCCTTACAGTAAAGAATTTCTTCCTCCTAGCCAATCTAAACTTCCCCTGTTTAAGTTTGAACCCATTACCCCTTATCCTCTCACTACAGTCTCTAATGAAGAGTCCCTCCCTAGCATCTCTATAGGCCCCCTTCAATGTGACACAGTTAGCTATATCAGTCAACATTAAGAGAAGACTGATCTTTTCTTGTATGAGCCCTTCCAAGTACTGTCACCTTCTTGGGGCTAGGAGCAAATCCTCAAGGTTTCTGGCATTTTTTTGCTTGCTTAGGTTCTCTTAGGAAGAGTATTTGGTATGTACTGCATGTGCCTCAGTGGGATTCTGCAGGGCCTTCTGATTTTTCTGCAGTCAGCTCCCAAACTGTTAACTTATCTGTGAACAGTCTCTTGCCTCTTATTCCCTGGAAATGAAAGGAAGCATTTTACTATTAATGCATTTTGAACTATACTTAATATGAATAATAATCTCATTAAGGGCTGACAAACCTGTCCTTTTTAGAAACTTGATTTTACCATGGGATAATTTGAATGTCCATAGATAAATTAAGCACTAGCCTTGAGTAAGTACAAATTTGTAGATAATTAAAATCAGGATTATTTGAGAGAAGAGGTGAAGAATGGGGTCAAATGCAAACCGCTGTGGGTCAAGAACCATCAGTTTTACTCTCCAGTTTTATGCTGTTCAGAACAAAGTTATGATTCATCTGGTTAGAACAAGCTTTATGATAGTTGATTCACAGAGCCACTCCTTTTTAAGCCCAGCCTTAGATCAATGACAGTGATAAATTCTCTCACTTAACTCAAAGGTTTACATACTTAGTGTCCTGCTAACCTTATGGGAATGTTCCACAGACACCTAAAATAGGTGCAAGGGATTCAGTTGTGAACACTTATCTTTGTATTTTGTTCTAATATATATTCTTCAAAATTTATTTAGTATCTCCATAGATAGTTATTTAAGTATTACTTTTAAGTATTACTTTTGTCTGTTTCTTCTTTCGTACTCATTGCCTATCTAATCTTCTAGCAGCCATTTTGTATGGATGATAAAAAGGGAATTCAGCATAACGTGGTTTGAAATGGAACTGTTATTCTTGGAATAAAGTGCTTGAGGAAACATGCAAAATTTGTGCACTTCCATTGTTTAAGGAATGAGATAATCATTTATGAGAAGTCCACTACTTAGTTGTTTCACCCTCTGGCAGTTTGCAGTCATCCCCAGTTTGAGAACTTTCTGTGATAAACTCAAGGGTAAATGCTAGAAAATGTAAGCTTAAACACTTCTGATTTGAGCAATAGTTTTATTTCTCACTGGTGGTGTGGAATGCCATTCACGCAAGTTTATCCCTTCTTAATGCTCCGCTATAAATACTACTGCCGGCCTAATGGTTTTAAAATTCTAAGCAGACGTAATCCTTCTTACAGATATTTTTCTGTTAAATTAAAAAAACCTATGCAACTTTAAGTGCTTCAACAGGAGCTGTTGAGTACTGTGCAGAAGTGGTATTATTTGCACACTGAGGCCTTGCGTAGGGACCCTGCTGAGGTTTAAGCAGGGGGCTTTGGGATAGACATCAGAACTTAGAAGAAACTACATAGTGTGCTTTGGATAAAATAATTTGTAGGCATCACTGAAATTGTGCATAATATATCACTTTTAGCTGCTGGATCAACAACAATGTAACATAGCAAGTAGCCTTATAACAGAGACAGTAATGAAAAAGTGTAAGGCCAGATAGCAATGGTGAAGAAGGTGAAATAGAGGCTCTGATGACAAGTGGTTTAGTTGTGTTCTCTAGATAGAAGTGAGGAATGTCTTTGTTCCTTGGTAATTTCTATGGACAGACTTCAGCTTTTATAGTCGCTCTGTGTATATGACTTTAAGACCTTGGCTCTTGATCAACTTGATACTCTTTTGGTCCCAATAATTATAGCATCAGTGACTCTTCTGGTAGCAAGATCAGTAAATTGAAGAGCCATCTTGGCTATTTCCCTTTTCTTTAACAGTCCCAGAAGTGCAGAAAGGTATTTATTGTTTAAGTGTGGTCTTGTGCTACTGAAGAGCTCAGGAATACTGCTGGAATCTGGCTATTCTGTGAGGATTCTTTAATCATTTTTAGAAATAGAACATCTATTTCCTGCGGTACTGAGGCATCACTCTGTAGCTTGAAGTGAGGAAGAGGTATTTTAGGCTCCAACAGGGGGGTCATGAACCCTTGAAGGAGTGAAGAAATGAAACTACTGTCTTTGTTTTTATCTACAGTTTTGTGGTGAAAAGCTCATTTCAATTGTGTTCAAAGGAGCTGAACTTGTCCTGTAATTGAGAGCTAAAAAAACCCCAACAACAACCAAAGCTTCCCCTCACAACAACCAAAACAGAAAAAGGGAACTGCATTTTGCCACTGTGGTAACTTGCTGTAGGTTGAAGGTAATTGGGGTGGAGAAGAAAAAAACCCACAACTCTGCAGAGGTATGGAGGGGTGGGCAAAAGTCAGTGCTCCAGTGCACATTTCCTAGATGTGTCAGTGGAGTGGCTCTCATCTCCTGCACTCCTTCAAGGCCTCATGGTGGGAATTTTCTCTGAATCTCTTTCAGTTCCAAGTCTGTCAAGGTAGTGCCATGCTGCCAAGTTTCTTCCCTGAACTGTCATTGTTATTTGGCTGCTCAAAAGGGAAGAACTCTCGAGTATTACTGGGTGGCAGCTGTGCAGACACAAACTGAATTCCCATCCTTCTCCAAAAGTCAGGAGCAGAAGCTGGCAAGTAGTGGGCATATACTGAGGGACCCAAAGCTTGTGAGAAGCCCTTAAGAAGTGTCTTGTCAGGGTAGAGCAAGGCAAGCCTTTGAATGTGAGCAGTTGCTGTTATTGTAGTCCTATGCTTGTGAGGGTAACCTCTTGACCCCCCTGAGAATGAGAAGGCTGCAGAGAAGTGGAGTGGTGCCTCAAAAAGAAGAGGCTTCTTAGAATGTATACCAATTCCCTCTGGTTTGAGCTTTTAATACTGCCTCCTACTCATGCTTTGTGGAGGTATTCTGCACAAGCTGGATTCTTTATGGATTAGCTGTGCATTTATGCCCTTCTTATGACTGCCATATTTAATCTTTGGTGGAAAATAACTAATTATGATTAACTGCCTTGTATTTGGTGTTACTGGACATCTTGTGGGGATATTGTCCTCTGAAGACAGAGTTGAAATGAAGCCAGAGTATAAAACCAGTGCTGTTGGGACACTTTAAATTGCTTACCTGGAGTTTCCATGTATTGTCCCATTTACAGAAGTGTGTGTTTATGACTTATGAGAAAATGAGAGTTAGGAACTGAAGATATTTCTCTGTGGTGATACAGTTTGCGATAATTCCAGCACAAAGTTCCCTGAAAATAAAAAGGAGGGTGAGTCCAGTGAATTTACTACTTTCATTTTAAAATTGCTGCTGCGATTGTTGTTAAGTGCTTGGAAAGCAAGATTAGTGCATTTTAGAAACTTGTCCCTTGGGGCATGTCTTTTATAGTATTACCAGTGGGAAAGAGGTCACTGTGGAGGGAAGCATTAACACTGAAACAGCGAGGTTGGAAAGTATTTTTAAGTAGTATGTGTGTGAAGGTATGACCTGGTGCCCCTTCACCCTCACGGGAAACTAATGACACTGCCAAGTGAAGGATTTCTTTAAGTGCCCTCTTACCTCCCTTGTTTGTGTGGTGTCAGTATTTTTTGTCCTTAATATTTCTTAAGGTATTAGGCATTTCTTAAGGTATTAGTCTGCAGCTGAATCTATTCAAACATCGCAAATCTTTGCAGAAGTTCTGGTGAACTGGGGTCTTTTCAGCATTCTCTTCCCCTGGCAGTTTATTGACGCATGGCACCAACAGAGAACTTTCTTCATCTTGCTGACAGTCCATAGAAACCAGACTTTTTCCTGTTAGTTTTTAACTGCCACAGAATGAGTTTCAGCAGTACTCCAGCTGCAAAAGTCTCTAGGCTGCAGGACTGAAGAAGAAAGCAAGGAAATGGTAGGCTGGGGAAGAGGTGGAAAGGAGGAAGAAGGTGGCCAAACCTGTCCTGTGGGCTCTGTGGTTCATTCTTGACAGAGTTTAGTCTTGTAACTATTTTTGATTGTTGATGATAATTTAAATCTACACAAGAGATGACTGTGGTCCTACAGAGCTAGTGTCATTGTCTGCCTATGGATGGTGGGGAAGGGAATATGCCTTCTGGCCCTTCTGTAAGGTACCTAAGTAAAAGCTTATGTGATGACCAGTGTGGTCCTTATCCCTTGTTTTCCAGTAAAACACTGCTTTCCAAGATAGAAAACTTTCCTGCCATCCTGTTTTGGTTTAAGTTTATTTCCATGTATTCTCTATAATTTTTCATGAGGGCTGGAAATTATTTTTGAAGAAATGCTTTGCTCATTTAGTTTACAGAATCTGCAGCCCTAGCCTAGGTGCTAGACAGAAAGAGGTGTGCTCTCATCAGGTTCTTTAAGTCTTCAATATACAAGAAAGCATTTTTGCATGTGCTTTCCTTTGAAAAAGTAACCTTCCTGATATTGAGATGGCAGAATATGCCAACACCCCAGAAATCTCAAAATAGATGCACACTGGCTGGGATAGCTCTGTGTTTTTGCTTCCCTTTCTTTGGTGAAAATGTTTGCCAGTTTTATTTCTGAGTCCTGAATGTGCATCCTGAGATTTGTAGCATCTGAAGCATGGTGCAATGATTTCTGCTCTGTGGGGGGCATGCAAATAAGCAGCAGCTTGGACTTTCTCTCTATTCCTAATGGTATCTGTGTTGTCTGGATACACTCTGCCTCATCAGTCCATACAGATAGGTCTCCTTGTCTGTGATAGACAGTTTCAGACTGCCTTAGCTTTTAAGACAGAGGGGATGGATTCTCTTCAGGGAAAACCTTGTGTAGCTTCAGTAGTTGAGTTCTTGAATTTAATCAATATGTTCTAACTGGATAAACCCAAATGAGTCAAACAGCTACCCACGATGTGGGAGAGAAGACTGGAGCTAAAATGGTTTATTGATAATATCTATGGATGCTCTTTACCATCCCAAGTTTTCACTCCCACTTCACCATCCTGTCCTTCACTTCATATATTGCTGAGGCTAGTGCTCTAAATAGAACAGCTGTACCATCTGCCTCCAATATTATTTCAGTTCTCACTCTTTTGGGATAAATTTCATAAAGTGTATTGCACATACAAATATTTAATTGAAAAAATGGGAAGCCTCTCCAGTTAATAAAGCTTTGCAAATGACAAGTAGTGTCCAATTTCCATTCTAATAGTTACTCCAAGGCTTAAAAATTTGCGTGAATTCATCTAGCAGGGATTGATGATATATTTGAGGCAGATGGCTTGGTTCTGCAAAGAAGAAACATAAGTGGTTTTCCTATAAATCTTAAATTTTTTTGGCAAAGTGTTGACATAATAAAGATGTATTACTGATAGTGCTCTTTAATAATTATACTACCTTATGCTTTCCCTCAAGAATTTGGTTAACTGACTAGAAAAATTTATTCTGAATTTTTATGCTTACAAACAGTTTAGAAACGCATTTTCTTCCTCTAGTAGAAAGACAAGGTTATTAAGCAAAAAGACAAACTCTAGTCTTTAGAGAAACCTTGCAACATCTGGAAGGGTGTTGAAACTTGTAAGAAATGCAACTCAGTCACACACAATGTCCCTGCCTACCAGAGGACCTTAAGAGAAAGTGTAGACCTAACCTCCCCTATGGGTTCTCAAATATCCATAGGTTATTCATGGTTTGTCAGGAAGTGGGCATTTGTAAGATATTTGAAATATTTTCTTAAAGCTATGCTGGTGACTTTTGCTCAAAGCTGCATCTTACTGCTCAAGAAAGCTCATCTGTGAAGCAGAGTATTTCTCAGGCATTTGGATGGGAGCCATTAACACAAGCAGTGGGCAGAGGCAAGTGTTACTGAATGCACTGGAGATGTACCTATGGGATGATTAAGGTGTGAAGCTCTTCAGAGTTCTGATAGTGCTTGTCTAGCACTATCATATTTTTATATAGTGCTTGTCTAGCACTATCATATTTTTATATTGCTTGTCCAGAGGATTGGAGGTTGGACAGCATGACACCTATCTGCAAAAACGGCAGGAAGGAGGATGCCAAAAAATGCAGGCCTGTCAGCTTGACCTCAGTGCTGGGTGGAAGTTCATGGAACAGATCACCCTAAGTGAGATTACTCAGTATGTTGGGGAAAATGGGAGGATCAGGCCCAGTCAGCAGAGGATCATGAAGGCCAGGTCCTGCTTGACCAGCTGTTGTGGTATAAACCCAGCTGGTAACTCAGTACCACACAACCACTTGCTCACATTCCCCTCTTTAGTCCCCCACTCTGGTGGGATGGGAAGCAGAATTGAAAGAATGTAAAAAAACCCTATGGGTTGAGATAAGAAGAGTTTAATAACTAAAAGTATAGTGATAATAGAAAGAATCCCTACAATAACAATGATGATAATAGGAAACAAGAGAAGAAATGAAAGCTCAGAAAACACAAGTGATGCACAGTACAATTGCTCACCAGCCACTCACTGATTACCCAGCCAGACCTAAGCAGCGATCTAGGCCTCTGGGTCATTCCCACCAGTTTATATTCTGGGTATGTCACGCTGTATTATGGAATACCCCTTGGCTAGTTTGAGTCAGGTATCCTGTCTCTGCTTCGTCCTGGCTTCTTGTGCCCCTCCTCACTGAGAGAGCATGAGACTGAAATGTCCTTGACCAGGGTCAGTGCTAGTAAGCAACAGCTAAAACATCAGTATATTATTAGCATTATTCCCAGACTGAAGCCAAAACACAGCACTGTACCAGCTAATAGGAAGAAAAAATAACTGTTACAGCTGAACCCAGGATACCAATCTGATCTCCTATGACAAGGTGACCACCTAGCTGATGAAGGAAAGACTGTAGACATTGTCTATTTGGACCTTAGTAAGCTGTGCGACACTGTCTCCCACCATGTCCTCCTGGAGAAACTGTCTGCTTATGGCCTGGATTAGGCGTATTAATTGGGTAAAAAAACTGGATGTATGGCCAAGCCCAAAGATTAGTGGTGAGTGTTGTCAAGATCTAGTTGGTGACTGATCGCCAGTGTTGTCTCCTAGGGTTTGGTATTGGGGCTGGTCTTGTTTAATATTTTTTTTGCTGATGACACCAAGTCATGCAGGAATGTTGATCTGCTTGAGGGTAAAAAGGTCCTGCGGAAGGATCTGGACAGGCTGGATTCATGGGTCAAAGCCAATGGCATGAGGCTCAACTAGGTGAAGTGCCAGGTCCTGCACTCAGGTCACAGCAACCCTGTGCAGTGCTGCAGGCTTGGGGAAGAGTGGCTGGAAAGCTGCTTGGCAGAAAAGGACCTGGAGGTGTCGACTGGTGGATCCTGAACATAAGCCAGCTTGTACCCATGCAGCCAAGAAGGCAAATGGAATCCTGGCCTGTATCAGAAGTAGTGTGGCCAGCAGGGCCAGGAAAGTGATTGTCCCCCTGTACTTGGCACTGGTGAGGCTGCCCCTCAAATACTGTGCTCAGTTCTGGGCCCCTCACTATAAGAGAGAAATTGAGGTGCTGGAGTGGGTACAGAGAAAGGCAACAAAGCTGGTGAAGTGTCTGGAGCACAAATCTTATGAGTAATGGCTGAGGGAAGTGGACTTGTTTAGCCTGGAGAAGAGAAGACTCATGGGGGACATTATTGTTCTCTACATCTACCTCCAAGCAGGATGGAGTGAAGAGGTGGCTGCTCTCTTCTCTCAAGTAACAAGTGATAGGACAAGAGGTAATGGCCTCAAGCTGCACCAGGGGAGGGCTAGATTGGATATTAGGAAAAATTTCTTCACCAAAAGGGTGGTCAGGCATTGAAACAGGCTGCCCAGGGAAGTGGCTAAGTCACCACCCCTGGAGACATAAAAGACATGTACATGAGGCCTTTAGTGACATGATTTTGTGGTGGACTTGCAGTTCTGAGGTAACAGTTTGGCTTGATAATCATAGAATCATAGAATAGTTAGGGTTGGAAAGGACCTTAAGATCATCTTGTTCCAACACCCCTGCCATGGGCAGGGACACCACCCACTAAACCATGCCACCCAAGGCTATGTCCAATCCAGCCTTGAACACTGCCAGCGACGGAGCATTCACAACTTCCCTGGGCAACCCATTCCACTGCCTCACCACCCTTACAGGAAAGAATTTCTTCCTCAGATCCAATCTAAACTTCCCCTGTTTAAGTTTGAACCCATTACCCCTTGTCTTCTCACTACAGTCCCTCATGAAGAGTCCCTCCCCAGCATCCCTATAGGCCCCCTTCAGATATTGGAAGGCTGCTATGAGGTCTCCATGCAGCCTTCTCTTCTCCAGGCTGAACAGACACAATTTTCTCAGCCTGTCTTCGTAAGGGAGGTGCTCCATTCCCCTGATCATCCTTGTGGCCCTCCTTTGTACTTGTTCCAACAGTTCCATGTCCTTTCTATGTTGAGGACACCAGAACTGCACACAATACTCCAAGTGAGGTGTCACAAGAGCAGAGTAGAGGGGCAGGATCACCTCTGTTGACCTGCTGCTGGACACGTTCCTTTTGATGTAGCCCAGGATACGGTTGACTTTCTGGGCTGCAAGCGCACACTGCCAGCTCATATTAAGTTTCTCATCAACCAACACCCCCAAGTCCTTCTCCGCAGGGCTGCTCTGAATCTCTTCTCTGCCCATGCTGTATGTGTGCCTGGCATTGCTCCCACCCAGGTGGAGGACCTTGCACTTGGCATGGTTAAACTTCATCAGGTTGGCATCAGCCCACCTCACAAGCATCTCAAGGTCCCTCTGGATGGCATTCCTTCCCTCCAACGGATCAACCGAACCACACAGCTTGCTGTCATCGGCAAACTTGCTGAGGGAGCATTCAATCCCACTGTCCATGTCACTGACAAAGATGTTGAACAAGACCGGTCCCAACACCGATCCCTGAGGGACACCACTCATTACTGGTCTCCAGCTAGACATTGAGCCATTGAGCACAACTCTTTGTGTGTGGCCATCCAGCCAGTTCTTTATCCACTGAGTGGTCCACTTATCAAATTGATGTCTCTCCAACTTAGAGACAAGGATGCCATCTGAGACAGTGTCAAATGCTTTGCACAAGTCCAGGTAGGTTACATCAATTGCCCTATCCCCTGTCCACCAGTTCCGTAGCTCCATCCTAGAAGGCCACCAGATTGGTCAGGCAGGATTTGCCCTCCGTGAAGCCATGCTGGCTGTCACCAAGCACCTTGTTGTTTTTCATGTGCCTTAGCATGCTTTCCAGGAGAATCTGCTCCAAGATTTTGCCAGGCACAGAGGTGAGGCTGACAGGTCCGTAATTCCCCAGCTCATCCATTTTCCCCTTCTTGAAAATGGGGGTTAGATTTCCCTCTTTCCAGTCATTGCGAACTTCACCTGACTGCCATGATTTTTCAAATATGATGGACAATGGCTTAGCAACTTCATTCTCCAGCCCCTTCAGGACCCGCGGATGGACTTCATCAGGTCCCATGGACTTGTATACGTTCAGTTTCCTAAGATGATCTCGAACCAGATCCTCTCGTATAGTGCGTCTAGGGTCTGAATCACTTAATTAAACAGCAGCTTGGGAAGATTTGTCAAGAGACTAAGTTATATTTGTATCAAGCATTATCATTGGCCTTATTAAGAACTGGAACAAAACCTCAGTCAAAGGAAGGAATTAGCCCATTTGAGATTCTATATGGATATATATGGTTTCTATATCAATCTCAATTTAAAGGAGAGGACCTTCAAGAAGTAGGAGAAGGATACCTTCAATGGTTCTTGGTAATGTTGGGAAAACAGTTAGAAGAACTAAATGACAGAGTGTTAGGGACCAGGGCCAGAGGTTTAGATTATCCCTATCCATCCTTTTAAGCCAGGAGATTGGGTTTTTATGAAGAACTTTGCAGGTGATCCCCTAGAAGAGAAGTGGATTGGACAGACCATACCAGGTATTACTGACTACCTTTACAGCAATGAAGATAAAGGAACAGTCTGGTTGTATACATTACTCAAGAATCAAGAAGGCACCAGGTCCAGAAAAGCACCAGAACTGAGAAAAGGTATGGTGCATCAAGTCTTTAGGACCCACAAATATGAGACTACATCGATCATAATTTGGACTTGTATAATAATAGGTGTAGAAGCATGGAATCAAAATCGATCTGAGATTGATGCAAAATGTTACCAGTGTCATCAACAAGAGTGATTGTTGGATCTGTACTCAGCTACCTAAATCAGGCAGATTGATTTAGACTGGATATTCAGACTGGATATTTTAGACTGGATAATCAGATTGGATATTCCTTTAATTGTCCTCCCTATCCCATTGAAGACAAATTGGAATAGATTAGATGTAGAAACAAGTTAAAGTATTTCTTGAGGTGGCACAAGAAAACACCTCATGGTGATTTGAGAAAATCTGGGAAAAATTAACATCACAGGTACCAAATCTCTCCTGGTTGAGACAGTTGTTTTTTACTGTATTGGTAATAAGAATGGTTTTGATTACATGTATAATGGTCCAATGCTCCTTTTGGTGTTGCAAACAATCCCTGATGGACTATGATGAATGGAAAACATACAAAATTAAGCATCAAGTAGAAACAGGAAAATATTTCAGGAAACTTTAAATAGGAATGGAACAACTCAGTTACAAAAGAACTTGCAATAGGACAAGAAAAGGGGGGATTGAAGAGTAGGGTGGATGGAAGAATCAAGGGTATGGAAACAGTTTTGTTCTCAACTTTGGTAATGACCATGACGTATTCAACTTGAGTGGATCCAAATTCATCACCTTTTTAGCACATGCAATCATTAAACTGGTAACTTCCCTGTATCAGTGGTGCCTGCCTGTTCTGGTACATTGTCTTTGATGGGGGACCCTGGGGCAGAAAGGTGTTCTTGCGCTGGATGCTCATAAATGAACTGAAGACCAGTGAAAACTGATGTGCCATTGGCAAACTACGATTTCAGAGCTCATTGTTCCTTTGTGAAAATAATTTTGCAGCCTACTGATTAAGCTTATAAAAGCACAATTTTAATATGCCTCCTGCTGTGTTTTTAATCCCCTCACTTATAGTAAAGAAAATTCTTACCAACTTTCAGACTGATTTATACTATACTTTTACCTTGATGGCATATTGATTCTGCTGAACATTCCTTCTGCAAACTAATGAACAAGCTTCTTAAGTCCAGTTCAGGGAGGCTGTGTAGTGAGTTTTTACACCTAGGAATTAATCTGCTGGTTCTCTGTTCTGATAGCAGGTACAACCTAGGAGGAATGGGTCAGGTTCTTCTGTGGAAAAAGCTTCCTGCTCTTTCACATTCTTCCTTCTTGATTAGACTTTCCTGACACCTAATGGCTTTCTTTTTTGGAAGTTTTAATCTCACGTTAAGTTACAAAAATTTTCTTAGTAACCAAAGCTGTTGCTGTATTCACATAGGAAAAATTTGCTCATGGAAAGTGGTCTTGGAAATCTGTTTGTGGCCTGAATAAACATGGGAAGATCTGCATTTATTGCACTAGCTCTTCACTTGCTTTTTGTTCAGTAAAAGTAGTTATAAGCCTCCCCCCCCTCAACCCCACAATGTAAGCCAAGTTCTAAAACTGAGGAACACTCTTACACCAAGATGGGGGGGAGCTCAGTTGTGTTGGTGAACTTCACTGGTGTATTAAAGTACATTAAACTCTCATCGTACCTTATGTGGAGATAGCTTTCATCCTTTGAGAAGCCCTGGGCTGTGAGCACTCACGCATGGTCCACGGTAGCCTTGCTCAGGCAGCCCCATTGCTGTGAGCAGCAGTTAGGACTATCTGCGTGTAATTTTTCAAAATTGTGAGCTGGGCCTAAGTCTCTAAAAAGGAAATAAAGACTTCAGGATTCATCCCTGGAATAATGGCAAATGCAGGCATATTTCTTTGCAATGCAAGGCAAACTACCTGTATTTTTCAAACAAATAATTACTGCTTTCCCCTACACTCTGGAGGCTAACAGGCTCCCAATCACGTGAATGAGGTAATCTTTCAGCAACTTAACACTAAATTTGAGAACAGCTGAAATAAGGAAACCACTTAGAGTAAAATAACCTCACTGTGATGGCCCTTTCTCAGAAATACAAGATTTGCTGTTCAGCAGCAGCAAGTGTGTAGGGAAACAGCTGAATGGGAGAATCTGTCCACTCCTGTAAGTACTTAATGGGACTCTTATTTTCCTTTGCTAAAGAAAGGCTGGTGACATCTGTACTTAATTGAAGCTAATGGCTGAGGGAGACAAGGAAAGACTGTGCTGTAAAGCAAGAGGATAAGACTAATGTTCTTTTCAGGGCAAAAACATCCCCTCTTTCCCACCTGAAAATCTGCAGACCTCAGCAGAAGACAAATGCTTGAAGTACTGAAAGACTAAGTATAAACTAGTTGTTAAAGGAATAGGTACTGGGGGTTTGGCTGGGAGGTGGAAATGAGCTCTTAAAAGAGTGTCTGATTATACATGGGAGCATATAAGGTTAAGGATTCATCTACTGCTACTGAAGTGTATGTTTTGGAAATGGGGGTCTTAAAAGCAAACTGCATCTTGTTTTTGGACAGTGTAATTTTCTATGACTGAAGATGACAAGTAGTAACAGTTTTTTTACTTTTTTTTTAGATTTGTGGGGAAATAAAAATTCTCTGCATAATCTAAGAGGAAATTTAATTCCAGATTTATTTTCACAGCAGGTTTTCAGATGTGTTATGGTCAACAGGAAAACTCTTTCAAAACACCCGCAGGTGAGCTGAAACTCATGATAGTGGATGTAGATTCAGTAGGAACCAGTAGGAGTTTAAACACCTAAAACTAAAAATCAGACAAGTTGTGGAACAAGAAGCAGTTTTAAAATAAGAAATGAGCTGGTTTTAGTGCTGTTCTAAAGTCCAAGGAGAATGTATTTGTTGCCACAGTGCAGGCAGGTTTTCATAAAGCCAGAGAAGCTGAAGTAATAGTGTGTGATTTTTAATCCAGTTCACAATTTTGTTACCGCAGCCATTTCTCATTTGAGTTTACCTCTGCTATAATACTGAAATATGTTAGTCCTTCCACGTGTGTTGTTGTGTGCTACTACGACTTACAGGGATTTACGTATCCCAATTCTATAGTCTGTACCCAGATGAAACTGATACCAGGGTTATTTACAATCTGTTCATGTCATGGTTTTGCCTTTGGTAAAATTCTGCATAAAGTGGATTTAGGTTGTGTGATGTTTCAGTGCAAGCATGATTTCATGACAATTGTTATCACCTGTGCTCCCTGTTCTGCTAACAGTTTGTATTACAGAGATTTAAATTACAATTGCCCTGGCAAGGTGGAAAGTGAACTAGCTGGTTCTGAGGTTGAACACTGTTCAGTTATTTAAAACTCGTGTGTACTCTTTCTAGTTGCCAATAATGTAGATAGCCATGACCATTTTTAAGCTGTGTGTTTGTGTGAGTATATTTGATTATAAGAAGGGAGGATTTTTTCATACAGTATTGATTTTTTTTTTTTTTTTTAGTTTTTTTTTTTTTTTTTCTTATGGGTACAGCACACATTGAGGTATAGGATGACTGATATAAATTGCCAGTCTATAGTAGATGCATTCTGAATCTTTCAGAAAACTGAGTACTAGCATGGATTGCTTATACTAAGGGGTTTAAGGTGGGCGTAATGCCGGCTTAATACTAAGAAACAGCAAAAAAGTAAAAGTGTGGGGGTTTTTAAATGCAGATAAATACAGGTGTAAGAAACAAAAAGAAACTGGAGAACGGATGGGGAGGGTTTGGAGGCTTCCAATGTCTAATTGAAAGAACAAGTAAGAAAGAACTAGTGTAGGTCGGACTGGAAAAGCAGCAGGGAAGAGAGGACATAAGAGCTGTGTATGGATGATTAGAACGTCAAAAGAGAAAATTCCTGTGATCCCTCCCACATATAAGCCTATATAGGCCAATAGATGTCCCAAATACAAGCTGACTCCTGTCAGGTTGTTTTGTGGGAAAGGCTTGCTGGGGTGTGTTTTTTCCTGCAGAACTTCTTGAAATATTTAAAGTATATTCTAGACAAGATATATGGCAAGATTAAACTACTCCTCTAATCACGTGTAAGACTCCCTCTTTTCCTAAATGATGGAAATGCAAGTTGATTGAATTGTTTTCCTAGAAGGCTGTTAGGCTGCAGAATCCATTTCATAGACTCTCCAGCATTCATGCTGAATCTTAAGAACTCATTCCCAAAAAGGCAGAGTCCCTATATAAGAGAGGAAAGCATTTCACTTTTGAACCAAGCATGGAAATTTTATATAACTTATAAAATTGAACAATGTCTTGTTCTGAAATAACCTTATTTCTCCTCTGTTCTTAAAAAAAACTGGCAATCTATCTGAGCTCTGTGGAATTTCATATTAAAGGTGAAGTTCTGATATTGGCTTAAATTTGGTAAAAGTAAGTCTAAGATAGCTCCAGAGCTCTATATATAAGAGTATAACGGTGGTAAAAACAGAAGGTAAATATTCTTTTTTTCTAGTTAATAAAAAATTATAATCTTGTTTATCTTTTTTATTATTATTATTAAGAGAAATCTGTCAAACTCAGAAGTTATGTCATGGGCAAATTAGCTGAATTTGGGTTGTGTAGGGACTGGTTAATAATATTTGGCTTTGTCCTTTAGTTTGGAATTTGTTCTCTTCTATTGAGTTTTCTATCCTCTTACAGCCACTATGTCTCCTCACAGGTATTTAGATAGCAGGAAATCGTGGATGAGTGGGGGGCTTTTCAAATCCTGGAAGAGAGGAGAAACAGTTTTATTTATAGTTTTTGTCTGTCTGTATGAAAAAAGTAAGTTTCTTAGACGCTAATTGCAAAAAGTTGTAATTAGATTGCGTCTAAACTTCTCTAAAATTAGTGTTTAGAATAATCGGCATGTCTGATCTCAATACACAAAATAGCGAGACAGGCAGAGGGATTTGTGGGATGGAGACAGGTTTTGAATTTGGAAATGAGCAAGATTTATCTCGCTGTCATTAAGAGCCATTTGGAAAGCTCCTTGTCATCTATTCATAACACTGTGGTCTTACATTTATTCTGGCCAAAATAACTTTGAAATCACAGAATCACAGAATGATTTGGCCTGGAAGGGACCTCTGGAGATCACCTAGTCCAACCCTCCTGCTAACACAGATTCATCACCAGCAGGTTGCACAGGATCACATCCTGATGGGTTTTGAATGTCTCCAGAGAGGGAGACCCCACAACCTTCTGGGCAGCCTGTTCCAGTGCTCTGCCACCTTCATAGTAAGGAATTTTTTCCTCATATTGAGATGGACCTTTTGTGTTTCGGTCTGTGCCTGCTGCCCCTTGTCCTGTCCCTCGGCACCACTGAAAAGAGTCTGGCTCCATCCTCTTGACAGCCGCTCTTAAAATATTTGTACACATAGATTTGTCTCTTTTGGATTTAGCAATCAGCCTATGTACTAGGTTGGACAGAAACCAGTAGCAGCACCAAGACCATCTGAATTTATGCCTGACACATCATTACTCAAACCGAAGGCCTAATTCTGAACAATGTTCACGGTGACATGGTGCAATGCTGGTCTGCAGCTGGCTTGCAAATTGCTCAGAGGTCTATAGATCAAATCAAATATTTTAATTATCTTGTATTTTGCATGAAATCATTACATCTTCTATAATCACCACCTGTAAAATTGCTGTAGGGATAGGGAACTTTATAACCATCTCTGAGGCAGTCAGGCATTTTATTCTGCCTCCTTGGCATCATTCATACCTTACATTTCTATTAAGCAGCCTGGTCTGAAACCTGTCTCTTTAACCCACTCCACCAACCACATATGTCTGCATGTAAATGATTAACACTCCCTTTTTGTGAAGCCACTTATCTTTGCTCTCCAGTAAGAATAACTGCTTGTAATATTGCAAATAATAAAATGTGTCATTCAATAATTGTAATAAAAGCTTAAAATCCAATGTAAAGGATGTGGGTGTAAGTCAACATAGAATCATAGAATAGTTAGGGTTGGAAAGGACCTTAAGATCATCTCGTTCCAACCCCCCTGCCAGGAGCAGGGATACCTCCCACTAAACCATGCCACCCAGGGCTATGTCCAATCCAGCCTTGAACACCGCCAGCGATGAACCATTCACAACTTCCGTGGGCAACCCATTCCAGTGCCTCACCACCCTTACAGGAAAGAATTTCTTCCTCAGATCCAATCTAAACTTCCCCTGTTTAAGTTTGAGCCTGTTACCCCTTGTCCTATCACTACAGTTCTTCATGAAGAGTCCCTCCCCAGCATCCCTATAGGCCCCCTTCAGATATTGGAAGGATGCTATGAGGTCTCCATGCAGTCTTCTCTTCTCCAGGCTGAGCAGCCCCAGCTTTCTCATCCTATCTTCATACGGGAGGTGCTCTATCCCCCTGATCATCCTCGTGGCCCTCCTCTGGACTTGTTCCAAGAGTTCCATGTCCTTTCTATGTTGAGGACACCAGAACTGCGCACAATATTCCAAGTGAGGTCTCACGAGAGCAGAGTAGAGGGGCAGGATCACCTCCCTCGACCTGCTGGTCATGCTCCTCTTGATGCAGCCCACGATACGGTTGGCTTTCTGGGCTGCAAGCGCACACTGCCCGCTCATGTTCATTTTTTCATTGACCAACACCCCCAAGTCCTTCTCCACAGGGCTGCTCTGAATCTCTTCTCTGCCCATGCTGTATGTGTGCCTGGCATTGCTCCCACTCAGGTGGAGGACCTTGCACTTGTCGTGGTTAAACTTCATCAGGTTGGCATCAGCTCACCTCACAAGCGTGTCAAGGTCCCTCTGGATGGCATTCCTTCCCTCCAACGGATCAACCGAACCACACAGCTTGCTGTCATCGGCAAACTTGCTGAGGGAGCACTCAATCCCACTGTCCATGTCACCCAGAAAGATGTTGAACAAGACCGGTCCCAACACTGATCTCTGAGGGACACCACTCGTTACTGGTCTCCAGCTAGACATTGAGCCATTCAGCACAACTTTTTGTGTGCGGCCATCCAGCCAGTTCTTTATCCACTGAGTGGTCCACCTATCAAATTGATGTCTCTCCAACTTAGAGAGAAGGATGACGTTTGGGACAGCATGGCACGCTTTGCACAAGTCCAGGTAGATGACATCATCAAATGCAACAGGATGACTCCCTGTCCACCAGTTCCGTAACTCCATCCTAGAAGGCCACCAGATTGGTCAGGCAGGATTTCCCCTTAGTGAAGCCATGCTGGCTGTCACCAACCACTTTGTTGTTTTTCATGTGCCTTAGCATGCTTTCCAGGAGAATCTGCTCCAGGATTTTGCCAGGCACAGAGGTGAGGCTGACTGGTCTGTAGTTCCCCAGCTCATCCATTTTCCCCTTCTTAAAAATGGGGGTTATATTTCCCTCTTTCCAGTCTTCGGGAACTTCACGTGACTGCCATGATTTTTCAAATATGATGGACAGTGGCTTAGCAACTTCATTCACCAGCTCCTTCAGGACCCGAGGATGGATGTTATCAGGTCCCATGGACTTGTATATATTCTGGTTCCTAAGATGGTCTCGAACCAGATCCTCTCCTACAGTGGGCCCAGGGTCTTCATTCCAAAAGTCCCTGTGTCTGCCTTCCAAGACTTGGGTGCTGTGGTCAGAGCAGTTGCTGGTGCAGACTGAGGCAAAGAAGTCATTAAGAACCTCAGCCTTCTCCAAATCCAGGGTAGCCAGTTCTCCCAATAGCTTCCGGAGAAGCTATTTGTCCCTAGTCTGCCTTTTATTTGCAATGTACCTATTGAATCCCTTCCTGTTATTCTTAACATCCTTAGCCAAGTTTAATTCTAAGTGGGCCTTAGCTTTCCTAACCTGATCCCTAGCTTCCCAGACAACATCCCTGTATTCTTCCCAGGCCGCCTGTCCTTGCTTCCACCTTTTATAAGCCTCTTTTTTCCTTCGAATTTTCCTCAGCAGCTCCTTATCCATCCAAGGAGGTCTCCTGGCCCTCCTACAGCACTTCCTTCTAGTTGGGATGTATCATGAGCAATCATACTGAAATTTGAAAAACTTGATTATACAGAGTAAAAATATTTTTTTATGCATAAACTGTGTAAGATTAGAAAATTAAATAGTTGGGAACATGTTACTTCAAGGATTAATGGTGAAATACTCAGGTTTTTTTGTTTTTCCATGTCAATTAATTCACAGATTTATTTTTAATACAAAAAGTAGATAAATAGTACCTTATACAGCAGTGGAATTACTGAATTCTCTATTCTTTATAGAAAACTTGAAATGGAACTTTGGATTTCTTGGGTGTGTGTGGCATATTCTTCAGGTCACTTATAAGTATGGTGTGATAGCAGTGAAATGCCGGTTTCTACTAAATACTGAGATATGCTGTTTGATTGCTTTCTATAAGGAACAGTTACTGATAGGACACTGAGGCTATTTTCCCCCTTATCTGGAGTTTTTATGCAGTTATTATGGAGTTTTGGTATATTGAAGGGGTAACTGCTGTGATTGTGAAAGCTGTGAAAGGTTGTGAAAACTGTTTGGGGTTGGGAACATCTAGCTAATCGCTCTTTCCCAGAGAAGTGTATGGTGAGAGAGGTATGTCAGCAATAATTTCCATAGGGGTACCTGATGTGACCTGCTGGGATGAAGGCTGGTCTTGCTGGCTACTTATAGCTATGATACAGCCACTGTGCACTGTACTGCCCAGCCAGCTTTTAACCTGCTTCTGGTCACACATATGCTGGTGGGCATGGGTTCACTTTAGACAAGCTGCTCTTACTGCTTGTGGGGAGAGCTGAGTCTCCCAGAGGCACACAGCCATGACTCCTATGTACATAGGTCCTGAGATGGTGTTGTGGTTTAAGCTCAGCCAGTAGCTCAGAACCACCCAGCAGCTCTCTCACTCTCTCCTTTCTTCCCCTCCACCCCCACTCTGAGAGGGGTGGGGAGCAGAAGCGAAAGAACGTAACTCCCATGGGTTGAGATAAGACCAGTCCAGTAACTGAGGTATAACACAAACCACTACTGCTACCACCAATAATAATAATAATGATAAGGGAAATAACAAGGGGAGAGAATACAATTGCTCACCACCAGCTGACTGATACCCAGCCTGACCTGAGCAGCGATCTGGGCCGTCCAGGTAACTCTCCCCAGTTTATACACTGGACATGAAGTGCTGTGGTATGGAATACACCTTTGGCTAGTTTGGGTCAGGAGTCCTGTCTCTGCTTCCTCATGGCTTCCCCTCCTCCCTGGCAGAGCATGATACTGAGGAAATCCTTGACTGGACTAAAGGTTACTTAGCAAGTACTAAAACTATTGGTGTTATCAGCACAGTTCTCAGATTAAAGTTGAAACACAGCAATGAAGTAGCTACTAAGAAGGAGAAAAATGACTGCTACTGCTGAACCCAGGACAGATGCCCAGCTGCTTCTGTGAATTTCAGGGTATAAGTATCTGTCCTGCAGCCTGGTGCTTTGTCCCCTTTATTTACTGAAAAGTATAGTCTGCAGCAAGAGAAAGATGGGATGACAGGTGTGATGCTGGATCAGGATTTGATTGTGTGTATATCCTTATGGAAGGAGGAAACAGATGTGCAGAAGCTGTACTTGCTCTCAGTGGGAAAAGAAATTACACACACTGTCTTAGAATGATTTGATGGTTTTAATAATCTCATCTGAAGACCAAGAGGCAAGTGGTGACTTTTGATATTGTAAGTGTCTTAGTAAAATAAATCTATATTCCCATTTTGAAAACCTACTCAAGGGCAGACCGTGCTTGAAACACTCTTGTTTGTGAAACTGATATTACGCTGAGATATTTCATTGTGGATTTGTGTGATGAGGTATCAAAACTATCTGAACTCTTAATATGAAGTAAAAGACTGGAACTTGTAATTGCAGAATATCTCTTTGTTTATCTTTATATTAGTTCACGGCTGCCCTAACGTGGACTGTATTACATTATTCATATTATAGGTTGGATTTAGGTTTCGAGTCTTTACCCAGCCAAAGCAGCATTAAAATCACATAAAGGACTAGAAATTTGCCGATGTAAAATGCCTTTTGGTGCTTGATGACTTCAAAGTATAACTCTTATAGACTGATCTTTCCTAGAGCAAAACTCCTGCAGGGAACAACAAAAACTCTGCCCGCCTGAGTAAGGGGTCACTGGGTCTGGAGTGGCCAGTGACATTCACTAGTGCAGAGCACAAGGTTGTGTATGCAGTGGTCACCTCCTTTCCTCACTGGGAGGAAGGTGAAATGGATCTTGCCCAGCTCTGCTGGAGCTGCATGCAGTGCCACTGGGTAGTGAGGCCACTGACCTCCCACATAGGGAGGTGACTGGTAGGGGTAGCTCAGGGAATGGGAGGGGAGCGACCCACTGCCTCCAGAGAAACCAGGAGCAGACAGAGGATACACAGACCAATGAGCCTGACAGGGTTCCACTAGGAGCTCCTTCACCAAGGACTGAGCCTCTGTAGGATGCTTCAGTGCTAAATTTGCTTTCTTCTGTCAGCGTCCCGACATAGTAGGACCATGAGGAGTGGGTGTCAGTACGTAATGTCACCGCTGATTCTGACATGGCTGCTCTTCTGTGGCTGCCATGATTATCATGAATGTGCGTGATGTGCTCTGCAGCACTTTGGTGTTTAAGAGGATCTGGCTGAAGTGATGGCATGGTAGAGGCAGGGCTTTTCTGTTCAAATGCCAGCCCTGAGCCCCAGCAGATCCAGCCACCTCAAAGCCATCTCCATGGAGCCAAAGCCTATAAACTACTGTTTTCCTCACCAAAGGTGTAACAAAAACTTCCAGACACAGTTGGTTGCAATAGAAAACTCTCCCCTTAAGGGAGGGGGCAAAAGGAGGAAGGAGGAAGAATTAAAAACTTATGCAACAAAAAGGAGTTAAACACCTCTCCCCTAGCCTCCTCCAAATCCCAGAGATAGGGGAGTAGATATTACGCGGCAGGTTTGGTTTCTAGCAGCTTGATCTTTGCTTTTGTGTGTGCTTGGCTTTGTGAGCATTGATGTCCTGTTGGTAATTATAATTCTGTTGACACCTGTATTCATGATGACACCCCTATATCACATTTTCATCCCAGTGTGAAATGTCACTCTTTTTGCTTTTGTTTTGTTTAGTCCTATGAATTTAGCCCAGAATTGGGAAAAAAAAAAATAATAAAAAGACACTTCTCACAATGAACAATGGGCCATTTATAACCTTGCAGCTTAGTTACTGATCCTATCTCAGTACTTCCATCTCCCTCCTCCCTCCCACCCCTCTATTCAACCAGACAAGGTTTTCTTTCAACAAGCTGATGACAGGATAATTTCTCTAGGTTGATTGCTTGTCCCACATGGTCCTCTGGAGATCATCATACAAATAGAGAGAAGCAGATCAAAAGGCTGCAAGAAAAAGAGTCAGAGGCTTGAAAAAAATCCATCATAAAGATCCTGCTCAGGTTTCAGTCTAATGATGTACAGGCTTGTAAAGTATTCTGAGACCTGTCAAATTTTCCCATCTAAAATCCAGACCTATTTTAAAAAGATTTTTCATAATGAATGTCCCTTTTCCCCCCATCTACAGGCTCAGAGTATTTTCTGAAAAAGTTCTGCAGTGGAGAGGAGTCAAACATTTGATCACATGCAGCAGCACAGGATTGATGGAGTACAGTTGACTCAACAGCTACAGGGGATTTGGGTAAGTACCCACCATGTCAGCCAATAGAACTTACTAAAATATTGGTAAATATCAAATTATTTGTGACCTTTTAAAGAAAATTCTTACTTCATCACTTGTCAAACACATTTAGTCTCAATTGGAATTCTTAGTAGGAATAGCTTGTCAGGGAAGATGAATGCAAGGAATGATTAATGAATACATTCATTAGCAAATTAGCATCCAGCTGTGAAGATTTGTGGTTTTGGTTTTAGTTTTTGGGGTTTTTTTGGTGTGGAACTTAGCTTTTACCTACAGCTACACAGGCCAGATTCACACTATTAACATGAGAGGAAGATGGTTACAAACCCCTTGCAGTGCTGAGGCTATCAATGTATGCCAAACCCACCCATGTTGCCTTCAGAATGGAAACAATCAGTTGCTTGAAGGAGACAATGTTATCCAACTTGTGGTGTCTGCCTATTCCCACAATCACTGCATTGATTAAGGAAAATTTTGATAAGTAAGACTCATTATCTGGCTCCGCTGCAATTGAATTACATGGGTTTGCTTATAGGAAATTACATTGTCTCCTGTCACAAAGATGACAGGGCATAATAATTGCACCACCTTTCTTTATTTTTAAAGCAGTAATAATGACTATATTCTTGAATGAAAATAGTGGAGATTTGAAATCAAGTCTTCAGTTAAACTGATGAACTTATACAGTCCAAACTGACATAGTTAATATAATTGCTTTGTGTACTGCAAGGGAAAACTCTATCAGAGTCTAAGAGAAGCAGATGAGTGTTGGCCCTTCTTGCAAGATCTTGATCAAAGAATGTTTTTACCAATGTGTAATGTTTTGTTTTCTTTCAGCTAGGTCTTGGCAGTAACCCTCATTTGAAAAGGACCTCAAAACTTCCTTTAAGTCTAAAATGGCTATTAGAGAAACTTGAAACATGGCAAAAGAAACGTTCATAAGTGAATCTATTTCACAAATGAAGTATTTTTTCTTTTTTTTTTTAATTTTTATTTCAAAAAATCTGGTAACAGTGTAAGTGCTCTCTGATTTCACAGCATCCATTAAATTTGTGATATTACATACTTCTTTAGACCAAGATATTAGCAGCATTATTTATTGCATATGTTTAACTTTTAAGGATTAGATAAGGTTGTACTTTACTGCAGCAGGATTCTACAACTTTGCTGCTTGATTTCTGTTCCTAAAAGTAATGAAACTGAAGTAGTCATGATAGCATAAACTGTTTGTCAGGAAAGTCTTATTTTACTGGTAACTTTCAAGCTGCAAACAGATGGCTACAGTATAATGTACTTGCTAGTGACATCAAGCATTATTTACTGAAGATTTATATTAATACTGCTCTCTTTGAGAGCATAAAATGAGTAATTAAGTAGAATGATACTCAGATATTTATCTGCCAATGTGACTGCTAGGCTCTGGAGGACAGGCATATAGGATTAAGAGCATCTCAACACTAGATAATTGTGTTTGAATCCAGATCATGGTTAGAGGCAACTGAAGGCCATTAGCATATGATGATTCTTCAGTGGCCTATATCAAATGATTTGATAGCCTCTGCAAATTTGCTCACCTATAGAACCCCCATAACGATCAGTGGTCTGATAAGGAAATCTGTAGACTGTATGTGCATGTCTGGAGAATGTGTTTCAGCCTAGGAACACCCTCTTTGTTCAAGGATTTAGGGACACTCTCTGTACATTTCCCATTCAAGGGACTTGAAGTGACTACTGCTTCTGTGTTTCAGTCCAAGATGCAACTGGACTTGTGTTAGTCTCTCAGTGATTTTGAAATTGCACTGTCTCCACTGAAAGTGAAAAAGGAATGCAATGTAATACAGTTGCAGTAGAGAAAAATTGGCCCATTTTTTCTCAGTATTAATTATCCAAAGTCTTAAAAACACTCTAGTAGTGTTCATTACAGATACTTCTGTATGTATTAGCCAGTTTGTAGGTGGGTGCAGCATGGCTGGTGGTTACGTGATGATTTTTGCTTTGTAATTGGGCTGTTTAAACTCTTTATTATAGATATGCTTTTAAGGGAAAAGTGGAAAATCCAATATAATTTATGTTTTAGTTTTTATGATGTCAGATATGCAGTGGCTTTAATAGAAAATCTGTATTTTCAGTAGGTTTATATTCTTGGCATTTCATCTTGAATCCAGTTAAGTTGTAATAAAGATTCTAACTTCTAAAACACAAGATTTAAGAAATGCAGAGCTAAGTACAAAAAGTCAAATTATGTGGATTCTAATGGTTAAAAGGAGGCCTTGCTTTGTCAAGAACCTCCAAATTTGGACTAGAATGATCTTTTTGGATCACTGCAAGTAATAACTTCAAAATCTTATACTGAATTTCCTTTATTTTTAATTAGGTCTCTTGTTGGTGTCAAAGTTTTTCTGATGTAGTCTGAAGAGTGTGAATGAGAGGAGACTTCTTCTAGAATTCTTTAATTATGGTCCAAACTTTTGACCATAAAACACTTCCTTGAAACATGCTTTCCTTTCAAATCTGCTCTCACTGACAATATTCTCCATTTCATATCTGCATGAATGTCCTGTGGGAAACAGCGGACAGCTCATGAAGGTTAGAAAAACAGAATAGAAAATTGTCTTTCCTGTGAGGCTTAGGAGATGTGATTTTTTGTTCGTTTTTATATCAAGAATATTAAACTTATTTGTGCGCTCACATTTTATTGAGGTATCTGAGAACCATGGAGTCAGAAACATAACTTCAAACAAAAAATTTAAACTTTTATCTTATCTGTCAGTTACATATTTAGGTACATTCATTGTATGATAAGATGTGCAAGATTTGGAAAATGTTATCATTTCTTTGGTTAAAATCAATATCTGGAAAATTTTTAGTACTATTTTCTGTGAAGTGCAGGAAGAAAGATCTAAATATCCTACTGAAGTCATCTTTGTTGGACAGCAAAGCAAGTATTTTGGCAATATTTAAAGTAAAATCTAACTGTTCCATTACTGAGCATAACTAAAGTAAAATTACTATGGGCCGGGGTGGGTGGAAGGGGTGCATTTGAAGAATTTCACTAGTGGATATAGGCAAAGCTGGAATAGCTCTGATATTTAGGATCATAGAATAGCTAGGGTTGGAAAGGAACTTAAGATCATCTCGTTCCAACCCCCCTGCCAAGGGCAGGGGCACCTCCCACTAAACCATGCCACACAGGCTATGTCCAATCCAGCCTTGAACACCACCAGCGATGGAGCATTCACAACTTCCCTGGGCAACCCATTCCAGTGCCTCACCACCCTTACAGCAAAGAATTTCTTCCTCATATCCAATCTAAACTTCCCCTGTTTAAGTTTGAACCCATTACCCCTTGTCCTATCACTGCAGTCCCTCATGAAGAGTCCCTCCCCAGCATCCCTATAGGCCCCCTTCAGATACTGGAAGGCTGCTATGAGGTCTCCATGCAGTCTTCTCTTCTCCAGGCTGAACAGCCCCAATGTTCTCAGCCTATCTTCATACGGGAGGCGCTCCAGTCCCCTGATCATCCTCATGGCCCTCCTCTGGATTTGTTCCAACAGTTCCATGTCCTTTCTATGTTGAGGACACCAGAACTGCACACAGTACTCCAACTGAGGTGTCACAAGAGCAGAGTAGAGGGGCAGGATCACCTCTGTTGACCTGCTGCTGGACACGTTCCTTTTGATGCAGCCCAGGATACGGCTGGCTTTCTGGGCTGCAAGCGCACACTGCCAGCTCATATTAAGTTTCTCATCAACCAACACCCCCAAGTCCTTCTCCGCAGGGCTGCTCTGAATCTCTTCTCTGCCCATGCTGTATGTGTGCCTGGCATTGCTCCCACTCAGGTGGAGGACCTTGCACTTGGCATGGTTAAACTTCATCAGGTTGGCATCAGCCCACCTCACAAGCATGTCAAGGTCCCTCTGGATGGCATTCCTTCCCTCCAGCGTATCAACCGAACCACACAGTTTGGTGTCATCAGCAAACTTGCTGAGTGCGCACTCAATCCCACTGTCAATGTCACCCAGAAAGATGCTGAACAAGACCGGTCCCAACACCGATCCCTGAGGGACACCACTCATTACTGGTCTCCAGCTGGACATTGAGCCATTGAGCACAACTCTTTGTGTGTGGCCATCTAGCCAGTTCTTTATCCACCGAGTGGTCCACCTATCAAATTGATATCTCTCCACAGAATTACAGGTAAACAGTTTACTCCATGACTTCAACAGTCTTAAGTGAATAAGTTTAAATAGATCTAGTAAGTCAAGATCTCTGGCTTGTTCAACAACTAGTTCTTCAGTATTTTTGTGCTTTAATAACTGTGTTTCCCTGATAGTTTGTCTTCTTAGAAGAGAAGGTATTACGCTACTTCATGTGAATCTCTTGGAAATACTTAATATAGTCATATTCTTCATTTGATCACTGTTTCTCTTCTTACCTTGTAAATATGTAGTTAACTTAGTTTCTTTTCTGGCCAGATTTCTTTTAATCTCAGTGCAGCCAAGGATTTGTTGTAATGATGCAGATGCACATACTCAAGAACAATTCTCCTCCCCGTCCCTCTGGGAGCGGGGGGAGGAAGGGGGTGGGGAGTGAGGGAATGGCCACGTGCTTCTGAAACCATGACAGCTAGTGATACTAGTGATTTTGGTGTGGCTTCCTGTTGTGGAAATTAAAGCAGAATTTTTTGAATTTTAGTACCAAAGCAAAACCATTGTGCATTACTTTTAAAAAACTGGGCAAAAATTTCCTGCCCAGTCTCTCATCTTCTTTGGACATTGTAGGCACCTTCTCGATTCATAGAACATCTTTGTATTTGGGACTTTACCTATGGTTTAGTCTTCATCATGTAAAACTCCTGTTTGATTCTGGTGGAAGTTTGATTAAGGAGGGGGTCCAAGCTTTGACTCAACATTTAATTACAAAGCTGATGTAATATGAAGCTAGTCCAGGACTCTTGTTTTTAAATCTCAGTAATGGAGTGGAAATATGTAACTAGTGAATAAACACCAGTCATTCTAGGACCAAATAATTGATACTGAAAGCGATTTTATGCCTGACTACGTGTATTTGTCTGTCTTGCATAGTCTGTGACTGCAAATCTTCGCATTCTGAATAGCTGTCCGAGAAATATATTAGCTTACCTATATAAACCAAAACTATTTTGGTGTGGAGAAAAAAAAAGCAACTGTTTTTCTAGGGTGAACTGATCTCTGTTCTTAGTTTCATTATTTCCTTACCACAAATGTAATAATTTAACATGTATATGTCTGTTTTGTGGACCCTCAAATGCTGTAATTTTGGGAACATACAGTCTGTTCATAGGTTTCCTCTGTCATCAGCTTTAGTCCTCTGCTTGGAAATTGCTGACCTTCAAGATACGTATGTGTGCCTCTGTGTCATGTATATACATGTGTGTGCTTGTCTGCATATATGTATTTTTCAGCCTTGCAGGTTTTGCTTGGTGTCAGAAATGGGATGGCGCTATAGAGTCTGAAATCAGAAATGTGTAAGAAAAGAAACTCTATGTTTCAAAGTCTCAGCACCAAAGATAATCCACAAGCAGAGGGAAACATTATAATTCAAAAGCATCTTTAAGTTCATCTTATCTCAGGTGTCCCTTTTTCTGTAACTATCCTTTTGAAAAGAGGCAATTATCACCATTTGGCAAGCTTGTCTTCAAGACAGATACTGTAATGTTCCAAGTCCTATTTTATCAGTTTCAAAAAAGCCAAGGCAATGAAGTAGAAAGCAATAGTGAAAATGTTATCTGAATATTTCGCATGTACAAATTAAAAAAAAGTTCCACAGAAGAACTTGAGGTAGAGAGAGGTAGTCTTCTGGTTTTGTTCACCAAGTTACTTTTGAGTGATAGTAAATGATCTAATACACGTCTAGAAACAAGAGGTTCTAGAAGACCTGACAGCAGTACATTTAATGTACTTCACAACTCTTCACAACTTGAGTGCATGTACAGAAGCAAGTGTGGCAGTAAGACAAATGTAAACCAACAACACAAGGAATTATTTTAGACATGTAAAATACATTTATGAAAACACATTTTTCACTAGCTTTGTTATGTGCTTCTTGCATATATAATTTTCTCTCTGAAGATTTCATTCTTATTATTAACTGGTTTTTTTGTTGTTTTTTTTTTTTAATAAACTGCCACACCTTGTGAATGAAAAATAAAGAAGCAGAGGATTATAGAATGTTCTCATAGAACATCCTATAATCAGGATAACAGTATGAATATTTAATACAATACTTAGAACTGTCTCACAAATGAATTTCAATTAAAATGTATGACTGAATCAGTGAATGCTGTTTAAAATGGAAAATTTTTGGAGATCTTTTTAAAGAGGATGGGTAAAGAAGAGAAATTAATAACTGGTGGTGAGAGAGGAAGGAACAGGGAATCTAAATAGGCCAAACCACTGTTTCTTCATGAAACTAAATTCCTAAATTGACTGAAAAATGGCTATTGTTTAAATCATAAGTGTCTTTGAAATTTTGTGGGGGTTTTCTGACATGGTGAAGTTTGTGAAAACAGGGGTCAGGGCTTTGAAAATGTAATGATTACGTTTAAAGACTGTGATGCAACAAGCCTTTCTACTCTTCAATGGCACGCAGCACAGAACAGTAGGATGTTCAGGGACCACGCAGTGCTGAATATGTAGGTAACTCTTCCACATGAGTTTGACTCGTGGGTTATAAATCACCCTATTCCTGACACTTGTATATTATCTTCCTTTTTTTTTTTTTTTTTTTTTACATAGAATTTTACTTTCATTTTCCTGTACAGGCAGTAAGATTGTTTCTGTCACTAGTCTGATAAGACTCTAATGCTGCTCAGATGAAATTTTCAGCAATATCAATATAGTATAAACCTTTTGGTTAAGATGCCTTATATGTTTGGGGAACTGAAGTTTTAGAAATTTCCTTTGAAATATAGATTGCCAGAGGCCTTTAAGAACAGGCTGGATAAACAGGAATGGCTGCCTTGATTCCTGCTGGGGTGGGCAGATGCGTGAGATTAGCCTCTCAACAGTGCTTTCTAGCCCTGTAATTCTCTTGAGAAATGAAAAATGATGCATGTTCCTAGCTTATTTAACTGAAATCAGCAGTATTCAGCTCAGCTGGTCATGTTGATCCATGTGCAGATGAGTCAAGTGACAGGAAACAAGTAGGGCATTATTGGTTGTGTTAAAAGTGGTCTTGTTCAGAATATAAACAGAGAATTAATCCTATACATACGTAATGTTTTAATTCAGCTTTGTATCTTCATAGTCATCTCTTCTTTCTTTGAAGCACAACAGCAGAAGTTGTTTAATAATTAAAATTTTAGAATTTAAGTTCTGCTTTTCATCTAAAATAATAGCTACAGCTTTCTCAGTGTCATGTTTCATTAAATTTTTTTCAGTGTTTATTTAATAGTAAATAATACTGTGGCAGTTAGAAAATTGAAGTCAGGTTAGATCTTGGTAAATTGCTCTTGATTTATACCATTGTGATGGACATCAGAAACCAACTCATATACAACAGAACAATTATAGCCACTTTATCGATATAACTGTTGTACAAGCAGAGCTAAGGCTCCTGTACACTGGAGAAATGCCAATTTTCCAAAGTAAAAAATATGAATTTTCATAGTAAACAGAACACCACCTTACTTCTCCACCTAAGAGTAATTGAGAAGTGAGGAGATCATGAAAATGTAGAAGTTTCATAGCAACACAGTTAGAAAATTTATTTTCTTATATCTTCACAATTCTTCACCAGCATTAGCTGTAAGTGCTGTCAAATGCCACAAGAGTCTAATGGAGAAGGAATAGAGGGTCAAAGAGTGCTTTCATTTTGAGTTTTGTATCCACCTGAAACTGAAAGGAGGTTGCACTGTTGCTGCAGATCACAATTTGAAGAAGTTGTACAGGACTTGCTAGCAAAACAGCTTCTGAGAATGGTAGTAGAAGTTATACCTGACTTAGAAAATATGCAGGCTTAGCAGGAGGCTGGCATTTCCAATTTTATTTTTATTCCCAGTACTTCCAAGCAGAATTATGTAGGAGTAAATGGCCAGACATTTGTACATACCTTTGCCTTTTTTTGCTGTGGTTGGCTTGTTTGCTGACAAGAAGCACTTGGGAGTGTCTTCTATGGGTCTCTCTTTCAACACAAGCCTTTAAATTCCAGGTTTGTGAACTCTGAGCCTGTTTTGAAAACTAGTGCATGGCTTTCTATTAATTTGAGCAGACTCGAGCTCAGACTGCTGTGTCGCTATGAAAGGTCCAGTAAGAGTGTGCTATTGCCAGCTCTTCTCTGCAGTGTGTAACAGCTGCTTGCCATGCCGGATATGGCTGCGTTAGCTGTGCTGCATTTATGGAGTTTATGAATATTTTTTGTCCATTTGGAGAAAGGTGGTGATCATCATCTGTGTCTGTAGTCTTAGAGACAGCAAGACTCCGAAATCTTAGAGTTGCTCGGTTTCTGTCTAGACAAATGCATTGTCTGCATTTGAGGTCTACAGTAGCAGAAATATTTCATGAAATTCCAAACTCATAATAGTAATTAATAGACACTTGGGTTCATGGACAAAAATATCAATATTTTGGGATATTACTGACAAAAGCATGAATCAGATTTTGTTTTTTGGTTGCACTAAATACCACAGGTATTACATGTTGGAGTTTTCTTTTCAAGAGGAATAGTTACTCAAGACACTAGTAAGTAGTGTTCTGATCTCATGGTCTGTTTGCCAGATACAATTCAAGTATATGCAGACTCTGTACATGAGTTCACTGCAATTGCATGCGTGCTTAAAGAACAGATTTTTGGCAAGTATTTATGAACTGATTTTTATTCTAGGACCTTGAGTCTGAGAATTTTTCAGCAAGCCATTTATCTGTATGTTTTTCAAGGACTTGGCTACAATAAATGTAATGTTACAAGGTGTCTTTCTCAAAGAATTTTTACACTGAAATGACAAAAAGAAAAGCTTTTGGAGTTTAAGCAATCCTAATCTATCAGTGTATTTTAGGGATTTTTTTTCTTTTATATCATCATTAACTGCTTTTATTGCAACAAGTGATGATTAGATGTAGAACTGAATAGAAATTGTATGTTACTCAGAAGTAGACAAATGGGCTCTGCTGCCTGTGGCCTCTTTCCCATAAGCTTGTGAGCTTTATCCTCAGTCCCTTTGCTGGAGGCCATCACCTCTCAGGTGGTTAAAGGTCTGCAGTAAGCATCTTTAATATAATGAACAGATGTACGTAGTAACCACCTAATATTTTGCTAGGTTTTGCAATGGAACAGATATGGTTACTGCTCCTGCTGGCGATTAAAGTGCTTTCAGTGACTGCTCAATTCAATGGATACAACTGTGATGCTAATCTCCATAGCAGGTTTCCTGGTAAGTGTTTAATAGACTTTTTTACTAATGGCTTATTTATACCTTTGGTTCAAAGCAGTACTTATTTTTAAATACAGAGCTTTATATCTGTCTGAAGCCTGGGGCTAGGACTCCACATTAAGAGAAGATTAACTATCCTGGTGACAGTGAAACTCCTCTAATATTGTGCTTTGTTTTACTTCTTACGTGCACAATGGGTCAAATTCAGGCTAGTAGTAATGAAAACAACTCCCCTGACATCAGTGGGGTTTTACCTCCTTTTGCTACACCTGTATCCTGTCCAAGAAATTCACCAGAAAGTCATGTTATTGTAAATGTTTTCTATAGATTTATGAGTCGGAAACATCTAGTTGGGTTTTCTGTCATGTTTTATCTGGGTAAGAGAATATTTTAATGTCCTTTTAGTGAAATAAAGAAATATCTATTTTTGAGCAAAATTAAGTTGATGGCAGCATTTAGTGTTGCATTTCAATATTAAATGGCATGTATCTATGTATGATGTATGCTCATGCCTCTGAGAAAATAGGAATGATGTTTTGGGGACAACAGGTGTCCAGAGCTGTTAATACAGTGAGAAATAGAAAAGAAATTTCAGTTTTAGTAACATGTCTCAGGGTTTACTCAGCTAAAGAGAACTTTTACTCACTGTTATCCTTCATGCATCCGTTTTTTCTTGGGCAGAACAATAATAATAATAAAGGCTGTGAATACTGGCTTGCTCACATCTCGTATTCTGATATAGCAATTGAACTGAACAGTATAGTGATGAACTGTCAGTATAGGTTTACCCTGTAGTACCATTCAATGTAGTTGCTTTCTGAATTAGAATAGTTTTCACTTTTTATTGTTTTGTCTTGTTTTTCTAGGAAGGGTCATCTCTCTTATTAAAATTCAGCAGAAAGCCTACAGTCTGTTTATTGCTTCCTGTGTTGCCAGCATACTGTTAGGGACTTTTTTGGCAGTGGATTTAATCCTTTTTCACTTAATGTGAATATGAAGAGCAGAGAAATAAGACATGCAAAAAAGATCAAATATGTTGTCCCCATCCTTGACAAAATCTCTGTTTAACTGAGTATTTCACAAACTGCTTATATATTCCCCTTCTTAAAAGTAAGAGTTATACAGGCTTGCTTCAAATGTTTCTGTGAATCGTGCCTACCCTTCTCAGATCTACCTTTTGTAGTTTTTCATGTAATTGTTTTTCTGTTTCAGGCTTCTTGAGAGGATTGCAACAACTAGAGGGGAAATTTAGATTTCCTCTTTCTGTTCTTTCAAAATTCTTCTCTGGTCATTTTTTTGCATCAGCCCTGTGCCATAGCTTTATATTTGCAATGCGATACCCATGAATTGAATACAGCTCTTTCTGTGGGTGTTTATGGGCCTCCTGCAGTTCTGCCTCACAAAAAAAAACCTCAGGGACTTGGGAGAAAATCAGGTTGCAAGTAAATGCTAATCACCCCGCATATCACCCCGCTAATCACACTGCGCATAGTTGCTGACAGTAGAGTCCTGCTCTTTCTTGCTTGTGATCTCAGGCAGTAAAGATTCAATGCTTGGAATTTAATCAACGGTCTTAGTGCTGATTTTGAGAGCGAGTAAAGAAAAGTAATTCTGCATCTGAGATAGAGGTAAAAAAAAAAAAAAAAAACCAAAAAAAAAAACAACAACCTTTTGTCCCCAAATTTGAAAGACGTTATTATCAGTATGTACAAGGGAATGCCTTGTAGTGGGCTAGGGCTGTGGAGCTGTGTGAAGCTGCTGCAGCTCTGTTTCCTGGGTTGAAGAACTCCAGAACACAGGTGAGAGAGCCTCTTCAATGGAGAAGGAACTCATTCTTGTTATGTTTGCTTCCCCAGTGCTTGACTTAGGCTGTGGCTTTGAGGGTGCTACCTTCACTGTCTTCAGAGTTCAAATATAAGAGAAGTAGTGGCAGAAGTAAAACATGAGAATATTTCAAAACAAGTATCTCTCCATGCTAAGCTACTGCTCACAGAGTCTGGTTATGGGTAAACTTTCTTCTTGGTCAATATTTTTTCACACTAAGATTTTTCACTGTTGTGAGCTGAAATTTCAAACATGGCATGAGAAACATGAAACATGAAATTTCAAACATGGCTTTCTTACTGAGGTCTGTGGTATGCAGATACCAGGGAAGCCATTGGGCTTCTAAGTTTTCTGCTTTTTTTTCCTTTTTTGTGGAGAACGGAAGTTGTCTTTAGCAACGATGAGAAACTAAGCCTTCCTAAAGGAACCCTGAAGCTCATCCATTTTTCATTTGCTTGTGTCTTTATCATTCATTGTTGAGGCGACTTCTTGCTTGGGGATGATGCTGCATAAATAGGAAGATAAATTACCAAGCACAACTTCTGTTCCTGCAGTTTGCAGGTTTGTTTTGAGAGTGTAGGTATGGAATAATCAGCAGGGATGAAGGAAAAAACCCATATTGGGTAGATTGAAAATCCTGTGGGTTTTTATACCAAAAGCTAGATATGTTTTAGAGAGTATTTAATAAGGTTAGATCCTGTCATCCTTCAGAGAATTACTTGGATGCTTTAGTTCTTCATTGCAGTAAAGCATAGCTTTTTAAAAAGGCTTTTGGAGGAGAGAACCATAGCAGTCTGGCTGTCTTCAGATGTGAAACAATTTTGGTACAGGGGGCTATTGCTACAAGTACAGGCTGAGGACTTAGTAGACGCTAAGAAGATACTGCAGCTTTTTCACATGCACTGTGCATTTTAATTCAGTATCTAGGCATCAATTTGATCAAAGAAGAGGCTCATGCAGAGAAGCTGAGTTTGAGCTGTGTCTTTTCACACCTCTTCTGGTAGCATGACTTGTTGGCAGGAGTGTTTGTGGGAAATTTTTGCTCTCTGCAGGTTTTTCACTGCCTGCTCTGGGGTGAGTCTCGGCAATGCGTGGAAGGGTACCAGAGCAGATGTAGGTAGTGGTGCTGTCAGCATTTGGCTTGTGTTCCCATGTCCTTGATTTAAGGTCAGTTCTGTTACTCTAGTATCTGCAACTCTTGAACTTTACTCTGTTTTGAATGAGACACCTCTGTGAGTACTGTTGACTATAGGTATCGTGTGTCATTTGAGTCAGAAGTAGTTTGCGTGCATGCAAACTCTATAAAAACGAGGTTGTTACATTTAAAGTTCCATCAGCTGGGTGTTCTAACCTTCAAGTCATTGCTCCTGCCTTGCTCTGAAAACCAGAAGCTTTTAGCCCATGAATGCAATTACTTTTTTATTTAAACTTGTACATATGTACAGGGGAGGGCCATGAAGATGATCAGAGGGCTGAAGCACCTTTCCTGTGAAAACGGGATGTTCTGCCTGGAGAAGAAAAGGCTCTGGGGAGACCTGATAGCAGCCTTTCCAGTACTTAAAGGGGACCTACAAGAAATCTGGAGAGGAGTTTTTACAAAGGCATGTACTGACAGGACAAGGGGGAATGGCTTCAAACTGAAAGAGGGGAGATTCAGGTGTTGGGAAAAAACACTTCACTGTAAGAGTGGTGAGGTCCTGGCACAGGTTGCCCAGGTTAGTTGTGGCTGCCCCATCCCTGACAGTGTTCAAGGCCAGGTTGGACGGGCCTTTGAGCAACCTGCTCTAGGGAGAGTGTCACAGCCCATCTCAGGGGGTTTGAAACTAGATGATCTTTAAGGTCCCTTCTGAGCCAAACCTTTCTATGATATATAGGGGTAACATTTACCTTTCTAATTTGACAAGAAATAAGCTAGATATTTAGTATTGAAAGAGACATTGGATCTGTTTGAACCTGGTTCCAATTTAATTTCTGAACAAATATTGTGCTAATTCCAGAATGGACTAATTCGGCAACAGTACTTCCTTGTAAAGTAATGGACAGAAAAGATTCTGTCTGAAAAGGCTGTTTATCCTCCTGTATAGAACAAATATTGTTTTTGTACTGTGTGTGGTCTTATTCCCTTTATCAAATGAGAATTTTACAATCAGTAATGGTATCTTAACAGGTAAAGTAATATCTAGCTTTTTAAAAGGCTTGAAGTGAGTTATAAAATTAACTGAGCTATTTATAATTGCATCTGGCAATTTATTACAATCTGTTTGCATTGGTTCAAGTAAGTGTAGCAGCGCACTTTGCCATTTGCCTTTTTGTACTGTACCCTCTATTTAGTGAAAACCAAGGAGTGCTTCTGCTTGACCTTTATACGTTATATCGGTGTAATTATGTATATGTACAAACCAGGAGATTTTCATGACAAATCACTTCAGCTCCAGCCTTGCCTCCAGTACCTTTTCTACCCAAGTTTACACCCAGTGAGTAACATTTATCACCACGTTAGCTCAGTACTGAGTTTAGTCTGTTATTTCCTGCACTTGATTATTTTGGCTTTAAAGCCACCATTACAGCTATCTAAAATAGCTCAAAGCAAAATGAGCTATTGTTTGTGCCTGTATCCTAACCTCATGCTTTTCCATTCAAGTACATAAGAATGTTCAGAACTTTGGAAAAAAAAAAAAAAGGTCAGGTTCATCCAAGAGTGTTTTTTGCTGTTCAAATATCGATCAATTGGAACAACTGCTGTTTTCTAGGTCTTTTGTATTGTCATAAAGTACAGAATGAAAGTGCAAGATGTGTTGTAGTATTGATCATTGTCTTTCAAAACCAACTTCTTTTTCATTAAAGCTGAACTTGACAATTCTTAAAAAAGCCCCCAACTTTAAAGATGTCATAAGAATTGTTCTGATACACTGTTGAGTATACCTCAAAGTCTGCACAGCCTAAGACAGTGGTCTCATAAAAAATGGCCTCCACGCAGGCTCACACAGATGCACCTGATTTCCACGCCAGGTGGGTTAGAATGCGGAGCTTAGCCTCCTCAGTTTCTCAATATCACTGGGAATTTCTGTTCCAGAATTTAATTGGACTCCAAATATTTGTCCACTTGCTGTTTCCCACTACACTGCAGTGCTTTGGCTTATGTATATGCTACTAAATCATTTGCCAGGGAAATTTGAAATTATATTTTTGTTGAGTGGTAGACTATTTTACTATATTAATTCTCGTGTTTTCTTTAGTGAAGTTGTAGAATCAAATCTGGTTTTTAGAATAATGCTATTCTGACCTTTATATTCCAATACTTTGCCTTAATTGGAGTCTAAAAATTTGTTTGATCAGAAGTTACAACAGTAGACTAACTGCTACAATAATTATATGGTGATTACTTGAAATACCTCATCTTACAATGCCTTTTCGTGTATTTTTATCACAGCTGAAAGAGACATCAATGTTTTCTGTGGAGTACAGACAATTACTATGAAGATAAATTTTTGCACAGTTCTTTTCTCTGGCTATTCTGAGACCGATCTAGCGCTGAATGGGAAACATGGTGATGCCCACTGCAGGGGTTTCATCAATAACAACACCTTTCCAGCTCTGGTCATTTTCATCATCAATCTGAGTACTTTAGAATCCTGTGGAAACACTCTAGTGGTAAGACAAAGTCAAAATGAAATTGTAGCCTGGCTGTTTATGAATAGAGTCAAGTGAATGGCCTTAACAGCATTGTATCCCTTAAACATGATGTTTATTTTGTCTTACCCAGTTAGCAATATATTGCATACATCAAAAAAATCTAGAGTAAGTTTGGTAATTTGTAATCATGATTAGTAAAAAGAAAATGTGGTGGGACACACGTTTGTCTTCTGATTAGAAACTGTACCTGAAGGCAACTATCCAGCCAATTCCTTATCAATCAAGTGGTTCATCTGTCAGATCCATGCCTCTTCAGTTTAGAGACAAGGAAACTGTGCAAGGCATTGTCAAATGCTTTGTACTAGTCCAAGTAGATTATGTCAGTTGCTCTTCCTTCACCAAATCCGTAACCCTATTGTAGAAGGCCACCAGATTAGTCAGGCATGATTAGCACCTCCTTATGTTCTGTGTGCCTTAGCATAGTTTCTAGGAGGATCTGCTGCATCATCCTGCAGGGCACAGAGGTAAGAATAAGCAGCCTATAGTTCCCCTGGTCTTACTTTTTTTACCCTTTTTAAAAATGGGGGCTGTATTTCCCCTTTTCCAGTCAGTGGAAATTTCACTGGACTGCCACGACTTCTCAAATACAATGGATGCTCATTTAACCATCTTAGTAAGCCTTTGTACAGCTAATGATTTATCTTTAGCTGTGGGTGAGTTTATGGAACCAAAATTGGAACCAGGAGCTGACTTGGAAGTCTGTTTTGTGCCAATGTAATTTCATTTTATTAAATAAGGCTATCTCACTTGGAATGGGGTGAGAAGGACCCATGATGTCTCAAAACTTCTAAAAGGAGAAGAGTTGTACCATTCGTGTATATCACACTGTACAAGCAGTGATGACTTGTATCAAAGTATCTACTAATAATTTAGAAAAGCAACTGTAAAAATGTGTAATTTTTTAAGGCTTATATTGTATCTGGAATTCATACTTGCATTTGATGATACCTGTCAGTTTTTATAACAAACCCCCTCTTTTGTTGCTAGTAACTTTGCAAAACTGGGCTGGAATGTCCAATATGTTCTGTGATATATTTGCCTCAGATTTTCTTTTAATATTTCAACAAGAACTGTTCACCAAGTTCCAGATTCTCCTTTACCATTTTCCCAAAATATCTGTAGCACCTCCATGACTTGGAGTATAAGAATTTGACAGGAATAAACGTCTTGCTGTTCTCATAGAGTTGGTCACACTGTAAATTCCCTGAATTTCCTATTTGAGTTTAACTGTAAAAGTTTGATTTTTAAGGGAAGGAAATAATGAAACAAAACACCACAACCCCCAAACAAACAGAACCAAACCCTGTCTCCAGTATTTGGAGTCCAAATAAATTGGGCTGCCAAAGGCATGCCAAGGGGAGCGTGGCACTGCACCAACACTGCTTCTTCAACACCTTTCTCATCTGGGACACCCACTCAACTGGAGGATGCCAACCTCAGATCTATGATGCCAGGCAAATTTGGGTTAGGGTTAGGGTTCAGAAAGCCACAAAGACTACAGCTCTCAGGATACTAGGGCTGAAAAAACCATGCCAAGGGGAGCATGGCACTGCACCAACATAGTTCTATCCATACCTTTTTCATCTGGGACACCTACTCAGCTGGAGGATGTAAGCCTCAGCTCGAAGTTGCCACACAAATTAGGGGTCTCGTTAACGGATGTATTTATTGTTTAGGGAGCCACAAAGCCTGCAGCTGCAGGTATTGCTGCTGCCAAAGGCATGCCAAGGGGAGCACAACAAAAAAATTCAAGAGGCTGAGTAACTTGGGGCTGTTCATTCTGGAGAAGACAATCTGCATGGAGACCTCATAGCAGTCTTCCAGTGTCTGAAGGGTGCCTACATGCATGCTGGGGAGGGACTCTCCATTAGAGACTGTAGTGATAGGTCAAGGGTTAATGGGTTCAAACTTTAACAGGTGAAGTTTAGCTTAGATATAAGGAATAAGTTCTTTACTGTGAGAGTGGTGAGGGATTAGAACAGGCTGCCCAAGGAAGTTGTGAATGGTCCATCCCTGGCAGCATTCAAGGACAGGTTGGATGGAGTTCTTGGGTGACATGATTTAGTGAGAGATGTCCCTGCCCAAGGTAGGGGGGCTGGAACTAGATGATCTAAGGTCCTTTCCAAACCTAGCTATTCTGTGTTTCTATGATTCTAATTGGATCTCCCCATGAAGCTCCCCAGATGGGCTGCACAAGATACAAAGTAGCACCTCCTAAAAGTGTAACCAGAAACTCCTTTCATCCTCTCAGCTTATGCATACTATGCCCCAAGGAAAGAGGCTAAAGGAGCTAGGAGATTTCTTATCATATGCCCCACACTGGAGTGATATAATCCTATGCATTTCTTGGCTGTGATTTACAGTAATGACCTTCAAACACATTTTTTGTAGAAGTAAAGGATATACAGCAGTTGAGGCAGAACACGAGTAACCCGCAGGTTTGTCTGTAATATGTCAGATGCAACTTTTTAATTTTGGGAGATGGGATGGTGAGGAAGCTGTAATTGGATATACTACCTTAATACTCAAGCAAATGTTTTTTAGTCAAGGAACAAATCCTGGGAAATTTGACTTTCATCACTTTCCTGACATTTAGCAAATAACTAGGTATACAACTGGCAAAGTGTATGGCTGCATCTGTCTTGTAGTCATTTCTTTAGTAGCCAAAGAAATCAAAATATCTCCTGTGCTACTCTGTGCAAAATGTTGAAACACATGTTGAAACACATCTCAGGATGATTCTTCCATAATGAAATGCCTTTTAAGAAACTGCAGATTCTTAAACTATTGAAAGCATCTGTTTTGCTAATGCTGTTATGCAAAAGAAATGCTCAGTGAATGTCCAATGCCCTGTTAATTTGCCTTATTGTGTACATGCTTACTGAGGCAAGGCCCTACTGAGAGGACTGCATATTTTTTTCTGGCTCAGCTCATTCTATGAGCCTGAGCAATACCGGATAGCAGGCATTCAGGGACTGAATTGAGGTTGAGTTGGCATTAAGATTGTATTACTTTTCAACTCTGGCATTTCTGACAGTGTTTCTTTGTGCATAGTTTAGATTTAGAGATGTAGAACGTAAACAAAAACAAACTTGATTTTCAGCTGTTTGGCTTATAGAGTACACTGGTGTTGATGTGTCGAAAACAAAGCTCAAGAGTGACAGAGTATTGTTCCTATGAATGAAATTTCTTTTGTATTGGCTTTATTGCATATGGAAATTAATTTTAAGCAAATATATTTTAACTGTACTAAAAAAGTTTCTTCAAATTTTTTCCCAGTAAGTCACATGAAGTTTTTTTGGTTGGGTTTTTTTTTTTAGCGTTGCTCAAGTCTGTTTCAAGACCAAGGATCTTTCTTGTGAAGTGTATATGCGTTATTTTGGGGAGGTGAAAAAGAAAACACAGGGAACATATTATTGAGCTCAATTAATTTTTGAAGGATTTTCTGAAGGTATCTCTGGCTGAATTATGGGCAAAAGCATCAGTGTCCTTAGGTAATTTTTGTTCTATAGTTAACTTTTTGATAATAGGAATTTTTGTCTCCCTCAATAGGTGTCCTCAGCTCGAGGTATCAGTGCTTATGGAAATACCTCAGTGGTACAGATAGGCAATGTTTCAGGCTATATTGATACACCAGACCCACCAACGATTATCAGCTATTTGCCTGGGCTGCTGTACAAATTTAGCTGTAGCTACCCATTGGAGTACTTGGTAAACAATACCCAGCTTGCTTCGTAAGTGTTCTTTTTATTTCTGTCTGTTTCATTCCCATGTTTGTGTAAGCCCATGTGTATGCATACACATGTGCATACAACTAAACATAGGCATGCCGTAGCAGTATTGTGAAAACAGTAATTTTTAGCTGTGCAAGAGTAAAGAGGAAGGAATAAGCACTGAAAGAACAGGTGATATAAAGGAAAAGAAAATGCTGTAACATCACTGTATGAGATAATAGTTTATGAGAGCTGCCTTCCTGAAGAGAGGAAATATTATTATATTCCTTAAATAATGTAAAGCTTCCTTTAAAACTCAGGTTGTCTGATGACAAAATGGAGGCAGCAAAACAATTGAAATTCTTGATGAAAGTTTGACAGCTTTTGCATATAGAATTCAAAATAAAATATTTCCATGACTATACCTTGTACCTCATAACCCTTTTGTCATTTTGCCTTTCTACTAATTATTTTTCTGATTTGTGTTTTCAACAATATCCATTGTTTTCTTCATAATTAAAGTTCTGTCAATGTTCCAACTATAAATTCGGATTTCTGAAGTTTATAACTCAAATGCATAAATTAACTTCTTGAGATATGACTCATTGGCTTTTTTTAATGATAGGAAACAAAGCACATAAACACACACAAAGATATCTTCATGATATTTTTTGATTTCTGCTTCTGTTGTAGGTCATCAGCTGCTATTTCTATAAGAGAGAACAATGGTACATTTATCAGCACTTTGAATTTGTTGCTTTACAATGTGAGTAAAAAACACAGTAGTATGTCCTGGATTAAAGCCTTCTCTGCACACTATGTGGGTACAAGCTAGATTAGCAGAACAAAGTATAGACTCCTCCTTATTATCTGCTATTCCCTTCCCACTGCTCCCATGAACCAGGCCTTTCATCCATTTACCTGTCTTCTCTGAGTTCCCTTGTCCTTTTTGTGTGTGTGTACCTGTTGTCCTGTATTTATATGGCAGGTCTTTGGGGACAGACAGGGTCTTTTTGTCCTGTATTTATACAGTTCCCCAATTTAGAGCTCTGGCTTTCAGGTTGTAGTGCCACATGACTAATCAGTTGTAGTAATAACTATCATACTCCAAACTGCATACTTCTTTCTGCATTTATTATGCATTATTATGTGTGTGTACATGTTACTATAAATGTCTGTCTGTGCATGTGTATATTGTACTGACACAGTGCTCTATAGAATTCCGTAAGAATATTCCAGACCTGTTCCCTTAGTAATAACTAGTAGCACTCTTGCTGTGGTATTTTTATGTTCATGCTTCACCAGAATGTTTAATCACCTGTAATTGAACTGAGGGCTATGGAATTTGTTCAAAATCTATAGCCCACTGCACTTGTGACCTCATTGCCTGGACTTTCAAGATTTTAAGGGTTAATAATTTGACAGTTTCTAACACTACTCCCATGCGTTTTAGATAATTTAACTTTGATATGCATTATTGCAAAAGCTTTTACTACATAAATATGGATGGTGACAGTAAAACACAAAAAATGCTTGTACCTTTACTTAACATCCCCAAAATGATATTTTATGTTGATTAAAATTTTTGTTCATCCATTTTAAATACCTAATTGAAATATCAATTTTTCAATCTATCAAGCATCATTTTTTGTAAATTATGAATCCGATTTTTTTGCTTTGTTATTCATGCCATCATGATGCTGAGTTATAAGTCATGCAACTGTTTTAAAATTCAGTGTTTTATGCTTTGAACATAATGAGCTATAAATCCTGTAACAGGATATTTTCCAAAGGCATGCTTAAAAAAAATTTTTTTGTTTGACAGAACAGAGCTACAAATAACATATAATCTGTTAAAGTGAAGACTGTAATTCTCTGATTTTTAAATAAACTTGTGACCGAAAAGATAGGGCTGGGTAAGGGTAGCTGAATTTTTCAGGGTATGCATTGACCACTATATATTTGCTGCCTTTCAGGGCTCAATTCTGCAAACAGTGAGGTGTAAATGCGATTGATGCTTGTATTGAGCACATTTTTTCCTCAAATACCAGATGCCAAGAGAGGCTTTCATCCTCCCTAACCCAGTGAGTTTACAAGTTGACCATGAACAGTGCTATCTTATCCTGGTTTCAGTCATACTACTCAATCTAGTGAGCAGCACTAGCAGGAGTAAGTGTTAATGCTGGCAGATTGAAGTGATGAATATCCCTTTCTGGTTCACATCCTAGGGCTCAGTTTATACACAGAGAGCTTGCACATTGCTTACAGCCTGTCTGGTTGGGGGTGTTTCTTAGGACAAGCATGGTCTTGTGAGCTCTTATTCTGCAGCCTCATTTGGTCCCTGTTAGGGAGTCCTGGATTTGGGAGGGACCTCGAGGCTCTTGTCCACCCTTGGCATTGGTGAGGGGATGCGTACAGATTTGGCTCTTGACTGAGAGCAGCCATACTTTCAAACTTCAGCTGCAGTGTTATTTCCTAACGTTGATTCTTCACCTTTCAGCTCGCTTCCATCTTCCCTCACAAGGTGGTACTTTAATTTGTGTTGTTAGCACGTTACTGTAAGAAAAGACAGGAGGAGACATGATAGACTCAAGAGTTTAATAGCAAAATATTTATTGGGCTTTCACAGATCCTAACTGGTTGTGTGCTTTTAGGCTTTCCTATAAATATCTGTCTAAGTGAATAAAACCTATTCTTTAAGAAAAAAAGAACTGTGGAATGTAAGAGTGAGGGACCTTCTGTGCACTTTTTAATCAGTTGCAAAATGTGACAGAGCTACCTATTAGAGAAATGTAAAATTTATATTAAAGAAAGGAAACTTACCTGAACTTACTTAAATGGTTTGTCAAGGAGTTGCTTGTGTATGTCACAGAGCTGGTCTGTGTGTGCATGTACAATTCCCAAGGGGCCTGATGTTGCAGAGATTTAATGTTCGGCTTGCTGTGAATTTTGGCATTGTTCCCTTTGGAAAACATGTGTGATTTTTGTGCTTAATTCTTGTTCCTGTCAGCTGCTGGTCTTGGTCTTGCCTGTCACACTGAACCTGATCAAAATCCATAACAAAACTTCTTCTATGTATTGAGTGTTTTGACTAGGTCTCAAAGGGTTGAGCCCCTCTGCTTTCTGGGTTAGCAACCAATTTGATGTAGGTGATTTTTTATCAGTAAGTGCATCTTGATATGCTGAAGTAACATCTGTCACTCACATCTGCTTTGTAGCTTTGTTGCTGTGCTGACATTAATGGCTCAGCCTTTGAACAAGAAACCAGTAAAACAGCTATATCTATGTAGTGTTATATGGGGCAATCCAAACTTTCATGTTATATACGGCTTTCTTGAAGCAGCTTTTTTAAATACTGGAATTTAAATGAAAATATTTACTTGTAGTTTTTAACAAGCCAGCTTCTGTCAAAAGTACACTTTGCACAATAGAATATGTCTGTTTTCCCAGACTACAGTTTAAGATTTATAAAACCTGGTGGCATTGCTCTCTCCTGGGGTACTGTTACAACCTCGTCAAGCTCCTTCTTTAGAAAACTACAGTAGCTGCTATGTTTGCCTGTTAGCGCTGGGAGGCTTAATGAGATGTTACAATTGCTACATTTTATTTAATCAAGAATCCAACCACTTCATAAATTCATAAGCAGTTTCCCTGAAATAGTTGCATAGGATAAGGCCAGTAAGTGTTGCTCATCTTTACAAACCTGTAGCCAAATGCTCTGGCACTGCTTTTTACTTCTTCCCTTTACGGAGGACAAAGTAAATGACTGTCCCACATTTTTCAGTCAGAAAAATTACATGGAAGTTCAGTCTGTGGCTGCAGGTGTGTTGTTACAGTAGAATTTCTGGTTCACTGAGGAAATGTTTGTTTTTCAGGATTCAACCTACAGCCATCAGCTCCTTATTCCAAGTACAGGTTTACCTTTGAAAACCAAAATATATGCAGCTGTAAGAGCAACCAACCTTGATGGCAGGTACCATGAAGGATGTTATTTCTTGTCTTGCTTGCTATTTAGCTCTTGGTGTTCCAAATTTTTCTGATTTAGAAGCAGCTATCTTTCCTCATAGACTTTTATATGTCAAAATATTGGTTGTTGTTTGGTAAACCCTGCCATCAGGTCCTTGATGGTGAATTGAATGCATATCTTGCTGCTGTCCTCATGATAAAAGTTCTCCTGAATAGTAATTTAGATTGTATATTGCTCTTATTTAAGAAAGAGCCTTGATCAAGTGAGAAATCTAGGGCTTTTAAAAGTGGGATGGTTTTGATTTCTAGTCCTATGTGACCATGACTTCTGAGAAGAAGCACACAACCTGTGTTGGTATGGCAGCTGACTTGCATGAATCCAAATTATTTGATTGTCATGGTTTAAGCCGTAAATCACGCAGCCCGTTCTCTCACTCACTCCCCTCTCTTTCTTCCCCCCGCTCCTGGGTGGACGGGGAGGAGAATCAAAATAACGCAACTCCCACAGATTGAGATAAGAACAGTTTAGTAACTAAAGTATAACAGAAGACCACTACTGCTACCACCAATAAGAATAATGACAAGGCAAATACAAGGAAAGAATACAATCGCTCACCACCTATACCCAGCCCGACCGAGCCATGCACCCTCACCCTTCCAGGTCTCTGCTCTCCATTTTTACATCCTGGGCATGATGTGCTGTGGCATGGAATACCTCTTAGGTCAGTTTGGGTCAGGTGTCCTGTCTCTGCTTCCTCCCGGCTTCCCCTCCTCCCTGGCAGAGCCTGAGACTCAGAAAGTTCTTGGTCAGACCAAAACATCACTAAGCAGTAACCGAAACACTGGTGTTATCAGCGCTGTTCCCAGGTCCAAAATCAAAAACACAGCGCTGCACCAGCTACCAAGAAGGAGAAAAATGACTGCTGCTGCTGAACCCACGACATTGATTTATGCAATTCTGCTGCTATACTGTCCTGTTTAACTTTTTAAGTAGTGGGAAGAAACAGGTAATATATTGGGAGCGCAGGACCACTTCTATGTGACCTGTTAAGTACAGCTGCTCAGCTTCAGTGTAACAACCTGATTTATCAGTTTGTATGCTTGCCTTACGGCTCTTAATCTTACCTCATTTGCTCTCCCACCCTACTCTTACATTGCCAGTTCACCTCATCTATCACTTTGCTTCCTGTACAGGTGGAATGTTCTGATGGACTACTGTTACACAACACCATCTGGTAATCCTAGCGATGATCTCCGATATGATCTTTTTTTCAGGTAGGTCCTGTGCACACCCAGTATTGTGTGGGTCTTTTCTTTAAAATACAGTTATAAATCTCTCTAATTGCAGTGCTCCAAACTGCCTGGAAAGTCTAAGCAATAATAGCAGGGAGGACCAAGGGCTACGCTTACAGGTATCATGTCAGAACTTATCTGGTAAATATCTGAACATAAACATAGAAGCAAGTGCAAAGAAGCAATAAGAATTATGAAGGTAGAGAAGCATATATCCAAAATGGCTCTACAAGACATACCATAAACACACAAACTGAATAGCTAACTGGCCTTTATTTTACTAAAGGTACCATTGTGGTGAAGGACAGTGATGTAAAACATCACAGACTCCAGGAAAGCAGTTAGGCAAATGATTAAAGATAAAAAAATGCTCCTGCTTCTACTCCTAGCTATAACATTTTTTTGAATTGGAGCTTTGAAAAACTCTTGGCATATGTCTGATTAAATCTTAGCAGTGACTACTGCTAGAGAGTATTGTGTATGTTTTTTTGTTGCCTGTCTATACTGATTAGCATACCTGATTATTTTCTGCTTCCGGTCTCAGGTTTCTCTGGGCACTCGAATTAAATAGTACCTTGATTATAGCTGTGGTGTTGCAAAATGAAACATATTGTTTTTTGTAGAAATGTATTTCAGCACAAGACTGTGCAGCCTAACAGACAGATTGTGGCTTCCAATGTTTCACGTTAGGTTGCTGTGTTCTTTTCCAAGGAGCTGACGCACTGAACTTATTAAGTTACCTTATTCTCAGTTAAAAGCTTCAAAATGCCAATACAGCTGCTTATCCTAGTTTCAATCTTCTCTACAAAAACTAGCTGTGACAAGGACCCACAGACAACTATAATTGAAAATGGCAAGAGCCAAATGGGCCGGTTTTCCTTTGAGGTATTTCGCTTTGTGAAGCACAAGAACCAGAAGATGTCTACTGTCTTCCTTCACTGCGTGACAAAACTGTGCAGAGCAGATGACTGTCCCTTTCTTGTGCCAGTAAGTTTCAGTGAAGTGAAGCTGCTGTTAATTATCCAGATATAAACTGGGCACACTGGAATTATTCTGCATACAAATGCTATGGAAGTTTGGATGGCACAGAATTAAGGTGACGTATTCTGAAGAATGGTTTTTTGTGTCTGAAGAAATATAAAACTGATGAGCAGGGCAATGAATATTGTCATCCAGACATAGAATAACACTAGTCATGCAAAATGCAGGTTGTTGAACACATGAGAAATGACATGTGTGCATTTTGGTCCTTAATTCATTTGTAAAAGTTAAAAACTGAGATAGATTCAGAGCTACAGCATCTAAAAAATAAAATATCCACAATTACAGTGGATGAACAGAAATATCTTAGAATGGAGCTTATGGAAAACTTAAAACTATAGTAAAGTGCCATTATACCATCAAGGAATATTTTAAAGTTTCTGACATGGGGTGTGGGGGGCAGAGGAATTACATTCCCTATAATCACCACACTCCTTATATTTTGGAAGCTGCTCTTTTGTTGAAGTTCATGAAGTTGTGACAATTAAAAATTATTTCACTTTAGGACTGTCAGGAACAATAAATATGTTTTGGAAACTGAAACATCTGAATAAACATGTAAACAGAATATTCTGTAGTGTCGTCACAATGCAGTATCATTTCCTATTCAATGACTTCCCATTTAGAATTTTAAAATGCTATCAGTTCACTATACTTCTGACATTTTGTGCGTTTATACTTTTATGTTACACTTCAAAATAATTGTTTCTGTTGAGCTGATGTGCTGAGTTTGTCTAAGTCCCTTCACATGACGTTGAAATTAAAGAAATGCTCTTGATTGAAGCATACTTGAATACCTAAGATAAGGGTAGATAAGTTAGGGATGATAAAGGTGGATTCCAGATGACAGAATGCTGGGGATTGTTTTAATATCAGTCATTGCTATTGAGAACTCTATGGAAAATGCGTAAACTTTAACTCGAGAAGCTTGCTGGGATAAGGATTGTAGCATGTTGTCTATTGCTAGTCAAGAAAAACATGTTTGTTGGGAAAAACTCTTTATAAACAAAGCTTTGAGAAGTTAACTATTGACAATTTAATACACTATAGGATGGATCTTGTGCACAGCAGCAATGTAGCTTTGTAAATAGAAGAAAAAAATCAACAGGAAGCGAGACATCTATAAGATACACTTCCAGGGAATATTGTAGCAGTTTTTATTGCAAAGTAATTTAATGCATGCTAAGAAATAAAATCAAAGTTGTAGTATTGCTTATAAAAGAGTTTACATTAAAGCAGGAAGCACAGAGGGGCAATAATTCCATTCCACCCTGAAATTGTGATTATTTTGATTAACTGCTCAGATTTGCAGTAACAGAGAAAGAAGAGATGCCGGTGGGAGGACAACTTGGAGACCTCAGAGCACCTCTGGCAATGCTGTAATCTCTGCTGGCCCCATCATTACAAGGAGTGGTAGGAATGAACAAACTTTTCCTGTAGACAGCAGAAATTCCAGAAAACTGGAGAAATATTTTGCAGTTTAATAGAAATTTTCAGTGACTTAAGGAAAGGGTGGATTCTCCATGAGATTGATGTGTTATTTTTTCCCTTACTGTTGGAGTCCTTGGTAGAAAATTTGAGCCAATATTTGTTTGTCTCTCACATGCTTCCTTTATCGCAGTCAAAGCGCTGTGGGATACTATTATGTGCATAAGGCCATTATAAAAGCCCAAACTCAGTGGGCTGATTACTCTTTTTTTTTTTGGTCAGATTTCACTGCCGATAATGGAATTTAAGGTACTGTGTTCAGTATTGTCCAATTAATTTGGACAGCTAATGAGTATTCACTGTCACTTTCTATTCACTGTCTCTCCCAGCTTCACCTCTGGGTTTTTATCTAAGCGTTGTATAAAATTAATACATGCTTTGCTTTGCTTTCAGCTATAAGGCAGAAATAGGACAAACACATTGTAAATTCTAAACAGAGTGAGCCAAAATCTACTCTTTTAAATCCCGTGACTTCTGTCTTTATTGTCAAAGCGTTGTTTGGTTTAAAAAGGCATCTTTAAATGCAACCTGCAGTCTCTGAAAAGAATTTGAGGCTTCTGTTGACAAAATAATCAAATATTCATAAAAGTTTAAAAAATTATGTTTACAGATATTTATAAGTAGTTGCAGTTAAGCAACTGATTTCAGCAGTGTTAGATTCAGGAAGCTGAGAGAAAGACTGATTTCCATCTGAAATAGTTAGATGGAAATAATTTAAACACTTGAGAAATAAAACCCTTTACACGCAAAGTGCCCACATATGCAAAGAGAACAACAGACCACGCAGAATACGGAACCATCTTAGCAAAAGACCATTTTTAGAACAAATACCCTTTGCTATAAACAACATTTCTGCAATGAAAAAAGTGCGGTTTTTTTCTGCATTATATGTAGTCTCAGTTGTGTTGCTGCTGTCTGATTAGTTGCGGAAAAAGTGAAAAGAACTAACTTCAAAGTTGCATGTATGACTACTTATGTGAAATGAATGACAGATTTGCTCAAACATGTATGCTAGAGAAATGTTGCCTTGGGTGAGGAATGGAAACTAGATAAAGCTTGTTATTTGAGCTACCTTATTAGGTAATTTAGCTTATGATTCAAAGGCTGTGAATTCTATTTTTACAATTTGAAAAAAAAAAGAGGTATTTATCAATTACCTAAAAATTCTGCGTAACTTCAAGCAAAAATCTGTCTGTGGCTCTTTAATTACCCAAAGAAGGGATAAATGATTTAATTGCAACTGTTGAGGATTTTTTTAAATGAAAACATGAATAAGGCTGGAAAAGGAAAATAATGTTTTTTAGGTATCATGTACTTGAGGTATGTGGCTAAAGCTTTTTAGGTTAAACATATTTCTGCATCTCCGTATTATGCTCTTGGAGCATCGCGCTCCTGCTGTTAGAAGGATGATTTGGCGGGAAGAACTCTTTAGAAAGTGGGATTCAGTTCTGAACTCTATCACAAATTTCCTGAGTGGCATTGTGGAAGTCCCTTAATCTGGCTTGCACTTCACTTTTCCTTCTGGAGCAGAAAGAGGGAATTAGTATTTCCTCACATTTTCCCTTCCCATTGTGAAGACAAGCACAAAAAATGTGAGGTTTATGAATACTATAGTCAAGGAAAGAAAAGAGGAAAGGTCATGAGAGAACTTGAACAGGATGATCTGATTTTGAATGAGGAGTGCTGGAATACTCTGATGCAGTGCTGCATAGAGGTGCTTATACTATTTTCAAGGCCAGCTCTGTTCCAACTTTGGTACAGACACATTTGTACAGAGCCCGTCAAAGCTGCTGCACCTGACTCACCATGGTATGTGTGCCAGTGTTAAGTCTGCAGTTGCATGGGCTCTTCATTTCCCTCATAGGCTGTTGCTGCTTCTGTCTAGGGCTGGTGGTACCATGCACATCAGCGTCTGCAGAGGTGCCTCAGGTTAGCCAGGTCTCGACATTATTAGTCGCCCTTTTTTCTGGTAGTAGAGATGCTAATGCAGTTACTTTGATAGGAACTGAATAGTGCTGCTGCAGAAGAGTAATGGTCCTCCTCCTGTGTATCTCTGAACCCTTATTTCTCATATTTTGTTCTTTTCAGAGAAAATGTATTACTGTTTTTAAATCAAAAATAAGTCATTACAGGAGACACAGCAGAAAATGTTTTGGTCTCTGTGTATAAAAACAAAGGGGTACCTACTTGTGAAGGTGCAATCGTGCATCTTTTGGTGGATGTCTCACTTGAACTTTTAAGAGAGCTGCACAAATGTATATCTGAGTTGTGCTTACAAATTGCACAAAAAAGCAGAAATAGTGACAAGAAATGTAATTCTGAGATGGGTAATGGTAAGCAAGTAAATGCTGAAGACAAGATATAGGTGTTTCCCTGAATATGATGTTGCTGTGTAACTATCAAGAGAAAAAGGAGAATGGGGAAAGGGCGTTTCTGTGATCATTTATGATCCCTATTGCATTTTTCCTTGAAAAACTGAGGTTAACCTTTTTTCTACTCAGATCATCACGTAATCTGATTTAACAGTACATATAATATTTTCATTATGATTGTATTTTTATTGAGGAATAAAACAGAACTGGTCACCTTTTCAATTAAGAGGTTCCTGCATCAAGGTGGGGGTTTTGTTTTCTGTTTGCCTCCTTTTTTTTTTTTTTCCCTTTCCAGGGGGGGAGGGATTTTTTTCTTTTTTGTTTGTTTGTGTTTTGCATTTAGTTGGGGTTTTTTTTTGTTTGGGCTTTTTTTTTTTTTTTTCTGGTGGCTGTTTTTTCGGGTTTTTTTCCCCTCCACAGGCTACTAAGTAATTTCACATGGGTGTGTCCACGTTACAAAAAAACCAATTTCATGGTGTTGTCCTTCATCTACCAGAGGCCCTAAAAGCTGTTAGTCAGCGCTGCAAATACAGCTGATGTGTTTTGAAAATAAAGCTAGGGCTCTTTGTCTTTTGTATTGCAAGGAAGGGAGCAGTAGGCAAAGGTATTTGTAAAATATAATGCATCCTGTTTTTGTTTTCTGTAGATGAGACAACAACCAACAATTCACAGCTCGGTAAGTTAACCAGACTTCAAGAAACATAAAAGACGGTTTATGAGTGACACATAACTGAGGAGATGAACCATTTTGATTGAGCTCTAGGTACTTAGCTGGGATGCTTTTCTTCCTGCAATTTTTCTATTTTTCCTTCAGTTAAGAGTCAATAATGACATGCTGTAAAGAAATCAATTGGTTAATCTGGAATGCTAAATTTAATTTGTGTAGGCAGCCCCACTAACATAGGAATTTGTAATTCTTATGATGGAATTGAATTGAAAATCTGCTGCTATGATATATGAGGGTGGAGAACATTGCAACTGCCAGATGGAAAATCAGACAGTAAAATCTCCTCGTGTTATGCAGGAACAGAGCAGCAAACCGGTGCAGTCCAGCTCAGTTTAGCACTCAAGGTCAGAAAAGCTCTGTTTCAACTCCTGTTTTCCTAGAATTTAACCACTCAAAGAGCCTATGGAGAGCTTGTTTGCAACTTGTGTTCTGCTAGGACAATGAAGGAAATAGGCTGTAGGGGATATTAGGTCTTTTAAGTGTTAGGTTGCTTTTCCTGTCGGCACTTGGAGGACTTATTTCAGCCCGTTATTGCTCTCTGCTGGTAATAAGTTGTAGCTGATGACTAAGAAAAGATAGTCAAGGTAACCAGAACATTGGAAAATTCCACTTTTCACTTGTTCATAAGTGGCACAAGCAACCTATCCTGTGTGAACTCCTATACTATTTATTCCTTTCTTCTCTCAACTTAGACCGCTTAAAAGCAGCTATCTTTCTTTCCTGGCATAGAAACAAAGTTCTCCCTATAATGAGCTGCTACATGATGTGTTCCTACCCATGGATATCATTAAAGTAATAAAACCCAAACTTCGTTTGCTGCACACAGCTTGCTGCGTTAATGGCTGCTACCTTTCCTTACCATCATCCTTGATGATGTTGAGGGCAAGTGGATGTTTCCGGGGCAAACAGTCTGGTTTCCCACGGAGAAGATGTGTTGTTTCTTCTCACTCTCCAGCGCTGGTAATTGCAAACACAGTTTTTGGCAAATGCACATTGGTGCTTTGGGTACCACCTACCACTCAAATGTGGGTGTGTTTTTCCCCTCCTGCTGGAAAAGATGGTACAGGCTGAATGTGTGTGTTCCAGCATCCCGGAATTGGTTCATAGCCTGTTGAACTATGCTGAATAGTAAATATGTTACCTTTTCTGAGAATTGATAAATGTGTTTAGAAGCCTTCTGTGAAAGTATACAGATAAACTTAAAGTATCTCAGATATTTGGTGCTAGGTGTGCTTGCTTAGGGTTTATATACACTTTGAATTGAGAAGTGTATACTAATAATCAGGAAAGAAACCCTTTCATTTAATCGATTAGGCCACAAATCCTTACGCCTCTGCCTTGATAGTTCTTGGACACCAGTAGTCTTGTCTTAAATAGCGCAGATCAAGGTCAGTCACTAGCATATCAAGGATTATGTCTTATAGGTATCCTTATTCTCTTTATCCCTTAATATCATGGATATTGAAAGAACTAATAACTATTTTCATCTTTTGCTCATTCTGAAGAACAGTTTAAGTAAGTCCCTTCATTGTAATTATTCTATATATAGGGTGTGGTGATGGAGAGACAGGAGTGTTGGGCACTGCTGAGAGACTGTAACCAGAACTTACCTGTGCCTTTCTGTTCTTGCAGCTCATCCAGATGGCCCTCCTTTCCAGCTGAATTCAATCACCACTGCACTGATTTCAGGCATTGTCATCCTAGGAATCACAAGCATTTTATTTTTTGTATGTTCTGTAATCCTTCTGCACAGAAAGTGGCCCAACCATTCAGTCTTGACTGGCATCCGAAACCCAGTTTTCAACTGAAACTGATGATTTACTTGCACTTTTTCTCTGGGGCTGCCTTTCTTGTCCATGAAATATTATTCCATTCAAACATAATAGCAAGGCAATACTCCAGCCTGTATCCAGCTTCTATTCCAGCTATTCTGTTTTTTTGTGTTGCTAGATGATGTTGTGTAGCTAAGCAGCAGTGATATTGGCAACAATCCTAGAAAATTATGAGAATCTCAATTGTGTTTGTAATCAGACTGTATAACATCATGCCCATGGGTGTGCTGACAATAAAGCTTGTGTCTCCAGCTTCCCAGTGAGTTCTCAAAGCTGCAAATTCTCAAGGCGAGAACCTTTCCAAGCATGCCATGCTTGCACTAAACCTGACACATTCAGAAACATTCTTAAGTCCATGCACACCTCCTAAAAGGATAACTTTTATTTTATCATGGTATTTTTCAGAGAATTGAAAACACCTGTGTCTCAAGAGGACTTCGTTTTATTTTATCTTGTCTAAAAACACCTTGAGAGAGACTTAGAATAAGTGATTTTTGCTTATCGTTCATTTAAAAATGTTTTCTTAGGTGCATCTTCCACTGAACTGTGATGATATCATGTGAAGGGCATAACTTGGTTGAGTATCTTTAAGTCACATAGTTTGAGGCAAACTGCAGTTGGTCCCAGGGAACAGTGCTGCAGTTCTTGAGGTGGAAAAATCTTTTGCCAGCAAAATTGTTGAGTGAGAATCAGTGAGGACTTTAAATGATGTTTAGCAGCAAGTTTATTCTGCACAGAACTGCCACATCTACAGCCTTCAGTTAAATTCTAACCTCAGGAACTGCTCCAAGGGAAAAGTATTCCTTTCCCCACCAACTCCTTGAGCAGGCAGGCTGATACAAGCAAGTAATGCCTGAACTTTCCTCATACATAGTTATTTTTTGAACACAAGTTGGCAGATGCGAAAAGTCTTAATAATATCCTAATTTGTAAGGGCCATTTTTGCCCCATGAGCTGTGCATTTTTTGGATAAGGCTTTGCTTTCTACATGTTGACTTGTAAATCAGTGCTTATTTCTTTAGCAGATTTCCTGCATAGATTTGACTTCACTGCATGGATGAGGGGGAGAGGGCAACTAGAGGGGGATAACAAGTCACAAGCAGTACTGTGCTATTGACTGTAGTTAATCTGATAAATATCACACTTAACTGAAATGAGTGTGAGGGACCAGGTGCCCTCAAACAGGAACACAGGGCAGTCAGTTCTAAGTAGAATAGACAAAAAATGCTGTTATTAGAGGCCACTGCAGGCACAACATATATTAAGCTGGAATGTCTAGATCATTGGGATTTTGGAAACACATAGAGCAATTAAATATCATTTTTCATGTACTGTAGATTTGTGCTTAGGAACACCTCATTGATATTTATCAGCATACTGTGTTAACCATATATGTGATTTCATTGATGTGATGCTACTGGCTATCGATCAGGGATTTTGTCTCTCCAGGCTAAAGACAAATGCAATGTTCTCAATTTCCTATGATCCTGCAAATGTTGTTGTTCACAAAGTCCACTGTGCTCTGGTATTCCTTATGACCAATACTGTGCCTGTTTTCCTCCAGTCTTAATACCTCAGACACATTTTTGCACTTCGGGGGTTAGATCTGATGACATATAAAACGTGATTAATAAAATTATTTGAAACATTTCAGAACAAATGCATTTTCTGAACTGTTTTCCTCCCTGTTAAATTTTTACAGTTGTGTGTATGTGCTTTCAGTGACCGCATTCTACAAAGATGAAAACTGGACATGAGTATTTAACTCAGTTTGGTAAGAGCTTTCAATATATAGGAAAAATCAATGTGGCCTTTAAAGTAGATCAATAAACTCTGGAGATTTATATCCCAGTCTGGAGATAAATAAATTCAGATAATCTATTTTAATTTACTTGTAAAAACAATCACAGAAATTCCATTAATGTAATTAATATTTCATAACCAGGAGCTGTAGCTGTAAGCTTCCAGCGATGGAGATAGTCATTATCATCCTTAGTAAGTTGTTCCATCAGTTAATTACTGCCTTCAGTACTTTTAAAAAGGCTATTTCTGGTTTGAATGTGCCCAGCTTAACTTGCTAGCCATTAGAGACTGTTGTGTCTTTTTCTGCTTAGAGTGAAGACCACGTTTTTTTCTAACACAAATATCTTAATTTGGTTAGGATCACGGGGAAAAAAAAAGTGAACGGTATTGTAAGCTCCACACTCACAGCCCCCCTCCAATTCCTGCAAACCAAACAAAACCCGAACAAAACAACTAACTAAGTGGGGGGGCATGGAGAGGGACAACCCCCAAAACCACCACAAAAACCAAAACCTTCAAAAAATGTCAAAACAGAAGGTGCTCATATTGTGTCATACTTGTTTTAATTTCTGTTTCTGGCAACTTGCTTATACAGAGAAAAGAAATTTATAGTAATTAGCAACGACTTGGCCAAAATTGTTGAGGCATGGGTAGCCCATTAAAATAGCATACTTGTTACCCAATAATGTAATACGTAAAATATTTTTCTTATCTTAGTTCAAATTTCTTTTGTGAAGAACCAGGTGATCTTTGTGTAGCTTTTCCTCACATGAAAATTATTGTGTGAAAGTGAGATCCCACATCAGTAGTGTTAGTGAGCAGAGTTCCCAGTCATCTGTAGGAGTAGTTACTAAGCTTGCTACGGACTGCATGTTTTTTCTACATCATTCATTAAATGAGATAAATACCTGTTCCTCCTTTGTAAAGCACTATGGAGTGTCACAAGTGGAAAATGGTATCTGAAAATGATCTTGTTCATTTGCCCATCTGACCTGGGAATGCTTTATGAATGGTTTTTGGGGGAGGTGAAAACTTGAGCCAGATTGCCGAAATATTTCTAGCAAGGAGAGGACTGATTGTAATAACTGCCCTATCTTGGTTTGTTTAAAAGAAGTATGCAGGTACATGTGGAGGCCATAAGCTGTGATCTCACAAGAAACAGGTTGGTCAAAATTTGGTTGAATGTGCATGAAGATTGCACCATTCTCTGACGGGCAGGATGCTAGGTTGAGAGGGAAGGGGGAATGGATGGAAAACATAAACTGCATGCAGTGGCCATGGGCTTCTTGCGCTCGAGATACCAAGGTTTAAATGGAGTAGTGAATTAAAAACACTTTGGATGAAGGAAGTCTGGACAGATAATGGGGGTCTTAGAGTTGGTGAGTGAAATAGAATTACTAGAAGAACCGTGGTTCTGCTAGTATCACTTCTATGAGGGGTGTCCATTACATGTGTTTAAATGTCCTTTTTGTACAGAGTTCAGGTTTCTGTAACACAGTGCACTGAAGTGTTCTTAGGTCTGTGACACAGATCGGGGGGCAGAACAGAAAGAAATGGAGTGAGACTTTAAGCTAGGTCTAAACCCAGTAGAACTTAATAAATCTACAAGGAGGTGAAAATACATCCTGAGTTCCTGTCTTTGGAAAAAATAAATGACATGTCCAACTGGATCTGTGTATGCCAGAGCTTGGGATAAAGTCAAATGATATTTGAGAATCAGGCTTTGTCAAAGGAAGCTGGAAGTAAATCACACTTTCTACTTCATTTGGCAGGCATGTTGCCTTACTCTTTATCTCTTAGGATCCACGAACACGGCAGAAGCGGCACCCTTGCCCTGTTAAGCTATTAATCCCTTCATCTGGAGGAGACATTGGCAGGAGTGTTATCATAAACTAGGAAATGTTCCAAGTGTGGTAATTTTATCCTTCCTCAGGTATTATTTCAGCGCCACTTGGACCTTTCCTATGCCTTTCAGGAGAAAAGAATTAAGGAGGGAGGTGGAAGAGATAGCAGAGGGTTGCTTTGCACAGTCATCTGTGCCTGGTCTGTTTGATACACCTGGCTTCTTCAGGATTGTATCATTGCCCTTTGCCATAATGTCTCTTTTGAAAAGATTTTATGAATCTTGTGTTATTTGCTAATAAATTAACTTTTTCCTAGTCTTTAAAAGAATGCTTGTGTAATTAGGAGGCACATGCTTGAGACTGAAATTGAAAAACGTAAGGCAGAGAAGTTGTTCAAGTGACTTGACCCTTGAGAAAAAGGTATGCAATTACAGTTGGCAGATGGAGGAGGGTTAATGGCCAGCCAAATTTCAAATGCTGATACTACATTTATAATAGCTGCTTTTGGACTTCATGGTCTAGTCTGAAAAGTACTTTGTGCTAAAGCAGGATCCACCAGTCCGTGTAACCAAAAAATACCACTGAGCAATAGCTCCGATGTTTTTTCAAGTTCACTTGCAATCCCCTGCTAAAAGGGGAAATCTTCAGTGCTTTGTAATGGTAAGATGGTGGTTGTTATAGGCATACAATATCCTAGCCTGAGCAGGCCTAACATTCTCTATTCGCTATTTCAGGCATTTCATTCTCTGTATAGAACTGGCTTTTTTTTGTTTAGACTCGCCTCAGAGGTGGGTTTATCTAACTTGCTTGTTTTGCATTAACTAAATAAAGTGAAAAAAAAAAAAAAAAGGCTTACTTCAGTAGGTTTTCAATCCCTTTCCCTGGGCTGCAAAATGATACTGGAGAGGCCCTGTGTTCCTGCCAGCATTTCACGATATTTCCCATCAAGATGTAGTGGCTGAATGATATTCATTAGAAGTACTGTTCAGAGTGGATGAGGCAATATCTGTACTTGTGATAGTTTTCCCATCAGTGCTTTAATCCCTTGTCCAATGATTCAAGATGAGGTCTGCCTCTATTCAGTCAACTTCATTATTGTTAGCAAATGGTAACATCTATCTGCTCAGAAACTGTTTTGAGGAATAGGCAGAGTTTGTGTTTTCTTTTGGGGTTTTTATTTTGTTTGGTTTCAGTGGGCTTTTTTCAGGGGTTTTTTTTAGTTATTTTTACCTTATGAAAGGGAATTAGTGAACTGGATTGATCACTGTGACCACAGCTTACTTTATACAGCCGATAGCCCTGACTTTTTTCCTGTCCGGATGACAGTGAATAAAAATAATGATTCTGTTAATTCAAATACCAATTGCAAATGAATGTAAGGGCAAAAGTTCAGTGTGAGATCTGTACTGGATGAATCACTTGATGCATATGAAAGTTCATGTTCACGCGGTGTGTATTCTGCACATGCTTGCCTTGATTCTGAAGCCAGTGACTTGTCAGGGGTAAGTTCTTGTGTGTTCTCTCACTTGCAGGAGTCAAACCCTGCTTCTGGATGTCAGGGGGTGCGCCGCTGAGTCACTGCTGTGTAATGGAGTAATGCCTGCAGGGCTTCCCTCTCTCCTTCAAGCACAGACCAGTGGGTTTGCACATAATTATCTCAGTACTGTAACTAGAATGTCTGGAGCCATGAAATGGGTGGCCAGGAGAGCTGTTCCCAGTCAGCCTCATTGTTGGCTCATGGTGACTCCCAGGCTGTGGATCTGACTGTGGTAGAAGCCTGCGCATGCTTTGTAACTTGACAAAGCAACAGTATAACCTTGGCAATGCTTTTGCTTTTTTTTTTTTATATTGCTGCATGCTGATAATGCTGAATAGGTGGTTGTACTACATGTGAACTCCACACAGACTTGCTTTGGTGTGAACAATCATTCAATACGCTATCAGAAGTGTACGAGTTAGTGGGAAATCACCAAGTAACCCTCTCTCTGGGTAATTTGCTTCCACAAAAAAAAGGCAGAGCAGCAAGGGAAGGAAGAGGTGTCAGTGCTAAGGGGACTGGTCAGTGGCAGCTCCTGCAGAAGGAGCTGTCTCGATGACAGATTGCAAGGAAGTGACATAGCCTTATGACCTGTCTGCAGTACGTGGCTTAGGGTTTCAAGTTCAAGGGTTAGTGAATGTGTTATCTAGCAGGAATTAAGTTTTATGGTATCTATAGGGCAATCGAATGTCTGTTATAAGCCTGATGCACTCCAGGGCAGTTAGTGCATAATGTAGCCTCTAAAATAAACTTGGAAGGACTATGTCATCCTAGGAACATCTCCTTTGATAAGAGAGCCACAAAACCTGCAACTCCGGACTTACTGGTGCTGCATGCCAAGGGGAGCACGGAACTCCACCAACGTTCCTCCTCAACACGATTCTCATCTGGGACACATTCTGCTGGAGAACATCAGCCTCAGCTCCAAGATCCCATGCAACTGAGTGATAAGCTTAGTGTTCAGGGTAAGGTTCAGAGAGCCATGAAGCTGACAGCTGCAGGGATACTTCTGCAGCCAAAGGCAGGCCAAAGTGAGCCCAGCACTGCACCAACATTGATCCTTTGACAACTTTCTCATCTGGGAAACCCGTTCAGCTGGAGGATGTCAGCCTAAGATCCATGTTGACAATCAAATTAGGCTTAGGGTTGCCATTCAGAGAGCCAGAAAGCCCACAGCTCCTGGGGCTGGAAAAAGGCATGCCAGGGGGAGCATGGCACTCTACCAACATTGCTCCTTCAAAACTTTTATCATCTATGCCAGTCTTTCAGGTGGAGGATGTCAGCCTCAGATCCATGATACCATGCAAATTAAGTTTAGGGTTAGAGTTCAGAGAGCCGCAAAACCTACAGCTCCTGGGATACCAGAGCTGAAGAAGGCATGACAATGGGAGTGTGACACTGCACCAGCATTGCACTTTGAACTCTTTTCTCATCTGAAACACCCATTTGGCTGGAAGACACTTGTCTCAGGGTCAAAATGATATGCAAATTAGAGTTAGGGTTCAGGTTAGCATGCAGAGAGCCACAAAACTTACAGCTCCCAGGATTCTAGGTCTGAGAAATGCATGCCAAAGGGTGCATAGCCCTGCACCATCATAGCTCCTTCAACATCTTCCTCATCTGGGACACCCATTTGGCTCGAGGATGACAGCCTCAGCACTGTACCACCAGAGAAATTTGGCTTAGGGCTGGGGAAGCTTTAGGAGAGCTGCAGAGCCAACAGCTCATACAGCACAATGGCTGAAAAAGGCATGCCAGGTGCAGTACGGCACTGCAAAGACATTAATAATTTTTTCAAAATTTTTGTCATCTGGGACACCCATTAGGCTAGAAGATGTCATCCTCAGATGCACGATGGCCTGCAAATTAGGGTCAGGGGTATGGTTACCATTCAGAAAGTCACAAACCCTGCAGCTTCCGGGATACTAGAAGTGAGAAAGGCATGACAAGGGAAGCACGGCACTGCAATAACTTTGTTCCTCAATGCCTTTCTCATCTGAGAAACCTGTTCAACTGGACGATGTCAGACTCAGATCCACGATGCCATTCAAATTAGGATTAGGGTCAGTTTTCAGAAAACCACAAAACTTATGGATTCCGAGATGCTAGAGCTGAAAAACACATGCTAAGGGGAGCACGGCACTACATAACATTGTGCCTTCAACACTTTTCTCATACAGGACACCATTTTGGTTGGATGACATCAGCCTCAGCTTTGCAATGCCTTGGAAAATACGGTTAACTTTACGGAGAGGGTTAAGTTTGAGAAAGCCACACCTCCTGGGACACTAGGGATGAAAAAGACATGCCTAGCAGAGAATGGTAGTCCACCAAAATTTCTTCTTCAACTCTTTCTCATGTGGAACATCCATTCTCCTCAAGGATGTCAGCATCTTATACAAGGTGTTACAACAATTAGAGTTAAGGTTAACGTTCATGTTCAGAGAGCCACAACACTAGGTGAGTTACGCATTAAGAGAGGCCTCTTGAGAAAAGAAAGAAAGAAGGAAGGCAGGAAGGGAGAAAGGAAGGAAGGCAGGAAGGGAGAAAGGAAGGAAGGAAGGGGAGTGTCTCATCCTGTGTTGATCTGCTGCTGCAGGGCAGCACCATTCTGTCTCCCTTGCTGCCTATCTGCAAGAGAATTCGATGAGAGAGCCTGCATGATAGAGACTCTCGTTCCCACTTCCCAAATGTCTGAGCTCATGCAGTTGTGTTCCCCTGCCTGCCCCAGGCAGGGCTCAGCCACTCAACAAAGCTAACACCTACTCCCAGAACTGGCTGTGGAGAGGGCTGCCCAACCGCAGCCCACCACCACTGCCGTTGGGAGTCTGTGGGGCATAGCATGTGGGACTTAGGTTGCTCACTCCTGCACCTTTCGTCTGCGTGTCAGCAGCTCCCAATGTCTGGAAGATGTTCAGGTGGTGTTCTTTAGCCGGATGTTGTCGCTCCCCAGCAGAAGTAACCTGTTTTTCTTCCACCACTATGAGTCTGCTTTCCCTTTCAGGATGTTTCAAAACAGTTTGGCATTGTGTCCTGCCTTCACTGATGAGTTGACCACAATTTTGGGCTTGGAAAGAAGTTCTAGGAGAGATGGACTGTCATCATTCCAATGCACAGTTCCCCAGCTCCCAGACCCAGAGCACGTTCAAGCTGGGGCACCTTCACCTAGAGTAGGTTGCTCCAAACCACTTCCAACCTGTCCTAGAAAATTGCTACGGATGGGGCTGCAGCAGCTTCTCTGGGCATCTTGTGCAGGTGTCTCTCCACCCTCACAGGGAAGAGTTTTCTCCTGCCATCTCATCTCTCTCTCCGCATTCTGTCAGATTAAAGCTGTTTCCTCTTCTCCTATCACTACACACTGTTTAAAAGAATCCCTCTCCAGCCCTCTTGTAGATATCCCGCTAGGTGCTGGAAGGCAAACTCATTGTCTAAATCATTGTCTGAATTATAATTTACATCATCTTTAAATCATTGTGAAATCACTGTTGAAATAAAATCCAGTTTTGTTTAATGACCACTAGATTCCATTTTGATTTTAATTCAATCACTGATGAATTAACATTGGTAATTAATAAAGCACTTTTTGTTATCCCCACAATGATGACTTCACTGAGCCATTACCCTGTGAAGCACAACGAGGCGCAGCTCAAGGCCATTTCCCTTCAGGCGAGCAGCAGATTCAGCAAGTGCTCTGATTCCCCACTGAGGGCCACAGCAAAGGGAGGAAGCCGAGTTCATTCTTGCTGGATGGTAACAGAGCTGAAGAGAAGGTTCCCAAGAGCAGGACAGCTCCTGGCCCTGGGACTATAACAGCTCCGGGTCCAGCTTGCTCTGGACACCTTGTTTATCCGGCCTTCCCAAAAAAAAGAAAAACATTCAATTAAAAGAAAAGTTTGCTATTTGGAAGAAAACTGGATGTTAAAGCTTCTTTAGGTCAACTCTTTCTCAACACACATAAGCATATCATGCTTTGTTTGTCCTCTCTGCAAAAACCGAAAATAAAAACCTCTCTGCTACTGTAATGTAAAAGGAAGCCCTGGTGTTTTTAACTTATGTTCCATAACTATTTGATAATCCAGACCACCCAAAAAGTACAAAGTCTACCAGAATTCTAGAGAGTACTAATGGGAAATACAGTTTTCTTAAAAAGAATATCTCTGAGGTGCAGACAATTCCAAATTCACCTTACTTTTTCTGCAGTCTTTCTGAGAGAGACAGGTTTCTTTGAAATGCTAGAAAAACTCTTAAAGTTTTTCGCCAGAAAGTTGCGATGATAAACAATATGGATTTTAGTATCTACACTTATGGCTGTTTTGAAATAAGTTGATGAACTCTAGTCCAGTTTGGAGCAACAAAGGAGCTAAATAACATGGAGCAAGCTAGTGGGCATCCTTCCACAGATGCATGAGACACGTCTAACAATATGTCATGGTTTAAGCCTCTCATGCAGTCTCTCTCTCACTTCCCCCTCTTTCTTCCCCCCACTCCCGGGCGGATGGGAAGGAGAATCGAAAAGAATGCAACTCCCGCAGGTTGAGATAAGAACAGTTTAGTAACTAAAGTATAACACAAACCACTACTGCTACCATCAATAAGAATAATGACAAGGCAAATATAAGGAAAGAATACAAATGCTCACCACTATACCCAGCCCAACCAAGCCGTGCACCCCCACCCTTCCAGGCCTTTTCTCTCCGTTTTTACATCCTGGGCATGACGTGCTGGGCATGGAATACCTCTTTGGTCAGTTTGGGTCAGGTGTCCTGTCTCTGCTTCCTCCTGGCTTCCCCTCCTCCCTGGCAGAGCATGAGGCTCAGAAAGTCCTTGGTTAGACCAAAACATTACCAAGCAGTAACTGAAACACTGGTGTTATCAGTGCTGTTCCCAGGCGAAAAGTCAAAACCACAGCACTGCACCAACCACCAAGAAGCAGAAAAATGACTGCTACTGCTTGTCCTGGGTTGAGCCCCCAGCAGTTGCCCAGCTCAGCAAGCAGCATGGCCAGAGACAAGGCAGGAGAGGCAGATGGCAACTCGAAAAGCAGGTCTCCTCCCCTGGCAGCAGACAAGGTTGCAGAGCCTGCAGCTTGCTCCCTGGCTGGAGATCCCTGGGATGAGTGGCACCTCAGGACTCTCCCCACGGCAGTGCCAGTGGATGCAAAAGTGTCGTCTTCTGCCTTGTGTGCCTCCCCATGGAAGAGGCTGGCACAGCATCCATAGAGATGGGCTGTACTCAGTTCACCAAGCCCCAGAAAAAGCCCTCCTTGGCCTGGGGGCTTGCAGGCTCTTGCTGAGAGACTGGTCAGTCACTTGCCTCCAGCTCAGATTCCACCACAGGCACCGATGTCCTCCCGCTCTGCCTTGCTTGCTGGGGATGGTGCTGCATGATCAGGAGGTGCCACCGTGCTTCCTCCTCACACTGCCAGCAGTGACCTGTGCTCTGCCCCTGCAGGGCTGCTGCAGGGCTCCCAGAACCTGCCACCACCATTGCCCCATTCTGCAATCCCTGGCAGGCTTCTGCAAGCATTGCCAGAGCCCTCTTGGCATTTGCACTGGCTTTACCAGTCCTCCGGGCCCCTGGTTCTCCTTCAGAAGCCCACTAGGCATTGTGGAAGGTGGCAGGGCCTGGCAGGTTCTGATAGAACCATAGCAGCCTCTGCATTCTGCAAGACAGCATGGACCCTGGTGTGCCCACAGAACCTGGGTGTGCATTCTAGAAAGAGGTAGGAGACCTGGCAGCCTCCAGCAATGCCGGTGACAGCACATCGGGGCTGCTGGGAGGCAGCAAAGACCCTGGTGGGCTCTGGCAATGCCCACAGAAGTGTTTCCACCAGCAGTCTTGGAAGGATACTCAACATTTCCAGAATATGGCAGGGCCCTGGCAGTCTGCAACAACACCAGCAGAAGCCCTTCAGGCATTCCAGATGTAGGCAGGGGCCTTAGCGGGCTCTGGCAAGGCTGTGGAATTCCACTGGGCATTCCAGAATGCAGCAGGTGCTCTGGAACTGTGCTAAAGCCCACAGGAGCCCTTCTAGAGCCTCCCAGCATTCTGGAAGGTGGCAAAAGCCCTGGTGGGTCTCGGAAGCCCTCCACATATTCCAGGGGGCACCAGGGCCCATGGTGACTAGGAAGACCCCTGGGCAGTCTGGAAGCCACAGGTGAACGCAGCAAAGGTCCTGGTGGGCTTTGACAATGCCAGCAGAAACCCACTGAACATTCTACAGTGCTGAGCTGCCCTGGGAGCTTCCGCCAACATCCGTGGGAGCCACCCTACATTCCCCTGTCCAGGACACAATGCCCAGCTCTGAAGCCCTCTTTTCAGCAGGCTGCCTAGGCAAAGGCCCTCTCCATTATTCTCCAGTCCTTACTCTTTGTTCATTCAGAGTCCTCTCCCCTAAGCTGCTGATTTGAGCTTCAGGGAGTAAAGGCTTAAAAGTCTTACGATGGTCTAATTGTGTCCTTAGTCAACTCTTTTAGCATGTCACAACTACCTCTTTGTACCTACCTGTCTCTCTAAAACATTTCTCATGAGATTATCCCTGTGTAGGAGCGTGACTCCATGAGGCACTGCTTGTACCAGGCACGTGTACTAGAGTGTATTTTACTGTATAAGACACTTTGTCATGCTTTCCTTTGCTTTGCTTGCCCAGAGGAACAATCCTGCTGCGACAACAGACACTGCAGCCACTCCAGTCCCAGTGACAGCACTGTGGCCACTCCAAACCCAGTGACAGACACTGCAGCCACTCCAGCCCTGGTGACAGACACTGCAGCTAAACTAAGGAACAATAGCAGTTGCCCCTAGAAGGAAGGGGAAAGGCAGACAAGAACCACAAAGAGCATCTCGTGCAGTGAAGACAGAAGAAGACCCAATGCGTACACTAGAGGGGACACCATCTGAACAACAGTTATTACTACAGGAATCAGAGGAAGAGGAAGAACAAAAGGTAACTTCTCAATCGGGTGATAAAACATAATTGGTGTGTTATCAGCACTGTTCTCAGCCTAAAGTCAAAAACACAGCACTGCACCAGCTACTAAGAAGGAGAAAAATAGCTGCTACTGCTTGTCCTGGGTTGAGCAGTAGCAGTCATTTTTTCTCCTTCTTAATAGCTGGTGCAGTGCTGTGTTTTTTACTTTCTGCCTGGGAACAGTGCTGATAACACCGATGTTTTTAGCTACTGCTTAGTAATGTTTAGTCTGACCAAGGACTTTCTGAGCCTCATGCTCTGCCAGGGAGAAGGGGAAGCCATGAGGAAGCAAAGACAGGGCACCTGACCCAAACTAGTCAAAGAGGTATACCATGCCACAGCATGTCATGCCCAGGATGTAAAAATGAGGGGCAGGAACCCAGAAGAGTTAGTTCACGGCTTGGTTGTTGGGTGGTGAGCAGTTGTATTCTCTTCCCTTGTATTTCCCTTGTCATTATTATTACTGGTGGTAGCAGTAGTGGTTTGTGTTATACCTTAGTTACTGGACTGTTCTTATCTCAACCCGTGGGAGTTACATTCTTTCTATTCTCCTCCCCATCCCTCTGGGAGCGGGGGCAGGAAGGGGAGGGGAAACTCCAGAGACTGTGTGGCTTTTCTGAGTTACAGCTGGGCTTAAATCACGACACTGCTAAACCGAGGACAGCCAGGCAGCAGTAAGAGCCTGCCTGCCTGAGAAGCTAAGTATCCTGAAAATAAGCCATCACCAAGCCCTCCAGCACAGCATCTTGCCTGCTAGGCCTGGGCTGGCCAATTCCAACTGACTCTGGGCATGTCTGAGCTAGTTTTATTTTGCGAAGCCAACACATGAGGAGTTACAGCATGCTGATGCCTTTGTTTTGAAGTAAAAACTTCAGCTTTACTCCCAAAAGTAAATGATCTCATTTATAAAGATGCTTTTACTTACACAGATCCCTTATCATGAGATTTATACTCCAGTTGTAGTATTTACACACAATACTAAGTTTCTCCTATGCAGCAGTATGCAGGTCAGGGTCAGTGATCCGCTAACTACTGGGCACTGTTTTATCGGTAGCTCCTGTGACATCCTGCACCTCAACAGTAATTTGCAGTCTCCCTAGTCCTGCAGGAGGGAATCCACACCACCACTTCCCCAAAAAGATGGACATTCCTGGCTGCAGCAAGCTACAGCTCTCCATGAGGACAGAAAATGTTTGGGGAAAAAAAAAAAACACGAGTGACTGAAAATGAGTCCCCAGTTGCTAGCAACGTCTGAAGATGCTGCTGACACCAAGATCTACAACTGATTTCTGCAAATGCGAGCAACAAAAATGCAACCAACCCTGAATTGCCAGTTTCAATTCCAGACCTAAATCCTTCCTACATATCATCCTCTCAACTCTCTCACACTGTATTTAACAAAGTCAAAGTCATATATGTACTACTTAGAGAATGCAGCTTCACTTACATGATATGCTGTTCTGTCATGTTTTGTTGTTTGTAATAACTGTAGAACCACAGAATGGTTTGGGTTAGAAGAGATCATCTAGTTCCAACACCCCTGCCACGGGCAGGGACACCTTCCACTAGACCAGTTTGCTCAAAGCCCTGTCCACCCTGGCCTTGAACAGTTCCAGGAATGGGACAGCCACGACTTCTCTGGGCAACCTGTGCCAGTATCTCACCACTCTCATAAAAAAAAAAAATAACAAACCCAAACCAAACCTTTTTCTAATCTAAACACAACTTCTTTCAGTTTAAAACCATTGCACCCTGTCCTGCCACCATCTGCCCTGGTAAGAAGTCCCTCTCCATGTTTCTTCTAAATCTTCAAGGGCTGAGATAAGGTCTCCCCAGAGCCTTCTTTTCTCCAGGCTGAACAAGGACAACTCTCTCAGCCTGTCTTCATAGCACAGGTGCTGCAGCCCCCAATCATCTTTGTGACCCTCCTGACTTGCTCAAGGAGTTTGATGTCGCTCTTGGACCCCAGAGCTGAATGTGGTACTCCAGGTGAGATTTCACCAGAGCAGAGTGGGAGAATCACCTCCCTCCACTTACTGGTCACGGTCTTTTAGATTCAAACCCAGCTGTGGTTGGCCCTCCGGGCTATAAATTCACATTGGGGTTCATGTCCAATTTTTCACCTACCAGTACCCGCAAGTCCTTCTCTGCAGGGCCAGAGAGAAAAACACCTCAACAGAATGGACCTGCTCCTGCTCCACATGGGAGTTATTTTACATCAGTGTTTTTCAACCCGCACACCAGATGAACCCATTCATGAGGTCAGGCCTCTGAACTGGCCAGCAGGGGATCTCAGTTTGTGAAGTGATGGGGAAGAAGGATGGCCACATGGCCTCTAAGGCCATGCTGCACCCCTTGCATGTCCACACCTCACTACTATCAAACATTTCAAAAGGGAAAACTGCATTAAACCATGCTCCTGCTCCCACACCTGGGAGCAGAGTGCTCCTTACCCCCAGCCAGACTCACAGTCGCTCTGCTGTCAGACGCACCCAGCCAGCGGCATTGGCCATTCTCCGCGGCTGCCAGGACAGGGTGCATAGAGCCCCTGTAAAACTTTCAGAGCCCCCGGTGTGTCAGCCATGGCTCCACCTGGCCCACCGCTGCCACAGTGCGCATTGCACCCACGAACACTTTTTCCCTCGTCACAGAGGAGCACCGGCCCTGGCAGGACAGTTCGTTCCTCCCGCCACCATCAACCCCCCTTTCCCACAGGCCTCACTTACCGCGGCATGCACGTGGGAGAGGCAGCCAAAGGAAATGGCGGCAGACACAGAGTGGAAGTGTTGCTACCATGTGAGACGGCATTTCCAGGTGACAGTGGGAGCACCTGGCTGTGGTGGTGGAGGGGCTGTGGCTCGCCATGAGAGAGCCGGGAGTGAGAGTCTTCTTGATCAATTCCTTCGGAGTGCCCTCAGTTTTCCCTGGCCCAGAGGCAGCTTTAAATGTGGAAGAGGTGCCATGCTGCTGCCCATGGTGCACAGCTGCAGCAGGGGAAACACGTTGGCACGTCTTGTGGAGGGTGTGGGAAGCGGTGGCTCAGAGGATGTAGAGCAGGAAGGTGTTTGCCAGTATTGGGCAGTAACGGAGGCCCGTGTTTCGTTTCTTTTAACCTCATGCAGTGGTGAGATTGTGATGTTATCACTTCCAACCTGTAAAGTTTTAAAGCAATCGCAAGTTGAAAACAATCTGTCCAAGAAATTTTTCTTTTTTGTCTACCCAAGTTTATTGGCCACTATGTGCAAGAGAGAAGCACTCTTTTTTTTTGGATTACTTTTTTCCAATAGAAAATTACACAACAGTGTCTCTACTAAATTTGGCGATAACACAGATTAGATAGGAGATACAACATAAAACCTTGTGGTTATTTGTATAAAATTTTACTTCATGCAGACAAAAGCTCCTGTTTTTTAGCTGCATGATTATTTCCTCAACCAAAATCTTGTTCCAGAGCCTGACTGAGGCTTCTACAAAGAAAACTTTAGAATCCTCACTGAGCACGTGAAAACTTCCAGAAATGTTTTTAGTTACATTTATTAAAGATGTATATTGATTGTTAAATTTACATGGGCTGAAAGACATCAGGAATATTGGTAGGCTTTCCTAAAGTTTTGATCTTGTATACTGACAACTTGAAGCATACAAAGCAGAAATACAGCATACAAAATGCACCATGGAAAGGTGCATTTTGGAAAACTCAGCAGCCTTACGTTGCATGGCTAGTGTAAGTAGAAAGTTAGATGGGGGCATAAGTTAGTTACTAGATGGACCTTCTGATTACGGCTAAAAGAGGGGGCCATGTTCTATCAACCCCTTATGGAAGGAAATAATGGAACCTTTCACTACAAAATACCGGTTCAAATTCCTTCCTTTATAGGAAATGGGTTTGCAGTTGTTCCCCCTTTGTGGTGTGATTGTTACTCACAGCAGTAACTCCTGCTTCCTGGCACTAGGTAGATCTTTTGGAACAAACGTTACATGATTCCAATTGGTTCCATGTTCCTGGAGGCAGTCAGCAAACTCCTATGTGCTGAATAGAGATATCAGCAAAATATAATAAACAGAAGAAGTGGATGGAAGAGACAAAAAACAAACACTGCTCATCCTGTTCAGCCCTTATTCCTTTACCACCTGGACCACTTTGGTCACCAGCTGACCTGAAATACAGGTTAATAAGCATGAGGGTGGGTTACCAGGAAAGAGATTTTGCCAGTGATGACCCTAAAGTCATCGTAATTGCACAAATGTGTACAAATTAGATAGCAAAATTTCTCAAAGCATTTTTCTTTCATTGGGCTGTGACTTCCAAAGAGGACATTCCCTACTGTATAATTCTGACTCAGTTCATCACAATGTCATTCAACATTTAGGAAACTTTGCAAAGTTTATTAAATTGTGACTATTTTAGTGTAAAGACTGCAATATATGGGGTATTCAAAGGTATACCTTTTTGTAGCTCTCTGAAAAACAGGTTGCTGGCATGAAATTCTGCTTCGTTCTTCCATGAGACTTCTAAAGCTTTGAAGAATAAAGCAGTTCTCTGGACTTAAAAGTCTGCATCACTTCATATCAAGACTTGCAGGATGTTTCTGTACTACAGATGGGTGTAGCAACAGATGCTAAAAATAGGAAGGCCACATGCTGCACCTCAGCTCGTAACAGAAACAATTACAAGCTGTTATTTCTTTTCCAAAAATCCACAAAAGCGTAACTCCTTGAATACATGAATTTACATAATAGTCATGATGTTTGAATTGTTAGTAAATGCTGTGAGATGTAAAACCTGTAATTACAACTGGCTTCAAAGCCAGCCACAAGTAACAGGAATGGAAAACACAAAATTCCATGCTGGCTTATGTAGACAAATTGACTAAAATTATTTGTTACCACCTTTTTCTAGAAGATAGCACAATGCTCAGACAAGGGTCATATGAATTTTAGTCAGCCCTTTTGCACTCTCTAAACAAGAAATAATGTATTTAAATACTGTTTGCTATTTTTATGATTAATACAAGCAATAGATTTTTGAAGTATAATTGATGCTGATATCATCCCTGTGACTGCATTAAGATTACAAAAATTATACCCTTTGCTGTAAGAGTATGCAGTTAAGTTTCATCATCATGACATGAAATCTTATAGTAATACTTGCTATATAGTACTATCCATTTTGCCAGTGGTTACATTCCCAGTTGAAAGTAACTGACAGTTTCCTCCACCAAAGCAAGCTGTGCAGCTTTCAGGCACTTGTCTACAATGTGCCTGGAAGATGAATGCAGGCAGTAATCTCTTCTCCTGCACACTTCCCTGTTTGGGCTTGTTTGCTGGAGAGCTTACATGGGGCTTACACGTGCTGCCTGCAAGGCTTCTGCTGCTGCAGATCTTGTAAGAAATTTAGAAGAGGGAACTGGTTTGGGTCAAAGAAATAAATAAGGATTTTGGGTTTTTTGGAGGCTGAGGATTCGCTGTTATCTACCAACAAATACTTCTTTTTGTAAGGCAGATAACAAAAAATATGTGAAAACAACGTTATATTAGTTCATGAGAAAATTTAGGACACACATTACACATCTGGAGCAATTAGATGGGATCTTCTCAGGCAATGTGGAACATCTGTGCAGGATGTCTCCCTAAGGGCAGTGCAGTAACAAGGATGTCATGGTAATTTTTTTATACACCTATATTACACTTTTGCTCAGCTTGAGGTCTAGTGCCCTGTTGCCAAAGCCTGCATGTCCTTTGTCTTTACTTTCCCAGCATTGTCATACCTGAATACAGTTCTGCTTTCCATGACAGGATTTTCTGGAAGTGTATCAAAGCTGTCTTAGGTCTAATCATTTGTTTGACAGCGAATTGGCAGTGAAAGTACTCACTCCATCAGATTTCAGTCACCTAGCATGCAGTGTGTCACCAGCTTCTCCAGCTCTGTCACTCCAGCTTGGTAAATGCAGCTTTTTGAAACAGTAAGAGACATCACCATGTGATGAGTAAAACAATATGCAAGCAGGAAAAACAAATAAAGCACAGAGTGGTTCAGGCTTCCAAATTTATTCCCATTTCCTGATCTTTACCAATTAGTGACCAAGCATTGACCTTGTGACATCTTTTGCTACCACAGGTTACTCTTTTGACCTGGCTTTTTAAATATAAACTCACTCCATTAAATGACAGACTAGCCCAAGGAATGTAAGTGGAAAATACTTCTTATTTGGGAAAGTTGCAAAAATAATCCTGATTCTTTTCTGGAGCTGTGAACACTTTTTTTGCATGTCACTGAATATTCTTAACTCAACCTTCTTAGCCTGAACCTAAGGATATTTCCATGCAGGACTCATCTGGGCTCAACAGGATTCCTGTATAGGGTTCTGTTTTGGCACAGCTGCTTCTTTTTTTTCCCATGTGTCTCAGTTTGGTATCTTGAACTGTGCTGGGGATCACTGCTGCAAGTAGGCGCACGTAGTTTCTCTTCACTGTAACATCCCATCTCAAAAGCCAAAGGGAGAGGGAGTAGGGCAAAACTCCAAGCTCACCCATGCAACATACATCAGAAGAAACAGATTCTGTTGAAGATGTGGTTGGTTGGTTTTCTTGACCAAGTTTTATAAAATCTCTGCCTCAAAGTCTGTGTTTCTGAAACAGTTGTGCAGAAAGCTGGTGATTACAGCAGGTCTACATGAGGCACAGATGTGTGGGTGCCACATGAGGGGCACAGCTTGTGTAGGTAATGCTGGTCATCTACTTCCGAGGTGGCTGTAAGACAGTGTGCGCATTGGGTCTGGGATTTTGTTCGCATGCTGCCTCAGGGTCTAGTTAGCAAGATTTCTCCAAAATAGAGCTCTGCTTTCTGATGGTCCTAGTCCATTGCAAAGCCGTAATTGCTTCCCCCTTTGTTATCATCCATCCAAGGACAAAGGCTGCTGAGGTGCATACAGGTTGCCTAGTAAAATCAAAATGCAGCAAATGAAACGAGGATAGGAGCTATTTGAAGGAGTTTGGTGCTGATTGTCTACTAAAATGTATGATGAGTGGAGAACAAACAGAAAGGCTGACTAAAGACAAATGGTTAGAGGAATGGCTAGAGTATAGAGACTGGATAATACCTCAAGTGGGAGATGCTCTCTGTTAAGGTGTGTGACAAAGGGCTCCCTTGGTAAGCAAACTGCTTCTACACTACTGCAGTAGTAACATGTGCATTGGATTGCTTCAATGGAGCATTGCAACAGTCCAGTTGAAAAAGAAACCAGACTCCTGAGAGTTTTTCATTAACAGCTTTGCTCCTCACTAAACCAGTCTTGGTATGATGCTGGTCAGTTTTGGAAACTTTTAACCATTTTCTCTACTGTTGTCTCATTGGCTTTAAAGCACGATGCTACCCTCATACACAAACTAATGTCTAGCTTATAACTGGCTTTGTTCATAAGTACAAACCCCAGTAAAAAAAGTTGAACACAATATAAACACTGGGAAATATAATCCTGGAATATTTGTCAATAACATGATTGTTCTGTAAAATAATCCTGCCCATGCTTCTCTTCCTCTTTATGAGAGCTGTGTCCACATTGGAGACACTGGCTGCACTTGCCCGAGTCTCATTCTCTTCACAGCAGTCTGAAAAAGCAGTCAGGTCCATGTCCACATCCGTGTCATGAAAGCAGCCATCAAAAGCCATTGCTTGCACTGCATCAATACTATACATTCCTGAAGCCTGGAAACAAAAAATAGATATTCTGTATCTAGCAGGAGCCATGTTAGTAAATCATACATAAATTAACCTGAAAATAAAGCAAGCTTTCTCTTCAGTGTTGTTCCTTCTGTGAAGGGCATATGGAGAACAGGGCTACCTCACAGTATTGCTACCTGTAGAGCCTGCCCTACAGACAACAAAGATTTTTGTGCTTTTTCCCCCTGTGAAATTTCAACAAAGGAGTTTACATATAGGGATATTCTTGAAGCAAAGGTTTTAAGTGAGTGCTTCATAGAAGGCAAACGTTTAACTTGTGCATATTTCTGCTTCAGGCACACTTTTCTAATAATGACCTTGTTATTCATCTGGTCTTGGGACAAGAAGGAAGCATTAAACTCATCTCCCTAATTAAAAATGGCAAAGCAGGAGAAGGAAAAATACACAGTGCTTCACAAGAAATGGGAAGGAAATTCACATGACTGCATTCTGTGGTATATCTCAGAGAGAAGAAAAACACTTTGATCAGTAGGTATTTGAGAAGAGAATGAAAACTACCTTCCTCTGGGGAGAGGGGAATCAGGAGGTGAACTGCCTAACCTCTGCCACAAGAAAAGGAAGGGAGAGAAAGCATAGCTTTCTCAGGATCTCAGAGAGAACGATAAATTTCCTCCCTTCAGCTAAGTAAGATAAAGTGAGATACAGAATGGAGTCACAGACATGGTTACTTCATTGTTCTCACAGTGGTCTATCAGTATTACTCTGTGGTTTTCGTGATGCTTTCTGAAGGCAACAAAACACAGAGAGGACTGTACCTTGCCCCGTTTTTTTAGTTGCTTTCTCTCTTCAGTTGTGGTGAGATAGTTCACTGCTGCATATTCAATCACAGACAGGAAGACAAAAAGGAAGCTGGTCCATAAAAACACATCCACAGCCTTTATGTAAGACACTTGAGGCATTGAGGCACTTACTCCTGTCATGATGGTTGACATTGTCAGCACTGTAGTTATACCTGGCAAAGAAAAAGGTGAGGTTGTCATAGTACTGGCCAGCTCATTCTGTTTAGATCATCAACTTTGCTTTGACAACACAGCTCTGTGAGGGCATATCATTGACGCTGTATCTTCATTGCACAAGCTCGGAAAAGTGGAATGAACCATGAATGGATATCACATACAATACTGAAACAAGTAAAACATCGCTTTTCTCAGTGCATGCAGTTAGAGCTGTGGCACACCAAGTTGGAACAGTGGGAGCACAACAGGGGTGATTCAGCAGCACAATTCTGTGAAATTAAAGAAATTAATTACATGAAATTTAATTAATTATATAAAATTGAAGCACACATTCTGTGACAGCTTTAAGCACTGTGGTAGAGAAGTGAAAGCAGATTTGTGGGCTTCCCTCACTTCCCAGAGCCAGGGTCTCAACTACATACTTTCTTGTCCCAGAGAATCACAAAAGAATCACCAGTTTCCCTCACGACCCTTCTCAAATTGTACTTGCTGAGAACAGCTTGTTTGTCATAACTCCATGTCTTTCTAAAAACACTCTAGCATAAAAATGTTATATCCATTGAAACTAAGAAACAGGTTTTGTTTACTTCAGCATGTCTAGAATTTCACCCTCATCCCCTCAATCTCTTCTCACATGCAGGTATTCATTTCATTTTCTTTGCTCTGTCTCAGAAAAAACCCAAGACCAAATGAGGCCCTGCTTTTAAAGAGATGAATGTAACACTGGAAGTGAAGAAATCCTAATAGTACCTGTGAGACAGCACTGGCTGATGGCATGGCCTCTCAAGCTGGGTCTCACTGTAGACTTTCTCCAGCTTTGTGCTAGTTCAAGTCCATTGTAACATACAGGAGTTTTCCCTCTCCCTCTCTGCAAGTGCCTTTGGTTGAAGGATAGTGTTTGAAATATACCACGTAAGAGGTAATCAATTTCTTTGAAATATGCATACTCTATGCCAGGCAGCTAAGCTTTTTAAACTTTGCGGTTAACATTGCCTATAAATTATGTATGCTTATGCTAATGAAATGTGCATTATCCATAGAACTCCTGATGCATAACCATCTGCAGAAATCCTTATATAAACTAAAACACATGATCAGCAAAACCATCTTGACAACATTACAAATGACCTAAAGAGATTTAAAACTTTATTTTTAAAGATGAAGTTACAATTTCTCATGAATAAACTGAGTAGCTAGATGTATTAATAAAAGAAGGTAGGAGGTATTATAATTTGTTTTTCAACTAACAAATAGATTTGTAACTCATGTATTAGTAACTTTAGACTATGTCAACCGAAAGAGATTTGAGGTAGCTACAGTCCTATATTTGTCTAGATTGATATAGCTGTAGATAAAAGTTGAGGGCTCCCTCAGTACATGCAAGTTCGTTTCTTAAAGATCCTCAAATTTTCACTTGCTTAAGAAATAAGGCAACATGTATTTGGCTTATGGGACTAGCATCAGTAAGAAGAACGATCAGGAACTTCTTTACTAATTCTTAAGCCAACAGTTGCACAACACAGATGCATTATGGTTATATTAGAAATCTTAAATTTTCATCAGATTTTCAAAGGGATGCTAATCTGAAAAAAAAAAATGTACTCATTCCATTGCCATCAGCATTAAATTCCCAACAAAGACAGTCCTGAAGTGGTATCAACTGAAAACCAATGTTATTAAAAAAACCCACTGTAATTAGTCATTTACTCCTGAGCTGTGGTGTTCAGAACTAAAACTGTGAGAGCAGAAAGGTGCCCACCTTACACTTTGGCTTCCTCAGAAGCCTGTATGCCTTGCACAGTTAAGGCACTAAAGGAAACACTTTCAAGGTGCCTATCAAAGAAAGGCTTTGCTACATAGCACAAGTCAGGAAACTGGTTCCAAGTTGAGAGGAAGACATCAAGTCAAGGAAGTGTTTCTGGAGAGAAAGCAGAGCTGTAAAGCTTTTAGATAGATTGCATTATGCCTATTAAGTATCTCTTATGAACCTTGGATTTGGGGAGTGTCATGGTTTAAGCAGTTTGTCATGGTTTAAGCTGTCAGTCACGCAGTTTGCTCACTCACTCCCCCCTCTTTCTTCCCCCTACTCCCAGGTGGATGGGGAGGAGAATCGAAAGAATGTAACTCTCACAGGTTGAGATAAGAACAGTTTAGTGACTAAGGTATAACACAAATCACTACTCCTGCCACCAGTAATAATAATGATGAGGGAAATACAAGGGAAGAGAATACAACTGCTCACCACCCAATACCAAGCCCGACCCCGCAGAGAACCCCCCTCTTCTGGGCCCCTGCCCTCGTTTTTTTTACATCCTGGACATGACGTGCTGTGGTATGGAATACCTCTCTGGTCAGTTTGGGTCAGGTGTCCTGTCTCTGCTTCCTCCTGGCTTCCCCTCCTCCCTGGCAGAGCATGAGGCTCAGAAAGTCCTTGGTCAGACCAAAACATTACCAAGCAGTAACTGAAAACATTGGTGTTATCTGCGCTGTTTCCAGGCCGGAAGTCAAAAACACAGCGCTGCACCAGCTACTAAGAAAGAGAAATATGACTGCTACTGCTGAACCCAGGACAGGGAAGGACCTGACTACCAGGTGCTACCTGTCACTTTCCTGGGAAGAGGGGAGGAAAATCCCAGTCTGCACAGGAGGAAAAAGGAAAAAAGTAATTCAGTAAAATTCTACATAAGGAGACCAGCAGAATCGTTCCTTTTCCTTCTGTATTGTGTGAGCTGTTCTCTAATACAGCAAAGCAAGTCTGAACAAACATCCCATTTCCCATTTCGGTAGAGGGTGAATCCTTTAGGAGTTTATGGTATTGACAACAGTGGCAATAATAGTTGTTCCGCAACTGCCTGATATAGTTGCTCATGTCCTGTGTAAATAAGAAGCTAAGGTAATTTCAAAACCTCTCTCCTGTCCATTCTGTACTTCCCAGAAGAACATATGTTAAAAGTTTACCTAGTGATACCCTGGCAGGAACAGCTCTTCTGTCAATCCAAAATGAAACCCAAGACAGCATCACCATCAGCATGGCAGGGAAGTAGGATTGTAGCACAAAAAAGAAAGTATGTCTCCGAAGTGCAAAGTTTATAAAAAGTCGATTGTACCAACCTATGGAAAAAAGAGAGGAACAGGTTGGAGGACAAGAGAGCTGTGTTAATTGTGAGCTGTGTTCACTGGCGTTCTCCTTTCAACTGGAATGGTGTATTCTCATCAGTAATAGTAAACACCTAAGAAATATTGCCACTATCTTGGTTTTATATAGTGCTCTGGAGCTCAGATTGTCTTTTCCTCAATTCTCCAGGATACAGGGCAGGACCTTAAAAAGGCTAGGAGGACTGGCCAGGTTAATAAATGGTTAGAAGGGTGGTGCTATGGTCGGGAGTTTGGGTACCTTGAACATAGGACTTAATTTAGTAGGCCAGGTCTACTGGGGGCTGGTGGAGCAGGCCTGACAGAGAAAGGAAAGAGTGGATTTGGGAGGAGGCTTCCCAGACTGGTCAAGGAAACTGTAAACTAGATATGTTGGGGGAGGGGGGCATCATTCCATCCCAACACACCCAGTCAGTTGCCAGCACCTATAATAAACGTTCAGAGCAATGTAGAGATAGATGCTCCAGCCAATAAGCCGGCTTCAATTGGAGCTCGGCTCAGATGCCTCTATACAAACGCCTGTAGCATGGGGAACAAACAAGAGGAATTAGAGATGTGTGCATGTCTGCGGGGGTATGATGTAATAGGCATCACAGAAACATGGTGGGATGGCTCCGATGGCTGGTGTGTTGGAATGGAAGGTTACAGGCTCCTTAGGAAAGACAGGCCCGGTAGGCGGGGAGGGGAAGTTGCTATTTATGTTAGGGATAGGCAGGAGAGTATGGACCTCTGCCTGGGGACACGTGAGCAGTCAACAGAGAGTTTGTGGATCAGGGTTAAAGGGAGAACAGCAATGGCAGACATTATTGTGGGGATCTGTTACAGACTGCCTGACCAAGAGGACTCGGTGGATGAAGTGCTCTATAGACAGATAGGAATAGCCTCACGCTCGCAGGCCCTTGTGCTCATGGGGGACTTCAACCACCCTGATACCTGTTGGAGGGATGGTACAGCCCAGCACAAGCAGTCCAGGAAGTTCCTCGATTGTGTGGAAGACAAATTACTTCTGCAAGTAATAGAGGAGCCAACAAGGGGAGGTGCCATGCTTGACCTCGTGCTCACTTACAGGGAAGGGCTGGTTGGAAATGTGATGCTGCAGGGCAGCCTTGATTGCAGCGATCACGAGATGGTCGAATTCCAGATCCTCAGGACAGTGAGAAGAGCGTGCAGCAAGCTCACTGCCCTGGACTTCAAGAGAGTAGACTTTGGCCTCCTCAGGAACCTGCTCAGGAAGGTTCCATGGGTTATAGCCCAAGAGGGCAGGGGGGCCCAAGACTGTTGGTTGATATCCAAGGACCAGCTGCTGCAAGCTCAGGAGCAATACATCCCTAGTAGAAGGAAGTGCTGTAGGAGGGCCAGGAGACCTCCTTGAATGGATAAGGAGCTGCTGGGGAAAATTCAAAGGAAAAAGAGGCTTATAAAAGGCGGAAGCAAGGACAGGTGGCCTGGGAAGAATACAGGGATGGTGTCTGGGAAGCTAGGGACCAGGTTAGGAAAGACAAGGCCCACTTAGAATTAAACTTGGCGAGGGATGTTAAAGATAACAGTAAGGCAGTGTATAGGTACATTGCAAATAAAAGACAGACTAAGGACAACGTGGGCCCCCTCCGAAGCCATCGGGAGAACTGGCTACCCTGGATTTGGAGAAGGCTGAGCCTCTTAACGACTTCTTTGCCCCAGTCTGCACCGGCAGATGCTCTGACCACATCAACCAAGTCTTGGAAGGCAGACGCAGGGACAGTGAGAATTAAGACCCTGGGCCCACTGTAGGAGAGGCTTTGGTTCGAGACCATCTTAGGAACCTGAACGTACACACAGGTCGGTGGGACCTGACGAAATCCATCTGCGGGTCCTGAAGGAGCTGGCAAATGAAGTTGCTAAGCCACTGTCCATCATATTTGAAAAATCATGGCAGTCAGGTGAAGTTCCCAAGGACTGAAAAGAGGGAAATATAACCCACATTTTCAAGGAGGGGAAAATGGATGAGCTGGGGAACTACAGACCAGTCAGCCTCACCTCTGGGCCTGGCAAAATCCTGGAGCAGATTCTCCTGGAAAGCATGCTGAGGCACATGAAAAACAGCAAAGTGGTTGGTGACAGCCAGCATGGCTTCACGGAGGGCAAATCCTGCCTGACCAGTCTGGTGGCCTTCTATGATGGAGCTACGGAACTGATGGACAGGGGTAGAGCAGTTGATGTCATCTACCTGGACTTGTGCAAAGCGTTCCACGCTGTCACAAACAACATCCTTGTCTCTTAAGTTGGAGAGACATCAATTTGATAGGTGGACCACTCGGTGGATAAAGAACTGGCTGGATGGCCTCATGCAAAGAGTTGAGCTCAATGGCTCAGTGTCCAGCTGGAAACCAGTAAAGAGTGGTGTCCCTCAGGGATCGGTGCTGGGACCGGTCTTGTTCAACATCTTTGTCAGTGACATGGACAGTGGGATTGAGTGCTCCCTCAGCAAGTTTGCCGATGACAGCAAGCTGTGTGGTTCGATTGACCCGTTGGAGGGAAGGAATGCCATCCAGTGGGACCTTGACAAGCTTGTGAGGTGGGCTGATGCCAACCTGATGAAGTTTAACCATGACAAGTGCGAGATCCTCCACCTGGGTCAGAGCAATCCCAGGCACAGCTACAGGTTGGGCAGAGAAGAGATTCAGAGCAGCCCTGCGGAGAAGGACTTGGGGGTGTCGGTAGTTGAAAACATGAACATGAGCCGGCAGTGTGTGCTCGCAGCCCAGAAAGCCAACCGTATCCTGGGCTGCATCAAAAGGAGCGTGACCAGCAGCAGGTCGAGGGAGGTGATCCTGCCCCTCTACTCTGCTCTTGTGAGACCTCACTTGGAGTATTGTGTGCAGTTCTGGTGTCCTCAACATAAAAAGGACATGGAACTGTTGGAACAAGTCCAGAGGAGGGCCACGAGGATGGTCAGGGTAATGGAGCACCTCCCGCATGAAGATAGGCTGAGAAAGTTGGGGCTGTTCAGCCTGGAGAAGAGAAGGCTGCGTGGAGACCTCAGAGCAGCCTTCCAGTATCTGATGGGGGCCTATAGGGATGCTGGGGAGGGACTCTTCATTAGGGACTATAGTGATGGGACAAGGGGTAACGGGTTCAAACTTAAACAGGGGAAGTTTAGATTGGATATGAGGAAGAAATTCGTTACTGTAAGGGTGGTGAGGCACTGGAATGGGTTGCCCAGGGAAGTTGTGAATGCTCCATCGCTGGGGCTGTTCAAGGCCGGGTTGGACAGAGCCTTGGGTGGCATTGTTTAGTGGGTGGTGTCCCTGCTCCTGGCAGGGGGGTTGGAACTAGATGATCTTAAGGTCCTTTCCAACCCTAACTATTCTATGATTCTATGATTTATTAACTGTTCTTCATCCCTCATTAAAATGCTGCTGCCTTGGGAGCAAAGCATCATGACTGCATAAATAAAATACTGCATTATAGTTGAGGTTACGAATTTCAGGAAAAAAAAAAGTAAATAAACTTCAAGTGAAACTGTCGTGAGAATACAGACAGAATGTAATTGTCCAGTCCAGCTAGGACAGTAAAGCCAACACCCTTCCTCCCCTAAAAAGCAGCCTGCCTTCTCCCATGCTACAAATGCCCAGCAGTAAGCAGCACTTCTCCTACCGTCATACAGGTTTGCCTGCCTGACAAGTGCAGGCGGTGACTTTAGAGGAAAGGGTGCCACCTAGTGAATTTTGGTGGCACAGTCTGTTTGCGCAGCAAAGCATGTGCTCTATACCTCCTGTGATGGGAGGGAAATCAGTGTATTGTGAGGTGAAGAGAAGACAAAAGTGGCTGCCTGCGCAGCATCTGCCTGACCAGTACAAATAGAGACATTAACAAGGCTGTGTCGGAGCAGCCATGCCATCACAAAGAGGGGCTTTATAAAAAAGATATCAAAGAAAAACACATCTAATATTAAAAATTATTTATGTGTTTTCACTTGTGGAGAAGGTTTTTTGGGTTTAAAAATTATTGTCTCAAAAACAGATTGAAATTGTTGCTCCTTTGGAGGCCAGTGAACTCCAAAAGCCCAAATGCTACACATGTAGTTCTCGGAGGTGTACAGGAAATGATACGCAGAACCTAAAATGTAGGAGGCTGCTCTGTGGGCAGCATTTTTGTCCATTTTTTGCCCAGGACTCTTCAGGGGAAGGTGGCTTCCATCAGAGTTGTGCTGACTGTTTCCCACTATTACTTACTTTAGGGGAAGGGTTTGTGTGCAATCTTTTTCATCCAATAAGAAGTAAAAAAAAGAACAAGAGAAAGTGGAGCCTCCTGTAAGAAAGAAAACCTCAAAGCAAAAGAAAAGTATGTGCTTACAAAGAGCAGTGTTCTAATTAAAATATGGTACACACATTGTTCAGGTACTTCCCAGGGTCCCTGTGACTTAAAAATAAAGTCTTTCCTTTCACCTTTATCTTGTCAAGTAAGCTCATCATCAAAACATCTGCATGTAAGTATTGAGCAGTTACACTGCAAAAAGTAAAAGGTGCTGTGAAGGTGCTGCAAAGGCATGAGTACTGGGCTGGTGTGGGGTAGCATTTTTGTGCACAAGGCCATATTTGCTTGCATAAGTGTTTTTTGATGAAGATAGCAAGGCAGAAAGAGTTCCTGGAACTAATTTTCAACGCTCAGTGACAGCAGTTTGGTGGAAAACATCCCAGTCTCCTTCTTGCAACAAGAACAAAGTTCATGTAGCTCTCAGCAAGGCACAGTTATGATAGTTAGGTATCACTCACCCTCTTCTCACATGACAATGGCTCTAGAGCTCTGTTCTTAGCTTATACACGAGCAAGAGAAGAATCTGATCAAGCTGTGAATTCCTTAATGCTTTAGCTGCATCATAATTTAAACCGGTATTACTGCATTCAATATCAGCCAACGTAAACTTGAATGGATCCTTTTTTTAATGTAAAAAAAGATGCCCTATAAATAGAATACAGTAAATAAAACTATTTTCAGCTTTCCTGTATGTCTTCAAGGCTTTTTTCCAAAGTGCTATGTGTTTCATCATATTACATGAAATAATTCCTGTTTACTTAATCTGCCTTGATATCAAGGGTAATATCCACACTGAAATGAACTGCCTCAGACTGGTGAGTGCAGTAGCAAACATGCTATTTTATCTGGTTAAAAACATACGGTTACACTACTTATATAGAGAAGTATTTTAAAATTTATAATTGCATGTACAAATACAAAGAAAATAAACCTCACCTTGCATGAAATCAAGGCTATAATAAAATCCTAAAGCCTTGCACATTTTCCCAGATAGTGTTGTTCAAGTTCTATAGGGAGAAATAAAAACCTGTCTGGGGCAGATACCTGTAGTCAAACAATGTAGCAGTGACATAAAGGGATTTATTTTTCTGCAACTTCATGCATATACATGGGAATTAAGAAAACCATGAATTAGACCTCAATAGGTTATAAATGCTCTCATGCGGAAATCTTCCAGTTAGTAGACTTTTAGCATCATATGACAGCTCCAAAAATTAGGAGATTTTACACAATAAAACACACTGGGGTTCCTCATGTTTTCTCTCTAGTATTTTGACCCTTTAGGTTTTGCATTTTCAAGTTCTTCTATATAACTAGGACCCAAAGATTCCTACAAAACCAGCACTACAGGGGCTTTAAGAGAAGCACCACAATTTTGCAAGAGCTCACACCAGCATATTGTTGTGCATTTTTTCAGATTCTTATTGTCAAACGTTGAGTTACAGGTATTATGCCCTCTTCTAATATCAAGAAAGTGTTATAGTGGCAATGTAAGGAAAAACAAGGACCTGGGCCAACAGACCAGTGTAATTGACAGACCTCATTTTAACTGAGATCATTAAGCAGTAACAGTCCTTTATCAACAATGAATTTGAAAATTAATTCTGCGTGATTGTGTCCTGTGCTTCTCTCTTTTAGTGACCGGGGCTTACTGTACCAGTACTGCTGTAAAAAGCTAGTCCACTGGAAGCACTGAATTCTTCAAGGAAAAACTGGGAGAGGGAGATGTGCTCATCTGTGCTCAGAGACTTGTTTCCATGTTTCCAGTATAACATCAGATCATCTTCATTGTACGCATCTATGAGAAAGTAAAAACTCAATCACCTCTTCTGCTGGTATAATGCTTTTGTTTTATTTTCTTAGGGATAGGAGACCACTGAAACTATTTGGGAAAACCCCAAAGAAACATTTTCACATCAGTTTGCCACTTAGTTGACATGGAAAATTTTTAAAGACCACATTCCATCTTGTTCTGAGTGGACCCCAGTCCTATGCCCTGTCACCAGCTCACCTGATGGATGGGGAAACATGGGCGCGCTCAGGGTCACAGGGCATTTAGGATCAGAACTCTGGAAGAGCGACACTGAGCAGACTGCCTGAGCACTGGGGATCTGTTATCTTTTCCAAAACTAAACAACAAACCAGCATTCCAGCTTTACTCATAAAGCAAATAGAAATAAATTTTGACATAGCAAAAGGCTTAGCAAAACAGAATTACTGTTTGTTGCCCAGCTCTATAACTTACTACAGACAACTGAGTTAGGGATGAGAAAGCAGAGACTTCACAGTAACGCAAGCACTTGTTTTCATTTTTCCATGAGGTTAAATATTGACATTTTACTTCTAACTTGCATTTTTTTCTCAGGAAAAAAAAAAAGAAAAAAACCCTATGATTTTTGACAGAGGAAACATTTTTAGATTCAGGCCTTGGAATATCAACCCAGTCAAAACAAAGCAGGGTGCATCATGGTTTTTTTATCTTCCCAAAAGCTCACTAAGTTCTGGAAAGATCCCAAACTGGTCACAATTTAACCTGTACAGATTGAAGGGCTCATGTCATGTGTCAAAATAAGTTGAAAAGGTATTATAAACAAGATGGAGTATGGAGTGTTGGTAATAATGCACATGTGAAGAACAGGTAAAATTAAACTTACAGCTTTCCAGTTCTAAAGAGCAGTTCTGCGTGTCCAGAGGAAACCTACTGAAATCCATGAAACACATAGCAGAAACTGTTATTCTGCAGAAAGGAAGACAAAAACAGAAACTAAATGAAAAATTTCACACTTCTTTAGAGCTGGGCAGACAACTTAGTGAGATCCTTGACCAATCTGCTGCTTAGAATCCTAATGATTGAATTGGTCAAGTTTTTTTAGATGCTTCTAAAATTGCTTCAAGACAGTGAGATAAAACTATATCAGTGAGAACATATTTTTTAAACATAATTAGTCTTTCTTACTGAGTACATTACCTTTGTTTTTTTAAACCTTTTACTGGCCTGATCCCTCACTAGCTTTTCATACATTTTACTTTGAAAGGCTACACTTCTTAGGAAGATTAATAAGGGGAGTTCACATTTCTTGACCAAATTTCTCATAGGTTGAAGTAGATATTACAGATTACAGCAAATATTATTCCAAGTGTTATTTTCCCAGCTGGAATGCTTATAATATTTAATGGCATAAAAAGATACGTTGCGATTTCTGGAAGCTTACCCTCTTCTTCCACACCATTTAAATGCCTTATACTCTAAAAAGCTTAAGGAAGTCTAGAAAAAGACATTATTTTGCATTCTACCTGCTTTTTCAACAGTGTTTAGAAGATGTATATCCCTTGATTTTTTAAACAATAAACAGGCTACAGGCAGCAATTTAAATATGGTAAATAATACCAAATTTCTCATTCTTGTGATTTGATGTTTTAGTTTGACCTTTCATTTTTTTCAACTCTGTGCACAGTTTTTTCAAATCTGTGCACAGGCCTAACCAGTAATAACCTGGAGAACTGTGATTTCTGCAATGCACAGGCCTTGGGGTCAGTATCCTAAGGGGAAAATTCCTCCAGAAAACTATTTCTGCCACATCATCCAAATATACTTCATAAAGAAAAGCAATAACATGTAGATAAAACCACTGCCAAGGAATTAACACAGGATAAATTTCAGTGCTATTTACAACAGATGAAAAAATGCAATTGTTCTGTGACAGGAAACAAACAATATGTGAATGATAGAAAAATATGTTATCGATATGTTATCCCTCCTGAATTTATTTTCACACTGGTACACTTGTCACCAGTCCCCATTATCAAATGTCAGGGGATTACTGCCAGTTCAGTTTCAGAATCTTAACTACAAGTATTTACAGCAATTTCTCACTATACAGACTACTGGTCCATAGTTGCAGACATGTATTTTCTCATTAAGGGGTATTGCTCTTACCGTAGACTGAAGAGTACATTGCCATCAGGGTATACTCGGAGCATGACATTTTCCACAGTTGTATCATGGATGAAAGATCTTTTGGAGTGTACAAAAAATATATCAGGTACCCAGATCTTTTTTATCAGTCTTCCATCAAAAGTCATACTTTTGTTTTTGTTACTATGAAATGAAAGTCTCTCATCCTTCCAGTAATGTCTGAGATATAAAGTCATTGTGAAGTCCTTTGTTTAATTAAAAATAAAAGAAGACAATGCATAGTTTATTCACATACAATAGAAAACCGTACAAAGTAATCAACTCATGCAAAGGATCAGTGTCTTCTCTGGGTATCATCTGGAGGACCCGCAGTGAGAGGAATTAAAACCTACTCAATGAGTTTAAATACAGATGAGAAATACCTCTGCGATACTGGCTGTTCGCCTTGTCACTGGTGTCTGAGTCTGAGGTACATACTTCATTTATACTGAGATAAAACTTTTACAGATTTCAGTGCTCTGCTGTATTGGGCCATCAGTGAAGTGATAAAAGAACTTTCAAACCAACCAAAGGAAAAAGGAAAAAGGTTTCCTCTGGAAGTCTTCACAAGCTTTTCCCAGAATGGAGTGTGGTTCCTTTACAAAGGGATTAACTTGAGTTCTTCATGAGCATTAGGTCAATTTGTAAATTTCATTAATCTGTACATTTTGTCCAAATACTGAACAGTGGATTGATGAATGAAATGCATCATGAAGAAATACTATGAAGAATTTCATAAGAGTAAAAACTTGAATTCTACAAGAATTACATTTTTTTAAAAATGAAATACTGTTTAAAATATTTTATCATCCTATTTAGAGAAAGAGCATGACTGCAAATATACATGTGGAAAGAGATGGAGAGGATGCTCCAAACCCAGTCTGAGCTTCTGCACAGCCTGACTGCTTTGTGCTCACCTATATAACTTCTGCTTTATTAGGTAGACATCATTTACCTCAACAGAACAATTACTTCTTAAAAGAAGTAATTATAAGAATACTGGGAAGATACTTAGGTCTTCCCCTGTAATATGATTTTGGTAGATATGCAAAGGAATGCATGGGTGCATACTGACAGACCGATCCCATTGCAAACTAAACACCTACAACTAGACCCACACTCACTGTGAAAAGACACTGTAAATGAGATCTCTTTGCAAAGCTAATGTGCCCTGCTATTCTAGGATTTGGCACTAGTGGGTGACATTATCAGTGACAATTTCAGCTGAGGAATGAACAGCCTGCATTCCAGTGCTACAGGTCCTTGATTGCAGTGTGGGCATCTACTTCCAAAGGCCATTCATGGAACTGATTTTTCTACTTCCATTTGTCACATCTACAGCTCCACCCATGCCAGAAATGATGGGAATCTTCAGATATGAATAAGCAAAGGAAATAAAGGATATGGAGCCTCTTCAACTAATGTGCTGAGTACTAACAGCTCATGAAGAAGAACATTGGGCTTACTGAATGGTTGGTGTTTTCAGATTGGAGCACTCTCCACTCTGATCTGTTCCTCTTGACCAAGGAGAAATTTGACATGTGCTCTTGTATGACACTTATTAGTTTAAACAAGAATGACTTGTATGCTTCAAGGCAAGGTTGCTCTCTTTCAGGGTTTGCTTTCTTTAACTGTATTATTCTGTATCATTCTGTATCATCCAGTTGGGTGTTTCTGAAACCCTGAATTTTGGCTGAACTTCTTTATTCCTGTTCCACTTACCATGTCAACTTCAGATATGCTGTCAATGCTTTCTACCTGCACATCAACGCCCACAGGTATTGGTGACCCTTCAATGTAACAGAATGAGAGAGTGATGAGGAGCATAAATTCATATTAAATGGAAGACTGTGTATAAGGAACATACAGAAAGTACCCATCGCAGCATTTAGTATGGTCTGTCCACTTTAGTACACTAAATGATAAAGACCATGGCAACAAAATAAAACATGATGTTAAATAGTTGCAGAAATAAGTAAAAAGCCTTCAGTGATCATTTTGCAGCCAGACTTACTGGCATTGCAGTTTGGACAGCAGGGACAGCTTCCTTGTTCAACTGCTAATGAACTGCTTGGAGTGCTATTTGAACTGTCATAGGGAAAAGCTGAGTAAATATATCAAATACATCAAAGAACGTAAAGTTTTCTTACCAGTTCCAACGCTTATTCCCACACTTATAAACAAAACAATCATTACACCTCCTAATTATCTTTAGTTACTCAACTATTTAAAGTTTGGCATAGATATCCATGAAAAAGGATTCCTTCCTCTCTACCTCATAAGGGAAAAGCTGTCATGGTTTAAGCCCAGGCGGTAACTCAGACCAATGCAGCTGCTTGCTCACTTACCATCTTCTTTCTCCCCTGCTCCAAGAGAGATGGGGAGGAGAATCGAAAGAATGTAACTCCCTTGGGTTGAGATAAGAACAGTCCAGTAACTAAGGTATAATAAAAAACCACTACTGCTACTAACAATAATAATAATAATAATGGAAATAAAAAGGGGAGAGAATACAACCGCTCACCACCCACCGAGTGATACCCAGCCCGACCTGAGCAGTGATTTGGGACTCCCGGGTAACTCCCCCCAGTTTCTATACTGGGCATGATGCACTGTGGTATGGAATACCCCTTTGGCTGGCTTGGGTAAGGTGTTCTGTCTCTGCTTCCTCCCAGCTTCCCATGCTCCTCCTCACTGGCAGAGCATAAGACTGAAAAAGTCCTTGACTGGGGTAAGCATTACTTAGCAAGAACTAAAAAACATCAGTGTGTCATCAGTACTGTTCTCAGGCTAAAGTCAAAACCACAGCACTGAACCAGGTACTAAGAATGAGAAAAGTGACTGCTACTGCTGAACCCAGGACAATACTAAAAATGTTCTGTGATGGAGAATCATGTATTACTGAGTACATAATTTATCATCAAGTACAATGCACGCCAAACTGCACTAAGTGACTTTATTTGATATACTACCCCACTATTTCATGCCACTGAAAAAGGCTGTGAGTTGGTAACATAATGGGCTCCAAATGAACAAATCATAAAAGCATATTCGCATTTTTACAATAAACTGACTAAAAATCAAAATTGCAGCAAAATATAAAATGTGTTACATCTAGAATGAAAGATCTGATTCTAGATGGGTTATACACCTGTGTAACTTTCAGAAAGCAAGTAATTCCACCAAAGCAATTATTAGTCACTTCCTTATGCAGGAGAGAGAGGAGAATACATGTGTATACTCCCCTCTTCCTCTTCTTCCCCAAGAATATTCTGCATTTGGCCTTAAAATTGACAGTATTTATTGTACATAGGATTCTAATTACATTTGTTTAAAATAAAATATTTTTTAAGTGCACGTTTAAACTAGTCCAGTACAAAACATGAGGACAATGAAGTCTGAAGAACAAAAGATAGCAACAGCTTTTTAAACTTGTCTTTTTTTCTTCTTTTTTTTTTTTTTTTTGCCTTTTTCTTTTATTAGTGTCAAGCCAAAATAGTCCAGAAATATCACTCTTCTGATAACCAGCCACGTTTACTGTGTCTCCTTTTGGAATCATCCTTAAAATAGCAGCCCTCGAAGATTACACAGCTGCCTCCATTTCTTACCAGTGGTGATCTTGAACTATTTTTGATATATTTTAAAATCTGTCACGGTAATCTCTTGATTTGACTTTTATTTCTTAATGGAGGGCTTAACCCTGCACAGAACAAATGAAGATGTGTTGTGCCTGGGAAAGCAAGGTAAAATGTGTTCAGTTATCAGGGCACATAGGAGCATGTTTCTGCACTGACAAGAGTGTGCTGTCTGGCTCAGAAATCCTGTCTCTCTCTGAGATGAATGCATTGCTCAATCTGTTGGCCAGAGCTCAAAACAAAATTCAGGACTCCAGACAGTGAAGTTCAGCCAGTAAGTTATTTCTAAAACACAAGACAACACTTGGAAAAATGTTGCTGCTTTTGTTGAATAGAGGCAATGGGAGACATCTGCCCTAGAGGTTGACACACATGAGTATCAATGTATATATTCAGCCACAATAAAAATTTTTATACCTCTCCTAAACCAGTTTTGACCACTTGTCTTTGTTTTGATGACACCACACAAATAGTTTACTTATGATAAAAATCAATCTGGACTAAGTGCTAGTATAAAGATGCCAGGTTGCAATCTGAGTGGAGTCACCTTCTCAGTATTCCACTGATATCTAAACTATCTTGTAAACTAAAGATGAGTTTAGCCGAAGAAGAAGCCATTGTGGGATTTCTATATGATGTGAACATCATTCACAAATGGCATTCACACATCATGTAAATGATGTGCTGTCTATCAAGCTGCTCATTTGCATGATGGAACAGGACAAGCCTACACTGCAGAGCTGAGCGAGCTGCACACGAGGCAGGGTGGTTTAGGGAGCAGGCTAGCTGTAGAGGCATAGTGCTCCAGTCTAGGAGCATAATCAGCATGAAAGTTGACCAATACGCAAACAGCATTTAAGATAGAAAACTGGTCTCAGCCAGTTTTCATGTCCATGCAGTGTAACAGGCACATTCAAGATTGGGGTGAGGTGGCTTGTGACTTGGAAATGCCTGTTGGTTACCAGGGTTGCTCTGAGTGACTGCAAAGAGGCAGATGAACTGTGTATTATCGAACCTTACTCACCACAAACTTTCAAACTCCTTGCATTGTAGATGTGTCCAAACTCTTACCCTGTGACCATGGCAGAGGCACAGGATAGGATATACTGGAAGTCCTTGTATCTGGGTATACATTTGATCTTACCTGCTATTGCTAAAATGTTCGGAGATTATTTACTTGAACAGCATGTAAAAACAGTGGGTTTAGTTTGATTCATAGAGTGATTCTGTCATGGGTTCAGCAGCAGCAGTCATTTTTCTTTTCTCATCTGGTCCCGAGAGTTAAGCAGAGTGGGGTGTGGGCCTTGTCTGGGGTTAGACTACGATGTAGGATGACCAAGAGATTTTCCCTGCAGCTGGATAGTCATGAGTGGCAGGGTGTGTGGGACAGTATGGGCGAGTACCTCATCCACTGGGCCCCTCCAGTGCTTTGGAAGCGTCGGAGATGGAAGGCAGCTGTATGGAGTCCCCAACAACACGCTGCAGAAACTGCTGGAGGGGAGGGTGAATTATTTTGAGCCTGGTGGGCCCATGACACTTCAGTCCATCAGGGCAGAGATGCAGCATACAGATGGACTCATGATGGAGGGGTGGACTTAGCAATGGATACTATTGCCCAGGTTATTCATGAGTGTGAACACTGCACACAGCCTCTCCTGCTCTGAAAGACTGTTACAGAAAATGGAGCCTGATATCATGGACTGGATGGACTCAGCAGCTTTATAGGGATTGGTCCATGCACTAAGGGATGGTCTCTCTCTCCCCAGTGAGAGAGAGACTGCGTGAGTTATAGAGGCTTGTCGTGGTTTAAGTCCAGTCAGCCACGCAGTTTTGCTCTCTCACTCACTTCCCCCTCTTTCTTCCCAAGTTGAAAACACAGCACTGCACCAGCTACTACAAAGGAGAAAAATGACTGCTACTGCTGAACCCATGACAAGGCTTAAACCACGACAGATTCATAGATGTGAGTGGAAGGGGAGGAAAAGGGAGCAGCTGTCTACGTAAAATAACAGCTTTATTAGTTTCTGAGTCAAGGATAAATCTAAAGCAAATAAAGTTAAATATCTACCATCAACATTCTTCAAAGAGGCAAGGAGCTTCACACAAATAATATCAACACAATAAGCTAACTGGCTTTCTGAGCCATATATTATGTGTAGTGATGAAAAGGCTTTTCTTCGTGACAGCTGCTCAAAGTGTGATGATGACAAATGTCAAATTTTCTTAGGATTTGAAAAAAATTAAAGACAATTTCCTACCCCAACAAGCACTATTCCAGGGTGGGCACAGTTTCATCCAATAATTCACCTCATCTGGCAAATGTAAAGGAACTGATTACAGAATTAGAAATTAGTGGCAGCTTATTTTTATGTTGGTTACATGCACACAAACTGAAGTGCCAGTTATACATAGATACACACAGTGGTACTTGATTCCTTGAAAGGAGAGCTTGTACTAAGTTGGGAACTATTATAAAACTATATATAAAAAGTTACTGGGAACACTGAATAGCATGAAAGAAATCAAAAGCTATGGCCAAGAGAAATACAGTAGATGGCTCTAAAGTGAATTAAATAAAAAGGGAACTGTTACAATGAAATTTGTTCCTGATTAGGTGGAAACATGAGAACTGTGAAACAGACTCCTTAAAAAAGAGATTCCTGTTCTCTGTCTAGGGAAAGGCCAAAGACCATACTCATGCTGCTTAATGAGAAAATACTATTCAGTCTAGCATTCACCACAGACAATTATTAAACCACACACCCTAACCTCAGCCCTGACCTATTATTATTATTATTATTATTATTATTATTATTATTATTATTATTATTATAGCAGCTGTGAATATTTCCTTCCTATTCTGACTCTACTTTTGCAACAAATCTAAGTAGACAATAAAGACATTGAACACTGCGCATATATGCAACCCTGGTCACTTCACTGTGCTGTTCACTTTTCTAATCTGAAGTATTTTTATATTGTTGTCACTAATACCACCACCCCTATGAGATACATATTGGCCTTACTCTGGCCAAGGCCGCCTGAGCTTTGAAGTTTTCTGTGATTAAAAATCAGCTCCACCAGAAAAAGGAATATGTAACTATTAGGAACAAGTTACTGAGAACTGTAATTTCTTCATCGCTTGGGTTTGGTTTACTACAATTAGACATTTTTAAAAAAGAGCATTTCAAAAAGCATTGAAAAGGATCCTAAACCAACCAGAACAGTGAAGCAATTTGTCTGTTTTTGTGTCTGCACCACAGCTTTCTATCTAGCACATTGAGAATTTCCATCTCTGGCTGACCATCAGGCAGCAACATGAAATTCACTTTGAAAACAAAGTAATCAGACAAAAGCAGTGTTTTTCATTTCTCAGTCTGACAAAACTGGGGACGGCAGAGAGGATTTTGTTATTAAATTGAACAGCTTCAGCTGCTTCTGGAGCATTGCTAAAAATCATTATTTTACAGGGATTAGTGATTCTCTCAATGGAGGCTACATAGATTTTCAAGATAATTACTTCCCAGCAGAAAAAACCAGAATTGTTTTCAGATGGGTTTATCTTCACACAAGCCAGTTCTAGTCTTTTGTTTTAAAGGTTTAAGCATAGCAAAAGAATTCCTTGATGAGCATGGAATTTTTTTAATATGTAGCATGGCAGGCAAATTCTGTAATACCCTTTTTAGAAGGAATATTACATAAAAAGTATGTTATCACTAGAGGATCGACTTCTACAATAATAATGACTAGATTAGTGAATTCTATAACATTTTTGTAATAGTCAGATCTTTGAACACACAGTGGACTGCACCTGAAATTCCTGAAGTTAAATGTTGAATTTAGAAAAAACAGCCACTGTCGTCTCCCAGTGGGCTTTGTAATAGTGTGTGATGGAAAAAAAGCTAGGTCTGCAGGAAATTCCCACTAGGAAACAGAGACTAGGGAAGGATTAAGGTCTACAGGAGTACCTTCTTCTAAAGATGGCCTGTAGAAGAAAACTAAATATGTAAACAAGCCCCAGCGAAGTGACGCTATGTGTGTCTTTACTTTCCTCTGGCAATGACTGAAACAGCAGAACTACCGGCAATGGTATTTTCTTGTTACTGTTTTGTTTCTTTCTTATTTGTGTGAAGGTGGGTTGGAATGGAAGAATTAGCAGTGAAAGAGGAAAAAAGATCAGAAGAAGCAGTCTACTAAAGTTTTGCAAATTACCAAAGTATTTCCCTCCTATTCTGGACCACAGGTATTTCTTCTAGTAACACATGAGAAAAAAACATTCCACTTTCATCAGGATGAGTCTTCTCCACCCCAGTGAGACATTTCTGACCTTTCAGGGAGGGCTGTGGTGCAGAAGAGTAAACAGATTGGTGGCAAAGAGTTATTAGGATTGCAGCATTGTTTGAACATTCATTGTGCCTTATTTCCTTTCCTTTTTCTACCCTTTTACCTTCAGATGAATCTAAATGCAACTAATTCAGCTTGAGGAGGGAGGAAGCATAAAGGGGAGAGAGCTAATGGAATTTCTGATCCTTGAGAATTTGGAATTAAGATTATGCATAATTTCAGATCGGGATGCAAACTATCTAGGACTGCTACCTCTTGACCAGCAAAAGTCCACTAAATTATTTTCCATCATGTCTGATACTGTCTAATGCTATTATCCACTACACTGGTTGACAAAGTAGAGAGAACAAATTTTAAAACTTCTTTAACACAATGTTAGCATAGGAAATAGCAGGTCCTTAAGACACAATGTAAAAGTAAAATAAAGTTGTCATATATATATATATATATACACACATTGTCATGGTTTAAGCCGTAACTCATGCAGTTTGCTCACTCACTCCCCCCTCTTTCTTCCCCGCGCTCCCAGAGGGATGGGGAGGAGAACAGAAAGAATGCAACTCCCACAGGTTGAGATAAGAACAGTCCAGTAACCAAGGTATAACACAAACCACTACTGCTACCACCAGTAATAACATTGACAAGAGAAATACAAGGGAAGAGAATACAACTGCTCACCACCCGATACCAAGCCCGACCAAGCTGTGAACCCCCCTTTCCCAGGTCCCTGCCCTTCATTTTTACATCCTGGACATGACATGCTGTGGTATGGAATATCTCTTTAGCTAGTTTGGGTCAGGTGCCCTGTCTCTGCTTCCTCCTGGCTTCCCCTCCACCCTGGCAGAGCATGAGGCTCAGAAAGTCCTTGGTCAGACTAAATATTATTGCAACAACTAAAAACATCGGTGTTATCAGTGCTGTTCCCAGGCTGACAGTCAAAAACACAGTGCTGCACCAGTTACTAAGAAGGAGAAAAATGACTGCTACTGCTGAACCCAGGACACACATACACGTGGGGAGAATTTCCATGTACACATGATCATGAGGTTCCATAATCTTTAGACTGCAAATAGTTGAAGAGAGTGCTTGGAAGGCTGTATTGTCAGAAAACCAATGCACAGAGAAAGAAAAATATTACTTCCTCTGTATGCTAGTCTATGATTTTATTATTTTTTTTTTTTGAATGGTGAAGGTTAATTTTTAGTGATTGTAGAAAGAACTCATGAAACCAAGAACTCACCCCAATGACTTCTGCCGGTATTTTGGAATAAGATAGTTCAGAAAGATAAATAGATGTATAGTAGAAAATAAAGAAACTTGAAAGCATTTCTAAGGATTCACTTTAACACTTTATTCTCTTAAACCAAACTTAGCAGTTTTGGCTGCTAAGTGGCCCTCAGATCCAAGATTCTAGTAGTCTCTGTTCACTGTCTGATACTGGCCTGAGCTCACCCTTTCTCACTGAGGTAAAATATGGGGATGACCATTCAAAGAAGTGCTAGCAACATAATTTAATTTATTACATTTTCTCCAGACCAAATTTGAGCAATCTTCTCACGTATTATCTGTTTATGGGGGTACTGAAAAATCAGTTGAAGTACTTTAAGCCATAGTATTAAAGATATATGTCATGAAAAGATCTGAGTCTACTGACAGTTTTTTGTTTCCTTTGGTAGGACCTAAGCCGACAGACAGCCTTACCAGAACTGGCAAGCATTATTATACTATTGCAGGACATCTCACATACCCATCTCCTGGCCTTTATGAGTACTCCTGGAAGCAGCAAGGACAAAACATAATTCCTACAATGTTCACTAATGTAGTTGGTAAAGCTTGTTTGAGCAAGGGAAACATCAGTACTCCTAGCTCAATGTCTAGTGGAATTATTCAAATCACTTTGCTGGGCCACATCTGTTGGCATCAGTGGGTGTCCATCTATTGGAGACTTCCAAACAGAAGAGGACCATGACATTACATAGAAGACAACAACAAAACAAAACAATCCAGGAAATGAAAGAAACCCGACCCCCAATCCCCTCAAACAACAACCCAAGAGCCTGTCTTAGGGAGTAAGTGCAGTGTAACAACGTAAATTTAGTTTTTTAGAGAACATTTGGGCATATTGAATTACTGCAGACTATAGTAGTGAACTATAATGAACTGCAGACAAGTAACATTTCTGTAGCAAAAATGTAGGAACAGCTTGCTAGCCACTTGCTGGCTTTGCTTCATCTTGACACAGTACACTTCTCAGACTTCAATGTGTCAATAAATAGACAATGTCAGGACTATATTTTAAAATCACCAGTCAGATTCTGATTGTGCAGCTGGAATGGCATTGCAATCAACAAAATAATGCCAAAATATAGTCACATAAATAACAGTTTCTGTGTCCATTATTATGTGTCTATCTCTCCATGACAGACTTGTGTCCATTTGGTAAAAAAAAAAAAAAGGATCTCTTACATCCATGTACCAATGATATACTTTCATACAAAAGCAGTCAGTCATGTGAGCAAAGTCACATTTCCAGGAACACTGCTGCTGCTCAGTATCCAACAGTTGCTTTCATGTACATTGTAAGTATTGCTTCTGGGATGATCCAAAGATGAAGCACAACCCAAAGTGTTGTTTGGTTTCATGTAAATGCTACTTTCTTTCTGAGATGATAATCTGAAAAATTTAAATTCCTTGTGTGGCCAAGCAGGTGGTACAAGATGTCCACACTAACAGATACTAGACTAAACAGATTTTAGGCAAGGGGTAATTTTAAATTTTGTTGTCAAGAAACAGACCTATCTCAACTGTTGTTCAAAGCCAAGTGAGATTTTTGGTCTCTGACAGGACAGAATTTCTAGAGCAGCAAGAAACCCATTCACATTCTCACAAAGCATCCAGAGAGGCTCTTTTTTACTCCTGGTCTCCCTCCTGGCATTCCTGCCAGGCGCCAGGTTCCAGCAGCTGATTTCAGCAAGAACAGCCCTGTAGATTTGTTAGCCTCCCAGATTTAAGTTTGCTTACACAGCTGATTATTGGTCTTAATATATTTTGTCTTCATAACCCGGAGCAGTTCAATCTACTTGCATGAATCATGAACACGGAGCTGGTGACACAAAGGCTCAGACAAAGCTTATTAGTGGTTCAGCTTTCTCATTTTACCTTTCATGAAGGAGAATTAAAATTGAACCCAAACTGTGGACATCCCATTGAATATTCCCTTTATCCATATGCAATTTAGTTAAATGAAGAAACACTAATCATAGAGCCCAACAACACAGAATCGACATGGCAATAAATTGAACACCTGTGGGTGACTTTTTTATTCTCTATTTAGCAAACAGATTTAGGAATTTCTGGTTCATTTCAATCTCTTAAAACAAATGAGATGACTAAGTAATTTCCTAATTGCTACTAGATCATGCAGTTTACAGGGATACTTTATTCATTGCTCCCATACAGCCTTACCCTAAAAATATTTTTGTAGTAAGTTCTGAAAAGGAACCAGCACAGTGCAAGTGTGTGCTGCTTACCTCCAAATCCAGGTCTGAGTGCAAAGTCATGATCCTCTATGTGAAGCAGCTGCTCAGATTTAAGTGGCCGTACTTTTGTGCTGTCAATTTTCCTCATTTTAATTTCTTGTTTGCTATGTTTAAAAAAAAAAAAAAACAAGCTATAAGAAACTTTTTTTTTTCTCTGCCTGACATTCAGAATGACAGTTAAATGAAGCAGAGATCTAATAATACTGGACAGTTGAATCTGGTAGGATAAGGAAAACAACAGTTGGAGAAAGACATACTGGAAAAGGTAGGGGAATGTGCCCAGGTCCATGGGAACACTAATTATAGATAAGAAGTCCCAAGAAGAATATTTAGCTCTTCTTATGTTCTTCTCAGAGATTGTACCTATCATTATATGAGACATTATGGCTGTTTGAAGAAATGTTAGTATTCACTTGCAACTCACACTGGAAATAACACCAGTTTATTTCAGCACCAGTGGTTTATACCACTTCATGCATTATCCACATTACAGAGACAATTATACTTCATATCTTTGCGCTTTTTTTTTTTTTTTTCCCTAGGAGCTCAAATGAGCCCTTGATTTTTCAGAAGGACCAAGAAACTGATGGTCCTGGATCCAGAGGCTTGGTTTTTGAGATCTTCTTAAACACCATTCAGATTTGGCCAAGTTACTCATTAGCTCTTATTTGCTTATTTATTAGCTCTTATTAGATTATGTGCTGCTCAGACATGCAGCATTTCTTTGCATCAGGAGTCCTGACTCTGCATTTTTCCCCATGTCACACATATCTAAGCCTCTGCAACAAGACCCAAGGCAACACAGGTGAACCTGTGCTCTAAGCAGGACGTCATGAATTCTGTGCTTTTCTGGTGACTGTTGCCAACTTTCTTCCCTTCACAGAAGGTACTGATCAACATCCCAAACTCCACTGGGAAATTCACATGCCTAAGAATGGACTCCAGCTCTCTAGACAGGAATTTCATGCACTGGATCTGCATTTAAAATGAGCAGCAGATACCCATCACAAAGCAGGCACCTTTTCTGGTTTTCCTATAAACAGAAACCACACCGGAGATAACAGAGGGGTCTGGTACACGCTCATATCACAAAAGTATTGGGTTAAAACTCAGACAAGATCCACAGTCAGATCTGGCAGCTGGAGGACACAGGTTTTAGAAAGAAACTGCTACATTATTTTGTTCTGCTATAAGGAAAATGCTATGGTGTTTCCTTAAGTTTCCACTCCTTGTTGCACGTCCTGCTTTAAGTGGCCAGCCCCAAGTAATTACAGAAGTAGCCATACCTTAGCTACAGAATTATGCCTAGCTCTTGGCCTCCAATTCAGGAAAGGCATGGGAAGATTGTAAGAATCTGTGTAGCTTAATTTAGAGGAAGAAGACTGAGGGAAGGACAGTCTTCAGAATACATCATGAGCTCAGACAGGGCCCTTTGCTCCATGTCCACTCCCCCGCAGGATAAGAAGTGGCAACAACGGGGAGATGTACATTACAATTAGGAGCACCTTTCTCATGGTAAGAAGAGTGAAACACGGGAACATATTTCTTGTGCAGCTTTTGAGACTCCTTTCAGCCGAGCTATTTAAGAAAAGGTTAGACATGTATCTGTAGGAATTACCAAAATCCTGGTGCTTTGCCACAGGCAAGGGACTCTCCCTAGACAGAATTTCTTTGATGCCTTCTGTGATTCTCTGGGACTTTGATGTTAGCAGCTCTCATTACTACTTTAGACTGAATGATAAAGATCTGTTTTGAAGATCTGTAGTCAACCACTGCTTAAGACAAGATATGAAATACTTTAGGATAAGGTTTGTGCCTGTATTTACTCTTTCTTTTTCTCCTTTCCCCACTTTTTTCTTAATAATGAAGCCCAAGAAATTACTTATAAAAATGCTGCAACAGGAATGCCAAGGTGGCTGCTGGACTATTCAGAACCATTGAACAAATTAATTTAACTTAGCATTCTTGAATGCCTCTGGCAGTGTTGTCTGAACAAAATTATCAGGGTAATCAGAACATCCATCAGTCATTTCAAATGCAGACTTCAGTTTTCTAAGTACGAAAGTTATGTGGATGCTAAAATAAAACTCCATGCTTTTGAGAATTAAAATCTGTCATGGGTTCAGCAGTAGCAGCCATTTTTCTCCTTCTTAGTAGCTGGTGCAGCGCTGTGTTTTTGATTTTGGGTCTGGGAACAGTGCTGATAACACCAGTGTTTCGGTTACTGCTTAGTGATGTTTTGGTTTGACCAAGGACTTTCTGAGTCTCATGCTCTGCCAGGGAAGAGGGGAAGCCGGGAGGAAGCAGAGACAGGACACCTGGCCCAAACTAGCCAAAGAGGTATTCCATGCCACAGCACATCATGCCCAGGATGTAAAGCAGAGGGCAGAGACCAAGAAGGGTGGGGGGTGCACTGCTTGGTCGGGCCGGGTATAGGTGGTGAACGATTGTATTCTTTCCTTGTATTTGCGTTGTCATTATTGTTATTAGTGGTAGCAGTAGTGGTCTTGTGTTATACTTTAGTTACTGAACTGTTCTTATCTCAACCTGTGGGAGTTGCATTCTTTTCAATTCTCCTTCCCATCCCTTCAGGAGCCGGGGGAAGAAAGAGGGGGAAGTGAGTGAGAGAGAGACTGCGTGAGTTATAGAGGCTTAAACCACAACAGTTCTTTTTGGTGCCCAACGTGGGGCACAAAGGGTTGAGATAACAACGGGATTAATAGTCACTCGTCACAATGCTGATTTATTGGCTCTCAGAGTTGTTGCTCTTGATTCTCACAGGTTCAGCGTATGATACCTTACTTACAGCCGTTATTTGTTATCTTAGCATTTTTCAGACATAGGTTTTGGGTTAGGGTTCTTGTTTCATTGTACTTTATTGCAATGGCTTGTAATACGGGTGGGATCCAGAAGCGGGGGGGGGGGCGGATGTGGACTTGTACTTGGTGGCCCGGCTGCTCTTTACCATCCTGGCCCTCGTCCTCGCCTCCGTCTTCGTGAGGCTGTGGGCAGCCAAGGGGGGGCGGCCCCAGGAGCCACCGGTGGCCGAACCAGCCTGGGAGCGTGGCCCTCGGGACCAGGGGGCTACGAAGGAGGTGGCAGAGAAGCTGAGCCCCCCCGCTGAGCCCAACCCGGCGGCGGCCAAAACGGCCCGGGAGCGCGGCACCAGGTACCAGCAGCCGAGCCCCACGGTTGCCGAGCGGCGAAAGGAGGCTACAGAGCGGCAGGGGCAGGTGGCAGCCAAGCCCAGCCCCGCAGCGGCCAAGGGCATTCCCTGGCAGCCTCCTGCAGAGCCCCGCGAGCCCGAGCCCCAGGAGGATGCAGGAGACAGCGCAGCACTTCCCAGCAAGGCAGAGGAGGGAGATCTGGACTCAGACAAAGAGCAGCTGGTGGTGAGAGAGCCGGCAAGCACAGCAGCTACACCAGCCACAGTGACAAGCACAGCAGCCTCATTTGAGAGCTCTGAAGGGTTTGAATGGCCTTTGGGTACCCTTGAGACCTGCCTGCTGATTGTGATGGGGATCAGCATGTTGGCATGCATACAGAGTGTGTTTTACCCATGACCATTTAATCTGGTCCTGAGAGTTAAGGGGTTAGACTACGATGTAGGATGACCAAGAGATTTTCCCCAAAGCTGGACAGTCATGAGTGGCAGGGTGTGTGGGACAGTATGGGCGAGTACCTCATCCACTGGGCCCCTCCAGTGCTTTGGAAGCGTCGGAGATGGAAGGCAGCTGTATGGAGTCCCCAACGACAAGCTGCAGAAACTGCTGGAGGGGAGGGTGAATTATTTGGGCCTGGTGGGCCCATGACACCTCAGTCCATCAGGGCAGAGATGCAGCATACAGATGGACTCATGATGGAGGGGTGGACTTAGCAATGGACACTGTTGCCCAGGTTATTCACGAGTGTGAACACTGCACACAGCCTCTCCTGCTCTGAAAGACTTACAGAAAATGGAGCCTGATATCATGGACTGGATGGACTCAGCAGCTTTATAGGGATTGGTCCATGCGCTAAGGGATGATCTCTCTCTCCCTCTGTGCATGTGTGTGGATGTATATATATATATGTGATGGTATATTGAAAATGTGGGATCTGAGCATGACGTGAATGGATGGAATAAGGGGTGGATACTGTAATGGGTTCAGCAGTAGCAGTCATTTTTCTCCTTCTTAGTAGCTGGTGCAGCGCTGTGTTTTTGATTTTGGGCCTGGGAACAGCACTGATAACACCAGTGTTTTCAGTTACTGCTTAGTGATGTTTTGGTTTGACCAAGGACTTTCTGAGTCTCATGCTCTGCCAGGGAGGAGGGGAAGCCGGGAGGAAGCAGAGACAGGACACCTGACCCAAACTGACCAAAGAGGTATTCCATGCCACAGCACATCATGCCCAGGATGTAAAGCAGAGGGCAGAGACCAAGAAGGGTGGGGGTGCACTGCTTGGTCGGGCTGGGTATAGGTGGTGAGCGATTGTATTCTTTTCCCTTGTATTTGCGTTGTCATTATTGTTATTGGTGGTAGCAGTAGTGGTTTGTGTTATACCTTGGGTACTGGACTGTTCATATCTCAACCTGTGGGAGTTGCATTCTTTTCGATTCTCCTTTCCATCCCTTCAGGAGCGGGGAGAAGAAAGAGGGAGGAGTGAGAAAGTTAAACTGCATGAGTTATAGAGGCTTAAACCACGACAAAATCGCCATAGATGAAGGCTGTATCTGAGTTGTATGGGCATTAGAACTGAACACCTGTAATCCTCTGCAACAGGTACACAAGAAAATCTGCTGATGGGAACCACTGTAAGAAAAAATGATAGATTATGTTCAATATGCCGTGGCACAGCTAATGCAGTTTGGAAGCATTAGGTCATTTGTCATCAGATGCCAAGGAAAATACCTGTTTGATGCTCCAACAATTTTACTGGAAGAAGCAGGATAAAATTATGATACATCTATTACAACTTCTTACTAAAAGCAAGTATGTGACTGAGGAAGGCTTCCTCAAGTCACAAGAGGCAAAACATAAGCTACTAGGGCAGGATCTTTTTTCTTAATGAGCCACTGAGTTGTTACATGATTTTGCTATTTCTTCTGTTTTCCTGGATTAGGACAAAATAAACACTATTACTGCTTATATGAAAAGCATCTTTTTTTCCCACTTACTTGAACAGCCCTTCAAGTTGTTGTCCCTCTAGTTGGTGTCTATAATTACTTCTAGCTGCTATCAGAAGTTGCTGCAACATCTTGCAGGGGTCAAAATAGTACTGTCATTATAAACATGCAACATCTTTTCTTCAATACCTTCCTTTGGCAGAATATTTTTTTTTCAATTGTAAAGGAAAATGGGCTTTCCTTTACAACAAAGACATATATGCTCATGGTACTTGGAATTAATTTCATGGACACGGGTAACACTGCATATGTAAAGGTACCAAAAAATAATGCACTTCTCCTTCACATTTTTTCTACTTGATTGCTTCCTCCACCCAAGACTAAGAAGTGTTCTCCAGCAGATATTCCTTTAACATTAGCATCTGGGCTCCAGATGTTGCTCCTTGGCTAAAAGTTTATTAATTATTTACTAATTATTAAATTGACCTCACTGCAGTATTGCAGTATTGCAGTATTACAGTATTACATTTAACTGATGATTCAAAGGGAATCGCATGTGTGTTTGTTTACTCCAAAGAAATCCTAGACCCATACCTAACTATTGATCAGCACTATAGCATTGTAAAATCATCAGCAGATGTTTTCTTGAGTATCCTCCCATGGCACAAATTCCATTAATTCCATTAATTTTTAATTCCATTAAAATGCAGAAGAGAGAGATCTAACTAGCCTGGATCTCAGAAAAGCTTCCTGACATAACTCAAGGTATACTTCTCATTTTCACAGACACACTGCAAAGACACAGATTGTACTTTGGTGGCACGGCACCCTGGTCTCCCTATCATGCAGCTTTAGCCAGCACACCACAATCTAAGAGCCTAAATGCAGTCATTGATTCTGTACATCACTGTATGGCAGGTGTCAGGCTATGGCATTTGAGAGGAAAAGCCCACACATAATCACAAAATCACAGAATTGTTTAGGTTGAAAAAGACCTTTAATGTCATTGAGTCCAACAGTAATCCTGGCACTGCCAAGTCCACCACTAAGCCATGTGCCTAAGCACGACATCTACATGTTTTAAATACCTCCAGGAATGGTGACTCAACCACTTCCCTGGGCAGCCTCCAATGAAAGTAGTTCCAATGCTTGACAGCACTTCTGGTGAAGAATATTTTGTGAAATCATCAGCAGATGCATATATCAGCAGACACATGCACCTAAGGAAAGTAAATCTTTACCTCTTGACTACCAAATCAAAGATATCCAAAAGTTACATAAATCTTATTCCCAGGAGAGTCTGTAGAGTTATACAGCAGTGTGATCTCTTAAACTTTTTAACACACTCCTCAAATCTTGAAGCCCAGATAAATGTAATTATCAGAATTGTACAGTTCTCTCTCACACAAATAAAAATGCATTTCTAAGTGTTCAGTAACATCAGCAACATGAACTGTCAAAAAGCCTAATTTTTTTGACAGTCAAATGCTTCGTTCTTTGCTGTAGGAAATGGACCATGAGAATAATCGCTTTCTCATGTACTTTTGGCTAATGCTTTAAAATCTTCTTTACAACAGAATGCAGACAAATAGCTTTGGAGGGAGAATTGGGTTACACCATTAAAACAGTGGAACTTGTAGGTTAAGTAACATTTTCACATGGGATTTTTTTTAAAAGGCCACCCATTTATCCAAGGCCATCTGTCAGCTGTGTCCCTAATATCTTTAGTGCTGGCTGAAAGGTTTTTGTCCAGAAAGAAAAAGAGGCTGGTGAAAAGTCACAAAGTAGAGGAGTATAATGCTTCATTTTGAACAAAACCAGAGAATCAAACAAAGAGAAATTAAATGCATTTGGCTCCTTTCCATGGAAAAACTGATTTGCACCTGTTAAGCTTTGGGATCTTCTGTGGCACTGATTTCTTCCTAGTTCCAAATCACTAAGACCTAGGAAATGAAGAATGGAAGACCAAAGCATTGCTTGTGTAACGAAAACTGCTACATCAGTCAGCATCAGCTGGCATTCCTCCTGTTCCTATTCTTTCTTTCTGTTAACACGCTTCTGCCTGTCTCACAACACTGTCATATGGATCCATTTGTATGTATTAGTAAAGATCTGTGAAGATAGAGAGGTCACTGTACTAGTATTGTTACTGCTGTCCAGCGGCAAGAGATCAGTAAAGAATGTGCAGCAAATGATACCACAAAATATGCTGTCTCCTACCAGGCTTCTCTCCTGCTTTGTGACTGTTTCACAAGCAACTCCTCTCAGCTATTGCAGAACAGGATAAATGCAAACGACAATAGCATACACTTCCCTTTTACCACTGACAAAAGTGTATCAGCTGAGCTTAAAATAGACCTTCCTCACCACTATAGCAATAAGAAGGTATTTTGTTTAGTTTCCATTAGATTCTTAACTGCTTCCTAAGACTAGCAAAGCACTAGATAAGACCTTATGTTGATATCAGGATTAGTTCTGTTTATTTTGTTTTGTTATTACAAAAAACCATTCACCAGCACTCACTCCAAAACTGTCCATGAGTTTAAAACAGTCTGCTGAATAGTCATTCTTTTCAGGAGCTTTTGGATTAGACCAAACTTGAACCTATGACCTTGAACTGAAATCTGGAAGTACTGAGCGGCACATCTTCTCCAGGCACCTCTGTTTTGTCACTGGAATATGTTCTGTTGCCTTGCACTGCTTAAGTGGGATTTTTATCAAGACATATAGGGATTCAGAGATACGTCATTGCTGGATTATCACGTAAGAAGTGATACAGAAGGTAAACAGCTGACACACCTGCTACAAAGCATGTAACCTGAGAAAAAGAGCTTAAACACATCAAAGGAGTACACTTATGTTACTTTTTCTCAATATTTGATATTGTACAAATAAAATGTCAGCTCCCCTGCTCATTTTAATAGGGGGTTAAGTGCACAGACAAATGTAATAGTTGCATTTCTTCTCCTTCCTTAAATGGAGCTACTTATTACAATTTCTCCTCTCTCCTAAATAATAGAGAATTTGCTTGGATTATCACTCCCAGTCATTGATGTGTTCACATACTATTAGATTAATCTGGAAACAAATCTGGAGACCTCACATGGCAGGTGTGAAATTGCATTTGTGGGAATACGCACTAACACTGCACAGAAATTTAAATGTAAAAACCTTTGTCTCATTATTCATTTTAAAGCAGCTGCTTAATTGGAAAAAGTGAGGAGACAATCATCAACATCTAAAAGCATAAGTATATTTCATAAAGGGAACACGCTGTGTCATCACTACAAATAAAGTACAATTTACCTCATATAGTACCATAAAAATGTCTTCTGTATCTTGATAGTGTAGCTACTTTGCTGCTTTGGTAATGGAAGTCACTTTATAACACTGGCCTAGAACTTCGGAAGGCATTTTTGCTTCTTGCAATAGGAGTGAAAGGGCAAGTATCTTTGGTACATCACTATAGTAGTCTGGTATCACAATAGTAGCCTGGTATCACACAAGTTAAATGACCTGTGTGTGGGTGTGAGTGTGTACACAACTGTATGTATACGAAGCCTTCATGAAATCCAACATGAAAATATATCTGGTTATGCAAAATTAATTAATAGTTCACCATTTCCATTTTGGGAACACATTATCAATACCAAACATGCTATAAATCCAGAAACTATCAAAACAGGACAGTGAACAGAAAGGCTGCATTGAAACGTTGCTGACAGCATGAAGTTTATCACATGAACACAGATGCAGAGAGTATACTGCTTACCTGTTATGCTTTCTTAAGGATGAGAATTGTTGCCGACGATGAAGATGGTGATGCTGACTTTGAGAACTGTGTAGCACTGCTGTTGGCCAGAGGCAGGTGAGGAGCAGAAGTTTCATGACCAGGACCATCTCTTCCAAAAGAGAAATGCACCTGATCAGTCAGTCCACCTTGCTGACTTTATTTTTAGTGCTTTACTGTTTAAAAACAGCAAAAACAGCATAGCAGAAAAAGGATGCACATGAAGCAAGACATCACTTAAGACAGAAGACAGAAGCATCCCAGCTCTGATGTCCTCGACAAGTTCCCCTCATATCTTGGCAAATCACAAATATTCCTTCAGCTCTACATCCCTGCAGATTTGCTGCCAAACCAGAAGCACTTCACTTTTATAAATACAGCAGGTAGAGCAATTTGTTTGGCCAGGCTGTAGTATGATCCATTGCTTCCACTCTTTCAGCATAGGCGCGTATTGAATTCTCCATCACTCACTCAGTAACCTCTACAACATTGCCTGTGCAGGCAAAATGATGTCAAACATTTAATCCCCCTTAAATCCCACATAAAACCACATAAAAATCTGCTTTAATGACAAAGGTTTCTAAATTAATCTTGCTTTCTATGTATATGTGTATCTGCTCCACATAATTTTCTGGACAAATCAAGCTCTTTCATTAACTGGCTACACTGTATTGTCTTCCTGATCATTAACATAATTTCTGTTTCTGTGATCTGCAGTAGCAAGCATTTTGTCAGTAGATACAAAACTACTTTTGGACAGCACAATATCATGGAATAAGTCCAAACTAAAAATGAAGTCTTGTTTCAATATTCCCCAGTAACATTTGGAAATAACATTTCTTTTTTCTTTCACTAAGCTCTGCAGCTATTTGACTTACCCTAAATTTACAAGGTGTGTGCATATCTAAGATCAAGTATCCTTCCATCACTCCTAATTTTATCCATATTTCATTTAGCCTGCCCTGCTTGTTCAGTAGCAGACTGAATTGCAAAATTTTGCTCAAGCAATAACTCGAGCATGCATGCCTGCTTCTCTTATGAACAGCGATAAGACTTCTTGTGGACTTAAAACTGAGCAACACTGACATAGCTTTGTAGCTGGAACAGTCAAATTTTATCCCTTTCAAGACATCAGCAAGTTCAGTAGTTACCAAAATTGACAGAACATGTTTATTTTTATCTAGAAAATCAGAGATATGAAATTGAAAGTTAGAGAAATGGAAATATTCAACTCCTGTCTAACAGATGTAGAAGTAATTCAGGTCTCTCAGCAGGAGGCTTCATCCTAAGTAAAATAGACAGAGGAATTAAAACAAATCTAACACTGTCTGCTGAGACAGTTAACACCCAAGCATACTGAGATAATAAGACTGTGATGTGGGCATCTGCCCCTTACAAGTTCCATGAAATTCCCAACTAACTTTATTTGGGCTAAGAAGTAATTCACAGATGCAAATGTCTTCTAGGAGAGTGTTAGCAAAGGACAGCAAATTCCTATTACTTTTGCTGTTTTGGTGTTGAACAGATATTTGCCTGTGACTTAAAAAGGTAAAAAAACATAAATAAAAAAAAAAAATCCCTTTCCAACCATGCACAAAACTTTAACAGTCTTAGATTGAATTTGGTGCCCTAGACCAAAGGTTTTCAACCCTGTAACCCATCGCATTCTACACTGCTCATATTTTAATCCTTTCCTGCTCAGCAGAAGTATGGAAGATCACTCATTGCCTAACCCAGGGGTAGTTGCAGTACTTCCAGCAAGTCTGGTGATTTTCAGGATGGAGTTTCTGGAGAAGGTAAACACAGGCTATAGTTAATAAAACATTTAACAGGTTCCATTAATTTGCATTATCATTTGGGTGGAAAAGAGAAAACAATCAATCACTCTAATGAGAATTTATTCCAGATGGAGATAATGCTTGTTCCTGAGCCTATAGACCTTTTCTTACACAGAATCATAGAATCATACAAGAAGATACCCAAGAGCCTTTGGATCCTCCTCTTTTCCCCACCCAAGCACAAGACCCAACAGTAGCAGCAACAGTGGCAAATCAGATAAAAAGTTAACTACACTGGAGGCTGCATGGTAAATGTGTTTCGACATTTCTGCATGTTCAGCTGTCTGCGCATTCATCAGCATTAACTCATTTCCAACCATTTTCTTCAACTACAAAGGAATAACAACATATATTCTATGATTCTATGTGCATATACTGTCTTCTCTGCTAATAGTAATCATCCACATTATTTTCAGGGACTTAAGGGAAAGCCACATTTTAGATGTTAATGTTGTCCTTAGCTGAAACTTCTGGATGTTACTCTCATTAAGCAGGAGATAGAAGACAGAGAAAGAGGAGGAGAGGATGTTCTGGGTGCTGAGGTTATCTACTAAGAGCTCTGAAGGGGACCTAAGGTTAGATCATGTCATGCTAATGTAAAAATATGTTGACTTTGTGTACTGACCTCAAGGAAGTCAAAAGCCTTCATCAAAAATAAATAAGTAAAAGTTGCTTTGTGTATTTGTTTCCCAGCTGGGAAAGGGAGTGCTTAGAACCCCTGCTCCAGGGTGTCGTGGTTTAAGACTAACTCACGCAGACTCTCTCACTCACTTCCCCCTCTTTCTTCCCCCTGCTCCCAGAGGGATGGGAAGGAGAATCGAAAAAAATGCAACTCCCACCGGTTGAGATAAGAACAGTTTAGTAACTAAAATATAACACAAATCACTACTGCTACCACCAATAATAATAATGACAAGAGAAATACAAGGAAAGAATACAATTCTCACCACCTAATACCAAGCCCAACCACGCAGTGCACCCCCACCCTTCCAGGTCTCTACTCTCTGCTTTCCATCCTGGGCATGACGTGCTGTGGTATGGAATAACCTCTTTGGTCAGTTTGGGTCAGGTGTCCTGTCTCTGCTTCCTCCCGGCTTCCCCTCCTCCCTGGCAGAGCATGAAACTCAGAAAGTCCTTGGTCAGACCAAAACATCACTAAGCAGTAACTGAAACACTGGTGTTATCAGCACTGTTCCCAGGCCCAAAATCAAAAACACAGTGCTGCACCAGCTACTAAGAAGGAGAAAAATGACTGCTGCTGCTGAACCCATGACACAGGGATATGCCAAATGCAAACAAGTTGGCTTTGCAGAATGATGGGCATGCCCCAGACCAAGCTGCTTATGAATGTTCCTTGTCCAGAAGGCACATCAGGCAAGAAGGGAGTCTTTAACATAAAAAAGTTGTCATCCCTTTCAAGCCATCAGCAAGTTCAGTAGTTACCAAAATAGATGTTGTTTTCATTCAGCTATCAGCACCCTGCTGTTTTATTATTCCTGGCTGTAGCAAGAACTTTACCACTAAGCTGTGATGATGAAAAGACTGCCCCATGGAGGATTTCCAAAACATGCTTGCTTCTTTGAGTGCCCCCCACTGAGATCAGTTTTAGTCCAAAAAAACAAAAGAGCTGGATGCACTGACATATTCTATCACCTTCAGACCACCGATGTCATAACACTGAACACTACCTTGAGAGGCCTTGCCTAAGCACACTGAAAATCTAAGCACTATCCCTCTATCCTTGGCTATGGCATATTTCCAGAAACTAATTGCCTAGCCCCCCCACACAAAGTCTTCAGGAGGGACTCCTGCAGAGGGAAATAGTGAAGGCTTCCATTAATGGCTGTGTAATATCAGTGAGGGCAACTAGATGTCACCTGCATAGCGTTTTTCATACTAGAGCTGTTTGCATTTCCTCTGGGTAAGAGAGCATTACACAGAGCAGATACTATCATTATGAATTACCATTAAGAAAACAGGTTAATCTCCTATGCATTTGTCAGTAATACTAAAAAAAATCCATCTTTGAAGAAGAATAAAGACAATACACTTTGCCTGAATTGATCCTTGTGCTTAAACAAAGACCACTGCCTCTTTGCTATCATTAAAATGTTTCTTTAAAATGATCCCTTCTTTGTAGCCAACAAAAATTTGTAATGCCTATCTTTCCAGGACAAAACGCAGTGCATGGAAACAGTGCATAAGAATAGTTTGCAAACAACAAAGCAAGCAAAAGAAACAAAGATAAATACACCACCTAGCACCAAAAAATTAGAAGCCTTCTTTTAGGAAACAAAACATTATTTCAGGTAATTACATTCTGGAACTCCAGATGCCTCTCTACCACAGGTCACAAAGCAAAGCAATTGACAACACTTTTAAAAACAAGAATGAAAAAAATGCCAGGGACGAAGAGATGTTTCAGAGGCTGGAATTTTGCAGAAAATCTGAGCACATCTAAAGGCCACTTTAAACACATGGAGCTGAAATACCATACATAGCACGCTAGCCCTTCAGCACTTACGCACTGCCTCTCTTTTCACTGTACCTAAATTAGCTGCAGTGAAAACAGAGGCGATGTGGAACAGGGAGCATAGGTTTACCTGGCATGTATTTTTTATTCTCCTAATCAGAGAATGAAACACAAGGTAAAAAAACATTCTTCTGAGTCTCCTAAGAGACACTAGTTTATGATAAACAACCAGCAAAACAGAAAGCAGATTAACCAAAGCAATAACTATGAGAGTGTGAATGCAATACTGCAGCACACAAATAGGCAGCATTTTGCTTTTCTATGGTAACAGACTCAATGCATAGTACATTTATATTGTGGTGACTTGCAAAAATTAGTCAGAATTAAGGACACTTTGTCCTGCTTGCATGAACACAAATGATGAACCAAGTTCCCAGAATAAGACATTCATTCACATTTCCTAACAAGACTAAGTGAGAAGAAAGCAAAGACTAAGCATTATGTTTCCAGTTCGCAGACCTTAGAACAGATGAAATGCTTCACTTAACACCTGCAGTGGGACCCAGTTCTTTATGAAGTCCCTTAGTTGTGGTGTCAAGTGAACATTTATCACTGTCCCAAATAATCTGAGGTAACAAACTGGGCAGTAAGGACTACAAAGTAAAAAAGAACAGAATCCAAAAGCCAGCAAAAACCACAGCTCATCTCAAAATCTCTGCAAGAATTTTTGCTTACTGAGATGGAGACTTGCCCTGGGGTTTTACAACCAACTTAAACAGAGCTATCAGACTACTGCTGAAACACTGTTCTGCCCTTCTTCATCCCTGTAGTGCACCAGTACTTGCTACCCTTGCTTCACCATTAACAACTCATCAGCCAGTTGTTAAAGGAACTGGCAGCAGTGTGGGAGAGAGAGCCTGCCCCCTCTCTGTGGTGACACAGCTAGACTGGCCTAAGCCAGCTTTGAAACTGTACCCTTAATTTCTGCTAGGCAGTATGAAAAATAGCAGTAATATTGAAGTAAGCACATAATATTTTCCAGTGAGTGTTTAGTTCTACTGTAAAAAGAAAATCCTTATTATTTTCCTTTTCCCTTTCATGGGACATAAAATTTTTGTGATCTCAGTACAGATATCCTGTGAAATTATGGTTCTGGATGTCCTGGGTTCAGCAGTAGCAGCCATTTTTCTCTATCTTAGTAGCTGGTGCAATGCTGTGTTTTTGACTTTTGGCCTGGGAATAGCACTGATAACACTGATGCTTTTAGTTGCTGCTCAGTAATGTTAAATCTGACCAAGGACTTTCTGAGTCTCATGCTCTGCCACGGAGGAGGGGAAGCTGAGAGGAAGCAGAGACAGGACACCTGACCCAAACTGATCAAAGAGGTATTCCATACCACAGCACGTCATGCCCACTATATAAACTGGGCGCAGTTACCTGGAAGGGTTAGATCACTGCTCGGTTGGGCTGGGTATCGGTCGGCGGGTGGTGAGTGGTTGCATTCTCTTCCCTTGTTATTTCCCTTATCATTATTATTATTGGTGGTAGCAGTAGTGGTTTGTGTTATAGCTCAGTTACTGGACTGTTCTTATCTCAACCCGTGGGAGTTACATTCTTTCGATTCTCCTCCCCATTTCTCTGGGAGTGGAGGGTAGGAAAAGGGAGGAGTGAGAGAGAGGCTATGTGGCTGACTGAGCTTAAACCACAACACTGGACTTATTGTTTCTTATTTTTTTTAACATCCTACTGTCTATGGAATTATCATATCATCAAAGGGAGCATTCCTGACACCAGGCAAAGTCTACTGCCAAGGAACAAACATCTGTAGATTCAGAGTCACCACCTACACAGTCTGCATATACTTATCACCTGGTTCCAGAGTGAGCCTGAGTTTGGTCTTGGTTCTGATGCTCCGTGAAGTCTGGCTCAGCTTACAACTGCTTCAGCATGTTGAACACACAGTCTTGAGAATGCTTTCCTAAGAAATCCTTTGGTCCGACAGCTCCTCTAACCACAGATCTGAAGCCGTTCCACTCTTTCAAACCCTTAAATATTCCTATTAGTAGTAAAGTTAAATCTTAAAATTGTAATCTAAACTCTAAAGCACAATTGGGAAATAACAAAAATTCAGAAGCCACTAGTAGAAATACTAAATATTTGTCTTCCAGTTGGCTGCATTACCAAGTGGTCAACGTAGCTTAAAATCAGTATTCTGTAAACAAAACACAGCCAAGTCAGCAAGACATGCTGATGAGCTCAAAATTCTAGAATTCAAATGTAACATTAGTGGTCCCCCTTTTCTTCTAATTAGAGAACACTAATTTGTTACATTTTATTACAATAAAGTGCAGTTCATTAAAAAGTGATGGACAGCTAAGCAATTGCCTGAACATAGTTGTTGTGCACCTTGGGGGTGAGCTCTGGCAAAAAAAAAAGAAGCAAACAAGCAGCCACATTCATCCTAGATTTACACTTCTCATAAAATCAGTAGCAGTAACCTTTGCCTTCCCACCACCTCGTCCATTGCAGGCACAGGAGCGATATAGCTACCCTACTCCTGCATTTATGTCCATCTCTTCCCAGGAGGAATTTCAAGATACTTCTTCTTTATGTCTTCTTTAAAAATCTTTTAGCACCTTTCACAAGTGAGAGAAGATCAAAGTGATAAACTATAAGCCTGAGCAATTCACTGAAAATAAGGGTTTGTAATGGCATGGCATACCCACAAGAAGTAAGTTAGTTTGCCGTATGGTATGGCCTGAACACTGTGCTTCAATCTGAAAAGCAATAAACTCTGCATCAGGCTTTTTTTTTTTTTGCTTTCTTCCTTGGCAGTTGGCAAATACCACTGTCCCTCAGTCAGATCCTAACTGCTACCTGAAGTCCTTTTGGCTCATTTCCCTCCACAGACTGAAATAAAAACCAATTTGGGAACTGTTTACTGTTTTCTTGCTGCCACACTGACTTTTACAAAATATTTTCTACAAAGGGGATATAAAAAAGTGCCCAGTCTGTTTTCCAGGAATCAACAATATCTCTGATGGGGACTAATTCATGAAATGCATTGCATCTCTAGAAAACTTGTTTCCTGTCGCAAATGAACATAAGGAGAAAAAAAATTGCTGAATAGTGGAAAAATATGTGCCTTTCAGCTTTGGCACTGCCAACTTTTTCTCTCTTACAGTCAAAACAGAGACAGATTTATTGATTAAAGTCTGATCTCTACTGGTCATAAAACAGCTTCAGAAGCCATCAGGCACAATTCAGTATGGCTGTTTTCCAGGCTTCTCTTTCCTATTGATAACGTTCAGGGACACATATGTTAACATCACAGAACAGGTGCCCATTTCAAACTGGGAAACTACCCACCTTATGTTTTCTTAAGTAAATGTTTATTTAAGTTTTATATACTTAAGACTTAGTAGAGGATAACCATATTTGGGGTTTTTAAGGTTTCACAACCCCTGTTTTCCTAATGGCTACCCAAAGAATGTTTCTAAATTAATAATCATTTGAACAATACACATTTGCTGTCAATGAATTAAAAAAACTCTATTTTTATCTAATATTTGGATACCTTGCAAGGTAGAATGGACAAAGAACTGAGACAGGCACATAGAGAAACAGAGCGAATAAGCAACATTTGAAACAAAGCAACTGTTAAAAATAATCATGTAGGTGAGTTGCAGAAATAGTTCCAAGAGGAAGCATCTAAGTGTATGGCAAGAATACGTCCCTGCAGAATTTACTATTGAATTTCTCCTGTTTTTTTCACACATTCTTTTGATACTTTGGTATTAACAAAATCTTGAAGAAGAGAGAAGCTAAGTGACAGACAGCAGCAGTGAAGGTTGGTTTGAAATTTGCTTGCTGTGTGAGAATATCTGCTCCCTGTAGGAACTGCTCCTTCCTATAATTTCCATAAAAATTCTTTAAATCAAGGCAGACACAACCAGGAGGGACGTGGGAGGACAAAAAGGTTTATTCTGCCTGCTGAAAACTTAAATGTGCTAGCAAGTAATTTCCCCAGTCACCAGACTCTCAAAGCCAGGCTGGTCACAAGAATGGTGATACAACTTATCACACTTTTCAATCCACCCTGCCTGTCCAAGTGTCTTACAGCATCCATTGAAAGATATAGTGGTACAGGCATTCCACAGGTCTGTTGCCTTGCTGTGACTGACAGGTGAAGGCCAATAAGAATACATGCATTAAATCAAATATGGTTCAAGACCTTGCCCAATCTTTAGCTCTCCTGTTCATTATTTCCCTATTAATGTAGAGATAATGCTGTACAAATGCTTGGCCTGTGAGCTACAGTACAGGTATCCTGACTATACTGTGTTCCACTGAAGCACGGAATCAGACTCTACAACTCAAGGAGAGTTATAAAGCAGGTATGTTTATTATGGCACCGGGTGCAAGGGGGATTGCTCCTCCCAACTTGCACACCAAGGGGTTAAGCAAGCAGATATTTATTACACACAAACATGCATATTCATTAGGTTCCTGAGAGAGCAGGGGGGATATTACAATTAGTTTAGGTACTCATTATCATAAGGCTCCTCCCTTTTGGTGCTTGCAATGGTTGTGGGCAGGGGTCTCCAAGATGAAGTAAGCAGTCTTCCTCATGGTGCACTTTTCACCTTTGGCACAGTGCGATGACCCAGTAATCACAAACTAGCTGAAACCAGCCGTACCTGCAAGTTTCTGATAGCTGGCAAAGATTTAGAACAGTGTGACCTTCGTACAAAATTTATTGCAAGCAGAACAGGATGGACAGACAAGGAGTATCCTAAGCTAGCAGATGTTCGGGAGTCACTATCTCCAAACTAACTGATAATTAGAAGGATGGTAAGAAATAATTCACTCATTAGAAGGATGGAAAGAAATAATTCACTCTTGTTAGTAAGACTACTAAATTCTGTTATCACACCACAGACTTAGAGCACAAACATTGTTCTCTATCTTAGACCTAAGTTAAAAGTATTTTAATCCTACGTTTTCCAGGCACTTGCTTTCCTTATATCACCACTTCTAATAGATACTTAAAGTATAGCTGAGATTACAAACAAAATGGAGAACCTTCACTGCAAGATCACCCCTGCTGTGATACTTTCAGCCTAGAAATGTTGACTGAGTAATTGCCTCTAAGTGCAGGAAAAGCTATGGAGGATACTGGAATGTGTGTACATTGTTTCCCCAAAAGCATCATGTGCCTGCCTCTTCACAAAAGGAGAGAGAAAACAGATGCCCACAGAAAGAAAGCATCAGCTTTTCAAAGCCAGGACACACAAAAATGTATCTCTTCATAACTGTATAAGGACGTTCCAAGATCAGTGGAAGTTTCTAAAGGCTATCAGCACACAGACGGATTATCTACATGCAATGTTGCGACAGATACACACAAGGATTGACATCAGGATGCACAGTCACTCACAAACACATACATATAAAATGTGGAAAAACTATCAGGACAGGCACAGACACACAGGAAACAACACAGGCAAACAAAAAAAAAAGCATGCAGAGAAGTCTGCAGCAACAGGCAGTTCCTTCTTCCAGTTGTGTCTCCTCACCACTGGGTACTGAGACAAAGAGGCACAAAAGCACAAAATGTCATCAGTTCTAAGTAACCTTAAGTTTGATGGCTTTGTAATGGAAAATAACTGAAGTGCTTGAAGGTAGTTGACATAGTTTTAGGTCCTTAGACCTTAGTACAAAAAGCAGAAAAAAAACAATAGGAAAACAGGACGTGGGGATGGGGAGTATCTGGGACTAGAAGATGTCCAGGATGGGAGCAGTTAAACTACCTGATAAGTAGGAGAGGATGATTGCTATGTCTGTAATGTTAATTAAGCTGGTGCTTCAAAGACTGCCAGCAGTTATGAAGATTGTCGGAAGAAGTAAACGACTCTCAAAGACCACCACCACGTTTTTGTATGTATGCGGGAAACTGTCTGGAAAATCATGTAATTCCTGTGTAGCCTCATGAATATGTATATGCCCAAGTGACTACATAAAGACTGCCTGTGTGGCAATACCCAGATACACGTTAGGAGATGCTATCTCCTGTGTCTCTCAGCGCCGCAGTAAAGAATACCTGCTTGTCAACTTAAAACTTTGTTGGCGAGCTTGTTCCTGGAGTTTTCTCCAAATCAGTACTGATGAGGGACCCAAGACAGATGAACTCGCCCTTTCTTCCTCTTCTATTTTTGAGAGATAAAAAGCAGGGTCGGTCACTGTTTTACAAACACTTTCTCCATTCTGGAAAAATCTTAGAGCCTGGGTATCTTTTTTAAAGAGGCCAAAAAAACGACCAGAGAAGCCAGCACCCCGCCATGACCACGACACGGCAGAAGCGCGGTTACCTCCTCAGCGGGGGTTAACGCCAGTACGTAGATGGCGGTTATGGAGTAACGGTAGCACCCGGCGAACCGCCACAAGATGGCAGCGCCAGCTGAGCCCCTGCCTCCATGCCCAGAGCCTGTAGAGGCCCTGGCCACCCACAGGTACGGGCGTCCGGCGGCTCGGAGACCCCTCCACACGCCGGCAACGAGCTTGTGGGAGCGGGCCACGGCCCCGAGACCGCGCAGACTTCCTTCCCCGCCCGCCGCTCCGATGGGGAGGGTTGTGACGGCAGAGAAGGTCCCATGCTTCTACTGTTGGTGGGCGGAGCAGAGGGAGAGCCTGCTGGAGGGGAAACGCGGCTCTTAAGCAGGCTCAGGGAGGGGGTGTTCGTCCGCAGGACGGTGTGCGGCAAAAGCCGTAGGAACGCCGGCAAGCGGGCTGAGCTGGGAATTTTCAGGAAGTATAAGCTGATAAAAAAAGAAGGGGATAGCAGCAGGAGGGAAAAAGCCCAAAAAGTTATTTAGAGCCTTCTCACATGTTATAATTTGGCCAAGAAAAGTCCACGTTCAGCAGTCTGGGTTTTTTTCAGCAGATTTTTGCCTTAAGCTGTCCAGAGCAACTTTCCTGACATTCCTTACCGCAACTGATTTCCAACCCCTTAGGATAAGAAAAAATAGGTTCTGGTGACTAATTTAATCTTATTTTCTTCAGTAGTCTTTGGTATATAATGTGATACAAGACAATGTTAGAAGATGTAATAAATGTAGACCATTAATTTGCTGAAAGTTGTAAAAATGAAGACAGGAAAAGCACTAAGGGTTTGTACTCATTATAGTTGAGCAGTCACATACGGTGTGTATATGACAACTATGTAACTATTAGGTTAGGTAAACCCAAATGTCTCTGAACATAGTGTCCAGAAATGCTGATACAGCTACAAAATCGTGTTAAATTGCAGAAGGGCCCCAATTATGTTGGGCTGCATCCTGCCCCTTATCTATAGGGCTATAAATTCCCAAGGACAGTCAAGAGGGGAGTGAAAGAACCAGCAAAAGACATGCGCGAGGGAAGAAGGTAAAAAGTTCAACCTCAAGAAGTCTGTATAAAGGTCACTGAGGGTCCCGAGACCCTCGCCCAAGACCACCAGGAAGCAGTGCGCATGCGGGAAGGACTTGCAAAGTTAATTAGCATAAGAAGCGGGAGCAAATTTACATATTACGATATCCTAATGAATATGCATGTATAGGCTCTATAAAAGAAGTAACTGTATAATCCTCTGTGTGCGTGTTGGTGGAGCAGTGACTCCCCGCGCACCCAGCGCTGCTTTGTTTATTGCCTTTTTGTATTAAAACACAATAAATTACCTTTGATTTATAATTGGACTACGATCATTTATAACAAAGACATTTAAAATTGAAATAAACGTAGCAGCTTCATAAAGTACAACAAAAAAGAATGGATGGGTTTTAGATTATTCAGAAATAACAGAAAAAAGTGAAGACGTTCATTATTGAGACAAGGAAGCACCAAATGTGATCAGTTCTAAGTAACCGTAAGGTCTGGTGGCTTTGTAATGGAAAATAACTGAGAGGGTTGAAGGTAATTGACTTAGTTTTAGGTCCTTCGGACCTTAGTACAAAAATGTAGAAAAACAGAATCTGGGGATGGGGAGTATCCGGGACCAGCAGAGGTCCAGGGAGGGAGCAGTGAAACTATCTGCTCAATAGGAAGACAGAATGATTGCTATGTCTGTAATGTTAATTAAGCTGGAGCTCCAAAGACTGCCAGCAGGTATGGATACTGTAAACGACTCTCAAAGACCACCATCACCTTTTGTATACCTACGGGAAACTTTCTGGAAAATGATGTAATCCATGTGTAGCCTCATGAATATGTATGTATGCCCAGTGGCTGTATAAGGATGGCCTGTGTGGCAATACGGGCAGACACGCTTGGAGGAGCTATCCCCCGTGTCTCCTGGCGCCGCAGTAAAGAATGCCTGCTTGTCAACTTAAAACTTCGTTGGCGAGTTTGTTCGTGGAGTTTTCTCCGAATTATTATTAAGAAATAAAGACACACCTCTTCACAAATGATTTAGTATTGGTAATAGCCTAATTACCTTATGTAAATTAAGAATATTTTAGTTAGTGATAATACACAGGAGGAGTGTGCTGAGAAATGGTGCTCCTGGCTACAGTGACACAGCCTAGAACATCAGCATACATAACAGCCTGCAGCAGTGAGCTCCACAGCCTCCTTACCCAGCCCTGGGTTAAGTATCAGCTTGTACTTGTCTTGAACTTGCTACTGGCACCACCTTTTACTGTCATTCTTTGTATGTTCTTTTGTTCGTTATTTACTTGTGATTGCTTGTGTTGGAGATCTTAAGTAAAATATTTTTAATCTGTTGACTGTGAGAGGTCCCAGTTTCTCTGAATTTTTGCAATTCACATTGCATGTGCAGGGACACAGGCCCCAGACCCAACTCTGGTTCATGCCATCAGACTGAAAGACATCCCCTATTGTATAATGTGACCCAGATGGAGCGTCCTACTTTTGTATGGGCCCTGCCAGATTATGTAAAGGTGACGCACCGTCTGCGCTTATGTCTGTGACCTGATGCAGGTGGCATCACTCTGTAACATAAGAAGGGGAAGAGGCTCTTTACAGCCCATCTGCTTTTTTCACTTTGATCACCTTGGCACAAGCATTCCTGGCCTTTATCTGTCATCAGTATTAGCAGGAATTTCAGCATATATACGGTGGAAATAACGACCACAGATTTGCTGATGTGGAAATAATTTGGGGGCCAATTTGGAGGCATTTTGTCCCCAAATGTCAGAAGCTATAAAGTGCAGAACTTCAGGATGACTTGAAGATAAGTGATTTTAAATAGCAGATATGAAATAACAATTTGCTTGCCTTTCACTTGGTTAGTCTGGAGTGGTCACCTTTAAAAGCTTTTCCAATATGAACAAGAAGCAAAGGTTTGTTTTACAGGGCGTGTGGGTCTGCTAAGTCTTAATTACAGCCTGTTCTAGATCCACAGAATTCAGGAAAATGCCATAGAAAGGAAGGCAATGAACTTGCTAGGTATGTGAGGGTCAGTCCCTAGTATGTGGACTTGGAGAAAAGAAATAAAATCTTTTATGCTTGGGAAATCCAGAGATATCTGTCACCAGAACTGGAAGAAGTATGATTAATACTGGCTGGCTGGGGGCAAGTCCATGTAAACTCTGGCTGAGACATTTCCAGAAGTATGAGCTAACTGAGACTTGAACTTGAGTCCAATCAAATATCAGGTTAAATTTTAGGGGACCTGCATTTATGCGTCTTTCTGAATAAACATTGAGTTGATTAAAACTTGTCGCAAAGCATTGGGTTTCACAGGCTTAGAGACCTGGCCCCTAAGACTCACTACTGAACCCTCTCCGCTATTTCTGAAGTTGATATATTTTCTTTCTGTCACAAAGGAGGCGAGGCGGACACTGATGGCAACATGCAGCTGTTACAATACACAACATTATGTAACTCACTTGGGTGTGATTGCTCCAGAAGAACGGACCCTCCTGCAGCAGGAGGTATCACTCAGTCTCAGTGTAGGCAGACTCTCATGCACAGGCTTCCAAAGTTACAGTCGGCAGCTTCAATCAGCACCCCATAAGTCCAGCCCCATGAACTACTTGCAAACACACCATGTCTCTATGTACTTGTGTATTACTGGGTATGTGGATGGCTCCCACTAATAGCAATAATGGGGGATTTTATTCATAACTCTTTTTAAAAAAATCACACTGAAAGTACATGTGATAGCATCCCTGTGTGCATTATGTGAGTCTCACCCCTCTGCACCAAGAGAGAACTGAACAAGAGGCAAGAAACTCAAGGCTCTAAAATCACAGATTATGAAATGTCAAGGAAAAATAAACTGATTCTGATTGTTTTCCTGAAAATCTATTTCTCTCTTTTTGCTATTCACAAGGCTTCTTTTACCTCTTTGCTTTTCAGGCTACAGATGAAGGTATTCAGCAATAGAGAAAAGGATGGTGGAAAGGATAGAGTCCAGCACATCACACTTCAATGCAACAGAGAGACAGGCTCTATTATTAAACCATCTGCTTTACGCAGCCTGCAGCGTTTTCAGCATTTTGTAAGGAAAGCTGTTTGAAAAGCTACTTTATTTCCTGCAGCATTAACTGAACATACCTGCTTTTGCATTTTTTATTGTGTTTGTAGCTGAAAGCATTGGGCAAATATCTACTGCTCTGTGTCTGTAGAGTTTGTACACCTTCTTGTGTCAATTCCCTGATTCTGCAGAATCTTAATTCCTACCAGTATAAAACTGGTACAAGAATATATATTAATATAAATACCCCTGCCACAGCTAGAATGATGTAGGCAGCTATACTGATACTGCTAAATATTTTTCCTTATTAAACACTAGATCAGTAATGCTCTCATATGAGGCCTTATCTACAGGAGGAAAATGTAGGATTTAGATTGTACCTAGTCATCTAGAGTCAGTCTGAAAGTACAGCTATGCAAACTGAATTCAAAACCAGTCATGAAGCTTTACACTGATTGGCAATCATTCACACTTTTGTTTACACTTTGAAAATCCTTTTTGCCTTAAATTTTCTCTTGGGGACATGTGCTTCCATGTGCTTTCACAAGACAATTTCATACTTTCATCTTTGGCCCAGAACACAACTAGTCAAATAAAGACTGTAACTCTCAGCAACACCCCCAGGTAAAAAAAAGGATTAGGAAAGGGTGTTATTGTTGGCTTTGTCATCACTGAAAATAATGCATTTCCATTACACTGGAAGATCCTTCTTTTTCTAAAATCTTACACAAGCCAACAAGACAAAGGGCTAATTTCTACCATGATGCAGCTAAGATAATTAAAATTCAAATGGGAAGTACAGATCAAGATGCAAAAATAGTCATACTAAAATAAAAGCTTGTGACCCATCTCCAGTGTGGCTTACCCGGTGTCAAAACATTTTTTTTTTTTTTTGTAATGTGAAGACAAAATAGTTGTTATCCATGTAAAAAAATCCAGAGAAAAATATGGAATCATAAAAAAAATAAAATAATTTTACTCTTTCTGTTGCAGAGGGAGACTTTAAAACACTCTGAAAGGGCCACTGACTTTAATTTCACAACAGATGTAAGATTCTACTTTTTCCATCTTACAAAACCCACTGGATTGATTAGCAGACTGAAAGGAGAAAGAGAACAAATGCAAACACACCTCATCTAAATAGCTACATGCATATGCCCAGTACAATCAAATATGATAGGCCCAAGCCAATTCCCATTTCTTTTCTTTAGTAGTGAATTTTAGAGATAAGAAAATGGCTCTCAACATTCATTGGATTAGAAGGCAGCAAGTGATTTTCTTCAGGTCCTCAAACCCTCTTGAACATGTAAAAAAACTTAATAAAAATTAATATTTTTAATCTAGGAAAGTTTCTAAAGATACAGTCAAGGAGCAGCAGCAGATCAAGAAACTAACAATGGATATAAAAAAAATATAATCTTCATTTCACAAAATCACAGTCGTATAAGGCAGTGTTTTAAATGATAGCACAGCCCTTCATCATCATTTGCAGCCACAGGAAATTAAAGAGACAAAAGTGGAGCTGACAGGCAGAGCTAAGGATAATGCTGCCAGCAGCATGTTATTTCCTCAGTGTCACTGCCTATGGACCCATGAAGCCTGTTGTCCATTCACCTATATATCTGTTGCTTACAGACTGACAACCTAAAACTACTTCAATGCTTCAGATCCCCAAAGCAGTGGTTTGAGAGCAGACTGAAGCTGGTTACCAGGAGCAGCCTGGCAGCTTGGGCAAAGCACAGCACAGGCAGAACAGTGGAAATGCTGCCTTTGGCCTCCTTGCCACTGTGGCTGGGCTGTCATTGCGTCATTGCTGCTGTGGCTTCTGGGCATCTCACAAAAGTGAGACTGTGCAGGAATTGTTGGCCATTCATTTGAATAATCTGAAAAGAGGAAACTGATTTCCCTTTTCCTGCAACATTCCCTCTCTGTCATTGTCAAAGAAAATACTTTGCCAGAGCCCAACTCATGCAGTTGCTTCCTCAACCGTGTCCTAGAGCAGCCTGGGCTGCAGGGGCTGGGCAGGGAGGGTATTGCAGCTGTCTGCCTTAACACCAGGGGTGGAGGTAAGCCCTGCTACTGTCACTGCAGGGCAGGGCTTACATGTGTGTCCCCAGCATAGAGATCAGTGGTGAACCCAACAGTAGTGAGGGGAAGGGGAAGGAGGAGAATGTCATCAAATGGACATGCTTCATGTGTTAAACTTAGCTTATAGCTGAAGGCAACACAGTCACAACATGACTGCCTAAATCTAGCATCTAGAGTAAAATTAATTAAATTTCTGCTTATATCTCATGTTATACCTCCAGCAAGATTAAAGAGAGTTATAGAATGTACTTCTATTTTCTTAAAAAAAAAAACAACCAGAAACAGTTTTCATCAAAAAGGAGAAGCATTTTCTGGAGACTAAACTGGGCTGATGGAATAGGCTGTTCTCAGAAGTATCTGATACAAAGGGCTTTCCACCATGAAACAAGTTGTTAAATAAATGTGTATCAAAATAATAGCAGGTTTTCGTAAGTTACTTAGTTCTAGGGTTTAATAAAAATAAAAATAAAGTGTTGGTGTTCTACCAGGGATATCTGTTCAGCTGTGAAGGATGATTGAGAAGAGTGTCTCCTCAGAAATAAACTTCCTCTCACGGTTATCCTGAAAAACAAGGAGTCTGTTTCATTTAGAATTTTTCCTAAATTTAATCTGGCCCGAAACCAAGACACAGTTTCTCCAACAACTCTGTGAGATTTCCTGCCAGGTAATAGCACAGCACCCAGCGAGCATTGAGAAGTCTGGGACAGTTTCCTGGAATCCTTCAGACCCCAGGGTCATGCAAATACTCCAGATCAGCCTGTAAACTTTCACTCTAAGTTTTTGGGCCCAGTGGATTTAAGGAGGTGGATGTGTGGATGAAACCAGGGATGCTTATATCTTCTCTGTGGGAATTGCACTGATTACAAGTTGGTTAAAAGACCCATTCTGTTTTTTAATCTGATGCCCTAATTATTTATGTTTGGTTAAGTGGAAACTTGGTGGATTTATAGCTTTTAATTAGTCATACAGGTGCATGTTACATTTCTTTGTAAGCCTATCTCATCTTACTTGGTGCTGCAGGTATGAGTTCCTCTTCCTTTGTTGATGTTGAAACTCATTACTTGACATCCTATTCGAAACTGAGAAAGTACAGTTTTGCTGTATTTCCAGGGAGGATCCACTGCATACTACAGGAGCTCCACCCTTCTGTGCTCACTTTCCAGAAATCAAAATTCCATTCACCATTCCCGCTTTCTTCTGTACATTACATCAAGCAGCCCTGCCAGCTTCCGTGTGAGTGAGCATAGGGGGCTGTTGCTCATTCCTAGCCATATGTTCATCAGATACTTATTTGCATGAGTGACAAATTGTTCTGAGCATTTGAAAGGCTACAGGAGGCATTGCCATTCTCTACTCCTACCTCATTTCTGCAGTCACAGCCTGTGCTGCAGTCAAGAAGCAGGCAGCTCCCAGGCAGGCAGGGAGGAGGAACAAGACTCACAGGCTAGGCAGATGTGAGCTGTAGAGCAGCACCCTTAAACTGCAAAGGGAAGTAAAGTGACCCCCGATTCGGAGAAAACTCCAGGAACAAATTCGCCAACAAAGTTCTCAAGTTGACAAGCCAGGAGACACAGGGCATAGCTCCTCCTTACGCATGTCTCCATATTGCTACACAAGCTGTCCTTATATAGCTGCTGGGCATACATATATGAGGATACGTATGGATTACATCATTTTCCAGAAAGTTCCCGGCATGGGTACAAAAATGTGGTGGTGGTCTTTGGGGGTAGTTTACTTTGTCCAACAATCTTCATCACTTCTGGCAGCTTTAGAAACAGGCTTATAGCAGCTTAAATGTCTCGTTAACACCATAGACATAACAATCAGCCTGTCCTTCTACTTATCAGTTAGTTTAACTGCAGCCCATCCTGGACCCCTTGCCATTCCCAGATACGCCTTATCCTTATGTCCTGTTCTTCTAGCCTGTTTTTCTTACGCTCATTTTGTACCAAGGTCATAAAGGCCTAAAACTACATCAACACACTGGTTTATCTTGTACAAGACTTCTCAGTATGTTCTCTAGCTGTACTCTATTTTTTTTATCATAGAATCATAGAATAGTTAGGGTTGGAAAGGACCTTAAGATCATCTAGTTCCAACCTGCCTGCCATGGCCAGGAACACCTCCCACTAAACCATGCCACCCAAGGCTTTGTCCAACCTGGCCTTGAACAATGCCAGCGATGGAGCATTCACAACTTCCCTGGGTAACCCATTCCAGTGCCTCACCACCCTTACAGTAAAGAATTTCTTCCTCAGATCCAATCTAAACTTCCCCTGTTTAAGTTTGAACCCGTTACCCCTTGTCCTATCACTACAGTCCCTAATGAAGAGTCCCTCCCCAGCATCCCTATAGGCCCCCTTCAGATACTGCAAGGCTGCTATGAGGTCTCCACACAGCCTTCTCTTCTCCAGGCTGAACAGACACAACTTTCTCAGCCTATCTTCATGCAGGAGGTGCTCCAGTCCCCTGATCATCCTCGTGGCCCTCCTTTGGACTTGTTCCAACACCTCAGTAATTTTCCATTACTACTGTTACAAAGCCATCGACCTTAACCTTACTTAAAACTGATTCTAAAGATTTATACATTTCATTTTTTGATTTTGTGCCTCCCTTGTCTCACCCCTCAGTGGTTGCAGAAGTGCAAGACGCTTTAGAGAGGAAGATTTTACTTTCTGAGAAGGAAAAGCTAGTGAGAAAAAGGAGAATGGTCAAAGTCTGGCATCTCTGCTTCCATCCCTCCCTGTTGGACCATCAAAAGATTTTTAAACCCCTGCAATTAAGACCTTATATCCTCCTAGTATCACTATCCTTAACTGCAGTGAGACAAATGAAGCTTAAAGGTAATGCTTCATTTTTTCCTTGTCTTACTTTTTTTAGAGTAAAAGCCCTATATAAATGTGATTTTAATGTCCCTCTTTCTTACAGCCAAGTTTGAATACCCACAAGACCTTAAAAGAAATCCTACACCACAAGCAGAGGAGGTGAAACAGCACTCCTCAGGGAGATGCTGATGAAAGGGACATCTGTAGCATAAAGATTTGGAGGATATCACAGAAGAAGATGTTTGCTTTGAACATCTTAGTACAAGCTACATCCTTAGTACAGGCTCTGGTTTCAATAATAGTTCTTTCTTAAGGCATGCTTAAATCCTGAAACTAATCTTGGTAGCTCTTATTTAATCAGAGATTGGTCCTACCCACCAACATCACTGAGAAAAGGAGGCAGAGAAAATTTGCTTTTCAGAGCAAAATTTTTAGTTCTCACTAGGAAAACCATAGGTTTTTGCTTTTCTTTGTTGTGAAGTGCAGATGAAGGCTCCAATATCTTAAGGGAGTTGGGGAGTGGTGGGAAGTGGAATTGGTCCATCTGACAGTCCAGCCATCCCAGCATCCATACGTTAGAGTATTGCCAGCTTTTCTTGAAACCCAGTAAACCAGTTATTTTCTAGCAACTTGTGATTTGCTAGATGTTGCAGAAGATTCAGCTTCCTAAAAAGATGTCAGTTGTGCTAAGAGCTTGGTCATTGCAGCCCATCAGGGGAAGGTAATCCATTTTGCACTCTGAAACTGTCTCTTCATTGCTTCTGTTTTTCATGTTCTCTCCATTATTTTCAACTGCTTTATCTTCTTTGCTTACAAGTGCTGTACTTCTCTAATCATGCCCTTCCTCCCACTCTACTTTTCTGATTTTTAGCAAATTAGCTGGTGCCTCCATGACAAAAAAATTTGATCCTATCTCCTCAAGCTGTCTCCATAGGTCTCAGGCAGTTTGTCTGTTCATGGGACCTTGTCTTCTCTGACAGCTTGCTTCCTGGTTTTCCTCCAGTACACTTCAACAGCAACTGCTAAGTTAAAGGAGACATTTCTGGTGCTGTTTAACCTGATTGTTCTGCCACTTCCATGAACATTTCCTTCCCTGGCTGTCAGTGATTTCTCTCTTTTAAATCTGTCTGCTTCACAGACTGCTCTGACTTGATGGATCTCAAGTTTTGCAACAAACAAACTTTACTTGTTTTCCAGCCAGCATCCCTGTTTCCCCTAGCTTTTACGTGTTGCATTTTTTCACTGGAGCCTTCTCACTCTCTAATTTCACCTAGCAACTCTGTGCTGCCAACTGCCAAATTCATCTCTCTTTAACCCATCTCCACTGCCTTGGATAGCTTTGTACACCCAGCCATTTGCTTAACATCTCCCCATCTGTTTCTCCCACAAAACTGGATTAAAAGATCCATACTTTTTACATCCAGGTGTGAAGCTAAATTGGTAATTCAGCTTTTACACTCCTTCCCCTCAGTTTAAACAGCTCAAACAAGTCAGGCAACAGATTCCTACAACCACATGTTGTAGACTTATTTCTTATTTTTCTAATTGAGCCAGTTGAGAAACATTGCTTCTCATATTTTCCTACATCATTTAAAGCCCTAACTGTTCCACAAAGGATGTGGGTGTTTGGCTGCAAACCTGTGGTATGGCAGAAGAACAGCCATTCCTAATGTTCAGGTCTTCAGCCAAACCAGAACTTTGAGAAGGCTTTAAAAAGTGTAATTGTTATTATTGTCATCGTCATAATCATCTGGATACTCTTACCTAGTAGAATGTAGAAAAAAAGGAAGGTGAGCAGACTACCAAACTATGTGCTAATTAGCCTTAGCTTTTTCCAGTATCAACCTATGAGTGAAATATAGTCTGAAATAATTTGGCTTGGGAGGCCTGTAAAACATCATTGACTGTTTCATTAAGTGCCTTGTCCTGGCAGAGCACTGTTTGAACTATAGGGTTATGTCTGTCCTTTCAGAATGAGGTATTCTGTAGCTGTATTTCTGCAGACAGTGGGAATGCAACACTAATGTCAAGTCAGTAGCTCAGAATACTTGGATGGAGCACAAGGAGACCAAGGTCCACGTTGTCCAAATGTAGATCAGAGATTGATCAGGTTTTTTCAGAGCAGAGGAAGTAGGCTCTACTCCTGCAAATTAAGGTTGAAAAAGTCCTTTGATTTAGAGTTAGAAAAGGAGTCATGGACAGCAAGGCTGACTCCCTACCCTCTGCAGAGCAGTCATGATTTAAGCCCAGCCACTCACTCAACTTCCCTCCTTCTTCCTCTCCCTGCTTCTGGAGGGATGGGGAGGAAAATGGAAAGAATGTAAATCCCACGGGTTGAGATAAGAACAGTCCAGTAACCAAGGTATAACACAAACCACTACTGCTACTGCCAATAATAATAATGATAAGGGAAACAAGGGAAGAGAATACAATTGCTCACCACCCTCTGACCGATACCCAGCCTGGTATCTGGGCCAGCGATCTGGGCCTTCTGGGTAACTCCCCCCAGTTTCTATACTGGGCACGATGTGGGCCCCTTTGGCTAGTTTGGCTCAGGTGTTCTGTCTCAACTTCCTCCCGGCTTCCCCTCCTCACTGGCAGAGCATGAGACTAAGAAAATCCTTGGTCGGAGTAAACATTACTTAGCAACAACTAAAAACATCGGTGTGTTATCAGCATTGTTCCCAGGCTAAAAGTCAAAACCACAGCACTGCACCAGCTACTAAGCAGGAGAAAAAATGACTGCTACTGCTGAACACATGACAGGAGCATGAAATTAAAGGACAACCAAAAACCAAAATATGCCAACAACCCCTCCAAACCCCTGCTTTACTAGTTATTTTTATAGGCATGAGGCTGAGCTTTTATCTTTGCTTAGGGAACTATGTGGTTCACAACAGCTGCATTAGTACTGTACAGCTGTCAATCCCCTTTCCAGTCAATCTCCTTTATTTTCCACTTCTGGAGACCATATTTCAGCTCTAAACATCTTTTGATAACACTGAGAAGTACCTGTTGAATAAGAGGAAAAGCCTTGCACAGACAGGCTAACTCAAGGAAAACAGAGACACCCTCATTAAGCGAGGTAGCCATTAGAAGGTCTGTGCTGATGCCCTAGCCTGGTTCAGTATCTCTTGCATCAGACACCACCATATCCTTTCTTCTGAACGCATTGCAACTCACTTGGAATTTCTGTTTGTAATCAGCAATATTCTGCCTGCTCCACACATGGTAATTTTTATCCATGGCCACACCACAAATTCCTTGCCACTAGCTGTGCAGCTATCAGCTCGTTAGTGCTCTAAATAGCTCCCATGTGTCACATTTGGAGGGCTTCCCTGCTCCCAGCTGACATTCCCACACCAGAGAAATCTGAATAGTCCTTCACAGCTCCTCAGTTTAGGAAACCTAGAAATAATATGCTGGTTTACTATTTATTTCTCTGCAAGTTTTGACTTGTGGATCTTGGGGAGACTGAAAGCAGGAAAAAACCCATGCATGTACAACACTCAAATTCAACAGTACATGACTGTGTATTGGTTCATATTTGTCACCATGAGGCTATGTCCACAGGATAGTTGTTGCCTTGCATAAGAGAAGCCTAGATAATTTGGCTGTAGATTTAGAAAGGTGGCTCTAGTTTCGATTAAAAATACATTTGCATTCCCTTCTGCCTTATTAACCACACAGCTTACCTCTCACAGAAGCACATCTCCTCTGTGCTCCTTTCCCCCTTGCCTAAACTTTCTTTACTCACCACTTCTACTAAACAGGACACATGCATGTGTGACCCTTTCCCAGCTCCCACACTAAGGCCCCATTTTACTTCCAGGTGAAAGCGATACAAATTTAACCTCTGAAAAAACCCTCAAACTTACTTGATTTCTCCTTGTTCAGGCAAAGGCAGGACAGGTTTCCCTTCCTTCCTTACCCATTTGGATGCTGAAAAACACAGGTAGGACTGGGTTTGCCACCCGGAAGTCGCAGTCCCTGGGCATGGCTACCTGAAGCTTGCAGACATATGTAGTTCAGATGTATGCTGAGCTCTCCCCCATGTCCCAATTCCCCTATGGCTGCATGGCAACAGAACTGCACAGTGCTTTGTAGGGGAAATTAAGAAATGTTGTCTGCTCCAATTACCGTGTGCTGCAAATGAGAATGTAAACAGGTTATTGGCACTTAACATCAGAGTGGGAGTGAACATCAGTCTGTATTTTCCCAATCTAATAAAATGTCACATCTTTTCAATTTGTGTCCAAGAAACCATCAAAGTGATAGTTCTGTGAGCTGCCAGTTGATTCAGAGAAAACTCCACGAACAAACTCGCCAACAAAGTTTTAAGTTGACAAGCAGGTATCCTTTACTGCGGCGCCGGGAGACACGGGGGATAGCTCCTCCAAGCGTGTCTGCCCGTATTGCCACACAGGCCATCCTTATACAGCCACTGGGCATACATACATATTCATGAGGCTACACATGGATTACATCATTTTCCAGAAAGTTTCCCGTAGGTATACAAAAGGTGATGGTGGTCTTTGAGAGTCGTTTACAGTATCCATACCTGCTGGCAGTCTTTGGGGCTCCAGCTTAATTAACATTACAGACATGGCAATCATTCTGTCTTCCTATTGAGCAGATAGTTTCACTGCTCCCTCCCTGGACCTCTGCTGGTCCCGGATACTCTTCATCCCCAGATCCTGTTTTTCTACATTTTTGTACTAAGGTCCGAAGGACCTAAAACTAAGTCAATTACCTTCAACCCTCTCAGTTATTTTCCATTACAAAGCCACCAGACCTTACAGTTACTTAGAACTGATCACATTTGGTGCCTCCTTGTCTCACAGTACTGTTAAACAAACAAAAAAAGTGAGTAAAAGGCAAGACAGTCATGACCTTCTTGAAAATTCTTCATGTTTCATATCTCCTGGGCAGACACTGGGAAAAAAATTCTTTCTCTTAAATTAAGAAACAGTACAAACGAAACAACCACCTTACTTTTCCCAGTGTTTGCTTTGGAAAAGCTGGCTTAAAGCATTTGTTATTAAAAGAAAAAAAGGAAATATTCTTACATTGCTTTTTCCTGGCAATAATCCAAGTTATTTTAACTGGATAATTTTTTGTCTTGGGTTTATTCAAGGCCCTTCAGTATCTTTGCAAGATTCTAACAACAAAATGTGTTTTCTCCAATGATGCCGAGAAAAGCATCATAAAGAAACTCAATAGTCAATATAACTATTAAGTAGGTATTTGTTTATTCAGCGCTGGGCACATGGGGGATCGCTCCTCCTAACACGTGCACTCACTGTCCAGCTTGTCACAAATTTATGTTAGTACATACACGTATTCATAAGATTTCTGAGAAGAGGAGGGGTCCTTCCTGAAACTCTGCCACTCCTCCTGGAGCATGCATACTGTCTTCTGGTGGTAGTCGACAGGGGTCATGAGGATGAATGCTCAAAGTCTTCTTCTAGGTTGAACTTTTTACCTTTTCTCTTGGAGTATGCGCAGTACTTTCATGGCAGTTTCCCAAACCACCGAAGCAGTCCTAACTGGTATACATCTTCATCTTTAGCACACAAGCAGTCCCTATTGGCTTAGGCCTAGACAAACAGTAACAAAGTTGCTTAATTAACTAACTGACCTTACAATTTCATGCTAACTTTTTCTTTTTCTTAAATCTTCTTTGCCTTTGTATATAGCTTCTTTGTCTTAGTGAATTTCTATTATCACTAATAATTCTTGAAGACGCTTAATGGAGAAGATGGAGAAAAATGAGGCACATAAGACGCCAGTAAACAGTACTTATTAGCAGCTACAACAAGCCACACAAGTGATATCATTGACAGTTTAGTATTTTCAGACCAGCAATTATACAAATTTTATGCTAGAATGTTTCTGTAAATTACAAATAAATTCCATTTGGATTTTTTATGAATGAGAACGTTTTTCCTGGAGAAAGCATTAGTGGCACTGAAAGAGCTCTGTGTTGGCTCCAGAGACGTGTTTTGCTGAAAGGAATGATGCAGAGGTGACCAGCTGGCTCAGAGATGCTGAAAAAGCTTAGAAAATCCTGTTCTTAGGTTGCTGATTTTGGCATTAACTTGCTGGCTTGAAAAGTGCTGGTGTGATCTGGAACCTTTCTTCAGTGGCCAGCTGTGACCACAGGCAGTTTCCAGTTTGCAAGGTTTTCACAGAATTTGTAAAACTGCTGATGTTTGAGAGTGCTGATGGTGACACCTTAAGTCAAGTGCTGCAGACACTTGAAAGCATCATGTCTAACATGCGAAAATGTATACTTATCTGTAAACCAAACATGTGTACTTTACCTTGTTTTATTTTTCTGTTGTAAAGGTGGTGTTAATCTGCATCATTTGGTGCATAATTATTTTTAATGTATGCATTTCTTTAGCTGTCATTGTGCACCAGCTTTTTACTTGCATATTACATTTCATATTAGTTGTCCTTTGTGTTTGATACATACTTTTTGGAATACAATTATTTTCTCCTGGAGACTTCACCTCTTTGAGTCATGCAATGAAATTCAGCCTTAAAGCCATTACAACAGGAGATAATTTATGAAGCACTAAACAAGAAGCCCTCTCTCCCCTCAAGAATTGACTAAGACAAAAACAAAAGGAGTTTGTTCATGGGTGAGAATAGCATTGTCTCATTCAATTTTCTTCTGAAATCCTAATGCAGCTGTCCCAAGAAATCATGCATTATAAAATCCAAGTAATTAAAATATAATTCTAAAAGTTAATTGTTTATAAAAATCTAGAGTTGATCCTTAAACTCCTTAGAAATAGGGAGGTAATCGCATTCATATGCCAATTCTTGGAAATCATCACTGGAATATTTAATGGAGGTTCAAAGTACCAACTTCTCTATGTTATATGGTGTTGGAAGAATAAAAATACATTAAAATATTGCAGAGAGGGTATTCCAACACAGAGATGACTTTTCATTCTTTATAGGCCTCTATCTGAGAGAAAAATGCATGCAAGGCCCCATGGCTAAAAACTGATGAAAAATTCCCTGGTCTGGTGCAGGAGGATCAGACAAGGTGATCATCCTGACACCTTCAAGCTTTAAAAGCTGTTAAACTTGTACACCAGTTAGGAAAACAATAAGATATCTCAAAGCATTCCTTCCAAGACACAGGAAACTAGAATGAGAAAAGGAAATGTATTACAAGTGGTTGCATACAAGTAATCACTTGTTACTTATTGCTTCATTGATCATCTTTTCTGCCACAATAGTTACATCAAATTGCTGTAATAACTGTCGTTCCAGAGGGTCTGATTGAAAACTAGAGCTGGAAATAGGCTCTTTGCCCAGTGAGCCAGGCCTTCCAACTACTGCAAAGACACCAAAAGAAAGTGAGAAGAAATGTTGCTTTGTTCATCAAGGGAAATGAGGATATTAAGGATACTGTCTGAAATGCTTTCTGAGTGAAATTTAACTGATCCAAACAAAATGCATCAACTCAGCTTGGGAGTGGCTGAAGAAAGTGTTCAGGAAGGAATATGACACAATATCTTCAATTATACTTTTTAATTTAATTTAATTTCATTCCATTTTTAATTTTAAAAATTATCTTTTGTTTTTTCCACGGCTTTTCTTGAAGGAGAAAATAATTAGGAGACTGAATTTGGACTTCAGCCCACCACTTATCATGGCCTCTGCTACCCCTATGGCCCCAAGTTGGTGGTACAACAGAAAGAGTCAAAATACATTGGGAATTCATCTGATATCAATGTTTTTCTACTGGAGGTATCACATGAATGTCTTGATGCAGATCAGCAGTATAGACATTCAACAGTGACATTTCTGTATAGGCAGTGTTTAATAGACCAGAAAAAACCACACAGACATGAAGTTGCAGAAATAACCACCCAACCAACCATGCTCATCTCATAAAAAGAGAGAAAACAGCCCTGATTCATGGGCGGTGGGGGGTGGGGGGTGGGGTCGGTGGAGAACAACGAAAACAGGTGCAGTAATTAATGTCCCAGTGATTTAGTGAAATGCTGTTGCACAGGTCAGATCACACAACCATAATGGCCTCTTAAGTGCGGTCATCCTGAACAGTACAGAAGTTAGAGAGATAACTGAGGGGTTGTTGAACTGATAAAGTGTTATGTATGGTTTAAAAAAAACCCAAAACCACCATCAACAAATAAGGCCACAACAAACAAAACCCCCACTTTTACTGTTGTCTTTTATTTTCATTGGAGTGCCCTGAGGCTAAAGGCCAGTCATGTTTTTATGCAGGAGAACAGCATGTCTCCTAGTAGCCTGAAGAGTTGAACAACAGCCTTGTCACAAAAATGACAAAAAGAGGTGATCCCAGGTTTTGATCCAAATTTGTTCTGAGTAGGTGCAGGATTTTGATTCTGTGCCTTTGAAAACTGGCAGTTTAGCAAAGATGTCAAGCTGCAGAATTTTCCACTAGCTAGAAAAATATTGCTGATGATCTCCCTGGTGAAACTGAGCAGAAATTCTTATCTCATGCAAACACTAAGTACTTTCTTTTTTCTCTGCATTATATGATAAGGAATCAGGTGTATTCTTCTCTTTTCATTGTACGCCAAACTGCAATATGACATTGGAAAACACTGATTCCTTATTTCTACTGCTGATTTTTAAGAGCTCCCCGCAATATATATCTTGGTTGTTCAATTGAATATTAATCTGTAAAAGCGGGCTAGAATTCACGTCCTAGTGATACCTTGGTCTAGTTCGTTGACCTACACTTATGTTTACAAGATCCAGGAGATCTATAGCTCACCTGATGTCAGGTTCTTATTAATACAGTCTGTCTCTGGGAAGCCATTAAAATCATTAGGCATGAAACGCATTCTCAGTTGTCTGGGGGCTTGTGTTGTACCCCAGAGCCTAGGATGACTCTCACATGCAATAGATACAAGTGAATTCAACTGAAAGGATTTAGTGTGTGCAGGGTTACAGGTGAGTTCACTGAGCATTAAGTACAATTAGAAAACTGGGAAAGAGAAGTTCACGCTGCTGTTTTTCTGAATAAACAAAAAAGATCTTTTTTTTTTTTTTTTTGCTGAAGAGCCAAATCCTTTCCTCACAGTCTGCATTTTTCAGCAAGTGAAGCTCGTTTTTTAAAACAATGTTCCTGCAGAGCCAGGCACGGGCGTTAGAAATTGTTAACGTTTATCATGTTCCTTAGCAGAATAGTTAGATACTTCTTGAAAAAAAAACCCATCCATACTGATGGTGTCTCTTAAATAAATACTTTTAAATAAATAACTGGGACTGTTGAACGAATGAAAAATGAAAGCACAGCAAAAGATAAACCAAATATTATTAGTTCTGGAAGAAAATGGTGTCCAAATTTAGCTTGGGCAATTTTTGTTGAAAGAGGCTAAAATTATCTCCAGCTAAACCTAGGCTCCTGTACCCTTGCCATTTAGGAAGTCTTGCAGTGACATGCAGGCAAAGACTAGAACTGAGAAGTGCTTGCTACAGAAAAAAAGGAGTTATTTATCGTGCTCATCTGGCAGCCTAAATGCAATGAGATGAGGCACAAGTTCCCAAGCACTATTTACAGGAAGAATCATCTCTTGCAATAGACTTCCATTTCCCTTTGCTCTGTCATGATTAGGAATATCAAATTTCTTGGAAAAACAAAGGTGTGGGAGAAGAGGTTTCACTTCCTCTTCTTCCTTAGTAACAGAGAATATGAGTAGAATTTAAATACCTGTCAGCAACAAGTATTTGCTTGCTCAACCAAAAATTTATTTACAGTTTCAGAAGCACAGAATATATTGCTCAGAATCTGCTTAGTTTATAGGAAGTATATTCAGGTCCATTAAATACATATGAATTCTTTACCTTTGAACTATGATAAATCTGTTATCAGAAGTGGTGCTCCGATACACCCCTAAGAACCGAAACTGAGACACCAGTAAAACAAGGAAAAAATGAGAAATGCTGCAAATGGAAAGCAGCAGTATGGCTGAGCAGCTCAGGGAAAAGGAGGTGCGCAGAAGCTGCCTGTGGATTGTAGATACTGAGGCATATAGTGTTCCTGAAAACAGTCTGGGAAAATTAATTTAATGTAACAACACGTTTGTTATAAAGGACTTAATACTGCACATGGTATAAAGAAACCACAGTAAATCTGGTTCACAAAAAAACCTCCACAAAGTAGTAATTGTTTAAAGCTAAGTTGACGTTTTATACACTTGATGATGCTGGCTATATTTTAGTTTTGTTTGTTTGGGTTTTTTCCTTAATTTCTGCCTTAGATACATGAGCTTACACATGCTCAGATTCCGTGTACTGCATACAGCTGGCTGACAAAGCAACATACTCTCCCTTATAAGAAATGTTCTCGTTAAAACGTGGTCTCGGATCGTGCTGGAACAAGATGTTTCTTCTTTCCTTTTTTTCATTTCAAATTGTTTCGTGAACACAAAATTCAAAGGACATTTCATTTTGGAAACATTTCTGGAATGAAATATGCTGCCTGTGTTCTGAGAGGGGTTCAGTGACCCCACCACCATTAATTCCAGCTCACAGCTGCCTAGGATCCCAAGTCCTTGGCTCTGGGTGTGTCTAAGGCTGCTAAAGGGCTTAACCTCCCAGCAAAATGGGAAGCCCTCCCTGGCTCAGCTGGCTGCTCCCGGGAAGGGCTGTAGAAGCCTGAAGTCCCTGGCTCAAGGCAATACACGAGGCTTTTAGGCAGGCTTGGATCACATGGGAGTTCATTGAAACCTGCATGTTTCATGGCTCAGCGAGAAATTTGGGAACAAAATCACACTTTAAATGGAATTTTTGCTTCCAACTGGAGCTCCCCTCTGCTTCCCCACATGCCCACTCATCCAGTTCTGAATCTGTATGTCTGGCTGTGAAGCACCACCCTCTGAAGCACACTGAATCCCATCCACCTGCCACCCTCCAGCCCGTAGTTTAGCCTCAAAGTGGCATTTTTCTTAAGCACACCTCCTAGACGGTTACCATGGCAACCCAGGAACCCACTGTCAGATGCCTCTCCTGCGACAGCTCATCTTCTGTTAGCATACAGCTAAATCAGGGAAGAACTAATTAGCATAGCAGAAAGATACATTTTATGGTCTTTATTTTATTTATCTAAGGTGAATAAAGAGCTCGAATCATACCTGCACAAACTAACCGTATTCAGAGCTGCTATTTTCATATTGATCACAAATAATTACATTTTTTGTAACATCCTTTTTACATTTACTATATTGAGAAAGAGCTCTAGGAGCACTCAAATTTCTTATCACACAGATCACCAAGCAGCGTATCTGTGCAACAATAATGCCACTAATGGCTTACCAATACACTCACTCCTTTACCTCAAGAGATAGTCTGAAGTTGCCAGGATGGAGGAACATCTCTGAAGATTTTGAGTTGCCTCCTATTTTTAAAAGGCATCATATGGGCTGGTGGAAGGGGACTCACCTCAGAAGTGTTAAAGGATCTGAAGCCTAGCTTTATTAGTAGGCTTTTTGGGGCTGATAGGCAATTTGTTTCCTCCTTCATGCCCAGCTTCACTCACCTGTCTACCCTTCCTTCAGGAATATATCCTAGTGGATATCCTGTGGTTTTCAACCTGGAGTCTCACTGAGATGGCAGCTGCCTTCTCATGGAAAGGAGAAAAGCCAGTTTCTTCTCAAGAATATGTAACACAATACAGGTTATTTTCCTGCGTTGCCCTACAGCTTGGAAATACTTTCTTATAGCAGTGTCATACAGCCATTACACAGCAACACAAGAGGTTGCATTAATCTGGCAGTCAGCTTTTAACGTGGGATACGTCCTGCCATACTGTGTGCAGGGGGCATTGGGTGTTTTCCTGCAGCTCAGCCATGCTTCACAGTCTGTTCTATAACACGCTCTGTTTTTAGACTACCTTTCAGTGAACCAAAAATATACTGCTGCATTGAATATTTCCCCTTCCTTGAGTCTAACTCAGCTTTTAATTTATCCTTGCTCTCTGCTTTCCAGAGAATGAATGTGTAAAGGGGAAGTGGAGACTTTCCTTCTGCTTCTTACATTATCTGCTCTCTGCCTGTCCACTGACAGTCCAAAGGGCCAGGGGTCCAGCTACGCCCTGCATCTTGGACTCAGTTTCTTATGCCTTCTTAGTCCCTACACTGAACTACTTGATAGATAGCAAGCAGAGAGGAAACATACCGTGAGAAGAGGGACAAAAGAAATGATCCTTCAAATTAAATGATGAAACTCATTCAATTTCTCATTTCTGTATCTTTTGCCAAGCTCTCCTCTATAAAAGTATGTAACAGGCCAAATTTAGAACCTCCAGATTGCCATCAATTCCATTCAGCGCAGTGATATGAAACTCATGTGGTGTGAATGAATGAGGCTGAGTTTCTGAGCAATCACATGGATTTTCTGCATCCAACCCATCACCATGTGAGGTGCCACAGTGGGGAGGTGGTGATTGTAACATGGGAGTGTTTGAGTCTCTGTGCTTGGACTGAGCCATAGCTCCTGCCACAGGGAGGGTTGCACTCTTCAGTATACTCACTGCATGACCCTTATGTGCAATGACAGCAGATGCACAACATAATTAAGTTTTTAAAGAAAAAAATCACTTGAGAGAAATTGGAGAGAACTTTGAAGTGAGTTTTGTGTGTTACATCCATAAACCTGTAAAGTTTACACCTTAAACCAACATCCAAGCCAAATGGCTTTGTCACAGCATCTTTATTTTAAAAAGCCATATTCACTTAAAGATATATGGAAACCTTCTTTGTTCTTTACAATCTTGGGTAAAGTAACCACAAATTATTTTAGAGCACAGTGTTTTCTCTTTGAAATGCTCATGAAATGAGACAGATAATCTCAGACACATTTTTCCATGAATAAAAGAGCTGAATGAGCATCCCATGCCCTCAGAGCTAGCTACTAACAACTATGACAACATTAAGTCAGCAAGAATTGAAGTGAGAGCACCAGCTCTTCTTGCACCTACTACCAAATGGTCATCACACTCTGATGAACAGAAATCCCATCTAGCAACTTGAAAGGTGTGACATTCAAGTCACCATAAGAAGTACCTTGTATTAACTATTATTCCATCAAGTGATTTAACAATTACAGGTTCATTTTTAGCATACGTTGGTTTTAACCATATTTCTTCAGATATGCATGGGGACCCAGTACAGAAATTAATCATAGGTATGCAAGAAATGTTTTGTATAATGATAGATAAGGAAGATCAGAGTCTGAGCACTGGAGAGTCTTGCTCAGTGAGTATTTATCCCTGGAAACAAATGAGAACTGGAGAACAAGAAGGTCAATTAATAACTAGTGTACTAATTATAGAACATGAAGCAGCTGTATTCAGTTAAAATCAAATAGCCAAGTAATTACTAGAAGACAGGTCTACAACAGGCTGGTTTCAGAGGTGCAGAGTGAGGCCAGAACTCTTTCTTAGGGGGCTGTGGCATTGCTATGGCTGCACAAGATCACTGGAATGAGCTGGTTGGGACACATTGAAGTAAAGGTGCATTTATGCTGGGCTCAGAGGGGTCATCAGGGTATTATGTGAGAGGAAAATTGATAAGAGTGAGGAGGTGAGCACATGAATTCCCTCCAATAGAACTGGAGGTTCACTTGTGTTTGTCATCAGAGCAGCAGGGTCCTGGGAAGAAGGGCTGGGCTGTAGCACTGGCCATCAAAACTCTTAATCTTTGTGGCACAAGCTTCACCACTCATGTCTGAGAAGTTGCTGATTGTAGGGAAAGAATCCCCAGGTTAACTAGGAGACAGAAATGAGGGGGCTGAGGTAAGGGCTCTGAAGCTACTGGGGATAAACAAGCTAGAAAGATATTTGGGACTTATCTTTGGTTTGCCTTGCTGGCTGGGCAAAAGTACTGCCCAGCTAATGAAAAGAGCCTTGCTCCTGATTCCTGCAACCAGGTCTTCCTCCCTCTTGGCTCTCCTTTCACTGCTCACCAGGACTAAAAATAGTAGCTACAGGCAACCAGATTGCATGGGCCTAAGAGCAGGTCAGGAAGGAGAAAATACTGGAAACAGGATTGGCCCACAGAGAGAAAGGGGAAGATCCACAGTGCTGCTTGAGAACATCTGCGGATCCCTGGATCTGCATTTGCATAGGATTTGTTTTCCAATTAGTAACAAAGCCTGTTAAGAAACTCTGATAAGAGGGTTTTTCACTTAAGTGAGAGTTTCCTGAATTAGTAGCCATCAGTTCTGACTTTGATGGTGAATCTGTCAAATTCCATGGATTATACTAGTGTAGTGCCCTCATGCAAAAAAGGGGAAGCATGGTAATACTGTGAGTCACAATCAGAAAAAAAGAGTGTGCTTTAAGAGTGGCATCTACCCATTTTCCCCATCAAAACACCTTCTTGTGTTTTTTAGTAGTTTCAGTAGTAGTAGTTGTTTTTTGGACTTCAGTTTACTCTACCAGCAAAGGCAAATTAATCTGGAGGGGAGCATTGACAGCAAGTTCTCAAAAGACACTGAGAAGGTAGATGGTACCTTTTCATCAAAAGAACAAAGCAATTGCAAATAATGAAAGCTAAGGAAATCTCTCTTACCCTAAAAGAAAATAACTCAGACTCAACAGTAGAGAATGTTGCTGAGAAGACAAACTGGATGCTTACACAGATAAAGCATTTGGGCATCGTTAATTCACTAAAGTAGCTTAAAATTGATTTAACCCCGCATTTTAAAGACTATATCAATCTCTGTTTAGCCAGGGCAAATGACCTCACGTATGCCTTCTGTGTCACTCCTGTATTTCAGCTGAGGCTTTTAGAGTTGGCCTCTTGCAGGGGCATGACTGTGGACCAGCAGGAATACCAGCTAACTGCTGCTAATTGGCTTCTCGTTTTTCAACAGTGCTGTCAGGTCTGGCCCATGTAACAGTTCAGTATGGAAGATGCCCAAGAATTGTTAATGAATGGCCTTTGCAATAGGCCTGAGCATCAGAGACTGAACCTGGATCGGTGGTGTCTTTCCATAAAAAAAGATGACTTTGTAGACACAACCACTCAGCTTTCCAAGGCAGCAGGCTCCCATCCCTTACACAGAACTACACACACAAACCTCAATGATAGCTATTTAGCTGGTGCAAAGACAGTGAAACCTGTATTACGTTTTCTTTTGGAATTTCTTTCTCAAAAAAACATTCTCTGGAATGTTCTGAAAGAGCTTAAGAGGTACACAATAGTCTGCTGTAACATTTATGTACTGGTTAGGCAAGAAAATTTCACACTAAAGGTGATACAGGATGTTGTTAGTAATTCATATCCTACCTCCATCAGGGGAAAGAAAAAAGAACAAGAACTTCAGGAGATCACATGTTGAACAGGCTCAGATCTTCATAATTTAAACAAGAGATTGCTTCCTACAGTGACCATCTGCCCAAGCTTCAAAACACCAAATTACGTACCAGGAATCATAGCAACACATCAAGGAAGTTGCTTTTAATCTTTGCAACAGTCTTCAGAAATATCCTTCATAGAATTGAGTTCAATGACATCTGAACCCTTGCTGTAGTTAAGTGACCTTCGTAGGCCGTAAACATCAACAGCAGGCTGTTGTGGGACAGAAAAAACAGCTTAAGTGTATGTACAATTTCAGTCTGCAAAGCAGGAAAATTCCCACTCACTGTCCTGTCCAACAAATTTGTTATTACTGTAATTAGAAACTAAAGGGTTTGAATATGTTTGATATTAGAAAAAAATTCTTCACTATGAGGGTGGTGAGGCACTGGCACAGGGTGCCCAGAGAAGCTGTGGCTGCTCCATCCCTGGCAGTGCTCAAGGCCAGGTTGGATGGGGCTTGGAGCAACCTGCTTTAGCGGAAGGTGTCCCTGCTTAAACCACAACATCATGGCAGGTGGACTGGAACTGGATGAGCTCTAAGGTCCCTTCCAATCCAAACCGTGTCTTTCAGTGGCCAGCTAAATCAACTGGTCATTTGATGCTTAACAGGAGTATTATGGTCCATTGCTTGTTGGTCTTTTCCTCTCATTGGCTTACTTGAAGAATGATGGTCTCAAGTATTGTATCATTATGGCATAATCAAATTAGCATGAAGTACACATCCTGGTATTTTTGTTTCTGCACGTGCTTGCACAAATGCAGTATGAATGGTGGCACTAGAGGGAGCTCCTGCAGTATCACCCACCTCGAAGCCCCCAGTCTGAAATCAGACCCACATCACAAGATTTGCTTCTAAAATTGTGAGGTTTTGGATTGTGGGTTGGTTTATTACAAATTTATTAACTTCTATGCACATTCGAAAAACATTTTCAAGCTTTCTTTAGCTGCTACAAACTCTAGAATTACCAGCATCCCTCCTGCTCCTACCAACAACTCCTGTTATTGCATGGTTACAGTAATGGAGACTTGGTCCACTACCAAAAAGTTTATGAAAAAACTAACCTAAACACTATGGATATCTTAGTTATAGAAAAAACTTTTGTCCTTCTTTTAATCAGTAAACCCATGGCTAAGCATCTGGAATTAAAGTTACTATTTAGACTTTGAATAAAAATGAGACCTTATTGGAATAATGTGCTTATTGGGGAAATCTGGGGAAAAAAAACGACATTTACAAGAAAGATGCTTTGTTTTATGTTGTCTGCTTTTTGCTGGCAATTACTACAACTAAATAGAAAGTGGCAGAGGCAGCTTTTTTATTTTTAGACAGACATCCATCCACAATGACGATTTATAAAACTTCTCTAGTGAAGACAAGGGTATGCTCTCCATTTACTGCCTTGAGAATGGATTTGTTTTCAAAAGGCAAAGGTTAGTAATTTCAAAATAAAGAAAGCAAGCCATGCTTCTGTAGAAACACCATGGTCATTCTTTTTGGAAGCAAATACATCTCAAATATCATCTATAGAGGACCTAAGTGCACAAAACATTATGTTACTGTATTTCATTCACAGAACTTGCTCAGGACCCTGAGCTGTGGAAGAGGTCCACTACTGCAACAGATGCCCCACAGAACAGAAACACAGCTTTATTCCTCTTACCACTAACAGCTAAAGTAGAGCAGGCAACCCTACTTTATGGATATACTAAGTACAGTATATATATTTACTGTACAGTTCTTTAAAATATAATAAAAGGAGTACTGTGTTATCTTATAAAATTCAAGGCTAATTTACATATGACAGGAAAAATTCTGCCCAGTGCACTGCTACGAGCAGCAAGGTTTGAGTAGTTCTAGACCACTGCGTTCCCCCTCCCCAAATAGGTATACCACAAAACCATAAAATATTCTTTCATTTTTTGCTCGTCTGAAAACACTTGCCCAAAATGTCATGTCGTGAAGAAAAACTAATGTTTTATTCCCTTCTCCAACAAGGCCATTTAGTCCTTCTTATGCCACCAGAAAACACAAGCATCTATATCAACTATTACTTTCACTCCATACTTACCAACCAACCAACGTGACTTCTTTCACTCCCCCTTGTTCACAATACATATGTTCTCAAAAATTTACCATATTTCCATCCTCTGTTGCACTGACCTCCTCAGTTTTCTGCAACGTTCCAGTGTTCTAAGACCTCCACTCTTCTCAGCACACTCTGCCTTCAAAACCTCTTCACAAGTTTTCTCCTTTCCTAAACTCACTTCAGTGGATCACTTTCAAAGCTTCAATACTTTGCCCTTCCTCAGTAATTTCCTACCTTCTCTTTTAAAAAAGCCCAAACTAACAACCAGCCACCCTATCCACCCCATCACACTTTTCCTCCCATAATTTTTCCCTTGCCCAAGTATCCTCATTGTTACTGCCAGCTGAGTTCTATATAATTGTCATTTCTCTTCCCTCACAAATCTCTCCATCTCCTCCAATAGCTTTAGTTTTCCCATCTCCATCTGTTTTTGTGATTTATATCCCTTCCCTGAGTCCTTTCAGCCTGCCTGCATTGTGAATATGGGTATCAGAATGTTGTGGTAATGTTCTTTTTCATTTAGTGTGGGGAATTCTTTTTGTTGACATAAGGAAAGTTTATGAAGACTGTGATGAATGCACATTTTATAGATAGCAGGGTAATGAAGCCTCCCGTACCCTCAGCACCTGATTTATAATTCTTCCCAGCATTCTGCAATTCCCAATAGAGCCCCTCAGCATCTGCCATCCTTGGCAAGAACAGCCATTAAGCAAAGCTGCTCTTTTCCCTGCTCCTCTTTCTTTCCTTCACTTCCTCTTCCCAAATCCCATCCAAAAACATACAGAGGAAGGGTGGAGCCCTTACACTGACTGACCTGCCTTCCTTCCCGAATAAATACTCCTAGGAAGCGATGCACAGGAATTTTCAAACTCATGTTCCTTTGCACTAAACTTTCTCTGCTCTAAATCCAATGAAAATTAAGATGCATCTGCGGTTGTTGCAAAGAACACATACTCATGGCTCTATTAGCGAAACACACCTATTTCACCAACACTACAGATTCACACACAAAGAATATAAAGTGGCACTATCATAAGTCTGACGGAAACACAATTTTGTGTACGTATGTGTGGGTTGTCCATGGAGATGCAAGAACCGAGAGCCATGGGGTCGCAAAGTTACAAAGAATCCCAGTGCTCACTGTAAGAAATAATTGTATTTGTCACTTCACAAACATTATAAGAAAAAATGCACATGAAGGCAGTAATGGGGTTATAGTTACAAGGTGATAAATCAATGGTTGCACAAAGTAAAAACAGAAAACTACTTCAAACAACCAACTCTTTTAATTAGAAAGCAACAAACATGCAAATGGCAGGTATAGAAATTTATTTGAACCAACTTTATTACTATAATGAAAGTTACTTTAAAACATTGATCCAAGCTCCCACATCTGCAGGTTAAGGAAAATATTGCACTTTGCATCTTCTAGCACCCCTCATACATGGCAAAACATTTTAAAAACATTTTTGCTTATTTTAACTTGCACACTCTCCAAAAGTCATGCACACAGTCATTCCAAAACAAAAGGTTAGGTTATCCAAAAGCAATTCCTCAGAATTGCACTAAAGCTCTGTAAGGAAAAATATAATTAATGTCTTATACAAATTCTGTTAATGTCTAGGTGCTTGCACACAACTGCTGATCACTCTTCATCTTCGTTTTCATTCTCCTGACCAGATCCTTCTGATCTGTCACCTTCCGAACGGTCTGTAAGACACACAGGTTTAGTAAAGAGAACTTCCAAAGTTTTAATTGCTTGGTAAATATTTATAACATGCTATCTCCCTGGGCTGTTACACAATGGACAGTGACTGCAGGTTATATGAGATAAGAAAGACCATATGGACTGACAGCAGAGATGGGGTAGTAATGTTACCACAAGAAAGGAGAACAGGAGAAAAGCCCTAAAGGATTTCCAGGCATAAAAGTGAAATTTGTGTACAAAAGGAAAAACCTTGTAGCTGCTGAATGGCTGTCAGCACAAGGAAAGGTGAATGCAAGCATAATATTAAAAAGAGATAGTGAATACAAGGGATTGAAACACTGCCCTGGGGAACTGAAACTAGAATAGCTGCAAGTTAGAAATTTGTATACTCCAGAAAACTGGGGAATCACTATCTGTCACTGTATACATCAGAAAAAGTACCTGTTGATGTGAATGTTTACGGAAGGGCAAATATAGAAATATGTGAGGGAACATGACTGGCTCAAGATCACTCAAACGACATGCACCATCAAGAAATACTTCACCCAACCACAACACAGATTTTTGCTGAAACTATTTTAACTCAAGCATTGGGCAGTTCTTCGAGTATTTTACTCCATAGAACTCATAACAAATGAAGAAAAGATCCAAACTTATATATCCAGTTACAGCAGTGGTGAGGCATAGCAGTGGGCTGGATACAGTGTCATCTTCCTGGCTGTCTGATTCTCACAGATCAGCAAGAGGTGAAAGCAGAGCAGCAGCTGCTACCAAGAAGAGCTTCCTTCCTGCTTCATCACTATAAGCCCACTGCCCTGCTAAGCCAGTGCCAGAGTCCACATATTTAGTATCTACAGTCACTTTCACCTTCATCTACAGTTCTGTTAGGTTTCCAACATACCAGCCTCCCAAAACTTAATCTCCTTGCTTCCTACCCAGTATGATGTCTCTCCATTCTCCTACTTCTTCATTTTCACTGCAATTAACTTCACCAGCATTAACATCCAGGAACATCCGTTCCCAACAATGACTTTTCATGCAATCCCTCATATCACTAATTTCAACCCTGGGGAACTGCCCCTTCACTGAAGGGACAGCCTAGTACCTGCTGCCTCAGAACAGCTGCCAGCAGCCTCATTAATATCTCCCACAGTCTTGTACCTTGACCTGCTCCTTCAACCCTAGACAATTCCAAGTCCACAATGACAGTCAGTTTATCTTTTAGCTCATTCCAGTCATCCCCAATAACTTTCCAATCACACAGCACTCACTATAAGGATCATTCTTTAGTAAAGGGAGTATTTTTCAACATCTAATTAGTACTACATTACAAATAAGCTATTTCAGGGTGGATAGTATGGTAACATCTAAGTATATATTTTGTTCTTTTCTTGCTCTTTGTTTTAAGGTAAAAAAAAAGAACAGTTGCAAAAATGTTGCAAGTCTTACACTAAAGAAGCAATTCCTAAGCACTTCCATTAAGAGACCCTTGAATCTTCGCACCAACCCCAAGTATAGCCCCAGAAAGCTGAAGACCATGATGGTTTGCCAGTCCATCTGCTATTTCCTAGACCAGCGTGGTGGACAAGCTCTTCAGAAGCCTCTCACCTGCTCTTATATGATTCAACGAAGCCAACATTCGTAACATAAAAGAAGCTGGAACAGTAATAGTGTTTCTGGTCTCTTCCAGCATTAATTCATTACGTGTTATAACCTGGAGTCAGAGAAGGGATACAAACAGCATCAAAAATAAACACAAAATTGTACTGCAATAATATGGGTTTGTAGATACAAAGTTCCTATGCAAAAAAAACCCCAAAACAATAAGGGAGCAATATTTTAATAACTATTACTAAGATGCAGTTACACCAATTGTATGTAGTAAGAAAAGTCAGACAGTGGACTGCCTTCAGATATCTAATTGTCTATCTAAAGAATGTTCTAGTAAGATTCTCATTCCATTGTCCATATGCATGGTAGATGAGCAATGGAGAAAAACTTGGAAATGAGATCTTGCAAGAAATGAAGAGGACTGATGAGAGAAAAAGCTGTTACAGACGGCAACTACTGTAGAGAAAAAAGTTCTAGCACCACCTCTGGCCAAGAGTGTGGGAAGGAAAAGAGATGAGGTTACCCTAAACTCCTGCTTTCATGCTGCTTGAAACTTCTGGAGAAAATCCACAGAACACAAGCAAGCTCTTTATTATAGTTCAGGAAGATTCTTCAGCTCCATAATTCTTTCTACACAGTTCTACTACCCGCCTCTTAAATGACTTGAAAAAGCCAGCTCCTTCTGCCTTAGTTTCAAGGAAAAAAATCCATTAACCAATACTTCGAGCTCTTTTGCCTCAATTCCTTCCTTCATTGCAGTACTTCCTTGCCACCCTTTTTGCTTTCCCATTAAGTTTTGATTCCCACACTTCAGCTTGCCTCACACTTTTAAGGCTACATTCTTTTCCTGTCACTAAGTATAAAATTTCTTTAGGTGGCGACAAGTTCTGATTATTATTCAGTCCTTACTCCTAGATCAGTTGCTGTAAGGCAGGAAAATAATGCATTCTTCTCCTCCCTGAGACTCCTTCTCAGGCCTCTGCCTTTTGTGAGGAACATGTTCTTGCAAATGTCTCCAGTGGCCTTCTCCTGGCCAAATCAAAGCACCTGTTTTCTGTCGTTCTCCTCTGCTTACCAGGCTATTTGCACAGCTGATCACTCCCTAAATGGGGCAAACTGAGAAGACAGCAGGCTGTGAACTTTTCCTCTTTTGCCTCCTATTTCTCCAGTGCACTGACAGACTGCTTCTGATGCTTTTTCTCTATTAAGAGATTTGTTCCCATCCCTACTGTCTTTTCCTATTCATTGAAGTCATGGCCTCTTCTCAATTTTAATTACGGTTGTGTATCTATACTGAACTTCCCCTCAAGCACAATGCTTTCTCCCTAGACCTTTTCTTCTATGAAAAATTCAGTTTAAGAATTGGACACTTACTCTAAGCCAAATGTAACATGGTGAAAACTATTTTATTTCTATGAACCACTCTTGTCTTTTACATAGCTATTTCAATACAGGGATTAAATTAAAAAACAAAAACTATGTAAAATTACAAACCATACTGTGGCCGAATCTTTTGAAAATTCTACATCTTTTAATTAAAAATAATTACATCTCTAAATAATTTGTTATTATTAAAAATTACATTTCACAAAGATCAGTGAAACAATTGCTTTAAGCACACATTTATGTTTAGCAATATTTCTAACTAACTCCCAAAGGCTCCAAAACATGTCATAGATTAAAACTATCATACAATATACAAAGAAGTATCACTTCACTCAGTGTTACTACTATTAAAATAATGGGGAAGGTTCAAAACTCAAGTTGGAGGGGAGGTCAGGGGAATATGGGTTGTTTGTGGCTAAGGGTTCTGGGTTTCTGTTTGTTTTAAATATATATAGCACTGTTCCCGAAAGGTATCTTGGATCTCAGCTGGTTTTCGATTCTCAATTTCTGGCGTGCAAGTGGACTTTGTCATTTCAGTGCTTCCAAGTGTTTCATTTAAGTGTTTAAACTTAAACAGGGAAAGTTCAGGGTAGATAAAAAAAGAAATTCTCTACTGTGAGGGTGGTGAGGCACTGGAATAGGTTGCCCAAAGAAGTGGTAAGAGCTCCATCACTGGCAATCTTCAAGGCCAGGCTGGACAGAGTCTTGAGCAACCTGGTCTAGTGTGAGGCATCCCTGCCCATGGCACGGGGTTGGAACTTGATGATCTTAAGGTCCTTACCAACCCAAACCATTCTGTGATTCTGTGAAATAATATTTTAAAAACACCAGTCTATTATATACCCTGCTGTCCAAGAGATCGCACAAATGGACACCATCCAAAGAACCCCACAGCCAAATTTGCCCCAATATATAACTAACAGAAAAGCATCTAACATTTTAATAGATTGTTATGTAAATCACTAAAATGTGATTATTCAGCAGTCAGCTATAAGTTCACCATAGACCAGTTGCTTTATACACTGTTATTGCTTAAAGAATATGAAAATAATGTGTTACACACGAACTTTTATAATTGATTTGGCTTGCAATGTCTGCTTTATTCCATGAAGTTCTTAAGCTGCAACCTTAACCGTATGCCACAGAATATTTACTGGGATTGATTTTTGCATTCCCTGTTCTTCTGTATACCACTGTATTTCCTTCAGATTGTTTGTTTGTTTAAAGACAGGCACTACTTTAATTTCTCAGTTCCTGCCAGTTTTCCTTCTGTATCTGACTGTTCATACTTTTTCCAACTTCTTTCATGTATATAATACCAGATCATATATAATTTCTAGGAGAGTTAGCTTTTTATTTGTGGCTCATTTGTTGAACATTAAAAGCTTTGTTAATTCAATGTCACTAATTTGCACCAAAGGCTTTTATAGAACTGGGAGATTCAACATTACTGTGAAAAAGGAGAAAAGGTTCTTACCTCATCTGCAAGTTTTCTGTTAAAAATCTTGGATTCTTCCAGTGGTGACCAAATTTTTATATCATAATCAATACCCGAAGAGGCCAGAACTAGAAATAATAGTAATTCTGTATTAAATGTGTGATGCCTTTACCAGTATTTTCTACACTTAATTGGAGTTGAAGAAAAATACTTTACTTGAAGCATCTACTTGCAAATGTCATTTCCAGTGTTGAACATACATAACAGCTACACAAGTACTAATTCTCCATATAAGATCTGAACCATAGGTTATACACTGTACATTTTTTAATATATATATAAGAAGAAAACACAAACAGCAAGAGCCTTCTGTTTCAAATAAAAACTGCACCAGAATAGAAATAAGATAGGAACAGAAAGTAAGAACAAACCTTCCTACCACCACTAATACAATTCTGCTGACAGCCTGATAAATATATGTATAAATAACAAAGCTTTAGGATTTGTAAACCCAGAAGCAAAGACAGAAGCGAGATAATTTCAAATGTGTTTTGATATTTGACGATTTCAGTGTATTTTATTTAAATTTATTTTATATTCAAATCTAAAAAAGCAACGGATACTCTTATAAACACTTGTTAAAATATGGAAAAAAAAGAAGTTGCAGAACATTCTCTAGATCATTGCACAGAACAGCTACAAAAGTAGAAATTCCATAGGAAGTTCTCAGGAACTGGAAAACTCTGTAAGATTAGTTGTCCTACAAGAAGGATGACCTCTTCATTACATTTTCAGTGTGTGACAGGAAGACAGTTGCACTCCATCAAGAAATCAGTAAAGCTACAGGGCATTTGAAATGTACTTCCAAAAGAAGTCTTGAACCGAGGACAAGTGTCCAACCTAGCCACACATGCTGAACATGTACAGGAACACTATTTCAATTAAGCATTTAAAAGTTCACAGCTTATGCAATGCAGAGCAGTATTCCATGTTTCCACAAATTGCCTGAAAAAAAACATCCTCTTCTGGTATTATTATAACAACTTTATTTGCTTATTTATTTATGGCTGACTGTTACTTTACAGCTATGTAAGCTATGGAAAAAAGAAATAACATGAATACTTTGTCTGTGTCAGAAGCTGGAGAATGGTTCAGATTTTCCATCTACAAGTCAGATGATATACATTTCCTTCTACTACTTTGGTCCTTTTTTCCCCTCCATAAATATTTTCCCATAAGTACAAATTAATAGATTTCTATGAATTTTATTTATTCTTCTAATCTCATGAAGCCAATGAGACTGAGACACCTACTTAAATTAATTTTTTGAATAGAGCCAAGTAGAGATGAGATTCCAGTATCAATTCCCAAAGTGTTGCTGGCGTTTCAGTGACCCTATACTTCCCTCATTAGTGTGATGGAAAACATTTAATGGACTGAGGTGAGAAATGGGAGATTCTTCTTATTACATCTTAACTTCTTTTAAATACTGGGTCAGTAACATTTTCATTCCAAGACATTATTGAGTAAGGGCCAAAGGTCATTAGTAAAAGACAAAATTAAAAGCAGTATTATCTAATTTATGTGGGAAAAAAGAGCAACAGTTCATTAATCATTACAATCCTCTATTGACCAAAGAATTTAAACTGAGATTTTAAAATGCTTTACTACTGATAAGATGAACATGAAATTATCATCTTACTTGGGTCAAATGGATGAGGCTGAAGACAATTCACTACATGATTATCAGCTTCCAGCAGCATGAGATGTTCAGCAGTATGTCGATCCCATATGAAAATATGGCCACAGTCTGAACCACTCATGACAAAGTTAGATCCCCAAAAATTGGCTTCTTTTATCTGCAGTGAAAATGAAAATTATAAGGCTATCTAGTGGGAAGCACATCAAAGAGTACACTCCCGTCTCTGCAGTAATACTGGCTACGAAGTAAGAGCTCTACATTTGCAAAAACAACATCTAAGAAAATTTAAAGGATACATTTAATAAAGAATGATCAAAAAAGATAATCCAGAAGGTAATAGATCTCCACAGCAAAGTGGCTGCTAAAAATAAAAAGGAAGTGTTGGGGCAGACTGAAGTTTGGAAATAAACGACAGCAGATTTGTCACTTTCCAAAGTCAAAGAAACGACAATGGAGACAGAGGTGTGTGAAACAGCTTTTGAGAAGAGTTGGGTAAATTAACATGTGTGACAGGTTAATCCCTGGTGGGCATTATCCATTTAGAGTGAAAGAGGAGAAATGAGACACAGGTTTATGAGCTTATGGGGGGGGGGGGGGGGGGCACTGGGAATTCACCAGGCCTGACAGTTAAAAAGGAGTCATTAAATCAATAATCAATCACATAAGAACTAAAGGCCAAAATTAAAGTTATAAGCCACTGAAAAAGGAAGGCATCCAGGTAGAAGCGACCCTTCAGCTTCACTTATTACAGTAATCATAGGTCAAAGTAGAAGCATCTCTCCCTGTAAATAGAACAAATAATATCATTTTCTTGACACAGCAGTGATGCATTCTATTCTATATGGCTGTTCCTATCATTACTTCATTGAGGTATCCAAGCACCTTTGCAAAATGTTTGAAGTGATATGGCTAACTTTTGTCACATATCAGTAATGTTCCCTTACTGTCAGCAAAGAGTACATGTAATACATGGCCAACATGGACTTTTTTAATACAGATGTTGCTGTGTATAAATATAGAGAGCAAGGTAAAGCCTATCTTGCAAAGGCAGTGAGTTGTTGGAGGGCTTACTGTTAACAACGAATGTCATCTTAGGCCAGTTTATGGAATTTTACTTTGCACTGATCTGACTAGCATCACACAAATTATGTTAGTTTTTAAATCACCCATCAGAAATTATAATTGGATTATCTTTGGGTTTGGCCTACAGCTAACTCCTCTAATTATTATGTTATTTATCACAGGGTAATTTGACCCTGGATAATAATCAACTATAATTAAAACATTCAAGGAAGACTTCTCTTATTGGAGAACTGTCCATTTGAACATCTGTGCATCGTACATTTGAAGGAAGAAATTCTACACCTCTGAAAAGAACACGGTAATAATTTTTATTAAAAAGATGCACAAATGACTCAAGCATTTTTCATAAACTGGAACAGATGGGAGGAATATCACAAACATGGCATTGCAACTTTGCATATCTATTTGTGAGTGAATACAACTGGGCCACTGACTGAAGGGTATTGAAGAAAGATCCATGGTCCTTGAGAAGGCTTCCAGAAAACTAGCCACCTCAGATCACAACCGTATAGTTTGTCAGTGAAGTAGCACAGACAACCTGCAGTTGGGCTTTTCCCTTCTGGCAGCTTCTCCAGGAAGCTGACAGCACTAACGGAGGCTGATGGAAGGCCTCCTTTGGTGCAGGCGGACCGTCTCGGGACAGATGGCAAAGGCTTCCTGTCACATTCTGCCTTTCTTCCCCTGCCACCAACACAAGCTTTCTCTTCACCCAATTAAGAGAGGAACAACATCATCTATGTAAAAGGAAAAGAGGGGGGTTTAAGGAACAGTGTGCTCATACTTTAGGCTAGTATACTAAATAAAGATTTATTACATTATCTATTTCCCTTATGTGAAATGCTACAATTCAGTAGGTATTTAAACCTACTCTCTTAAGTGTCATAAATATTCATAGTCTCATCTGCATATGCATTTGCTAACTAAGCTGTGAACACTTCTCCACTGAAGTGATCATCCCTTCTCTCAAAATGGCTAGACTGTCTTGTCCCCAGTTCTGAGAACAGAAGAAAATAGCAGACATAGTTAATGACAAGATAGCTAACTTGACATGTACTCTACTTGAAAAAGTCTTTGGGAGAAAAGCATACCAATAAATCTGAAACTTTTTTTCTTTGTTTCCATCCTTCTCCCCAAAACATGGTATTGTCATAGGATTATGAGGATAATCTGATAGTCATTTACATGTTACTTTTATTTTTTATGGATTTATATATTATTTATATTAGAACATACTATTTTAATTTCTTAGATGTTATTTATTTATAAATAATTTATGTGTGTAGTAAATGTGGCGTTATTTATTAATTGTGTGTTTACTAATAGTAAATACTGTGAAAACCCAGACTCCTTTAGTATTTCACAGATCTGCATGAGTTCTGGAACTGAAGGTAGCTGAAGCAGTGTGTCCTATGAAACAGAGTAGAATTACAGTGAAAATGATCATATAAAAGACAGAAATAGCAGGCCAGAAAAAGTGGCAGTAGTATTAGCTATCTCTCTCCTTGAAATATAATGTTGATATTATTTCACACCATTACATTCAAGATACCCTTTTGATTACAGCCTGAAATAATGCGGCTTATTTGATTTCTGAGCCCAAAAAAGCCATCCCTGAATTATTTATTAAAATAATTCTTATTTTATTAAGAAGCAACCATTAAGTTTGTTAAATGTACAGTAATCTTCCCATGCCAAGATATCTCTTGCCCTCCCTTCTTAGAAAGATGTAACTCAAACAGCTAGTCTCAGCAAAGAAGAATGGGTGACTTCCTTCACTAATGATTACAATCTTCTTCAGAAATAATTTCTGATTTTACTCAGAGTAGGACATAAAAATAACCATTGTTAAGCTGTTTTAAAAGAGGAACAGACAAAACGGCAGCATCTTTCTCCATTGCTGTCCTATGTCATCTATAGGGTGACAGGCTAGATGAAGTGGCAGAGGGAGAAGGCACGCTGCTTCAAGAACTGTCAAAACTCAGTCCAAAATGTGAGCTGAAAGCTCCACAAAGGTCTGATATTTGTGAGGGAGAAAAGAGTCTGGAAGTTAAAAACGTAATCCTACACAAAAGATTACACTTCACACAGTTACCAGTGCCTCTTACAATCTCTTTAAATTAGCATAAACTGGGCAAGAGAGACACCTATGTAAATAGAAGTTTCCTATGCAGCAGCTTTCACAGTTCACACAGACGATGGACAATGTTTGAAGTTCAGCATGAAGTAATTTCCTAATCTTTGGTATTTAGGAATATCTCCAGCATAAGGGAGAGAATTGAGTTTGAGACTATTTACACAGAACTCTACTATGGAATTATTTCCAAAGTAACACATCATAATACAGCTCTAAAGAGGACAGCACCTGCATCCTTATCTTTCTTTCTGCACAGTTTTCTCAGTAAATGCTCTGAAGAAAAGGACAGAGACATTTTCTTGCTCTGTGCTTTGCCCCAGCTATCTTGATTTAAAAATCATCATGATAAAGAATCATATTATTAAGCATATTATTAACCCTTACTGCTGTTAAAATGTGTACTTTATTTCCAGCATGAGTATGCCCAGTTTTAAATTTCAGACTTGCTAAATTTTTGTCTATAGAAAATATGCACCAATGATTGCAGTAGTGCAATAAAGTCATCCTGAAGTCTAAAAATAAGCCAGAGAAACTGCATTCCTGAATCTTTAGTGAAAGACGTGTTTCCAATATACTTACTCATCTTTCGGCAGCTTTGTCTTACAGCTCCTCTTAGTGTATATTTTTCATTATCCTATTAGAAGTACATCTAAAATATCTCTAATGATAAAGTTTATATTTTAGTTCTCAATTACAACTTTTTCCTGCTTCCTTTCTATTCTCTTACATAACTACTGATTTTTACATTTCTAATATTCATAAAACCTAATTTTTGCACCACATAAACAGATTTCAAACTACATTTTAAAATTTTGTTTTCAAGCTTATATACACACTCACTTCTACTCACTTCTATATGCATACACCACTTATCCCATTTATTCATTACACAAAGATGCTCTATTGAAGAAAAGTTTCTTCAAAGTCAACGTTTTAAAAGGGGATTTGAGGTGAGCGGAATAGAGGAAGAATGGTGTATATATGAAAGGAAGTAAGACTAAGATTGGAGGGAATAATAGTGAGGAAGAGACAAACAACTGAAGGCACATAGCAAAAGACGAATCCTGAAGAAAAATGAAGTTTGAGCTCACAAAAGCATTTTTTACCTCCAAGAGAAACAGGAAATCTCACCCCCCGTCATTCCCCACTAATAAAACACTCCCTGCTGTCACACTCCCAGGTCTGGGTCGTGTAAAACCCAGTAACACCCAGGACTCTAATGACATCATTTGAGCGGTTAAATGTCAGGGATCTGTGTGATGAACAGGAAAACATTCCAACAGGAAAACATTCCAACACTGCCAATGGTGCAAGGAAACATCAATGCATGCCACTTAGCTTTTGCTTTCTGACAATGTAAGAATGACACTTTAATTTTGCTTCTTTAAAAAATTGTAAGAGTGCAAAATTAAGTTCTCAAAAGTAAGGAAGTACCAGAATTAACCAGTTTGTCTGCAGTACCTTAATTCACTCTCCATATCTGTATGCATCAAAATAGTTCATGTAATTGACAATTTATCCCTGGGCTGCTTAGGTGTGTAGGAGACAACACCTCTCTAAGCTGTTTCCTTCACAAATTTAAAAGAGAAATACCATCAGGTCTTGCCTTGCAGGAGAGGGCATCAATCAAAAGAAGTTTGTCATCACAGAAACCAACAGGCAAAATTTCATTGCCTTTCATTGTGTGCATTCCTTATCATAGGCGCTCATGTGAAACAAAGGCAAAACCACCAACCCACACCCCAAAGAAACCAAATAACAAAATCGGTGACATAATCTGTGTAACAACACATATGCAGATGCAGGCTGAATTAAGACCACTTGGGCAAGCTTAGTCTTAGTATCTCTTAATTACAAAGTGCTTCATGCTACGACTTCTAAACTAATGTGGTTTTGAACAATTAAAATTATTTCTGAAATACAGTGCAAAACTCTGCCATTAATAAAAGTTTATTCTAAGTCTGTTGCTTATGTAGACTGAAACAGGCATTTACTGAAGCATTCTCCTCAGAGCCATCAAAGCCATTCACGCAAACTCTAGAAAACAGCTTTTGCAGGTAGAGGGACTCCTTAGATCATCTGCAATATAATACACCTGCTGCTTCTACAAAATACCACCTAGTACTCAGAACTAGTACTAGAACTACATCTTCGAAATACTGTAAAAAGTGAAAAAAGAAACGGCAAGGAAAACAGCATTTTCTTCTCATGCACCATAGCTTTACGAACATAGTAACTGTATTTTCCTTAAAATAGAGCATTTTGTTAAAAAAAAAAAAAAAAAAAAAAGTATCTAGTAGTTCGATTATGATTTAGTAACTAGCACTATTTCCTTTTTTTATAATTCAGAGATGTCAAGGCTCTTAAAAACTGTGATTTAATCCTCACTTTGCCTTCCAAGCTGTTCAAAATCATTATTTAATCTTTAATGTTAAAGAGCTTGGAAGGCGAAGTGAGGATTAAATCATAATTTTGAAGGCAGGCACATTTTATACCACTGAAGATGACAGACAAAATGAAAAAGATATGAAGAAAAATACCAAAGTTTTCAAAGGAAGTTAAGAGGAGAGAGTCTTAAACCCAAGGAAACTTATATGCCTAGCATGGTGACACATGAGTCACACTAATTTTAATTTTCATTTAGAGCAAGCTGTGTGGCTTCCAACTGAATATAAAAGAAAAAAGGAGTTGTGATACATTACAGCATCCTTTCTGGCAAGCATGCGGCAGCTACACTGATTCAGACCATAAAATCTCCAGAGTTCCCAAAACAAAGAGTTTGTACCATTGTTCGGGAGTTCCGATGACCTTTATAAACCATCTTTATCAAAGGACGTCTAATATTCAATGTTTCCAGTTCTTCCATTTCTTTTCTTTCTTTCCTTCTCCTGAAGAGCTCCTGAATGCGGGCAACAGCAGATCGTCTAAAAATTGCAGACAGAGAACACTACTGAGAGTCCATCTCTAAACACTGAAATGGGCTATCAAGAAAGACTTTAACATAATAATTAGGCACTCAAACACAGTATCCATAAGTTTGGAACAGACATCAACATTATCCCAAATGTAAAATTACAGACTAACTTTTTCCATCCTGGCTTAGAACAAGAATAGCATGCAAGACAGGGGTATGTCAACTGAAGCCAGATTTTATTCCCCTTCTGAAGAACAAACTTCAGCTATTGGCAAAATTCACATGCTATTTTATTCTTCAGTGCAGGAGATATCCTCCAACCATAATGAGGTAACAAAATTTTGAAGTGAAAAATCTATGCCAAAACAGAAGTTTTATAAATTTAAAGTTATTAAGGATGTAGTGCACCTTCCAGTGTGATATGGTTTTTCCCAAAAATTTTGTTAAATGTATTTCTGTTCACTATTTCTATATGACAAGATTTAGACAGCTTTAAAAAAGTTCTATTAAGGCAAGAGATGATTTGAGATCAATTATGGTAGCAACTATCCTATACATTGGCAGTGAGGGATACAGCTGAAGATTTCCCAGAATAACAAAGAAAACAAAGCTAAATTGTCTATTTAGTTTTGTGAATGTTTAATTCCAGGAACCTACTTTGTGAATTATCTATGAAAAGACCTTGGTGCCAAATTTTTCCTGTTTAGCTCATAAGTTTGCAGATCCCCCCAAATTCCAGCCGTAACCAAACTATCACATCCCAGCACCTGCACCTAACTTTTTATTTTTTTATTCCATGTCAGGGTTGCATAGAGATCCTGAACACAGTCCAGAGGGAGTGTCACTCTCAAGAAGGAGCAGGTACAGATATTAGCAGGATGCAAGGATACAAACTTTTACAGGAATTTATATGACCCCGAAAAGTAAACTGTGCCAGAACTGAATAGATGTGCAACCTCAGTACACTGCTACCAGAAAGCTAGTAAACTGAATTTGTCCACAAGTAATGTGGTATAGTGTTTTAGCCACTGATCCTGAGGACTCTTGCAGTAAATCCTCTTTTCCAGAAAAAAACCCCACCAGATCCATCTCATAACTAATTCTCCCAGCCAGTGGTCTGCTTATATTTTTGTTTCATTTTTGTCATAGGAAGAAGTTGGACCAAAAAATGTTAAGGTAAAGTGTTATCCTACAGCTAGGCAGAGAAGGAAAATTAATGTCAATAAGGAGTCATTAATATATATTTAAAAAAACCCCAAAAGCAAAAAACAAACAAACCACAAACTGTCACACTGAGACAGATCACCTAATACAGGTAAGCTTTTAAAAGATATTTTAATACTTATTTTTTTATAGAAACAAGAAAAGATTTGTAAGCAGTAGCTAATAGATCCACTTAACGGTGGACTACCTATTATAATACATAATAAAAAATAGGCTATTACTACTTCCTTTGCTAGAGTTTTCTATCCCCTTAAAATCTCATATCTGTGCAATCTTCTAGTTCCTCCTTTTTATGCTACACTAAATAGACTGTATTTGTTAGTTAGCCCTTATAATATATGGAGTTTCAACTTTAATTTTCAACAGATTTAAGAAGATTCTTCACAAAGTCTTCGTACAATTGAGGGGGGAAAAAAACAAAGCCCATATTCTTGATCTACTGTGCTTTAAAGATCACATAATTATTCTCCTCTTCAGTTTACTTCTACATGAAGGAAAAAGAAAGGCGGCATGTATATGATAGACTACATAACACACAAACTTTAAACAATTATTTGTACATTTTGCACTTGCTTTTAGAAAGCAAGTTTTTGCACTTGCTCTTAGAAAAGATGGTTTGTGTGAGAAAGTAAAAGCAAGAAGCATGTGATATGAACTATTCTACCAACTCCATCAGTGATCACACAGCTTTGGGAACAACACATACAGCTCTTCAGCACAGTAAGATCCTTTGACCCTTTTGGTGTCAGAGCATGCCTGCTAGCCTTACACTTATCTGTGACTGCTGTTTGTATTTTCAGTGTATTTATCCACATTAATTACATAATAAAATATGTGCAGTGAAGAAGCCGAGAAGTTAAACATCATTAGGATTGACAAAGCAGTAGACTTGTCTAGATCTTTCAGAAGAGTTACTTGCTAGATAGCAGTAATAAATCTTGGGATTAGAAGATGGCATTAAAGTAACTAATTGGTAACCCAATGAAGTTTCTGGCATAATTTGTCATCTACGCATCTCTAATAAAATTAATCTCCTCCTTTAAATCCCCTTAGGCTTGAATACAGACATTCAAAAATCCCTCAGCAGTGAGAATCATGCATTTTTAAATAAAAGTAGAAGCACAAAGCAACTTCTGGTAAGAACTATCTACTGAGTAAACTCAGCTGTGAATTTAAAATCCTGATTTTGGGTCTTATTTTAAAAGGCATGAAGAGATTTATATTTAGTTACATTGTAAAGTCAATGATTACTTTCAACAGGAGAATGGAGGCAAACAAGCATATAACTGTGATATATTATCATATAACTGTGAAAATATTCTGAGGCACTCTAGTAACATACTGCTAAAGGCAGGCACCTGGCAGAGGCAAGTCTCCAGAAAATACAAATATAAGCCCAATCTAATGACATTTCAGAACAAAGGATATTAAAGGAAAAAGGATTCTCTCTGAGAATTACTTTTCTGTAACTACAGATTTTCTATGCTTTTTTTTAAGTCACTCAAAAAAACAAAAAAACAACCAACCTAAAAAAACCCCACAATAGTTAAGAAATCCAACATATTTGGTTGTGTGGCTTTTTAATTTTCATTTGCATTTACGATAAGCAATTGCTGTCTCTGCCAACATAAGCTTAGATAGTAGACTAATCACTTGAAGCATCAAGTAGATAGAGAAGCACACTAGGCAGTCTGTACTGTTCCAAAGTTCAGCCTAAGTTAAACCTGACTGAGCTGCTGCTTCCCTTCCGAACTGTGTACTATTCCAAGCATGGAATGCCAAATAATGAAATTTATGCACTCCTCAGGCAACTCCATCAATTTACATAGTTGCGTTATATATTCATACATAATGAAATGTTTAAAGTAAGCCTTCGATGAATGGAATAGGGATTTACAAGTGATGCCATTATTTCAACTAAACATAGGCTCAAAAAACCCCAACAAAACAAACAACCCCACAAAGTCCCTGTGATGCAGGCCGATCTGCAGCTATGTATTATAGAGAGAAAAGGAAAAAATGTAAACGTGTAAGGTAAGCCTTAAAAAAATTGTCACATAAGACATTTTCTGTATGTTTAGAAATTCCAAAGTGCAGTAAGGATTAAAAAAAAAAAAAAACCAAAACCAAAAACCAAACAACAACAAACTAAAATCAATGCAATTTGCACAATTAAATAACTGGTTTCTTAAAGCACAGTATGTCACATATTGCTCTTTAAAAAATTTTTTCTGAGAGAGAACACGTTGCAGGCCTCAGTTCTCAAGCTATATTACCCAAAAATTTCTGGCTAACTAGCCCAGCGTGTTTTAAAACAACTATGATCATCTACTAGTTAGGAGAAAGATAGTAAAAATTATGGTATGTTTTCCAATAGAGGGAAAACCAAACAACTATGCATCAACTGAATTTGTAAATAATCTACAGGAATTTGGCTGCAGATTTTGTTTCACTAAAGGTCTAGATATAGTGGCTGCCATAAAATTAATCTGGTACCCTAGATAACCCTGCCTCTTCCAAACACCATTATTGCAGACCAATCATCTCCTTTGCTGCTGCAAAGCTCACCTGTACTTGCTTCCTTTCACCAGCCCTCTTAGCTCAGCTCTGTACTGAGTATTGAGCACAGTATTGATTCCTCCAGAATTAAGGATTTTTGTAACTTCTTTATTTTCCAAGTTTACTTACACACATTGTATCTTTTTGCTAAGTAACAGAAACCTTGGTTCCTTCTCTTCGTCTCTTTCAATTAATTTTTTTTCTCCCCCTCTTTGACCTCATTTGAAATGTTTTCCCCATCCAAAACAACTGCACAGAACCTAAGGCTTATAACTACTAATTTAGAACCTAATTCTCTGATGCCTTATGGTACTTTCTTTGCTGTAGATGTAGAGGAATACACCTGCCAGCTGCCATGCTCCTGCCCAAGAATTCCTACCATGTCTCTTAACATGCTGGCTTTCATCACCAAAGTCAAATTCAACTCAGGAAGGTGCCTAATTAATAAGCCATTGTACTGGTCTTTACCTCAATCCATGAGTTCCCTCACTATTTTACCTTCCAGATTTTCTCCCCATCCCACTTGCGGAGAGCGACTGAGCTGTGTAGGGTGGAGCTGCCTGCTGGGGTTAACCTGCAGCTGTGATAATAGAACTCTTTCCTAAATATCAAAATTTAATTAAATTTCTAATTTTAATTCCAGGCAACTATGTTCCTTTAGAAGCCTCTGAACCTATGAAAAAGACTTACTGCTACTGTCAAATTTCAAGCAGAAGACAGCTCAAAACCAAGGACAAAACCATCATGTTAACAGCATACTGACTCTGCCCTGAAGCCCAAGTTATTTCACCACTAATCATATAAAATATTTACTGTAACACATTAAGTCATTTCTCAGCCTTCTAACACAGTATTTCAAGTATTCTCGGCTACAAAACATTTTTAAGTTTTCACCTGATATACTGCAGCATGACAGTGAAAATCAGAGAAAAACATACTGATAAATTCTATACTGATTGCATCATTTTTATATTAAATTCATAGCAATATGAAACAAATATTCCCATGGATTGTACTGAACAGCTGAAGAACTCTACAGTGAACATTGTTATATAGAAAGAATGCCTACTGTGACACTTAAAAGCAGAGAAAGTACACAGATTCCCGAATGTTTAAGAAAATTGCCAAGTTAAATCCATGTATTCCAATTGCAGCTAAGATTGGGCTATAAGACAAAGAAATACGTGCCTGTACTATTTTCCTGAAAATTTAAATTATAGGACTTGGCCTAAGTCTTTTATTTAATCAAATCCTGAGCCTTTTCCTTTTCAGCCACACAAAGCCAAGATGTTACTTTTCATTATCAGCATTTTTGTCCCATTTCCCTTATATATAGCCTTTGGCACTAAATCATGGTAGCTAGTTTCTCCCTCTTATGGTGTGTAGCCAAACACAATTGCTCAAATTGCCGTACATGTTCTTACAATTAATTCACTCAAGTATTTCAATATAGAATATGAGAGCAAGTAACATTTTAATTTCATTAAAAGATATATTATGATTTAGCATGTATCTTGCTAAATATATATTATCAAATATAGCTTTAATAATTACACTCAGTTCCATAACTTCATTCAGTAAAAAAATAGAAACAGTCTTTGGTACATGTATTCTTATATTTTTGTCCAGAACTGTCTTTTACTACCAGGCAAAGTAAGTCAGCAGTGGCACATGCAAATACAACGCATTCCTCAGCAGCTAAATAAAAAGAAAAAAAGGTACTTGCTTTTCACAAACTACACACTTTTCAAATTGCATTAATTTCTGTGGCACACAATAAAAAGGTTAATAGGTCGTTAAATATATACGCTGCCATTTCTTTTCAATTTGCATGCAATACATGCAGCGACATATAACTCAAACAATATGCTCTGTAATTCATAGCATTTAAAGTATAGCAATTCTTAAAATGCCAGTTAGATATGAAAACCAAGAACCTGACAAATCCATTATATGGAAATAAAGATGAGGAGGGGAAGAAGAAAATAATTAATTACCTCATTATTCTATCACCTATCGCTGTTCCTCTGATATTATATCTAGTAAAGGGAACAACAACTGAAGTCATTCAAAAATGCTGAGTATCATGTTTTTAAAAGGTTAGCATCTATTACAAAATGTGCTCTACATATTCCAACTGAGAAGACTCCTCCTCAGTGTTAGCATATGAGACTACCTTGAATTCAGCAAAATAGTATTCAGATTACATAACAGTACATGAAGTTGATCTTAGAAATGCAGTCATTCTTCACAGATCATAGCAGAAGTGGAAGCAGCTGCATAACCATTCCATTTTACATTCATTTTTGTTTGAAATTTTAATCTACTAACTTAACATTTGCCAGGCTTAGCCTCTGCTCATAGACCAGCTTCTGTCAAAGTCCAAACACAATTAATTCAGTCACTGAAGTAGGAAAACAGCCCTGATTTGTTTTGACTAATTTGCAAAAATTAAGATCAATGCATTAAGAAGAGCATACATTTTGCATAGATTTCCCCCCCCCCAGGTTACAAAGTGCGGTGCTGAGGCAAGTCATGTATCTCTCTTCCAACTAAATTTGCTGGACTTTGTCAGTTTTAAAGAAGATATGATATGCTATTTGCATACTTCAGAATTTAAATACCTGCATATCTTCTTGTATTTATAAGAAAAGGAATCTTTTCCTATGGATTCCCTAAAATACCCAGAAGGTTATTTTCTCCATTGAGTACCTAGCTAAACTGCTCTGCTGTACAAAACAGGTCTGGTTTGGTTTTTGTTCTGGCTTTTTTTTTTAATTTATTTAGAAATAACCTGTACAGTTCCTTATACATTTTGTTGAAAAGAGCATGTATTGACTAGCCCAATGACAAAAAAATTAAATAACTGTTTAGCTTCTTTCAGTCACTGACCTTTACCATTCCTATAGCGATGCTCAGTGGCTACAGAAATGCTTCAGAAAAGAGTCAGATATCACATTCTCAATTATTTCTTTTGAAGAAATGTCCTTCAGTGTTAAAATTATTTCTAGCTGATTCTTAGTCAACATTAGCTGACTTCGCAAATTTATCAACCAAAGGATTGTACTGTTTTTCCACGTTTTGCTGCTACTATTCTAAGTCCTGCTCAAAATAGTAAAGTAGGTGTAAACTTTGTGTTTCTGCTGCATAGTCTTTCCTGACAGTTCACTTTCAGCTTAGTTGGTGAGAAACCATCTATCCTCATTGTGTTTTGAGATTAATAAGCATCCATAAAAATAATTTGTCCCTCATATCTATTCTTAGATTATGCAAGAGAAAAAAAAAGAGACCACACTCTTGGTTTGAAAACATTAAAAGTTGGATTTGTACCAAAACAAAATTCAAATAATGGAAGCTCTGTCAATATTTGATTTGCAAAATTGAAGACATTTCATTCAAAAATCCGAAATCTATATCCATCTTACTACAACTAAACTGAGACCAGTGGAGTTGATGCAGCAGGAAGTTCTCAATTTATTTAACTGCAGGTACTATCAACAGAGCTATAAAAAGGGTGTTTCAGACACTTCTTTTCCTTAAGAGGAAGTTTAAGATCGTGATTTCAGGGTAGAGAATTAGAAGCCTCTCCTTCCTTCTCAGTGGAGTAAATTGTACTTTACAGTGGGAAAATGACTCTGAGAGTTTCCTGTATATTCATTTCCCCAACTGTGGGGTTTCTCCTCAATATAGACAATAGCTAGTTATTAGGTATATAAAAAACATGATCTAAAGAAACCTAAAATTGGTTATTGATAAAACTAGCAATGCCATATACTGGAAAAGACTTATTAGTAATACAGCTTTTAGCATTCAGTTTCAGAAGGCTATGGCCTACTTTTTATGTCCCAGACAAAAATTAGAAGTCAACAGGTTTTGTACCACTGCATAAAATAGGTTCACGAAAAGTAAGACTGTTGCAGGCTAGTCTTACAACCCTCTCCAGAAAGGAAAAATCCCAAACAAACAAGCCCCAAAGCAACTCCACTCCAGATATTCTAGAAAGGGAAAAATCTACTTTATTACTTCTATATTAATGCCATTAATTATCTTATGGGATGACATATTGGAAACTAAATTATTAGATAAACTTGAGAAAATGAGATTTAGTAAAGGAACTGTTAGGTTACACAATTTACTAAGTGAGAAAAGAGAAAATGTAAGCCTAAAGGAAGCATCCTGGTGGAGTTAAGCACCAGTCTTGCAGGCAATTTTGTTTAATATATTGCTAATAGTCTTTGAGCAAAACGTACGAATGTATTCATGCAGTGCATTGAGGATATAAGGTTGGGTAACTATGAATATAGAGGGCATTGTAGGACCTTGAGAAAAAGATGTGGGTAGAAATTCAGTAGTATAAAATTGATAGTCATACACTGCTGAGCTTCCTTCTGGTGAAAGATAAGAACACATTAAATAGAAATTACAAAATAAGGAAGACTTCAGTATGTTAACTGATCTTGTGCCTGACCACAAGCCACCACTATGAGACAGCAAGACAGAAGTATGTAACTACAGCTTATTTGTATCTCACAGAATGTTCTCTTAGACAGACAATAGTACCATTAATTCTAGCAAAAGCCAAACAGTGCAGTGTGCATAAAATTCTGGTCTACCATATTCACAAAAGAAGTGGAACATGGAGGAGAACAGACAGAAACCAGCATGACTGAAGGAAAACCACAGGTTTTTTACTGCTAAGAGCGAGAAAAACTTGGCAATCGGTCTAGTGAGATACAGGCTGAAAATGGACAGGATGAACATCACTGAAATTATATGCACTGGGCATGAAAAAGTATTTCAATCAAAACTGCATCTTAACACAAAACAAAATTACTAATTTTAGTCAATTTACATCCATTATAGCAACAATGTTTTGAGGTATCTTTCCACTAGTTAATGAGCCAGGGAGTTTAAATAAATTTAATTAGTTTATGAAAGGAATTCATAGTAGCAGTAGAGAGGACATCCAGTTCCTTTCACTCTATTTCATACGGGATATAAATACTAAGAGGGCTTATAGCTAGCCTTTAAGACCACCAGTGCCTGCTTTCCCTCTGGAAATCCAAATTCCTTTGATCACACATAAGATGTCTTACTTCAGTATCTCAGAGGGTATTTAGAAACTCCTGAAACTGGAAGAACAGGAGGGAATCTAGTGTAAACAATACCTGACTGCTCAGAAGTTGAAACTACAAAAATTTGCTGCTTGCACACACACAAAAGCAGAACAAAATGAATTGGTCAAGCATTAAACCTGAGTAATGAAAGCCTGGAGGCAATCCCAAACCAGTATTTACAACACAGCAACTTTTGTCAGAAATTTGAGTGAAGAATAAGAGAACAGGGGGCTGCATAAAGAATTCTAATAATACCATTAATTTGCTTGAATGATCTTTCCCATACGGTAAATTTAAACTGCTACAGGAAGAAATCTTGCTGCACATAAAGGAGGAAAAGAAGCATGTCAGATGAAGTATAACTTCATCTAAGATATTCCCACTAGTGGGAAATTGTAACAGCTATATGATATCTGGAAGTGTCATTCTTACTACATTACTATGAAGACATCATAGAGACAACATAAGGTGCATGAAGAGAGGCTAAGAATCCTGCCTGAAAACAATGTGATTAAATTTGCACATTTTTTTCACAGCTTGCTTTTCAATCATTAGATCATAATGAATATTGCTGTTGTAGTGGGAACTAGTTCTGCCATTAGGTATTTACCTACAATTACTTAGTATTGCACGGAAAATGCATGGATTATGATGGAATCTGTATGTATTGGCTTTCATAAAAACTGTCATTTATTGAACAGAATTACTCATGCTATGAAATAAGCAACCACTGACTTATTTTTGTCACTACTGACAATGTGGTGGCTTATGACTTTTTATTTTATAACTGCATATTAGCCAACACATTTTCTAAACACAACTATAAAATTCCTTCTGATTTTGTAATGAATACATATTGTAATGCTTCCTGTAAGGACTTTGCATTGCTAGCATAAGAAATTAATATCAAGAAAACGCTGCCTTTAAACAGGATAGGAGTAAAGGTAAAGCATCTGACACTATGTTACTTAAGAGCTGAAACAAGTAAAGGAGCTATTTTCTTAAGTCTAAGAATAAAGATGTTGCTTAAATAATTATTACAGCTTTTACAAAATCCAAGTATCAAATTTAGTGGACAAAGGTATTAAACCAGGAATACCAAATTGGGGGTTTACTGAATGATCAAGCAAGTACGTACAGCTGTTTATATTTTACAAGAAAAAAAATATATAACAAGCTTACTAAATGTGTCTTTTATTAATCACAACAACTAGTAATATATCTTTTTGTTTTACTGCTGTACATTGTGATATTCATTAACCACCAAAAGAAGAACTATTAGTTTCTCCTTCAGAAAAAAAGGTGAATGAAAAATTGAACACATCGCTCTTAATGCATGTACTACAAACACAGCATTGCTGAACAACAGTTACAAGCTCTTGCTTTGCTGAAGAACACCTGAAGTACAGTTAAAAGAAAATGTACCTGTATGCAAATCTATGAACTTTCTGTATTTCACACTAAAGAGAGAATGTTAAAAAATGAACTACCATATTTAGCCCTGGAGTACTCAGCAGGCAAGAGAGCAGGTATTACATCTGCAGGAACTTGCCTGCCTAGGGAAAATATAGTGATATGTCTCCTTCTCTATATATCAATATTTTACATATCAGCAAATTAGACTCTGCCATCAAGCTGTTGGCTAGTTGTCAAAGAATAACTTATGTTATTTAAGGATATAAGGCATGGGTTTCTAGGCATTCCATAAAGAAAAAAATAAATTTTGCCAAGCAGTAACAGAGATTGGTATTCCCCTAACCTGTGTCCTGGTCCTCCTCGATACCTTGCCCCTGGGATCAGAACAGGATCATCATCACTATCATCAGTTTCTTGGAGAGCTGAGGTCCTAGTAGAGGACTCATCTGGAGGTGCAAGCCCTGAGGATTCTGGGTGTGGCTGAGGTTCATTGTTTGCAGCAAGTGAGTTGGCAGTGGATTCAGTACTTTGACTTGACATTTCTTGATTCACACTTTTTTCACAGGAGGCTTCTTCCTCTACATTTCCAGAGACAGCATCAACACTGGGGTAATTTTCTTCTGGTTGGATTCCAGAATGCTCAGGACCAGGTTTATCCGATACAGCTAACAAAAAATATTGGGAAAATTAAGTCACACCATTAATAATTCTAACCTATTTCAGAAGACATAAATGGTCACAGAAGTTAAATTATGCATACTGAGATTATATTGAAAATTTAGTTTTTCATTCTCTACTTCTTCATGTAACTATATTTGAAAGAGTAGAGATACACACATGCTTCTGTCGTCTCTACAGTTTCATCTGTAGTTTTCACTTCTTCAGCACTTGCGTCTTCCTTGGGAGATGCATCAGGAACTCCTGAATTAAACAACTTTATAGTAAATCACATGATTTCATTTAGATACACATCTATAACATAAGCAAATCTGAAATGATACTAGCACTCCTAGATACTAGGAGCCCTAGTAGATACTAGGACTAGATACTAGACTCCTAGATACTAGCATTCCTAGATCAATTCCTTCCAAAGCCCACGTATTACTTTATTGTAATCTCAGATACTAATCTGATACTAATAAAAGTCAGTGTACAGATATAAATTGATCTAGTTGCCCAAGTGAATATACTAACAAAGAAAAAGAAGTACTTATTTTTTTGTCCTTAATATACTTAACATCCTATGCTATGAGAACTCTAGCTGCAAAAATAATGTTAATACGGTTGAAACAGCTGATTGCTTACTGAAAGCTATTATTTCTGAAGACAGAAATTGAGTTATCCCTTTATTGAAAGGGATTTAAGAAGACAGATTTTGCTGGAACCAGCCATTTGCCTTTTGGCAATGAATTGAGCAAGACAACCATGTGTAACAAAATACAGTGAAAGCTTGAAAGAAATGTAACAAAATACCTAGCATTCATTTATGACCTCAAAATGCAGTTTTCTATTTTCTATACAAATTGGAGCAGTGTATATCTTTAAGGAAAAAGGATAAGGGTTTTAGAACTAAAGAGAGGATAAGTTTATTTTCTTTATATTTATTTGCAACTATTTCAGATTGGTACCTTTTTCTTTCCTAAAAAATTTCATGTTCTATTATGGCTGTATTCTGCCTTCATATGCATGTATATGAGAAACCCATTTTGCTCAATGGTAGCCACGAACATAAGAAAGCAGAATTTTTACCTTAGCATTACAGAAATAATGCTGTATCTTACTTGTTTCTTCATCTTCAGGCCCTGATTCTTCTGAGGCTTTTGTTTTTACAGAATCGTCTTGGCCTTCAGTTTTGCAATGACTTCCACTTCCTCTAGAGCTTGAATTTGTGCTGCTCCTGGCAACATAACATTTAAAAAATAAAAATGAAATTTAGAAAGAATGTAAATAGATGAAATCTTTACAGCAGCACAGCCTACCCAATCATCACCATTCTCACTGCAACCTCACAATTCAATAGCTCCTGGCAGCAACTACAAATAACAACCTTCAAAGCAATTTCAAAATTTTCTTCTATTATGTCCATCACTACTCACCCCATATTCCTCTGCACCACAGAACCTTTAAAGAATTTCTTCATTGCTTTTCAAAGTATTGTTAGAACTCAGAAGGATTTACACTATTCACACATTTTTTACATGTATAAGTGTTCAAAGAACTAAAGTCATTATAAGCTGTCAGCTGAGCACTAATACATAAACTTATCCAACCCAATTAAAAATCTGATTCATTCTCCAGGTATAGTCATTCCTGTACTTTTTGAGGCATTTTAATTTTTATTTCAGTGTTATTTTTCATGCTAGCAGTTATGTGAAAAAGATGTTTTTGAGAGAGCTAAATAACATCTTGTGCATTTTTTACATTAAGCCCTACAGTCTGCTTCCATAGCAGGTTTTCTATTTCCCCAGTTCCCTTCATAACCCTTCATTGAATCCCTGCCAATTTGAATCCGTTTTCTTGAAAGCATGACAAAGTTTGCACACAGCATTTTAAGTCACAAAGCAAAGCAGAGTTGAGTAGCAGCACCAGTACTCTCATTCTTTGATGAGGTTTCCCAGCTGGTAACACCTAGGATCATACCTGCCCTTTGAGTAGCTGCATTATATTGAGAATGAAGTGATGGGTAGGTCGACGTCTTCCTGCATTTAATTTTCACAACACTCCTAAATTTCAGATCAGGTTTTTGATATTTGTCCTCAACTGCATCATTTTCTTATATGGAATTGCACCCTATTTAATTATTGTATTCTTTGGAACAATATTTTTAGTTAGCCTCTGAACTGACAATGCCATGCAACTTTGTTCCACTACAGAATGCTTCTTCCTCTCACTACCCAAATTACACTACCCACTACAAAAGCTCAATTAACTTAGTTTACCACTATGTTCAGTTTCTTTATTGATCTATCTGACCCACCTTGAATAGAAGTTCATAATGCAGGAAAGTATTAAATACTTTATGGAAATTCAGACAGTTTTTCTCTACTGCACCATGTACGTTTCTATTACCCATTATTCTGTCAAATAAGAGGTACTGAGTTATGTGCATTATACTTCCCATAATTTTAATTTATTTCCCATGTTCTGCTTGTTTTAATATGCCTTTCTGTCCTAAAGCCTTGAATATGACTACCATTAGTCTGAAAAGATCATGATGTTTAGTCCTCCATTCTCCTTTGATAGTATATTTGATGTTTGCCATTCACATGGTGCTACCCTTTGGCCCAAGAGATCTGGTAGAATACCTGCTATTAGACTGAATATATATATGAAGTTAATTTTTAGTAGTTTTCACTACTAGTAATCTTTACTTCCACAATTACAGATTTTTGTAACAGGTAATTTTCCTGCCCCTAACCTACATTTCCTGTTCACCCTACTTTTTCTTAATATTGTTTTTGAGGTAGATGTTCATGCACATTCACTATCTTCAGCATCACTTATGTCATTAACTGTTTGAAGTGTAAAATGCATTTTTCAAATTTTGTTTTAAAATAAACACAGAAACAAAGTGTCAATGTTTAATAATATGTGCTGTGTGATATAGTGGCAGTAATATTTTATTATTACATTAAAAAAGCCAACTAGAACAAATAAGCAAAACATTTGCAAAATTCTGTCAAAGCTTGCTTGATTTGGTCTCTAAATAGAAATACAGTCCGATAAATTGGTTGAACATAACTGTCATAGTATTTCAGATGTGAAAACATACAGAGCCCTGTTTAAAGCTTCCAAACTGCTATGGGCAAGGTGTATGTTTTATGTCTACAGCCACAGAACTTTAAAGTAACTAAATCTGGTGGGTTTGGTTGGTTTTTGTTGTTTTGTTTTTTTTTTTCTCCAGCCTTGTAACAAATGCAGCAAGCATTTCTACTTACTATCTTCTACAGTAATTTTGAAAACATAAGCAACGGAATAGAAATAAGAGGAGATAAAATGAAGATTGTGCTTGTTTTGGGAGATCCTGAGATGCTCTAGTCACAGACTTTGATATAAAACCAAGTCATTTAGGCAAGTTAGCCCCTGGACCACCTTTCCATCACTGTACTACCTTACTAAGATAGTGAACACTGATTTTATGCCAGGATTTGATGAAGATAGCACGTTTCAAATTAAAAAGATTCACAGTATCACAAAAAAAGCCACCCTTTTGCATAAAGGTTTAAAGTATGGCTTTTATGTTCTGAAAGTATTAACAACTAAAGCCATTTCAAATTGTCTATATACACCTAAAAATACAGATAAACCATACGGAAAAATAACTTACCTGTATCTATGCTAGACAACTGTTAGTGATATGTGCTGATAAATAACCAATCAGAACCAAAATTAACTTCTTACCACTCATCAGTGAAGTCCAGCTTTATCGTGCTTGTAGTTGTTCCTTCTGTACTATAGTGCAAACTTAAAACTGGTTCACCCGCTCCTGTTCGTGGCTTATCACTTTCTGTAAATATGGGGTTGATAAAGTTTGGATTGCAATCAGTAATATACATAAAGCTGTTATAATTCTGAAGATTCATTTAATTATCTTAACAAAGGCCAAATGTTGTAGTAACATGTAGAATAGCTATTTAAGAGCTCTTACAGCCCAAGCAAAAAGTTAAAAAGTTTCAGAATAAACACATTAAATTTGCAATGCTTTAAAAATGGTCTAAAATGATTTGTAGTTGTAAGAGCAAACAAAGAAGATGCTGTCCTTCAACATGCAGGTAAATAAAATTGCAGATAGATATTTTTACACACAATATTATCCTTTATCAGCAGATCCTTTTTCTATCAAGTATATTCAGAATAAGTGTTTTTGGAAGTGTGTTCAGTCTTTTTTTCTCATTAAATACATATTTAAAAAGATTATGAGATCTGGACATAATCAGTCTAGAAAAATCACTACCCCCTTTACTTTTTTTTTCCTTCTCACAAACTAGTCAACTACAAGTATCTTTAGACCTGCTTTAAATTGTCAGCTATTTGTCATAAATCCACTGTAAATTCATGTTCTGAGAGCTTTGGGTTTAAAAACCTTTTGTATTATAGCAACTGTAAGCAGAAGGGGAGTATTTGCAAAATGAACTATCCACAACATCCAAAAGCAACAGAAGTGAATCACATAAAAAAACACTGCAAGTCTGCCAAGCATCTGCTGCACATATAGTTTTAAGGATGTTCAATGGTAAACTTCAAAACAGAACTGTTCAATGATATCTATCTATGCACCACCCTGGAATAAAATTAACGGTCACAGCATATCTATATGCATGGCACAGTTGCCATTAATACTGAAGATGGGTTTGGGCAACACTAAATAGTTAATGGAAAGTACCACCTGCTTAAGCCTCACTACAAAGGTGCCATTCTCTCAGAACTCAGTTGGCAGAGTTTTCTTAGTATGAGACGTCACTCAAATGACCGCTAAGTAGACTATGTAGTCTCACTTCTCATGAATGCTGAACTTTTTATCTCAGGACTGTTCGGGCAAAAGCATACCGTATTTTCTGTCATTTATAGAGTATAGAAATTTGACTACAAGTATACCTGCAGTACTGATAGCACACTGACACTTCAAATACAGAAAAACCTATAGATCATCTTTGGTAAACATCAATTAAAATCTGAATTTTGATTTAAGCACAAACCTACCAATTCCCCCACTAAAAAGTCTATTATTAAAACAGTAATGGCTATGATACTGCCATAGAATATTTATTTTTAAAAATACAATTAAATTACAGGATTTATGAAACAGAACATAAGAATTTAACTGAACAATCAATGCTCATATTTTTAAATTGCTGACAGGCAGAAGGCCGCTCAGAGGATCAGAGCAGTGACTGGCTGCACCAAAGAACTTTAAATATTTATTTCTACATATTCTGAAGAAGAAATAAAAAAAACCCAAACCAAACCAAAACACAAAAACCCATATGAAAAAAAAAATAATAATTTTATGTGGATGAGAATTAACCAATTACAACCATGATTCGAATCATACAAAGGGCATGGGCCTCATTCTATGCAACGACAAGATCATAGACTCTCTAAAATAAAGGTTCCAGTTCTACTTGCTACACCTGATCAAAAGCAAGTTTTCCATTTCCTGAAATAAACTGAGTGAGAAAAGAAACAAATGTCAGGAAATATTTTAGTGGCACATACAGATATTTTTTTGAAAAAAATTACATGCTCTTTCTTAACTAAACAGGTGCTTTCTCTATTTTTTGGCAATCTATCCTCAAACATCTTTTAGTATAGACTTCTGTTCAAACTTTGAGCACCCCTTCCTAAGCATGTACAAATACTGATCACTCCAACATGCTGCACAAATTGTCAGGAGCTAGACACTGAAAGAGGAAAAAATAACTTAGCTGACTTTTCCTTTCTTTCAAAACGCACCGAGAAAACATACCTTTGAACTGGGAACCAAGACAGGTAAAGAAAAGCAACTTCCTAAATAGTCCAAGACAGCCACCAACCAATGACTACACTGTAACTTGATACTGCTATGCAACATTTGCTCCAGCACAAAACTAGTTAATATTACTGACCAAAGTACCTAAACATCACTATCCTATAATGAAGCTGACTGACTATTAGGCTTGTGTTATAAAGCTCAGATCATATTGTTGTAACAGTGCTTTCCCGTTTTAAAATCTTTACATGACTGTCCTCTATACTTACTGTGGAAGGAATGCTCATACTTACACTCAAAAAGTTAGAAGAACTGGTGTAAGCAAATTTAAGCAAAGAGGACATGGACTGAGAAATTATTTTTACAAATTTATGGAAATAGCTGTTAAAACTATATTGTGTAATAGCTTTGTCTTAAATCTACAATAACATGAGCTACAATTTGGATTGGGTCAGTTTCTTCTTTTAACTAGCTTTTAGAGAACAAAATCAAACACTAGTAAGAACAAAAACTTTTAAGAAGACAGATGAGACAAGAATCTGATAATAAACCACAACAGAATTAGTTGCGTAGCTCAGCATTTTATATTAATACTGCTAATGAAAGCTGAAAGGAATCCTCTGAAAAAATCTAATAAGCTTTGCCTAGTATGCAATTGAACATTGAATAATTTAGAGAAATCACATATAATCCAGAAGTCCTGAACTCTGCTTTCAAGAACAGAGTTACTGACAAAGACTCACTAGATCATAATGAAACACTGTCCTCTTTCAGTACTAGTTTCATCCCATCAGGCCAGATCTACTTCACATTGATAAAAAAGAGGGAAGGGTAGAAGAGGAAAAGTTGTACAGCTTCTGTGATGTAGGAAGACCTATTGCCAAAACCATTAATCTGATTGCAAACTCTTGTAAGGTAAGAATTATTCCAAAAGAAAGCGGTAGCCTGTCAATACCTTACTGAACTCTATTCCAAATTCCTCAAAAATACCCTGAAACTTTAATGTGTTTGGCTGTAAAATCTAAGTAAAGTTATCAACAACTTGTATTCTTACTTCATAAGCAACCCTGTTCTAGAACAGACACTCCCCAAGAACAGTCTGTTCTCTAGGCGCCCACAGAAGGAAGGAATTTTTAATCTACCACCCTTAAAACTGAAGACAAAATTTCATTCATAACCTTATTAAAAACAAACACGAAACAAAAAAACCCACAACAAACCAGCAAACCCCACTCATACACACTGAAAGCAATACCTCTCATACACACATTTTCCCCTTAGAAAATGAATTTATGTAAGTTTAACTTCACAAAGATTTGGTCTCTTAACTACAAAGTGGTTAAGTGCATAAAGCCGGTTTAAATAGGTAATGCAATCTGTAAACCTAATATTGTAACAAACTTCAAGCTCATTTCCCACGTCTCAAATGCTGCCCTATGCACTTGTGTATTTGCAACCCCACAAGAAGGGGGTGGACAACTTTTCACAAAAAACTTCCCAAATAATTCCTATCTAGCACTTATCATGATCTCTTCATAAGAAAATCAACTTTGTACATTCTGAAGATAAGGTTATGTTCTCAGTGAAAACAAGACAGAGTTACTTCTGAGGAAAAAAAAATTGATCCAAACAGGAGAAAATAAGAGGTGTATTTCAGAAATTTGGAATTCTATGGGAAGGCTTAGCACATGAAAATTCATCAGAAGCAGCTGAATTCGAAGGAAAGGGTGGAGATCCTTCTGTCTAGAGAGAAATAATGACTGAACAATGTTACACAGATACGAGCCAGTATAAGGCACAATGACTAAGGGAAGACCAAAAATCAAATAATTGGATGGACCAACCTAATCTACAGCCCGAGGCATACACTCGCTTTGTTTAGATGACTCCCACAATAATCAGATGCAGTACTGCACTTCACTGAAGAAGGCAGCAGTACAGACCACTCTGTGCTCCGCACAAACCACAAGCCTGAAATTCTTGAGCTTGGACTTGCAGAGCTCACTATAGGTCTGGAAAGCTCTATATGCAGACCAACCCTCAACCAGTTCATTTGACTGGGATGCAGAGCTAATCAGCTGGGACACAACATGCCAATACAGTTCCCAGAACTTAAAAGTACTGTTCATGAGGAACTAACTCTGCCATAGCTGACAAACCAGCTTGTTCTGAGCCAGATCAAGTATCTATAATATGGCACTGAACAGTCTGGTATGGACATTGCCATAAGAGATTAGCAAACCCCCATACTAACTTGCAGATATCTAGAAATATCAGTAATCAGTATTGCTTCTGTGTATGTAGGAAGAAGCATTACACTGGTGTGGGATGCACACACACATTCGAACTTCAAAGTTACTGAGCTAGCTCTCTGGCTTCAGGTTTCCTCTTTAATCATAATTCAGGCATAACCTGACAGTCATAACATTGCCCTTGCACTGCAACAAATCTAAAAGCCAACCCTCCATTATTACAAGCACAATAAAAATAACGTGTAGAACACAGTAACCCACTTGAAATCATTCTGTCAGGATGGAAAGGACTTACAGTTTCTGCTGGACTGTCACAATAATGGTATTATAAATATATATGCTTGTGGTAAGTATCAAAAAATCTTTAAACCCATAAACAATCTTAAAATGCAGATGCCAACAAAAGAGACTGGTCCAACAGAAGACAGCTGATTCAGTACCAAATTAAGGAAAGACAGGAATTAGAAATAAGAAGCACTTATATATAAAAAGAACTGATACGACTTCCTTCATTAACTAGAACTGGTATTGCTTCCTTCATTAGCTACTTATATTTTTTTTGAAATTTCTATTCAAATACGTATTGAAATTAATGCAGTTTAACTTCAAAAATCCAACAGCAAATTACTCCGCTGGTTATTATTTAATACATAACTTCATGGAACAGTTTATCAATTTTCCAATTTTTTTGCAGTGGTAAGAACTTCAGTAAACATACAGACTTTCTGTGCTAATTTTTGTTTATTCTACTCTCATCAAATAATGCTTTATTCTGAGTTAATAACAAAGAGTATAACTTGGCCACTAATTCTAAGCAAGTTTTCCAGCTATACCTGACTATTAGAGTGACGTAGAATACTGAACCATGTATAACTGGCAAATTTACACACTGATATTTAAGGGTATTTCATCACAAAATGTAATCCCACAAAATTAATTTACTTTGTCAATATAAAACACAACTTGATTTTTTTTCCCCAATGTTCTGGCATCCTAAAATAAATCATAATCTCAACAGTTGCTAAACAATTTTTCAGAAATGGGATTTCAAAGTGGCATTCTAGTTTAGAATGTGAAACAAGATGAAACAGCCAGCTCCTTTGTGAGATTTGATCTACTAAATCTCTACAAAGACTGTGAGATGGAAGTAAGCATAATGCAGAATGTATGGAAATCTATTTTTCAATTACCATCTGTCAGTCATTAATTATTCAATCATGAATATTCACTACAGATTACATTGGTTCAGCTGGTATAGGGTTACCTATGGTGCACTTCACTGTTTACAATTTGAAGACTGATGAATAATGGGCAGAGAGAAAGCTCATAAGCATTCTTTCTACTACCAGCCTATAGGGTATCTACAGAGAAACACTACTACTTATTTAGCATAAGGGATGTAGGACGAGAGGTTACAGAGGTAAGATGCACCTAAGACCAATAGGCGCTCTTGAGTTACTCTAACTGTATACAGGTATAACAAAGCTGCACATATCTCTTGCATAAGATAAATTAATTTGGCATTATATGATTTGAGATGACTGAGGCACTGGAATGGGTTACCCAGGGAAGTTGTGAATGCTCCATCGCTGGCGATGTTCAAGGCCGGGTTGGACATAGCCTTGGGTGACATGGTTTAGTGGGAGGTGTCCCTACCCCTGGCAGGGGGTTTGGAACTAGATGATCTTAAGGTCCTTTCCAACCCTAACTATTCTATGATTCTATGATTTGCACTTTGATCCAAGAACAGCCATTCAGGAAAAAGACTGTTTAAAGAATTCATTTTACTTTGCATTTTGAAAAAATATTCTAAATGTCAGTAGAGTACATGAGACACTTATGGTACCTCCATTGAACACACTAACAATAAGATGGCTTTTAAAAACAATTAACCTTAGTCTGTTACTCATATTGAGAATTAAATAATTTATGAGTTTCCAGCGTATCTGCATATAGAATTCTATTTTATGTAGATGAACAGCATTTTTACACTGTTTATCATCATGAAAGGCAATTTTAAAAGGAAGCATTGCAATCAACTATGGCTGGGTATAGTGCATTTCCTGTCACACGCACCCTGTTGCTCATCAAGTGACATGGATCCAAGCTGTTTGTTAACCACAGAAGAAGGAGAATCTGAAACAAAAACGAGATTTCAACTTAAAACATAAGCAGCAGAGAACTGCAGAGCAATGTCATGATCATATGTTAGCTTAAAATAAATAAAAAGCAGCAATATAAGGAAGCTTTGGGTTTGTTTTATGAGCAGCCAGCCATATTGCACTTTCTAGGCATGACAGAAGCAAAGCCACTTTTGTCAAATAATTATGTATTACTTTAGGTAGTTATTGAAAAGCCTGAAGCTTGCTGAAATGTCAGTAATAAAAATGCCTGTCTGTTACCAAAGATTTTACAACATTCTTCAAATTTCTAACATGTCAGGAAAAACACTGAAGAGTCATGACTCCTAAAGCCTTTGCTCTAACTAGCAAATGACACTAGTATTTCAAAGCATGTGCTAAATGCATATTTCAGAATATCTATACTTCAACATTAATTACTCAATATGTAAACCTATAAGCATAAAATGAAAGAGACTGTTTACAGATATAACAGCATACAGACTGTTTGATAATTCTGCATTCCTAGATGATAAAACTCTGTAGCATCTGAGAACGTCTTCATGAGTTTATCACAGTACTACACCAGTCTTATAAAAATCATAATCACTGGGGGAAAAAAACCCAAAAAACAAACAATAAAAAAACCCCAAACAACAACAAAACAAAACTAAACCCCCAGCAGTTAGTGCATTTTTTTGTACTGGACATTACCAGCTAATAACTATCACCAGCACTGCATTCATTGTACAGACAAATGATAGGCGCAATGATCAACATCTTCTGTGCGCCTATTTCCCTTGTCACCTCTGAAGATAATACAGAAGTAAGATCTCAAAATAAGCTGATGCACATAAATTAGTGCAGTATTTCAAAGATACTGGCTAGGCTACATATCTTGCTTCCATTTGTTAATCTTCTGTTATAAACAAATACAAGCTAAGCTAAAAGGATTCAATATTCTGTATTATAAACTGAGTCATACTTGCCACCATCACAGCATGCTGAAGGAATTTGAACATAAATACTATACAATGAAAGTAATTAAATAATAACACACTCTCCTACAGGAAGCTCATTTCCAGGTTTGGGCCAGGATCACTAGCATGACCTATTTTGTAGTATAGCCATAAAAACTGCTAAATTGACAAAGGTGATTTAGATGATCTCCAGAGGCCCATTCCAACCCTAATGATTCTGTGATCCTGTAACTTGTAACAATATATTTCACTTCCAAAACTGAAGAGTGGTTTACATATAATTTCTAATTTAAAAATGAAGTATTTACACTGGAGTTTTTTCAGTGGAGTAGTAATCCACTTTTTAGCATGTAAATTGGAGCAAAACACTAGTGTAAAAATGCACCACGTCATAAGATTATCAACCTGTATTCCAGCTGACTCAGCACAGGAACTGGTATGCCTCTCTTAAAGGCCGGCTGGCTTTGATAACAGACTCACAGTTATGAAGCCTGTGATTGGGATTAACTTGTATCAAAAGTGCTAAAGGGAGGGGAGGTCCTGGACAGCAAGCTGAGAAATGTAATGACAGAAGACAGCGAGCCTCAGTCACACTCTTCTTACAATCCAATTCTTTCTATAAACCTGTATGTCCTTTTTAAAAAGGCGTATCAAGCCGCCAAACATTTTACTTGGCTGGAAAAGCTAATTGCATCAGCTTTTTAATTCAGACCACGATGAACAGAAGAAATATGACTGAACTAACATTTTAATTAAAAATGTAAGAAATTATGTTTACTACCCTTATCAGCATTTCTAAATTTTATTAAGACTTAACGTTATACAACAGTAAGTAAAATATAAGTGTGTTTTACCATGTGTATCATACCATTATAGTAAGCAAAAATGAAAAGTTTTCTAGGTAGCAGTCCATGCCAATGTAAGCTTAAACTTCCCACATTTCACTATTATTCTGATGTCTTCTTACACCTTTGTGAATGCGTTTCACTTCTAATATGAGAAATTTTAAACAACATATTCCAATTAACATGGTTAAGAAAAGAGCTCAGTTTGGTGCAACTGTAAACTCAATTTTTTGCCTTTTTCAAGTGACCTGAAGCCACAGATCACCAGCACCCCTTGAAGTGGCACTGCAGTTTGGAACCCCACACCTCAGGCAGGGAAATAAACATGAGCAGGAAACCAGCCTAGAGAAGTTCAGGTAAATGCCTCTTTTTTTAATATATGGCTTTGTTTTGTGAAAATTCTGAAAAAGTACCTTTATCATTTCTGATAAAGCTTTTGAAAAAAGTATTACCAAAACTGTGCCATATAGTTAAAAAAACAAACAAAAATCCAAACTCTTACCTGAGCCTTCATAGGCTGGGTCTATATCCCAATGCAGCTCACCACTGGTTGTAATGTCACCAGTACATTCTGAACTGGAACACCACTTAAAGAGGGAACTGGAGATTCATAAATTTGGGGAACCTCAAACAGAAAATAGAATATAATTTTAACAACAGTTACATGCTGAGGGATCTTCCTATAGTGTGGGCAATAAGCACCTGACTTCATCAAAATACTAGCATGCCACCTCTACTGTTTTGGTTAAAAATCCACCTTCCTCCTTATATCACTATAACACCAGCTCCAGCGTGACAGTCAGGTCTGAAGCAGTGAGACCTGGTTTTCAAGACCGAAACATGGTACATACAGTGGACCTTAATCTAAGACATGAAACACTTGTTTTAATAACTAGGAATAATTGCTTTGCAGAGTGAATGAGCTCTCAGTTAGGTATTCTAGACTTCAAATAGACACATTTCTACATCTGGGTGTTTACAAAGAATGCAAAGAATCTACTAATAAGAAATGCAATCATTCCCTTGTTCTTTGCAGAAAGCTTTAAAACAGAAATGAAGGTCCAATTTGTTCCACTGAAAGACACTGAGTGTGTAGTTAGGCCAATGTGCATCACAGGTTCTGCAATATACTAGCATGCACACGAACGTATCTTCATTCACAATAAATGCAGTCTAAATCAAATTAATTTTTCCTCAAAGAATAAAGGTTCACATTACTTCATGTTTTTGTGGGTGAGACTATGCACACTGACCGCTACAGAACACCTGATGCGCACTGATCTGTCATACTAATTTAGTTCTATTTTCCATTTCAAGATCAGGTGGTTCATGTTTGTTTCTATAACTTCTCAAATTGCATTCAATTCACTTGAAGTTCTCAAAAAGAAGAGTGATGTAGGTAATTGTGATGCACACACGGCGTATCAGCACTGGGCAGAGCAGTAATAATAGGTTGAAAAGTTTCACCTTCATTGTAGTTTGCATATAACATGTAGTGTTCATTTCTGTTCTTTTGTTTATGAAGTTGGAAAACTAGAGCAGAAACCTACTGAGTGACTTCATCAAGGTCATGTATTAAACATTATGACAATATTGGCTCTCCTGAGTCCCACTTTGCTGATTTGGCCAGATCACCCTGTGGTTTTGAATGCCTGTAATATGTGACTTGCTGATTTTACCGTAGAAAAACTTGTGGCCTCATCAAACACAAGAAATGTGTGGCTCTAGAATACGACTCTCAGCATATCAGGGTCTATCTACAGCAGGCAAGCAGTCTTGTCAAAGCATATGTTTTAATCATATGTCTTAATCTATGTTACGTATCAAATGTTTAGAAAAACATTAACAACATTCACAAGCTTAATCTATACATACATATATACTATATATATGTAGACAGCACAAAGAACTGCATGAACTGCATTATCTCAATGGTAAGGAGCCTTCTCTTCTCTAGGCTGAGACCTTAATGCAGCCTTCAAGTGCCTAAAGGGGCCCTACAAGCATGCTGGAGAAGGCTTTTTACAAGTGCATGTAGTGACAGGACAAGGGGAATGGCTTTAAACTGGAAGAAGGTAGATTTAGATTAGATACTAGGAAGAAATTTTTCAGTATGAGGGTGGTGAGACACTGGCACAGGTTGCCCAGAGAAGCTGTGGATGCCCCATTCTGGGCAGGGTTCAAGGTTGGACATGGCCTTGAGCAACCTGGTCTAGTGGAAGATGTCCCTCCCCATGGCAGTGAGGCGTGTGGGGGGTGTGTGTGTGGTGTGTGGAACTGGATGATCTTTAAGGTCTCTTCCAATTCAAACCATTCTATGATTCTATGAAAATACTGCCTGTGATCTGAATATTATGAAATGCCACAAAAATATAAGTCAAAACTAGGCTTTGTTGGAGAAAGTATATAATAATAAAAATAAGCCCAACAAAACCTTACAATAGTTCCCTAGTTAAATTGTCTAAGACACAAAAAGTTGAATCTGTTCAACATCTAAGCAAAGGCTTGAAGACTATGAGACCTGATACATACAGCATATACTGCTTCTAAAATTCAACCAAATTTACACAATACTTAAGAGGTATCCACTACAACAAAGTCTTTTTGTCATGAGGATGAAATACCTTTTTCTTCAATGTCACATCAACCCACTGTGAATAATTTCTCAGTTAATGCACTTTTACATTCAAGAACAAACTTCTGACCATAGTTTTCTAAATAGCGATGGTTAACTATTGCAGAGACAGCTTACAAATCCTCATGTAACTATTAAAAGTCCTTAGACTAGGAGACAGAATAACTACCATGCAGCCAAATTTTCTATTAAACCTGTGTCGTGGTTTAAGCCTCTATAACTCACGCAGTCGCTCTCTCACTCACTCCCCCCTCTTTCTTCCCCCCGCTCCCGGAGGGATGGGAAGGAGAATCGAAAAGAATGCAACTCCCACAGGTTGAGATAAGAACAGTTTAGTAACTGAAGTATAACACAAGACCACCACTGCTACCACCAACAATAATAATGACAAGGCAAATACAAGGAAAGAATACAATCGCTCACCACCTATACCCAGCCCAACCAAGCAGTGCACCCCCACCCTTCTTGGCCTCTGCTCTCTGTTTTACATCCTGGGCATGACATGCTGTGGTATGGAATACCTCTTTGGTCAGTTTGGGTCAGGTGTCCTGTCTCTGTTTCCTCCCGGCTTCCCCTCTTCCCTGGCACAGCATGAGACTCAGAAAGTCCTTGGTGAGACCAAAACATTACCAAGCAGTAACTAAAAACACTGCTGTTACCAGCACTGCTCCCAGGCCCAAAATCAAAAACACAGCGCTGCACCAGCTACCAAGAAGGAGAAAAATGACTGCTACTGCTGAACCCGTGACAACCTGTAAAATCTTTCAGCTCTTGACATTCTCTACTGGTAATTTCTTACATGACTAAAGCATTTTTTTCTCCAGCCTGTGTCCAAAGCTATAATTTGAGCTTCTGTGATTGCAAAGATAAGGATTAAGAATGAAATACAGGTCAGAAGAAATGGCCTTAGTCTCACACTGAATTCCCCCCAAAATTGCAAGTATAAATTATACAAGTTTTACCAAAGCAGGGATTGAGAACTTGCAGCCCTGGTCCAGAGGCACTGATGCCATTTCACATAGTGGCAGACACATTTTGGGGTATAATTTTTGTTTGAAAATTCACAACTAGTATGTACTTGAAAATCAAACAGCTGCCTCAAGACAGAGCAAAGACAAACCCTGCAGGGGAAAAAAAAAAAAAAAAAAAAAATGGAGAGATTTGTCTCTGTAGGGGAATTTATTATTAAAAAAAAACCTCAACCCCAAACTAAGAACTTCTTCCTTCTACCACATTTCTGAAACACCAGCTTAGCACAGGGCCTAAGTTCTTCTATGGAGAAGCAAGAGACAAAATTCTGCAGCTCTGTTTGCAAATGAACAGATAGCAGATACGTGTATTCCAAAAATGAGTCTTGGGAGCTCAGAAAAGGAACAAACCAAGAAATTTGCATATAAAGAAATGAGTGAATACAAATAATATTTCCATGTCCAGAGTGAAGAAATCATAAAAAGTTGTTCTGCTTGTTCTCCACCTACAGGTAATATGGCTGCCATTCCTGGGACAAGCACAAAGCCCTCCAAGGATTTACTGGTTTCCAAACATTCTGAAAACTCACTGTAGAATTTGCTTGTGTAGGAAGTTATTCAAAACTTGGTAACTACATATTCTAACTACAGCACTAGCCACTCTTACATCAAACTGTCCTGTAAAGCTCCAGATAAATTAATAGATTGAACCATAACAAGTTAAGCTGTGAATGTATGACACAATCCTTGTAAGTAATTTAGCCACACTTCAACTGTCACAGAATTTATGTATAGAAGAAACATTGCTAGATATTATTTCTCAACACAAAATATGCTGATATTTCACAAAGCATGCAGCTCACTCATCTTTACATCTTTACACGACAAAGTTCACTTCAAGTTTATGCTTTAGGGTTTACCTCTTTATTCATAAGCATGCTTCTACCCTAACTTTCTCAAATGCCTCTTTTTGTTATAAACATCTCCAAGACTTTCTTGTAGTAATTTTTAATCTCAATAAGAGAAGGAGGATGGTGAAAAGTTACCCTTTTCAAAAGAGAAGATTACCTCTGGATACTTTGGCTTGTTAAGAGTATGTTCACTATACTTACTTTAAAGCCATAGCATTTAAGAATGCCAAGATTCTGTTTTACTGAACTGTTATCCCGATTTAGAACATCTGCTAAACCAAAGGCAAGTCTTAAATGCTGCTATCAATACAGTTAACACCAAAATGCAATTTCCAGTGTGTAAGAACTTTATTCAGGACACAGCAATTTCTTGCTCAACTGCTCTAACAAACACTGCATATACCTGATGCCATGCACTCAGGAAACTTTTTCCCTACAGTATCATTTAGCTATATAATTCAAACATGTTAGATAGATGAAAACTGTCAATATGACTCTTTCCCTAACCATGTGATGATAAACACCACCACATGCAAGGTAAGAAAAGCAGCAAATGCATTAAGTGTCTTGGCCTGGAAGAGAAGCATCTCAGCAAACAACAGCAGCACAAACTATAACTATGTTAGCTGCTTAAGAAACCTTGACAAATGACAACCTGATGTCTGAGGGTCCTGTGAGGAGCCCTGATCAGAAGAGGACGACTGCGGCGCTGAACCCTCAGCTAGCTCTCGCTGTCTCTGTTGTTCTGCCTTCTTAAGCCTCAGTCGCTGCAGACCCCTACGGATTATAGCTAACTCGGGTCCCATTAACTCTGACAAACAGGAAGGGGGTAGAGGAGGGAAGAAAAAAAAAAAAAAAAAAAAAAAAATAAAGGCATGTAAAAGAAAGAAGCATTGAACATGCAATATACAGAGCAGGGAGGAAGGGTGGGGGGACTGACCAAAGAGAAGCAACAGAAACACCCAGAAATTATAGAACAAAATACTGAAATTGTTTTCCTCTTCCTAAATGCATAAGTCACAGGATTCAAAAGTTCAGGATTCATGTCATACATCTCCCTCCCCGTCTCCAACACTTAAACCATTTAACAGAATTATTTAACAAAAACAGATAGATCCCAACTGGTTAAAAATAAAGCAAACAACAGAAGCACTCATTTTCATGTTCCTACACACATAACAAATGAGAATAACTGTGGCATAAAATTATGCAACTCTGGTCTACAGATAAGTTTTTAAAACGAATGCAACAGCTTTCTGGGTGTATGTGTGTGTGGGTATATGTGTCAATACAATTTTGATTAATAAAAATAAAAAAAAACCAAAAAACCACAACAATACCATGTGAAAAAAAAGTAAACTGGGATTATAGAAATTGGTGGCAGAACAGCACCCAACCCAAAAATACACTTTACTATGAACACATTTTTTATTTTAGACATTCCCAGTGGGTGAGAATTCAAAGTCTGGAAACACTGTCAAGCAGTTCTACAGAGAAAGTAATATATTGGATCACAAACAATTTAGCATCATTCTCTTAACAGACTATTGTTTCAGTTCCATCCTTAGTGACTTCACTGTTTTCACCATTTTATCTTTATTAATTTGCCTGTTATCCCTTTTTGGCATGTACCAGTCCTAAATACTGTTTGATTAATAGGTTTTTCTGCTAACTACTATGAAACTAGATGTCCAAGCAATTTTTTATTCTTTCATTGCTCTTTGAAGATTTCTGCCACTTACACAAATGTTGTATAGCAAGTGCTTCTCTTTATACAACACAGACTGTGTCTGTATTAGCAATGGCTGGAGCACAACATTGACCTGAACCACTACTGAACTACTCTCATCTATAATATAGTAGTGTGGAGAAGCTAATTCAGACTCAAATATTCACATCAAATGCTCTAGTTAGTTCTGTTTTGAACTGCTAGCCTAGGCCTATCCTCAAAGTATTTCTATCAAGGGCACTCTGGAGTATTTTGTATGTATGAGGAAATCTGCAAAGAAAAAAATTCCAGCACTATGAAATGTTAAAATACTAGAGAGCATTACATTAGCATATAACTTTTAATCCAAGCAAAACCTTTACAAATATTCCATAACCCTTATTCTTGCAGTGAAGCAAACAAATTTTCAATTTTCTTTTATAAAGAGAAATAAACTCAAAGACAGAATCCAGTAATTCAAAAACCAATGGCAAACACCAGTTAGTATCGAACAGTCACAAGCGATAACGTCCTCAATCTAATACCACATCTGGGAAATTCAGCCTGCCAGTTTATGGTGAGGCTTAGCAAGAAGGAAAAAAATATACTTCCTAAAAGGAATATGGCATCAAAGAGATTTGCTATGAATAATTTTCATGTGCCATGAATATTTAGGGAACTCAGAAATCCAAACAGTGTAGAAAATGCTTTTAAGGAAATATCAATTACATCTAAAATTGCAGTTTTCAGTACTTGCTGCTGATTCAGTTCCACTCAGTGCAGAGACAGTTACAATTTAAGATGTAAAAGGAATTACAATTCAATATGTAAAGAGATAACTACTATTCTGATTGTGTTCAATGACAATACCTTTTAACATAGTTCTGAATCTCTAACCAAATGTTTATTTTTGCCAGAAAATGGAGGAAATAGAAAGAGAAAAAACCCAGCTATTGCCACTTTCCCATTCAAAATTTAAAAGCAAAGTTACCTTATATCAGAATACATATAAAGATTAAGCTTTGTCCTAATTAGTCAATTGCCCCTCTGTCCGTGTCATGCATCCCTGTCTCTGTCCACCCCCCCCCACCTTCCCCCAATGTTACCAATGTGCATCTGGAATGTTATTGGGGGTGTAATATTAGATTTTACAGTTTGTTGTATCTGATGTTTATTTGTGATTTAAAACTACAGCATCTTAAAATTGATGTAAAATACAAATTAATGGTTTCCACTGAATGGGCCAAGCTGTGCGAGAAAAGGAATTTTATTTTTTTTCCTTAGTGACAAGCATGAGAATCTCCAGCAATTGTCGTCTCATTATTTAAAAAATTGATTATTCAAACATACTGACAAGAATAGGCTACTGCAATTTTGCATTGATCTTGTTGATTATATGCAACTTACTCAAATTTTTCAATTTTATTCTTCTAGAATATACATTCTGAAACACTTAGCCCAACATGCTACAGCACTGAGCCATTTTTGTACTATTTTGAACATGTACTTTTTCAAAGCATTAAGAGATGAAGCAATTCAGATGCAGAAGATCACATGCTCGCCTCGTGGCATATTTTTCTGGAACACCATGCCAACAATATATATGAATGATAATACATATGCAAAGATATTGCTACTTCAAAGACAGAATTGCCACCAACACCTGTGCTCAGTACAGGAATCTGTAGAAATGATTTATGGAAAGCTGTCTATAAGTCTGTTCCATTCTGTACTACAAATTCATGCTCCAATTCTAAACAAGTAATTATCCAAAAGCATATTCTTTATTTTCTAAGTCTTAGCTACAATATTCAAATTTGTATCTACCACCATTTCATGCAAAATGATGGCTGAAGGCCTCTTGCTTGCTTTGCTCTGTTTCCCACAATGCTTCCCCAGTCACCCATCTTTTACAACATAGCTTTACACAGTCTTCCTACTCAACCTCACTGTATTTAAACTACTATTCCTATCATCAGTTTCCCTATCCTGCCATTCCAAAAGGAAGGTTTTACTCAGCTCTAAACAAACTGAGGGAACCCTACTCTTGATGCAGCCAGCAGCATTTTCACACTATGTGAGAGTCTATGAGTAAATAAAAATCTCAGAACTGAGCACTGTCATGGGTTACATAAGTATACCAATATTCCAAAATGGAAATTCACATTCAAACCTACCTGTTTGTAAACCCACTTCTACTACTCTGCCATAACTTGCTCCCTCTGCCCAGGAACTTCCCCTCTCCCTGAACTTGCCCTTGTTACCCAAAGACTTGCCTGATAGTAATGTGTTTTAAAAGCAGTGTAAACTGGATAAAATGCTTACTAGCTGTGCAAACATATAAGTTTACATTAAGTTTACTCCTACAGGAGTCCTGTAGACAATTTAAAGATGACGCCTGATCCCAACACTAAATTCTGCATACAGCAATAAAGAATACCAGATAAAGTTTTGCTTTATTTCTGTGGGTTTGGAGCATGTACTATAGTGACTTTCTTTTTTTTTTTTTTTTCTTTTAAGAATTCGGTGGCTAATCTGAAACCCTGTTTAGGTGTACTCAAAGAACCTATCAAACATTATACACTAAATTAGAAAGTATCTACTGTCACCAAAACAACCACCATTACACCCTTCCCCCTTTGAAACTGAATATATGAAGAGTCTTAAGTCCACAGTAACACAGGGAAAGAGGAAATGCATTTAGAGAAGAGCAGGATAAGAAATGACCGTTTCAACTTCATGCTAGCAGAATAAACTTTTACTTAGAAATTCAGACAGACTCAGAGACAATAAATTGTCTCAATTCAGAGAATAAAAACACTTTTTCTCGTCAGCATACATTTCTTAAAATGCTTCTGCTCACTCTATATTTCTTCTAAACAAGTATCAGACTAAGATAAGGTTTGAAAGGGTGAGAATGATACATCTAAGGAATTTCATCTGATGTCTTTATCTTCCCTATCTTTCAGATACCAGCTATCTAATTATTCCTCACCCGTCCCAAAGATTTTGGCTGCAGCAGCCACAGTACATTGAATGTGGCAAATCTCCTCGGGAAATCTCCATCTCTCCTTTACTCCAGAACATCCAATTTAGGGCCTTTCCAATGACAAAGACCTTGATTATTTTTTATTCACCCTCCCCCCCCCAACAGAATTGCTACAAGACAAAGGTGAATGTATGAAAACACCACTGGATTTTAAAATAATCAGGGCTAAACCTGTAGGCGTTTCAGACTGCATAAGCCTTTCCACCTCAACTGTGAGGCCTAGAAAGTCACTTTTAAAAAGTAAAAGTAAACTCTTGTGCAAATACTTTACTCTAAAGGGCATGGCATCTTCTACTGAATAGAGATGGAAAAGGGCAAGTCAAAGTACGACTTTTCAAAGTTGTCTTTTAATACCCAAATAAGTTTCTGACATTAACAGTGGAATATACTTTCTTTTTTTTCCATACAATAAGAATGTAAGTGTATTAAACTGAGGTGAGTTTCTTCAAGATACACAAACTTAAAAATCAACAATTCATTAAGCAATAATGGAATATCATGCAAGGTGATCCCTGTCTATCCAGACACTTTTGAGAAGCCAAAAAATATCACTGCTGACTCTGAAGATGTAGATTCCTACTGAAAGAGACATTCTCTACCTTTTCCCTCTGATTACAACAGGCATAGGTTCTACTATTCATTGCACTGATGCTGCTACAGCCATGAAGAAGCCGTGATGTTACTTATACTCCATGACAAGAACAGTAAGTTTAGAAAAATCATGCAATATTTTTTTATTTCTACTTCAAAAGATAATATTGATTATCTCCTTTGGAATTCTCTCTTCAAACAAATGTATACATTTGGAGGTTGTGCTCTTTCTTTAAACCACAGCTGCAGTCACTTGGTAATTTTAAAATACCTGGACTCATTAAGTATGTGGAAGGAAGAAAACAAATTGAGATCAATTACCCAAAATATTCCAAAATAAAATTGCTTCTCACTGAAAGCATTTTCCAAAAACAATTACAAGATAGATTTCTTCTCACCAGACTGATGGAGCACAGGTTGAGATGAGGCCCCTAAAGAAGGCCTTTGTTCATTATCAGGAGAGGACAATAATGAAGTTGAAGGGGGACTTTCTGTTGAAGATGACATTGAAGGAGCTTGGGCTGACATTGTAGAAGAGGAAGATGATGGAAGTGGTTCAGAACCATCTAATTCCATTGCAGTTTCTGATTCTGTAGTAGGTGGCACGTTATTAGTAGCAGGAGCATCTGTCCGATTAGTTCCACCTTTGATTAAAAATAAAATTAAAAGAAACCAAAAAAATAAAGAGCCCAAAGGTAAACTTACTCCATCTCTAAAGATCCCTTTGCATTACTATTCATATGGCAAACAAGTGTGCTCGGTTCACCAGAGTACACTACATTTTTTTTTAGTTTACACCTCAGAGAGGCTGATATTCATGGCCTTTACATCCAGTATAGGCATACTTTCTGTTGTAACTATTATTCTTGAAAAGGATATCACCTCTGGACCGTGATCTTCCTCTTCCTCGATTGCTTTGTGCAACTTCACTAGCTTCTTCAAACCATCTTGACAGCATGTCTGACATCCTTTGCATTAGAGAGACATTAGGACTTTGCTCCCCTGTAAAACAATACAAAAGCTTTATCTACAAGTCTACAAAAGCATTCACCTCCCCCTTATTCTTATTTCCGTTAAAAAAAGCCCTACACTGCAACTTATAATTCCCTGAATCATATCCCTTTTTCATCAAAACAGTCCAGCAAGAATTGGCAGCTGAATAAAGCACCACATAAAAACCAACAGTCCTTCCTCTTTTTCTGGTATACAATTATCTGGAGCTCTTGTACACATGACATTGTGAAATTTATGTCATTCAGTTTTAGATGCTGGTTAAATAAGAAAGCCTAGATCTTTACGCTTTTTTCAGCTAATTCTAAAATAACCACTTTTATCATTAAATAGTGAAAGAGCAAAAAAAGACTAACATGAAATTGGCAAGTTTTTAATATTTCCAAAGGGCTTCTTCATGACTTGAGATTTTCCTCATAGGCACAATTTAATACAATAGCAGCGTTCTTCTAGGGTTTTTTATTTTCACCTTTTGGATCTAATCTTAAGATTTCAAAAGACTCTCAAGCAGCAAAATCTTTGACATACTTTCAACATAACTCAAAACATTTAATTCTCATTTTATTTAATATTTTATTACATATGAAACAAAATTTGTTCCAAGAGAGACTATAGGAAAAATTCCATTTGTAAAGGGCTGAAATAGAATATTTGAATCTTTCAGTGCTTTTTGAATTCTGTAAAATGTGGTATTTTGGCAAAAGTTATTTGTTTTGAGGTTGTTTTTAACATATTGGCCTTTTCCAGTAGAAGTCCATTCCTCTGGACTGGACCATTCCACTCTTACTGAAGTAAGAGCTTCTGCTGCCCCCCCCCCCCCCCCCCCTTAACCACTTTGGAAATACATAGTGCTTAAGGAACTTTTGGAAAAGTTTTGAAATTGAAGACCTTAGGAAATAGAATCCCTGTGAAGTATAATTAGTTATCAAAATACAGATGTGGAAAAAAAAAATATACCCTGCATATGAAAGCTAACAGAAGATTCTGGAGCGTATTTGGGAAGAACATGTACAATGAGAATATGCCTCTCAAAGATCAGTGCTGCTACCCACACGGATGTTATAAAAGCTGAAAGACCACACAAATATCCAGAGCAACTGATTATCTTTTAGGACTGCATATGTTAAAGCTATATTCTAGCAGTGAAGATTATATCTTCACTAGACCTTGCTTTTACATAATTTGTTTGAGTTTAAAAGACATTATTGGGAATGGAAAAGGGAAGGTGAACACACCACCATCACCTGCCCCAAACAATGCCTCTGAATCTGACCCCAATGCCCTTGGTCTATCATCATTTCCACACTGCAAGTCTCTGACCCTCCCCTGGGGTCCTCCATTCCCTTCCTGTACTCCACGCAGAGCAGCTCTGACCTTGGAAGCTTAAAAAACACACACGAAAATGAAATGCAACAGCTGAAGAAAACAGACAACAGGTAGTTAATGATAGGAAGAGAGGACAATGAACAGAAAAGTAAGTCACTGGTCAACACCACAAGCCTAACTCATGCAATAAAGCTATTATCTCTAAGACACTACAGCGTTGTATCAAATAACGCACAGTAAAGATACTGAAGCTTTGCTTTGAGAAAATAAAAATCTAGACAATGTCTATACTGGAGGAGTCCTTTTCCCCAGCTGATTTACTTGATATAATGGGGAAATGACAGCTAGAAAGACACTGAAGATAATTAGCTGAGAAAGAATTTAGATAAAGTTTATTTAGCTGAATTCCTTTAACTGAGTTTTTTTTGTCTGGGTAGTTTTGTTTAGCATTGAGCAGTCACTTAGCATGGGAAGCTGAAGTGGCTGGAGCCCTTATGCTACAAGCAGCTAACTCCCAACTAGATAAAGCTGAACTTAATTTACAACCTGTGCTTAGTTATGTAAACAAAGGCTTCAAGACCAGTGTAAACTGGAAGATAAAGGAGTTGCATCTGTTAGCAAGGAGAAACAAACTGGGAGAGATAAGAAGGAATTTACAGCTGGCCTCAAGAACACAAAAGAATTGAACAATGGGTGAGGAGATCCCAGACCAAAATTCACCACTGGACCAAGACATGTGCAAGGCATGTGAACAGTTTGTGATGGCCAGGTGCATAGCATGTAAGGGTAAAAAGGCCCAGGAATTTTTTTGTTCTGGCTCCCCCCTAGAGGCACCCAGCTTAAGCTGCTCCTATTCCTGTATCACCTGATTATTTTCCTAAGAAACAGACATCCGAGACTCTGCTGGCAGAAACCCTGGGAGAAGAATTAAAAAAATAACAAAAAATAAAAACAAATAACAAAAGCAACTTTGTGCAAAGGCAAAGCCACCACTACTTTTGATGGGAAAAACCTGCAACAAAAATGTTAACTGAAGTGTCCGTAATATGAGGAAGTATACAGATAAGGTGTCTGGAATGAAAGCATCAACTAAGCAGAATAATCAAATCCTGTGACATTAGGATACGAAGGCACATGAAGAAATTATGAAATTAAGAGAGCAGTTGAAAAGAAAGCAAAGAAAATATTCCTTTATACAGTGGGTGAACTTCTGGATTTTTTTGCCATTGGAAATATTATCAACAGGTTCAAAAAAGGATTACAGAAACTCACGGGCAATAGAACCATGCGCTCATTCTAAAGGAACAGGTAGGAATGTACCCTCTAAGGTTTCTAATCCAGTAATTTTGAATACTGGGGGAGCAACAAAGACAAGAGACTAAGAGGGCAGGCTCATGTTCTCTCCCCAAACAGCATCTCCTATTGTCTGTGTCAGATATAGAATCCTGCTCTACATGGACCATTAGTCTGATACACCTAGACACTTCTAAGTTTGGGGAATCAGGAAGATGAGAAAACCAACACAGAAAACCTAGAAAGGAAAACTGTAAGCAGAAAAGGGAACTAGAACAAATACAATGTCAGATTTAAACAGAAACACAGCATTAGAAGAAGAGGAAGATAAGTGACAAAGCATCCTCTGCCCTGCTTTGGTATCTCATTTTCTGACACTAAAGCATCACTTTGGAAATGTTCTAGCTACTGAAACCTCAAGGAATTGAGTAATATATTACAAACATGAAATGATAAGCATAAAAATTTAGTTACTACATGTATTTTATTAAAGAGTGAGTGATATTAGAATCCTATTGCTTTGAATTTCAGACTCCTAACATAACTTTACAGAGCATTTCATTTGTAACTTTGATTGCATGAGTCTTCACTACAAAAAGAGAAATATGCATTTGTGTTACTACATGACCAATGACAATAAAGTAAGCTCCCCTTGATTTACATTAGCCTAACTGAAGCAACATAATTTTTCTGGTAAGAATATTTTCAACTTTGAAGTTTTTAAAAAAATCACTGTAGAACAGCAGTTCTGCATTAAATACTAAAAAAAAAAAAAAATCTTAAGACCTGTCTGATTCTTAAAATATAGAGTTTAATCTGAAGCACTTACATATTTCAGGAATATTTGAGAAGAACTGAAAAATAAAACCCAAGCCAAACAAAAAATAAAACAACAAAAACCCAACCAAAACAAAACACACAAGCAGAGGTAACGCCCTCCCCTCTCACTGCAAACACTTTACCATCTCTTTCTCGTTCACTCTCGGGCCTTGCTCTTGGTCCAGTGTCTGACCAATCCCCTCTTAGTCGCAAGCGTTTAACAGGAGGTTGCCGTAACTAGAAGAAAAAAGGTGGAGGGTGGCAAGAGGAAGGTAAGAACAAGAAAGTTTTTTATGTTGGACAGTACAGAATTTGAAGTCTAAATATGAGTGCAGCATCTCCATTTTCTTAAGTCACATAAATTTGTATCCATCACAAAATACGTAACATCAGCTGTACGTTCATGAATAAGCACAACACTGTATCAATAGAATTCATGAGTTTCAGCTACACAGAAATTCAACAGTCTAACCTAATGACTCTCAAAACTAACACAGCTTTTATTTTATGCAATACTAACTTTACTATGTTAATTGAGGCTTTCCATAGTGAACAATAATAATTAAAGTCTCTTCATGTTAAAAATGAAGCTTCAGTTTAATGCAATATGGATGTGATATTAAACAGAAGGAAAAAAACAACTAGACATTGACAAAAGAAATATTTTGAAAATAAACTTCAGTTTATTTTTAACCTGTGGCATTTTTTTTATAACACAGAGTTTTTTGCAGCAAGAAGTATAAAACAAGTACTACATAAGTAGTACTACTTTCTGCAACTTGAAGAGAAACAGCTAGTGCTTTGAACGTTCAGAAAGGCAGCTCAGAGCCTGAAATTAAGTGTATTGGTTGGATGTTTCCGGCTTAAAAATGGAAAAGAAAAAAGAGAGAGAAAAAAAAAGGTGAACAGTTGTGCTGAAAATCTTAAATTAAATGCAAAACCCCTGTGGTGAAAGCACATTAAAGTGTTAACTTTCAGGAGCCAGCAGATTCAGGAAGAAAACTTTACATTCCTTCTTACTCTATATAACTTAAAGACCAGGTGAAAATAAAATAGCATTAAAGGGAAATCATCCAGCAAGAGGAGATTACAGAACATATTCTGTGCCTACAAAATAAAAGAATGTATAGGATGTGTTATTAACAGGTGGTCACAATCTTCCCTCTACAGTAACCAGGCAGTCAATTCTCCACTAAATTTCTTCGCATCAGATTAACATTACACAGAAATAAGGGAGAAGTGCAGAACAATTTGTACATCACAATTTTCTGGGTTGTTCTTTGCTTTCTCCTGCCCCAGTGACGTAATGGTGTAACTCAAATGGACATTATTCTTCAGTCCTATGATCTACACCTCCTTCTGATCAACATTATTTGTCCAAGTGGCCCAATAAACACAGGATGGTCATTGCTAGTAACAGGCCTTTTTTAATACTGCTCAGTGGCAGTGGCTTACCTCCTCAATCTAAACTTTCTGTACCCCCGCATCTCTGTCGTTATATGACAAATTTTAGCAAAGAGTATTTATTTCAAGGAACATGCTTCTGGTGTCACGGAAATAACACAGAATACACCTCAGAGTGACCTTCCACCTTTGCTGGTCTGATAACTTGAGGGTCACACAGATGGACTTATCTTTAGAAGGAAACCAGACAAGAAAGAAAACCAGAGTGACAAAATACTGTAAATATATAAATAAACACATTGTAAACATGTAAATTTTGTAACACAATCTACCTGTCACATCTCCATCTATGAACAGCAAAATGAATACAGGATTAATTTAAAGGGAAATACAAAGTGTGCCATGAGGAAAAAAACCCCAAAAACCTATGAAAACAGGTCATCCTAATCACTTGCCTCTTCCCGTCTCTCTTCAGCAGAAGGAACTTTAAGTTCTCGTGCTGTGTCATCCTTGGGATCAAACAAGTATATGTAATCCGAAGAGTAACTCACAAGGATCTCTTGTCCATCTTCACTATAACATAGAGATGTTACTCTGCAGGATTTGTTATTGAGATGAGGAGGAACAAAACGTGCCACCATTCCAACAGTGCCTCTACCAGCATAATTTCCTATATGGAAAAAAAAAAAAAAAAAAGGGAGGGGGAAGGAGAGGGAGAGGAGTGACAGAGAGAGAGAGAAAGAAATTACACATTTACTATTGCAAATTTTCAACAATTTCAACATACTCTTTATTTAACATCCAACAAATATGATCAGGGAAAGATAAGTATCCTGTAGCTTCTGCATTAAATGGGATCTGAATAGTGACAGAGCTTACTAGTAATTTGTATTTTTATTTACAAATACTATGTACATTATTAAAAAAATGAGAACACATACAGAAATGTAATCATGCGTCATATACCTACCAAATGATGGTATATGGATGCTGCCAAATGTAGCACAAATGGAAATTTTGGAAGCTAAGAACATTTACACAGTAATAATGTATATCTAGATCTACACACAAATTAGGAAGGAATTCTTTATATGAAGTTTTGAAAATTTAGGACACAAATTTGCCATCCAAAATGTTGTTTAAAATACTATTTTTTCTTTGAGACATAATAATACTGTCCTTTTCTCTTCCACCACAATCATCAACAGGAAAATACTGCAAAAAATGACCGATGGTGTGACACAGTTTACTTGCATGAATGTGTGTGCAGTTATGTTTATTAATTCATGTGTCCAAACACTGATCATACATTATAAGAAAGAGATATGTTAGAACTACGTAACACACTTCTGCTTGTCACCCATATCTTTTTTATAAAATCCTTGGGTAAGCATCTGAAGCATTTGTAGCTCTTCAGTGAAATTATGCTAGATATAGCAACAACTACTGCAAAGCTAAGCATATTCCATGATATTAAGACCCCTTCCCATAAGAAGCAACACATTCCAGCATGGCAGAGTACAAGAATATAAGGACTTCATTAAAATTCAGGTGCACGACTGCAGGCTGCAATCACTAGCTTTTTGGAATCCTGGAATCACACATTTCAAGACAAAAGAAGAGGCATTATGAAAGGTCTTTTTCTGCATTCAGTATACAGTGTATTATAAGATGGATGAAGACATTTGAATTTACTTACTTGAAGATTTCTGTATTAGCAAATATTAGAGTGAAATTACTCTATTATTACAAAGCACAGTTCTCAGAAAAGAAAGCTACATTTCATTTGGTATTACATTTCAGTTATTCATCTATTTTGGGAAAAAAGAATAGAAACTGGAATTGCAAATGGTTATAAAAGCTTACTGTAAGGTAAGGTTCCTACCTGTTGCTCTTGTACCAAGCATTCGTCGATCATATATCCTTACTGAGCTGTCAGAACAACCCACAGCAAGATAGTACGGGACTGGTGGACAGATAGCAACAGAAGTGGCAGCACGCCGACAGTTTATTAAAATATCCTGGAACAAATAGAAATACAGCATTCAAAAAATGGCTCTGAATATGTGAAGTATAATTCTAATTTTTACTTCAAGACATTTAGTCAACGAGTTTTTAAGAAAACTAGTTCTGGACTTGTGAAAATAGATTGTAAATATGTCAAACAAAAAAGCCACTGTAGAGAAGGAAAACTATCAGAGAATGAAATATAGCACGACATCAACTAAAAAAGGCAAACAAACAAAACAGACCAAACCACAGGAAAAAAACAAACAAAAAATCAAACCAACATGCATTTAAGAATAGATAAGCATAACAACCACAGATTTATAAACTAGCTCGCACCTTGGATTTTCCTATGGAAACACAAGCCACTGTTTTAGAAGAGTAGAAGAAGTAGTATAGAAGAGTACCAAATATGTAGAAACAATATAAATTAATTTATACTTAAATAAATAAAAGATCAGCATAGATTTAATGTATTTAGATTTAATACGCAATTGGATTGAGGGAGAAGAAAGAAACCCCTATAATTGATAAATATGCACAAAGCTGAGTAAAATTAATTGGGAGTAGCAGTACATACTTTCTTCAATAGTAAAACTGTTTCTGAAACCCAAACACAGTGGACACTACCAATACCTTACCTTTCAGGGAGTAACACCAGTGACTAATTTGATCTAGTATCATTCATTACCAAATCTTTTCTCACACAGGGACAAACGATGCTCAAGAACACACAGCTGCAGATGATTTTCAAGGCTCATTTTTTGCCTCCAAATCTACACTTCATAGTAACTAAAGTAAACCAGACCAAGAGATTCAATTTCAACTAGAATCTTTTCTACCGTATCTGAAGCCTCACACCAAAGTTCATAAACTAAAAAAAAAAAAAAAAAAAAATTGGGTGATATAAAAATTAAATACATTAAAAAAAAAAAGTAGAAAGAAAAAAGACTCCCTAAACTTTTTTTGTTTCTCGGGAAACATGTTGTCATCTCCACCAACGACCCTGAAATCTATTATTTCTAAAAGCCTTACCAGAATTCATATCCTATGTTTGTATGATGTACAGCTCTACATTTAGGTCATCTTTATTAAAAGATTTCACTCTTACATCTTTACAATCTTCCTTTGTGCAACTTGTTTTGATTCGAGTATCAAACCATCTTACAGTGCCATCTTCACCACAAGACAGGAAAGTATAAGGATCATTTGGTACGGTCATAATCTGATAAAAAACAAAAGATTAAGAAAAACCCAACCAAACGTATTAATACTTCCAGAAATACCATTAATTTGAAAATAAAAACATCAACATCTTGAGCATCAGTAAAGACTGAAGCAATTATGACTCAAGTCAAACTTTCTATTGAAATAAAGAGGAAAACTGAAAAATTGGTGATGTTTCTTCATTTTCAAGAAAAGGTTTGAACTACTGAAATTAAAACAAACTATGGAATTTCACATAAGATTAAGTATTTCTAGGTCAAAATTCAGATATTTCTATTATCTTTTAATGAGGAACACACATTTACTGCAATCAGGTTTCAGGCAAGTAATCAATTTGCTGTAATAATTTAACAGAAGCTCAGTTTATTCTCCATCAACTAACAGAAGACAGTAACAGACAAAACCCTCAGAAATCAGAATGACATGAAAATACTTGATTATATTGATTATATTTTTTACTTCTTAAGAGAGCATGGAATTGTACCATTTTCCTAATCTCAGCCCTACTCAAACTGGGGAAGAGTCAAATGGAGTCTCATATGTATGGTGTTACTCAAGAAGGCCTCCTTCAGATAAAATAGAAAAGTAAACCATAATGTTAATGCTGAATTCCACAGGCCATTCATGAGACATCAAGCTTTTTCACTCTATCCTTTAAACACAAGGCAGAGAATGCTGTAGAAACTAGAAGTATTTTTCTTTTTATACACTTCCACTACTGTCAGTAACTTCATAGAAATTTATAAAGTACAAAAATCAGTGTTAGTGTAATATGCTAATTCAACATAGAGCAAATGAGCGATTCTTTAATACTTTATGTGATTCCTCGCTCCCCCAGTAAAAGTAATCTATGGGTATCTGAGGTAAACTACAGATATCTGTAAATCCCTACCTAAAGTGGGATTACAAATGTAATCTCTGTAGGATTCAGCATTTCTTGTTGAAATACTCAGTATATTAACTAAGACAATGTGTGCTATGCCAAATCTTACTGCTGCCAAACAACCTTAACAGACTGAGCAAAGACAAGGTTTTAATAACAATGGAACACTAAACTTCTAAGCTATGACTATTATTCCTCAATAAATTAGCATTACATATGGAAATTAGTGTTTTTCACTACCCATTCACTCAAATTGATTTCATCACTGTAGTTGCAGTTAGCCAGCAATTGTTCTTCAATCCACCAAATACTTCTAGCATTTCTGCTATGTTCGATTCAGAGCTTTCATTTATATAATCTACTTTGTTCCAAGAATGTTGCTGAATGTGGTATTTTAACACAGCAAGCTCTTGTTTCTAGTAGCTGCATTTTATTTTTGTTCACACATACTATTTCACAATACACATGCAGTAGTGCACTACATACATCCACTTCCACAACAGTTTTTATACACAGTATTTAAAAACATACTAAGCACTTTATAAATGCAGAAATACAGAAATTGAGATGTGACGACTCCAATAGTTACTATATTTATGTTCAATAAATTCACATTATATATAAAATCCTTTTTCACTAAAAAATTTTTCTATTTTACTTTAAAAATATAGCTATTTTATTATACTTCATATTGAAAATATGAAGATAAGAGTTATTCATAAAAGTAAATTCTTTCTGAAATGCCATTAACATGAAGGGCAATGAAAAGCATTTGGCTGAGTAAAAATTAACATGTAATGGCCTTGTATAAACAACAAATTATTCAGAAACATGTTTCAAGAATTTCTCTCTCCCTACTTAATTCTGTTTTCTCCCAGAATTAAAAACAATTGTCTGATTCTCCCACACTTAATAACCACTACACAAATTTCCACATTCCTCCATTTCAATGATTGGTTTTGCAACATCTTGAACTGTCACAAACTCCAAGTTTAAAGCACAGTATAAATTCAAGACACACTCCCATTTAGAATTAATACCTCAGGGTAGATGATGTTAGCTTTTGTTATTTAGAGAATCCAATGAGTCAAAAGTGCTGTATTTAACATGATGATGTGGTTACATACAGCTGGGCAGTAACATCACAGTATCTTCCCACTCAGAAATCTCTCAGTGACAAAGTTGTGTTATGTCAGAAGCTGAAGCTGTATCTCAGCCATTTGCTTGAAAAGCCTTATTTACTCTACTACACTTCCATATGCCAAGGCTCAAAAAAAGGTACTGTCTATGTCACACAGTAATACATGTATTTAATGTTCAAGTATCAGATTTATTACACAGTAACAGAATAGATAATCTTTATAAAGTACCTTCCAAGATATTTTATAAACCTATCTTTTCAAAGACTTTTTGAAAAGAGCTCAAATTTAGATATGTTAAAGCTCAGGGCAAAACAGGCTAAGAAAAATAACATCAAAAAGAGACATCGTTATTAAAACGGTCAATGGCATAGAGGGGTTTTGAGATTCCTCCCATTAATGGTCTTTAAAAACAGTATAAACAACCAAAACAGTATCACACTACTGTCATTCAAAACAATACTGCCCTCTTGTTAACATTACTTGCTGAATAAAAGTCATCCCCAATACCACCACTTTGACTGTGCAATATAGCAGTCAAATGTTCATATTCTCTTCAATTAATGGTTTCAAAGGAATTTACTATATTCATACAACTAGTTACTGTTCAGCTATAGCCATCCTATATGGACAACAATGAAATTTGCAGCTTGATTTGCAGGGCTGTTGGGCTCTCCATATTTCTTCTAAAATATTTTTCCAACTCGTACTGTCCGTTTTATTTGTTGTACCTATGAAATTTATATTTTATCATCTGGTTTAGTAGCATGCAATGTGCATACCATCATCTCACTGAGGACACCACCTTGCAAAGAGACAAAGGTCATTCTCGTATTACAGGTTACAAGTGTTATGTTTTGGCATGTTACTACTCCTGACCCACAAGCACAACTGGCAGCTGCCTTCATTGAATTTTCCCAGTTTGATCATTGGTTTGCAGCACCACCTGGTGTCAGGCACTTCATGCAATCAACCAAACTGTTAGTCAACCCAAGCTCGGGCAGATCAAAACTTATGACACCCACAGTGACTTCTCATTGTGATTTGTATGGTGTCACCAACTCTCTCATTTGCAGCACTCTGACCATCCCAGCCCATGACCCCAAACTTCCCGCACTCAAACCAACTGCTCCAATGACACTTCCACCACTACCTTTACATCTCCTTCGCACAGCATCCATAACCATTCTCCTGTTCTCAAACTCAAAACACTCACAAGCTAAAAGGAAACAGAGGTACCACTTGAGCCAGTAAGTGGCTGTCCCTAAAGCCTGCAGCCAGCCAGCAAGGGGTGTCACCAGGAAGCTACAACGCAGTGCCTGATAGACTTCTCAACACAGACATTTCAGCTTTAACATGTAGCATCTCTGTCTCTAGATGCTCTTATAAGAAAGGTTTTATTTGAGATACAGAGAACATCCAATCAACTTGCAGAATCCACTATATATGGTAAATTTCAGTGAGAACTCAGGCAGTTTGGAAACCATCAGGACTGATGCTGTTAAAAGGAAAGTAATTTCTCAGTCAAAACACATCTCAAAAATAAAAGCAGACAATGTAAGCCTGGGATCCAGAATCACATTTGGCAAAACTGAAAATGTAGTCTTGTATTAAACCCAGGCAAAACCAAACCAAAACCACAAATCCCAGAAACACAGTGAATACTACAAGGATAGCTCAACTGACTTACAAAGTTACCCTGCAGACAGGAAGTGTTTTTGACAAAATCTTTAATGGAATTAATTACAACCATAAGGATACTATTACTACATGACTGAAAATTGACTCTGGCCATTTTCCTTTTTCACACAACCTTTTCATACCCCCTAGTTTTTTTAGCACAGGTTTTTAAATATTTTGTTCACTTAACATACCATGAAAAAGATTTAAAAACTTACTATGAAATCTGAGCTAAATAGTTAAGAAAGCAATGGATTTGGGATTTTTTCCCTCTCTGTGTGTACTATGCTAGTGTTAAAACAAACAAGCTCAAACCTGGAATACTTATCACCTGAGAAGGAAATAACAGTATTTTTTCTACTTTAAGCACAGTAAATTCTACAAGCAGCAGATTTTGCTGACATTAATAGATCAATAAATATGATTATCTTCCTAACTTAATTAACACTTTGCTTCTTCACTTGCCTATTTATAAGAACAAAACTTGCAAGGGAGGATTGAAAACACTGACTCTGAATTTACACAAAGAGTTAACCAGAATACAAATGAAAAATTATGTAAAACTAAATACATTTTTCAGATGAAGTCATTCACACATGCTGAAATAAGCATTTCTTGGAAGAACTGTGAAAAAGGCATTGATGCTGAAAAGCTTTTTTTTGGGGAGGGTAAGAATAAAAATCAAAATGAAAAACACAGCCACTGCCCCCCTCCCCCCCAAACCTATTTTAAAAAAGAAATTCATAGTACAATTTAAATCAGTATTGCCCTGAAGAGGATTCTTTCACTGAAGGTGCATTCAGCTACTGTATTTGCAAAGGATGTGGTCTTAATGGCACTATATTTTGGAAAGTTTTCCATTTAATTTAGTAAACATATTTCACTTTAAAATCCTACTCTAAGATTTAAAAAACAAAACCAAAACCCCCACAAAACAAACAAAAAAGCTAAAGGAAAGTTCTTTAATTCTCACTGAAATAAAGCTCTCAGCCATCTGGTTAAAATCTTGGGCAAAAATACATGTAAAGATGTGTTCCACCTATCTTAAAATTATCATATACTTTTGTGAGGTACCTCATAGGTAGTTCCATAGTGACACGTATACTGGCATTGTCTGTTGTTCTCTGCATCTTGTTCAACATTAGTGTAAAAAATGACTCCATCTCCAGAACAAGATACAATCTGTTTGTCATTGGTGCATGGTAAGAATTTTGCACTAAAAATATTGGCCCTGTGTCCTGAGCGAATGGTTGTTAAAACCTAAGGAAGAAAGCAAAAAGAATGCTGTATCAGGTTAATACTTTCAAAGCAAATAACAAATGGGAAAATAATACAGACTCAGGTACTACAGAACATCAAGAATGTACAGGCTGCTAGTAATCTACAGTTTAATACAACAGAACTAAGAAGCTGGTTTTATACCAAATTTCTTCTAAGAATAAGGTGGTTCTACAAGAGATATTCACTTATGCACTTGCACAAAGTAGTCTGCAAAATGGAAGGACTGGAATGCAACTGCCACCTTTTGTAAAATGCTAGTTACATATCACATCAGTTTTTTTTCCAAGTAAAACACTGGTCCAGACTGATGCTGCAGCCAGCCAGCATGTCAGTGAGGAGAGATTTAGAAGGTCTGAAATATCATGGGTCAAAAAAATAAGACATTGTAATATAAGACAACTTTATAGAGCTTAAAAATTGATGGTACTCTTAAAAAGAACTCACTTTAAGCAAGAGAATCATATTTTTGACTTTGAAACGAGTCAAAAATAAATAAGCATTTAAGAACATGGTTACAGGGCAATAAACCAAGACTAGACTTAGACTCAATAAGTGTCATTCATCTACAGTGCAGCAGAGAAGCATATAATTTACTTCATCATCGTAGTTGGTTTTAAATGCTTTGTGATGATTCTTTGTATTTCCTAACATACTTCTTACTAGTCTACCAAAACTGAAAAAACCTTTCTGTGTACTAGTGAACATCCTCTTGTTACCTTATTTCTCCCATGTGAAGCATTTAAACCAACCATTTATATTTTCACCACTAACAGGAAAAAGATAACTAAGTTGTTTACAGTATAAAAATTACTTCTAAATTCCCACTCAATTCAAAGAAAACATTATGCAGATGAAATTTATGTCAAAGCTTATGTCTAGTATTTCACACCTTTTCAACAATTCACACACATACAAACAAAACCAACCAAACAAACAAACGAAAAGATTAACAGTCTATCTATATAACCTGAAATATACACAAGATAAAAGCTGGTAGAGCTTTACCTCCAGTTAAAGCACAGCTCTTCAGGAAGGCAAAATTTTGTTGCCTTCAGAAATTTCTACTCAAACTCTCTTCCATCATCCCAGCCACCTATTTTGATCTCCCCCTTCCCCATTTACTTTCTCAGCATGTCTTCAAGGTTTAGTTCTCAACCTCTGAGAAAGTGTGGAAGAAAGAACTTCACTTGAACATTGCTGCACAGCATCCCCAGCACTGGAGGACACAGTTCAGAGCATCTGTTCTATCACACTATCAGCAGCTCCTTAAAAAGCAAAGTGTGGAACACTGCTACTATGTGATGCATGCTAGCTGACATTACTGGAAGCTGTTCAACTGCATCACAACCCATGTGAGTGCAGAAGTGGAAAAGCAGAGACCTTTACAATACTTTCCCCTTCAGAAGCCTGCTTCCCCTATTCCAGCTCAAATTCCTCTCTAGCCACATACACACACACACAAGGCAATGTAATTTCAAATGGTAATAAAGTATTTTAATCAAGATTGGCACTTCAACTGCATTACAGAAAGACAACGCAGTATATTACATACAGCAAAAGGTAATACAATGTTTTAAAACGAAAATGAAACAGAAAACAATTTATCTGACTACAAGATTTCACAAGAATGACTGAATCCTATTCCTAATTCTGACACTAATCTGTTGTGAGACCATGTCCCTGTTGTGCCAGACCACTTACCGTAAAATGGGATAATACCAATGTCACAAGGTATAACAATAATATTAAGAATACGAAGAATTCACAAGAATACTAAGGCTTTAAAGCACTGTGAAGTTTTATTCACACTTATAAACACTCTAAAGTGCCTGGTGTTATCTTTGTCAGCTACCAACTAGTATCTGAAAAACACCTTGAAAAATGTCTCAATATCTTGAAAAATAATCTTATTTTAAAACTATTGACTATCCAGAAACAAGCCTACCTTTCTGCTGTAGGGATTACTAATTACCAGATTGGTGTCATCTGAACCGGACAAAATATACTCTCCTGTATCATTCCAGCAAATTGTGTTCACCTGTGTGAATGAACAACAAATTAATTTAGACTCAACATTAATTTGATTTTCAGAATATTAAATCATCAATATCCATCCAATGCTACATAAATAGGAGTTAACAAATGCAATTGAAATGATGTTGTTTCTAAGCAGCTTGCACCAAAAAAAAATAAAAAAAAAAAAAATTGTGTGTTTTCAAAACAAATTGATAAGGGAATCAATCACCTGCTTCATCTCTGGCATCTCAATACTTCCACTGCACCTGAGGAGTCCATCAGGTAAATTAAGCTATTAAGCTTTCCCACAAAGGCCTCAGTAGCCAAAATTTTACATATTCAGGTGCTTTAACATTCCAAATCTAGTCCATAGAGTTCTCTAAATTTGAACTGGAGGGCATCACAATGCTCTCCTTATTGTATCTTCACCATACTCAGACTGTGACCATCCATTACTTGGTATACTTTTCAGCGACCATACCTTCTCAGGGATCATGTGAAAAGCACTGCAGAATCCATCCCAGATGCCTTTTAGAGAAGTGTGAGTATGCTGGTAAAAAAAGAACCCTACAGAGAGGTACAGAATTGCATTGGGAGAACTTTACAGTATATTTCCTTATCAATTCTTTTCACAAGACTGTTTAATAATGTGTCAATGAAATAAAGCTGTAAAAGCACTCAAAATCCAGGAAGCTCAGAAAGTATCCTTACAGTAACATGAGTTCAAGCAGCAGCTCATGCACAAGCACCAAAGACTGCATGCATGACCATTATTATTTCAAGTAGCCTCTAAAATAGCTTTAAGTGTCAAACTGCAGCCATCAACATCTTCTGTTGGCTATACTCTGTTGGCAGAGTAACTGTCTCAGGGTAATGTACCAGAGTGAACTACATAATTAGTTAATATCCCACTTTGCTCTAAATCCTTTTCTTATGCCTTTTTTTTTTTTATTCAGATGTCTCACTCTGAGCCTGAAAGGCAAAAATTTTTTTGTTTAAAATAAATACACCCATTTTAGTTACAATTTTAATCACAAGTTTAGTTAGGGTCCTTAACTAGGCAAAGCTGCAAAATCAGAATTAGCTTTTTTATGTGGATCATATGGGCAACATCTTGACAGTCATTGAGGAGCTTTAAGAGAGATTTTTATGTTACAACAGATATGCCTATGGCAGAGTTAGCCCAATGCTCAGCAACAGTCAAATAATATTAGGAATCATTGGGAAATGCACAGGAAAGCAAACATCATTCTGTCAGTGTACACACATCCATGCATGGCAAATTTGTGTCTTCCACACTGCAGTTTAGGCTCATATCCCACTCTCACATTCTCTATTTCTATGACTGCCCATGTGAAAAAAGAAATTACAAAAATTAATTATTAGGATGATCACAGATATCAAACATCTTTTACTACAGGAAGCAACTAATTTGTACTACTCTGGGGAGGGGCTATGACAGAAGTGCATGAAATCACAAATGACATGAAAAATTAAACAATTTTCTGTGGATCTTTACAGTACAGGAAATGGAAGGCCTTCAATAAAACCATCACACGACATTTTAATAAAACTGGAATTCGTTGTCATGGAATGTCCTAAACACCAGAAGTGGGAAAACATATATATTCATCAAAGAAAAATAAAAAATTATCAGGAACAAAACCACAACTTTCACCTCCATCTGTCCATTAGAGTGTGACATGTTCTCTAGAATACCCTTAAAGACTATCTACTTGTCTCAACTGTCTCAGCTTTCCTCAAAAATTAGTACTGGCCACTCAGGACAAAGTTTTCAGGCTTGATTGAGTATTCATATGACCTTGCACAGCTGTTTTTATGATTTTATAATCCTGGCTGCCAATCACCAAGAACCATGCATTCCGCTAGCCCCCAGATCCATCTAACACTGAAGTAACGTGTCCTGTCAAACACAGCACAGTACTACAGCTCGTGCAAAACCCAAGAAAGTTCATTTTCATCTACATTTCCTTTCAGGCAGAAAATTCTACCATTGCCCTAGAAAAACCCAAAATGCTGATACAATGATACAAGAATAGAAACAAGAGAAAAACCCTAAAAAAACAAGTAAGCTGCTAAAAAATATGACGTAAGAAAGAAGAGCTAGCACAAAACCTAAACAATTAAGCAGGGTAGGTGTGTGGGTATGCATGCAAAAACAAAATCTGAAGGGCAGGATAGCAGAGAAAGCATCAAAGATGGAAAGGGAGGACATAATTATCTAAATTACAGTGTCACAAGCCTACACAAGATATCAATCATTCTCCTTCTAAATTCTGATTTCATTGCACTAATTACCTCAGTTGAGCAATTTCAATACACCCCACCCAGGCTAAAGTTGCTTCAGAAAAAATCCTGAAGATGACATAACCAAATGTATACTAAAGGTCTATAATTAAACAGGCTTTTTATTCTGTACCAGATCACCTTCTCAGCATTATTATCAACAAAGTCTTTCAGTGGAATAAGCCTTGGTATTTTTTTTTTTTATGGATGACACCGACTTCACTGACTCTGTTGTAAGTGATCACTCAATATACCACATTTCTCAGTGGTCATTAGAACCTATTGACAAACACTGAATAACCCCAATAAACATGCATATGGAGCACTAAAACCAGATGCTCAATTTGAGCAGATTAAAAAAAAAAAAAAAGTTCTCATGTCTCATTCCATGGTAGTAAACCCACTATTAAAATACACTGTAAAATAAGAACCAACCAGAAAACTAGCCAAAGGGGTATTCCGTATCACAGCATGTCATGCCCAGTATATAAACTGGGGGGGAGTCACCCAAAAGGGACCAATTGCTGCTTGGGTGGGGCTGGGTATCAGCCAGCAGGTAGTGAGCAATAGTATTGTGCATTACTTGTGTTTTCTGAGCTTTCATTTTGTTGCTTCCTATTGTTATCATTATTATTGTTATTGGTATTCTATTATCATTATATTTTACTTTATTTTAGTTATTAGACTGTTCTTATCTCAACCCATGGGTTTTACGTTCTTCCAATTCTCCTCTCCATCCCACCCTGGAAGGGGAAGGGAAGCGGGGTGTGTGTAAGCGGCTGCATGGTACTGAGTTACTGGCTGGGTTTAAACCATGACAGCCATCCTGAAGGAGATGCATGGCACATAGGATATTTGTTTGTTACTGAACTGTCACGTTACATAGACATGAGAAATTATTCCTCCAGATAATATTTTTTCCTTTATTTTGAAAGGTAGTATTTACTCATGTCAAAGGCTCCATACACCTATGCATTCCACAGTTCCACCTTCCTCAGCTTTCAGAGGAACAGAACTGGGAGAAAAAAATAAGCAATATATTTACTCCAATTTGATATAATTAAAGAGTTGCTTTTCCCTCTATTTTCCTCCCACTTCATCACTGCTGGTCCAAATTGATTCAATTCCAACATTTCTCCCTTGGATTTAGCGACTTCATACAGAAAGCACCTCACCTAACTCTAGATTTCGTCATCATCTTATGCTTCCTTTAGAGTATACATGAAAAATGGCAACTTCTGGCATGCATATGACCTCACTGAACTGGACAATGTGAATCTTTCAACAAGATCCCTGGAAGGCTACAAGCAGACATCAATGATTCAGCAAACTTATTTGATTACTTTACATACTATTGCTAGAAACTGCATCTTCAAATGAGGTGGAAAATTGTACTATTTCAAAGACAATGGTACCTAAACTCGGAGATGAAAATACTCAAACCAAAAAGGTACTATGGCAATATTACTGCTACATAAGCACATACACTTGAAGTAATTAATAGAACTATTTCTTACAAAGATATTGTACCTAAGTATGATCATAATATAGTTGTATTTCCCACAGGATCTCTCTTTCATGTAACATAGATCAAATGGAATGTAGGAAGTTGGAATTTACTTTTATCCTCAATTAGAAAAAAAATTTCTTGCCTTAAGTTGTCCACCATGTCCAATTACACAGCTTGCTTTGTATAGAAAATACAAGTCACAACTTATTCCACAAAAGAATGCAAATGTTTTTAACTTAAAAACACAGCCCAACCCCCCAAAAACCAAACTAAGCCCCACCCTCCAGCCCGCCAAAAAAAACCCCAACCACGCCAAGAAAACCAAATCCAGAAACAATTTAGGAAAACACCTATGGCATTCATTCCTCCCATATGAAATACATGCTGATTCAGCAACTGGGGAGGGGGGAAGACATTAGTCATGATCATTTACCATAGATGGCATAAGCATTTTAATCAGCAAGAGCATTGTAATTTCGATTACTTTTATATCACTGATTTTTTTTTTCTAAGCAAGAAGTAAGAAATTCTACTGAATTGTTGTTAGCTATAAAAGATTATTCAAAAAAACCCCACATAGTAATAGAGGTATGAACTCCTAATACCCCATTCTTTAAAGGTGGATAGTTCTGAGCAAATTTAATTTCTAAAGACAGTTTTCAAATCGTAGCACTATTTTAAACACCTACATATAGTGCTACAAGTTCACAATTAAACATTTTCCACCCACTAAAACAATAAAGTTAGGCCATATGTTAAAGCATACTTCAAAAGCTAATGCAGTCAATTCACAACAAATTTTCTAGTACATTATCCACCAGGTAGGTCCAAGCAATACCAAATAGAAAACACCAAATTTGCAATCTCTGTTACATGACACAGAGGTGGTTAACTAAAATAGAGAACAAACTCAGCCAATTTTTAACTAGCAGCAAAGAATTACTATTGTCATGTCCCCTGTTTTACAAGCAAAAATGACTATTTTTACAAAACAAAGTAAAAATTATTAAAAAAACCCAACCAACTTCAGGAAAAGCAACTTGAAAAATTTCAGCTCAAGTATAGAAAAGAAATTCTAAATTAAAAATCACTGTTACAATCTTTAATACAAAATCTGATAAATAACTTTCTATACACAGAATCATAGAATAGTTTGGGCTTGAAGAGACCTTACATTGCCATTCTTAAAACATTTCCTGAAAAAGACCGGGCAATTAATGCTTTGATTTTTGTTTTAAGTCAAACACCATCTGTACCAGAACATTAAACTTAATGGCAGCTAGTACAACAAAAGCAGCTGAATTTTTACATACAGCAATTCGAATCCTTGCCTTTTCCAGCCTTTCTAGTCTCTCAAAAGCATATGTAAGTCAAAAATCATACTTCTGATCTCAAGCAAAAATGCTAGATTTTATTAACACTTTTCCTTTAAAAGTACTGTGTTAATTGACAATTATAACACACCTTAATTTAAACCTACAAGTGCAAGTAACTCAAGATAAGTCTTTACACTTGAGCATCTTTTGAAATACACATTAAAGCAGAAAATTTACACTTTTTATAGCACATCTAGTATCATTTCACTTTTTGGGTATCTTGTACAAGACAGACAATGCTCTAACTATCAAAAATTTCTGCTGTTTGCCAAAGACAATAGGGCAATCCCTTTGCCGTGTACCTAGTTTAAGTAAAATCTTTTATTTAAAAGAATATGGCTTTCAGTATTTGGACCACTTTCAGTAAGTGCTTAAGCAATATTTCAAGTTATGTTATTACCTTTCAGGGAAGGCTTATTTTCACAGAATCATAGAATGGTTCAGGTTGGAAAGGACCTTAACAGCATCTGGCTCCAGCCGTCTGCCATAGGCAGGGACACCTCACCCTAGACCATGTCACTCAAGGCTCTGTCCAACCTAGCCTTGAACGCTGCCAGGGACGGAGCATTCAACACTTCTCTGGGCAACCTGTTCCAGGGCCTCACCACCCTCGCAGTAAAGAACTTCTTCCTTATATATAACCTGAACTTTCCCTGCTTAAGTTTAAACCCATTCCCCCTTGTCCTGTCGCTACAGACTCTTCATCAAGGATTTTCTCCAGCGCTCCTGTAGGCTCCCTTCAGATACTGGAAGGCTGCTATGAGGTCTCCACACAGCCTTCTCTTCTCCAGGCTGAACAGCCCCAACTTTCTCAGTCTGTCTTTGTATGAGAGGTGCTCCAACCCCCTTATCATCCCTGTGGCCCTCCTCTGGATTTGTTCCAACAGTTCCATGTCCTTTTTATGTTGAGGACACCAGAACTGCACACAGTGGGGTCTCGTAAGAGCAGAGTAGAGAGGCAGGATGACCTCCTTTGACCTGCTGGTGATGCTCCTTTTGGTGCAGCCCAGCACATGGATGGTTTCTGGGCTGCGAGCACAAACTGAAGCCAGTTCGTGTTCGGTTTCTTATCAGCCAACACCTTCAAGTCTTTCTCAGGCTGCTCTGAATCTCTGCCCAACCTGTAGCTGTGCTCGGGACTGCCCCAACCCAGGTGTAGGACCCTGCACTTTGCTTTGTTGAACTCCATGAGGTTGGTATTGGCCACCCCTCCTGCATGTCAAGGTCCCCTCTGGATGGCAATTTTGGATTTGTCTCTTTAAATAAGCATGAAGTACTTGATAATCTGCTTTTTAGACTTGGAGAATAAATCATTCAAAATACTAACGTAGCTTTAAAGTAAAAAAAAAAAATATATATATATTAACATAGCACAAAACTATTAAAGATTCCATTTAAAGATTAAAGGTGAATTCTAACTGAAGAGATAAACATGTGTTTTCCTGGCACAGAAGATTAATTCATTCAGCAGTGGGACACATTATTAAGGTACAGGAATGGTATTTTGTTTTGCTTCAAAGGCAAAGTATCAGATGTTTAAGAAGAAAAATACCTAGAGAATTCAGATGTAGGTCTCAACAAGCAGTGCTTCCCAGCTCAACTTTGATACATGGTATTTGCATTTTTAAGTTGAGGAAATATTACTGTGGCAACAACATCACAATTTAACATCTTTTAACAAGCAAAAGTTGACTTACACATCCATCATGCACATTCAAAGTTGCTTCAAGTTTTAATCTTTGAATAAATTCTCTTCTCCCTGTGAAGAAAAACACTAATTATAAAAAACAATTACACTTTAAAAAAAACAATAATAATGAAGAAGTAATGAAGACCCTGCTTATAGGTACCAAAAGGCAAAAACCTAAACAATACAGAAACAGAATACAAACATAAATTTTGAAACAATTCATATGGTTCTCATTTTACAAACAATAAGACAAGTATCACATTTGCTAGCTCTTCCACCACCTCTAATAAGAGTGCAGAAATGGCAAAATGAACATTTCACAAGTTCACACCCTGAAGCGTCCTCTAAAACTAATGGTTATCAAGCAGAAAAATAACTGTTTGGTTAACTTAGCTGAAAGCAAGTACACCAGTTCAATAAGTATGATTTTTTGTATTGGAATATAAAGAAGAATGTGTTTAGGTCTCAGGAAGAAAGTAAAACGCAGTTTTGTAATTTCAGCAAGGAACTGGAAGTTGATCTTCCAAGCATTATCTACAACTCTGCATCTCCTCTTAAACCAGAGAAAACCCAACTTCAATCTCATTGTTAATGCTGCATTTTGAAAAGTAAAACTGAAGGCCAGCACCATTCCATTTGATACACACTTAAGGGATAAAACACGAAGGAAACTTCAGGAAAGCTGGCATGAAATGAAGAGATGAAGGAGAAAAAGGAAATCTATACACGCATATCGAGTAAGGCAAGGACCCAGGAACTTTTATGTCCTTATATACAGGCTTGCTTACCACTGCACTTAAAACCACTAATGCACTATACAAATGAAGAAGGAAAAATAAAGTATATTGAAAACAATGTAGTCTTTCATGAACTATATGCTTAAACAAATAGCTTCAATGCTCATTTAGAGTGCCCCCGTTTCATGAAAACAGGTTATAGTGAACCTAATAATTCCCAGAAAGCACTTTCAGAAAATAAAAATACTTATTATAAACATAACTTCTTATTTAAATCCTAAAAGCACTTAAACTCAAGGATATTATTTCTTTGCCCTGTGTTTGTACAGCTCTCAGAACAAAACTCCAGGTGTTAGACTGTAGGCCTGTTAGGTTGCACTATTTTCAAATAGGAAACCTACTAAATTCACACAAAATTAACCTTCCTGCCTTCCTCTGATGAAACTAGAGTCAGGGAAAGAAGAACTGCAAACAGAACTCTCTCCACATATGAAAATCCTATAGTTCTGAACTTGTCTTGGTTCAGCTCAAGGCAGAACCATTTCAGAGCCCAGTATCACCTCTGGCACTGTAGCACAAATTTGGAAAAGTAATTTCTCCTCTCTCCACTTGTTTCCTATTAATACCTTTTATTTGCCACATATACTCCCAGGACTGAAAAAAGAACACCTGATATCCATACCTGGTCCCTCACAATCACAGACTACCACAGCACAACCCTCAGGCTGAGAAGCAGGGCACTGAATATCCCTGCTGCACTCCCTCGAAGACCAAGAAACCCTTCAAGCAGTACCAACTCCCACAGGTACACCCGCATCTCATCCAATGCTCACTTAGCTTTCCCTGCTTGAAAAGATATATTTTGGAACCTAGTTTTTCTGGAACTGTAGAGCTCACCTCCAAAGTTCAAAACTGCTCATAACACACCTCAAGTACCACATTACATAAGCATCATACTTTGGCAAAATAGTTTTTCGTTTTTAAGAGGAAGTACTGATTGGGTGAAATGGTCACAGAGTGCTTGCTTTTAAAGCACACATAATCTGGCGTTAAAAAGATAAAAAGCATACTCTTTTATGCCCCATTTCATAGACATTGAAACTGTGATATCGCAGAAGTACTACAATTTCCATTAACAAGGAAAGCCATCATTAGACAGCCATTAAAATAACAATCTTAGTCTTGCGCACCATGCACTATTAGCAAGAGTGCATATATTCTTGAATTGGGAATACATCTACATAGTTCACTACTCTTTACCACTGTTCCTTATCCATTTTTCCCCACAAGGGACAGATTTTGAACTTAAGTCCTTAACAGTTGGTTTATTGTACTTTCCATTTAAATCCTACTTTTTTAGTCAAACGATATGTGTATTTTCAATGGAGGACCCTATTTTCAGATCAATTTGATTTCTACAACACTTGCTTGTACGTAAATGTGAATACTGAGGTGGGAAATACCACTTGCTGTATGCTTATATATCACCTTGCATAATAGAAACCTAAAAATTTGCTTCTAGGATGCAAGCAAGAAACAGTAAATATGCTCTAATCACATCTTCAATTGCAATTTTTATTTTCTTAAAGAAGTCTATTGACAAAATTAGATATGAGCTAACTTCTTGGTTTTGTTAGATTAGGATTTTTTGGTCTTAAGAACAAAGTAGCTATACAAGTTACATTAAAGGTTTACATTGAAATACAGACATATAGCATCTCTTATACTTTCACTCCTCCATTTGAAACATGAAAAAAAAATAGGATTGCACATGCTCCCATATGTAATTTGTTACACACATGATTAGTTATCATGTGATCACTATTCATGGAAGTGCTGAGGGAGCAAATAAATACAAGCAAAACTACAAGCAAAAAACTAAGCCAAATTCAGTGAGTTTCCTTATTCCCTGAAGTGAAAAGAGGGCAAGGGTCAAACAGCTTAAGTGTTTTGCCTCAAAGAACCTTCCTATTTGTTAAAGTACTAAAACATGATAACACAACTGAATGGATTGATTCTAGCTTATCATTAAAAACTAGAACCACCAGATCCTGAATGTTTTTATTTCTAAAATTAAAAACAGAACTACTCAAAACTGATCTGAAGAAAATACTGTCTCTGCACTTGCTGCTGTTAAAAGTTGAGTAAAGTCAGTAAATCTCTGTTCTCTGTACTTCAGCAATTACTTCCACAAGTTCTTTGGTTTGGCAAAAAAGCTCAGCAGCAAGTACTAGAGCTTTCTGATATTTGTGTCACCTGAATATTTTTGTCACTTCCCCATTTTTAATCACATTAAAAAAAATAAAAATACAATATTGCTTTTAACTACTTTATTAGTAGGCTACATTCCTTTTTCTCTACTCTTCAGGTGCACCAGAACGTGCATTGCTAGACTTTCTAACAGTCAAATTCTCTACATTAAGGACTCCTCTCTCCCAGGTGACTAGAATCTTCACAATCCTTAATTCTCATTCATCTAATCCAGTGGATAATTGTTCCCTCCACCTTCCATTGAGGGCAGCCCTCCAGCTAAGATAATGGAAGAGACCCAGACCTTTGACAAAACCCTACAGAGTCCTTTTTTTCTTACAAAATCAGCATCAAGACCTCTGTCAACTTGTGCATCCTGTCATTCCTGTGTCTTCACCTCCTCCCAATATTATGTATAGGCTCTGTAAGAGCCGGAAACTGTTTACCTTTCCCCTTAACTACATGCCACCAGAAATGGATAATTTAATTCTGTGAGGATGCTTCAATATGTAATTTCATATCTTCAAATAAGGCCTGGGATCAAGTGCTCTATCTGTCACCACCAAGATGATCTCACTGGACAGTGAAACATACATAACGCTTGCTTTGAAATTGCTGTGGTGGTGTAAATATCAACAGGAATAAAATAAAATAAAACAAGACATAGAAGCACTGTTGAATTTCAAATGGCAGTGATGACCTTCCTGTGAAGTGTTTACATAGCTGTAATTTGGAAAGCTATCTAGCTACTGCTCAACCTATCAATTTTCACTAGACATGCACCAACTGAAGCCTTAAGGTACAATGCCTCCCTCAGTACACTGATCAATAATTTTTCTAGTTTATATTAAGCTACAGACTAGAGGACCATTTTCAAGGCCACATCCTGTGTATGGAAGAAGCAATGCCTTGAGTCGTTCCTAATATGAATTTATATATTAAGAAGTGGGCAAAAGAAAAACTGCAGCTGCTTCCTTGTAACTTACTTCTTCAAAATGTTCCACTGCTCACAATGTCAAATCAAATGATGCTTTGGCACTCCTTTCTGAAGAATTACTTAACTCTGGTGTATGGGCACAAACGCATAGCTCTAATCTTACTTCAGGGAGCAATATCAAAATACCACAGTGTCCCTTAACTCACAGCAGTTAAGACACCATTTAGGTCACAATGCTCCGTTTAGGAATTGCTTTCTACATGGCTGTTTTGGCAGAGTTACACACACCTTTTTTTTGTAAGTGACTTCGTCAATGCTGCTGCAGAACCGATGACAGCAGTGAGGCTTAATGCTTCAAGGCATGTAAAACCTTCATATATTTAAAACTGTACTTCAGAATTTCCCATTGAAAAAGTACAAATCATCTCATGATGAAGGTTTAGCTTTAAAGTACTACTAAACTTTGATCCAAAGCAGCACCACCATGATAGCAAACATTAAAAGACAACCCTTATTCAGAAAAGCAGTAATAGATCCTGTTTGTCAAATGAACACTCATTTATGTCAAGCTGGCTCTTCGCAAGGCCAAGTCCCTTAGCGCTAGCTTACTGTGACATTTGGAATGCCCTAGTTTAAAACTGAAATGGAGCCAGCTTCTGTTCCCGATGCAGAGCACATGTTATCTTGCTCTCTAAGCACATTTAAAAACTACTCTTGATTTTCCAGGGTAGAAAACCAGCTATTTCTGAAGCCACTCCATAAAAACATGGTGAGTCCAGTTCATTTGTATGTAGAAGAAATTTGTATGTATTTCTGGACTATGTCAAACTCCACAGAATGAGCCAATGCAACTTTCAATCGATGTCTCCATTGCTGTCTCAACATGCTGTTTATCCAGCAAACAGAATTCTCCAAACACCTTACAGTAAACAGAACTATACCCAACATCCACTGAATTAACCTCCACCAAGCTATGTTAAAATTCTTGAAGATTAATTAAAATTTTAAAATACATTTGTTAGGTACATAGACTGACAGTGGCCCCATTTTATAGACACTGAAACAGTGATGCAGGAAGCTGAAGCAATTTATGAAGGAAAGAATGAATCAGCAACACCGTCAAAAACCAAATCCACTGGTGTGACCTCCAGTATTTTGATCAAGGTTCTGTGTTGTATTTCCTTATTATTCTGTAGTATTGTATAAATGCCAAAATATGGTAGCTCTTGGTTCTGTCAATGTTTACAAGATTACCTTTCAAGTTACTTTGAACAACTATTTCATTATTGTTTCAGATCAAAACAGATAACCCAAATTTTTCTCTGCTCTTGATGATACATCATCAAGCCTGAAGGTCTGAACACTACATGGAAAACATAAAATATTTGCATTTTTATGAAAAGACTTGTCATTTCAATAGGTAAGAGCTTTGCTACTCAAAACCCAGCATCAAATAACTTGGTGCTAACCAAGCTTGCACTCAAATCCAAAGATAATATATGAAGCTTACTCTGAAGTGTAACAAACACAAAACTTTCACTTTTATTATATTAGCACTAAGAAAGTACAGACGACAAGACACTATGCTCTGAATTACAATTCAGGAAGCCTATCATATATCCTGGTGAGTATATTAACATAAAATTTGATCTCAAAAGAAATACAAAGAGATCTGCTAAAGTAAAAAAAACAAAGTTCAGCAATGCTATATGCTTTAAGATAATTAATAAGCATTTTGGAAAAGGAAATTCTACCTAGGTTTGCTTCTACCAAACCTGAAAGAGTAAGTAACTACAGGTAACAGCACAGATAAGATTTGTTTGCATTAGTAGCAATGCCTATAATTAACTTGCAAACATTTTTCACATACTAAAAGTACCCACTCATGAATGTAAGCTTCCATTGGGCTTCATCACTGGTAAGACTACAACCTTTGAGCTTTAAACCAATATTTAATTTTTGTTTGATATTTACCTAATGTTTTATGCTTGAAAAATACATAATACATAAAATTCCACTGCATTAATCCCAAATTTTTAAGGCATTCTCAGTAGCAAAAATGTAGCATAAAGCACGACTACCTGTCTTAGCAAATGCATTTTAACTGCATATTCCAAGTACTAGCTTTTAAGTGTGCCATGCTGATTAAGTGGGTTTCATTCACAAGAACATCATATTCTGACTTTTTTATATTATGGTGCTAATATTTTTAATTTCTACAGAGCAGAGGACAAAAATCTACGTGATAAAAAAAAACCCCAGAAGCTGTATCTATGAAAAAGACAACTAAAGGCAAAAAGATAGCACCTTACTCTTCTAAACACAAAACTACCTGATATAGCTTAAGTGTGATTAATTGGACATATGATTAACCAAATGCAAAAGCATTTTCTGTTTTCTCCACCAGCACTAAAATATGTCTCCCCAAGTAAGCAACTTGAAGTTCTAAAAGATACACCAACACAAAACTGAACAGTCATCAGATTTAGAAAAATACACCTGAGCCCTATTTTCTTCTCATCAAAGAAGGCTTCCATTAACTGAAGGCAAAAAGAAGTATTATGCAGAGTTGTAGGTTTCAATGTGTCTTTGGAAATGCTGTTCTCTGAAGAGTCCTCATCTGAAATAGCATGTGCAACAGTAACATATGCTGAATTTTTTTTTTTTTTTTTTTTTTGTAAAAATGGTATTAACACAGTAACCCAGACAATTCTTACAACACTTTGGGAAGTACTCATCACATCAGGTATTCTGCTTTATTTTCTCAAGTGTTACTTATCTGCGTAACATCCAAGGTGATTTAAGAGCCCTACTTCTCAGCAAGAACAGACAAAGTGTAAGAAGCTGAAACGGGTATGACCCTGTCCCAGCGTGAAAGCTATAGACTGCTAGCAGCAGAAACATGATCTACCATCTCCAAGCACTCAGACAAAATGAAAACTGGAACATGGAAAATCACTAGCAGAAGGAAAGAAAAAGAAGTTACTGGAACCTGCTCTTAAGAGAAACACATTCCTAGTAGACACTTCCTCTTACGGCTGAAGATGTGTGCGCCCAATACTGCTGCCAGTCCTTCTATTATGAGTCTATCAGAGGCTACTGCTTCATCAAATCAACCAACAGGACTATGCACATGAATATTCCATAGCCCATTTTGGACAAATGGTCAGGGACCAATAAAAGCCTACTATTTTAAATTATTTAAGCTAACTCAATATTCATTTTAAAAAATATTAAGAAGCAATTAAACAGAAGCTTACACCAGCATATCTAAAGAGGCACGTATTCTAGCAAAAAAAGCACAGATTGCCTTTCCCACAAGGATGTCTCAATGAAACTGAAAATTTGGACAAGGCAGAACTAAACTAAAGCATTTACTATTCTGCAGTCATACCTAATCAAACATATCATTTAATCCTGGGTACTATTGGAATTATACACTGCCAGGTTTGGGGGAGAACGTGAAATTGATATAGACATACACACCATAACAGATATAGGTACATCATCCCCTGAGATTACAAGCATAAACACTTGGAAATTTACCAGGAGTTTAAAGATAGACGACATGAAAAGTTAAGCTAAGGCAGAAATCTGAGTCTTGGTAGTAGATGACTGTTAAGTTAACACTGTGTCATAAGTTGAATTATCATTGAGCATTTGAAAACAAGCTTACTTTTAAAAGTTATGTTGCTTGTTGCATTAAGCTATATGTATTCATCCTAGATGACCAAAAAACCCTGTTGCTTAACTCAAGAGTCTCCATTTTTACTAGTTTTCAGGACATAGCAGTGTTTCTAAAATAAAAACAAACTAAAAAGGAACCACATTTTTCCTCATTTCCTCGGAAAGGTAAACAATGGAAACACACATAATAATAGTAACAAAGCCATGTAACCTAAACAAAGAGGAAGTTTGGACTTTGTATAATAGTTTTCTGTATTGGTGACACTTCAGCAGCCCAATAAGACTAAACAAGCACCACAATGCATTCAGTTCACAGGGAAGGATGGATCCTCATCTTCCTCATGGTATCTGCTAAGTAGCAAACAGCAGTACTAATGATGCGTTTCATTTTCATGACAAAAGTCTGCAAATCCTCAAAGAACAAAATGAGGTAAAAAGAGATATTAAAATTCACTAATGTGACTCAGATTCCATCTCAGTATATTCACCTTCAGTATTTAATGATTCCACACATACTAAAGTATTTGGGACATATCTGAATCAGCAACTTGCTAAGCCCTAAAGACACAAAAATGCTGCGACTTGCACATCAGTGAAAATTTCAGCTTTGTTTGAAAGCTGGCATACTTTAAATCTGAACTGATCTTTTCCTTACTGCTAGACAGAACTAGTCTCAAGTGTCAACAAGCTCTTGATACATGATCAGTTATAACCCACTAGACTATTCTGGGGACATTCAAGGACAGAAGATCACGAATCACACGCAAAGTCACAAGAACCCAGCACTGCTGCGCAACAACTTCAAAGTGACTAAACACAGAAATTCTTACTCTAATGGAGTTAATGGAAGCAATCCAACTGGAAGAAGGATACAGTGAAAATAAATATTTAAAAAACAAGAGAGATCTCAAATGATCCCACACGAGAGCCTCAACCTGAAATACAAATCCAGTATGTGCAGCACACAACTTGTTTTTGCAGCAAGAGACAGCTTTCATGTATCCAAAGTTCATTACTACAAGATCAAGGTGCTACTTAACTCTGAAGCTGTCTGACACAGTATCAAAACATTGGCAGTTATTTACAAAGCAAATACATTCTCTGTACAAAGATTGTATTTAAAAGTATAAATGTAAATTTAATGAAATACTGCAATCAAAAATTAAAAGATACTTAAAGTGCACACAAATCTTTTACAGTCTCCAGCTGTTTGCATGAGAAGTGTGAGAACTGAAAGGATATAAAGCAAATAAATTTGCATTCTAAGACTAATTCAAATAATATAATCATATATGCAAAGCCTTGGGACTACAACACGCATACATGCATACTTTGCAACCATTAACACACTTAATTATTGTTTACTGCACAGATATTACACATAAGGTTAACCCCCTTAAAACAAAAAGTATATCTGCATAACTCAGCCCCTGGCAAGCAAAGCTGGCAAAACTGCAGACAACATAGAAGGCCCATTGAACTTCTGAAGAAGATCAATAATCTGATACACTTGTACCTATTTTTGATCATTTCCTTCTAGCTCCACTTAAGCTGTCTGTATTCGTGTGCAATGCTGGAAACACCCCTTTCATTAATGTTTTTATGCTGTATGTCAAAATAAAACAGCACCAAAAAAGTTGGTGACTTAGAAAATTCAAAATCAAAACTCAGTAAGCAGGTTCACATAACATCTGATATAGACAGCACTATAAAATTAAAAAAAAGGAAAGAAAAAACAAAATCCCAAAAATCAAGTTTCAGCAAAGCAATTCCAAAGAACATAATAATGTGATTTATTTTTTTTAGTATACTGAAGTGATTGTCAACACTTTAGCACTGAGTAGGAGAAAGGTGGGCCAACACTGAGAAGAGAGAAGCAGTATCACAAACTACAGCAATTAAATGACAGAACACACACGAAGGATGTAACTGAGAAAAGGTCAATGGTATTGTTAACTACCAGCAAAGACTCCCGAGACAGTAGCAAAGCAAGCTATCAAGTTTAAATAGTGCTACATAGCTGTACCACCTGCAGGTGCAACTGGCTTCTGAACCTACACTTCCACAGCTCAGTTGGACTACGAGTGAAATAATCCCAAAAATAACAGAAGACTGATTAAACTGAAATTAAAACTAAGTCTTTAGCACTCACACCACAAAAATACCCAGCCAAGCTTAATCTTGTCTCCCATCTTTCACCTCTTTCTGGTTTTCTGGTATGTACCAAACTGTAACCAGCCAGCTTTTCTGTATGTGCCGCCATGTCCAGATGATTCAGCTATGCTATGCTTCTTCCCCCCCTTTACTGATAGTGTGCTACTTTCTACAAATTCTTCTATTAAAACATTTTAAATGTGTGTCTTTATTATCACAGCTGATTTACCTGGAAGTAGGAAAAAAAAGAACATATTAATGTTCCTGTGCTAGGATCACACACAATTTTTTTTTTCCTTTCAAAAAGCTGTTTTAAACACATGCATTGTGCCTTTCTATTCCTTGGTACCAATTTAAATGAGATGGTATTAGGAAACTCATTTCAGACCTAACCTCTTCATTAAACTCCTCCAAATTCAATTTGATCTCAACAGGTCTTGATGACACATTCAGCTTTCAATTGTCTATCCATAACTTTTTAAGGACTATAGTTGTCAAGTCTTGCTTTTATTAGCAAATGAAAAAAACCCAAACATACCCAGTTTAAGGCAATACCTGATCCCTGTACTCTCTCCTGGTTTTTACAATTAGAAAGTAGCACTTTTTTTCTGCAATGCAGTACATTTTAAACTTTTCTATCCAACTGTTGAAAATCGAATGACTATAGCACATTTATTGCCTGATACATATTAGGTTGAGCATACTAAGGATGTTTGGGTTTGTTTCAAAGTTGTATTCTCCTCTCTTTCATTACACTGTGATCTCCAATTCTGACTCTGCCAATTTCCATTATTTAGAAAATATCACTACTGAAAAAAAAAAACTGGGGAGTTCAACTGTATCTCTCTGAAATCTTCAGTTAGTCTTGTTTCACAAAGTGTATTTGGTGTGTGCCAGAATGTCACTACAGAACTGGTTATTCCGGGCACACACCAAAGTCCAGTGGAAGATGCAGCACATCAGGAAGCTTCAACACATCAGGAAGCTACATTGTTTACATTAAAACAGCAGCTAATCATTTGCGTACTCAGAACCAGACAACTAGGTGAATTTCTAATAGTCCTTTCTCAAGCAGAAGTTAATTTGCTAAACGTAGAGAAGGAAAACCAACATAAACCACCTCTACCAATTCTGGGTTTTTAGCTGCGTCGGATGAGCATTTTTAATTCATGCTGGAAAAGAAAACTAATGCCAGAAGTTTAGGACAAGAAATGTAACAATGCACCTGAAAAACTAAACATCAAAAGTATTATGCAAAGAATTAAAAAGGGCTGATTAAATACCCTGTGACTATCTCGAAGTCTGCAAGAACACCAGCTCCAGAGCTGATAATTTTAAAGCTGGCTGACCCTTCTTACTCTGCATTATTTTCAAAGACTAAGATATCACATGTTGAAATACAGCTGGGAGCAAAAACTGCAGAAAATAACACATCTCTTTCTGGTTAATCTCCCTAACATTCAATTTAAATCTGTGGTTTTGTTTATTTATCCACAGAAAAGCAAAAGAGAACAAAACTTTTCCGTCTTTTAAGGAATCAGTTTCACTCTCGCACCCTGGGGAATGTATTCTAGAAAGAACTAAATGTTCCAACAGCAGTACTCAATTCTGTTTATATTCAGTGAGCCACTACTAGTTTTATAAACTAAAAAGGTTATGAATGTAACACAGGCAATATTAGAACTGAACAGATGTATGAACAGTATGTCCATACACATAATAGCTGCTGTTAACTCTCCTGTTTTTCAGCCCTACCTATGAACAGGGTAATTAACTAACTTCAAAACTGTAATTAGTTTTGGTTCTATTATAGTTAATATCAGTAAAGAGGGGGATTGACTGACACCTGATTACTATCTACATAATAATATATTTACTTTTCTCTTTTTAGAAACAGCTGTTGAAACTTCACAAAATTTGGCCACAATCAACCTAATTGCTGGTTTCCTTACAGCTGATTTACAGACTTCAAACCTTTCCTAAATCTTGAAAAACAAGATGAGAAAAACTTAGTAAGATATGAAAGTCTTAAAAGACAGTGGGAGTGCAGCTCAGAAATCATACAATCATAGAATCAACCAGGTTGGAAAAGACCTTTAAGATCATGAAGTCCTTTCCCTTTGGCAAAGGAATTGTTTCTCGTCTCCATCTAAACCTTCCCTGGTGCAGCTTGAGGCTGTTCCCTATTGTCCTGTCCCTCCTTCCTTGGGAGCAGAGACCAGCAGTCCCTCCTCCCGGCTCCACCCTCCTGTCAGGCAGTTGTAGAGAACGATAAGGTCCCCCTGAGCCTTCTGTTCTCCAGACTAAATCCCCCCAAGGTCCCTCAGCCATTCCCCATCCCACTTGTGCTCCAGGCCCTGCACCAGCTCCACAGCCCTTCTCTGGCCCCGCTCCAGCCCCTGAATGTCTCTCTTTTAGTGAAGGGCCCAGAACTGAACACAGAATTCAAGGTGCAGCCTCACCAGTGCCCAGGGCACAGGGACAATCACTGACCTGGCCCTGCTGCCACACTGGTGCTGACGCAGGCCAGGATGCTTGGGCACAAGCTGCTCATGCTCTGCTCCATCAGTCAGCACCCCCAGCTCCTTTCCCATGAGCAGTTTCCAGCCACTCTTCTCCAAGCCTGGAGCGTTGCAGGGGGTTGTTGTGGCCCAAGTGTAGAACCCAGCACTTTGTCTTGTTGAACCTCATCCCACTGGCCACAGCCCATGGATCCAGCCTGTCCAGATCCCTCTGCAGAGCTTCCTACCTTCCAACAGATCAACACTCCCACCCAACTTGGTGTCATCTGCAAATTTACACATCCCAGTATGGAGCAGTACGGACCAGTACGCGCCACTAGACAGCATCACAACACTATTGTTAAGAAATCTGCTAAGGTTAAAAATTTCCTGTCACAAGGAAAGATGGTGTTAGAAAATAGTATATGAAAAAGGATATCCCAGATTAGGGAGAACTGACTTCTTTTGATACTTGCTTCCATTGTGTCAAGCACCACAACTTCTAACAGTCACTCTTGAACTAAAAAATGGAATCAGTTCCTCTCTGCAAACTAGACAAACAGATTTGCTTTGGATACCTGCCATGTCAGTTAAGAAAATAAAACACACAAACAAAAAGCCCTGAAAACACACACACACACACACACACACACTCTCCATCTTCCTCCTGGCTAAACAGCCATCCTCAGCAGCATGACCCTTCATATTAAAGCAAACCAGCCCATCAAACCTATCACATTAAATATTTCAGAGGAATTACGGACTCACTTCTTTCTTGCAAGAAACCCATGCTACTCTTTCTCTAGTTCAATTACGATATGTTATACTTTATCTGCACAAAGGCCTTTATTGTGATGGCACCAGACGCTTATCTGCTATTGGAACTGGTATGTTCTTTAGTCACTGAAATATGGCCACAATGATACAAAATTGTAACAAAGAATTGGGGTTGTCTGGGAAAGTATCATGAATGCATAATGTTAGTCAGTTTCAAGGCAAAATTTAAACTGGATACTCCACTTTACCACCAGTGTTTTTCTCTGTAAAAGCACTGTGACTTTAACAACTGAAAGTAGTCTGAAACTCAGTTTCCATCCGTGACTCAGTAGCCCAAACTGAATCAAAGAAAAGAATATTACTGAGAGCCACCCCGAGGCCTGGCTTTATCTGGACACTTCAGATACAAACGCTGTCTGAAACTGAGACTAATTAGCCTACAAATGCAGAAGAAAACATAGCTAACAGATATGTAAGACTCACATTTTCCCTCTATCACCACAGCAGGAATTCTTAACAAATGATAGCATCTGAAGGATATGTCCCAAGTACGTATATATTGCCTCATCTTCACAAAACCCTCCTTTGGAACTTTGTCCAGAACCAAGTAGGTTTCAGAGCAATTAGAGATCTTGCAAAATCAGACAGAGTTTTGCAAGGACATAAATTCCAGGAGTGAACTATCTGTACTGAAAGATCCAGTATGATGCACAGATCCTTCCTGGAGCAGCTGCTTTCAAAAGCTGAAAGAGGCTATAAATAGAGCGCCATTTGATTGCCAGTTCACATGAAACTAAAACAATGAGTAAATGGGAAACAGCAGTTAGTTCTCAGATGTCTTCCTCCAATACAGTCGCCTTCAGTATTCCCCATATTTTACACTGCAGCAGAACACAAATGGTTCACTATGCAAGCATCATTCATACATACACATCTTCCTTCCAACACATTGTGAACAGTAGTTATGGACTTGCTGTGAGGGTTCTCCTTTGATTTGCTTACTGAGAAAGAGCAAACAAGAGACTTTTAACCTGCTTTAGTCTGTACTGGTATTCACGGTTGTTTTGACAATTTTGCCAAAATAAACCCCAACAAAAGCAAATAAACAAAAACCCAAGCAAACAAACAAAAAGCAATAAAGTCACATACACAATGCCTTGAGTCTCCCAGAGCTATTGACTAAGTCAAAATGAAATGCTTGACTTACATCTATTCTGTCAGACTGTTTAAACACTATAAAACCAGTGTAAATAGGAAGAAACCATACTTTCCATTCAGACTAGAGCAGCAATGAACATTACCTATCTGACCACTATGCTCTCAACCTGTGTCCAAACAACAAAGCTCCTAGGTAGAATTGCTTAAGTCTGAAAGAGAAAAGACGCATACATACACTAAACTGCACACAAAAAGGCATGACAACAGACCCGCTGTCTGGTAAATCTGCACATGAGCAGTCACACCTGACTAGCAGCAAAATTAGAGGGTCTATTAATGCCATAAATGCCATTTTGAATACAAGTGTAATGGCTCCACAAGGCAAGCACACCATGTACTAACCTCTTCAGTTAAAAGTCTGTCAATACGGCTTCAGCAACTCTTGCCACCACCAATGCAGATCTTAACATCGATTCAGTGGGAAGCCCCCGCCAGGTCCTATTTTCTCAAGGCTATAAAGCTACTGAGCATGTTTAGATGAAATGGAAAACAGTAAATATGAGACCTTAACTCAGTCAGCAAAGGGATTTTAACTAGTTATGCACACTTTATTGGAGAAAGAAAAAACATCTTATTGTCCAGAAAAAACATCTTACTCAATCTGAGAGATTGATTCCTACTGATGAAATCTTAATACTTCAACTGTCAGAGACACAATCATGTAGAAGCAAAACAAAAGTCTTACAGTCTTTCTTCAAAATTTACACACTACACTTAAGAACCCATTCAGAAGGATATCCATGTTTGATCAGTGAATGTTAGGACAATTCTCAACTAAGACTTGGCCAGCTGTCAAGACATAACAAAAGTCAAAACCAGTTAGACCATTAGTTTTCAACCTTTTTTTAATTTTAGGGCCTCATTATTTTGGTTGTGAGTTTGGTTTGTTTTGTTGTTTTCTTTTTTTCCCAAAGCACTTATGTGCACATAGGTGCTAAACATACAAACACTCTCTCCATAATAGGTGGAAGTCTACCAGCAATGACCTTGCTTTTCTCGATTACCTTTTGTGGATGACTGTTTGCTAAGGGACCACAGACAGAAAACTAATGAGTTAGACTTGGTAATGTGATATGCCACCTTAAATTCCAACACTAACCACAGTTAGAAGTGCCATGAGGTTACAAAAAGATACATTTTCTACAGTACTGTAAATAAGTTTCTCTATGTTTCGGCTCAAAATCAGGAATTTACTTTGCTCCACCAGCAGAAAAGAACATGCTTGCCACCAACAAACCATCTTCCTGCAGAGCCATCCCACTCCCCCAAATTGGAGCATTATTACGATATATGATAGATCACCAAAAACAAGTGAATAAATATTTTTAAATATAAATACTTTGAGGAAGGGTAAGACGCAGCATACATGCAACCTGCGCCATTACAAAGAACGTCAACAGCTTCGTCACGCTGGAGAAACCTCCCTGTGGCTTCGTAAACTGAAACTAACACTAATTTTAACTTGGGGGGCCTACAAAGCGAAGAAAATAACTGGCATTGAACAGAGGCAGCAGTCAGAAGCCGGAGCTGCAGCGCTTTTACGGGCCACCACTCCCCCCGCCCAGCAGTTGCGAACACAAAGCCCGGCTCAACAAGCTGGCATATAACACGCTGCTCAAGTGGCTCAGCCCAGCGCTCGGCTTCCAAAACCCGGGGAACTCCGAGATCTCCACCGATACCCCGGCGTTTCCACGTTTTTGTAAGGCAGTCGTTACAGGCTCAGGGCCGCTGAACCCTGTTCAACCCGAGAAGCAAATACGCGGCTCCCAGTCTATTTTAAGGCGCCGTCACCGCCCGGGCGCCGGCCCGACACCCAACTTCCCCGTCGCGCTCCCTCACGCAACAGTTCCTTCAGGGAGAGGCGCTGGGAAGAGGGCGGGCGGGAGCACCGCCGTGCCCGGTGGGGAGACAGCCCCACGCACGACACAGGAAACTTAGGAGCCAGCTGCTCCTACGTGAGAGGGGAGGTGAAGGCAGAACCGACCCCACAGCACCGGCACGAGGGAACCGGGCCCTGGCCCAGCCCCAGGGACGGCACCGACAAACTGGCCCCCGCCGCCATCGTGCGCGCGCCCTGCGGGGAGGGGTCAGGGAAGAAAAGCCGCTACCACCTGCTCCCGCGCATAGGGGAAAGGCGGGAGCGGCTGAGGGAAGGTGAGCCCAGCCCTCCCTCTCTCCCCTCACCTCAAGGGACGGCTTTGCGGGCCCCGCGCGCCCTTACCCAGGTAGTGCCTCCGCAGCAGGCCGGGCTCCTCGAGCCCCAGGCTCCGCTTCCGCACGTCCCACAGCACGTGGTGGCAGTGCCCTCGGGACATGGCCCCCGCGCAAGGGGCGCGGAGAAAGGACGGGGTAAGGCCAGGCGCTCCGGTGGTGCCGGGCGCTCCGAGCGATCACCATAAAAACCGACAGACCAGCCGGCAGCCCCGCGCCGAGACACCCACAGGGAACCAGCGAGCCGCCGGGAGCCGCGCCGCGCCCCGCCCCTCTGCATGGGGCACCGCCCCCCGCGGAGCCCCGCCCCCCCGTCCCGGAGGCGGGCGGCAGCTCTCCGAGACCACAGGCGTCTCGCGAGAGCCGGTGCAGCGCCTCGGGCGGGGGTGGGTGTGCGCTGCCCCTCTCCGAACGGGGCGTTGCGGAAATGGCGGGTGACGTCAACGCGCCCGGCTTCTCGGGCCGAACCCGCTCCACAGCCCCGCGGTGAAGCTACAAAGTGGCCATCTTGGGTTTGGGCGGACAGGCGCGGCTCGCGATTCCCGCCCGTCGGCCAGTTTGAACGGGAGGGTGAGGCGGCTCCCGGCAGCCACCTCTGAGCCGGGCGCCCGTGCCCTTCTCGAGGACATCCACAGTACCCTCCTCCGAGCGCGCCGGCATCGGCTCTCCTCACGAGGCGGGGGGAGGCCGCCCTAACCAATAGCGTTGCTCGAAGCCTTCCGCCCCACCGCGCCTCTTGCAGAGATCACCAATCAGCGTGCAGCGGGCGGCGCTCCTCCCCTCGGCCCGGGGGTGCCCGGTGGGCGGGGGTCCGTGGAAGGACGGCGGGTCGTGACGGGACGGAGCTGCCGGTGCTTGCCCGTGCGCTGGCTCACCGCTGCTGCCCGGCTCCCGCGCCTCCTGCGCCCTGCCGACATGGCGGCCGCCGCCTCGGGGCTCCGTGCCTCTTACCACCGCATGCTCGACCGCATCGAGCTCATGCTGCCGCCACGGTTCCGGCCGTTTTACAACCACCCGGCAGGTAACGGCCGCTCCAGTTGGGATCGCGGAGGAAGAGGCGGGGGGACCAGGGTGCGAGGCAGCGGGGTCGTATCCCTCCGTTACTCCGATTCTGGGGATACGGGGATAACTGATACGGGGAAAACTGCTGATGAGAGGGCTCGTTACTCCGCGGTTTGAACCCTGGGAGCGGCTGGGCTGTCTGAGCCGAGCCGCAACCTAGGGGATGTTGTGGTTTCCAAAGGGTCCCGAAGGCTTCAGCAGTCACTTCTTGCTAATGGAAAAATAGTGGGGAGCGCTATTAGGATTTCTGATCTTGAAGTGTACTCTGGTCCGGCAGCTGTTTGCTTCATTTTCTTTCTGCCGAATCAGGCACTCCAACCGAAGTCAATTGGTGGCCTGTATGAATCCATTCTTGTAGTTGAAAGACTCCTGTGGGAAAAGAAGGGCTTGAGTTATCCTGAAATGAGCTACCTTTACCTGACCTACATCTTATCTTTACTTGAGCAAACATGGGATTTTGTTATTAAGGAGAAACCTCTTGTAAAATGATCCTCTTCAGTGCCATTTATGTGGTGTTTGTCATGTAAACAAATTGCATAGGGTAGTTAAAAAGAGTGCTCAATAAAATCCTGAAATTCCATAGGCTGTCGTTCCCACTGTTTTGTTTCAGTGGAGTATGCATCCTTGACTCTTCACCTACCTGGAATATGCACCGTGAAAATGGACTTTAGCTTTTAGGCAGTTGTTCTGTCCTCCTCTAACAGTCCTTTCTGGAAATGAAAACTATTGCTTTAAAGAACTCACAATCAAAGAGTGAAAACTGCAGTTATCAGAATGTCTGATTTGCACTGAACTCACTAGATCAATATATATATTTAACATTAAAGTATTTTTTATGTATAAAGAGTCAATACATCCAGCACTTCCACTGTAAAGGTGCCAAGCCTCTAAGTGCCACATTCGTCTTGGGTGAAATGTGGTAGCTTCCAGTTGCTTTTATTGAAAACAAAGCATGGTGAGCACTGGGAACATCTGTATTCATTCTTCATCAGACCTGTGGTACCAATGGAAAAAGGCTTTAGAGGTTCTCCTGCAGTGCTTTTCACAGTACTGCCTGTGGGCCACTTTTGTTCATTACCTTAATAGTGAAATTAATTTTTAAAAAATCCATTTTTAGGGACTCTGTATGAATGTATACATATATATACATACATATATATCTGCTATAATCTGTACTGATGGCGTGAGAAAAGCCACAGAGGAAGCATGAACCTCTGAAGAGCTTCATCGAAGCTGAACCTCTGCCACTTCTATTTAAGCCTTGAATGTCTTGAAGGTGGTTCTGTGAAAAAGTTATGCAATAGATGTCACTCTGCCTGCAAAACAAGTAGGTTAAAAATGAAAAGCTCACACTTTATCCCCCATGATATCCAAGTTTTGAGTCTAAATTAGGAATATGAGCATCATTATCATGAAATTATAAATCACTTGTCAGAAATTAAGAACAAGTTTACTTCTCTTCTGGCACAGACATCTTCTGGAAAAATAACTGATCCGTGGTCTGAAAAGCTGTTTCTTTGGCTGGCATTGCATAGCATGAGGCTGCTGGAGGACAGTGAAAGGCCTGCAGTACAGGCTACCCTAGAGCTCCTGGCAGCCTTGGGGAAGTGTGGGTTGAGCTTGTGCTTTCCTTTGGCCTCTTTTATTCATTTTGCCTAATTAAACTAAACTGAGATAAAGGCAATAGTTAATATTCAATAGAAGTCATAAATTCTATAAACTGTTCACACACATGATATCCAGATTAGCCTCTGGTATGCCCCTGTCGTTGTATGTGCTGCTGTCAAATTCATCCTTCAAAAATTCATTCAGAGTGTCGGGATCTGGGAAGAGCTTGCCTTGGTTGCATGCTTACTAGAATGCCTCCAGAAGAGGTGATCTGCTTAAGGCATTTGACAGTCTTCCCTTAAAACAAGCTTGGCTCTGTACCTTACTTGTTTCAGTTGTTTCTTACTTTTGTAGTCAGCAGTTTTAAATTACCGGGTTATCTGTTATTAATAAAAATTAGTCAGTCATCTTGAAAACTGTACAAGCTGTTTAAGGAATGCCAATTAAATAATATATACTCAGCCCACGTTCTTTAGAACTCCAACTCTGAATGTTTAGAAGAAAATAGATGGCAGTAATTGAAGCTACATCTGTGGCACCTCTGTAAGACTGATTTATAAAGAGCTGTATTTGCAGTCTGATACTGACATTCTAAGTAGCTGGCTAAGAGAACAGCAACTGAAGTTTATGTCTTTAAAGGATGAATAGTCAGCTGTATTTATTCAACAATATTAGATGGTTTTAGTGGCTTTACAACCCCAAACATTGTTAAAAAAAAAGAAAACCAACCAACCCCCACCCCCCAAAAAAAACCACTTGTGTAGTTATACCCAAGCAAAAAGTAATGCTAGTAGTTACTAACTGCAGTTTGAAATTTGATCACTGTCGTGAGCACTGTGGGTCTGAAGAGGGCTTTATGCAAAGCTGCCAATCTATTTTTTGTTGCTTTCTGTGCTGCAACTTGTTGTTGCTTTTCTGCCCTGCCCTTTTATAGGGCTTATTTGGCGTTAGGGTGATGACACAACCGATAGTTGTAACCGTCAGTGTTATTCCCCAAATTATGAGTTGCTTCACAGGTGACAGTTAATTTTCTCCAAATCATAGTTTTAAACTTGAGGGTTCCTAAAACAGGGAATATAAATAGTTACTGAAAGGCTTTTTTAAGGCTGAAATGTTAGTGACAAATCAGCTCACATAAAAAGAAAGCAACCAAAGTCCTAGTGGTTGTCATTTATATTTAAAAACCTTACTCATAATATGTAACATATTACAGTGAAAACTTGGCTTCATCTTGCATGTTATCAGAATGCTGAGCAGCAGCCTAGCAAGACCTAAACCTTAACATGTTTTGATGAAACCGGAACCAGTGTTCTGACTGTCTCCCAGTGTGGTGGGTTGATACTTTTAAGACCTCAATCAGAAGTCCTGGATTAATGATTTCTGGCATGGTTGGCCATCTGCACATTGTAGGTGTGGCATTAAAGTACCTTTTTTTAACCAACCATTTGCCATTTTGCCACTTCTGCAAGAGATTTATTTGCAAAAGAGATGGTTTCCGAGATCTCATTCCATTGACTTATCTCCTTTCTGTAGATTTTTGCCTTCTTTCCCCATAATACTCCTTTGCCTATTGGTAGATATTGGGGTGTTGGGTTGATTGTGTAGGAAGCATTGTTTCTGCTAGAAAGACATGGTTATTCAGAGGTGCAGATTAGAGGTGAATGAGGACACTCTCCTTGTGACATTTACTACTGCTTAGGTTTGCAATTTGTACTCCTACTTATAATGCAGCTGTGCTGCATGTCTTCTGCAGCGTGAAGAGGTGGGCTGTGATTTAGGAAGAGCAGGAGGGACTGACTTGTTACAGTACCAGTAATAAGATATTTTGGGGGTTTAGTTTACAAGATTCAGTTCACAAAGATTTCGAATACTAATTGTTAGAGTAGCTGCAGAGTAGCTTTTAATCATTACAGACGCTGTCTTCACTATTTCTAGGCCTTATCCCAACTTTCTTTGTTATATATGCATTTTGCTTGCTCTAGTGTCCTTATTTTCTTAAAAATGGAAATAACAAAATCTTACCTGTTGCAGAAATGGGATGACTGATTACGCAGCTGAAGGATGATGCTAGAGCTTGTACAGTGGTAGAAACTGCTGATATACACAATTCATTATTTTAAAAAGCAAACCAAAACTTACTGTGTGTATTAAACCAGGCACATCCCACTGAATAATTTAACTACTTTTCTTTTCCCTCCCCTCAGGTCCCAAAACAGTTTTTTTCTGGGCACCTCTTATGAAATGGGTAAGTATAAAATGCCAGCTGGTGTCTGGATGTCAGTCAAATTGCAATCTGCAGCAACCCATTAAGCAAGCAATGGTTTCCCAGCAGATATCTGAACCTACAGAAAGATTTAGTACCAGGCTTTAGTTTTTAATTTGCAGGGAGCAACAAAACTAGCATTAATAACATACAGAACAACATGCAGGGGAGATAGCAGGGAGGGGGGGAAATGCTTTGTCAAAAAGCATTTTCGCTGAAAGTTTCACAAAGGCTTTCTCATGTGAAACACTGTTTCTTAAGGGAATTATGAACTGGCATAATTCAAAACTCTTTAAGTATGTATTTTGTCTGAGACTGAGGAATTTGAAAAGTACCATAGTTTGAAGGCAGGTTAAAGCATGCCAGAATGCAAGGTAATCTTGAGAAAAAGTGGGGAAAAAAAGGCAGATGCCATTTTGGCTATTGGTAGCTCTCTGCTTCCTGCTTGGTTATACCTCCTAGCTATGTTTGTGCACAGGTGAAGTAAACATCTCCTCCTAGATCACTGTACTCCTCTTATTTGTTGTTTTGGTATAGACAAATGACCTCTAAAATCATAAAGCAATTTGATCTCCCTGTTTGATGACAAGCAAGGATATAACCTGCTCTTCCTATTGCCAGCTGGTTCCCAAGTTTCCCATTTGTGAGCCTCAACTTTTTATAGGCCACGGGCAACACGTTATGCTCTAAGCTGTAGTTTGGTTTCTTTGTCATTCTAAACTGGAGCTGCAGAAACTATGGTTAACCTCCCCCTTTCTCAGAGGCTCTTCCAGGTGACATGCTCCTGAGCCTAAGCATACAGGCAACTCTTCTGAGCAGGCTGGTATCAACAACTGCTGTATCAAAAGAGCATATACACAGATGTTTCTTTCTTTTATGAACACACAGGAAATGGTGAAGTTCTTCACTGAGAAGTTAAAATAACTTTTCCCCTACATGGCAAAGATATATTTACTGCAGTTACCTAAGTTTGCTGGAAGCCTGTACTTCCATGGCTCTGCTACAACAGCATCAACCCCATAAGTGAAGCAGCACACGGACTTCTCTACCCTTGAAAACTGGTTTCTTGACTGGAGCCAAAGGAGACCTTAATGGCAGTCAGTGGATTATAAGCATTAGGACTCTCTTATTTGTGGGATTTTGTTTTCTTTTCCTGTGAACTCCTGTAGCATGAAATTGTATTTCCAGTAGAGGGCAATAACACAAGAATCAGATCAAGCATATTTGCTAGCAAAGTTGTCAAGTACATCAGCCAAGCTATTCCTCCCTTCACCTAGATGTTTTCTACTTTTACTGAAATTATATTTAAAATACAGCACTTTTACCTCCTCAATGAAGACTATATGGTATCACGTCTACATCTTTAACAGCAATATCTTAGCCTGAGCTTTAGGAAGCTTCTTTCTTAAGCAGCTGTGCTTAAATTAACCTTGTTCTTAAACTAATACAAAATTGCCACTGCCTAGAATTTTACTGCAAGCCAATAAAATTCCAATGCACCCCTTATAAGTGTGTTCTTACTCCTACCACAAGGGATTAGAAGTAGATGGTGTCTCCGAGAGTCTAATTACTCTGCTAATGTAATGCATCCTACCTCCTGCATAATGCATGTGGAATAAGCACTGAGCTATGAAGCAACTTCCCCTTGTAAAGCAGAGGGAGGTCTGTTAAAGGAGGTCCTGGTACTGGACTGGTGCTCACCAAATTTGTCTTTTCAGGGTTTGGTATGTGCTGGAATGGCTGATATGACCAGACCAGCAGAAAAGCTCAGCACAGCACAGTCTGCAGTGTTAATGGCCACAGGTAAAGCCAAAGTTACCCTATGCTTTTATGCAGCACTAAAACTTCTTCCAGAATCCTCCATCAGTACTAACCTGCTTCTATAGAAAAGGCTTAAATATAATACACTAAGTCTCAGTGTTGTTGTCAGATGAGAATTCCAGGACAGGCCTATGCTTGTTATTAAAACTGTAAGAGTTCTGTGATTATATTACAGTTTTCTACACATGTAATTTGGAATTGTCCAGAGCAAATTGTTAAGAGTTACAATTCTGAGTTTCATCCCTTAAATTACAAGTATACCACTTATTCCACTAAGTGATCTCCTTTGCTTCAGATGAAGCAATTCTAAAATCTCCAGGATATAGTGACTCTTTTAGAACAGAGTTTAAGGGATTAAACAGTGGTAGGGCGATTACAGTAATCTAACTGGAAAGAACTCCTATGTGTTAAAAGAACTTGGAAGCAGTGGTACACGGACTGCTGCACTGCTGTCTGTCATGAATTTTCATGCTGGCATGGGACTTGTAGCAGCTCAAGCTGAAAATCAAAATTGCAGCTGCCACCTTCTTCATTCTCCAGACTTTATTTTATCTGTGCATTTTACATGATATGTAGACCTTTCTTGACTGGTAGATTCTGTATTGTCTAAGCTGATACAGGAGGCTGGGTATACTACAGCAAAATGACACTACCCTGCAACTGTGCTGGAGAATTAAGGTCTAGACTGCTGTAGAGTACAGAGAATCTTTCTTTGCTATTAAGGCTATGACTGATTCTATTATCTAGTTGTTTTGGAAAAACGCAGTACATACCAGTAGCTGTCCCACCAGCACTTGATCTGCTTTTAACTGAGAAATGGCTAGGTATAAGAAAAGCAGTTGTCTAACATGAGGTTATCTGTTTGCTTAAACTGGCCCATGATTCTGTCTCCAAACTTAAGAGAATGTCTGAATATCTCACTTTAAAGACTTAACATCTTTAAACTTTCTCTTTCATTCAACAGGCCTTATTTGGTCAAGGTACTCTCTAGTTATTATTCCTAAGAACTGGAGCCTGTTTGCTGTAAACTTCTTTGTTGGCTGTGCTGGTGGTTCGCAACTCTACCGAATATGGAGGTATGTATTCAGCAGGAATTTCTACATCCTGTGACACACCACCTCATCTTAAGCAGGAGTTTATAAATTCTACCAGCTTCCATGTCAGTGCAACAGACAAGAGGAACTGAGCAATTAAACACTGCAGAACTTTTTTTGCTTTATTGTTACTTTCCCAGTTGAGTAGGAGCAAAGCTTTAAATATTTTCACCATAACTAGAGCACATTTTGAGGAATGTGCTATGTCAGCTGTAGTTTCTGGGTCTGAGGCATTCTTTAAAAGCTGTAGGTATGACTGACAGCCTAGACTTTCTCCTCCTCATAAGTTTTGCACTTCTCCTTCAGCACTTTCAGTGTTGAATCATGTCAGTTCCAGCTGGATTGAAGGGTTCTTAAGTAGAGCAGCATCTTCTAATTCTTTTTTAATTATTATTTCTTGAGGCTTCAGTACTGGACAGGAATAAGGCAAACTTAGTTGCAGCAACCAGGTAGAAACTTCTTACATGAACTAAACTATGCTGAGTTTCCACCCTCAAGTCTGTTGTAATTTTAAACCTCTTCTGCTGAACACATTGTTAGGAAGACACTGTTACTGTAACTAGTGTTCTATTCTTGGTCTGTGCTCTTTTTCTTTTTCCCCCCTATAGGTATAATCAGGAGCTAAAAGCAAAACAAGACTAGCTGCAGCAAAGAGATGCTTAACCCACAGGTTAAATCCAACAACGCACAAACCCTTCCCCATGGGACCTAGCTTCACTAATTTTAATGTTGTTTGAGAAAATGAAAGAGGAAATCGAAATGTTTAGAGAGCAAGTGTTTTCTAAGTACAAATAACAAAGTATCTCTGTACACTTAAATAAAGTGCAACCTTTTAAACTGAAGCAAAAGTCCATGTGTTATTGTCTCTTTAAAAGGAACAGATTCTGGATTGTGCCTAGAATGAGTTGCTGGGCCTGACCTTACCTGTCTCCACTGAACAGTGATGAGAGTGACATACTGCCAGGCAGTCGGAGCCTCAGCTCCAGGTCACAGTCAGACCTGGGTGGGGTTTTACCATACTTCAGTAACCAACAATAGTAGCATTTGCATTTCATTCTCTGATGCTCTTCCCTGGTTGTGTAAGGATGTTCTTTTCAGCCTCAGCTATGTATATCTTCATTTGTTTCCCAGCCACTACCATCTTTACCAAGAGAAGGGAGAACTAGTACGTGCCACTGATGTTTTAGCTTCTATCATCCTTCGCAACTAGAGGCAGAAAATGGGTGTATTTAAGTACCTGGTTCTTGGGAATGTGAAAAATAAACAGACAAAACTTTTACTTGCTTTCCACCCCATCCTTTAACACATGCAGATTTCCTGTAAAGGCGTTCACTCAGGAAACATGTACGTGTTACTTCTCCAGTAGCTTCTTCAGGATTTAGGAAAATGAAGGCATTGAAATACTGGAGTTTTGCAAAGTCTTGTTACTAAGTCTCTCCCTGCTACTTTCCCCCAATCCCGTTTGAGTTATCACTACAGCATGGCAAAGGTGCAGAGGAAACTGTTCTACAGTTGTAAGAGCTTCAGCACCTTGCTGTGGCACTGATGTTCTCTCCTTTCGCACCTTGTGTATAATGTTACGTTATCCTGTGCAAAGTATTTGTGCACTTTAAGGAAAGCATTTTTCATTCTTAAAATGAACCTGATAGACTGAAAAAAGAAAAAGCTCCCCCTTTTTTCAGAGGGTGTCCTGCCACCTCCAGTTCTTTCTCTCCTACGTGTGTTCTGCTTGCAGCCAACAATTGTACTCGCACTTCTCAGTTCTCAAATGGTGAACACTCCAGCTGTGTTGTTTGCTGAGCTGACAGAGACTGCAGTGACTGAAGAATACTGCCAGAAAGAGGTGGTGTATTTCAATCCCCCTCCCTTCACACTCCCTAACCAGGTAAGACCCATCCAGGAAACCAGTAGTGGGGAGGGGAAGTGTATTAAAGTATTTACAAGATTACAACAGAAAACATGAAAGTTCATTCAAGAAAAAAATATCCAAGATAACTGTTTCCAGATGAGTCTATAAAGGCAAAAGCACGAACAGTCGGTACACTGGCTCTTTGTGTAACTGGGTCATGCAATGCATTATCTAGCTTCCTTACACAGACTATACACCTGTTTTACAGGGGTTGGTTCTCTGGCATACCTCCAGGACAGAGGTTTACAAAGGAGAAGTACCCAGTCTATGTTTCCAATTACACTTACCACATAACAACAGCTGGTATTGCAAGGAGACAGAAAAGATTGCACAGCACACTGATGTCCAAAGGCATTGAACTTGCATTTTAGAGTGCAAAAATACCTTTAAATGAAAGGGCTTATTAATTTTATAAGTGAAGAGAAGGGAAAGGGAAGCCTCAAGAAGAGTAAAATTGCTGAGCATATGATTAATATGATTTTGGAGTCTCCCATATAAAAACGTTATCCAAATACAAGCACTGGAGGGACCCAGAAGTCTTACCCACCTTCTCAGTTTTGATGGTTTTAAAGAGAAAATATTTCCATCACCTATTGCACAAGAACAATTTGTATTTGAGGTCCTAGATAGATACATTAATAACGTAAAATTCCAAGACAAGATTTCAATACAGAGTGAAGGTGGTTTGGTTAATAAATCAAACGACCCACACTTGACCTCAATGAATCCACTCTAAGGCAATGCATCTTCTAAGCTGCATATACACATTTACTGCAGTTACAAGACAGATGGTTACCTGAACCATTTTCATGAGTTTACAAAGTTAAAAACCTAATTCCAGCTCTGCTAGTCACAAATTGAAATATCGCTAAAGCTTTGAGAGAAAACAAAATTCTACGTGTCTCCAATTCTACGTGTTTCATTTGGATAAATGAAACATCATTCAGTTAGTTACAGGGACATATTTGCCTCTCTGTAATGGCTCTTGATATCCTTTAATAAAATGCTGACCATCTCCCTCACCAAACAACTGCTGAAGTCAAAAGGGGTAATGGTGATTTGATGTACTGAGTACAGCTACCAATTTACTTAGATTGATACTTTATAATTATTTGTAATCCTCAAATTTAATTTCTGGCAATCAAAAATAAGAAAGAATATATCTACTGTTAAAAGCCAAGAATAAATAAATAAATAAACTGAAACTGTTCCACTTAGCAGTTCTGTGAAGAACAGGGAAGATGAACGATGCCATTCATATCCCTGGCTCTAGGGGGTGGCAACTGACTTAGCTGCCAGAGCCCAGGCTGGCGATCCAAAACTGCACTCTTACAGTGGGCAGAAAGTCACTTTTACCCATAAAAGACCTTCTTTCCCATCAGCTGAGAAACTTATTTCAGACTGATCCCAGTCTTGTCTGCATGATGAATAAAAGAGAAACATTACACAGACCTTCTCCAACTTCCCTATCCAAGAGCAATGACCCACCTAAGTTTTAGTCATTTGCTACTGCCGAGAGAGAGGCTGCCTACTCCTCAGCTGAGCTGAGCAAGCCTGCCACACAGCACTTCCTTTTAAAATAGAGAGTCCTAAAAACAGCTAGCACTACTACTATGACAGGACAAGGATAACACACTCACTGCTCCTCAAAGTCCAAGCTGTTCCTCTCTACTGGCAAAGAATAGCATTGGCAAATTAAGAGATGAGCAGCAGAGCAAAGTTAAACTTCTGGTCACCATAACATCAGGACATGATGACCCTGTCTGATTTTAATCTCTGCCTGCTAGCCATCAGGGAGTAGAAGTCCTCTGTCTCCTGAGACTTTACTAAGTAAGTCAACTTAGCATCAGTCCCTTTCATCAGCACAGGTTACGGTATGATCAAACAAGCTAAGATAACTTGAGACAGAAAGTTCCCAAGTGTTGTCTCACATTGCCTCAAGTTCTTTTGACTTCAGCCCAAATAAGTGATTAAACAGCTGCATTCTTCATGTTTCCATGACAAAAAAAAAATATATACATATATGTAATTCAACAGTTTTGCACTGGAGAGGGATTTGGACTGTTTTCTGCTATTCCTGGGGACACGACTTCTGTTTCTTTTTAGAAAGATGTTCAACATTTTAAGAAAATACTTCCAAGTTCATTTTGTCTTCACAAAGAGGGTGCAAGCAGCCTTGCAAAAGCCTCCTCGCTACAAGCAATATGAACATACCTGTAGATAAACAAAAGCAATGAAAGGAGAGGTTTCCTAAAATGAGTTAGCACCAGCCAGATGAGAGTGCACCACTAAGCACCACATCAGCATGTTTCTAAAAGTCAGCACCAGATGAGGACTGTGCTCAGATTCTCCAGTATATTCCAGCAGGAAAAGAAACAAACAGCAGCAGCAAACCCCAGAGCCAAGGACAGCCCTATCGTCTCATAGCAGCAAGTGTTTGATCGCTACATTAATAACATTTCTCCCTCTTGATCTAAAATGTCTGGGGAGAAAGATGGCACAGGGATGAACACAGGCAGATCAAAATCAAGTTTATCCATCATGTCAAAAGCATTCATTTCTCACTAAGTGTAAAACAAATGCTGGCAAGTAACAACTGGTAGATAAGGAAAGCAGGAGCAGCAGGATTCATCTTGATCTTAATGAGGCTTCTAACAAAGGCAGGTGTTACCAGGAAAGAGTGTCTGATCCTGACAGCAGAATAGAATCATAGAATCATAGAATAGTTAGGGTTGGAAACGACCTGAAGATCATATAGCACTGGCTTACCCAACTTTGTTGGGGAAAAAAAAATCACCAACAAAAAACCAAAACCAACACTGTACACAAAATAGTTACTACAGTTGCACTGTGATCATTAAAGGATTATCTAATGTGGTTCTGAAAGGGTCTGCCATCAGCCTGAAACAGTTTTTTATTTACTTGATGTTACAGTGGAACATTGGCTCAAGTTTACAAATATCAAGCTAAGAGTAATGCAAACTCACTGAAGGACAGGAATTCAAACCAAGTTTTCAACTGATCAATTGAAGATGATGTCTGAAAAAGACATAACTTCAGCAAAGACAAATCTGCAGACAATACAAAGCCAGGAGGAATTGCTGGCATACCAGAGGGTTGTGCTGCCATTCAGACTTGTATAGGCTAAAAAACTGGGCTAAGAGGAATTTCATGAAGTTGAGGAAGAAGTGCAAAATCCTGCACCTGCAGAGGAACAACCCCTTGCACCAGTACAAGGGGTTGATTATTAATGGGCAGCTGGGGACTGCCTGGCTAGCAGCTTTGCGATAAAGGCCTTGTTGAGATCCTGGTGTACACCAGGTTGAACATGAGACTGCAGTGTGCCCTGCTGCAAAGAAGGCAAATGATATCCTGGGCTGCATTAGGCAACGTATTGAGAGCAAATCAAGGCTGGTGATCCCTTCCTTTTATACCACACTGGCAAGGCCACACCTGGAGCACTGCATCCAGTTCTGGGTTCTCCAGTACAAGAGATATATGGACTTAACTGCAGCAAGTCCAGTCCAGGGCCACAAAGATGATAAAGGAATTGGGGCATCCTTCCTATCAGGAAAGGCTGAGAGAACTGTGACTGTTCAGCCTGAAGGAGAGAAGACTTAGAGGGGATCTTATCCGTGTGTTTAAATACTTGACAGGAGGAAATGAAGAGTACTACTCTTCTCAGTAGTGCTCACTGGCAGGGCAAAAGACAATGGACAGAAATGAAAAAAAAAAAAAGGAAATTCCACTTGAACACAAGGAAGCACATTTTTTTACAGGTTGCCCAAATCTTCTATCTGTGGAGATACTCAAAACCCAACTGGGCAAAGTGCTGAGCAACCTGCTCCAGCTGACACTGCATGAGGAGGAAGGGTATGAATTATATGATCTCCAGAGGCGCACTCCAACCTCAACCATTTTGTGATTGATCCTTTGAAATGGACTGAATTAGGAAATGAATCAGAGAGAAAGGGTTCTGGTGGACAAAATTGAGTATTATTTGCTGCTACAAAAAGAAACAATACCACATTAAGATGTACAAAACAGAAATGCTTCCTCTACTATATGCTACTCTAAGAAGATCTCAGCCAGAATGCCACTTCTAGCTTTGAGCATTAGATCAATGAGTCCGCTTCAATTGGAGCTCACTCAGAAGTCTCTATACGAACGCCCGTAGCATGGGGAACAAACAAGAGGAATTAGAGACGTGTGCACGTCTATGGGGTATGATACAATAAGCATCACAGAAACATGGTGGGATGGCTCCTATGACTGGTGTGTTGGAATGGAAGGTTACAGGCTCCTTAGGAAAGACAGGCCTGGTAGGCGGGGAGGGGGAGTTGCTATTTATGTTAGGGATAGGCAGGAGAGTATGGAACTGTGCCTGGGGACAGGTGAGCAGTCGACAGAGAGTTTGTGGGTCAGGCTTAAAGGGAGGACAGCGATGGGAGACACCATTGTGGGGATCGCTTACAAACAGACCGGCTGACCAAGAGGACTCTGTGGACGAAGCGCTCTAGAGACAGATTGGAACAGCCTTGCACTCGCAGGCCCTTGTTCTCATGGGGGACTTCAACCATCCTGGTATCTGTAGGCGGGACGGTATGACCTGGCACAAGCAATCCAGGAAGCACCTCGGTTGTGTGGAAGACTGCTTTCTCCTGCAAGTAATAGAGGAGCCAACAAGGAGAGGTGCCATGACTGACCTCGTGCTCAGCAAGAGGGAAGGGCTGGTTGGAAATGTGACGCAATCACGAGATGGTTGAATTCAAGATCCTCAGGACAGTGAGAAGAGCGTGCAGCAAGCTCACTGCCCTGGACTTCAAGAGAGCAGACTTTGGCCTCTTCAGGAACCTGCTCAGGAAGGTTCCATGGGTTATAGCCCAAGAGGGCAGGGGGGCCCAAGACTGTTGGTTGATATTCAAGGATCACCTGCTGCAAGCTCAGGAGCGATACATCCCTACTAGAAGGAAGTGCTGCAGGAGGGCCAGGAGACCTCCTTGGATGGATAAGGAGCTGCTGAGGAAAATTTGAAGGAAAAAAGAGGCTTATAAAAGGTGGAAGCAAGGACAGTCTGCCTAGGAACAATACAGGGATGTTGTCCGGGAAGCTAGGGACCGGGTTAGGAAAGCTAAGGCCCAGTTAGAATTAAACTTGGCTAGGGATGTTAAAGATAACAGGAAGGGATACTATAGGTACATTGCAAATAAAAGACAGCCTAGGGACAATGTGGGCCCCCTCCGGAAGCTATCCAGAAAACTGGCTACCCTGGATTTGGAGAAGGCTGAGGTTCTTAAACACTTCTTTGCCTCAGTCTGCACTGGCAAATGCTCCGACCACACCCCCAAGTCTTGGAAGGCAGACGCAGGGACAGTGAGAATGAAGACCTTAGGCCCACTGTAGGAGAGGATCTGGTTCAAAGCCATCTTAGGAATCGGAACGTACACAAGTCGGTGGGACCTGATGAAATCCATCCTCGGGTCCTGAAGGAGCTGGCAAATGAAGTTGCTAAGCCACTGTCCATCATATTTGAAAAATCATGGCAGTCAGGTGAAGTTCCCAAGGACTGGAAAAAGGGAAATATAACCCCCATTTTCAAGAAGGGGAAAATGGATGAGCCAGGGAACTACAGATCAGTCAACTTCACCTCTGTGTCTGGCAAAATCTTGGAGCAGATTCTCCTGGAAGGCATGCTGAGGCACATGAAAAACAACAAGGTGCTTGGTGACAGCCAGCTTGGCTTCACTCAGGGCAAATCCTGCCTGACCAGTCTGGTGGCCTTCTATGATGGAACTACGGAACTGGTGGACAGGGGTAGAGCAGTTGATGTCATCTACCTGGACTTGTGCAAAGCGTTCCACGCTGACCCAGATGACACCCTTCTCTCTAAGTTGGAGAGACATCAATTTGATAGGTGGACCACTCGGTGGATAAAGAACTGGCTGGATGGCCGCACACAAAGAGTTGTGGTCAATGGCTCAATGTCCAGCTGGAGACCAGTAACGAGTGGTGTCCCTCAGGGGTCAGTGTTGGGACCGGTCTTGTCCAACATCTTTCTGGGTGACATGGACAGTGGGATTGAGTGCGCCCTCAGCAAGTTTGCCAATGACACCAAGCTGTGTGGTTCGGTTGATACGTTGGAGGGAAGGAATGCCATCCAGAGGGACATTGACACACTTGTGAGGTGGGCTGATGCCAACCTGATGAAGTTTAACCATGCCAAGTGCAAGGTCCTACACCTAGCTGAGAGTAATCCCAGGCACAGCTACAGGTTGGGCAGAGAAGAGATTCAGAGCAGCCCTGTGGAGAAGGACTTGGCGGTGTTGGTCGATGAGAAAATGAACATGAGCTGTCAGTGTGCGCTCACAGCCCAGAAAGCCAACCGTATCGTGGGCTGCATCAAAAGAAGCGTGACCAGCAGGTCGAGGGAGGTGATCCTGCCCCTCTACTCTGCTCTTGTGAGACCTCACTTGGTGTATTGTGTGCAGTTCTGGTGTCCTCAACACAAAAAGGACATGGAACTGTTGGAACAAGTCCAGAGGAGGGCCACGAGGATGATCAGGGGACTGGAGCACCTCCCGCATGAAGACAGGCAGAGAAAGTTGGGGCTGTTCAGCCTGGAGAAGAGAAGGCTGCGTGGAGACCTCATAGCAGCCTTCCAGTATCTGAAGGGGGGCTATAGGGATGCTGGGGAGGGACTCTTCATTAGGGACTGTAGTGATAGGACAAGGGATAATGGGTTCAAACTTAAACAGGGGAAGTTTAGCTTGGATCTGAGGAAGAAATTCTTTACTGTAAGGGTGGTGAGGCAGTGGAATGGGTTACCCAGGGAAGTTGTGAATGCTCCATCACTGGTGGTGTTCAAGGCCAGGCTGGACAGAGCCTTGGGTGGCATGGTTTAGTGGGAGGTGTCCCTGCTCCTGGCAGGGGGGTTGGAACGAGATGATCTTAAGGTCCTTTCCAACCCTAACTATTCTGTGATTCTATGATTCTGTGATTTCAGGATACAAATGGGCCAGCTAAAGAAAGATCCCCTTCAGCACAAGAAGACAGAGATCCTTAGTAATCTACAAGGAATTTAATCTGGAAACAAGAAGCTGGAAAATTATATTCAAGTAGTTGACTTGCAGAGAGGAAGGAAGTAAACTACCCTCCGCATCCTCTGTGCAAATATAGGTTACACTAAAACGCACATTTGAATTAAGATTAAAGAGTGCAGCCCTAGATTTCCTCCAGAGGTCATTCAGCCTTCACTACAAGGCTTCTAAGAACAGATAAAGTATCTCTAAGGAAGTGACAGCGGAGCTATGGGAGAGAGGTGAGGGAGTACTACAGCTTCCAGATTCCTTGGAGCCCTTTTTCATATATGAAGTGACAGAGCTTTGAGGAAGAAGCACTGAAAGTTTCAGCAGTCTGAAGCAAGCACCTACAGCTACAGCTTCCTATCCCTTTAACTCACTAGCTCGTAAGTTTTCACAGGTAAACTACCATTTCACAAAATTCATTAGATCAACACTATCCCTGTATCTTAAAGGACTGAGCTTGAATAGGTGGGCTCAATATGGAAGTAAATGGTTCTGTGACTTGTGGTACACAGGTCAGGTAGGCCTAAACATTTCCTTCACTTACACTGCTAAGGCATACATTTCTGATAGCTAGGAGTCACCTTTGATTTATAAAACCAAGCAACAGTCTAGTTTATGTGAGAAGACAGCTTGTACTGAGAATGTGACCAAGGAAAGATGAATACCCTGTATAGATAAAGAACTCTGAATATAAAGAAGACTTCTTCTTTATACTCACCTCAGCTATTAGGCCCTATGAGGGAAAAGAATATAAAAAATTAAAAGACTCTCCAGGTTAACCTCGACTCTTCAGGCATCTTCCAGTTTCTCCACCAATAATCAAGATAAAAATATTTTAAAATTGTGATGCGAGTTTTCACTTTCTCTCTCGTCACACAAGATACAAAAAAAAAGAATATTGGCAATTTATAAGCAAAATCCTTACCACATTTCACATGCAACATTGGTCTCACTTCTGTATGATTAAATAGGCTATTTACACACAATACATATATATCTTTCCTTCTGTATGCACATGCATTGGTCCTAGCCTAGGCATCAAAGGCCACATGTGAGTTCTCTGGGTCAAATCTCGTTCAAGCAATTCCAGTCTGAATGTGTGTTTTCCTTTGGATAGCTTAGGATCTCATTTCAGTTCTTCCGAATATCAGCATAGATCACAGACTCTGACTTGTTAATCTTGTCGCTGTGCTGTCCGCCGGAGTGATCTAACTGCGCATAAATGACTGGGCCCTGGAAACAGAACAAAAAAGCACAGTCAGTATTTTCAGAACAGGCCATATTGCCCCTTGCTTCTGCAGGGGCTGCAGCAAGATCAAAGCTAAAGCAAGACCACAGAGCTTTTATGATCGCTAACAGCACTTTGAAGCAGGTGGAATGAACCCTCACCTCAAATGAACTCTAATCTGTCACCTTTCTCCTGTCAGGAGCATGCCAAACTGCACTGTTTCCTCCCTTGAACACTGCTACAGCTGCTTGCGTCTCACAAAAAGCAAAATCTAGGATCCTTTGTTCTGAAAAGCAGCAATTCTTAAATGCTATGGAACAGATGCATGGCTTAGATGCAGGCCAGATCTTTTTCAAGAGGAACTATATTACAGATTTACCAGTAGACAGCAGAGTATAATTCCCATACTGCCACTCATGTCCTGTAAATCCCAGCACAGCTGTACCAAGAGGGAGAGAACAAACCTGCAGCCACCTTATGCCACCAGTAGCTGCCCATGCAAGTGATGGGATCAAGACTGACACAGCAATGAGCCAGAAAACACTAAAACGTTGCAGTAATGCAGAACTCTTACCTGTCTTCCGAGCCAACCCAGGTAGTGAGCACCACCACAGACATACCGGGCAAGCACAGCCACACACCTTCATTATATTTGCTGGGGTACAGTGGAGGACATTACAGCACCATCTTTCAGGCATGCCAGCACCTTCCTAAAGCACCACGTCCTCCAAAACACAGCCCTCAGGAAAGCGAACTGCAGCTAATTGAGATGGGCTGAGGACAGGACTGCAGCCTATAAAGAGTAGGTACCCAGCAAGAGAGGTGGCTTCTTTATGGAAAGGTCTGACCTGCAGCTCCCATTCTGCATGCCGCAACTGACATGCACACAGCAGAAGGCTGTGACCACCTACCAGGTGACCTCAGCAGAGGCCATACACCCTCATCCAGGAGGCAAAGGGACTGTCCTATTTGGAAGTAGGTGAGCGGGGTGATTACAAGGAGAAATCTTTTAGTTTGGTTGCAGCTTTTTTAGTGGTTTGGTATGCTGTCAAATTAGAAGACACCTGTATGGAACTGACCCCAAAATCCTTCAACCTATCTTCCAAAGCAATTGGGGGCCAGAGATGAAAAGGGACCTTATACAGAGAAGGTTAAGTCCTTGAAGGACCATAATACACTTCTGCACAGCTATTTTCCCCCCAACACAACTGGCAAAGCACACACCTTATAAATATCTTGTTCTCTTTCAGAACTAGTTTAAATTCAAATTTTCTTTCTTCCAGGTAAAGTATTTCCCAAGTGATAAAGAGGAGGGAGATAGACAAAAGGATGAAAACTTGCAAGGAGATTTAAAACACAGAATATAAATAACAGACTGAGAAAATGTTCATAAGACACTGATGTCTTAGAAAATTCTGGGTTTCAAGTCTCATTAGAGACATTTTTTTTTTTTCCTTTTCTTTTTCTGCTACTGGCCCTCATGCTGTTCTGGTCTCCAGCATTTGCCGATGACACCAAGCTGTGTGGTTCGGTTGATACGTTGGAGGGAAGGAATGCCATCCAGAGGGACACTGACACGCTTGTGAGGTGGGCTGGTGCCAACCTGATGAAGTTTAACCATGCCAAGTGCAAGGTCCTACACCTAGCTGAGAGCAATCCCAGGCACAGCTACAGGTTGGGCAGGGAAGAGATTCAGAGCAGCCCTGTGGAGAAGGACTTGGCGGTGTTGGTCGATGAGAAAATGAACATGAGCCAGCTGCAGTGTGTGCTTGCAGCCCAGAAAGCCAACCGTATCGTGGGCTGCATCAAAAGGAGCGTGACCAGCAGGTCGAGGGAGGTGATCCTGCCCCTCTACTCTGCTCTTGTGAGACCTCACTTGGAGTATTGTGTGCAGTTCTGGTGTCCTCAACATAAAAAGGACATGGAACTGTTGGAACAAGTCCAGAGGAGGGCCATGAGGATGATCAGGGGACTGGAGCCCCTCCTGCATGAAGACAGGCAGAGAAAGTTGGGGCTGTTCAGACTGGAGAAGAGAAGGCTGCGTGGAGACCTCAGAGCAGCCTTCCAATATCTGAAGGGGGCCTATAGGGATGCTGGGGAGGGACTCTTCATGAGGAACTGTAGTAAGAAGAAAAGAGGTAATGGGTTCAAACTTAGACAGGGGAAGTTTAGATTGGATATGAGGAAGAAATTCTTTACTGTAAGGGTGGTGTGGCACTGGAATGGGTTGCCCAGGGAAGTTGTGAATGCTCCATCGCTGGCGGTGCTCAAGGCTGGATTGGACAGAGCCTTGGGTGGCATGGTTTAGTGGGAGGTGTCCCTGCCCCTGGCAGGGGGGTTGGAACTAGATGATCTTAAGGTCCTTTCCAACCCTAACTATTCTATGATTCTAGGATTCTAGGATTACATTGCTAGTTCAATTAGAGTGTGGTGTCTATATAAACTTGAAGGCAAAGTTACCCTAAGGTTTATCTGTAAGCAGTTCCAGAAGTCTCATCTGCCTGAGTCCATAATGTCATAGGTAGGATAAATTCAGCTTATAAGCACTTCCTATCATTTGCAGGGGGGAGAGCAGAACCACATAAAGCACTCACTACGAGATTTCAATTTTTGCTCAAATAATTCTGATAGGTCAATTTTCTACCACAATGGGATCACTCAGGATCAGTATGTTACCACTGCTCTAATTTTATGCCAGTTCAAATATAGTCATTCTGCTGCAAGCAGCATGTTAGCTGGTGGTGGAGAGACCTACTGGTGCGATCACCTGATCCAAACCAAGCTATCATTGTCTCAATGTGTTCACTATCAGCTTAATTAGTAGATTAGCTAACACAGAGAAAAGGAGGACCAGTGATTTATTACAATGCTACATCTATTTGACTTACTGCCAAATGATTTTCTAGCTGATTATAATCAGCACCAGGACCATATTTTTTTTCTGCATTCAATACCTCCAGTGATCTGAATCTTTGTAAAGAGTTTTTTCCGCAAGTAAAATCTAAAAAAAAAAAATAAAAATCTAAAAATTCATAACTTTCACCTCAATCCAAAAAAGCTCTTCCTGACTCTTCAGAACCAGAAAACAGACCAGCACTGCCATATAAACCCCAGCATTGCCCTAAGCCTTACTATTTTTCCATTCAGAACTGAAGGGGAAATAGTAGCAAGTGTACTGATGCCTTGCTAAGGGTTTGTCAGCAGTCATGAACTGCAAGTGACAGCAAAGGAAAAGGAATTACAAAGTTAGGCCATCATGATCTAACAGTGGTTATCTACAGTATTTTCAAATTTTTCAGATCCTGAAAGATGTTGCAGCTACCACAGATTCTGGCTCCAGGAAATTTATCTGAAATCTGAATCAAGATTCCTCGCACCTTGAACTGCTCCTTCCCAGGGTCCTGGGGTCCAGTTTAAAGCCTGGAATACAGCTCGAATATAGCCTGTTCAGGTATGTCTTAAACCAGAAAAAGCAAAGCCAGAGATGTGTACTTAAGTTAATGTAGCTTTAGTGATCCCCAGTTCTACTGACAGACTGACATGCTCTAGGATCTCTACACCATACTGCTCTGTGCATCAGAAATGCACTTCTATGTAAGTTACACTTGAAGATTACTGGTCCTTCAGCCTGACCAGAAATAAATAATCAGCTAGCTTGCCTGCTGCAATCTAGATTACTAGCTAAACAAGGACACTCATGTGGGAAACACACATAGCTCTTGTCTTTGCTGGAAATGCTTCTCTCACTCATCCAGATAACAGTCGTAGTAGAATATGAGTCACTACAGGACGATGGCATGGAGAAGAAACACCACAAACAAATTTGACAGGACAGAACAAATTTGACAAGTTTGGCAGGCTGAGAAAGAAGCCACAGTGAAAACAAATGGAGTTGATACAACCAGCTGAACATTCACAGAATCAGATACACATACTTTCAGCACTCTGAGGCAATACAGAAAACAAAGTGCATGCTTGATAAACTTGTACACAAAACACCTAGGAAGTGCAGCCTCTAGTGCACTTTCAGCTGAGAAGTGATGTGGACAAATACTTCATCACTGATTCTTTATCTGATATATAAATAACAAAATTATTAAAATTCATTTAATAAATTTAATTTAAATGTCACTCTTTAAGAGTGAACACCTCTATGACTGTTTTTAACTTGCAGAGGCAGATACACTTGTATTCACAGTTCTTCTCCACCAGTGAAGCCTGAAGCATTCAGTCATTTCCTACGCATCCTACCAAGTAAAAGGCTACAGGGAAGTCCACAGGCCTTTACTGTTTGACCACAGCACTGACTGTGTGAACCACTGGTCTAGAACTGCCAGGCAATCCAAGACACAGAAGGGTGCCTGAATCAGCAATCCTCCTGCAATAGCTCCTGGGAACTGCCAGGGATCCAAGTATCAGCATTTCACTTAACAGCCTGAATACTACAACTAAGTTCTTCATTAACAAAAAATACTAGGTTTTACTTATATGTGGTGCTAGATTTCAAATATGTTAATTTGCATGTTGGTATCACCACTTTAAAAAGAAAGGAAAAAAAAAACCAAACAACCCCAAAACAAACAAACAAACTCCAACAAAACCCAAGAAAACCGCTTGAAAAATGGCTTGAAGTTAAAAATATAAGTGTCATCAACTGAAATTTAGTTTCCTCGCTAATTTAAACAATCTGTTCAAAATCTGATTTATGCTGATTTTATTGTGGATCTCTTTAAAGAAAATATGTTTACTCACTGTTCTGTAAAGATAGGGCAAATGCTTAACACAAGCTAGAGAAACCACTTGCTGCTACAAATATTTGCCAAGAAAAGAAAATCCAGACAAAGCTCTCTTTGACAGAAAAAAGATATAAAAAACCCTAAAAAAACCCCAAACAAGCGAACAAAAAAAACTTCCAAAAAAAACAAACCCCAAAACTCTAAACCAAAATTGAACAAAGCCATCTGCCATATTTTCTTCAGGAACTTACCTGCAGGAAGAGGACTCTGACAAGGAATAAGCAGGCTGAACTGACTACAAAAGGCAAACCCCACACTTTTCAAGGGCAAAACCACACTGATTCTGAGTTATCTTTACGAAGTTTGGATTTACTCTGACATGTTCCTTACAGCATATTGCAGTCCAGAACACTGCAGACACAGAAGGGTGAGGGCACGGCAAGTTTTCACACCAAAATGTTGCACAGAAGACAAAAGCATTTTTGCTTTGAAGATGTAAGTGCAGAACAGCAAAACTCTGCCTCCATGTAGCTCTCAGGCACTGGAATGTACTGCTTCATAATGTGACAGTAATTTGATAAAACAGCTTAGTCTTTTGACCTAGGGAAGTTGACTCCAACAGCTATTGCAACATATACCCCACACATGACCCCCACTTAAATAGGTTTTCTTGGGAGGGAAAAGAAGGGGAAAGAGGAGGGATCACCTGCCTCACTCACCCATTCTAGAAGCCCTTCCCATGAGGTAAAAAAGACAAGCTTTTCCTAGACCTTATAGGCAGCCAGCTACTACTAGACCCACTCCAGTCAAAATGTGAACTATTTTTAAATCTTAAAACCTGAGTATCTTGCCTTCATGCTCAGAGAATAACTGTTCTCTCAAGTCAGTAGGAAACTTTGTGGGCCTATGTGCTAAAACTCTGGAAATACTGCACCTGCCAAGAACAAGATGCATTTCAAAACTGACTGGAAGCCCAATAGAGTAGGGTCTTTGACTCCATCCAGCTCACTGTTAGCACTGTATTTTTTTCCTGCAGTGTTAACACATTAACACTCATCTCCACTATGTATTATTTTTGCGGGCAAATTAAGAAACTAGGTATTAACTCTGATTTAGAAACCTGTCAATTCATATACTACTCTGCAGCCACTTGCTAAGATGTGGCTAATTAATAAAAAGTCCATTTTGGACTTAAACTCACTCAGGAACCATACCTCCACAGGAAAACTGCTGGGAATAGACAAATCAAGAGGCAAGAAACAGCTTAAAAATAAGGAAATCCTGTACACTATTAACAGGTAATCATATGCTGTGAGGAATTGCTGTTTGACTCACATTCTCTCTCCTGTGACTTAATTTCCCAGGGGATGTCAAGTCTGGATAAGAGCCACCTCCCTCCTTCAAAGTCAGCAAAACTTTGCTAACAGCAACCACAAGACAAAGCGTGGCTGTTTCAAGGCCACAAAAGTTGGGTGGCTCAGCAGAGGAAAGCTCTCAGCAACAAGAGTCATCTTCAGATTGAGCATTGCTAACCACTGCGCTGGTTCATTTCCTTGCAAAGGAAGTACATGCCACAGAGCATGCACCTTTCACAGTGACGAGACAGCAAGTAAACTTCCTCCCCATTACAACCCTAGAACTCTAGAGGCAGCTTTATGGGGTGACTGCACACGCAGTAGCTAATGCTGTCTCTGCATTAAACAGCTACCACACTGCCCACTTGTCTTCCTTGCAGGGAGCAGTTTACCTGGTGTGATCTGGCGGGCACGCTGTTTACCAGACCCTCTGTGTCAGAGGGCGACTTCTGCGGAGCCTGCTTAACCGGTGACATCAAGCTCTCAGATGTACTGCAGCTGACGAGGTGCCAGAGCAGAGTTTGCACGACAATGTCCAAGAGGCACACAAAAGACACAAACAAAAAAAAAAGAACAAAAACAAAAAATGAGTGATGGCCAGGTGAATGTGGCATATTATGCCAAAGTAAAAATGAACAGAATGGATTCTGAAATAAACACAGACAATGTTCCACCTCTCCCCAGGCAATTCTCTAGCCTTCCTCCCACAGTCCCACTGGTAAGCAACAAGAAGGAACAACTATTAACACAGGACAGCAGCTCCTCCAACCCCCCTGTTCCCTAGATATTCCCATTCAACTCAAACCAATATGTCTAAACCCACATGTTTTCCTCACTGAGGCTTCAGTGGTAAACAGCAATTATTTTCTAACCATAAGCTAAATAGTCCGAATCACTGAGGCAAGTGTTATACTGGTGCTACAGTTAAAACTGAACACTTGCCAGAACCACCAGCTCTCCATACTTCCTACCAAACTCCATATTAGTTTCCTTGGTTTGTTTTCGTTAGGCTACGATCCCAAAATAACTCTGCCCACTCACAACAGACTCACAACTACTTTAAGAATCACACATTATGACATTTAAGCTAGGTGCCCTGATAACAGCTACTTGGGTATCTGATCAGGCAAATCTTGGTTTTCAAACAAAAAAACTGTGGTGAGAACCAAAATCCCTAAAAGAAGGTTGCCAGTTTTCACTCTCTGTTCACTTTTCTTCACCTGCTTAAAGCAGGACTGAAAAGAAGCCTTTAACAGACAGACAAATGAATACCACAGAGCTAAGTATATGAGCAAATGCCCTTCAACTTACTGTTAATAGCTTCTGGGCAATACAGTAATGGGTCTCTAAAGGCGAGGCTTACCCCTTTGTACCCAAGCCCCTAGGAAACAAAACAAGCCACCTCCTTTAACAGCACACAGGAATGCCTTTTGGTACCACAGCCCTCTGACCACCGGGCATCTTTTTTCCTAATCTTTGTAGACAGACGGTGTACAAAGCAAGTACAAAAGCAAACAAAGACAGTGACATTTAGCAGACCACCTCCTCACAGGGCGATCATTTTTTACCCTTTGGGAAGTCTGACCATAGGAGACTTGGCTCCGGCTTACATGCAGCAGTAAAGTGAAAAAGATATATTGGCCTGGCCTTCACAGCAAGGGGGCTTCTACAGCCTCAGAGACAAAGCAGCCGTTCTCTTACCAAAATGATGTAATTATGAACTGTTTGCTTTATTCACCAAACTCCTCAGAACTATACTACCGAAAAGGCGTAACTCAGGTTTCAGCAATTAATGCCCTTAAATCCTAGAATCAGAGAATCAATCAGGTTGGAAAAGACCTTTAAGATCATCAAGTCCAACCATTCCCCACCACTAACCCGTGTCACTCAGGGCCTCGTCTACATACTTTTTGAACACTTCCAGGGACGTCGGCTCCACCACTGCCCCGGGCAGCCTGGTTCCAATGCCTGAGCACCCTCTGGGGAAGAAGTTGTTCCCAATATCCAATCTAAACTTCCCTGACACAGCTTGAGGCTGTTTCCTCTTGTCCTCTCATTGCAAGTTTTCAAGCACCTGGGCTGTCTGGGCCAGAAAAACACTTACAGGGAATTCACTTCTACTTTGACACAGGAAGGGCTCTGAATTTCCTGTGCTTTAGCCAAGTTCACTGTTGGAAGACACGGAGGGACACCATCTGGGTAAGCAGCAATTCCATCCCGCTTAGATATGAGACAATGAAAACCAAGCACTCAGTGAAATGCACCATCCCTTTGCCAACAGACTCCAGCACAAATTACAGTGAAGTTATGTTAATAGAGAGCTAGCTGGTTAGTCAGCAAAGGAAGAGGAAATGTGTACACATACGCACAGGTATTAACAGCAACCACCAACTTGATTAGTTACCATAGTGTCTAGTGGGACTGGAAGAGAAGACCCAGCCCTGCTACATTCCCAATCTGGCGTCTATATCAGGATCTCTGTAAGAAGAGAGAGGTAAGCAGGATCCGATCCCAGCACACCAATGCAGAAAGAAAAAGCAAAAAACCACCAAAGTCAGAGCATGAATGGAGACTGTGACCATGCAGGGGGTCCAGATGCCACACAGTGCCCCAGCCCACCTCAGTTCAAGGTAGAATGGTTATCTAAGAGTAAGTGAATCTCACTGCCACCACCACCACATAATGGCTTAGCATCATGTAGAAGACAGTCTGTAAGGCTGGAGGAGGTCACAGCACACTTAGTCTCTCTTTACACATCATGCAGAGCTGCCATGGTCAGTGAAAGCAGTATTTAAACCTCAGCAATTACTTTCCCAAGACAGCAGTTAAATCTACTACAAGAAATTACAGTGCATAAACTACTGCTCCCTGCTCAGCACCAGCATGTGTCCTTCTGCACGAAGACACTAGAGAGCAGGTCACTGGGAACAAGGCAAGCCGCCGGTGCATGACAGTGCAGGCTTCTTTTCAGTTCTTAGGGGAGGGACACATGCAGAAGGGGAAAACTAGGCTTTCCACACAATTTTGAGCACACACAACCGCCTTTACTATATTTAGCCTTAACATAGGGCAATAGCCAATTCACCTTCTCTAAGCTGTCCAACTCGGAAAAGGACAAGGCAAAGTTTAATTTAGAAATCTCCACAAGTTTAGTTTTGAGTTATTTTCTTTTATCCCACAGGCAACCCAAAGAACCTGCAGGAAGCAGGAGTATTTGCTGGGGAAAGAACAGAAGAAAGTTAGAAGTTTGGGATTTGTTTCTAAGACTACATGCATAATTTTCATTCTTTCTTATAGAAGCAAATTACCAGCTAATTAGAGAGGAGAAAAAAAGAAGTGCCTCCCCCACCAGCACCAAGCTCCACCACCACAGCACTGGAGTCTGCCTGTGGTAGTTCTTGTTACTTTTTATAGGCCACATCAAGGACTTGTGCATTTCACTTTGGAGTTATCCTAACACTAAAAACCTTGCATGGATGGTAAGAGTTAATGAAAAACAGGCAGTGAATGAGAATGGATGCAGAGTGGCTACTCCTTTCTTTCTTTGAATTGTGATGATGAATGGGGTTTTGGCAAGTATATTACAGGCTCAGGAGCCAGACACCGGTAACTGAAAAAAATCCAGTCTCCATCTCAACACAGAGTATTCCTCAAAAGCATTCCACATCTGGCACCTTTACTTCAGGGGTAGGGAGGGGCAGGTGAAGCAGGGGCACAGGGAAGGGAAAGGAAACAGACCAGAGCTAGGAGATCTTACATTAAATGTTCTCAGGGCATATACGTTCTCAGGGCATATACGCTTGTGGCTGGCCATCAACTCCAATATTTAGTGATTTTCAGGTGCAACTCGGGGTCAGTATGTCTTTTCAAGCACAATACAAAGGTAATCAATAGAGGCGAATGACCAGTGCTCCACATGCCCATACCCTATCTCTAGCCACGGTTGCCAAGATTTGACTTGAAACAACTCCTACCCCCCTCTAAACCTTCCTTCTGATCTTGTTGATGTTCCTCACATAATCCACAGGTGAGGAGGGAGATCTCTTACCCAGAGTATTGTTTTTTAGAGTTGTTCTTTCTGATGACAAGACACACGACAACAGAGATGAGCGGCGAGAGACCTGTAACCGTACCGATGACTATCCCTGCCATCATGGCAATGGGGAACGCAGGCAGGCTGTCTGGGGAGAGAAGGGAGAAAACATTCAACTCTTCCATATTCCCTGATTAACAGAAGTGCATACCACAAATGCTCTCGAGCTTGGATTCGTTTAGAGCAGAAGACACTAATGCAACATCCAGGAATTACAGCGTGCAGCCTAAGTGGCAGTGATAGCAGGCAGCCTGAAGAATAATGTATGAACAGAGCACACACCACGAGTGCTCTTAATGTCACTGTCCTTCAGCGGAGAGTTTATATTCAACCAAGAGTTTTACATGTCAGGGAACACAAGTGACAATGAGGACAACCCAGTCTCATTTTGTATCTGAAGGGGAAAGAAGAAAGTTACATTCAACTGGCGATTCCCAGCAAACTCAACAGGAGAAGGCAAGCACACTTGAAAGCAGATTTGAACATAGTGCATCGCTAATCAACTAAGAATGCTGAAAGCTGTGTGTTCTTTGGGTAGCATGCAGCAGACAGCCTAGTTACTACCCATAGATCACTCTTAAGAGTATTTATACAAGATTCTGGTTTCTCAAAAACATCTCTATACATTTTTATAGTCATTCTTTCCCCTCTTAAGTTAGGATCATGGTATAAATACAGAAATACAGAAATATGCTTACGGGAACACAACATTGCTTTACTCACATTTTCCCCACTACAATATTGGAGAAGGGTAGGCCAAGAAAGAGCAGCCAGAAATCAGAGCAGTCCATCAGAATGAGTATAAAAGACTAACAAGATAAGGAATATACAGACTACCATCATAGCTTTTCCCAGTAAAAAACGAAGTCCTTCCCTTCCCCCTGCATTGTATTTAATGACATCTTACATAGAAAAATCTTTCTCAGATACCTGCATCTGATCATCACAGAATCTCTGAGGTTGGAAGGGATGTCTTGAAATTGTCCAGCCCAACCCCCCTGCTCAAGCAGGGTCAGCTAGCACAGTTTGCTCAATATTCTGTCCAGTTTGGTTTTTACTATCTTCAAGGATGGGAGACTCTTTGGGCAACCTATTCAAGTGTTCAAACACAGTAAAAATGTTGAGACAGAATTTCCTGTGTACAGTTTGCACTGTCTCTTGTCACTGAAAACCTGGTTCAACCATCTTTAGATCCTACCAATATACATAAATACCTGGTGAGAGCATCCCCCTGAGTCTTTCTTCACTTCTGCAGGCTAGGCAACTCCAGCTCTCTCAGCTTCTCCTTGCATGAAAGGTGGTCTAGTCCCTTAATTATCTCAGTTGCCCTTTGCTGGACTTGTTCCAGTATGAACCACAGACCATACTTACAGAGCATTATACATTGGAGTCTGCAGACCAAGCCCATTTGACATACTTATTTAGGAGGGAGCAGCACAACACAGTACCCTGAAGCAGGGGCCATCATACTACGAAAACAGTGTTTACATTCAGTATTGCTCATTTTGAGTTCATTGACTTAAGAGCTACCTGATCTCTAGCTGTTTCACTGATCCTACCATCACCTGGCCAAATAACACATCAACAGCTTTCCTAGCTCTCCAGTGTTAACGCCAGTTCATTACAACATGGTAACTCTTAGCAAGAAATAAAAGATGAAGACATGAGTGTCACAATTTAGAGGAAGATATCCCTTCTTTCCAGAGCCTTTTGGCAGTCATCTGAAAGGTTCTAGAAAGATCCATCTGCTATGCTAAGAGCATCTTACAAATGGCAATACGTTCCAGGTACCTAAGACTGAGATTGGTTTTGAGCTGCATGCAAAAATAAATAAATCTATTTTGAGGCATATCAGAAGTAAGAGTTCCCTAGGTTCTGTGCTTTTTCACCTCCCCAAGTGCAGGGACAAGTATCTGCAAAAGCATCAAAACAGACGGGCATTTCTGTTAGCAGACCAGCTGCTGCCTTGCACACAAGAAAAAAAAAACACATGCACTTTTCCAGCGCAAGAAAGGAAGCAGCAATCCAAAACTATAGTGCAGAGTGCCTATAGTTTTGTGCTGAAAGTGCTGAAAGATCCAAAACTATAGTGCAGAGTGCCTACAGTTTTGTGCTGAAAGTGCTGAAAGAACCAAAACTATAGTGCAGAGTGCCTATAGTTTTGCGCTGAAAGAGGGATATTCAAAATTTGATAGCTTTGTCATTCTTTGACTCAGGGTACTTTTAGTTGGTTGATTTTGAGTCAAGGACAGCAGTTATGCTCTTGACAGAGGTTTTTAAGACTGCATAAGAAATGCAACTGTTTGCAAGTGAAGCCAGAGTCTGGCTTTATTGCCTCTCAGAACACAGTCCAACAGAGAATATAGAAAAGCTCACACAATTTCACAACTACACAGCTCAGCTGAAGAATGCCCCCCCATCATGTATTTCCACAGTTACACTAATTTCTCATAAGTACTTGCAGAGAAGCCAATGACTTCATAGTAACAGATGATCCCAGCTAGAAAACCAAACACCATCTCTGAAAGCTAACATTTAAGTTAATAGCTTATTCTAGGCCAAAAATTCAGCCTTTCAAAGAACACTTTTTACTAAGCACCACCGTAATTCAAAGCAACTTCCATTTTCACTGAAAATGTGTTAGTATCAGTTTTATGAAACAGGCAGGAAACTGAAGGTTTCCATTGCTGCTAAGTACAAAGATTTTCATACATCAATTCTAATTTTCCCCCTGGAAGAGTTCAAAGATGGATAGCCTCCAGATAACACAAGCTCTCCTGAACACAGTAAGCAGCAGCCTACTTGTAATGTAAGGTCTTGGAATCCCTACAAATTTCTGTCATTTAAGGTTTGAACAGTACTACTTTTCAGATTCAAATGCACTACCGAAAGAACAGTCTTGCTTCTCATCCCTACCAGTAGGGTTCTTCCGATGTAGCTGACGGAGCTGTTTGTGCAAACACTATGTAGATACTGCAGTGCACATCAGCTGAGTTAACTTGACTTGGCAATTTTAAACAGTTGAGCCAACCTGGAAGTTATTACATCTTTAATTCAAAATCTGAGGCTAACTAAGCTTCTGTGAATAATTTAAAAGTATAAAGCATGTATGTGGCTTTGAACAGTCTACAACGCCAGAGATATGATTCAGAACAATTAAATGCATTTACAGTAAAAAAAAAAAAAAAGGGGGCCAAGAGTCAGCATGTATTTATTTCAACAAAAAAAAATTTCTCCATCTCAGTTCAGGGTGAGTTACGACCCATTACAAGAGCAGTGAGAGCAGTGGTTTTGGGTAAAGAGAGAATGCAAGACAGCATTACGGCTACTGCTTGAAAACCTATTTTCAAGGTCTTCCTAAGAATTTGAAAACATTTGTTGTAACATTTTTCTAATGACAAGAAGTATTGCCAAATACATGGTTCCCTTCAGAAACAGTGAGGTTCTCTTGTCCAGATGCTCCATCTATGGGGAAGCCAGCATGCAAATCTGTTGGAAAAAAACACCTGAATTAGTGTACTGAAGTCAGTCTTCATCTGCTTAAACTGGGTTAAAATCTGAAGAGGCTTTGCCAAGACAGCCTGACTGCCAAACCAGCAGTTGTTTTACTGCTTCCTCATAGAGACTATCAGTACATTGTAAGAAAATAAACTGACCCTATTTTATACAGGCTTCAAACTTCCAAGAAACAGAAAGTTCTAAGCGATGGACCTCTGGAGGTCCATTCAACTCAAATTGCCCTGTGAACATAAGAGTTAGATATAGACCTTGCCTACCCAAGTACATGGAATGACTTCACGAGCAGAGGTACACACCTGTTATAGCATCAGTATAATTCTAATCAGAGCATACGCGTAGGTATCTTCCCATACATATTAAAATAGAATGGCTACATCAGCACTGCTATTTATGAATTCAACCTTTATTCTTCTCCTTCTTAATTATAAATTTGGAAATCTGATCACTGTAAAAACCGTTTCATTGTAGCAACAGTCACACTCTGGCTGACTTCCAGCTTAGCTAGAACAATCAAATGTTTTGCATGGATAAGGGAAATGAAGAGCCAAATTGATATACAGAATGTAAGTGTACTTGAACTGTGATCATCGTAACCAAATGCTAACCAGAAGCCTTAAATGACTGCAAAAAGCCAACCCTTGCAGACTGTAAAGGTTCCATGGATACTGTAAGAACATCCAAGTAAGAAACCGAATGCAACATGCAACACAAACACTTTTCCATGGAAGACAGTAGCATTTCACTGTCAGTATATGCTTGGGCCAGATTATTAGTTTCTTTTTCCAGTGGATGGGTTCCAAAAAGAAAAGTCTGCCACTCTCCCTCCTTGCTCTATAGATTTCAAAGGTCATCCTAACCCTTGATACAAAAAAAGAATTCATAGGACTCTAAAATGAGAAGACAGGTTTTCATCAAGGCTTCCACCAGCTAATACTTGTTAAATGCACAGGAATTAGAGGGTATAGAGGAAGAGGGTATGACATTCAGTTTTTTAACCAGCTGAGAGAACATCAGTTCTATTATTAGGACCTGGAAGAAGTAAATTAAAAAGATAGTTGTTCCCTCCAGGTACTCCCCCACCAACAAGAAAAGTGATACACATACAGAGTGGGGGGAAAGGAAGGAGAAGGAAAAAAAAAAATCATACAGGGTGAATACCTTTCTCCACAACTCTAACTCGGATTTCTCCTGGTTTGACAACAATGTCAGGTGGGTTCTTGACATCACAAATATAAGTGCCGTTGTCCCGGAACTGCATGTTTGATATACTGATAGAAGCATCTTTCTTGTTAAGATCTCCAGCCCACGTGATCCTGTCTTTAAATGGTATGTCCTTTCCAGGGTATGGCTTCCCATTAAAGTAATAGAAAAACTGTAGTCAAGGGAACGGAAAGACAAAAACAATCTAGTTAGAGATCACCAAGCTACCATGCTTCTCACACTATTGCAGCATTCTCCCAGAATCCACTGTACTGTACACAGATAGCGTTCTAGGTTTTCTTTTTCCTCCTGCCTCAACACTTTAGTCTGGCTTGCTGCCTTCTGATCACATAACCATGCTATGGCTTATATCTTACTCACACTACCACAGCAGACTGCAGGTTTCAGTTTTCTGTTGGGTTTTTTTCTGTGGTTGTATTGTTTGGGGCTTTTTTCCCCTGTTCTGGAGGATACAGACTTTCATAGACAAGGAGGTGGGGGAAAGAGAAAACAGCTGTTAACCTGGGAATAATTAAAGGATAGAACAGTCCTGGATCAAAGCCATCTATCTTATAGACACAAGAAGCCGCCTACATTCTAGTAGGAAAAGAATACCAGGTTTCCTATCTCATATTTTGCTGTGTGTTACTTGCAACTACAGCACAGCTAAGCTAACATGCAATACCTTCCTTCCCTCCACCCCCCAAAAAAAATCCAAGAGTAATTTAAAGCATACCTAGCTATTTCCAGTCCCTCGCAGAAATTAAATATAACTGGTTCCCAGGTTTTAGGTGACTACATTTCACATTGGCCCTGCACTCCCTAGACATGCCCAAAAATCCTTGAAGAATGAACCTGTTTAGTACAGCATGAGGAGAAACTGCATACTTCCTCCCTATACCTGACCAAAATTGGAATTTACAGCAGTGGAAGTACATAGGACTTCTACAGGACAACTCTGCTTTCAAAGATACGGGATGTTTGAACACTGGCCATAATGCTAAGAGAGGGATCAGGGCTGTATTTCAGGAGCACATTCATTCTTAATTTCCCATTCTGAAAGAGAGCAAGACAAACAACTCAACCAAGAATCAATCTGAACTCTCTTCAGTTCAGTCTCTAGAGCATGGTTAAAGAAATTTAATATTCCAGGTTCCTCTTTCTACAGCCTTCTTTACAGTCACTCTGCCACAGGACAGGCTATAAGCTAGTCCTCTTTCCATTCAAGCTACCTCCCATCTCTTTTCCTGCTCCCTCCCTTGATCTGAGGCTTGTCACTCCAACATCTTCTCTCTCAGACCTGCACTCTGATTATCAAGGCCTGATCATTACGAAGCACAAATGTTATCCAGATCATGTATATGTTGCAGTCAATCTGACACTTATTCATTGTCTACAGGCTACCATAAATCCAATAAACTATCTCATCTGGTAGGAAGTCTGCTAGCACACAGTCATCTGTCAACATTGTGGAAGAAATTTGAATCAGTTTGCAGCACTTCCAGCTGGATTATGAATTTAAGCACAGAGGTGCTGCATTACCACATCCCCGTGCATGGGGGGAATCATTCAACTGGAAGCCTAGAAGGCAAGAGGCAGATTCCTCAGCTCTCTAGGCGTACTCACCTGGGGAAGGAGAAATCACAAAGTAAAATATGCCCTGAAACACAAGCCTACTGACTCAAGCCACTCCATGTGTATGATTAAGTGATTTAACCTGAGACTTCTTTTGAAACCTAAAGCTGATGGGTTTAGACTGGTTTAAGCCGACTGTGAAACTCTTGCTGTCATCAGACATTTCATTCACACAGAGATGTCTCTATAACCGGGCATGTGGAAGGGGACAAGCTAGGGAAGCTTTCAGTCAGGTCAACCTCACCACGTGGCAACAAGATTGACAGTGCTGATTCTTAAGAGGCACAGGACCACCCTTTTCCGAAGACACATAGACTTAGCTCAGACATAAGCAGATCATGAGACTAGTCTTTCAAATTAATGCCCACCAAGCCATTTCAATGACATGACTTGGGTTCAGTTAGAAAAAAAATAATAAAAATCTTCCCTCTATACCTCCCCCTGGCCTTCAAAAGGAACAGGATATTAATATTAGATCATGCTGAGTCACTTCTGCACAAAGATGATTTGCTTTTCTCTCTGCTGTGCTGATAACTACAACCAGGTAGAAGGTTTAAATTGACTTCACCTCAAAAAAAAAAAAAACACAAACAAAAAAAAAAACCAAAAAAAAAAAAAAAAAACAGTTGCGTCCCAAAGTTGTATTTCTACAATAAGGGGTTTGGACAGTGATGCAGACAGAAAAGGGCAAAACATGACACACGGTGGATATTTCTATGGGGAGCAGAACACATACAAACAGATACAAGCAGGAAAAGAGTCCCTAATTCCTTAAGCTTTTGTCCAGCTACTGCTTTGGCTTCCCAAAGAGAAGAGATCCCTTTTCAAAACTAAGTATTTATTCACCAGGAGTTCAGAAGCTGATTTTTCAGAGCAATATATATTGAGCAAGATGCTCAGAGACTGTTTTGGATTATCCCTGTTCTGAGCATCGAAGGGCTCCTTGAGTTTAAATGGTCTCATTGGAGACAATCACTAACAGGCTGAGCAACCTACTGTCCCCACATCTCCCCTGCTGCCCCCAGAGTTCCTTGCTCTGCTTCCCTACATTCTTACTCAGGGCAAGAAATAAGATGGAAGCAGAAGTGTCAGAGAGTTCAGACTCAGAAGTGTACAATTATGTGAAAGAGGAAGAAGACAGCTAAAAATCTACTAAAGCCACTTCTTTGAAGGTTTACACCCAAAGGATCTCAGCACACTTGGGCTCAACATACAGGAAACGAGCAATGGCAATTATTATTACCTGAAGTTGCTTGCTAGTTTGGTCTTTTACTTGTCAAATTACTACAATAACTAAAATACAAAGATGAATTGTCTACTGAACTGAGCAATTCAATTTGGTTCTGAAACCAGGGAGACTGGTCCCATTTAAAACCCTTTTAAATACAGGCTATACAGCACACAAGCATGGCAGGGGGGTTGGAACTAGATGATCTTAAGGTCCTTTCCAACCCTAACTAGTCTATGATTCTATGATTCTATGCACAACACGCAATGTAACACTGTAATAGTGGTAACGCAAATTCTGTGGCCACTATCATTCAGTGCACAGCTCCACAACTCACTTCAAGTACAAGTGGATATAGAACTTAGGAAAAGATTCTTAGCTGCTCATCTACTCCTACCACACCAACACCCTTCTCCTCTAACTAACAAAAGTACTAGCATATTTTACAGCCACTGCATGCTCCCGTCTTTGCAGAGATCTAGCATATGGCAATACTTAAACAACTCTAGAAAAGCCCCCCTAAAATCCCAGTGATGGAAACAAGACACATGGAAGGAGGCTCTAATCCATATTGGCTTGCTCCTCAGAACCAGCTAGAAGACGTCTTCACACTTATCACAACCTCCCAACCCATGTTTCTTCCCCTACAACCATTCCTTACCGAGATACGAGTTGCTGCTCCCTCTGGTTGAAAACTCCAAGAAACAGATGCTGCACTGCTGATCACTTCCACAGATGTAAATGTGCATGGAAGCTTTGCATCTGTCCCATTCTCCACGAATATCTCTTCCGGTGTGTTGACCTCTACTGCTGATACTTTGACTGCATGGAAAAGGTAAAGAGAAGAAAGAAGGAGAACAAGCGACATCAGTGTTGTTTCAAGAATCAGGAAGCTCGTATCACATTCCCTGTAAGGTGAAAAGAGAAGAAACATCAACAACTCCCACATCAAGTGTGTGCACGCACACTGCATTATACCTGCAATAGAAGTAAGCATAGAGAAGGCCAGTTCACTTCTCTTTCCTTGTATTATCTGTTACAGGATGTTTTTCATCCACAGATGTTTCCTCTACAACAGTTTGTGGAAGTCAATTCTATGGTGCAAAGGATGAGTTTAAAAACTTTCCTACCAGCTGCTAGCAGACATAGTAATAAATAAGCCCCACTGGAGGAACTAACATCTTGGACCCAGCTATTACTCAGTTTCCTCTCTGGCTCACACCTTGTTTCCCATTTCCAGTTTTTCTCAGATGTAGGTAGAACAAAAGCTCACCCCAGAAAGCTGAGGAATAAACCTCTGTGGCTACCAGCTACACCATCTGCTTCTACTCTCTGGCATGCTTCAAGGTCTCCATGTGCACAACCTCATAAATATTCAATCAACTATAGTTCAGAAGCATGAGAGTAATTTGATTTTTTTATACCATGAGGCTTATGCATGGTCAAAAGAGCAAGCAGACCACAACCACCCCCAAATGTCAAGTAATGAAGGTTAATATTGTGTTTGTACTCGTAGTTTTCCTACAGAGTAAGTGAAATTCAGAGTGATTCAGAAAATCTGTTGAACATATTTGTTATCTGGCACCTTTTAAACTGCAAAGACACTATCCCTCCCCAGCATACCTATAGGCCCCCTTCAGATACTGGAAGGCTGCTATGAGGTCTCCACACAGCCTTCTCTTCTGAGGAAGAGCAGTGAATGTTGTCCACCTGGACTTAAGCAAAGATACATCTGTACATTCATTGTAGTTTATGTTAAGAAACAAAGGGTGATCTTGCAACATCACAAAAGAGTGTCTTTCACTGTTTGTGTCACATCCATGTGAAAGCAAAAACCTTGTAAAATCATGGTGGGTGGATACACGTGTGACATGTATCCCCAGCAACTCAAATGTAAGATTTGATTTGTATTAAACCATGCTTTTCTGCATAGAGATGGTACTAGTCATCTGCTTTGATCACATTTATTCTGTGTTTCTGGGCTACAGTGACTGAAATTCAGGGGGCTTCCTCCCTGATCAGAAGAGGAAAGCAAACCTTCTTACTTCCTTCAGGATCTTGCTGATTTATTTCTCAACTTTGAATAAAGTGGATTTAATAGCTCTGGAAGTAGGCAGACTGAAGAGAAAGATTCCAGTCAAAGACAGTTTAAAATCAAAAAGAAACATAAAATGACCAAACCCCCCCCCCCAAAAAAAAAAACCAACTAAAAAACCCACCAAACAAACAAAAAAAAAAAGGTACCACAAACCCCCTAACAAACCAAATAAGAAAAATCCAGCTACATTAGTCCTTAAATCATGGGTTTTGCTTGGGAGGAAAACCAGCTACCAGCAGGAGCTACCAGCTCAGCAGCCTTCAGGAAATAGACAGCAAGCTTCTTTCAAGTGAAGCGGCCATCCCAAAGTGTAGATTTGTATTAAACCAGGTTATTTTATTAGAGCTTAAAATTAAGGGAAGCCTATACTCCATAGAGGACTTCAGAAGACATCTTTTATGTATGCAACTTTAAGCCTCATTTCCCAGGAAAACAGAGCTCACATGAGCTGCACCACTTCCAGTCTTTCTCCCCCACCCAAGACTACGGAGTCTACTGGGCAATTCCAGCTGACCAGCTGCAGCCTGGGAACACAAACAGCAGGCAGTGGAAGCAGGCCCTGCAATACAGACCACCTGTGAGCTCTGGAAGCTGTAGTTTAGTCAATGAAATAGCCCAACAGTGAAACAGATGAAAACACGCTGGCCATCTGGGTACACCTAACAACCACTACGCGCATTTCTTTGTAGGAACTGCTGTCTTTCACAAACCATCATGGCAAGCCAGGAGAAGGCAAAGCACATGCAGAGGGGACATGGAATGAGCATGCAAGCACTGCAAGGGTGGGAGAATTAAGCATACCAGTTTAATTGTAATAACCAAAACCAGAAGAAACCACCGTTCATTCATTTTGCCATTCAGAGTCCATGCTATTCACCTCTCAAACTCACTAACTCTTCAGTCCCGGCCTCTTTAGCCCTGATCCCTCACACTCCCCTGTCATCATTGCTCTCATTTCAAATGAGTGAAAGAGGAACAGCACCCTAAAAGGAGGGGAATTTTCATCAAGAAGTCGTATCAGAGCTTCCTTTTTCTTGCACATACTCTGACTATGGGCCAAAGAATATTCTTTAGTAAAATAATTAACAAATACTTATCTGGAACAAACAAAGGCTTCTAGCAATTTAATGAACTGAACTCTGAAAAACTGAAGCGTTATGTATTTTTTCCAGCTAATGGAGTAGAAAATAAAAAAAAAACCAAACCCATTGTTTTGAGTCCAAGCCACAGAACAAGCTTCCCTTTCAAGCATAAAACAAGCAAGATGCCCTCAGCGTTTGTGTAGGAGGAAAAGAGCCTACACAGACATTGTCTGCTTGTACGTGGTACAGAGAACTCCTTGCCACGCACAGGCAGGGGGTAGCACAGATCTGCTTAAAGAAGTTACTGTTCTAACTCTCTAGCAACCCACAAGCGAATGCACAAGGAAAAAAATCCAACTTCTGCCTATAGCCTGGGAAGGCAGGAACCACATAATCTTGTACAAACGGCTCCAGCAAGTTTAATTTTTGTTACATGCTATTGTTGTCTCAACTTCATATTTTTCTTTGCTCATTCTCACCCCTCAGCCTAAAAAACATTCCTCATTTTATTTGCTCTTTCGGCATGTACCTCTTAAAAAAAAAATTCCTGTCTCTCTTGTCCTAGAGCATGAGACATAAGTAGATCAGAGCTAGTCAGCATGGATTCATCCAAGAGAAATAAAGCTTAACCAACCTGACTGACTTCTACAACGGCTGGATAGATAGAATCATGGAATCATAGAATAGTTAGGGTTGGAAAAGACCTTAAGATCATCTAGTTCCAACCCCCCTGCCATAGCCAGGGACACCTCCCACTAAACCATGCCACCCAAGGCTATGTCCAACCCAGCCTTGAACACCACCAGTGATGGAGCATTCACAACTTCCCTGGGCAACCCATTCCACTGCCTCACCACCCTTACAGTAAAGAATTTCTTCCTCATATCCAATCTAAACTTCCCCTGTTTAAGTTTGAACCCATTACCCCTTGTCTTATCACTACAGTCCCTAACAAAGAGTCCCTCCCCAGCATCCGTATAGGCCCCCTTCAGATACTGGGAGGCTGCTACGAGGTCTCCACACAGCCTGCTCTTCTGAGGAAGAGCAGTGAATGTTGTCCACCTGGACTGCAGCAAGGCTCTCGACACTGCCTCCCATGACGTCCTCATCTGCAAGCTCAGGAAGCACAGGCTGGACAAGCGGACAGTGACGTAGATAGAGAACTGGCTGAATGGCAGGTCTCAGAGGGTTGTGGTCAGTGGCACAGAGTCTAGTTGGAGACCTGTAACTAGTGGTGTCCCCCCAGGGGTCAATACCGGGTCCAGTATTGTTTAACTTTCTCATCAATGACTTGGATGAATGGACAGAGTGCCTCTCAGCGAGTCTGACAACAGTACAAAACTGTGGCTGATGCCCAGAGCGCTGTGCTGTCATTCAGAAGGATCCAGACAGGCTGGATTAACAGACAGAGAGACACCTTCCAACAAAGGAAACTGCAGAGTCCTGCACCTGGGAAGGAATAACCCCATGCACCAGTACAGGCTGAGGGCTGACCTGCTGGAAAATAGCTCCGCGGAGAAGGACCTGAGGGTCCTGGTGAACAAGGTGTCCATGAGCCAGCAATGTGCCCTTGTGGCCAAGGAAGCCAATGGCATCCTGGGCTGCATTAGGAAGAGCAGTGCCAGGAGGTCGAGGAAGGTAATCCTCCCTCTCTACTCAGCCCTGGTGAGGCCTCAATTCGAGTACTGTGTCCAGTTCTGGGCAAAAAATGAGTGATGGCCAGGTGAATGTGGCATATTATGCCAAAGTAAAAATGAACAGAATGGATTCTGAAATAAACACAGACAATGTTCCACCTCTCCCCAGGCAATTCTCTAGCCTTCCTCCCACAGTCCCACTGGTAAGCAACAAGAAGGAACAACTATTAACACAGGACAGCAGCTCCTCCAACCCCCCTGTTCCCTAGATATTCCCATTCAACTCAAACCAATATGTCTAAACCCACATGTTTTCCTCACTGAGGCTTCAGTGGTAAACAGCAATTATTTTCTAACCATAAGCTAAATAGTCCGAATCACTGAGGCAAGTGTTATACTGGTGCTACAGTTAAAACTGAACACTTGCCAGAACCACCAGCTCTCCATACTTCCTACCAAACTCCGTATTAGTTTCCTTGGTTTGTTTTCGTTAGGCTACGATCCCAAAATAACTCTGCCCACTCACAACAGACTCACAACTACTTTAAGAATCACACATTATGACATTTAAGCTAGGTGCCCTGATAACAGCTACTTGGGTATCTGATCAGGCAAATCTTGGTTTTCAAACAAAAAAACTGTGGTGAGAACCAAAATCCCTAAAAGAAGGTTGCCAGTTTTCACTCTCTGTTCACTTTTCTTCACCTGCTTAAAGCAGGACTGAAAAGAAGCCTTTAACAGACAGACAAATGAATACCACAGAGCTAAGTATATGAGCAAATGCCCTTCAACTTACTGTTAATAGCTTCTGGGCAATACAGTAATGGGTCTCTAAAGGCGAGGCTTACCCCTTTGTACCCAAGCCCCTAGGAAACAAAACAAGCCACCTCCTTTAACAGCACACAGGAATGCCTTTTGGTACCACAGCCCTCTGACCACCGGGCATCTTTTTTCCTAATCTTTGTAGACAGACAGTGTACAAAGCAAGTACAAAAGCAAACAAAGACAGTGACATTTAGCAGACCACCTCCTCACTTTTTTACCCTTTGGGAAGTCTAACCATAGAAGACTTGGCTCCGGCTTACATGCAGCAGTAAAGTGAAAAAGATATATTGGCCTGGCCTTCACAGCAAGGGGGCTTCTACAGCCTCAGAGACAAAGCAGCCGTTCTCTTACCAAAATGATGTAATTATGAACTGTTTGCTTTATTCACCAAACTCCTCAGAACTATACTACCGAAAAGGCGTAACTCAGGTTTCAGCAATTAATGCCCTTAAATCCTAGAATCAGAGAATCAATCAGGTTGGAAAAGACCTTTAAGATCATCAAGTCCAACCGTTCCCCACCACTAACCCGTGTCACTCAGGGCCTCGTCTACATACTTTTTGAACGCTTCCAGGGACGTCGGCTCCACCACTGCCCCGGGGAAGCCTGGTTCCAATGCCTGAGCAAACTCTGGGGAAGAAGTTGTTCCCAATATCCAATCTAAACTTCCCTGACACAGCTTGAGGCTGTTTCCTCTTGTCCTCTCATTGCAAGTTTTCAAGCACCTGAGCTGTCTGGGCCAGAAAAACACTTACAGGGAATTCACTTCTACTTTGACACAGGAAGGGCTCTGAATTTCCTGTGCTTTAGCCAAGTTCACTGTTGGAAGACACGGAGGGACACCATCTGGGTAAGCAGCAATTCCATCCCGCTTAGATATGAGACAATGAAAACCAAGCACTCAGTGAAATGCACCATCCCTTTGCCAACAGACTCCAGCACAAATTACAGTGAAGTTATGTTAATAGAGAGCTAGCTGGTTAGTCAGCAAAGGAAGAGGAAATGTGTACACATACGCACAGGTATTAACAGCAACCACCAACTTGATTAGTTACCATAGTGTCTAGTGGGACTGGAAGAGAAGACCCAGCCCTGCTACATTCCCAATCTGGCGTCTATATCAGGATCTCTGTAAGAAGAGAGAGGTAAGCAGGATCCGATCCCAGCACACCAATGCAGAAAGAAAAAGCAAAAAACCACCAAAGTCAGAGCATGAATGGAGACTGTGACCATGCAGGGGGTCCAGATGCCACACAGTGCCCCAGCCCACCTCAGTTCAAGGTAGAATGGTTATCTAAGAGTAAGTGAATCTCACTGCCACCACCACCACATAATGGCTTAGCATCATGTAGAAGACAGTCTGTAAGGCTGGAGGAGGTCACAGCACACTTAGTCTCTCTTTACACATCATGCAGAGCTGCCATGGTCAGTGAAAGCAGTATTTAAACCTCAGCAATTACTTTCCCAAGACAGCAGTTAAATCTACTACAAGAAATTACAGTGCATAAACTACTGCTCCCTGCTCAGCACCAGCATGTGTCCTTCTGCACGAAGACACTAGAGAGCAGGTCACTGGGAACAAGGCAAGCCGCCGGTGCATGACAGTGCAGGCTTCTTTTCAGTTCTTAGGGGAGGGACACATGCAGAAGGGGAAAACTAGGCTTTCCACACAATTTTGAGCACACACAACCGCCTTTACTATATTTAGCCTTAACATAGGGCAATAGCCAATTCACCTTCTCTAAGCTGTCCAACTCGGAAAAGGACAAGGCAAAGTTTAATTTAGAAATCTCCACAAGTTTAGTTTTGAGTTATTTTCTTTTATCCCACAGGCAACCCAAAGAACCTGCAGGAAGCAGGAGTATTTGCTGGGGAAAGAACAGAAGAAAGTTAGAAGTTTGGGATTTGTTTCTAAGACTACATGCATAATTTTCATTCTTTCTTATAGAAGCAAATTACCAGCTAATTAGAGAGGAGAAAAAAAGAAGTGCCTCCCCCACCAGCACCAAGCTCCACCATCACAGCACTGGAGTCTGCCTGTGGTAGTTCTTGTTGCTTTTTATAGGCCACATCAAGGACTTGTGCATTTCACTTTGGAGTTATCCTAACACTAAAAACCTTGCATGGATGGTAAGAGTTAATGAAAAACAGGCAGTGAATGAGAATGGATGCAGAGTGGCTACTCCTTTCTTTCTTTGAATTGTGATGATGAATGGGGTTTTGGCAAGTATATTACAGGCTCAGGAGCCAGACACCGGTAACTGAAAAAAATCCAGTCTCCATCTCAACACAGAGCATTCCTCAAAAGCATTCCACATCTGGCACCTTTACTTCAGGGGTAGGGAGGGGCAGGTGAAGCAGGGGCACAGGGAAGGGAAAGGAAACAGACCAGAGCTAGGAGATCTTACATTAAATGTTCTCAGGGCATATACGTTCTCAGGGCATATACGCTTGTGGCTGGCCATCAACTCCAATATTTAGTGATTTTCAGGTGCAACTCGGGGTCAGTATGTCTTTTCAAGCACAATACAAAGGTAATCAATAGAGGCGAATGACCAGTGCTCCACATGCCCATACCCTATCTCTAGCCACGGTTGCCAAGATTTGACTTGAAACACCTCCTACCCCCCTCTAAACCTTCCTTCTGATCTTGTTGATGTTCCTCACATAATCCACAGGTGAGGAGGGAGATCTCTTATTTGTTGACCCTTAGCTCCCTACTCCCATGCTTCCATTGAAATGGTGGCGGTTTTCACCACCTTGAATGTTTTGGCCTCCTCTGCCATAATAAAATCCACATGGATCAGTTCCAGCTTTTCTCCTTCCCTTTCCACATTTGCCAGGATTGCTTTCTTCCAGCTCTTCCACCTATTTAAATACTTAAGTTGGAGAAAGCTGAATTTTGAGTCACATCACACTTACCCACTGCTCTATTTCTTAAGCTTAATCAGCCTTAGCTCCTCTCCAGAGGAAAAAATAATTATCACAGGAGATTGTCTGTGAGAGAGGAAAACTTTGGGAAGGGAAGGTCTGAAATGTGTGCAAGATAAAGATAAACATTTGCTCTTCACCTATAGATCACCCTTGATCTCATCCAGCTGCTCATAGCCCCAGTATTCCCCTCTGAATATATCTTCTAACCTTCAATTAATTCTTCTTTTCATCAGAAAGATGATTCTATTTTTCTCACCTACCATCAAAATCGTTGGAAAAAACAGACACCCGTGCCTCTTCATCTTTTTCTTTTTCATCTTTAGTGTTGTTGGAGCAGTTTTACCCCAATTACATCAACTCTCACCAGCTAAATTGTCAGCCCCCACACTTCAATGAAAAGACTCCATCCTTATCTTGTTCTCAGACAATACTCCTACTCTTGAAATAGGATGCAACACTCTCAGTAACTTACTAATCTTACTTACCTACTAATCTTTCCCTATTGTTCCCATCATGGATCTTTATTCTTCATCAACACCCTCTCTATTCTCAGGTCTCTTTCCTCAGTATCTGTCTCAGGCAGCTCATCTGCAAAACAAGTACAGCTCCCATCACTGCACTAACTACTCAGATCCACGTCTCTGCTCAGGATCTGCCTCCTTATGTTCAGAGAACAGTCTCAGTCTGACATCTTTGTCAATGCTAGGTTGTCAGATGATGCTAAACGGGACTAAAACAGAGCTTATTTCTTCCCCCAGACCACTCCGCAACTGCATTTATCACCAAGAATCTGTCACATGTCACTCCAACTCATAATTTTTATGGCATCTTTGACTTTAAACTCTTCTGAGGTCAAGACAGACTCTTCCAAAGATTCGAGCCACCTGCTCAGCTGACATTGGTCTAAAAACTCCACTTTGTATCTTAGCCTTCATTACTATGATGCCCTTTTTGCTCTGGACAGATGGTCAGTAACAGATCAATAAGTATTACATTCCCTAGTAACCAAACTCCTCCAAGGGTGACATTAAGAAGACATTGCATATGCAAGATCACTGCTCTCTTCCATGAATTAACTTTAGAAAATGTAGTGCTCAGCATATGCATGCTCAGAGCAAGCATTATTCATTATACAGCATTGCCACCTAATCAACTTTACCGACTTAATACTGTTTTAACTTACTTACTGTGAATGAACAAGACCTCCCTAACTCTGAAGGTGTAGCTCTCCAGGAGCTTAAGCAGATCTGAAGATGCAGGGCTTCTCAATTTCTTTGTAGTAACACCAGCATATCTGCCAGGTTACACAAAGCTAGTGAAAAACCTACATGTTTTCAGATAGTTCAGCCCAGACTCAGCTCACTACCCAAAGGCACTGTGCTGTCACTGATACTATTAAGAGTGGCAATGATATGCTGCTCTGAAATCACCCTGTGGAAGAAGCCTTTACAGTTACCAAGCAGAAAAGTATAGGGAGGCTTTCAGAACTGACAGTGGACAAGCATTCATAACCACAAGAGTTTGCATCTAGTTAGTTAACCAAATTGTGGTTAACTGTTTAGCTTTTGGTGAGATTAAGAGCAGTCAAGCTGACAGTTTTTACCACAGTAACATAAAAGACTGCAGCACTGCACTGGTAAGTGAATTTAACCAGTATCTTTGAAATGGGGGTACACTTTGACCAAAAAACTCTTAGAGAAGATGGCCTGTTCCTGTTTACAGCACACTGATGGGAGTCCTCCTCACAGATGTCCTCTCTGGGATATCTCTGGTGAGATCACCTGAGACTCACCAAATCACACATGCTGGCAACTTAATCTTCACAGGACACACAGGCAATGTGAACAGCTATTTTACCAGTCAAAGTCTAGATACTTCCCCTTGTCTGCTATCATCAACTGACTATACCCAAAGCTATATCCTCAATTAAACACAATAGTACACAAAATATGGTCCACCCCCCAGAAACAAGTAACATGGTCATGAGTTGACATAAAAAGGTTACACGGGATTATAGAGATGTATCTATGCATGCCACAGTCACTTAAACGACACCAAGCATCCAAGCAGTCATCCCTGTTTCAGTATTAAGAGACTCTTCCCCCAACCTGTTATAGCATTGATCTCATCAGACTTTTCAAATCCACAGGATAGTACCTTCTCCTAAACACTGCCCCTCACACTTGGGAGCATGTGCTCAAAACCTGCAAACTTATTTTGCTTCCCTTAAGCTCTCTCAAGCCTCTCCAACACATTTGATAACAACATCTGTATAAATCCAACAATGCCTAAGCTGGCAGTACTTGGAGATCAATGCCTACTAAAGATGAAGTAGTTCTTTCCTACTTTTACCTGTATCCCCTGGTTGCTTACCCTTGTTTCATATTGGTTTAAAAACATAAACAAAAACCAAACCCAAACAAAAACCCCAACCTTTTGGGCAAGAATTGTTTTTATTCTACTTTTTTATATATAGAAACATAGCCCCGCTCTACTGGGCAAAGGCTGAAAATCCTTCCTTGCACTAAAGGTTTACACTAACACACAGCTAAATTTTTTTTATAGACCATAGTCTCTCACTGAGATCTTGGATCCAATGAAAAAGTTGTGTTAATTAAGGCTATGAACACATCAAAATAAAACTGATTCCCCTGGATCCAACTCAGCTTGATCACCAGGAGTCCTAAGAAACAAAAAATCCAAACAACTAACACTGCAATCACAGGCATCTTATTTCCATAAGCACAAACACAAACTAAGCGGAAACTTTTATCAGATCACTAAATCCTGGATGCTTACAGCTGCTACAGTTTCTATACTACACTGGGAAAAGTGTTACACACCCTTCCATTTGAAATGGCTAGTCATTAGTTCATTAATTAATACAACCAACTTGCTTTGTTTATATTAAAGATACCTGGTAATACAGTCATTTATGCAATTTATAAATGAAGTCTTACAGATGAAAGAACAGGAAATAATCAGAAAGTCTGATGGCAGAGATATGAGATGGCAAAATATTCAGAGATGGCAGAGATGGCAAAATATTCAGACAGGCTGTTACAGGTGAAAAGTTGATGACAGAATAGCAGGTCAGGAAAATGGAAAGAAATGTATTAATTCAACAGAGTCTGAGCAACTCACATTTAAAGATCTCCATAAAATTACAGAGGAAGCAGTGTATCAATATGTTCACTATGGTTTCTCCAGCAGCCCAGAAGTTTCGTCAGAGGAGGATGTGGGATTTTCTAATGAGTAGAGGTCATAAGTCACAAAAGCAATATATACTTGTGAAACACTGCTATCATTAAGAAATACTTTTACTTAATGTGGAGTGTGCTGCAAAACATCAACGTCTGCCGTTGACATTTCTCTCAGCTACAGTTTCATGACATTTAGTTCCTTCTCCCACAAAGCAGTTTCCACACACAATCAGCATGAAATGACAGCAGCAAGACCCCTACAAAGCATCGCAGAAAAACAGCACAAAGTTATAGCCCCTACTGCTATTACAGGCACTTATGTCCCCATAGGCCATTATTTCTTCACTGTAGATAAAACAGCTGGTGGAGAAAAGCTAGTTTTCATTCCTTGATAGACAGGAGTAGACATGCCCAAATCATTCCTCTGAAACTCCACAAGATCTGTTAAAGCATCCAGACACTGGATCAAATTTTCACACAAAGAATTCACTGACATCATTCAGCCTTAACATGGGAGTGAAATCCATGCCAGCCATTCCACCCAGGAGCAAACCATGCTATATTTCATAAGGACAACACGCAACTGTTAAGGAGCCATATATATCAGCATAACAAAAAAACCCAGACTGTCTGAGAGAAATCCATCATGCTGTTACCTGAAGTCTTACAAGGTGTATAGATATAAAAAGGCATATATACGTATATATTTCTACATATATGTTCTTGTATGTCATTGTGGTTGGGTTGACCTTGGCTAGCTGTCACATGCCCACCCACCTGCTCTCTCACTATTCATTCGCAAACAGGACAGGCGGAGAGAATAAGATTGAAATGCTCACGGGTAGAGATAAGGACAGGTAGATCACTTACCAGCTATTGTCCCAGGCAAAACTGACTTGATTTGGGAAAATTAATCTAATTTATTGCCAATTAAAATAGAGATGGATGGTGCAAAACAAAGACAAAAACTACACTACCTTTCCCTCAACCCTTTCTTCCCCCAGCTCAATTTCATTCCTTCATTCCCATCTCCTCTACTTCCTGCCCACTCCCTAGCAGCCAGGGGGAAATGGAGGGTTGGGGTCAGTCCATTATAGCTCCTTGGTCCTCACAGCCTTCCCTGCTCCAGCACGGGTTCTTCCCATGACCTTGCAGTCCTTCAGGAGAACCTACTCCAGCCTAGGGTCACTCATGGGCTGCAGTGGGGCTATCTGCTCCAGCACGGTCCTCTCCATGTGTTGCAGGGGAATTCCTGCTCCACTGTCATCTATCCCAAAACTTCTAGGGGTTGCAGGGAAATACCTGTCCCAGTGCCTGGAGCACCTTCTCCCCTCCTCCTCTCACCTTGGGGTTTGCAGTGTTGCTCCTCACACTTTTTCTCCTCTCACTCCTCACTGCTTGTGTGGTGCCTTGTGGTGCTTTGTCTTTCCTTAAACACCGAAGAGATGCCCTGAGCTGGGCTGAGGGGCTCAGCTGTGAGCTGTCGTGGGTTCAGTGGAGCCGCATGAAACCGGCTGCGGCAGGCATGATGTAGCCCCAGCCTCTCCTCACAGAGACTGTCCCTGCAGCCCCACCTCCACCAAAACCTTTATGTTTACCCTCCTTATGGGGCAACCCAAGCACAACTACAGGCTGGGCAGAGAGATTGAATTGAGAGCAACTCCGAGGAGAAGGACTTGGGGTGCTTGCTGACAAGAAGCTCAACATGATCCAGCAATGTGCGCTTGAGCCCAGAAATCAACTGTGTGCTGGGCTGCATCAAAAGCAGCGTGACCAGCAGCTAAAGGGAGGTGATTCTTCCCCTCTACTCTGATCTTGTGAGACCCCACCTGCAGTACTGTGTTCAGTTCTGGGGCCCCCAACACAAGAGGGATGTGGACCTGTTGGAGCAAATCCAGAGGAGGCGACAAAAATGATCAGAGGGCTGGAGCAGCTCTCCTGTGAAGACAGGCTGAGAGTTGGGCTTGTTCAGCCTGGAGAAGGCTCCAGGCCTTCCAGTACCTAAAGGGGCCTACAAGAAACCTGGACAGGGTTTTTTTACAAGGGTATGTAGTGATAGGACAAGAGGAAATGACCTTAAGCTGACAAACAGGAGACTTAGATGAGATATCAGGAAAAAATTTCTTCCCTGTGAGGGGGGTGTGACACTGGCACAGGATGCCCAGAGAAGCTGTGGCTGCCCCATCCCTGGCAGTGTTCAAGGCCAGGCTGGACAGGGCTTGGAGCAACCTGGTCTAGTGGAATGTGTCCCTGCCTGTGGCAGGGGGGTAGAACTTGAACTTTACTACTCCTTCCAACCTGAACCATTCTGTGATTCTATGATACACGACACAAAACAACATCAGCTATAGAAATGATGACTAAACAAAGTCACACCAACCAATCTTGACATTTAGGTTTCAAAGCAACTAAAATTAAATTTTGTTGCCTCCAAGGAGGACAGAAGAGTTTCACCCTCAAATGCAAATCACCAGAACAGCTTTTTGCTGCTGCTGCAACAGCTCCCAGGTTGCCAGTCTTGCCAAGTAATTCAGGCTGCTGTCAGAAAAAGAGTTCCTGTCTTCAGTAACACAGCCAGTCCTGCAGCACCCTACCAGCTCTGTGAAACAGAAAGAGAAGCTGCTGACACCTAGTTCATGAACACCTATTACCTCCTGCTGCCTTACAGCTGGGAAAATTCATCCCCCTGCAGAGACAAGCTCAGAAGAGTATCTGCTAACACAACATTCACTTTCTCTTGGCCTCTCTTTACATTCAGCTAAGCTCTGCCTGACTCAACGATGAGGAGGGGGAAAAATAGCATCTTGTCACTGCAAGTGAAAGGAAAACAGTTTCACTGAGAAGCCTTAAGGCGGCTGTGGCAAAGCTGCCAAAGCAGTCATTAACATCCATGTATATCTCAGCCCTGCTTACCTCTCTGCACCTACTTTGACAGAAATTAAAGACAAGTCTTCAGAGTCACTAAGCTTTGCTACCACCTCCTGCTCCCATGTTAGTCAGTTTTTCAAGCGGTTTTGTCCACATGATGCAGACCTGCTCATTGTTCTACCAGAGGGCAGCAGAAGAATCTATGCTGAGATTACTTCCAAAGCCCATGCTTTTACACAAAAATGAGAAACAAGCATGAGAAACAGCAAAGAACATCTTGAGCTCCCTTGCCAGCCAGTCCACAGATTTCTTGTTTGATCCCAAAGAAATCATTTCACTAATGTACCACTCTCTCAACATGGAAAGCATAAAATTGAGATGCTTGTAAAGCTGCCGAGATCCATGAACAAGGAAGCATTATAGTTGCACTACTTCACGCTTCAATTATAGCAGTCATATGTCACGTTTGGGCAGATGCTTATTTAGTCTCAAGGCTAATGACATCTAGCCAGTAACTAGCTCTAGTAACTTCTCCTTGCGGATCACAGAGTAATACATCCCTGCCTGTGCTGGAGACTGAGACAGCAATCAGCAGCTCAGGTATTTTCCAAACCAGACATCATATTTTCCATTCATCAGCCCTTAAGTGGTTTTCCTTCCACAAACAAGTAAGTTTACAAGTGTCCAAACTCAAGTAAACAGTTCTTGTTAAAAAAGTCAAACCAAAATAGTGAAAAACCCAAAGGGGTAAGTTAAGTAAACAGATCCAAAGTGCAAAGGGTAACTGGAACAGATGATGGCAGCTGTTCTACCTCTAATCTTTCACTACTTACTAAACAGAGATTACTCCTTGAGCACACCGAATGACTCCAGAAAATGGGAATTAAGATTAAATAAGGATTACACAGAACAAGAAAAGTACATCTCAGAAAAATCTCCTTGAAACACACTAAGTTTTCCCCAAAAAAAGGGTATCATTATCTTGCTCTTTGAGGATCAGATCCTTTACTGCTCCACTGGCAGTAAAGATGTTGCCTGGCATTCAGCTCTGGCACCTTGCTCACAGAAATTTTACACTTATTTGCTAATTTGCTGAGAAAACTCGTAACTAGCTATAACCTGCAATAACGCCATAAAAACCAAAAGAAAAAACCCATGCTACATATTTCAAAGCATTGTTTTGCAAGAATTTGTCAGTGGTTGTGCCAATTTAAATAGCTCCCGTGCACACTTATAACGTGATGAATCTGACCAGGAACTAATCCATGTTCAAAATAGCCCTTTTTCCATTGTCTTCTTTTAAACCAGATCAACACCCTAACTCAGTCCATGGTACACCGTATTTGTACAACAACAACAACTGAGTAAGGTTAGGAAGCACTGAGCAGAAGCTGCTTCATCTGGCTCTTTCCAAGAATATTTTCTCAGCCTGTCTTCATACGGGAGGTGCTCCAGCCCCCTGATCATCCTCATGGCCCTCTTCTGGAGCTGTTGGAGCAAGTCCAAGAGCACCTCCCATATGAAGACAGGTTGAGAAAGTTAGGGCTCTTCAGCCTGGGGAAAAGAAGCTGCATGGAGAACTCACAGCAGCCCTCCAGCATCTGAATGGAGCCTACAGGGGTGCAGGAGAGGGACTCTTCATTAGGAACTGTAGCAACAGGTCAAGGGGTAATGGGTTCAAACTTAAACAGGGGAAGTTTAAGTTAGATATAAGGAAGAAGTTCTTTACTATGAGGGTGGTGAGGCACTGGAATGGGTTGCCCAAGAATGTTATGAATGCTCCCTCACTGGCAGTATTCAAGGCCAGATTGGACAGAACCTTGGGTGACATGGTTTAGTGTGTGGTATCCCTGCCCATGGCAGGGGGGTTGGAACTAGGTGATCTTGAGGTCCTTTCCAACTCTATTTTATGATTCTATGATTCTCTTTTCCAAAGTATTTATGGCCCTCCTTATAGCACACTGTACACCACTACCCAGTTTACACACAGGTCATTTCTAGAGCCATCTCTTTGTTTAGAGCAGCACCTTCATCCACGCCTGTGCTGACTTTGTCAAGCAGCAGGGTATGCAGTACCTCCACACAGCCATCATCTCAACACCTTCCATGCCAAAACAGTCAAGCAATCCAGTAAGACTTTTACCAGAAAGCTTCAAGACATAGTAACCAGTCAGATTTTAAAAACCCAGCTGCATATATGGCTTTATAGAATTGATTACCAAGAGGGAGCTTTGTTCACCATCTTTCACTTGCACACACTACAGAAACAAGGTACTGAAAAGCAAAACAGATGGCTAGCAGCCTACTGAAGATAAACACTTCTGGTGTTGGCCATTTTGCCTATGTGGAAGTCACCTGCCCTGATTTAACCTCTACCTCATGAAGTGAAAGCACCTGGGAGAGTGCCACCAGCCACACAATGAAACCAAGAGTTCACTTAAGGAACAGAACTTCAATCTGATTTTAAACACGGAAATGTGGGGGGCTATGGCAGGTCCGTGGATTCCCTGACAGAGGGCATGAAGTTAGAACTCAGCCTTGAAGATATTAAAGCTTACCCATGAAGAAAGAGGCACTGAAGGTATCCAGATGGGAAAGCAGAAGGCATCTGGAGGAGTGAGCGAGTCAAAGGGAGTAACTAACTGCAGAACAAGAGCTTGGCAAGATAACAGACTTCAGTAATGCAGTAAAGGGTCATCCAATAATGTGCGGTTGCTAACTGATGTAACCAATGGCTAAAAGACACATGTATGCTAGAAACTGTATATAAGGAAGGGTTTCTAACAGTAAATGAGAACTTCTACTTAATCACCAAAGAAGTATGTCACATATCGTTTGTCCATCTCAACCGTGACATCTGGTGACACCAACATGATCGTGCAGGGCATAATCAAATTGGAACTGGAACTTAAACTTCAGAAAGGAAAAAAAAGAACTGCAGAGGAGTGCTGTGGAGACGGAGCCCAGCGTAGCATTGACAGCAGTGAGGTTCTGTGTGGCCGGCCTGATTTAAGACACCTGGATAGGTGAGCCACTGGGGACATGGGAGCCTCTTTAAGTAAAGAGGAATCGGTTGTATTGACCATGTGGACAATAATGTTACAAAAGTGGGGGGTGGATGTAGACAAACTACTCCTCCAAAAAATGCTATTATGGAGTAAGAGACAGGGGTATGAGGCCAATACTGTGACAGTCTTTAGTGTCTCGGTATGGAAACGCCTGGGGGAGATCCTGTTTGATCATGTAACCAGGGGGAAGAAACAGGCTCAGACGCTGCTGACAACATGGCGGTAGCTCTTTGAGACTTTAAAATCATTTAAAGAGCAGCAAGATAAGGCAGAGCTGTCGGCTTCCCCTAACGATCAAGACGCGGGCACCTATAGTGCAGAAGGATCTCAGAACAAAAGTTCTCCAAACGAAGGGGACGAAGTTTCCCCCAATGTAACTTTGCCCCCAGACCCTGCTTTGTCGTGAATCACAGTACAAAGCAAAACCCTGGGGGGAAATATTACTAAGGAAGAAGCCTCCGTTTTACGGATGTTTTCAGTCCTTCTTGAGAAGAAGGGAGCAACCTTTAAAGACACAGACTTAACCTTAATGTTGAAATGGTTGAAAACGTGTTATCCAGAGATTGATGAGGCCACCGTATTTGAGGTCTCTTTGTGGAATGGTGCAAGAGTTAAATTGTGGGACACAGCCACAAAAGCAATGATGCCGCGAAAAACTTGTTAGTCATTTGGAGAAATGTTTTAGAAATGCTAAAGTCAAAAAATGAGATAGTGGAGCCCAGTGTCCCCCCCAAGAACCTCCGCCAGTTGCTGCCACAGCTGCAAGGACGGATGAAGATGATCCTTTTGATCCGAGCCCTGTAAATCCCGAGAAAGAGCCTACTCTCAGATCACCTGAATCCTGCGGGAGGAAATGTTTTAACTGACTCCAGAACACATTTATGAGGAGCCTGTGCACGCTCATCAGACTGCTGCTGCTGCTCCTGAGATTCTGACGCCAGATAATTCTAATGCTGACCTGGATAGTCCTTTTAACCCGGGGCCTGTTGATCCGGAAAAGGAGCCTGATTTATATCCCCCAGATCCTGATGATAAATGGGTAGCTGTAAAAGGAGATGCAAGATGGGTGGGGGATGCAGATGTATTGTGTGCTTTCCCAGTGGTGTATGTGCCGGATCGAGACCCACGGTGAGAAGGTCTCTCGTATGCTTTTATCAAAAGATATCAAGCGAACAGTAACGGACCACAGACTTGGAACCCCATACATAACTCATTTTATATAGCCTCTCTGTAATACCCATGTACTACAGGTTGGCAAATATAAGTATGTCCGTGTTCCTACCGACCCTTGTAGACCTTTATAGATACTGCTGGCCACTTCTTCTGACGTAGGCTGGCCACCTGCGTCGGAATGAGTGTGCATTTTGGTCAGTATGAGAGCCCAAGCCTTGCGCAATGTGGGAGAGGCAGAGCCTCCATGGGAACACCCGCTGAGATTGAGCCTGCCACCTTGCGCTGCGATGATGCTGCTCGGAGCTGGTTTCCTGATTGTCTTCACAGGGTCCTTCCGCCACATTCTGTACATGGGGCCGTGTAGCGGGAGTAATGATTGTCTGGATTTTGTGTTTCAAATATTGTAGTTGAGTGGAGTGTGCTTGTGGGATCCAATGCGTATATGTGTGCGTGTGTTGAGGGCACACGGTGTTCTCTGTATTTTTTGTTATCGGGTTCACGTAGACATTTTTAATGGGTAGCAGATTAACATTTTGGGCAAGAAAGGGTTAATGCAGAAGTGCTGTTGCCCACAGGTATTTCTGGCTGCTGCTTGGCAGGCAGGCAGCTGTAGCTGCTGTTGAGCAGGCAGGCATTTACAGCTGCTGCCAAGCAGGGGGTTTTAGCGGTGCCAAGCAGGGTGAGAGACTTTAAAAAAAAAAAAAGTTCAGTAACCATATTCACAAGAAGCTGCCCTCGATTCAGCTCCCAGTGCTCCGCCGGTGGCACGGCAGGGATGGACACCGGAGTCGTGAAAAGAAAACAAACAAAAAAACCCAACTCTCGATCTATTGAAGTATTGGAGCAGTTGGTAGAGACACCACAAACAAAGCCTAAAGAGGCCTCCGACACACTGGGTGCAGGGGAGGCGGCCTTGGAGGAACAGATAGATCGGTTGAAACAAGAACTGCTAACTGAAACAGCGAGAGGGGTAGCGCACCCCCAACCTTTACCAGCCGCCACCCAAGCAGCATCAGGGCGGCAGAGAAAGAAGAGAAAAAAAAGGGTAATGACACAGCAAACTCCTTGACTGTTAACACCGTGCAGTCTGCTTCTGCAGCTGCTTCACATTCCTTTTGCATCAGAATGCCTCTGCTTTAAAGGAATCACTTCAACCTGTCTTACTTCTCAAGAACTGATAACCTGGGGGAGGGGGTATATTTGTGTCCTCCTACCCACAGGTCCATGGTGGCTGCCTGCAAAGTTTGTCAAGCCTTGCCATGAGCTGGACTGATGAGTGGAAGAACCCGATGCCTCAGCTATAAGAGCTGACCATGAATACCCCGAGCAGAATGAGAGAGAGGAAGAGAAAAACGAATGATTACAAAACATCACTTGGGGCAACTGAAAAGTAACAGCTTGAATATGTGTGCTTGTAAAGTAGCTATTATTAGAGGCTGTGATTTTGCGTTTAAAACCACCTGTACTTACTAGCCAGTTGCTAATAAGAAACTACACCTTGTATTGTATGGATTTGTCACTTGTAAAACATGTTAGAGCATGCAAATTTGCAGCAGCTGCTAGAAAATGCTAAGGCAAAAGTTAGAAAGATTCTAAGACAATGATAGTGTTAGAAAGCACATAATGGAACAAAATAAGAGGGTGAGAGAACTCCACTGGTAAGAAATTTCTTTGGCTGGTCCCTTACTGCAACTAGCATCTTCAACATGCTGCTGCACCATATAGTATACATACTGGTAATGTAAATCTGTATGTACTTTGCCATAGTAGTGATTTGTTACTGGATAAAGCACGTGAAACTCTGCATTGACAATGAGGTGCAAGGACTGAGGTTGGCCAAATGCCTCCTACCACAGTCAAGGGCAAGACTGGGTTGGCATCTGTGTTTGCCACCAAGAAGAACCTTTAGCTCAGCTGTTGGCTGCAACTCAGCAGGCGTTGAGTGGTGGAGACACATGCCACGCCAGACCTTGATGTGAGAGATGGCCTCCCCTGTTATCAGAGAGCCATCCAGTGGAAGAGCCAACAGTGTTTACAGATGGCTCAGGGAAAACCGGAAAAGCTGTTATTGTGTGAAAAGAAAACTTTCACTGGCAGCACTGAATGGAATATCAAGAAGGATCACCCCAAGTAGTAGAGCTTAGAGCAACAGCGATGGTATTTCAACATTTTCCTGTCCGGTTAACGTTGTTACTGACTCTACTTACGTAGTCGGGTTGGTGCAACGATTAGACAAAGTAGTTTTGGGACAAGTGTCCAATGAAAAGTTATTTGGGATCCTGAAATTAGTATGGCTAACAATACAAAAACAGAGACATCAGTATTATATTATGCATATTAAGAGTCATACCACCCTTCCAGGCTTTATAGTGGAAGGTAATGCAATGGCAGCTTCACTGGTATTTGCAGTTGCCTTTGGACCTGTTACCAATATAAAACAACAAGCGCAAGCATCTCATCAATTTTTCCACCAAGGCTCTCATGCTCTAAAGTGACAGTTTAACATTTCCAACAGTGAAGCACGAGCCATCGTTGCTGCCTGCCCTGACTGTCAAGGCCAGCATGTTCCTGCCTATTTTGGCACTAATCCTTGGGGTTTACAAGCATTACAGATTTGGCAAACAGATGTTACATATGTTGCTGAATTTGGCAGACACAAGTATGTGCATGCTTCCGTAGATATATTTTCTTCTGCTAGTGTGGCCACTGCTCATACTGGTGAATCTGCCCGGGATGTTATCCGCCATTGACAGCGTGCTTTTGCAACCTTGGGGGTTCCACAGCGGATAAAAACAGACAATGGCCAGGCTTATGTGTCGGTGAAGGTTGCGTCTTTTTTGCAAGCTTGGGGAGTTTCTCATGTTGCTAGTATCCCCCATTCTCCAACAGGTCAAAGCATTGTAGAACGAACTTGTAATACGCTCAAATGTTTTCTTTAAAAACAAAAAGGTGAATGCAAGCATTTTCTCCACACAAACAGTTAGCAAAAGCGCAATTTGTACTAAATTTTTTAAATTTGTCTAGTTTTGATTCGCTTTCCGCAATACAGTGCTTGTGACATCTGACGGATGATTCCTTGCCCAAACCACTGGTTCTATATAAAGACCTACATGATAACGAGTGGAAAAGATCAGAGCCATTGCCGACACGTGGTCAAGGATACGGCTGTGTACAGCTAGCGACAGGACCATACTGGCTACCAGTGAAATGTATAAAGCCCCAGAACTCAATAACAGAAAGAAATGACAATGACAGAAATCTTTGTAATATCTGTTCTATTATGTGTGACCATGGGTAATGGACAAGTATACTGGGCACATTTGTTAAATCCCCCATTATTTCGACCTGTTACATGGTGTGTAGGATTCACTGGTATGCCACGTGTTATAAAGGTTCAAGTCTCTTCAAATCAGACTAATCTTACTGAAATAATGTTGCCTGGAGTAGTGGCTGGCTATGTTAATCACACAGGTCAAGCAGTGATAGAGCGGACATAGCAAATCGTAAAAATCATGCTAGTAAAACAAAAAGTGGGAATGATAGGAGAAACCCCAAATATACAAATCAACAAAGCATTGTTTGTCTTAAATGTTTGAACATTATCCAACTCTGATTTACACACGGGCATGAATGTCCCCCCCAATGATTAGACATTTTTCTGCACTAACCCATGCAGGCCCAGATCCAATACCAGGGAAAGAACCTGTTATGGTAATGGTAAAGTCTTTGGAAAATCATAACTGGGAAGGTCCTTTTAGGTTAATAACTTGTGGAAGAGGGTATGCTTGCGTTTCTACAGATGGAGGCCCCTGCTGGATTCCTGCTCAGTGTGTGCATTCTGTTTCGGACTCCGACTCCAACAAGCGGAAATCTGCATCTACCCTCACTGACGCCGTGGAACAGCTCTAACATCTGGGTGACATTAGCCAGGACACTGAATCAAACGACCTTTTGTGCTTCAATACGTACAGCAGACCAGCCTTTCCACACGTCTAGTTGGCCTGCCGGTACAAGGGGTAACAAACAATGCAACTATTTCTGACTGGGTTCAAGCGTTGCCCAACATAACGAGAGATCCAGGAGAGATAGATATTGTAGGCACGGTGAATGCCTCTCAATGTTGGTGTTTTGGCTGGAAAGGAATGCGATGTACCACAGCCATGACCTGATCAGGCCAAGGTGGGTCAGAGCCTCTGTGGTCGGACCTGAAGTGTTATCACAATTTTACTGATGTCTGACCAAACAGTCCTCTGTTTTGTAATATGACAGCAAATAATAGTTCATGGTGTTCAGTTGTTAATGAAACTACTATCGATAGCTTACCAAAAGCATTACCTATATTCTTTTTGTGTGGTGACAAAGCGTATCCCGGTATTCCATGGAAACCAAGAGGGGGTCTGTGTACGCTGGGGCGGCTATCACGGCTTACACCCAACATTCACACACAGCTACACAGAGGTTGCCAAAAATGAGCAACACTTGACTCCCAACTGTAATGATAATGTTGATCTCTGGAAGAGAGGGGAAATTATTGTAACTAGCTTCTTTACGCCTGCAGTTCCTGCTGCTAGAGCATAAGCGCAATTAAATAAGCTTGCTTGCTGGTTAGGAAAACAAACAACTGGAATGGCAAAAATCTTAAGTGCTTTAGCAATAGGTATTAACTCTGCAAGACATACTACTCTTCAAGATAGAACAACCATTGATTTTTTATTGTTAGCACATGGAGATGGTTGCCAAGAATTTGATGGAATGTGTTGTATGAATTTATCAGATCACTCTCAATCCATTCATGCTAGTGTTCAGAAATTGATGGACCAAACTCAGAAATTGCAGGAAGATGATGGATTTTTTGGACTGGGAAAATGGTTGAGCTCCTGGGGACTGGAAGGCTGGGTTGTATCTGATAAAAGATGGGCTTATGATGTTGTTTGTTCTTCTCTGTATTATGCTTGTGGTACCTTGCTTGTTACCCTGTCTGCAAAGGCCCCTGCAGTGGATGATAAACACGGCCTTTTTTGTCGAAAAACAAAAAGGGGGAATTGTGGGGGGCTACGGCAGGTCCGTGGATTCCCTGACAGAGGGCATGAAGTTAGAACTCAGCCTTGAAGATATTAAAGCTTATCCATGAAGAAAGAGGCATCGAAGGTATCCAGATGGGAAAGCAGAAGGCATCTGGAGGAGTGAGCGAGTCAAAGGGAGAAACTAACTGCAGAACAGGAGCTTGGCAAGGTAATAGACTTTAGTAATGCAGCAAAGGGTCATCCAATAATGTGCGGTTGCTAACTGATGTAACCAATGGCTAAAAGACACATGTATGCTAGAAACTGTATATAAGTAAAGGTTTGTAACAGTAAATGAGAACTTCTACTTAATCATCAAAGAAGCATGTCACATGTCGTTTGTCCGTCTCAACCGCGACACAGAAAGCAGGGTGTAACCAATGTTTTAGGGCAAGCTGCCTTAACGCCCCTTAACATCATGTGTGTAGAGCAAATGTACTGCAAAGACTCTTTTCATGCAGGGCTGGAGGAGAGTTCATGAGAACAACCAGCCAGTCTGCTTTCCTTACACACTTTCAGCCAAAACCTAGCAGCTGTACCAACTGGAAAGTGTCAACTCTACAGTTAAATAAAAATGCAGGAGCTGAAAGGCACAGTAACAAAATGGAACAATATACAAGGGTTGTGGGCTAACCCCGGTGGGCAGCTCAGCCTCATCCAGCCACTTGCTCACTCCCCCATCGGGGTGGGGGAGAGAATGGGAAGAGTAAAAGTGAGAAAACTCATGGGTTGAGATAAAGACATTTTAATAGGTAAAGCAAAAGCTTTCATTTACCACTTCCCATCAGCAGGTAGGAGTTCAGTCATCTCCAGGAAAGCAGGGCTCCATGAGATGTAACAGTGACTTGGAAAGACAAATTTCGTAACTCCGAACAGCCCCCCTTGTTCCTCTCCCCTTTCCCAGCTTTATATATGCTTAGCATGACACCATATGGTCTGGAATATCCCTTAGGTCACTTGGGTCAGCTGTCCTGGCCATGTCCCCTCCTAACTCCTCGTGCTCCCCCAGCCTACTCACTGGTGGAGTGGGGTGACAAGCAAAAAAGGCCAATGTAAAAGGACAAGTAACAGAATGGTCCTGCCACTTTAAAGGTATAAGAGATGGGGAGGGAGGAGGGGGAGAATCAACAGAAGTAGGTGAAATCACCTAACTGAAGGGTTGTCTTTCAACAAGCTCAGACAGCAAACAATACTGATGTTAACCCTGCCTCAAGATGCATACCCACAGCATTTGTGCCATGGGCACAGCTTACCACTAAACCCTAGTCTGAGTAAACACTTGCTTTTCTAAGTAACTGCTGGTTGGAGGTAACAGTAAATCACTTAAGTTAAGAGTTCTCCAAGCCTCTTCACCAGCAGCAAAACTAGTTTAGAACTTCTTGTCCTCTTATAGAAGATGTGCTAATCACTACATGTGGGGTTACACTAACCCAGATCAATAAAATAATGAAGATAAACAAACCACACACACACAAAAAAAGGGCACAAACCACAAGGATGCAAATGTTTTCATACCAGACCTTCCAGCTTTCTGATGTATTCCTAGGATATCCAGAGTTAGCATTCAATAGTTTAGGGGAAAAGAAAAAAATAAACCACACAAGACTGTTTCATGTGTTAACTTACCAGTTAATTACATGTAGGCGGTTGTCGTGGTTTAAGCCCAGCCAGTAACTCAAAACCAGGCAGCGTCCGCTCACGCGCTGCCTTTTTCCCTCCCCCATCCCGGGCTCCCAGAGGGATGGGGAGAAGAATCGAAAGAATGCAACTCCCAGGACTGAGAAAAGAACAGTCCACTAACTAAGGTATAACACAAACCACTACTGCTACCACCAATAATAATAATGATAAGGGAAATAACATGGGAAGAGAATACAACTGCTCACCACCTGCCAACCAATACCCAGCCCAACCTGAGCAGATATCTAACTCTTCTGGGTAACTCTCCCCAGTTTCTATACTGGCATGATGTGCTGTGGTATGGAATACCCCTTTGGTTAGTCCAGGTCAGGTGTCCTGTCTCTGCTTCCTCCCTGCTTTCTGTCCTCACTGGCAGAGCATGAGACTCAGAAAGTCCTTGGTTAGAGTAAACACTACTTAGCAACAACTAAAAACATCAGTGTTATCAGCGTCGTTCCCAGACTGAAAGTCAAAACCACAGCACTGCACCAGCTATTAAGAAAAATGACTGGTATTGCTGAACCCAGGATAGAGGTAGAAAGAGCTGTGTATGCCATACTTGATCAAACCATATCACATCATATCACACGCACAGAACTACCACTATGGGTGCTAATAATAAGCTTTAGATAGACGACTTTATGATGACCTATACAGCACTTCTCTAGTAAAATACGAATTATTTAGAAACTATTCAGATTAAGATCTTTCAAGTCAAAGAGTACAAGACATCTGCCCTGTAAAACTAGGTTTCATTTCTTCGGTTTTCCATCAAGACTGAAGGTACCCTGTATGGCACACAGGACTTTCACTGTCTACTACTATCAGTCAGGATAAGTCAAGTCCACAGACTGGATCTGCTGCTTAACACAATCAGTTGTAATTCAGGTAACAAGCAAAAAAAGCTGTGCATGTCATTACTTACATAGAGGTAGAGGACTGTTGGGTGGCTGGGAGTCAAGAACTACCTAGCCATTTTACAAGACGGCACTTGTAAGGCCACACTTTATCATCAAAATATTAAGCTACTGTCTCTTCAGCATATTCAAGAACTTGCTGCTGCTGCAAGTGAGGTGACCTAAGCAACACTCTCACCTGCAACCCAGCCAGCACAGGGAAATGTTTATCTACTTTTTCGCCTTTTCCCTTTGCAGAACCTGTTTAGCGCTGCAGGCAAGAAGTCTTCCTACTTGCAGCATCAGTGGGCTCAGCTTAAAAGAACTAACTGCTTCGGATGGGGTGAATACAGCAATTCTGACTAAAGCTGGCACAAGCCTGAAGTGAGCATTGCAACTCTGACTTACACTGTTATTTTCAGGGAACACTTCAAGCAGCAACTGAAATGTGCAGGTGAGCTCAAAGCAGTAATAGGCACTTGAGCTATTTAACATGTCAGTAGTCCTACACTTGTTACAGACCTATGTGCACATGTATGTGACTGTGGAGTAGTAGGAGAAAGAAAAAAAAAATCAAGGAGAAATATCAGTAATATTATTTCTGGTAATGTCTAGACATTCTTCAAGACTTTCAGAACCAATCAGGCACCACCCTCATGTTAAAATCTTGACGTTATCACTTTTAGTGATATTTAGAGGGTTTACAAATTCAAGATTGCAAAATAATCCATTTTCTTGACACTCTTGACTAGTAGTTCAAAGCTCACCCACACAGATAATACCTAACTACTTATCCCACAGAAGTCCACAGTATCACAAACAGTATATTTGACAATGATCCTTCATTCTTACAAGTAAATGAAACACTCAGGTTTTCAGATGACTGAGTGTAACAAGGAGGATGAACTTCTAACACACACATGAAGGTGCACATGAGAAAATAAGCTTAAAACTCAGTATCTGTACTTAGTCCTGAAGCAACATGCTTGGCTTGGCAGACTGTGATGTTAAACAAGGGCTGTACAACACGGTCCCCTCACTAGGAACAGGCTGCCCATTGAGCATACAAAGAGGCAGTGGAGGGGCCACAAACCGTGGCAGCTAAGCTATGCAGCACATTCTCCAGCCACACATCACATCCAAGCCATGGAGCAGCAACAGCCCTCTCAAAATGCCACTTCTGCCCTGGCCCTTTTGCTGGGCAGTTTTTGATTTCCAAACACTCCCTAGAAGAAAATCCAGCATGAGGAAAGGGAATGGGAAGTGTCCTTGGAAATACAGCAGGAACTAGAATGACACATGAAAGCTGAAAGGCAGGGCATTTATTACACAGGGCTCCTTATAACCCCAAATTCTAGAGGTCATCTTTGCCCTACCGACCACCAACCTACTTCGTATATGCAAGAGATGAAGAGCCTGCACTCTGGTCATTTTTCCTGTGCAAAGATCTAAACCTTGTGCCAACTCCACACATGGACAACAACAAAAAAAGCCTTTTCAAAGCAGACAGGAGGATTAAGAATGTGTAGTATAAGCACAGAGAGAAGCCAAGACAGTGAATAACCTTTGATTTGGAGTTAGACAAAAAAAACATCAGCAGTTGCAGGGATGGGAACAGAAACACAGTTCAGCACAGATACGATAGTGATTTTAACATCCATTCATGCCTTTAAATTGCAATCTCACTTCTTAGATAGTCCCCACCCTAGGGAGGGTCTCTCTTCCAAAAGAGTATATCGTAGCTTTGAATGGTTTTAAGATACTGCATTTGGTTACATACCTCAGACTTTGTAGAATGATCTAGTACTCCCAGCTACTCATACCATTACTGTAGTTGTATCTTTTGTTGTGGTCAGGGGAAATATGCTTCCTTCTTCTTTTACCTCCCTATTTATTGTCAAAGAAGTTATTTTTACTGTAAACTATGTATCATATCTACATCTACCTACTTAATTCTAAATACCAAGGCTGTGTCTGAAGATCTATAACAAGCCTTAGCAATATCTACTTGTATTTATCACAAAACACAGTAGTCTTGAACAAATCCAAAGAAGGCTATTTGGAAAGAAGTTGCTTAAAGTTTCTTACCACTCAGCACAGTTTCTTATTAAACCTCTTTCCAGACAGACTTACAGTTTTATACAGTCTTCCAGGCATAGAAACTGAGAAGGCATCAGGCTTCTTTATCAATTTTAACTGAAATACTCTGCAAACTTTTACGCACCAACCAAGTACTGTCAACCAAAAATACCTTTAGATGCTGCACCATCACTGTCCTAGTATCTACATTATTGTCCTAGTATTGTGCCTAGTATCTACACTTGGTACACTGAGCTGCTTTGGGAAATGTGCCTGAGCTTTCCATTCCATAATGACAGGTTAAACACTCTTTTTGCCCTGCAAGAGTATAAGCCACAGCAAAGTTAAACATTGCCCTTTCCATTTCTACCGCTCCATAACCTCGTACTTATTCTCCATCTATGAGAGTCATAAGCGCTACATTCTGGATGATGTAATTACTCCTCCACCCAAACACTTCAATACTAACCAAATCAAAGGTGCTTTCTAAGTCACATACCACAACTCCAGCATCCCCATTTCCCGGCCACCTCCTCGCCGCGATATGCCTCTCCTCAACAAAGAGGACTCGCGTTCTCTGACTTAATAATCATCCAAGAAGAAAACTGGCAAGCACGGCGGCAATGCCCGCCACGGGGCTGACACGCATCACGCCCGTAGCATCATCAGGCCCGACTGCGCCGGCTCCCTGGGATGGCCCCGATACGGCCGGTAATGCGGCGAAGACTATCGGGAATTGTATTTCGAGGAGCGCACCTGCTAGGCCCAGGGCAAGGGTCACCTCCCAGGAACGGCGTCTCCTTGGTCCCCCCCCTCCCGCCCGCCTCACCCCTGAGGGTCCGGCGGCTCCTCCGCATGTCGGGCCGGCCCGTCGCTCCCGAACGCCGATTGTCCGGTCGACCCCCGGCGAGCCCGATCCAGCCCGAAGAGCCCAACCCGCTGCCGCCGCGCCGCGGGTCAGGTCGGGTCGGAACTGACAGCTCCCCCCGCCGCATCACGATCCGCCCAGCCTGGGAGAGCAGCCCGAGGGGCAAGCGGCGGCCAGCCGGCCCGCACTCATTCACTCGTCCACTCACCAGCGGTGAGCACGGCGGCGGTCAGCAGCCACAACGAGCAAGGGAGCCGCGCGAGAGCGGCGACCACCCAGCGCCCCTCCGGCCCCTCCGTCCCTCCGACCGCTGCCATCTTTCTACCGTCACCTCCCCCCACCCCCATTGTCCGCCCCCCGGCGGCGGGCCCGCTCCCCGCAGCCCCCTTCCCTCGTCGGGATAGGGCCCCGTTGCTGTCACTCGCACACACCTCCTGCGTCCCGCTCATCCCCGCCCCGGCCCTGCCCTCTCCCCCTCCGAGCACTGGTCAGGACAGAGATCCGTCAAGCCCAGCTGTCCTATCCGAGCAAGGAACGTATCTGCCCGCCCCCGAGCGGGGCACGTAGATCTCTTTCCCCCACCCCGCGGTGGATGGTGTTGGAATGTCGCTGTGGGCCTAGGGTTTCCGGGAGATGCGGGCACAGGAGCGTGGTGGCGGCATGCCAAGATGTTTTGGCGGAGGGGGAGACATGGACACGGTCTCTCCGAGACAAACTTTCGGCCTCTGCTGGCATCAGGGCGAGCCCGGGCTGCCGCACGTACGGCTGTGGCCTGCCAGCACTCCCTCTGCCTGGTTTCACCCCGCCTGCGCCGCGGCCGCTGGACTGAGTTCTTGCTGCCCTACCGTCACAAGGCAAAAGCTTTGGAGCTGCCCAGGAGTTAACTGCCTGTGGGAGCCTTATCTGAGTTTCTTCCACAGGCACAATAACTGTCCATTACATCTTCGACGCTAACAAGTACTGCAAATTACTGGCAGTCATACACATGGAGTTGTGCATTTGTTAATCCAGGCGTACATGAGAGCTGTGGGTTGATTGCTGTCACAGACTATGAGGGCTGCAGCAGGATTCTGTTTCACAACACAGAGCAGTGCCTAGGAGAGTCTCAATGCACGTCTCTTCTGGGGCATTACAAGGCCCAGTTTGCCAAAGCAAAATGACAACAGGAGTAGACCGCAGTGCTCATTTAGCGCCCCAGCCTCTGCACAGGCACTGGCAAGCGAATTTCCGCAGATGCATGTTACTGTACCAAATAACAAGTGTGCATCCTGAGTGCTTGGCCCAAACAGCCAGGAAGCAGGAGAGCACCGCCAGCACACCTGAGGGTGGACTCCCCCGCCTCCACTGTGATCCTTCTTATTCTTCTCTTTTAACGGAGGGAGCCTGTTTTGGTGTGTGTTGCCTTCAAGTACAGGCTCCTTCAGGAGCTCACCTGCTACACTGATTGTGTAACTGTGTTTACCTTTTGCCTGAAAATACCTGCTTGGAATTTCCCCTAGCTTCCTGAATGGGCTTCCTTCTGTCACAGACCCCACAAGACTGCGTTTTCACCCTTCCTTCTTTATCTCCTTGCTTCACTTTGTCTCTTTTGGGAACCTCTTTGCATACATTTCTTTTGCCAAACTATGAATTTTAAAGAAGTTTCATCAGCTTAGTCATAAGGGGGCCTATAGGGATGCTGGGGAGGGACTCTTCATTAGGGACTGTAGTGAGAGGACAAGGGGTAATGGGTTCAAACTTAAACAGGAGAAGTTTAGACTGGATATGAGGAAGAAATTCTTTACTGTAAGGGTGGTGAGGCAGTGGAATGGGTTGCCCAGGGAAGTTGTGAATGCTCCATCACTGGTGGTGTTCAAGGCTGGGTTGGACATAGCCTTGGGTGGCATGGTTTAGTGGGAGGTGTCCCTGGCTATGGCAGGCGGGTTGGAACTAGATGATCTTAAGGTCCTTTCCAACCCTAACTATTCTATGACTCTATGATATCACAAGGCGATTGCTCACTGTACCCGTGAGGCTCCAGAGGCCTGCAGTGTACTCAGCTCACTCCTGCCCACAGCTCCATGGATGCCAGCCAGCCCTCTCCCAAATGTATGTGCCACTGCTTTCTCTGTCATTCTCTGGCTACTAATCCTATCTGCAGATGAAAGGAGCCACAGGAAAGCCCCACTTACTGTATGTCATGTTGAGGAGGGCCATGATGAAGCAGGCCCCTACAAAAACACAGGCAAATATGTTTTTTTCCTCAGCTGTGATGCAAGACACCAGGTTATGGTTCTCATGGGGTTTCAAATGTAATGGCATATGCATTCATTATTTATGCCCTAGGAGGAAGCTCTGGAGCGTGTTCCTCAGCTAACCATTGCATATGTTTTCTAGAAACTGAAGAATGGGGTTGATTGAAGAATACGGTTGTAAATGAGTAACCTCTAGGATGTTAGGCTTTGTTAGCAGCTATAGAGAAAAGGAAATTACTAAGACAAGCTTTGCCAGAACCGCCTGATGGTTACTGATATGACAATGATCCTAAAACAAAGTGATGAAGAAATAATCACCAGGGGTCCAAAAGCCCACTACCACATTTTTGTGTGCATACAGGAGGCATTCTCTAAAAGTATGATGTAATGTATGTAATTTAATGAATATGCATGTTTAATGACAATATAATCACAGCTTGGTTGATGCTTGGGAGAGGCACCCTTGGAGGAGCTATCCCCCACATCTCCCAGCGCTGCAATAAAGAATACCTGCTTGTCAACTTAAACCTTTGTTGGCAAGTTCCTGGAATTTTCTCCAAATCAAAACCCAGGTGTCCTGGGTTCAGCAGTAGCAGTCATTTTTCTCCTTCTTGGTAGCTGGTGCAGCACTGTGTTTTTTTACTTTCGGCCTGGGAACAGTGCTGATAACACCAGTTAGCAGTGTTTTTGGTTTCTGCTTAGAATGTTTTGTCTGATCAAGGACTTTCTGAGCCTCATGCTCTGCAGGGAGAAGGGGAAGCCAGGAGGAAGCAGAGACAGGACACCTGACCCAAACTAGCCAAAGAGGTATTCCATACCACAGCATGTCATGCCCAGGATGAAAAAATGGAGGGCAGAGACCAGGAAGGGTGGGGGTTCGCTACTGGGTCTGGCTTGGTATCAGGTCGTGAGCAGTTGTATTCTCTTTCTTTGTATTTCCCTTGTCATTATTATTATTGGTGGTAGCAGCAGTGGTTTGTGTTATACATTAGGTACTGGACTGTTCTTATCTCAGCCTGTGGGAGCTACATTCTTTCGATTCTTCTCCCCATCCCTCCAGGAGCTGGGGGGATGAAAAAGGGTGGAGTGAGTGAGCAAACTGCCTGAGAGGCTTAAACCGTGACACCAGGCTACCAGAAATCCAGGACAGCAATTGAGAACAAAGGTCAACACAAGCAACTCTTTGTATCACAGGGAGTTATCACCTTGTCTGGTTGCTACCTCATTTAGTCCCTCTGACTTCCCTTACAGGTTAGTCTTCAGCTAACTGATCAATAACCTCACTTTCCAAATGGAGACGGAAGTGATAAGTCTTTTATCCCAAGACATTTTGCCTCAATACTCCCTCAGAGCTCTTCATTTCCATGGAAACTTCACCTCTCCTCAGAGCTCTCCTCAGTGACTGGAAATGTTCTACCAACATGGAAGCACCTGAATAGCCAGAGTTCACTATTTACCTTTAAGTCCCTCAGTACTCCACAGTTTAAAAATATTCAATCCCATGAACAGGCCAAGCTTCCTCTTCCTAGGCATTTTCTGAAGATAGGCTGACTAAAGTTTTGTTTGTTTTGTTTTTAAATATAAACTTTTTCTTATTCTCAAATATACTGTCCTTCACAGTGCTTAGGCGTTCTCTTTTCATGAACTAATATGCCTGATTCGGCCACATGCGCCAACCGCCAGAACATTCCTATGATCTCTCCCTTCCTTGCCAGAATTGAGGTAATGCTGTCACACATAAAGCCCTACAATTGTCTTGTTTGCTGTGTAGCTGTGCTGTTGTTCAAAAGAGAGAACATCTGGGTGAGTATTTGGTCTACTTACTGGAGACCATTTTTTATCCAGATAGTAATCGATAACCTAGATAATAATGATCCAATTATTGTCTTCTGCTATTTCCACAGAGAAAGCAGAGTCCTGGAACAACTTATTCTGAAGAATATATATTGCATTTGTATGGTATGACATGTTAAGATTATGACAAAAAGAACTGGGAACACTTTTGGAGTAAGCTGTTAGATGCAAAGCCTACAACCCGTACTACACAGTTCCTTAATGCATATTGGCACACAACTAACTCCCTGATAAACTAACCCAAATAAAGGTATAGCTGCTGCTGCCCTTTTCCCCTCTGGCTATGCAACTCTACTCTCTGTCTAGCAATAATTCTGGTATTTATTGAATTTCTTAGTCATTCAGCTCACATAGCTGGCAACAAACTCATTGTTTCTGTCTGCATACGGAGGGGTGGGGAGTTACTTTTTCCTCACACTGAGTCCATTGCCCATAAGGCTAGAGAAGCGGCAATGACAGAATGGGACCGCTCAGACAGTGGGGTAAGGGGAGGCCATAGCAGCCATCTGGCAGGCTGCTGTCAAGTTGCCTAACTTGTTTCTGAGCTTTCTCACATGCAGTAAAATCAGCATTCAGTACTACATAAGAAGGAGAAATGCTTTTGTGTCTTTTTTGTTTCCACTTATCACAAGAGGAAAATCTAAAGTGTGTTGCTAGGGGAGAGGTTGAATACATTTTTTCATGGTTGCAGTTTATGTTAGAAATTCAGACCTTTGTTTTCCTGCTATTTTGGAGAGCTTTCTAGTAGCTTGCCAAAGAGAGCAAGCAGGATTATGATGTCAAACAAAAGCAGGATTACATCTGCTAGGAGGAGAAGCAAATATATTCAGACTGATTTTACATTTTTAATGGCTTTGATTGTTTTCTATTTAGCCTCCCTCTCTGTACCTCCTAGAGGAATTGTAGACACTATTTAGGGTGCAGAGATGTGCATTCCTGCAAAAAATGCCCCACAAAACATGCTCATTTTGAGACAGTAAAAGAAGAATATGAGAAAGAAAAAACAGGCTCTATTTGTAAAAGTATTGGGTGTCTGTTATGTTACTTTTTCCTCTGCGAGTTGGGAGAAATTGTGATTGGCAGATAGTGCTGCATTTATGTTTACTCTGGTTAAACAGAAATGCAGTGGTTCTTTCAAAACTCAGAGTTGGCAGCAGCACAGTAATTGTGTATGGTACTTGAAGAGTCTGATAATTATTCTTCATAGAATCATAGAATACCAGCTTGGAAGGGATCTCGAGGACCATCTGGTCCAACTTCTCTAAGCAAAGCATGACCTAGACAAGATATCCCAGCACCCTGTCCAACTGAATATTAGTGTTGTGGTTTAAACCCAGCCAGTAACTCAGAACCATGCAGCTACTCACTCACTCCCCCTTCTTCTTCCCATCGCTCCCGAAGGGATGGGGAGGAGAATCAAAAGAATGTAACTTCCAGGACTGAAATAAGAACAGTCCAGTAACTAAGGTATAACACAAACCACTACTGCTACCACCAATAATAATAATGATAAGGGAAATAACAAAGGAAGAGAATACAACCACTCACCACCTGCTGACCAATACCCAGCCCGACCTGAGCAGTGATCTAACTCTTCTGGGTAACTCACCCCAGTTTATATACTGGGTATGACGTGCTGTGCTATGGAACACTTCTTTGGCTAGTCTGGATCAGGTGTCCTGTTTCTGCTTCCTCCCAGCTTTCCCTCCTCACTGGCAGAGCATGAGACTGAGAAAGGCCTTGGTTGGAGTAAACATTACTTAGCAACAACTAAAATCATTGGTGTTACCAGCATTGTTCCCAGACTGAAAGTCAAAACCACAGCACTGCACCAGCTACTAAGAAAGAGAAAAATGACTGATATTGCTGAATCCAGGGCAATTAGAAATGTTCTAAACTGGGGAATCTACCACTTCCCTGGGGAGATAATTCCAGTGGCTGATTGTTCTTATTGTGAAAGATTTTCTTCTCATATCCATATGGAAACTCCCCAGGAGTAACCTGGGCATGTTCCCCCTCATCATTTCCATGTGACTCCTTGTAAAAAGAGAGTCTCCATCATTGTAGCCACCCTTTAAATACTAGAACATGATGATAAGGTCTCCCCTGAGCCTCCTTTTCTCAAGGCTGAACAAACCCAGTTCTCTCAGCCTTTCCTCACCTGGCAGGCTTCCCAGCCCTTTGAACATGTTTGTGGCTCTTTTCTGGACCTTCTCCAGCCTGTTTCATCTCTTCTGTATAGTGGGTACAAAGACTGAACACAGTATTCCAGGTGTAGCCTGACAAGTGCTGGATGGGATAATGACTTCTATATCTCTGCTCCTGATGCTCTTGTTGATGCAAATGGTTTGATTAAGAAAAAAGTCTTGGACCCACTGGAATAACTCATCATTAGCATCCATTTGCAATTTTTGCCAGGATAAGTGCTCTGAGGAAACCTGAAAATGCAAATGGATGCTAATGATGAGTTATTCCAGAGATGAACTGATGCTAAGAAACAACCTGAACCACAAGTATTCTTGATAACCTTGATATATTTAAAAAAAAAAAAAAAGGCCATAAAATGAAAGCAATTATTTTTCCTGTCTCTCCCTCCTATATTCCTCCCCCATTTCTTGGAATATTGGCAAAATTAGTTTAGCAGCTGTTACTGTACAGAGACAAGAGCCAAAGTAGCACTGATTTCTAGCCTGACTAGCATCAGTGTTTATTTTAAGAGGACTCTGATATTTGAACAAGTCTGTGTAAAGTCATCACCTGTAAGACAGGAAAGTAACATCACCCCTTAGCTATAGTACAGTTCTGGCTTATGGAAGTGAATCATGAATTTCCCTTCTTTTGGCTAGGGTTTGTGGTTCGACTGTTTGTGGTTAATATCTAGACACATATTAGGCAGATTTTGCGCACAAGGGTAGATAAGGCTGCCACAGCAGCTGGAAGAAACACACAGGGCAACAGCATGTCATAGTGACCTCATAGTAGCCTTCCAGTATCTGAAGAGAGCCTACAAAAGACGGACTCTTCATCCAGGGACTGTAGTGACAGGATAAGAGGTAATGGGTTTAAACTTAAACAGGGAAGTCTAGGTTAGATATAAAGAAGAAGTTCTTTACTGTGAGGGTGGTGAGGCACTAGAACAGGCTGCCCAAAGAAGTGGTAAATGCTCCATCCCTGGCAGTGTTCAAGGCCAGGTTGGACAGAGCCTTGGGCAACATGGTCTAGGGTATGTCCCTGCCCATTGCAGGGGGTTGGAACTGGATGATCTTAATGTCCTTTCCAACCCTAACCATTCTGTGATTCTACGATTTTACGTACCTCACTAGCAATATGGAGCACTGCAGAACAGGAGGCCAGGCTGTGCACCCGAGAGGTTTTTGCACTGTCCCAGCAAGCCCGGGTCAGGGCAATCCCTGTGAGGCCGGATCACTCACCCGCCAGTGGGCTGCAGGCCACACCAGCAGAGCTGCGGTACCTAGCGGCCGTGAGCCGTGGCTGCCCAGCGGCACACTTGCCCCTCTCCGGCACCCGGGGGCTGGGCGGGCACAGGCTGAGGTAAATCGCAGGGGTCGCTGCCCTCAGGCTGAGACAGGGGGAAACTTCGGCCCTCGCTGGTTCCACGCTGCTGCGACCAGGTCGATGGCAGGCTGGCCCTGCTCTGCAAACGCAGGGCTGTCACGAAGCCCCTTATCTGCCTCGCTGCTTTCAGGGGACTTCTGATTTGTGCCTGTTACGAGCGCTCGGGCACGGCTGCGTAAAGAGCGCGTTCCGGCCTGGCAAATCATCCCAACCCTCAACGGCAGGCTGTTTCTCTCCGCTCGAGGCCTGCACCACTTGCCGCTTAGGCAGCTGCGCGGCAGCCTCTAGGCTTCCTCCGTGAGGAAGAGAAAACGACTACTACGCCGGCTCGTTGGTCTAGGGGTATGATTCTCGCTTAGGGTGCGAGAGGTCCCGGGTTCAAATCCCGGACGAGCCCAGCTTGGTTTTTTTTCTTTTTTTTTTTTTTTGCTTCCTTTATTTCTGCCTCAAGTGATGCGCCCGGTGCCCTCCCCCGCCGTGCTTCAGGCACAGCGCGGCTCCCAGCCACAGAGAAGGGACACGGGCAGGACTCGCAAAGAGGCATTTCCATTTCAATGCAAGGAAAGGGTCACCCCTCCCACTATAACGCCCCCCAGGAGACGGGGCTGTGGGGCGCCCTGTTCACCGCCGCTCAACCCTGTTGTCCCCGGCGGCTCTACTTCCGCACAACCCGGCTGCGCCGCCGCAACTACACAATTTGCCGCTCTTCCCCGGCACCAGAGCCCACCCTCCCACCGCGGGAGGGCCCGAAGCGCAGAGGCATGAAAACGCAGAGGGGCACGACGGCAGCAAAATCAGAAGTGCTAACGCACCACCTTTTGCGGCGGGCTCGTCCGGGATTTGAACCCGGGACCTCTCGCACCCGAAGCGAGAATCATACCCCTAGACCAACGAGCCGCTCTATCGTTTAGTCCCCAGCTCAGCACTTCACTCTCTTCCCGCCTCCTACTGCCCAGTGCCTCTGTGGGCCTGCCCTCCCCCTACTCCCAATGGTTCTGCCCATCGCTTCAGAAGACACCATTCTTCTCCCTGACAGTGGAGGTTGCTGCAATTTCCTTCCCCCCACCCCCAGAGGGCAACCGTTGGCATCGCCCTTTCCTCGACCCGTAAGCTCTACTTGACAGAGGCTATTCCAAGTTCCCCGGGCCGCAGTAGCGGCCGCCGCGATGCTTCTCCGAGGCTCGGAGGAATACCCGCAACACCCTCGCCGCTTCCGCTTCGCGCTCGCAGCCGGAGCGCTTGGTGGGCAGTGGCAGGCACCGCCAGTGGGTTGGAAGCGGGGCAAGCTCATTCTCAGCGAATGGGAAAAAGGGGCAACGGGGTACACACATACTCCTCCCCCGAACGGCTCTGGTTTAGCCTGGCCCGCGCTGTGCCGAGCATTTAGGCACCGCGCCCCCTCGAGGTGTGAGAGAGGAATGGCGGGTTCCGCTCTACCCGCTAGGGCGCTCGGTAACGGCCTTGGGGCTCCCGGGGGAAGTGCCTCAGCAGCTGGGAGTGTGTAGGCAGTGGCGTTCCATTTGCTTTCCGGACCAATGCTGCAGCTTTGGCTCCCGCTTCGTCCCTGATGTGCTATATCCTGCAAATGCCTCTTGTCAGCCACAGGCATCTCCCTCATGTTTCCACACCTTCAAACCAGTCTCCCTTGCATCCCAGATCTTTCAAAAGAGCCTTATTCCTCCCATCAGTAATTGCTCTTAGTCCTTAATCATCCAACACTTTCTTGTGGCCCGCAGTACAGTTTAAACACAATCCAACAAAATAACCAGAAACCCAAAGAGATCCCAGCTAAACACAGCAACTACAGTCTCCTTGCTCTTGGGCTGCATGTCTTTCTCCGCTTCATCTTTATTCTTGCTGTTTTCCACCCTTCCCCCCAGTTTAAAGGTCTTCTGTCTTGTCAGATTGTGCTTTTACTTTTGAGGCACTATCCACACCAGAGAAATTGCATAAATTATATCAGATTTGTACTGCTGAGGGCATTTTCCTGTTTGGCCATCAGTATTTATACACCTGTCAATTTAACAGATATGTATGGGACGGAATAGGCACCCTCCACCCATTACACCAAGCTAAGCTGTGGTCAAGTTCCAGTCAAAACTGTTTGACTAGGTATCCCTTGTGGATACACCACCACGCTGCCCAAGCCAACATTCCTTGGTAGTATGGATAGTATTCCTGCAACTTGTAAAGCCATCAAGGACAGAGATGATGATGCAACTTCCAGCACAGAAAGTCTCTAAACTGATGACTGTCAGAAGCTTGGGAAATCTCACAGGAAGGATCACTGTGTGTCACCTTTGAGGTTTTTGTGCTTCTCCTGAACTAGGATGCTGCTGGAGAAATGGCACTAGGAGAGATGGCTTTTCTTTCTTCTGTTCCTTGGTACACAATACCTGCAGGGCTGGGGCAGGGAGCATGACTGTTTCCGGTGTCACCGCTTACTCCAAAGAGCACCTTCCTTTGTGGATTAAGCATGTCAGTTATTGATGTTCCCCCAAAATAAAAAATACCATAAAGTAAATTAAAACTGTTCCAATGGCACCCCTATTTTGCCTTCCTCTGCCAGGTCTCCCCATCCTTCCTCAGGCTCCTACATCTCCCCCAGAGGAAAAACACAGATTTTATTTTGGCTTGGTTTTATTCCACCATTTATTTCTTCTGTTTCTCCCTCAGATTTCCATTCCCTTGTGCGGGACACACATACTCATTCTCCAGACAGGCACACATATATCTATATATGTAGTAAGGCACAATCACTCACATCCAGATAGGACACTCTGCTGAGAGAAGAAACAGGGTACAGTGAATGGTTGCAGCCTGCCCTGGAATACAAGCTCTAACAAACAGATTAAAATGGATTCAAAGATAACAATGCTCCACAGCATGGATCAAAAGGATGTGGGGTCCTCTGTGTCTAACAAGTTCACATGAGAGAGTCAGCACTTCTGATGACACCTTGGTGCTCTCACCTCGGACAAAGAAAGGCAGGGTCCAGAGCCATTTTTCTCCTTGTGATTTTAGAGCTGGTGAACAGAAAGGGGATATCCTTCAAAACCATTGGGGATGTGTTGCAGAGTCCACTCAAGGACAGATGTGTGTGTAAAATGCTTGTTCCTGTGCAGAGAGACAGGGAGAACCTGAGCATCTGACTCTGCTCAGCTTAATGTTTGGTAGGAGGAGCTTCGTCATGGATGAGGAGCTGGCTGGTTCTGCCCTTGGTCTCGGTAGCTGCATCTGTTGCTGGGTACAAGGTGGCTGACGGCAGGTTCAGGCATTCATCCCTGATTGTTTGCACCACATAACAGCTAGCTGACTCCTTGGATCAGCTTTTGAGCTAGCTGTCTGGTCAGCTGGCTAGCCTGTATGGCTAGCCAGCTAACTGTCTGGCTAGCTGTCTCCAGTGAGCCCAGACTTGTCCACAGCTTTATGTTGTGCTTTGGACATAAGCCCCATGGCCTTTGAGCCAGATCAGCTTTTTATTCAGTACTGCAGATACAGCTTCAAGCACTGCTGTCAGGAGGGTCTGTTATCTGTCTTTCCCAAATAAGTTATTTTTTATGGGCAACAAATACTCTCCAGATGAAAAGCTTTTTTTGGCTTAGCAACTGCTAGACCCATAACTTAACTAGCACCTGAAGAGTGAATGCAACTCTAGTACAATGTCTAAATACTTAGGAGAGACTGGCTATCTGACCTTCACCAATTCATATTCAGCCAGGCCATACGACAGGAGAATCAGCCATCTAAGACCTCTTCTTTGACCTACATAAAATAAACCAGCTTTCTATCATGAGTGGCACTTGGTGGCCACAAACTGGAAGTTTCAAAAGAGAATCAAACCGGATAGGGTCTGGAAGTGAGAAAGACTGATGGACAGGCAGCCCTTCTAAATCTGGAATGGAGTCCAGAGCCAGATAAAAAAGTTGCCCAGTGGACCTAAGCAGCACATCACAGCTACACATCAGCACATTTTCTGTGCATCAAATCTGTTGATTACTTTCCACCAACACTAAAACCACCTCAAAGACAAAGCACACGGAAAAACTGCCTAGCATAGCTTTCCGTTTCACAGACCAGCCAGCTCAACCCCACTTCAAAGGGGTTTTATGCTTTATGAGTTTTCCCATGTTCAGGGTTCACATTGTCTGCCATACAGCATATATGGAGAAAACATACTTTTTCCTACTGTCAAAACATTATTTACTGAAATTTGAAAATCCAAAATATTTCAAAAGAAGCTTCCAAAAAGGCACCATACATGTATGTATGTAACTGATGAACTTCATCTAAGACCAATTCAGGGGAGAAGGAAAAGACATTTTGGAGCAGGATGAAGAAGCAGAGAGACCAGGAGTGGTGGTGGTTGTCAGCTCCAGGACAGCAAGTATCATGTCTTTCAGTCCTCAGATATCACCAAGGAATGTCAGACACCTCAGTTTTGAGCTTTGAAGCGATGGCAAGCCACTGTCTTGTTCCAGCTGTCCCAAAGTATAATGGTGCAAAGCAGAGAGACAGCGAGCTGCCACTCAGCTCAGGGATGAGTATGGACCTCAGGGGATATCCATGTTCTGTTCCTCCCCTGCCACTGAAGGTTTTTTCGTAGCTTCCACCTTGATTGGGTTAGATGGCTCCTATTTGCATGTTAAGTCTCCTGTGCCCTGATTGGGTATGTCCTTTTAAGAAATGGGAAAATAAAGGAAATTACATAAAGTAATCACATGTCTAAGTAAATACCGTGCTGGGGTGTGGGGTCTGTGACTTTGATATTTCTTTGAGGGGTACTTTGATAGTTTCTCTGCTAGGATGCAAAGGCAAGATGCAGCCTGAGCACTAGTCTGCTTCCTTCAGTTGTTTCTTGCCTAACCAAGGAGGCATTTGAAGAAGTAACAGGTGTTTGAGGTGGAATGATATATTTCTTCAGGCATCTGTGGCTATCTTATCAGTGGTTAGAGTATGTGTAAGAACCTACATGCAGCAAGGTCCACTTGAGCCAGAGAAATACTCTTATCTCAAGTGGCAGAGGCCCATGTCTGCATGCTTACAGGGCTGATCAGGAAATTGGTACGCGTGCAAAGACTCTTTTTGCTAGCAAAGCTAACAAGCTAAACACATGTTTATATAGAGAATATATATGTATGCATGCATATCTACAATGTGTGCACACATATAAATATGTATATGTAAGGAGGCATATTGAGATAGTACATAGGTGGTTACTGTCGGGGAAAAGTGCTTTTTGCTGAAAGCACTTTAAAATTGCTTCCAAACCAGCAACTGAGCAGGGTGCCTGGTGAGCAGAGGCACCATTTTACTCGATCCAGAATCAGCTTTGCTTCTTCTCCATACTCTCTGTAACACCACCCAGGAAGGCTGTTTGGGTTTTTTAAATTCCCTACCTTGCAGCCTCTGCAGGCCTGAGATTTGATACTTTTGAGGTGTGGGGAGTATCAAAAATGATTGAAAATTGCCATTTTCAATAATAAGCAAAACATTCTGGTATTTTAGGAGCCATCATTCTGACCTCTCTTACCTGTGTGTCATGGTTACACTGTGCCCTGGTCCTGCGTAGCTGACATTGAAGGCTCACTGGCAGTCTCTAAACCCACCACATCCGGCAACAGTTCAGGTGACAGTGGTGTTTCTTCTGACGTTCTCCACATGTCTGTGCTCTCACTGGTCTCCTTTGCTTCAGCTTCTTCCTTCTCCTTGTACTCCTTTTCCTGTTCACAGGCACTGTCTTGCTGCTCTTCTTCCTGGGGACCCTCACACACCTTCTCCTCCTTGTTGCCAGAGGGAAGCTGGGGAGAGTTCTCCTCTGGGGCACAATGACACTCTTTCTCCTCCTTTGTATCTCCTGCATTACTCTTGCAAGGAGTCATTTCCTCTGCCTGTTTTTCTCCTTTTTCTTCACCTTCTGATCTGCTGGATCCTCTCCTTGATGGGGGCTTTCCATCAGACCCTGTGTGTTTCTTTTGCTCTTTGCTCCCAGTTTCTGCCTCCTCTGTCTTGCCCGTGGGCCCAAATACCTCATCCCCATCTTCTTTGGCACCATTTTCTGTAGAGATGTTGACCCCTAAATCTTCCCCATCTCCGTACTCAGACAGAGATCGTCGGAACTTCCTAGAGGGGGGCCTGCGCTTTATCAATCCTCGTGTCCGCACCTTGGAGGCAGGAAAAGCAGACATTGAAGCAGTCAAAAGAGTACTACTGGAAAGCATGAAAGCACAACAGAAAAAAATAGCAGAAAAACCTTGACTGCTACCCTGGTGGCCTCACTTTCCATGCTCTGCTACTGAGAGGTAGGTAGAAGGCAGCTCCCTGCCACGAGAGACTACTTTATAGGACAAGCAGCTCCCTAAGATATGCATCCTTTCCTTCTGTAAAGATGGTGGCAGAGATCATTGTCCCAATTAAAATTGTGGTTCCTTGTCCAAGTTAGACCCTAACCCCAAGGATGCTGTGTTCATTACAAAGATGCTGCTGACTTTGGATATCTCAGTCTTTTCTACTCTGGGCAGCTTGGTGGTTGAGGAAGGAGTCTGCAGTCTAGCTGATGATGGTTAATGCAGGCTACAGGTCCCAGTTTAAGTGCTGAGCACTCTGTGGGGACACCTGGTAACCACTGTGCTCTGCATGGCTCCTTAAACTGTCCCTCCACCACCCTTGACATGTGCTGCACATGGTACCACCTTCTCACAACACTCCCTGCCCAGGTACCAGCCACGCTGTTACTGCTGAACTGAAGTGACTGTGTCCTGCCACTTTCATCACTTCACCCACTGGGTTGGGAAACGCTGCTGGAGCACAAATCTCTGTATGCAGGTGAGCAGAGACAAGGCTCCACAGAGCTACACTGACAGGCTGTTTTGAACCTGGGACTGAGGGCTACAGCCTCCTCTTCATCCCCAAGCAATAAGCAAGCCTTACCCTTCTGTGATGGACAAATCCTAGCACATACTGTACCTTGTTATAGAACTGCAGCTGAGTGCCTTCTGGGGGTTGCTCAAAGCTGACAGGCATCTCACTCGATTCATTGGGCTGGGACTGAACCCCGGGGCTGGTGGGCGTCGAGGGAGGGGTGCTGAATGGAGAAACCAGGGCTTTCAGACCAGGACTTTTGGGAGATGCTCCAGGTAGCAGAGCAGCTGGAGCAAAAGCCAGATTAGCCTGCAGAGAAAACATCCCTGTCATGGTGTGCATGACACCAGCGTGTACTACATGCAGTAACCACATGGACGAACCCTTGCTCCCGCCACGGAGCTGTCGCATCTCAGCTATCACAATCCACATACCTTCTGGTTATGGGTCTTTCCTGGTGACACTGTCAACAAACAAATTCAGGCAGAGTAATTAAGACTGGACTTTTGCCTTTCCCCAGCAGCTGGATCTCAGGACGTCACTTTTTGTCATCCTGAGGCCTTTTGGGATTTTCCAGTGACCCAGCCAAGCCTGCACAGTCTACAGTGGCTGAGGTGGGAGAAAGTCTGAACAAGCAGACAGCAATCACTTCAAGATTTAAACCACCCCTGTGTGTGCCCAAGCAGACCTCTCATCTTAAGGCCTGGTCTGCAGGTCTTCTGAATGATCTGTGAAGTCATGAGGAGCAAGAAGACCATGGAAAAAGAAGCAAGCTTGTGACTAATTGTGGGAAAACCACTTCCTGCTGGACTGTCACAAAAAAGCTCTTGTAGGCAAATGACCTTGGGTGCATTAAAGGGACAGTGCTATGAATACGCTTATGTTGTGTCAGAGCAGCTAGTAGGCTCTGAGCTCTGGAGTCCCACGTGCTGCCAGGAGAGGCAGCTGGAAGCGGCAGGGCACTATATCTACAGGCTATCAAATGCTGAGCTGCCCTCAGTGCCATCAATCAGGCCCTGTGGAGAGATACAATAAGGGCAAGAGGCACTAGGTATGTGTGTGCGTAATGGGGAATCGAGGTGAGGGAAGAACGGAGCTTTTGGGCATGTGCAGGGGAGTGCCAGAGCCTGGAGCACACTCTCCACTGCTAGGATTTTAGCTGCACCAGCACCCTGAATGGGTGCAGGTGACTCAATTTAATATATAAGGGCAACTCCCGTATGAAGACAGGCTGAGAAAGCTGGGGCTGTTCAGCCTGGAAAAGAGAAGCTGTGTGGAGACCTCAGAGCATCCTTCCAATATCTGAAAGGGGCCCACAAGGATGCCATAGAAGGACTCTTCATCAGGGATTGTAGAGGCAGGACAAGGGATTTGGGTTTAAACTTAAACACGGGAAGTTCAGATTAGATACAAGGAAGAGTATCTTTACTGTGAGGTGGTGAGGCACTGGAACAGGCTGCCCAAAGAACACTGCCCTGGCAGTCTTCAAGGCCTGGCTGGACAGAGCCTTGGGTGACATGGTCTAGGGTGAGGCATCCCTGCCCATGGCAGGGGGGTTGGAACTAGATGATCTTAAGGTGCTTTCCAATCCAAACCATTCTATGATTCTATGGTTTAGACTGCTGCAAAGAGCTGGAGGAAGTCTCAGCCAGGGTTTCCTTCCCTTTTCTCTCACGCGCTGCATTTAAACTGAGGTGCCTGTCCCTGCCCTACCTGAGCAGTGCTACTGCCATGGCCATACCCAGCTGCATACGCCACAGGTCCAAACGATCCTGATCGACACGCTGACCTGCCTATAGACGTGTTTGAGGATCACGAGACAGTTTCTGATACTGGTTAGCATCACTAGACCTGCTCTGCCTTTCTTGTTTGTGTGCTGTGGAACTGGGCTCTCCTCAGTGAGGCCTCTGCACTGCTTACCTAGATGTCATCCTTGACTCCTGGATCCCCTTCCCCCTTGGCTGGTCTGCAGGGAAAGCAACTATGACAAATGCCAATCAATTTTAATTTGCTGCGGCAGCCATGTGGGCTCTTCCAGGACCTACCTGCAGCTTTTCAATCATGGGGGAGCTTTTCACCTTGACCTTAGGAATGGGGCAAGCATTTGGAGACCGCCTCTGCAAAACAAAATGAAGCATGAAAAAGTCACAGTAAAGTAGGTGAAAAAGAGGAAATACAGTGAAGGTGGAAAACTTGGAAGAGAGAAGCAGAAAGTACTAGTCAGGGAGCAAATGAAGTCTTATATGATGTTTTTATGCAAAAGTTTGCTTTCTTCTTTCCTTATCATGCCCTCCTTTTGTTCTCTGGCCATCCTATGGTTCTGCATACATGTATCCTTTCTATGGGAGAAAAGGTGATTGTCTACTTTCTGGCTGAAGTACCTGAGTTAGGAGATGTGTAATGGATCTGCTGCTACATGGCCTTCACTAAGGTAGATAACCTGTGACACATTTACCCCTGCTATTATTTCAGGACCAGACAGATTAAAATTCTACCTCTTAAAGGATACAAACCTTAATGTTGGCAAACATTGTGAACTTTATGACAGCAAAGACTTTCTGCTACTACTTGACTAACAGAGTTAAAGGGTATCCAATTAGTATGGGCAAGAAAAGCCTAAGTGGCTAGAAAGACAGAGCTGTGAAAGGCTGAAAACAGTTTAAGAAAGGGAGAGCATTGCTTTGAGGAGCATAGAGATTTTTCCAGGTTCAAAGCAAATGGAAAGAAATGTAAGATTTTAAAGCTTGTGCTCCTTTGGCATTGAGGCAGCAAGAGCCTGTAGCTGTCAGAACAGAAGGACAAAGAACCATCCCCTTGTTAAGGGCAGGTGAAAATGTCAAATTTGGTGGGTAGACCTCATACCCTGAAATACAGAAGGACAAAAGTGACTGGAGAGGGTCTAAGTGTGAATTTTAATGAGTAGCAGACAGCTTATGGAGACCTGCTCATTTGGAGGTGCTGTATGGAGGACACCTCAAGACAATGTTCTGTGGGTACTGCTGACTAAATCCCTCTTCACTCTGTATTAATTATTCCCTTTTTCTGACAAAGGAAAAATCTCAAGAGCAGAACTATTCCACCATTATACTCAAACCTCTACAGTTCATCTGAAGGCAACAAACAGCATGGGTGTCCCCTGTCCTAAGCGCTGTTTAAATCTAATAAATGTTGGCAGTTCCTGCTTTCAATTCTTCAAAGGTGGTAACTGGGTGGATCCATCAGTGCTCTAAGAGCGAAAACAAAAGCAGTAGAAATGGGATGTGTATCCATGCTATAAGCCTGGAATACATCGTGGAGCTGACACTGAGTACTTGTGTGTGAGCAGGGATGCTGCATGACTGATGTCTTTTGCTGCACAGTCTGACCTTTCTGCAACCTCCACGCTCATGTCTCAGGAGAGAAGAGGTGGCAGAGAGGAGAGACCTAGTCCCTCTGTTAAACTGGTACTCACTTGCTCATCGTTGTCACTTGTCTCAGTTTTGTGGGAATACAATGGAAGGGAGCATGGTGGTTTCCTCCGAGTTGGCTTATGTGATGGTACCTAAAAGAAGAAAACAACCAACTCAGCAGCAGGGAAATCAGTGTTTTTTTAAAAAGGAAATGAAATTCAGGCACCAAAGGGCACGCTCTATAAGTGACTTGCTTGGATGGCAGGGCTTACTTAGCTTGCCTAAATGCATCATCCAAAGACAGCACAAGATATTAGCATGTGGGCTGTGGTCAGCATGCTACGTGTACTTGTAGTATCTCAAGCCCAATCCTAGTATTGGAAAAGCAGTCTCTATCTCCTTCCACAGCATGAACCATGGCACTTCAAGCTTTGTGCAAAGCTAAGCTGCAGAGGGTGGAGAAGCCTTCCCAGAAGCTTAATCTTCAAAGCATCTTGCTGGAGACCCCCTCACACTGCAACAGCTTGTTATTGTTCTCTTTCCTGTGTTATTACCAGGGTTTCCGTCTAAAGAAAGCTGCCTACCTGGATCATGATTTTCCTTTTTTGCATCTGATCTATTTTAGGGGCAAAAAGGGGAACTCTGACTTTTTCAACATGCCCTACAGCCTTATTAGTTTCTTTCTAATGAAGAAGAGCAGCTCACAGAGACAAGTGTTCAGCTGTAACCTTTAGACTGGTTAAGGAACAGATTCTCCAGGAAGGAGGAACATGAAAACAATGGCAGGGACACCAGTTCATTCTGAATGTCCTCAGGCTCTCAGAGGTACAAGAGTGCTCACTAGGAAGGCAGAGATTCATAGCACAGCACCTATGGAGTTGTTCCTTCATAACTGTTGCTCTGGTTTTGAAGCCAAGCTCTATCTATTTTTATGCCAGGTTTGTCATCTCCTGCCAAGCTGTTAACACACTTTTAATGTGTTAACAGAAAAAATACTCAGATAATATTTTGGATCTTGGATAATATCCACAATCTAATAATTCTGTTACCTTCTAATAGGCAGGCATGTGAAAAGTTGAATTATGGCGTCCTTGCCCTCTGTAGAGCTGGCTGTCTTGGAGGAGCTGTAGACTTGATGTCACTTAACTGCTGATAATGCTGCACCCAGCATGGCAATGCTGCATCTCTGAGTGGCCTAGGCCAGCCCTGCCCTTATCGCTTTGTCACATTAGAAAGCAATAATATCATGTCTTACTGAAACCTCACCATTTTGCAGCCATCAAATGCTGAGCTGTGCCACAGTGAATGTATCAGAGGTTTCCTGGTTGATAGGTTCCCCTTTGTTGGCATGAGTCAAGCAAGGGTTAAAGACCATCCACTCAGCCATTAATCTGAAGCCAGCTTGAGAAAGCCAATGGGGAAGTGACAGATGGCTTGGAGAGAAAAGACAGGAAACTTTGTCCTCCTCTGTCTCTGGAGAAAATTAGTTTCCCCCCACTATGAGGTCCCTCCACACTGCCTTGGCTTGAGAGTAGCAGAAGTCTGCATATATAACACAAGAGAGGTCTGGAAACTTGCTGCCTTTTGAAGGATGAGGCAGTTAGTGCAGTTAAATCCCATACCTTAAAGAGAGGAAATAACTGTAATGGGATGGATGGAGTGGTGCACTGGTGACTAGAGGGGAAAAAAAATGCTAGGGAAGAGACTGGCTATTCCCATCCTGGGGCCTGGCTATGGGAGTGCTACCCTCTGATAGACAGTGGCATACCAGCACTGCAGGGTAGAGGTCACTATTGCATCCAGCCAAAGACAGGGAGGATCCCCTTAGGCACAACCTGGGACATGGGGTAAGGAGGGCAAGTAAAGAGACAGCTTTCTTTCTCGCACCTGTACAGAAGGAATTACCTGGAGGAAACCTTCTTTTGTAAACAAGGTGCTGGTGACCTGCCACTGGCTTCTACACTGAGGAATCTGTTGTTTGCTTTCTTTTTCAATGTCTCAGTATTAGCTATTTCATTATTCACTGTCACACTTTGGCCACAAAAGCCAGCCCAGGTAGTACAGGCATTGATGTCTGCTATTGGTAGGTATAGACAGTGTCTAGTTGTCTCGAGGTTTGTCTCTACCAAAATACTCACCCACAAATCAGCAATGCATGGAAGACACTGTCATAGCTTGCATTGATTGCACCAGGAGACAAATCCTTTGCAAAGATTCAAAATCAAGGTGGATTCATGCTCCAATCACTGATGCTCTAACTTCTACAGGCAGAGGAAAATGCCCCATTTCCCACCTGCTGGTGGCTGCAGAGCACCTTACCTCTTTTCCAGTAGTACTGGCTGCTTGCTCTTGGAATTTCCCTGCTAGCTGAGCCACTGAGGGTGATGATGACTTGTCCACCTCTGAGTTGGTCTCTGCTGGCCTGTTCTGACAGATTGGGAACAACAAGTTACGAGCAAAGGCTGGGAAAAGCAAACAGGCTAGAGAAAAGCCGGCATGTGTGTTATAAAGTTCAAGAGTCAGCAGGGAATTAAAGCAGAGTTTCTTACCTATGGCATCCATCACCCAGTCTGAGAGCAAGAGGTTTGGGAAGATAGGATATAGGAGCATTTTCAAATATTCCAGAAAACCAGCAATTTCCGCAGAGTCTTTCAGCCCCACCAGAAGAGCCTAGGCTTAGTAATTTTCACTGGAAGCAAACTAAGCATTTTCAAGCCAAGTGTCTGTTCCCCATCTTTTCCTTGCAGTGAGCAGATAGAGCAGGTCAGTAAATGACATTCCCATACACCTTCTCAGCTCTCCCATGCCTTTCAATATTTATTGCCCTCATCACCGTCACCCTTCCTTTACCAGTGCTTCTCCTGCAAGAAGCCATTCCACATCCTCACAGCACGCCAGCATCTGCTTGGGGATGTCCCTGTGCTGTTCTGCTTTTTTGGCAATGAAACACTCAGGCTGGTGTGCATGTGGGGAGGAAATACCAGGGCTGAGAGAAGCTTCCCCTCCCCTGGCTTGACAACAGGCTGAGAAGAATGAAGACTGGATGGTGCAACTCTTCTGACAGCCTTGCTGTCATCCCACATTTACCTTGTTTTCTTTGCTATGTGTGTATCAAGCAATATGAGAAGAAAGGCTTGAAATCAAAGTTGATAAAAGGAAACTTTTGTTCTTCATCTCTAGCATCTGACACCAGGGAAAACCAAACTAAGCAACAATTGTTGCTTTGTTAGAGGCAGAGACCTCAAACAACAAACCATCAGCAAGTAAGCTCATACCTCCACTTCTTTTGCCGCCACCATGAATGCATGACCAGTACCATGCTTCCCACCCCTCCACCTCAACACTCTTCTGCTTCTCAGTCAGAAAGTTCCCCCAAAGTCCACTGCTAAAGGAATACATTTGCTTCTCCAAAAATTGCAGCAGAGCCCTTCCTTCCCCCTTCATATTGCTCTGCCTGAGAGAGACCTCCTGCCTCATTAGCACAACCACTCCTTCAGCATAGCTGGAGGTGAAATACCAATCTGGCCCATGTATGGACCATAGCCTTTGGGTCACCACACTACAGAGGCTGAAGAAATAGTTGTGGAAACTTTAAATAATTCCAAAGAAGGAATTTCTTTAGACTCCTAGTTTCTAGACTAAAAGCAAATCAAGGAGGTTACAGTAAGGATCTTGGAGCATTCTCTACTCTGAAAAACCTGGTAGAGAGCAGCATGACTAAGGCCTGTTTGCAGTGTGGAAAAGGGCCTTTCCCACTCTCACAGAGGTGAATAAATGGTCCTGATAAATGCTGTCATCTTTCTCCTAGGCGCGCAAGCCCCAGTAGGTGTCTGCCATTCCGTTTCCAGGATCCTGACTACGTCTCCCCCAATAAACTTCCCCTACACCTCAGACCAGCTTTCTTGCATCCAGCCACAAAAGCCACATCAACTGTCTCCTCTGAGGGAACTTCTAGCACCTTCCCCCCCATCTTTTCAGCCCTCATTAGAGTAACTACAGGCAGGGGAAGTGTCAGATAAGGGGAGTGAAAAAAGCAGTGAGGTAAGCAGGGCAGCAGGGCAAACTGCTGCACATGAAAAATGATGGCTAGACAAATGGGGAGGGAGAGTAGTTCCCAGCTGTAAGCTGTTTTTTCATGAAGGGAGGGCAGGCTGGAAAGCAAGGAAACAAACAATGACCCTGGTGAAGGGAGGATGGACTGGGAAGCTTGGCTCAGCATACCAGCTTCTAGGATACCTGGGCATGGCACAACCTGAAGAGAGGACTCAGTTGAGGCTGAGGAGCTGCAGGTGCTCAGTGTCTGGTGGACGGGTTACCTCCCTCATAGTCTCTTTTTCTCCAGCCCTTTCATAGCCCTTTGCCTTTACCCAGAAAAGACATAGCACTTCCTCGTGGCCTATCTGACCCCTGTTTTTTGGGGCGGTTGTGTTTTCACTTTGAGTTACAGTCTGAGAACACAGCTCCCTTTCTTTGGATCTGATCAAAGCTGTCAGGCTGGAATGATTGCATGCGTTTCTTGTTTTCCAGGTTGCAGGCACTGACTGTACATGGCTCTCACCAATGCGAAGCTTGCTGGCCGGGTGCAGGAAGCAGTGAACATGCCATTCTAAGATTAGCACAAGCAGCCCACAGGCTGTGTCCTCCTCAAACTGCCAGCTGCAGGCTCTCCAATTACACCATGCATTTTGCAACAGGAAAAGTCCTTTCTCGGATCCTTTTGGGCAATTACACTTCTGTCCTGAATCCAGCTTTTTCTACAGCTTCAGTTGTTTGGGGGTTTTGTTCCAGCTGTTGAGCCAGGTTCTATGCCTTCTAGTCAAGGGAAAGTGCCATACTGGGACACTTGGATGCAAAAAGTTTCCTTCCTTGCACTGCAAGGAGAACATCATGCCCCTGGCTTCCAGGAGCTGGATGGCAGTCTGCCTCCCACTGGGAGGGAGGTGGGAAGCCTCACTTTCTCACTCTTACCCCAGAGCATGTACAAGCAGCCCTCAGCCTCATCCATGCCTAAGACATGCGTCTGCTCCATTCATCTGAGAGCTTAGTGCTGGTTCTCTCCTGCCCCACAATAGTAATGTAACCTCTCCCATTCCTGGTCATTTTTTCCATCTTGGTGACATAACCCACCACTTCTCTGAGTGACGATGATGAGCTCTGCTCTTTTTTTGTCAAAAGAAGGTGAAATTACTCAGATGTGAATTCTGTGCTCTTTGCAGCCAACTGCTGATTCTTTTCCTTTTCCTAAAAGAAGTGTGCATGGGCTAAAACCAGTGAGCTAAGGTGAAAGATTTATTCCATCAGTAACTTGGTGACTGCTATTCTGTGGTCTTTTACTGTTCCATAAAAATAAGTGTCTAAGCACTGCGTAGTCTGAAAAATGTCAGACAGAGACTTAAAACACTAAATTAATTGTGCCATCAGTGTAAACATGGCACTGTCTGCAAAAGAGGAAGTGCAACTAGCAAGTTCTCTGTACAGGGTTTCACTTTCCTCTTCCAAATAAGTTTATAAAATTGAGTAAATTTGCAAATTATTTTCAACCCCATGTTTCTTCATCTGCTCTTAAAACTGAACCTGGCCCCTTTGACAGCACTGGAGAGGAAAGTCCTGCCTTTATTTGTGGGTTAGGTACAATCATGGCAATTCAAGGTTTCGCACCAAAGCCTCTCCTTCCTTATGCTTTGGAAACCTTGCCTCTGTTGTGAGAGCAAAACTGACACCAATTCCTGATTCTGCAGATTCAGAAGCCTAAAGGGGGACACTATATTTAGCACAGGTCCCTGCTTCTCTCACAGGCTCTGTGGTGGAAACACCACTAGGTCCCCATAGAAATATCCCACATCATCTCTGCTATGTCTTTTCAAGGCAGCTGGGAGTGGAGATGCTCAGTACTCAAGGTAGTGAGTGGAGATGCCTGGATGCTGTGGCACAGTCAGCTCTGGTAGTACAGTCCCAACTTGCTGATTTAATGTGCCAGAAAGTGCAAGGGTAGGAAGGTTGCCTGATGTGGGAGGGATCCCTCAGTACAACAATGTCCTTACCTGGCTCAGTGACATTTGCCAATTCTCCTGCTAGAGACCATGGACCCACTGTGGGCACCAGGTGAGAGAAAGGGTATATTAGAGGCCCACAGAAAAAAGGTAAAGAGACTGAAGAGTTTTCTCTGTGCATACCACTTGGGTATTCACAAACAGCTCTTCTTAAAGATCATGATTTGAGCTACAGGTGGGGAGTGTCACTACAGTGAGTTTTTTATGCAATCAGAATTGCAGAGAATTTCCACTCCTGGAGAAAACTGGAAAGTCAGAGGTGGCTTTGGAGGTGAATTGAAATGACTTGCTGATACTGGTGCAAAACTGGCCCCAACAGCCTTCAGCTAGCAGTTTTGGTCATGACCTAACCCCAGTTTTGTCACTGTCCATAATACGCTACTGGAAATACTAGTCTGAAAGGGTACTAGTGGGATTCAGAAGCAGACAGATAAGGATTTGTGCACCTGGTTTGACTGATGAAAAGAGCAAAGGTTTATTAGCTGCCAAACAGTGGAGTGTTTTGGCTTAAGCAGTACTTAAATGCCAGCTGAATAACAGCAGAGATTTGTACTGCCCTACTCTCCTTCCCTCCCCTATGAGTCCTCTGACTTGTCTGCTTTTGCAGAAAATATTCTAATATTTTGGCCAAATGGAGCACCATTAATCTGAGATGCAAGTCCTCCACAGCACCTTGCAAGGCTGGAGTATTCAGCAGCTATGAAATCAGTGATGGTTACACAATTTTGATACTGGTCCTGTGCACTTAACACACCAATTCTCATGCAACTGCATCTAAATGTGCACTGAGGCCACTCCCTCAGCTTCACATCTCTCCCTTGCTTCTAAAGAGCTTCACAGTAATGATTCCCTGAAGCCATTCTCACACCAGTCCATCGTGCTGGCCGCTTACCCATACCCTGTGCTCACACAAGTTCTGCAAAGCTCCACTGTGACTCCCACAGGGGTTTTTCATTGCTGCGCATACAATCTACCCCAGCAAAAGCAAATATGGCAAAAATAATGACAAATACAGTGTGTCAGAGTCAGACACAATAAGGCATCAGAGGTTCAGGGCTAGTGTCATGATTACAGAAACAGAATGCAGAAATACTGACCCTCAGCACCAAGCTCTCAACACCACACTATGAGAAGGCAGTTGTCAGTATGCTAAATGAAAACAAGAGAGGGTCAGTGTTTTTGGGGTGCAGCTTCATAAGGTCCTGGTTTTGCCAGAAAGACAGCTTATGTTTCCAACTACTCTTTTGCCCTCGACCTTTCCTTTCACCCTTCCCCCCTCCCTTGCACCAGTGTGAATTTGTGGGGCTTGTGCTGTACACTGGATCACTGAAATGATCTGGGCTAAAAATACGTCCCTTGAGTCTTTACAAGGTTATTTTTAACTCAGATAATTTCAGCAATTGAGTTCACAGCACAGCCTGACAAGCACTTACACTGCCATAGCAGGAGGGGATGCAAGTTTGGTGGCAGCAGCCTGCAGTTCAGGGGGAGGACTTCCCTTTAACCACCCCAGACAGAGCCTGAAGAAACTCCATCCTGATATATCCTCCTGTCCAGAGGGCTGAGAACAACAGAAAAATCATATATTTGCATGCCTGCTGGTAAAGGCTATTTTGGCCTGTGGCACTGGTACTTCACCCTGCAATCTATTGCCTCCTGCCTGAGACACAGCTGAGCACCTTGCCACACTGGGAGCTGAGTGAATCGGAATAAGTTTCTATTACACATCCACAAAAGACCCACAAATACTGTGTCAGAGATCTCCAGAAGCCCCACTTCGAAGAGCAGCATCCCCACGTGTGGCTGGGGAGCAGGTTTTCCCTGCTGCATGGCAAAGGCAAAGCTGCAGGACCTCCTCAGCTAAGGAAAGGATGAGGGATGCATCTGCAGGGAGGAAACCAAAATCATACTGGAGTCAAACTAGAGTCACAGAATCATAGAATGGTTTGGGTTGGAATGGACCTTAAAGCTCCTCTAGTTCCAGCCCTTTTCCATGGGCAGGGACACCTTCCACTGGACCACAGCCCCATCCAGCCTGGCCTTGAACACTTCCCCCCTCTTCCCTGCCTTGCTCAGTCCTATCAAAGCAAAGGACATACTGTCTGCACAAAGCCTTCCCAGACACAATACACCTACCTTTCTCATTTTTCAGTAAGGTAGATGCAGGATTTGAGGAGTCAGACAGTCATAAGCCTTATCTGCATGGGAAAGCTTATACCATATGCACTGGGGTAACTCTCAGCTCACTCTCAGCCTTAATCTAACAGAGGTGCCTGTTTTTCAGCAATCAGTGTGGCTGAAAAGAGCCAGTCTCAAACTTCTTAAGTACCGGTTTCTGACATAGAAAGCATCATTTTGGGAATGAAGCATTAAGCTCTAGCAAGGAATGTGCCTCCTTTCAGGGCCCCCCAGAGGAAGGAGTGGGGTGTATGTCTCCTTCCCCTGCCATGAGGTGCTGCAGTTTCTCTCCTGAAAAGTCTTCCCTGCAGAGATCAGGTTTGATGGACTGGAGATGTCTGTCTTGCAAAACAAGCACAAGAGAAGTGATGATAGTACTAGTTCCTCCCATGCTGCCCCACGTATTTGAGGTAACCATTCCCATACGCAAGAGCTAACCCTTTCTCCCTGCCCCATCTTTTTTATTTAACCATTGAGGCCAGCTGGAGGCAAAAGGCCACTGAATATTCACGTGATGTGTGGTCTATGGTATAGTTCTGCTCTGTCTGGAAAGGACATGAACTTATGCTCTGGAGAATACATCATGAATGCATCTCATTACCAGCCAAGCACACCTGCATGTCAGACCAGCCTTACTTTAAGGCCACAATAACATTCAATAATGCTAAAGATAATACGAATGTGTCTGCATGTATTGAAGTAATAAAATCTTTCAGTTAGGAGTATCTTTAGTACCTGTTCTAAAGGCAAGTGTCCAAAGAGGCCAATCCACCAAACTATGTTTTCCTACCCCTAAGTTCATTTATTGTTCAAGGAAGATAATCTAAAGAAACCTGGAGTGGGTCCCTAGGTGTGGGTCTTAGCCTTAAAGCAGAACGGACAAGTTTAGGTTCACCTGGGCAAATCTGCCACTCTTTTTGTCTTGTTCAATGGTAGGAAATAGGTAACTGAATTTTCACTTTCAACCTCTCCTTACAGGCACCAGTTATTTTGGCTCTCACATTTCATAAAAGAAGATAAGATTAGATGGGCAGCTCACAAGGAACTCTTCTTTAAATGAACTAAAAAATAGGATTAATAGGATTGGACCCAAGTTACTAATAGAAAATTCTCTCTAATATGTAGTTTTTAGCTTCACTCAAAGTCATCTCTCTGCATCTGCCATTTAGATGAATCTCAGTTTGCACCTTCCAGACAACATAACCTGAGCCGATTAGTTTATCTGTGTCCATGTGAGTACATCAATAGCATCAGGATCATGCTGAAAAGGGAACATTGTTTGGACTGGGAAAGGAGAAGTAAGTTATCAGGGTAGGTTTAAAATAAACTCCCTCAAATACCAAACTGAAAGGCAAAGAGGGTGGGAAAATACCTGAATCCCAGCATGAGAATCTGGGCAGCAAAACCCAGGAGAGGCTGCTACCACAGTCTAAGCCTGCTCATTCTCCTTGTGACCCACCAAACCATCAATACAGTTCGAGCACAGACTGCCCAGGAAGCATGTGGGCTCACAAAAAAATCTGGCCTTGGCCCATTCGTTTAATTCCCTAGACGGGAATCTCACAATGCTTGTTCCAAACGGAGCTCAGCAGCACACTGGTCCCCTGGCTCAAGAAGCAACACATCCCAAGATGTCAGCCCTGAGTAAACAAACCTTTTCTTCTCACACTGACTCCTCTCCGTCCCAGCAAAGCATCCTTCTTCTCGTCTTTCTCTCTTTACCCTTCTTACCCTCACAAATCATTCTCACTTGAGGACTTCTAACTCTCTGTTTCAGGAGGGATTTATGTGGTTTATTTTTTCATTTGGCATCTGATCTGACAATGAAGATGCTCCTTGTCTGGTTGTGGTAAATTTTAATTCTTGGCAGAAGCCCCAGCTAAAAGTGGCAGCAGCTGTGGTTCTGTGATACCTTATAGCCAGTCCTGTCCATCATTGTGTCAGCGTCACCGACTGCACCCTGGGACGCAAAGCCAAGACTCCTACCTGCATTTCCTACCACTTGTGATAGAGCAGGAGTGATAATTACTGTGCTGTGCTCCACCAGAGCAAAAGCTACTGTGTGAGACACTTGTGGACCTTCCTCTGGTGGGGCTAGCTCAGCAAACTTTGTGTATCACAGTTCCTTGCCAGGAGAGAACAAGACCAGGATACCTTGCAGATCTTTCAGGTGTATCCTAAATGCTAGAAAAGAAAATATTTTTCCACTTCTCTCTGTCTCCTCCATTTCTCATCCCAGATGAGAATTTTGTGATCTTTAGGAATGGCAGTGAGCAGAGTCCTCATCCTTTTCCTCCGAGGTGCCACCAGATGGCTGGGTGAAGAGGAATAACCAGCCTCAATCTGCCATGGGTCCCTCCATGCCAGAATGTAGGAGTGAAACACAACAGAAAGATGAGCAAAGCAAGTCAGATTTCCATTTCAAAGATTCAAAGGGAATTCCAGGTCTGAAATCAGGACATACAATCTGTCTGTGAAAGAGTGTAAGGGTATATTGAGGTGCATAATGGTGATCTCAACACACTGCAAAATACTTGGCTGTTTTTTGCCAGGACTGGCATTGTAAAGGTCATGCAAACAGGCTTCTAGTTTGACTTGCAACAAAGGGAATTAGTGTTAAGCCTCTGTCTGTCTCACATGAGAGCATGCACAACTGTGCAGAACCATTGCCTTTCCAAGACAAAGCTTTTTCTATGTTAAGGTCAGGCCTCAGCCAGTGCAGAGTGGCTGATATCACATGCAACAGATTCAATCTTCAATCTTGCAGCTCCAGGGAAAGCAACCTGCAGCCTGTGGGAATATATTGTGAATATATTACAGATTTCTAAACACTCTGTGGAAACAATGGGACCTCAGATTAGATTTGGGACCAGTCTGAGATCCTGGGTCCCAGAGATAAGCTTAAGATTCCTCTAACTCAGGCATACATCTCGTCTGTACATGTCTCTACATAGCTTGTTTCCTTCAGACAAAGAAAGTTATGAAGACAGGCAGGAGGAGCTAAGGACTTCTGATGACACATACTGCCTTCAAGGCAGTCAGTGCTGTTAAAGCCCAGTCATCTCTAGCAGCTTTCTTCAGTTGTAGTCTTAGTGAAAACAGGAGCTCTCACAGCAGCCCTATAAAAGATTTGACTAGAAGTACCAAAATGCATGTTGCAGGAACAGATGTCAGGTCTCCTCTTAAACTCTTCCTTTTTCTAACGTTTTTGCAGGAGGGTGAGATTCTTGCCTGAGTGTGAGTCACTGCTGGCATGTCTCTTGAAGACTGTGAATAAGTTAGCCACAAGAACAACTCTGAGAAGTGCAACATCCCTCCTCAGAGTGGTACCCAGCTCAACATTGATCCCTACACAGATGAACGAACATAGGATGAGTGTGTGTCTGAACTCAACTGCAAGGCTATTGCATTGCTATGAGGGGGATGAAGAGAAAGGAGCTCTGACTATAACACAGGACAGAATAGTATGAGGAATGAGGACTTGAAAGGAGGGTTGCATGTTTGTTTTTAGGAGAAAGGACAGGAAAATTTCACTTTACATGAAGTATGTAAAAATATGAAACATTTCTCGGCATTTGGAAAGTTTGCTTTAGGGAAACATTTTTCTCAAGGCTTTCAGTGGTCTGGTCTTGATTTTCTCCTTCCAAGAGTTCTCTCATGAACCGCTGCCATCTTGGCACTCAGGGTCAAGCACTGCCCAAAGGGAAACATGAGGATATTCCAGTACAGCAGTGATGAGCAGATTTCATCCAGAAGTCAGCAAATACAGTGTAGTAATTCCAAAACTACAGACTCAGATCTGCTAAATTTAAAGGCTCATAAAAGAAAGATTTGGGAATTGGTGGAGGTGGGAGATACCATGTAGCCAGAAACTAGTAAAGGGACAAATGCTTTTCAAAGGAAGGGGCACTATGTTCAACTTGTCCCCTATACTGTAAAAAATAGTTCATGTACTCCCTGCCTTGCTTGCTGAAAGTAGAGGGGAAACTCCAGCTGATTTTCCTTCTTTCAGTGGTTCAAGCTACCCATGTCTATATGTAAAAGGGCCTGAACAGTTAGCACAGTGGTTGGAGCAAGGCTTTTCTCAAAGAAATGTTGCTGCCTGTTTGGATCAGAAGCTTGCTCAGGATCCCTCTCTGGTACTTCCCTCTAAGTAACCTCAGGACTGCCTAGAGCTCCTGGACATAAAGGCAAACGGTTATCACAAGTAAAAACCCACCCTAATGGTGCTGGGCAACAGGGACCACTGGATGGTGGCTGGAGTCAGGGGGTGTGGTTAAAGAGCATTGCAAGCGTCTCCACTGCTCCCAGTGATGCCGTGGCTGCCTCACTCAGTGCCAGACAGCAGAGAACAGCAAACATGCAGGAGAGCTGTGTTCTTCACAACAGAATTATAGGAAACATCTGCAGAAATCAGGAAATTAGAAGGGGTGAATACACTACCTACTTTCTGTTTCAGAGAATGACTACAATGAAATTGAATGAGGTAATTGTTATTTTAACCTCCCCTGAGAGATGTCTGTCCCTTTGCTATTGACATATTTCTGCTAATAAAGCGGGTGCAATGCTAGTGCTATGTAGTACTGTTTTTCATGACAGATAGTCAGTACCAATGCCACCTTTACCCACATCTTCCAAAAGGCATCTCTTATCAGCAGAGTAGCTTCATGAAGTCTCAGTTTAACTTGACGAGGTGGAACTGTTGATGCTGGGCCCAAAGTGGAGGAAGCAGTCTCCTGTTTGCCTCCGTGGAATTTGTTAGTAAGATGTCCTAACTCCAACAGTCCAGGCTGGAAAGGCCCTTATATAGGAAGGGTATGCCAGCCACCTCACACTAGTTTTTGGCTGGTGTTGAAAACTTTGAAGGCTGGATTTATGGCAAGTTTTTCTTCTCTTTGTGCCATGGTTTGCAGCTCTCAAGAGAGCCTGACCTGTACTTGCGAAGCACTGTCTGATGAGGTTAGCAAACTCAGCAAATATCACTGTGAAAAGTACAAGTTAGATCCTGAATCTTCCTTTTAGTATACGTTCCCAGCACCTCACAGGCCAATTCATTACAGCAGCATTACCTCAAACTTTCACTGTTAAGAGCCTCTGCTGAGAGGGCAATGTATGGGCTTTCATGCATGTGTAGCCACTGCTGCATACACCACAGAATTGGCCCAGGGGTAAGTCAGGGTTTTATCTGTCAGGAGAGCACTCAGATCACCAGGCAGGTGCCTGAGTTCCCCTCTGCCCCAGGGAACCTTGAAACCCTTGCTGTATGTTGGCATGGCTTTAGCAGGCCATGCCCTAAGCACCAGATTAAAAATCACCTCTTTCTAGACAGACCAAAGGGTTTGAAGCCCACACCCCCTGCAAATAGAACGGGGCCCAGACCATCCGCTTCCTGAGCAAGTGGCTTATCATGTCTGTCAAAGGCTGCCAAGAATGGTTTGATCGAGCACAGTCATTACCAAAACAGGCAGGGAGCTGCAGCACCTGGCTCTGCTGTGCAGTGTGCCTCAGCAGGGGCAGCACGTATGTAATCTCAGCCCTACTCCATGGAGATGTGAGCAGCTCTTGGCTCTGCTGTGCACTGTGCAGGAAGGCATCTGGCTGTTCAGTCATGACCTGCTGCTCAGGAAAGGAGGTGGCAGACCATTTCAAATGTAAATCAATTACTTTGTGTGTATGTATAGTGTTTCAGGAGTCCTTGACTGAGGCGATTGCAGAAACCTCCAGCAACAAACATACTGGTGTCATAGTTTGCTGTAAGATGCCTGATCCTATTTGCTTGTGTTCATTGTGCTTAAAGTATTCTCCTGGGGAGAAGAGTGGAGAGATGAGGATGTGGTGCAAGGGGAATGTAACAGGGAAATACATAGTTTCTAATGCCAGCTTGGTCTGGGCAGCAGTCTGCCCATGGACGGATCAGCTGGGACTATCCCAGTCCTGTGCAGAAGCAGGATGGCACCGGTTGAATTTTAGTGCCAAGCAGGCAGATGCCTAGCGGAGGGATCAGCAGCGTCAAGCAATGGTTGCAAGGATTGTTTCCAGGCTGAAGATGTGACTGCAGTGTTTCATTTCTGCATTAGTCCTGTAGTTGATCTAGGACACAGTAACTTGCCCTCAGTTACTCAAAATTCAGGATAGAATTTTAGTCCAGGCTTTCACAAGCTCCATGTTGACACTTGGTCTTCTGCGGCACACTGGCCCTCCACAACAGAAGTGTCTGAGGATAGCTACACTGCAATGCTGAGCAGCCCAAGGAAACCTGTAGTAAGGGATATGGGCACCACAGTCACAACTTCTTATGGTGGCATCAAACTGGGTGCCTTCTTTCGGTGCTGTGCTCACACCAAAGGGATTCATCAGCCCAGTCACAGCTCTGCATGAACATGCACAAACACCAGGTATCTGCATTGCACCTCTGTGAGAAGTAGGAGCTATCTGGATTTTGTGTGGTACAGGGTACTTCAGGCACTTAACGGAGATGACCTGTTGCCACAAAACTCATCCTACGCAAGCCCTAACAAAGTCCAGCATCCACGAAGGACTGATTCCCTCCCAGTGAACCATGTTTTTAATGGAATTCCAGTTTGGTGTCTGAAGATTTTTAAAACTTCGGTATTATCCAGCATGATTATAAGGGTGTCTTAAAGACACCTTGCTAGTGAGACAACAGTTTTCACATCTCTGTCACATGCATTCCCTGTTTGTTCAGCTTATCCCTTCTGCCTGCAGTTACAGGGTTCTACCCTAACAATTGCCTGTGACTCAGTAACCTGCATAGGCTAAGCAGAGTCAGCCTACAGTTTCCCTAGACTAAGTCAGCCGTATGAGAGGAAGAAGTTCAAAGATGTTGAAAGCAGTAAGAATAGAACAACTGAAATGAGATTTAGTGCCAGAAGACAGAATATTCAAGAGGGAAGGCCCAAAAGGTACTCGAAGGATGAGGTGACTCCTGTTGCAGTGAGAAGATACGAGGCTGGGATAAGAGGTAAAAAGGTGAAATAAAAGGCTGCTAATACCAGTGAGACCTGAGGCTACAAGGGGAGGAAGATGTGTGTCATACAGTAAAGAGAGATCATGATAATCAATATTACTAGATTTTTAAGCTACATAACAACATTTGCTTGCAAACAGTGAAGCTGAAAGAGTAGAAGGGCTAGGTGGAGAGGCAAAAATTGAGGCCAGTTGCCTACAGGCAAGGCAGAGGGGCTGAGGGAGCAGGGAAAAGAGATAAGACTCATTAAGGAGCCAAATCAATTCAAGGAGAAATGGCCTTGGCCTTTTCTGTAAAAGGGCCATGAGTGTGTAATTGCCTCATTACCAGCCCAACACAGCTGCCTGCTGACAGGCCAAGCAGCCAACATGGAAATAATTGCAGGCAACAGGAAAAAGATTGTGGATAAAGTTGGTATCTGGCCTGATGTGATCATACCCAGCCACACAAGTGGAGAAACAATGAAAGCACAGAGGCTGTGCCCACACAAGCAGTGTGGCAGCCTGTCCCTGGAGCAGCTCCTTGCAAGAGGGGTTTTCCTGCCACCTGAAACAGTGCAACTTCAAAACCTCATTCGCGCTGGCTTTTAAGTCAGACATACCACATGTGGTTCTCCCTTCTGAGACTCTGGGGTGCACTAGTGTCTCCAGGACTTTGCTGTGATGAGGGCAAGACATGTCTTTTTAGAGAAGGCTAAGATCACAGAACGCTAGAGCTTCAAGAAAAAAAAAAGAAAACTACAGAAAGAGTCAAAAACTGAGTTTCCTGGGTGGCTACTGTAGGCGGCAAAGTATTTCAAACCATCCAACTACTACCGAGTGGTACCCTGTACACTGCAAACTGGAGCTGAGCCATCAATAACCTTAAGCATTGAGATACAAAGATGTGACTAGTTTAAAAAATGCTCTGCAATTACTAAGTTTGACTACACTAGAAGACTACATTAATGCGTCTCCTCCCTTTATGAAGTCCTGGGAACTCAGTGTCATCCTATTTTCTTAGAGTTAACATGTCCATTTTAAAAACTACTGGCTGTATCTATCTGGAACTGTTAAAAAAAACCAACAACTTTTTGCTTTTCTGCTCATTATAATGAGCATTTGGCCTTAAAATAACAATGCTAATGTTGCAGAGCTCTTTCCTTGCTCCAAGTGAACATCTGCAGTCTTTTTCCATCAAGTTTACAATACCTCTAAGTGTTTTTGGGGAAATACTTTGTGCCTCTAAAACATGAGTGCTGCTGGTGAGCCAGAATTCTGCAGCAGATTTCCTGAGCATTCCTATTAGTTGAGATTATGAAAATTTGGCTTCAGATGCTGAAAACAAGGTCCCTTACTCTGAAATACCCTGTCAAATACAGCCCTTGGCTCTTCTCTCAAAGAAGATCACAATGAAGGAGGCCAGTGGGCATTAACTTGGCAGCAGGATTTCAGTGTCATCTGAGAGCCAATGCACCACTTTACTAAATAACTAGAGACCCCACTCTCTTTCAAGCAGCGCCACTCTTCATTTCTCCAAAATTAAATTAGGTTAACACCTACACAGCTTTCAGCTTAGTTTAGGAAGATCTCTGGCTTTTCTGGTGTATCAGTCAGGACCTATAGTCCTTCTCTCCATCTGATGGGAGCCCGCTAGCAACAATGCTGTATGAAAACTTGGTTGATACAACCAGATATGAGCTACTGCAGTTATCAAAATTACAGATAATTGATGTGAAAGGCATGTGGGGAAAAGAAAGGGGTTATTTCTTAGAAATTATCCATTGAATAGGTAAGTTGATGAGGTTGTGTTGTTTTAGGAATCCACAGACACACCAGATGTGGAATAGCTTCTTAGGAGCCAAGGGCTGATATGTACCTTGGTAGAGTGATGCTGATGTCCTAATCTACAGCTGACTGCAGCTGTTACCAGGACGGCGGTCTGGCTGGACTGGAGTGTATTGCTTCCCAAGCATCTTACACAGCTTATACATCCAGTATCTGAGATTTGTCCTTGACATACTCACACTACTAGCAAATGCCTCCATGGGTGGAGGGGTGAGATAATAGTTCTGGAGAAGAGCAGTGGGGCCACCATAAGACATAGCTGCTTTCCTAGTGCACTGTTTGCACCAGCTGCTTGTTCAGAGTTCTGTTCCTGGCCAGCGTTTTCCCCAGGATCCTTCTCAGCTTCCTGATGTTTCCCTCTCAGACATCTGTTTTTCTTAATGGTCTGGGAACTATACACAGCCTGTCAAGCTTCCCCAGATTAATCACTGCCTCTCTGCTTGTACTTCCAGGCCTTGTTTTGAGGAGCTCTTGCTGCTCTAGGATGAGAGGTGAGCTAATGAAGGAATAACTGACTAAACGTCCCAGGCTGCCCACACAGAGAGTGGAAATAGTGCAGTCTGTGGGGCAAGTGCACCTGATCTCATGTGAGCACAGTCTCCAACAAAGGCACAGGGGAGAGAGATGGCCAGGAAGGCTGGGCACACGTGTGGATTCTTTCAGTGGGGAATAAAATGCGTGAACCATGGCTATCATCTGATACAGACCTTTCAGATAAGCAGCTTCCTGTTGGTTAAAATATGTCCTGCAGAACATCATTATTTTAAACCATCTGAATCATAGTGTTGCTTTAAGTAACTTGCAAAGCCCTTTAGCTGTAGACACAATGCGAGGCTGTACCCTGCTCTTACCTGCACACAGGGAGCCACTTGTGTAGCTGCTCTGAAGGAAACAGGTCAAGCGAATGAAATAGCCCCTTAGCAGGAAAGGTTGCAGCCTGATGAATCACCTTTCAACTGCTATTCAGTTTAGCTTCTCCCTTGCTTCCCTCACATGTAGTGAGGGAAGGAGCCCAGTTTTTAGCAGAGGTTGGAAGTAAGATGAACTTCAGCAGGAGGAGGCTCAAGCACAAGATGCTTCAGGCGGAATGAAGAATGGACCACTCGGGCTTTCAGAGTGGTTAAAGAGGATGAACTTTAAGCAGGTGCATATGCAGTATGTGTTAATTATCTAATCTGAAGCTATTCAGAAGGTCAAATTAGAAACTGAAGTCACAGATCTGTCAAAGAGGGGACAAAGAGAATGCGAGAAGCATGGACAATTCAAAACACTTCTGATAAATATTGTAAGTAGATTGTGATACTTCTCCATCTAAGCTCAACACTAGAGACAGTCTAGTTGTAGCAGCACATGGATTCAACTTCTCTTAACTTATCATGTTGGGAATAGAAAATCAGAAGGGTAAATGAGCCTTCACAGAGATCCTAACTGCTGCAACTTCCAGGACTCGTCAGGACTGTGCTATCTTTGTTACACATTGCTATTAAATTAGGTCTACGCTGGATACCAGCAGGTTGGAGAAGGAAGTTCATATTTATCTGAGCCAGGAATTTAGTCTAAAAAGGTACACAGATATGGAGTGGAGGAAAGTGATAGTAAACACTCAGCTAGCAGCCAGCTTGAGGTGTGAATGCTAAGCTATATCCACTGAGATCTTTTTAGCTGGACCCTGGAAGGCTCAGCGGCCCCACAGCACTAAGGATCCTGGTCCGCAAAGCTGCTTTCTCAGCAGCTGCCCTCCCTTTGGCTTCATCTGAAGGCTCCAGTTTTCTTTTTCCTGTGATCCGAGAAAGATAATTATCTCTGTTTCTGAGCAAACCTCTTAATGAAATTCTCCCAAAAACCCTGTAAAGGAGAAACCCAATGTTTGTAAGAGCTTTGGAATACCCTGCCTACTTTAATGCTCTATTTCTTTTTCCTGATGGCTGACTGAAACTTGTTTACAAGTTCTTCCTGTGGCAAGAAGGGGGACTAAGTTCTTCCAACCTCAGGCACAGTTTCTCCAGATCAAAGCTGGGCCACCGGAACCAGGTGTCCAGGAAGCACGGGCTCAGTGTCTGCACCTCACTTGCTCAGTGAGCAAATCAGCCCTAGGAAGTTCTGTTCAGAATGTCACTGAATTCATAGGCCTTAAAATGAAAAGTGTTGAGAAGAATCACAAACAAATGATACAGAAATTTCTGAGTTGCAAAGTGAGGCAGAAGAAATAAAGTACGAAGGTTTCATTACTTAGCAGCTTTTCTTTCCCACGGGCTACAAAACAAAAAGGCTTCCAGCTTTCACCACTGAGAATATACAGACTAAACTGGTGCCCACTACAAAGGGGCACTGAAGAGCTGCTGTAGATGATGCAGGCTTCAGTTTGCTGGATCAGAGCGTGAAGTTGCTGCAGGGGATGGACCCTGTGAGACTGGACCTTGAGCATCATATTCCTGAGCAGGGCCTGGCATGGCGATCGTAGCTGGTGGGTCACTCACACTAGGCGCCTGCGGTCAGAACTGGAGTAGTACGAGATACCAGTGCCACGGGCAGGAGATTGGGGTGAGAGGGCATAGTCAAAGAACACGAGTCCTGTGCTTAGTGCAAAGGAGAGAAAGAGGGGATGAGAAGAAATCCCTGGGTGGCAGCAGGCAAAGGCTTCTTGACCTGTACAGAGCAGGACTTGGTATTACATGAGATCGAAGTCCTGGTATGAGAGGAAAAGACAACTTTGCATCGATGAAAGAGAATGTGTTAAGACTGTTTCCTTTTTGTATGGGTGACCTGTCTAACTTGTTACCTTTATGTCTCCTGTCACCTCATGCTGCAGTGCATTCAACAATCCATCCATTTTATTCCACTCTGTCCTCTTTACAGGCACCTGCTGCCTAGAGAACCAGTGAGCATGCCTGTACTTGTCCACATGGGCAGCCCTTCTGTCTCTTAGCTGCGAATGAACACACTAGATTTTCATGGAGGGACAGCATTGACAACTCTGTGCACTTCGTAAAGAGTAAGTGGGAAGCCAAATTATACTGTGCACATTTCACAAGTTAAACACATGCTTGCTGCAGGGCCCAAGGGGTGGAATTCCTCAGAAACCTGGCACACAAGCTCAAGTGTGTGTATATGAGAACAGGACCTGTTTCATCTGGACTTACATCAGAGGAACATGGTACTTAACAGAAAGCTATTTCAAGATGATTGACTTGAATAACCCATGATTGCTGTTGCAGTACAAAGTTTTAAAGGATAAAGAAGCCCATTCTTAAAACAGGAAGAACACACACACAAAAAATTGATTTTGTGTTTCACACAGGCAATAAAAGAACAGTTCCCAGACTTGCAGATGTGATGCCAATTTATTTATGCTTTTGGGACCAGATGCTGAATAGCCACTAGTTTCTGCTAGCAGCCCCACACATGGAAGAACTACAGAAAAAGTATAGTCTTCCCCCTCTGGTGGCCCTATCAATACTAATGCTTGAATGCAATAGAAGATTACTTCTGCCATTACCTTCTTCATGCTCTGTCCAGCCTACTTTTGAACATCTCATGAGAAAGAGATTTCCATTATATGTGGTTTCCACTATACTGTTCCAGTCCCTGACAGACCTCACTGCCAGAAATCCTTTCTACTATGCAGTGAGATATGCATCTTCCCTTTTTGATCCCATTATTTGATCTCATTATTCCCAGGCATGCTGCTTTTGCAATGCACTAATTCTGTTTCCTCTGTGTTAAAAGTTTTAGACTACTGTCCTCTGTCTCACTCCAAAGCCACATTGACTTGTTAACGCCATTCTTCTGAGTCAGCTTTCCCTCTCGTTGGCATTTTTTGTGTCCATCCTTTAGGTACCCAGGCTCCTAAACTGCACATGTTCATGCTGTGGTCTATGTAAGCAATAAATTTCTTGCCTTTAGAAGCAGCATGTAGCTTGGTTCAGTGATGGAGCATGAGAGAAATGTATTATATTTTGTGAAGTACCACTCCATGCCATAACTACCAGCTTGTACAAAAGCGCAATTTGAGCTGTGGTCCAATCATGCTGAGAATATGCATTTGAGAAGCCTGAGGTGACCAGCGGCTTTGTTGAAGCTGGCAGTGGTAAATCAATATCCTCTGCAGATTGGCTGCTAGTCATCTACACTGACCAAAACACTGTGTGCATCTTGTTACAAAGTGTAAACAAGCTTATTTGCATTAGGACACTTGTATGCAGAAACCAGTTTAGTGCCCTGCTGTGTGGGTTTGGGGCTCTTTTAAAACTTGATGCTGAAGAACAAAAGAAATAGAGCATGCATCTGTACCAGCTGCCAATCTGGCAAGTGAGGTCTAGGGTCTATGCTTGGAGAAGACTTCCAGAAACGCCTTTAGCAAGTGATGTGCTCATATCTGACTAAAATTTGATCTGATGTCTTTTTTTCTTTCTAACAAGCGAAAGCTTCATTTGGCACTAATGGGGCAGATGAGCTTCAGCCTTGTGAGTGCATTAGCAGGACCCATATACTGGTGATAAGATACCATAAAGATATGTCTCAGCCTTGATGTTAATGTAAAAGTGTTTCTGGCATAAGACGCATAGCTGGATACATTGTGGCTTCGATGAAGTGCAACTTAAATCTGTGCCTACCTGAGACTCCATAAGAGTAAAGTGCCCTATGCCTCTGACAGTAACTCGGTGTGACATAGCTGCGCAGTGAGTGTGTAATAACAGATTCTCCTCACACAGTACATCTCCTTTCTCTAGACCAGTGCGTAATAATAACTTCTCCTTACACCACAGATCTCCTGTCTCTAGACCAAATTCATCCTTATGTATGCCATGTTGCAAACTGCTAAAGTTGTATAATTGTGTAAGTCACCAAGACAAGTTGTGTCTCTGCAGTATTACAGCACCTACAGGCAGCAAGAAGGCTTCACCAGTAAAATAGACAGGTCCTCTAACAGGTTCTCTTGCTGGTGGTATAAATCCCAAATTCAGGCTGTAGATTTGGTATTTTAGGAAAAGGAGCATCCACCTCTCTACAACTGTTAACCAGCCACATGGAAACAGAAAGAAAAACTACCGTGGGCTTGGTCACTTCCATGACAAAACCCAGCAGTTTCCTAGCAGCACCTATCTATAAAGCAACACTGATGTTTCCCCCTGTTCTTCAGATAAGCAGATCCTGGGAATGTATGAGGAGGTATGCAAAATATGCTGCTCAACAGTAACGCTCCCTGGCAGTTAGACTGTGGATGACAGAAAATAAGGTTTTCCAAAATGCTATCACTATGGCCTGGGATACTCAGATGACCAAAAGTTAAAATGGGAGTGAGGGAGAAGTTCAGAAGATTTATCCCTCTCCAGTGACACAGTAGAAGCTTTAATTCTTCAAACCACCTATTCTGGGTCTGCACTAAGTACAAGAAAAGGTCACAGCACAGCCCATGGGGCTTGGTTTTGTTCCTTTCTGTCCTTCAAGAGGGAGGCCTCATCCAGTCACTGGGATGTGGAAGTCTGGCAAACCTGATCCTTTCCAGGATCTTCTGCCGCAGACATGCTATTACTGCCAGGTAGGTCCTAAACCTGCCCAGACCTGAGGAGTAAAATGGGGTCATATGGTACCTCTCCTAGTATATTTACATACTCGTCCCCTTATCTACACAGACACTCTGCACAAATGTGTTATTTTGATGAGTTTGGGAGGAAACCATGAAAACAAGTGTTTTATGGTCAACAAGGTTAAAATGTTCTCTCAAGCAAAAAGAAAAAAGAGTGGAAAAGGAATGTTTTAACTTTTGGAGTGAAAGCCAAGCAGCAGAACGCCCTGAGAAAGGGAAATTGTTTTCTAGCAGGGCTAACCATGGCAAAACACCTGTACTTTATCTTGGCTCCAGAGCTATGAAGGGTGGGCAGAGACCTTGCTCAGCCAAGCTCACCTCTGTGGCTTATTGCCCTGCTGCTCTGAGGACCACTACGGTTACAGATTTCAGTCTCCTGGTCTGTACAGTACCAAGCACTTTTTCCTCCGTCCCCTCCACTTCAATCGTCTTGTGTGACAGGTTATGTATCCTTAGTGCAGTTTTCTGAGGGACAGGGTAAGTGCCTATGCTGAAAGAAAGATGCCCTGCAGTTTGGGTGAGGGCGCACTTCCCCATGGCTCCTGGAAGGATGCAGCAATGCAAATCCTAGACCTGGAAATGTGCTCATTTGTGATGTCTGGCTGACCACAGTACAAAGGGAGAAATGGCTTCTGTTGAGGGAAGAGATGTGCAGAAACCCCTGGAGATTTCTGCAGCCTTCTACTGAGACAGGGAACAGAGGACTCTGATGTCCACTGGAGGAGTAGGGCAGGACCCAAGGCCTCTTTGTGGTATCCTCACCTGACACAAGAGGGGAGTTTACTGAAAAGAGCAGTGGCCCCATCACTCCCCAGATGTCCCACATGAGAAGACTGGTGTAGGGAAAGGACAGGTCTTGGAGCCATGTCCAGTAGGTTGTCCAGAGGAGAAGTGGTGAAGTGAGCAGAGAGCTGCTGTCAGCCCTGGAAAAGCTTTTCCTCTCCTGAGCTGATGCAGTAACTGGCAAAATGAAGATCTAGCAGGACCTAGTTGCAGAAAAGAGACATGGAATGGAGATGTCACAGAAAGAAATAGAATCTATTGGTAGACACAGAGGATATGGAAGCCTTCCCAAAGTAAACCTGGTTGTTGCACCTTTGCAGCTTAGGCAACCCATCACACCATAGGCAGCCACCAAAGACCAGTCTCAGATTGCTTCCCTTTGCTGTGTGAGTAAAATTCAAATGTCCCCATGCTTCCAAGCTCCTACAGAGAAGCTGGAAGAGGAATGCCATGACCACTGCTGGATATGGGCTTCAGAAAGCCATAGGCAATTTCAATGGGTGCCTTAACTCACAGCATCTGCAGCAAGGTTTGATACAGCTATTGGAACTAGACAGATTGGACCAAACCTGAAGACCTAAACAAACCGACACATTCATTTCTGATCCATTTGGTACTACAAGCATAAAGAATGTTTTTTGGCTGCCTTTTTACAAGTGCCTTAGCTTTCATCAGTGCCAGCTTTACACACTTTTTATGCAAACTCCTCTGTCCTGAACAGACAGAACTTAATGATTTCAAGTTCCCTTCATCAGTCATAACACTGGAAAGAAAACCGATTCTCAAATCTATCTTGCATCAAGAAGCTGGGTCTTCACAAAAAAACCCCAACAAAACAACCCATGAAGATCAGTAGCCTCACAGAATTACATGAACTGCAAGAATGGGGTTTTGTTTCCACTTACTTCCTCTTTGGGAGCTTAAATGGTTATGGTTACTGCTTTCAATGTTTCAATGCTTTTAATGCTTTCAATTTCTGCTATCACGTTTCTGATAGTAGAATGTCTAAGACTTTAGGTACTGGCCCTAACAAACAGCAACACCATGCTACCCTCTCTGAGAAAGTGATCCCAACTATCTTGCTTCTGTGGGTTTTTCAAAAATAGGGTCTTCCTGCCAGAGACATGATGGAAATCAGCTGGCTAGGTCAGCCTGCTGACCTTTTTTCATAATGCTAATCCTAATGTGTCCCACTAGAGCAAAGAGCTTGCCAGTTATGCTGGCAGGGAAGCACAGAGCAGCTCTGCCTGCCACTGATGAAGCAAACAGGGAAATGACAGAACTCTCATTCCTGCTGCACAGGACAATTGCATCTGTTTTAAAGCAAAAGAGCGTAGCGAGTCTCCGGGTCCTGCTCACATTGCCTGTGAAAAGCTGTTAGGAAGAAATGGAGAACTGGCAGGTGAGAACTCTTGGATCTATTTTGGTCTAATATCTTCTTACGTTTGGGACATTAACCACCTTTTTGGAGGCTTGGGGCAGGAAGGGAAGACCAAGTACACAACTTAAAAAATGTCTTGGGAGTTGAGATGTTTTAAAAATAAGAACAGATGCAATAATCTGCAGATGATCAGAAAACAAGGTAACAAGGGGAAAGAGTAGGAAATAGAGGAAAAGGGACAGGATCAAGAAGAGGACACTCAGGTTAAAGAGTTCTGAGAAGTCTTCCGTATATGTCACATGTGTCTCCCAAAAGGAAATGGTGGGTCTGCCCCTTTCTACTCTGAAACAGCTCTGAAGAAGACAACAGAAAACACTTGAGGAGTGTATAGAGAGGAAAGGGGATGTGGGAGAGTGTACTCATTACAATAAATATCAGCCTTTGCTCCATATATTGCTTACTGCGCACAACAGTTATAACAAATTAAGAGCTCGATTCGCCTTCCCCTCTGAGACATTACCGGCTTCTATATAGCCAAAAAGAAAAAAACAAGCATTAACACTTACTGATCTAGTCTCTGTCAAACCTAGTAGTCCTTACAAAGCTATACATTTGTCATGCCACATGTAGTCTGTGCTCAGTTGGTTTGATCACTGCTTGGTCTTTCTCCATACCAAAATCTGTTTAGATAGTTTGCTGAGGACATTTCTTCTAACAAACATGTATGATCTTTAACGCTTGCATGTGGGGCAGGACAGCACAGACAACAAGGACTGTGATATTAGCACCAGAGCGTTATCAGAACTGACCTATGCGCCAGAAAGCTTCAAAGAAAAATCACAGTGGTGCCTCAAGCACACTGTTCCCTGGCTTTGTGGCATGTTCCCTGCTGCTGGGGCTGCACTGACACAGAAAAAGGCTTCCCTAGGAAGATAATCTAACGCGCTTAGTAAGACGTGTTTAGCTGAAATATCAAAAATCCTCTTTTGTCATTTGAGGTTTTCACAATGTCATAATCACCTTTCTATCTCCTGTGCCCCTCCTAAAAATACATTTTTTTTTTCCTTTGCCACTTCAAAAACTGCTTGAAAAGCTTGTGAATCCAGTCTGACATGAGCAAAGCAAGCACCATCTTTCCTATCTTGTGTGAATGGGAAAAGATGTAAGCAGAGGTGGACTGCCTTCAGCGTGCTACACAGGAGAAGGCTTGGATTGAAAAGCCAGGGAAGCCTGCCTCCTGTCCATAAGCTGTGTGCCCACCAAGACACAGAGCTCTGGTTCTCCTGGAGCATGGGACGCACAGTATGGAGAAAAAAGCACAGGAAACCCTCTGGGGGTGTACTACTCATTTACCTCTCCAAAGCAGTGGTTCTCAGGTTTCTCATGATTCCACTGAAATGCACTATTGATAATGAAAGTGATACCGCCCCATCCATGTGGAACACCGCTCAGTGTCCAAATCACAGCTTCTGCTGCTGCATGGGCTGGGTAGGAATCAGCCCTAAACAGCCGTCTCATCCTGTATGGTTTGCTCACTTCTCATATGATCCCATTTCTACTGGATTTTTGAAACCTTTCAAAAGGATACCCTTTAAACTGTAACTCTCCCAACTCAAAGACCAAAAAATAATTAGCAGTCCTTCCTCATTCCCCTTTCACAGATGTAATTTCTGCCCACACCACCCCCCTACTTTCCAAACCTGAACTAAAACCCACTAAATATTCTGAGGTGCACTGCAAGGGCTGGGTGACAAAGACGTTTATCTAAACCTCAGCAAAGAGATATTCTGAGCTGCCTTTAGTGAGAAATTGCTTTGCAAGGTGGAGCTAATGCAGATCGAGGAGCCAGTCACAAGCTAGTGGAAATAAAAGTTTTCTTTACCTCCATGTCCCGCAAGAGAGAGGTGTCCTCGGGGAAATCTTTCTTCCCCACCCCTTTCCCTCTTATCTGTGGGAAAACTTCAGACAAGCCAGAAAAATCGCGCCGCGGTGGGGGTATATAATATCCAAGCTGCTGCTCAGCTTCAGAACTGATAGAGCCCAGCAAGTGGCCCTGCACAACCAGCAAGGAAGAAGGGCGGGTTGATGAGAGGAAGGGAGGGAGGGGAGAGGAGGGGGAGGCAAGGCAATCAGGGTTTAAATTTAGACACAAACCTAAACAGATACTGTCCTTCCCAGGGCTCTGGGCTCATGAGACAACAAGCAGCAAACTCTGCTGCTGCTCCCAAACTTGGGGACACCACATGTGCACTTTCTCCCTTCCTTTCTCCCCTTTATATTTTCTGTCACCTCATCTTTACTTCCCCCTCACACCCTGTTTTGCCTCTATTTCTCTCCATTGCTTGCAGTTACTGCTCCAGAGTGTTTCTGCCTGGATCTCTCCCTTGACAATGCTTCTCTCTCCAAGTCTGCAGGGTCTCTTCCTTCTTGTTTATTTGTAAGGAGACTCTTTTCCCCTCTCACTGCAGCTTCCCTTCTCCCTTCCTTCACACTGTTAGGTAATTTCAATCAGCAGCGGACTGTCTGTAGAGTGATCAGAGCGGCAGAAGAGGAGCAGTGCAAGGGTGATTGTTGTATTTGACCAGAAGGTTTTGGCATCTTAGTGCACAGCTGGGACTCCTGGGGATGACACTACTGTACTGCTGGGTGCTCTCCTAAAAGAGAGATAAGGGCTCCACTGTGAAGAAAGCTGCAGTAACGTGGGCACAAGCAGAAGGGCGGTTGCCATGCAAGGTGTCACTACTAGTTGTAAAGCAGGACTAGCTCCTTCCACCCTGAATTCATGCCTCACACTACCAGGTCAGAAGGTGCAGAATGCTCTTCTTTCCCTTCACAGGAAAGGATAGACTTGTGCACTGGAAGTGAGAAGCTTCAGTGGGGACAGAAAAAAAAGCCTCAGGAATGTTTTGCTATAGTTTCCATTTCCATTCAGATCACAGTGTTGTAAACTGGACATCTCTTTTAGCAACTGTTTGCATATGCTCCTCCTCAAGAATTTCAGTCCCCACTTCTTGAGAGTAGGGTGGAGCAGGGTGGTGTAGAGGAATTTGGAAACACTTCCTTTTTCTTCTGCTGGTTTCTCTGCCTTGCATGCAGCTGCAAAGTGACACAATGTCATGTCATCATTCTGAGATTGTACCTCAGAGGCAGAAGAGGGTTAAAGCATCTTTTCTGAAAGGGATGCATGTTTTTCCTCTGCACTGTTTCACAAGTCCCTGCTGGCTATGGTGGAAGATACTGCAGAATGGATTTAAATGTGACCATCATGATATCCCGGATTATTGTTACCAGTAAATCATCTTTACATAGTTCTTACAGTACAGTTAACTGTTGCTGTACTGCATGCTGTCTGTAGGACTCCTGTGGAACTAGCATATTCTAATCATGATCTAATTATCTCCCAAATTCAATACACAATGTTTACTTGGTCCTTAGCCAAAGAATGATATGCCAAGTTGCTGCAATCTGGAGATTGGGCAAGAGGACTAATATATCTTCTGTTGCTGTAACACTGGATTAGTTGAAACCCCTCTGCTGTAAGCAACCAAAAGATGCTGCAACTATAGATGTAAGCAAATAGATTAAAAATCTAAAAGAAGTGCAAGAATGAAATTCCTTCTTGATTGGAAATCCTGTTGATTTCTTGAAGTCCTGACAATGGTATGTCAGGAGAGGGGATGAGAACTGAACTGAGAAGCAGCATGAGGCAGGGAGGGCAGGATACTTTGGCTGTGCATGTCTTCTCTGCTGTTGGGACAGAAGGAGGATTTTATGCTCAGGGATTTCACTGTGGGCATTGGTCGCAAGTGTTGTTTTCAAGCTGTCTGCCATTTAACAAAATCACATACCTGCAGTGGTTTGCTTCATGCCATTCAGGGTCTATTTCAGTAATTTCTTTTGGCTTTCAGGGGTTGTACTCTGTGGAGGAAACTCTTTACTCAGGTCTACAGAAAAGGACACTGCTAGGCAGAGATGGAGTCACTTTACCCGCACTAATAAAACAAAGGTAGTTGCAGCTGCCCCACCACAATTCTTCACTATTTATTTCTCCTCCCAAGTATCTTGTCACAAGGCAAATCTTTCCTGCCAGCAGGATTCCCAGATGCCATTGCTCAGCTCGTGGTACACAGTACTCAATTTATTAATGCTAAATCTTTCTTCCTGAAGGAACAAGGAGAGAACACAGAGAAATACAGCATGTTTTTCTCCAGACAGGAAGACACAAGGTGTGGAATTGCTCTAGACTTGTTTCTGGACTGAAACCCACCAGTACATCTGAAACAACCAACCTACATGTTTTAACTGCAAGAGCCTTGTAACAAATGTTATTAAGGGAGGTTATACTGAGGAACCAGGTGTTTTACATGATATGCATGTGAAAGTAGGCATGTGAGATATTTTGGAGTATGACACTCTGCGTTTCTGTGTGTCTCTGTTTACAAACCTTCTGGGATATAGCAGTGTATATAAGACTAATATGTTTATATGCAAAAAAAGTTTCTACATCTGTCCTCCTCAAGAGGAAAAAAATGCAGTCATCACAAGTGCCATTAAAACAGGCTCTAGGGAGAAACTTCATTTGAGTGAGAAAACGTTGCAAACATAGATCCCTCGATTTTGCAGCTTCCCAGCTGGTTATTTTCAAGACATGTGAGGCCAAACCCAGCAAGTTCGCTTCAGGCCAGATCATTGGTACTTCTGCTACAAGCAGCACATAGGGGAGAGCTGCAAGGAAATCCTTCATCCTGCATGCCTGCAAAAGAGGTAACATGACTAGTTCTGCTATGCTTAGAAACACCATGTGTAATATTTGGTGACCTCTTGCATTTCGGCTATGAAGTATGGAAAATGGGGCCTCCACAGGGTGCTAGATCCATAGAAAGGAAATGCAGGGACATGACAGTTCTTTAGAGACCACTTAGGAAAGAAAGTTTTTGAGGGCATCTGAAACTCTGATATTTGTGTCTGCGCAGCTATCTCATTCAGATGTGTCTGTGTGGGAGCCCAATGTGGGAAGGTATGTTTGTCAGGGCTGTGGATGAGCAAAGGGTGGAGGGAACTGTAGGTCCTCACAAGACAGACTGAAAAGCTGTACGTTGTTAAGGCATGAATTGAGGGTTTAGTAGGGCTCACCTGTCAGTGCCAGTATCTGGGATTGTTCTGTCCACCTCTCTCTCTGGCTTTGCCTGCTGCTATTCACGTAATTTCCCAGAATTCATACTATTAACCAGCAGATGTTCACGTGTTGGGCTTTTGACCCCCTGAAAATGAGGTCTCAACCCTTCCTGCTCCCACTCAAGCAACTTGATTCTCAAATGAAACAAACAGGGGGATAAAGTAACCACAGAAAAAAAAAAACATTCACATTTCAAAGATCAATCAACTCTAAAAGCCAACATCCTGTTTTGGGTTGGGTTTGAACATCAGCTCCTCTGACAATGGCAAGCTGACAGGAAGTGAACGTGAGCAGTGTTTTCTTAGGGGAAACTCACTGTTTGAACCCACCATTCTGCTAACCGTGTCCTGAACTATCTGCTCCCACCAACCCTGCCCTCAGCATTAAACTCACACTGTGGACACTAAGCCTCACCCTCCCTCTTCAGGGAGTTATCAGCAGGAAATGAAATCAGTTGGAATGCTTTGTACCATCAACATTTCTTGCTCTAATTCTGCAGCAACGCATGTCTGGGAGCACACACGCGCACACTCATGCTCACGCACCAGGCATCATGCACCCCTGGGGATGATGTGAATGGGAAAGCCCCCTTAGCAAAGAGGCTTGAATTAAATGAAAGGATGTGGTTGCAAGCTATCCTTGCTAAGCTGTGTTGGACAGGGAGGGTGAGACTGTGTCTGTTGTGTGGTAGCCACATAAAAAAGTAGGCGATACAGACTAATTGAAAGAGCGAATCATTTCACATGTTCCTGACAGCCAGCCTGCGCCTGTCTGCTAACATCATGGTTCAGACTAACCAGGCATCTTAACTCTCAGGCTCTGGGCAAAAGCTTGTTCCTAACCAGAGAAGTTAGAAAAATGCAGCACTGTATAAGGAGCATTTCACCTGCACCTGGAATGCTTTGCTTGTAATAACGAGATCACGCTGAAGTGGACCACCCTAACTCATATCAGGCCACCTAGGGGCTGGTGGGTGGTGTAGGGGTGGATAGTGCCATCTCTTGCAGCACCTGAATTTCTTTGGAGAGCTCTTCTTTCATTGCTGATCACCTGACTTCAGAGAACATACTCAGCTGGGGCATTAAGAGGCAATGGCTGCATCCCATTATATTAAGATAGTGATGGGACAAATATTATCAGCATTAGCTGCTGACAGCTTGCTTTTAGACTGAACGATTCCTCTATCAGTTACTAGTTTTAAAACTCAACAAGGCTTAATATAAAAAACCAAAAAGTTACAGCCAGAACATGCGTGCTGACACAATTCCAGGTATCTGTGCTGGATACAAGCATGGGTTTGATTATGTTGTTCTCAGGCCAGTCCTGCTGCCAATCTCTCAACATCCTAGTATCACAGCTGGCCCTCCCATCTTCCTTAGCATGCAGCCCAAGCTCTGACTGAACAGCAAGAACTTTAGACTGAACATGGAATAACTCTTCTGGTCCCGAACAGGTTATGCATAGAGAAAGCTTGCCTTGCCACTGCCTGTGTGGTGGCTGTTAAAAATATAAAAGGACTTGCAGCTGAATATCAGGACAGTGCTATATTAATTTTACCTATCTTCAAAAATTACACTGATGAAAGGGTCAGAAGCTAAATTCCCAACCAAGTTAATTCGGGAGCTTTGAGGGCAAGAACAAATAGATTCATTACACACAAGGCACACAACACCTTTCTGTGTTCCGCAAAGACCTATGTCATGTGCCATTTCCTAATGGCAGTAGCACTGCATTGTTCCACAGGGCTGCTATCTCCTCAGGAGGAGATCTAACCAACATTTTTAGAAACAATTTGTATGGTGGGCTTCATATGGCACAGAGTGTTGGCGCTTCAAAGCACCAAGTACTTCATCTTTTGCCAGAGCTGACTCACACGTCAGTTGCTTATGTCAAATGCAGTGGCAAGTGACTTTAATCACTCTGGCTGTCATTGGGGTGCAGAGAGCTGGCCTGGCTCAAAGATCAAGCACTACACCCAGTGAAACTGCACAGCCTGCAAGTGTTATCTGGACAAAGAAATGTTTCTGTTCACAAACAGGCTGCATGATCTAGACAGGAAGCCTGGCCCAGCATACAGCTAGGTGTGTCTGAAGAGAAATCTTGTCCAGCCCATCCAACAACCATGCTATCTAAACAGAGAGCTGGTTCAAGTCAAAACCAGCTATGAGGAGGGCAGACAGAGCATAATAATACACTAGAGAGGATGGTGACCTTGCTTGCTTTCAGGCTGAAATACACCTTCTCCAGCAACACAGCTCCCAGATTCAGCCCGAGGCCCATCACATATAAACCACACTGAAATTAAGATGGTTTCATGAGCTGGCCAGCCCCTGGAGGGAGTAAACTGGCTTTATCTACAGTGAGATATTACTGTCTACTTACTAGGGGTTTTTATGGACTTAAGCATGAGAGAAAAAGAGAACTAGTGGCTAGCAATACTTTCTTGACCTTGTTATTCAAGGAAACTGAAAGCCCCTAGACATATTGCACCACGACAGAGAGAATCCTTCTCCTTTCTGTGAGATCTAGATGAGGAAGTGTCGTGGTTTAAGCCTCTCACACAGTTCGCTCACTCACTCCCCCTCTTTCTTCCCCCCAGCTCCTGGGGGGATGGGGAGGAGAATCAAAAGAATGCAACTCCCACAGGTTAAGAACAGTCCAGTAACTAAGGTGTAACACAAACCACTACTGCTACCGCCAGTAATAGACAAGGGAAACAAGGGAAGAGAATACAACAGCTTACCACCGATACCCAGCCCGACCAAGCAGAGAACCCCCCTCTTCCAGGTCCCTGCCTCTTGTTTTTACATCCTGGGCATGACGTGCTGTGGTATGGAATAACCTCTTTGGCCAGTTTGGGTCAGGTGTCCTGTCTCTGCTTCCTCCCGGCTTCCCCTCCTCCCCGGCAGAGCATGAGGCTCAGAAAGTCCTTGGTCAGACCAAACATTCTAAGCAGCAACTGAAAACACTGGTGTTATCAGTGCTGTTCCCAGGCCGAAAGTCAAAAACAGCACTGCACCAGCTACAAAGAAGGAGAAAAATGGCGGCTGCTGCTGAACCCATGACAGGAAGTGAGAGCCTGGAGCAAGCTGAAAGAATTAAAGACCTTATCCCTCATCAGCTCAGGGTCATTCCATGATACCCATCCAAGGAAGGGGTGACCAAAACAAGCCCCCTTCATTTTGTGTGGTGCACAAGATGGCCTATATGCTGCTGTGCACTACCCACTGCAGAGGCCACTGAGCCTAATAAATCCTGTTCTCCATAATGGAGAGCCACTGCTATTTGTTTCATAAATCCTGTTGAGAGCTGAATCCCCCACCAGGCTCATCATCCCGAATCCTGCAGGTCACTGAGGTTCGCAGCAGCACCCCTTGGAGGCTGCAGACAGGGATGGCTGCCATGTACAATAAGTCTGGAAAGGTGGGAGAGGAAAAGTGGGCAGACTTTGTTTGGACAGGTTGTCTTCTCTTGGGCCCTGAGATTCCACTATATGGTCCCAGCAGTGGTGGGGGGATGATCTTCCACATTAAGAGGCTCACTTTTGTCTCTCCTGCCACAGGGGCTGTGCAGCTCCAGTAAGGCTCACCCTTCCTGGAGGACAGCCATGAGCACAAATACATACATCTAAACTCCATAACATAAAAGCTTTCCAGAAGAAACAAAAAATTGCCAGCTCTGCTTCCCACATCTCCTTTGTCTTCTTTCCTGTCTGTTCTTTTTTTATTCCCTGAGGCAAATGGTACTTCCATATACTCTTCATGGTAACCCTTCTTTCCTGTGCTGACCCAACCAAACACCTCCAGTCTGCTCCCTGTCACACTCTCCTGCTCCCCAGCAAAATCATTCACAAACTCACCCCCACACACACTTGTCCCTTTCATTGCATCAGGTAAACAACACTCCCCACCTCAGGCTCTCAGAGGGCAGGACTGCTTGGAAGTGGAGAGAAACAAGCAGTTTCTGTGCATGCACACACAAGTTGGTGGGGAGAAAAAAAGAGGAAGCTGTGTCTCTGTTTTAGCTAGAAGAATCTATAATGAAAAGGGTTTGTTGCATTGTCTTCCTCACCCCCTTCTCTTCCCCAAGCCATTCTCTCTAGACCCCATTTTTATCCCTTTCTTCCAAAATCTTTGCACTCCTTTAGAATGGCTCCTGTCTTTGTCCCTTCAGTATGTTCGACTCCTACCCCTCACTACATATGTTGTAAAATTCTGCATACCTGAAGGCAACCTTTTGTGCGGTCTGTTCTCTCGTAATTCCTTTTCTTGCTGTTTTTCTCCTTAGCAGTCTGGCCTGAAATATCACTTGCCCTGTACCACAAATAAGGCTGCCTGTATTGCGTTAGTTGCTGGAGCAGTTGCTACTCACAGGTTCGGTGGTTGCACACCAGGGATTCATCAGCCTTTGCTTTTCAGTTTTAAGAAAATACAGGTTTTTCGTGAGCATAACTGCAGGAGAATGCAGCAGTAGAAGGCTCCGTGTGTCCCAGAGGGAAAGCAGGGGTCTCTGCCCGTGCTCTGCAGGCCAAGGGAATACTGGAGGACAAACTATTTTGTTCTGCCTGTACACAACAGGACAGTACATAAATGGCAGGGAATGGACCTGTGGTGCGTTTTCCTTCCTGAATTCAGCCCAACAGAATGACCCCTCTGGTGGGCTGTAAGCTGTGGGTGCTACGTGGCACTTGGGGGCAGATGGCAGTCACATAGTAAGTTAATTTGGGTTTCCCTGGGCTACACTGTTATTACATATGTAGTGTAGACATACTTGGTGAGATCAAAGTGGAAAAATGGAAATCCACCTTCTTTTAGGAAAAGTTGAATTAAGTTTTAGTATTACCCCAGTTAATCCTAATCTTCATCAGGTGACTGAGCAAAAAGCGGTAAATAAAATAAGGTATATTCCCTGTATTTCTTTCTCTAAGCAACGCATTGAAGGCCAGGAGGTTGTTCAACTGGCAGAGCCAAGTCTTGTAGAAGAGATGGCTTTGACACACATCCTGCAGTTTGCAAGCGGCAACACTTGAGCTCTGTCCAGCAGGAAACGATCGCATGAGCTTTTATGTCCCAAACCAGTTTCATCCAGACCCTGCTTGCTGTGGTTAAAGGACAAGACTCTCCTCGAAGAAGGCTGAGCCACAGGTGCTTGCGGTGACACAGAACCAACCTCTGAGATTGACTTTGTACCAACGGCTGGTGGGGCCGACGGTTCCACAATCCCTGCCACACAAACTGGGGGTCATGTCAGGGAACAGCTGCTGCCGGGCATTGCGCTACCGCCACAGCCCGTATCGGGTGGGTCAAGCACGCTTTGCCAGACAGAACAGCTGCGCGCGGCTGACCCCCGGAAAGCAGGCCGAGCCACCCTGCAGGCCCAGAGCCCGGACCGGCACTGACTCCACCTCCCGCCACCGCAGCGCCCGGCTCGCAGCGCCGACCACGCACCAGCAGCGCCCCCCGCAGCCCACCGGTCATCTGCAATGGGCAGGCGCGCCGTGGAATATGACCGGCAGAGAGTTCCGAAGAGGTCTTTCATTGGGTGCTGGGCTACCACTGTCTCCGCCCTTTCTCCTCCCTCTGGAGAGGCGGAGCTGCCCGAGATGTTTACAACCGAGAGCCGCTGGGGGGATTGTCCCGTCCCCTCGCAGCTCTCATTGGCCGAGAAGGGCGAATCCAGTGGCTGGTTTCCCACTCACGAGGTTGTCCTTGACAGGTCCTCCCCCCATGGGTGAAGGCGGGCGGGAGGGGTTGTTTAGATTGGGGGAGCGCCGTGGGGCCGCCCCCCCCTCTGCGCGGGTCAGTGCCCGAGGGAGAGGTGGCTGGTGGCGTCCGGTGGCTGGTGGCGGTCGGGGCGGCATGTTTGGGTTTCGGCTCCTCAGCGCCGCGGCGGTGCTGCTCCTGCTGTTGTTGTCGACGGCCCACGGGGCCATCCCGCCTCCGGAGGATGCGGCACGCATGGCGCGCTTCGTGCTGCACACCTGTGACTGGGGCGCGCTGGCCACGCTCTCCGCGCAGGAGGGGTTGCGTGGTTACCCCTTCGCCAACATCTTCTCCCTCAGCGACGGGCCCCCCGGGCCGCTCAGCGGCAGCGGCGTCCCCTACTTCTACCTGACCGACATGGAGATCTCCGTGCAGGACCTGGAGGTGAGCAGGAGCGGCTGGGCTGGCGGGGAAGGACAGAGTGTCCCTGCAAAATCAGGTCTGACCTAGTGTATGCAAGCCCTGGATAGACATAGCGACTCCAGTAAAGGAGACCTAAAGCTTACAAGTGCGCAGGTTGCAAACGCAGTTAACCAAATGGTGGCTGGAATTTCTTTTGTAGCAGTCAGGGTTTACACCAGCATTTCCTGGAGGCAGTGTAATGGTGCTGCTAGCTGCCCTTTCCGTGAATGTCACCTCTTTTTTGAGCCCTGGGAACAATTATTGGCCCTGCAGCATCTGGACATAAGCAGTGCTGTCTGAGCTGATGCTTATTAGTCATAGAATCATCATAGAATCATAAAATGTTTTGGGTTGGAAGGGACCTTAAAGCTCATGTAATTCCAACCGCCCTGCCACGGGCAGGGACACTTTCCACTAGACCAGGTTGCTCCAAGCCCAATCCAACCTGGCCTTGAACACTGCCAGGTATTGGGCAGCCTGTGCCAGCACCTCACCACCCTTGTACTAAAGAACTTCCTCCTAATGTCTAATTAAAACGGCCCTTCTGTCAGTTTAAAGCCATTCCCCCTTGTGCTGTCACTCTATGCCCTTGTTAAAAATCCCCCTCCAGATTTCTTGTAGGCCTCCTTTAAGTACTGGAAGGCTGCTTTGAGCTCTCCCCAGACCCTTCTCTTGGCCAGGCTGAACAGTCCTCCTAAGAAGTTCCCATTGATCATGGTCTGAGAAATTATTGAGCACCACCCTGTTAGAGGAAGAGACTGAAGCTTACAGGATCACTGAGCAGTGGAATGAGGGGCCACAGAATATTTAAACGGAGAATGTCACAAAAAATATCGAAACAACTCTAAATATTCAGTGTGGGACTTGAGCGAGGAGAGTTCTTATACAGGCTATTGAAAGAGTAGCAATTAGATCTCTGGAGCGGGTTGCAAAGGCAAGCCCATGATGGGAGGTGTGCTGAGGCTCTGAGTGTAATTGGCCTTATCTCAGGTCTGTCACTTGGATAAAGTCAAGAGAGTTGGCTACAGAGGTAGGGAAATAGTGATTGTGTGTGTCCTTTAGTGGATTTTTTTTTATTGTTGTTCCGGCAACTGTTATGGTGTTAGTGAAATAAACACAAAAATAATGAAAATTTTCAGACTTTATTTTGCTGTAAACTTTTTTATCTGTTCACTGTCAGGTTTTAGTTTGTTACATTGAAGTAGTTTATGCATCTAAGTGCTGTAGAAAGCCTAACTTATCTTGTTTAGTATCTTCTTCTTTAACCCAGAATAACATAAAAATCATGGTATAAACTGCTAACGAACATTTTCCTGTGGAAGACTCTTCAAGAGATCCTTGTTCTGCTGCGAGAGGGCAGAAACATTTGACTGTGACAGTCACGTGTGAGGGAGATGGTGCTGAATAATCATGAGTCACCTTTTTCTGTAGTTAAGCAACTTCCTATCAGGTGGTTCCATCAGTTCTGCAAGGCTCTGCTAGTGTTCAAGTGACTTTTTGGATGGGTTTTGGGGTTTTTTGTTTGGTTTTTTTTTGAGATGAACTTTTTTAAGGAAACTCAAAGCACATGAACTTTCTTTCGTGGGATATTTGTATCTGACATTCTGAGGCAGGCAATCCTGGTTTGCACCATTACTTGTCAAGCTGTGTTCACCAAATCAGTTTTTGTAAATCAGTCAGGTACAGATTATTTAATTCTACAAATTTGGTATCTTAAATATCCAGGATTTTTTAAGTCTACGTTTAACAATTCACTTTAAACTTCGAAAGAGCTGATGAGGTAGCAGAGAGGCTTGTTTTGATGGGTGGGGTGGGTGTTTATATGTTTGTTTTTGTTTAAACTAATTTTATCAACAGTAACGAAACTCGGCTACCTTCTTAGTAACCCTTTATCCTTCTATTAATGAAGTTCACTGTATGTCCTTGTCTTCTGCACTGTGCTGTGTCTATGTAAATTGTAATATATCAAAGAATCACAGACTGGTTTGGGTTGGAAGGGACCTTAAAGTTCATCTAGTTCCAACTCCCTGCCATGGGCAGAGACAGCTTCCACTAGACCAGGTTGCTCCAAGCCCCATCCAGCCTGGCCTTGAACACTGCCAGGGATGGGGCAGCCACAGCTTCTCTGGGCAGTGTCATTATTTGAATGTGAAATATCTAGACTGCATATTGTTTAGTTTTAGGAAGTGCTGTTTTGTGAGGTTTGTATTTTATACTAACAAACTTGAGCACTGGGCTTTCTTTCACATTCAAAGTTCATCTAAATAAGGCCTTCATATATAATTAGGAAAAGATGACAACAGCTGTGTTCTTTTTACCAGTAATATCGAACTTAATAAAGTACAAAATGCTGAAAATATGATGGGTATGACATTTTTCTTGCAAAAGTATGTAAACCTTACTTTACTGCTTATATTTCAGATAAATTCAAATGCCTCCTTGACTGTGTCTTTGGCACAGACTCCTTACTGCAAGAAGCACAAATATGATCCCCAGAATCCCCTCTGTGCCCACATCATCTTCAGTGGGAATGTTGTAAAGGTAAGTAACTGAAAATTGACACTGGATAACATTATGTGCATGAAATAGTATTGTTTAGTGGATGGAGAAGGGAAAGGTTTGAATTTCTGTGTGAAAGTATACGAAGAGATGTTATGTGCCACGATACCAGAAGGCTAGTCATAATTGGTGTGAGAAAAATGAAGTTACCACTTGATATTTGCAGGGGCTCTGTTTTCACACCTCAGATATTTGTATGTTACCCTCCAGCAATCCTTTAATTGCTTTCAGAAGTTCCTCATCAGTAACAGGGTGGTTTGTTTCAATTAGTTCCTGTTGTAGCATACCCAGAGCTCTAAGTTGTTGATTTAACCGTTTAGACATTTGCAATGAAAAGCTTTGCTGTTTGTGTTCTACAAATCAGATAACAATTCCTGTGTGCAGGACAATTGATCTATCAGTTTTCAGAGAGATGAGGTGTTTACTCCCACTCCCCTCCATAATCAGAGCAGCAATGTGGAGCTGCGCAGGCATTTTAAAATCTGGCCTGAATGAAATACTTCCAGATAGTTCTGAAAGCAGAAGTAGATATCAGTTGTTTCTTGTAAATGCTGGCAACATGACAAATTACTCCATGATTTAAATTACCTGTCCAGATTTAAATACGGTTCAGCTCAGCATTTACTGCAGTATGAAGCCATTGAAGTCAAGCACAGTATGTTTTTATTATAACAGAATAATATTCTGGGAAATATGTAAATCAAACACTCCCTATAGTTCATTTGACTCCTATTAATTACTTCAATTCAATTGTTTGCATGCAAGATGAAGATAAAATGGCAGATGTTTACAATGCATGTGTCACAGAGAAACTGGTTTAGTTGCCACAGCCAGGAAACTAGATAAACCATGACACTCTGATTTGTGTTTATCTGAATTGGTGTGCATTTAAAATCAGCTGATAGAAGTGGGAAAAAGCACTTTTTTGCGCAGCAGGAAATTGTCTAAATATATTCAATTAGAATCTTTTGATTACATTCTGCCCCGAAGAAGCTCAAAAGATAGTGGATCTTCATAAAGGGAAGAGAGTCAGAAGGGAACTCTTAACAAAATATACTATTCTATAATGATACTTTTTTTTTTCCTAGCAGTGTTCGCCTGCCTCGCATTTTAAAATACAGTATTTCTGGTCTCAGCTGGATATTACTGTAGTCCACATATGTTTTCATAGATACAGAGCAATCTATTGGAAAGGAGTGTGCCTGCTAAGACGTCATTATCAGAAGTCAGCCCTTGCATATCTACTCGCAGTTAGCATTCAAAGTGCCTTGTGAAAAATTACCTTTGTGTTTACTTAATAGCTCTTTGCCCTGGGAGGAATACGGTGCGTGGTACCACATGGTTCCATTAGATCATACCATCTGTTAATCAGCAAAGACACTACATCTGAAATAGGGACACAGTGAAGCAAGCAAACTCATGTGCCATCCTGACAAGTGATGGTATGGCCATATTTTGGATACTTGACAAATGACACGTTGACCCCAACTAAAGGTGTTCCATTTGTAGTCACCACTCGGCCTCTTATTAGAGACACAAGACTAAAGAAGAAAGATAATTAAAGGTATTAGTTAGTTACAAAAGTTCCGTTGTTTATAAACTGAGTAGTGGAACATTTGGTTGATACGCTGGAAGGAAGGAATGCCATCCAGAGGGACCTTGACGCACTTGTGAGGTGGGCTGATGCCAACCTGATGAAGTTTAACCATGCCAAGTGCAAGGCCCTACACCTGGGTTGGAGCAATCCCAGGCACAGCTACAGGTTGGGCAGAGAAGAGATTCAGAGCAGCCCTGCAGAGAAGGACTTGGGAGTGTTGGTCGATGAAAAAATGAACATGAGCCAGCTGCAGTGTGTGCTTGCAGCCCAGAAAGCCAACCGTATCCTGGGCTGCATCAAAAGGAGCGTGACCAGCAGGTCGAAGGAGGTGTTCCTGCCCCTCTACTCTGCTCTTGTGAGACCTCATTTGGAGTATTGTGTGCAGTTCTGGTGTCCTCAACATAAAAGGACATGGAACTGTTGGAACAAGTCCAGAGGAGGGCCACGAGGATGATCAGGGGACTGGAGCACCTCCCTTACGAAGACAGGCAGAGAAAGTTGGGGCTGTTCATCCTAGAGAAGAGAAGGCTGCATGGAGACCTCATAGCAGCCTTCCAATATCTGAAGGAGGCCTGTAGGGATGCTGGGGATGGACTCTTCATTAGGGACCGTAGTGAGAGGACAAGGGGTAATGGGTTCAAACTTAAACAGGGGAAGTTTAGATTGGATATGAGGAAGAAATTCTTTGCTGTAAGGGTGGTGAGGCACTGGAATGGGTTGCCCAGGGAAGTTGTGAATGCTCCATCGCTGGAGATGTTCAAGGCCGGGTTGGACAGAGCCTTGGATGGCGTGGTTTAGTGGGAGGTGTTCCTGCCCCTGGCAGGGGGGTTGGAACTAGATGATCTTAAGGTCTTTTCCAACCCTAACTATTCTATGATTCTATTAAGTGCCACCACACAATTGAGCTTCCCTTCTCTGTAGATTCTGTTCTATCATCCTGTTTGTGTATGTGTATATGCATGTGTTTGTACATGTCTGAACAGGGTTGGGTCTGTGTGTATGTTTGTTCGAGCAGGTGCATAGGAGGTAAAATTACACCTAAAACATGGCCTTGTAATAATTCAGCAAGTATCCATACTTCTCTGTTTTGTGATTTGTTGAAAGATTTATTTTTATGTTGATGAAGAGCTGCCTTACTCATGCTTACTTTAAAAGCACCCTTTTGATTTAATATTAAAATCAACTACCTTGGAGTTTTTGTTTGTGTCATACAGTGGTATGCCCCACTGAATATGGAAGGACTCTGCCACAGTAGTGAGTCCTTTGGGACAAGACATGGCTGAACTGAAAAGAGCACACTGCAGTCAGCAGTGTTTTTTTAGCTAAAATTTGTCTTCACATGACTGTATCTTACTGTAATATTTTGCTGGTTATTATCTTTTAGGTGAATGATTCAGAAGCAGGCTTAGCAAAAAAAGCATTATTCAGTCGCCACCCTGAGATGGAAAGTTGGCCTAAGGATCACAATTGGTTCTTTGCCAAATTCCACATCACCTGTATTTGGGTCCTGGACTACTTTGGTGGATTGAAGATTGTGACTCCAGAAGAATATTACAATGTGAAGCCTTAGTAGGTACTGAGGTTTTGCATACTAACTCTCATTATATTTAGAACCTACAGAAATTCTGCATATCAAATTTATATTGTCTCTGTTTTTTATACACTTTGCTATATTTTCCCTTAATAGTCTACTGGATGCAGTGCCTGAAATCGTAAGACATGTTTGAATAAGAGATCCACCCACTTAACAATATCAAGTATAGTATCTAAAGAACTATCTATGGCTAACTGCTCTTGTACCTTGGCTTAAAAAACAGAGTTTCTTGGGAGGAAGGACTCTTATAGAATGGGCACAGTCATTGTCTCCTTGAGTTAATTGAAAGACAGATGATGTTTTGGTAAAAGTAGTGAGACTATTCAGCACTTATGAAGCTGTATTAATGGGATTGCAGCAGTATTGCTTTATGGTTTTTAAAAAATGCTTTTGAATCTATCATTACGATGTTCAGGTATAGAGAAATTGTGTTTTATTGTCCATGTAAAAATAAGTCTTTAAAACTTTCAAATATGTTTTAGCACCGTCAGCACTTACACAATTCAGTTTCGCTCTTACTCCTTGTAGGTGGAAGAAGATCCTTGCTGATGCTGATACACAGATGAATTACTTGAGTTGTTTCATGAAAGATTTATTTTTTAATATGTTGTAGAGCTGAATTAATAATGAAAAATCACTTTGCATTGTTAATGAGCTTGTATAATCCTTCTGAAGTAATGTAAATTCTCACTAACTAGCACAGCTTGAATCATGTCATACTCAGAAACCTTTGTGCATGAGTCATAACTAAATCTTACTCACTAGACACTGATTCTGGAAAGATACCTGACAGTCTGCATTCAGAAACACTGTGTTTACTGGAAACTAAAGGATTAGTCTAGTTTTAAATCTTTCAGTGCCTTAGTTAAAGAATAGTGGTTTGTGAGCATTTCCAATTTTATTTTGTTTTTAATACCAGTTTTAGTTTAGGTCTTTATGGTGAAGTACTACAGGATGGCTCAGCTGACTTTGGATTGGAAAGCATTGCTTGTATTACAATGGCAAATGATGTTGAATTTCCAATTTCTATTAATATTTTTCTTTGCACACTAATACATTCACTTGTTTGAGCCATTGTTCTATTTTGCTATGCATATTGAATGTGCTATAGAATATGACTAGTGTTTATACAAACTCTATGTATACCTCAGGAATAAGCTCTTGGTAACTCTTAGCAGGCAGTGATTATGTGCTCTGACTCTTTAATAGAAGAAGGGTGTGGTAATACCTAAAGTACCTGTCTTTTAGTATACAAAGTGTAATGGCTTTTAAGTTCAATAAGAATGTCGTAAATGGTAAATGTTTTCTGATTATAATTCTGAAATCTTCAGCTTTGGTAGTCTGATCAAATAGAAACATATCAGCTTTTGTTACCCTCAGCAGTAGAAATGAGCAGATTCTGGGCTTTGAAGCCTTACACAGCAATTTTTGGTTAGTAAACCAGAAGTGAGAACTAAGCAATACAGTATGATAGAGATGATTCATAACTTGTAGAGAATGAAAATGAAAGGTGTGCATAATTAATTCTGTGTTAAAATAAGCCACACACAACCACAAAAAGAAATAAATTAGCATCTTTTTACCTCCTCTCTCATCTACCATGTGCTAGGTTCACAAATACCCAGAAGTGATTATGAAAACTAAGTTGATTTTACAATGAGCAAATGTTACATAGTTGTCAGAGTAAAGAATGTGAGAACTTAGACTCCTTAGAGGCAGATCAATATATAGAACAGTGGAATTCATCATATCAAATCAGCTTAATGTTGTTATTGTATTGCAACTTGCTGGAATGATTTGTGAAAGTATTTTTGGTGTAATGTATTACGTTTTCCTTCTCTGCAAGGAGAAAAATGGTACTTGTTTCTGTATCAAACCCATTCTGTTCTGCTATTTGAAACTTACAATATGGAAACAATTTATGTTGAATAGATAGCACTGTCATTAAATGCAAAATTGGAAAATAGTTTTATATAAAGCATAACAATTGTGGAAACACAAATGATCTGCTGATATGAGCTCAGTTCTTACCATGGGGACACTTGAATGCATTACATGTCACTCTGTAACTTCCCATGTGTGAGATTGATGATACTGTGCTTTTATTAAAATTATTTTTTTGAGAAGTGGTGGTGTGTGTTATTTATTACATGTTCAAGAGTATTTCCCTCCCTCATGCTCTTTCACCTGAGCACACTTTGTTCAGAGCTCTTGTTTTCCTGTTGCTCTGGAGTCTTTCATGCTTACTAGAATAAATGGTAAAACCATTTAAAAAATATAAAACCTGTTTATATGATAAAACCATATAAAAACTATTGCATGTGGCTTTCCCTCTGTGAATGGTATAAGCACTTTCATGCTTCACTTTCTTTTCTGCATGTAATATTGTGAAATGGAACGTAAAATAACAGTGGAGTTTGTGGAAATGAATACAAGAAAGCCTTATTTGATTATTTCTTTCTGCTAGGGCTTCTGTGTTTCTAGATGACTGTATCATTGGCAGACAGGAGTTCATCCACACCCAGGAAAGCAGGGCTCCATCATGCATTAACAGTTACTTAGGAAGACAAGCACCATCACTTGGAATACAGCCCCCCTTCTTTCTTCTCCCTCCAGCTTTACATGCTGAGCATGATATCATGTGGTCTAGAATATCCCTTTGGTCAGTTGGGGTCAGCTTTCCCAGCTAAGTCCTGACTGAACTCTTTGTACACACCCAGCCTACTCACTAGGAGATGGGGGGGAGAACAGAGAAGGTCTTGACATTGTGTAAACAACAGCTAAAACGTTGGTGGGTTGTCAGCACTTTCATCACAAATTCAGAATGTAGCTCCAAACAAGCTACTGTGGAAAGAAAATTATGTCATGCAAAAACAGTACAACACCTTCAGAAGAATTGCTTTAGTTTGAGGGTTTGTTACAGAATAAAACTTGTTTTATTTCTGGTTGTCGTGTCAGATGTGATGTTCCCATTAGTACCAATTCCCAAGTCTTATCTGATTCAGAGTGGAAGGGCTTTTTTTGGTAACAACTATTCTTAAACAGTTTTGTAATGTACTGCATTTTATTGGAACAGTTTCAGATCATCTAAATCTCTTCATGTTTGAAGTTTAATGGGATCCCAGCCAGATACTTCTTTTGGAAAGTGGTGAACAACAAAATGTTTAAGCTGACATAGAGCTGGATTTGAGGGTTCAGCAAGGAAGAACTCTTTGGGGTTGTTGAATTTCTGCATCTCACTGAGCACTTGAATAAAGAGATTTTTGTATGTAGAAGTGGAATGTAAAGCAGACTAGGGTGTCAGTTATACAGAATATCGGACATCTCTCTGTTCACCTCCCTTAGTAACAGGCATGTAAATGTTAGTATCATGAACCCAAGGTAAGTTATCAGCTTTGATCCCATTTTTCCTCATCTTTTTCTCCCTGTGCTCACCTTTGTTGTATTAGTCTTATTCAGGAATTTGCTTCTGAATATGTTTCCTTTTTTCTTAATATCCAGAAATAATAGTATAGCTTAGAATAGGAAAGGCCAAGTATAAGAAATTAACATAGCTATAAATAATGAATCAGTATTTTGGCTATGTGTATCCTCTACCGTGGCATGCTTGACATTATCTGAACTCTAAATAGTAAGGAAGTCAGCCTCCATACCCAGGAGGTTATGAATCTGAGATATGGAATAAACTGAAGCACCTCACTAAGTCACAGGATGTTAGCTAGGGTCTAATTACGAAAATATCAGCCTGTCTCTCTAATGATATAGTCCTGTTTTTCCTTTGTCTATTTGTCTTGCTAATTGACATGTTTGTGTTTCTATGCCTTGATTTTCTATTTCTTTATTGTGTTATAGTGTAAGACTTGTGCCCAGCAGATTCTTGTGACATGCTACATCATTATGGAGTAGTGCGTAGGTACATCAGCTATTAGTTGAAGCATTTTTTCAGTTCTGTCTGGAATTAATTTATTAGCTATTTAATGTTATATCTGTGATCTTCACAATAAAATAGAGGTATCTTAACCAGAGTATTAAATTAATACAAAAAGTATGAATCATAACTTAATGGATTTGTTTGTCACAGGCTTTTCCTGAATAACACGATCAAGAGTTTCAAAATCAAATAAACTGCTATATTATTGTTGAACACCAGAGGGTGCCATAGACTTACATGAGGGTTGATTGTTAAATGTTTAATACTGAAAATTGGTTATTGAATTCATCATAACTCAAAGGTGCTGGAAAAGCGTACGACAAGGGCATGATACAAACAAGTCCTTTTTCTACAGTGCTTTACATTATGAATGCTTTCCTCCATAAACACAGCAGCCTGCTAGCTGCTAAAAAAGAAGCATTCATAATTTTTTTGTGTGTTTTGTAACCATTTTGTGCTACTGAGTGCTCAGAAGTAATATCCATGAAAATGATTTAAAGGTTTTTAAATTAAGAAACTCTAGTAAAGGAAATGGAGACAGGTATAGATTGCCTTGGAACATCAGCTGGGAGAAGCCACCTCCAGACTTGATTGATAGTGTATATTTCTCTCACTACTTACTATAAGAATCTGAAGTAAGGGTGTTTCTTAGCATGAGGGTGCTTAGGCTATTATTAGCTGAACCAAACCACATGATTCTGATTTGTAATTTCCAACAGCTAATTAATCTTGTTGGGCTTCTTGTTGCCCTGTAGCCCTTCTCCCATAGTTTGGGTGGCCGCTCCTGACTATGTGAAGGTATTTGGGTGATGAGGGAGAGCTGGGAAAAGTCTGGAAAAGCTTTTCCTGTTTGCACAGGAGCTGTGATAGAGCTCAGGATCTTGCTGCTTGCCTAGTCCCACTGACCTGACCTCAGACCTGCCTCAACTGTGGCTGATCCTGGTTGCTGTCACCCAGCCCCCTCTTCTTGACAAGGTACTGTGGGAATGGGTAGTACCTCAGTGGCAAGGCCTCAGCCTAGCTAACCATGGTGGCCCTTGGTGCTCCCCAGCAATTGTATTTCACCTGCTGGGAAGCTCAGACCATGAGCTTCTCATGTAAAACTCTTAGAGTTGCTCCCAGGGCTTTTTGACTTAAGAGCTTTTTCATCTAGGGGCCTCTTTGGAGTTTCTGTGTTGAGTATTATAGTGTATTGAGATTAGAGATAAGATTAGACTCATTCATTCTGGTTGTAATGGTTCATGTTCTCCATAGCCTGGTTTTCTGTGGAAACAAGGCTTAGGTAATGTGTTAAGTGTTGGACACTTGATTTTTGTCAGATTTTCTTACTCAATTGAATTTAGTCTGAAACAGATAGTCTGACTTTGAATCTACAAAGCTTCTATATATGTCACGACAGTTTGGAGCTCGAGAGGAAACGAAAATCTAGTTCATGTCTATTAAGGTACAAAATACATGCTTTTTAGAAATTTGATTTTCATGAATCATGCTGGTTGCAGAGCTGCCTGGAGCCTTCTGGTTGGCTGAGATTAGGTATGCAGTTAGTATCTGAATATTTTCTTTTTACTCAAAGGATGTGATAGCTGTAGTGTTTGTTCTGAATTATTATCTTTCTCTAGCTCTTCATATCCTAGATAGAAAAGCCTTAACAATTCCCCATTACTCCCTGCTTCCAGTTCCTGCAGCTTTGGCTTTTGCATATAGTTTTTCCAGTTTAAACAAAAGAGTTGGTACATGTGTGGTGGCAGATACAACAATTGCTGTGGGTCTTGCTGACAGAGGGGAGTCTCTCCCTCAAACTCAGTAATGTTGTCCATGTACCTGTACAGTCCTAGAACTATTTCACACATTTTTTGCTACTGCTGGTGACACAGATTTTAACCGTACTCATTTTGCTCCCTTATTCCCCCCTCCCTTATCTAAAAAATGTAAATAGATACCAGTTTGTAGGGTTCATGTAGAACACTTACAAATCATCTCAGCACTTTTAGATGAGAGGAATGCCTTTTTTAAAACAAGATACTTCTGGTTGCTACAAACACAGAATAACTTGACAAAGCCATGTGGGGGGGGTGTATACGTGCATGCAGTCACAGAGGAAAAGCTTTCAAGAAACACGAGGTAATACATACATAATTGCATATGTAAGCATGAGTATTTCAGTGGAAAAAATGTATTTTGTATTTCTGTACTTTGTATTTCGGTATTGTTTTATGTCAATGGAACCTATTAAATATCACCCAGTAATGGAAAAATAACTGTTTCTAGATTGAAATGAACAATTGTTTAGATATAAGAAATACAGAAATAATTGCACAAAACCTGAAGTATATGATTATAAGAACATTGTGTAGTTCTTTCCTGTTTTTATTTAGCCCAAACCAGTTGCCTAATCAAGTATGAATTAGATTTTTTATTTGCTTTAAATGCTTAAATGAATTTCAGTTAATTTAATTAAGTTTTCCCCAAGATCAGCATTTGAAAAATACAGGAGAGGTATGTGTTAGGGCTAGAGAGGGGAAGAAAATAAATGGAGATACTTGTCACAGGTCATAAAGTCTGGCTTTACAATACTTTATCTTCATGAAAGACATAACCCTACTGATCAGTTCAGTACAGCCAATGCAAGAAAATATTGAAGGTGCTCTATAATTAAAAATAGCATTGCCTCAATGTGTGTTTGGTGGTAAAGTCACAGAATTTTTCTACACATGCTGTAAGGTAATAATGGAAATTCACCTGCAATTAACAGGTGAAAATGTTAATGATTGAGAGAATGGCTTGACTTGCCTAAAGGAAGACTACCATTGTTCTTCCTTCTTAAGATATGACATAAGCAGTGGTCTCTCCAGTGCATTTAAGAAATAAAAAGTCCAGAGCACATCATAAAGGCTTCACTGGGGAGGAAAGAACTGGACATTACAGATTCTGAAGTCTCAAACCTGAGTATTCAGAGGGGGCACGTTTTGACTTTCTACTAACATATGCTTTTACAGGTTTCCAAAACCCATGTTGCACTAAAAATTTTAAGACCATAGTGGGAACAGGGAACTGCTAGTCACAAAAAAACCCACAAAAACAAACCAATCCCAAGTCCAACAAGCAAACCAAATTAATGAATAGGAATTAATTCTTACATTACATCAGGGTCTGTTTATCATTTCCCATAGGCAGCATACAGTTCTGGCTGTTTGTCCTTATGATATTGCACAGGTGTCTGGTGTTAGTGCCTTTTTTCTTGTTGGATGTGGCAGGGTTTCTATCTGCACAATGCAGCTGCAAGGAAGAGTGACAGCCAAGTAGTTTTCTCTTGGAAAAGTAGTATTTTCATACACAGAGAGGAGCAGTTGTAGCAAGACCAACTTCTCTTGTTTCCCTTTTGAGGGCTGCAAATCTAGTCTTGTAGTTAGACACTGTCTTCCTTCCAGCTCTCCATTTGCAATGCTGGTAGAAGTGCAGGGCAGGGACTAATCCTCTGGGAATGCAGCAATTATAATTGCATAAGTATTAATTGCTGCATTCCAAGGTGTTTAGCACAGTTGAACCCAATTACACTAAAGCAAAGCTTCACTGTGAGGCATTACAGTGCATTGAAATGCAGTGAAGCAATGTAGGACTGTCAGTCCTCAACATTTTGTCAATAAAAATTGTGGGCTTACAAAAAAAACCAGCAGACTTTCTCTTTTTGATGCCTTAGTCTACTGCATGAACAGTATGTTTGTGAACAGATTGCTCACCAGAGAAAATTGTTGCTTATTTATCCCCCATTATCTTTGTGTGAACTGCTCCAAAAATGATTTTAATACTTGTTGAATTAGTTCTGGCACTGGTGGATCAGCCTGCACTGCTGGACTCTGGAGTCTGTCTGGACTCTCTCATCTCAAAGTTGTCCAGCTCCTCCATCAGGTGATGTAGGAATTAATTTTGTCTGCAAGTGCTAACTATCAAATTGGCTTAGGAGAACTTTTGGTAACTGACTTGTTCTCAGTCCCAGCAGTCTGTGGTGATGATTACAGGCAAGCTTTCTGTGGTAGCAATGCATGAGCCAGAGGGCAGTGTGTAATTTTTTAATCCTCTGCTTGACTGTGGTGTGGGTTTGTTTTTCAGTTTTCATTTATTTCCTGTTAAAACTGCAAGCTCTGCTGCCTTTTTTCTTTTCTTTTTCTTTTTTTTTTTTTTTTTATAGTAGAAGCATGACTGGTAAGCATGAAACAGGGATGCTTCTGGTGTTGAATCAGCCCATTGCATTAGAGCTGTTCCACGATTTCTTGTGTCCAGAGAAAGAAGGGCATATTGGTGCACAGAGCAAATTGAATGCATACCTTGTCTATTTTATGAAAGATGTTATCTTGCAGATAATGACCTGCACCTTAACTAGCGTTAAACACAACTGAGTTGTATTTGGGGACCACTTCAATCCACTGATCCGTTCTGTTTCATGAGCCATAGATCAAATCTTGCAGTCTTCCCAGTGCAGGCAATTCTTGAAATGCACTTCACCTGTATGTTTAGGTAAAGAGTCAAGTTTAGCTGAGAGCTTTTCTTAACCCAGAAGGGAGGGGTTTATGTCTTCACTTGGCCTTGTCTGTACTAAGAATAGCTGCTGCTTCAGCTGCGCTAGTGTTGGCATTCATTTTTGGTCCAGTGTTAACCAAGTTCTGAAGATCTGACTGGAGTGAGTAAACTGAAACATGAGTATGGTTTAAACTGTTGGTAAAAATGCATGTATGAGATTGCCTAAGGCACTGAAGTTTTTACTGTGCTATGTAGTTCCTAGAGATACAAAGACCAAATAGGCTGAAAAGAAGGTGGCACTCTAAGCAAATCATTCCTCATTGTATAATTGCAAGCTGTACAAACACAAAAAAGCTTTTTCTTAGAGAAGAGACCACTTCCCCTTTATCTTTTTCTGTACTCCTTGACTGCATGGGATTTGCGTCTCCCATGCTGTGCTTCTTGTGAGAGTAACTCGTATTACAAGCAGGATTTGCTCTTTTGCATACTTTTAGTGCATTTAGATTATAATAATAAGCCTTGCCCAATTTCAAAAGCTGAGGGATGGGGAGGAGAGAATTTCTAGGGACACTGTCATGCAAAGCCTTTTTCTGACTCTACCCACACTTCTAACTGCAGTCCATATACTCTGTTTCTCTGACCTTTCCCTATTTAGACATCAAAATACACTGGCCCAACTGCTGTTCTCCCAGTGTGCCTGCTGTTGCCATTAATCTCCCTTTCTTACGTAGCTGTTCATTCCTTTTCCTCACCTTTGGCCTCAACTCTTTATTCAAAGTGATAATTTGCTGGTTTTCTGCCGGAGGGAGAAGTTATGATCAATAACAGGAGGAGACAGGTCATTGGAATAGTGATGAGCAGTGTCACTTGTTCCTTTGAAAATACCATTGCCCAAAAATATCAAGACCTAGTATGATATTATTTTAGCTTTTGGATAAGGCATCTGTGAGATTTAGGAAGCGTGCTGTGGGAGCAGAGGTGTTTTTCCTCTCACTAATTCCTTATTTCAGCCAATCTTCTGTTCCAGAGGGAAGTGGACAGAAAGGGCTTTATCTGGTTTGCACTGGAATATAGAACACATACATGAGCACAGCCATCTCTGGGACTAATGACACCTCTTTCAGGTTCAGTGCATGGCAGCTTTCACATTCTGTGCTTTGCCTTCTGCCTGGCAGTGATTCAGAGGTGATACAACCTTCTCTTGCAGCTTTTGGGGTAGAAGAGCCACAAAAGAAACCCTCCTCAAGGCTGGGTAGAGCAGAAGCTCAGCAGTACTGTCTAGGTATTGCAGAATGGCATGTGGCACTAGGTTTGAGTAATACTGGTGTTTAATAATTTTTGTATTGACTGGCACAATATATAATAATAATTAAATACAAGAATAATACTGGTTTATTAATGTTTTAGCCTTCAGTACTCCAGACAGCAAGGTGATGAATTTCTTGGTCTCCTTCTTCCAAGAACTTCAATTTAATTTGCTTTCAAAACATTATAAATCGTTACTACTTAAACGCACAGTAACTTACCCTGCCAGTTGTCTTTATACTACTGGGAAATAGTTATCACCAATCTCATTCCTGTACCTGCTGGGGATACACATTCTTTTTTCTTAGAATTAGAAATAGGAAAAATATGTATATATTCATTGAACTATTTGTGCTTCCTCCCAGCCTAAGCTCTCATCCTGAAGTGTATTAACAGTACTACTATTGTAAACACTCTGCAAACTTCCATTGACCTAGGTGTATTTTGATGGTGGGGAGCTAAGCTTTAGGTGCATCTAAGTCATGTTTTAAAGCCTTTCTAATTTACCATTGTCTATTTGTGTTAATAAAAGTGAAAATGTATATTTGTTCACATTTGAAAAGAGCACACTAATGTGAGATTTCTTAAAAAGTGAGAGTTGGCACCACTGCGTTAAGTGGTATGATTTTTCTCATATAAATGCCCTAGCACTAACACTTTGCTGGAGAAATTGCTCCTGCCTAATACCTTCTCAGGAGGACTATCCTAAACCACCAGATTTCACCTTTCTTTCTTTCATTATGCTGGGTTTCTTCTCCCCTCTGTTGCTCTAAATGAATCCCCCCACAGAAGTGGGCAGGGGAGAGCCAAGGAGGCAGCAGGGGCTTAGGGCAATATGGGAGGCACTGCAGTCACCATGCTGGTTGGAGAATGTGGACCTGTGGGAAACCAGGCTTGGCTGCTGCTGCGCAGACCTGCTCTGTTTTATGTTGCTCCAAGGGCTGTGTTAACAGGCAAGCCCACAGTGTGGAGCTGAAAAGCCTTGTTAGCTCCTAGACAGGAGTGGCCTTCAAATCATCCTGATCCTGGGGTCCACTGGTGTGCCTCAGGATCTGTTGCTGGAGGACAGCTTCAAGCAGCAAGAAGGTTGAATCCCATGGCCCACCCAGTAGGTAGGAGTAGCATGCATAGCTAGGGGCTGCCACGCTTTCTGTTTCAAGCCAAGGGAGGAGCAGATGCACATTGTGCCCTCCCTCAGAGGTGACACAGGCTCTCCTCCATACAGGCTGTGATGGCTCAGAGGACAAAATGGCTCCAGAGCTCTGCACACACTAACACCCCTTCAAAATAGAAAGATGCAGTGTGTTCATATCAAAAGGCATCTCCATTTCATAGTCAGGTACAACTGAAATGAGCCAGGCAGGGCCATTTGTGCTGGTGTTTTGTGTGGTGTGGATGCTGTCTGCAAGAATGGGCACAGTCCAACTCTCCCTGATGCTGGCCACTCCAGCCCTGAGCAATCAGCCATTTTCAGTGCTCACAATAAGGCCATATTTCAACTAGATTTAGAAATAAACTTTACACCTTTACCAGGTTAGCCACCTACTTTTTCAAGAGTGACTATAACTTACATTTCAAACTCCTACTTATGCCACACTGCACAGTGGGAACAGTTATATAGTATTTCAAAGTCAAGACAAATTTGATTCCAGATATGCTTCCTGAGCTCCTTGTAGAGATCAGCAGCTGCTGACTGGGATGACCTAGGAACCATCCAACAAACTGAAAAAAAACCCCAGCCACCAAAAACCATCTTGCAAAGAGAAAAAGAAAGAAAAAATACAAAAGGAAACCCGAGACATCAATACCAAGAGTGTAAAACCCAGACCTCAGAGGCTGCGAGGCAGAGGAAGGCTCTTGCTTTGGTGCTGCTGCCAACAGGTGGACTCCGAAAGCCCTCACAGGAGGAGAGCTTCCTGTGGGGTTGCCAGACGAGCAAAGCCTGTGGAGGAACCTCCTCTTCTCCCTGCTTGTGGCCTCCTGCTTCCCACCACTGCTGGAGGAGCAAGATGAAGTGGAGGAGGATTGCGATCTTTGCCATCCTGCAGGCGCAGCTCCCAGACACAGGTAGGGCAGGCTTTTATTGATGAAAGGGCATGATGTTTCTGTGGTGGATTCCCCACCATTTTGGAAGCAGGAGGGTATCTGTGTGAGGGCCTTAGCTATGTCTGCCATCCTGATCGTGGCTGCCTGTGAACAAAGTGGCAGGACTCGCATTGAACTATCCTGTGATAGAGAACCTCTGGAAGCCTGGGAGGAGGAGGTGATGAGGACAGCCATTGCTGTCTGCGTGGCCTCCTCTTGCTGGAGTGACCGCCACAGTTGAACAATAATTTGTAATTAAATAAGACTCTCATCCCTCAAGCCCTTCCTTGAGATTTTTAAAAGGAGAAATTTGATACAATAATGGAAACTAGTAACTTGCAGTAATCTGCACAAGGGAGGCTTTTAATTTAGTTAGGTAAGATTAGAGCCATGCTGCTTCTAATGGCATTTCAGTTTGCACTAAATAACATACCCGGTATGCTGGAAACGGGAGCATAGGTGATGAGAAAAAGGGTAGGGTCCTTCCTTTTGTGTCTCTGCCTTCATGCTTGTCCTTCCTAGAGCATAAAATGAAGTAACTTTTACCTTTATATATTTACTTGTGGTGGTGTGTATGCCGGCCCTACTTGGGCTGAAAGTGAAGCAGCTTTGGTATGCACAAATCTTCACAAATTGTATTAAATTGGGGAGAGAGAGGAATGTACTTCTTGGTAGCTTAGTAGATCAGAAGAGCAGCAAAATTTACATCCAGAGAAGGCTTCAGCCAAGCTCTGAATTTGGAGAAGTCAGCCAATACTAGTAGGCCACTTTTGAGCATGTATTAAAGCAAAATCCATTGGAAGAGCTTCCTTCACAATGTACGCCCTAACTGTACTTGACAAACACATTATCCTTGCACTGAAGAGCTTTGGTGACTGGTGACAGGCTTTTTATTTGAAAGTTTTCTGGAGATTAGAGAAGGGGTTTGCAGCTGCTTGTTAATGCAAGTGGCCTCTGACCGTTTCTGATACCTAAGTATGAGTATCATACTTCTGATATTTATATTTTGTACATTTCCCCCTATCTATTAGATGCATATAAGGATATACAGGTATAGAAATTTCTTTAGGTCAAAATGCATCTGCAAAAAACTTTCTAAATTTTTTTTTTAATCTGTCATGAGACATCTGTAGTTCAGGTTCCTATTTGTACATTTTAGCAGAAAACTTTAATTGAAAAATATGTAATAGAGTTTGCAGATGGGTAAAGCTAGTGCTATAATCATCTCTGGTGCAAAGCTTTTAGGGCTATTCATACTCACAAAGAATACATGGGATCAAATTTTGAACAGGCTACCATGCCATTGATTTGGGGGTGCTTGCCTGTGGATTAGGGGCAAAGTATTTTTGATTGGATACTTGCAATAATTTGAAGAATAGTAGTATTTAACCTAAGAGTATAAGTAGAAGAATTCTAGCACAGAACTTGTGGAATTGTTGCTACATTATTGATGCAAAGTACATGGTAACAAAAATACGAGATCACCATGTATTTATTCAAAGATAAGACCAAACAGCTGAGCTGAAAAATTCATCAGTGATCAGAAGCAATGATCTGCTGTTGCCTGGAGTGTTTTCAAGCCTTTTTAGAATGAAGTGAACTTGTAGGTTTTTGTTGTGGTTTTTTTTTTAATAAGTAGTTCTAGAGACAGGCTACATCCTGACACAGATTTTGAGTTATTGACACCAGACTGCAAATTTCAGAATGCTCCAATTTGGCCTTTGAGCAGTTACAGAGGGAAGCCATATCCTACACGCATTTAGTTTTCTGTTTCCCCTTTAAAGCTACAAAAGTGTACAGCTGGAAGTTTAGCTGAGGTCCTCCTATAACCCCTCTGTTAAAAAGTGCATAAAAATAAATAAACTGAATTTCTGAGCAGGTTACTTTATTAAACATAGTGTTCATTAAGACTTAGGAAGAATGCTAAAAGACTCCTATCCAAATATCATGATTAAAATGGCAAAAATCTTTCTACAGTTTACAGAGCTTTTAGTCTGAAGTACAACAGGCTTCAATAGCAATAAAACAGTACTGTGGGCAATATTGTAGAATCGCTCCCTTTTTTTAAGGCTGATGAGATGACACTTTGATTTGTACAAATATACAACACACACATGTGCAAGGCTTCAGGGACAGCCCTTCCCTGCTTTTCACTTCTTTGCAAAATTACTTTTCTCAGAACTGTCTGCTAAACAGAATTGGACAGTGTCCTGTTTTGAGCTGACTCTGGAAACTAAAACATGTCGGTCTTTGATGGATGTTACTTGCGGAGCTTATCTTCACAATATTTTGCAGCTGTGCATAACTGTGTCTTCTACCCATTGGGTGCCATGATACCAGAAGCCTTTTTTAGTCACTTCATGGACTGGAAAATAAAATAAGTAACGGGTTTTAGGGTCCATTTGTTCCTTTTCGTCAGGTGACTAGCAAGTCCCCAGACTACAAAATTTGTGCACTAGAAGTTGTTTACAAGCCTATCTGGGAAGTCCAAGCAAGTAAATAAAGACTATTTTGGCTACCATCCCTATGTCCTTGTGCTCTCCTAAGTTCTCATAGCTGAATTCTTGTTACACCTAGGAAGAAAAAAAAACCAAACAAACCAGGCTTAATTTTACACGTTTCATTTCCTTTTACTCCTGCCTGTCCACCATGGTTCATTAATAATTCATGGCAAAAACTATGAACTGTCACATTTGTGAATGGAACAAAATCTAGGCAATGTAGCCTTTCTTTGTAAAGAGACATTTGTTGCGCTCTTGCAGTGTTATGTTCAATACTCTAATGCTTGTTATAGAGTGTTTTCTACCTGAACCTTTCCAAGCAAAATTCCTAATGAGTGAAGTAACAAGTTAGTGATCGCCCTTCCTTTTGGTTCTTCATGCACGCTAGATGGGAAGTATATACAAAATAGAGAAAGCTATCTGAAAATATATTTGTATTTATCCTGTGCAAGTGTCTCTTAAAGTAAGACAATGTAGATAAAAAGCCAAGGGGGGGGGGGGGGGGGGCCACGGAAATAGAAGGCTTACTAGCCGCTTAAAGGGAACAAGAGCTTGATTTATGAACGAACATTGATGCAAGGAATGCTTTTGAACAGCCATTTTCTGTTATTCACACAAACTTGAATTGTGACTAGCATAAGTAAACCCATAAGCAAGGAAAGACAGATAGATATAAAAATTAATCATTTGTTTCCTGTTTCCAAGCTGTAACTGAACTTCCTTTAAAAAAAGAAATAAAAAATACATGCTTGCAAAATCCCCCTCTCCTCCTCCAATTCATCATATATTTGAATGTTTATATTTCATGTAGATCTGTAAGATACATCAGCCATTCTGGCAAGAAAGGACAGTATGTTTTTAGTGTGGCATGAATGGAAGATATAATTTCTTAAAAATACTTAAAATATATATCATGTTAAAGGTATCTACTTTGCCTGTGTGCATGTGTACTCATAAGCATATTGCTCATTTTCACTGTTCTACTGATACAATTTCAACAGCTAAATTAAAGTTTTGCTGCTGTTTCTTTTTAACATTAAGAAAAAAATTTATGGTATTCCAGAGTCTGTGAAAAGATGGAATTTTACAGGTTTTTTTTTTTTTTTTATTATTATTATTTGTACCATTGTGTCATGTAGTATTTTGAGACTGGATTTGAATATTGTTTTCTTAATTAAATTCAGTTGTGCTCCTTTTAAAATAATACACAGTCTTTTTAGCTTTAAAAGCATGACAGTCTGAAACAGATTTTTTTCAGGTAAGCAGTGAAAGCATTGAACTCCAATTTGTCCTACATGACTGATTTATAACCTCATATATAACAGATAAAAAGTTGTTTAGCCACATACTACGGATATATTAATCTTATCAGTCTTTGTGTAGTTTTTTCAGTCCTTTGACAATTCGGCTACTAAAGATAGAATTGGAAATAGCTAGCTCCTAAGCCTGAGATCACAAGCACTGGTGTCTATGTTTTGTTTAAGGGATAGTAGCCTTTTTTTTTTTTTAACTGTATAGATTGGAAGTATTTGAATCCCTACTAGTTTCCTAGAAATAAGCCATCAAGCTCTGAAAGTCCTTAATGTATTTTGCTCTTAATAATTTGTTATATGCCTGTTGTCTTCGGAGAAGAGCAGCAAGTTTGAGGGTTTCCATCATCATGTATTTTTGGTATGTGGCAGTATGTTAAACGTCACGTTCCTGGCATACAGGTTGTGAAGCGTGATGAAATGCTCATACTAGTTGTCCTATTCCTTTCATGGGATGAAAGTAATGAAAACTACTATATCCCATCTTAGAGTAGCAGAACACTTTTTAATTTATTATATTTTTAAATAAGGAGAAGCTGTAAAAGCAGCACAACTCTTTGAAAGCTCAGATAATATGGTGGTGAAATATATACCAAATTAGAATTTGATGGAAGCTGACAAGTGGAAAAGGTTGGAAAATTTTCAGCAAATGCTGCCATAAACTGTAGTGGGACACGCAGATGGTGGCAAGTTGCCAACTTATTGTTTTGGGTTTCTTTTTTGGGGAGGGGCGGTGTGTTTGTGGTTGGTTTGATTGTTTGTTTGTTTTTTTTTAAGAAATCTCACCATATATGTTTTACTTAAAATATAAGCTATTGTCTTAGGTGAAGATCATAACTTTCACCATAAATAAACTTTTCTAGTTTCATGTCAAGTTTACTAGCTTGTGAAGGAATTCCGGAAAATGCAAGCCTGCACGGCTTCAGAAATGGAAACCTGCTTGTTCACCCCAATTTCATGATGAGTTTGTTCCAGCTGGGAGCACGGGTATTTTGCATTCATTTCACTTAGAATGTTGCTGTCATCTGCATGGCAGCCAAACCTGAAATAAGCAGAGGCAAGTCTTTATAAAGATGCTTCCAAAATACTTAATGAATAAGTATGTATTGTAAATTCATTCCAGTTTCCCAGGTGTATATCTTCTCACAAAGCAACCTGAGGCTCAGGAGGGGCAAAGGAAAAATGTTGAGTTGGTAACTATTAGATGGGTGAGAATAAACCCTCGTACTTGCTTGGATTCTGCAAGTGGACTGAGGTTATTTGTGCAGACATCTGTATAGAGGAACAGGGCCTGGACTGAGTAGATACTTTATTTGCAAAACATTTATTTCTACTTGCTTAATATAAAAATTCAGCTCAAACTAAAAATTAACATACTGTAATTTATTGCTTATCAGATCAATTTGAAGCAAGAATTTTGTATAGTGTGACAATGTCACTTTTTAAAGACTCTCAGTAAATGTCATAATGTTAGATACTGCATGTTCCTACTTAGCAAATGTTTGTTTTGCCATTCAGAAATAGCTGAATGAGTGAATGGTTTCTTTTGAAAGTATACATAAATTGGATTCCTGGGTTGGTACCTTACAGCTTACTATATACAGCAGAATTGTAAACCTTTGCAAAGAAAAAATTGACTCTTGCCATGTTATATGGTATAGCCATATAATTACTACAATATGAGATATCTTTTTGTTGTTGCATATAAGCAAACTTCAGTCAGGGGACATCAGATCTTTGGTAGAAGTCATTTCTGTGTCTGTCGGCTATGTTCTTGCTATTTACATTATTTCCCATTGAGCCATAAAAAAGTAATTGCAAGAAAGATGTTTTACGGGAATTATGCGGAGCCAACTCCCTCTCTCTCTCTTCTCTCTCCGTGGTGCATAGTATTGTCACTTTGGAATTTTACCTAAGTAAAGTAAGGTAATTTCAGCAGTGCTTTGTGCAAGCATGCAGGTACGTTTCTGAAGATTGAAGAAGTCTTGCAAGTTGTTAAGAATCATATTCTGAAGGAAGACAGGATACACAGAAAAAATATTTTCTAATTGGTATTTTGTAAAAAAGTCTATCTAAACTAAATACAGTTTCTAACACTGTGAAGTAATTCTGTGATTTACTCTGAGTATAGTTGTTCTGTTCATAAAATGTCTTGTGGCAAATTAGTTCCTTTTGATAATTTTTTTACAAGAATGTTAGTTCAATTATACAGATTTCTTCCTAACAACTTGCTGCTAATATTCAGGATTCATTTGTTATTTTTTTATTTTGTGGTGTAATACCTAAAGATATAACGCCTGGCCAGGTGTGCACAGGTGAACTTGGTCATAGTCATCATAGGCAAGAATGCGTTAAGGGAATTTGTAAGAAAAGATTTTTAGGAGAGGTGCTATATGAAGTAATGTAAGTATGGATTACTATGTTTGGTGAGATTTTATAACTTTTCATATTTCTCAGGAAATGCAAAAAATACTGCTATAATTAGTTCAGCACTGTTGGAATTTGAAGAGTTACAAATGCGATACAACAAAAGTAATTCATGCGATAATTAAGTGACTTTAGAGGCTTATACTTGTGAAAGATTTGACCTCTGCCTGTTTGTTACCTGTAATTTTTTCTCCTCATTTACCTGTAAGACTTTTCATTAGTAATAGGCTTGTAAATTCTTTGCATAAGTTTTGCTGGGGAGTTATTTTAGTGAAAAAAGTATAAGAATTAAATCTTTGGAGGTGGTAAGCTCAAAGAGAATTGGGGAACGTAAGAAAGATAAACTCACCACTTTCAAAAACCACCCTCTGTTTTTCCCTTTTCCTGAGAAAGAAAGGGAATAATATCCCATCACAAGTTGCCTAAATTTGAACTAATTAAACCAATTGATCTTTTAAATGTAAAACTGAGCATTCACATATTGTAAGTGTGACTATACCCGTGGACCAGAGAAGATAACCCAGTGTAACACATCTGGATTTCAAGCAGAAGGTCAAATGCTGTTCCAGTTAAGTTAAAATATTATCATCTAATATATGCCATAAAGGCTTTCTGGAATTTAGCTTCTCACTATAAGCGTCTATATTGGAAAAAAAAATCTCTAAATCTCTTTCAGTTGTTTATGTTTTCAGTAGGACCCAGTCTCACTTCTGTTTGAGTAGGAAGGTGATGAGAACTTTGCCTACACACGCACACCATGCTGTATATGAGCAGAACTAGCAGTGAATGATAATACCTGCAGCACAGTGCTGTAACCTGGCCCACAGGGGTCAAGGCACAGATGGGTGTCTTCGGACTGCCGATGAGCTGTAAAATGCCCTCACTTGAAAACCCAAATGACTGCACTGGGCAATTGGTTTTCCATCCCCAATTTTGGCAGATGGCTACTACTTTCTGCATCAAGCTCAATACAGTTAGCTGAGAATATGGATTTCTTTTCCCTTGCAAATTACAAATTATTTCATTGAAAATAGTGTAGCATTGTTCATTTTCTTTGTTTAGAAAGTTTGTGAGAGGACTTGGAGTAATTTATTTTCAGGCAACACCTTCCCAGATAATTAACAATGCTGTCTTAGATGGGATGTAAAATTCTGATGAAGACTGTAACTTCAAAATTATGGTTCATCCCCCGAAATTTGAAAATAACTACAGATCAGCAGGGTTTTGCTTTTTTGGAAGAGTTTTGCCTAAAATATACTGAAATGTGAACAGTTATGCATACTGGGTTCATTACTTGACTGTTCCTGAGGATGTATTTTGGTCACATCTCAAGTGTTTCTCCTTGACTCAAATGTAAAAAACCCCCAAGAGTCTCTCAAGATTACTTCTTTCTAGAAGAAACAGCTTTAATTTGCCTTGTTTTGAATTTTCTCTTAAATTTAAGATGTCTCTGTTGTTAATGTGAACAAGGAAGAGCTGGAATTTTCCCTCTCCTGTTTATTCGTACAGCTAAATTAATTTCTTTTCATCTGATAACTCAGATGTTATTTTAATACTTGCCTCAAAACCCAGCGATGCTATAATGTATTTGCGGCTGCTGTTAGCTATGTCTCCTCTGACAGAAAAGTGGCAGCAGATTTTCAGGCTTGAAACAATTTTGTTTTTTTATAACTCTCTTAAAGAAGTTACATATGAACCTTTAGCCCTATCTTACTGTTACATCTTTTCCAAGGTGTGTTTATCTGATTTTTAGCTCTCTCAGCTGCAGAGTAGCAGCTAAAGGATTTGCCCCCTTTCTCTCTTGCTCTTCTTTCCACATCTTGGGCCAATTGTTAGACATTGGATCTATTTGTTAGACATGATTGCTTTAGTAGAATAAGTATCAGGTTTAAAATAGAACTTAAAGGGGCACAACTTTCTGCAAAACTTCAAGATTTTAATTCTATCTCCACCCCCTGTGTTTTCCTCTGGGGTAAACCAAACCCTTCCAAAATATTTTTGTTAGGTGCTAAACAAAGTCTGTGAGCAGTGCGTGTGTGTTCGGTGTTTGGGAAGAGGGAAACCCAGATTCAACTCCTTATCCTGTCTGACTCAGAGCAGGAGCTTGAATGGGACTCCCACATGCCAAACCGTTCAAGAGACACTGGTTTTGATGAGAAATTCTAGTTGGAGTTTAGAAATACTCCCTAATGGATGTGCCATCAGGATTTGTACTGGGTAGTGTTCATGATTAGCTGAATAAACCTATTAAAAAAAAAAAAATCTCAATTTCAGTTGCAGTATTTTATAGTCAGTTTAATTCTTTGCAGTTAATAATGGAGTATGTGTATCTAAGGCTTTCCTCATCCACCCTTGTAAAAAATGTTGTGCTTTCTTTAGTATTGATTGTATTTCATCAGAACCAGAATCCCTAAGCAGGCTCCTGGATGTGAGAATGTCTGCAAGATGGGTTATAGAGGTGGTACTGTTCTCTGACGCATGGGAATGTAAAAATACCATCAATACAAGTAGTGATAATGTATGTTTGCATATTGATGATTCTGCCAGTTCTGAAACCACATGTAATTATACAGGACTGGAAGATTTAGAAGAAGGTCCTAGACTGCTAAATCATAATGGTACGCAGGGATCTGAGGGAGTCAGCAACAAGAAATATGATCAGAAGAGGCAATTTGAGAAAGCCCAGAACATGTGGTGACCTTTCTTGAAGAGAAGGATTATCTGGAGCCCGAAAGGAGGGCTTCAGGTATATAAAAAGGTTTGGCAAGTAGCTTCATCTTTAAATGTGCCGTCTAAATGTTGTAACTGTAATGTGGGGATGGTATTTAATTTCAGTCAAACGTTGCCATTCTGATTAGGTCACATCAGTGTTTCAGTAAATGCTGCTTATTTAAACATACCTAAGCTAGCTTTAAATTAGCTGTCTTGTTTCGGCAGCTACCCAGTGGTGTCAGCAGGATTTTACTTCAGATGAACTGCTTGGGCATTTACCCAACTGCTCAGCCACGTTTTTGTAGCTCACATGAAGGTCTGCGCTGAAGGAAATATGCTGTTGTCAGCAAGTTGAAAACCAATTTGTTGATGTTTTTGTGAGCTGCTGATGCCTCCATAATTACTGCAGTGTATACAAATATTTTGGAAAGGAAAAAATTCCTCATTCTACATCTTTGGGTGGGGTCTTCACCTCTTTTGAAGCTTCAGAGTTGTACTACAGTACAAAATATAGAAGAATTCAGCTTTATCCATAGCTAGAAGGTGTGTTATACCCAAGGAAAAGAATGCTTCTAAATAGCTATGCTACCTGGCTTTTATTGGTCAATTTGCATGTATAAATGATTTTACAAAGTGGCTTTAATAAAGTCTGCAGTTGAATAATGTTTAATTCTGAAAGCAGTTTTGTTTTGAGGTTTTCATTTTCAGTGTTTTTCTGTTTAACTCCTCATTATCTTGTTTCATTGTAGTTCTGAATATTTTTAAAGTATCTTCTGGTGCTTTTTAATCTATCTGATTAAGAAGATTGCCATTAAGATACTAAAAAAAACCCCATATGAATGGAAGGTAATTTTTTTTTAATTGGGAATCTTGAACTTTGGAATCTTGTCTGAAGGATTTATAGATAATTCTGACAATTCCCATCATCCTCACTGCTTGACAAAGTCTCTCTTCTTAGTGAAGCAGTGCTATATTTTAGATAAAACAAGAAAATGGAAAAATGGGGTCTCAAGTTTTTACTTTTGATTGTGGCTGACTTACTGTGTAACCTTTAAAAAGCCACTGGAATGTGTGTAGGCTTTCCAATAAACCACTGCCCGAATTTAATCAAGATGGGCCACGATGTTTGCTGTTTTTAACCGTAAATTGCTTATCTAGTTGTTGATATACAGATAACACAAAGTGTTAACACATTTGTCCTGAAAAATATGTAGTATTTTAGTGTTTGATTAATCAACAGAAAGGCTTATTTGCACACATACATGACGGTGTTTTAAAAACTGAGATCTATCAAGTGTGCCTTAGATCTTTCAGTGTAATGTATTTCATATCTAGGAAATTAAAATAGTGGCTGTGTCTTATTTGCTGCTATATTCACAGTGACCCTTACTGCTTACAAGACAGCCTTTGCTTGCATTGAGAAAATGGTCAGCCTTTTTCCTTCCCTCTCTTCAAAAAAAGACTTTATCATTTTTGATTCAATTGAACTGATGAAAGAAACAAAAAAGTAAAATCTCAGTTATGGACACACTGCTAGTCTTCCTGAAGTGGAGAGAGAGATAAAAATAATGTCCTGTAACAAGAGTGTGTCTTATTTCACACTTACAAACATCTTGAGCTCTTTAAAAAATGTGCTGTAGAGATGAAAAACATTTATTGTGCTTCATGTAACACATTCATGCTGTCATTGCTGATGCCAGTACAGCTCTTAACATGATGGTAGTTAAGCTGGTCCTTGGCAGAGTGCTATTGTTTGGAGACAGCAGTATTGGGATGGCAAATACATGTGAACAATTATTATAGTCATTTTTTACTCCCACGAGAACACCTGTGCTAGAAGCTGATGTCTGTAATGTCTAAATAGCTCATTTAAACTAATTACAACATACGTTGTTTCTAATAGAAATAGCTCTTGCTCTTTCAGTATATGTTGAAGTTCAGCTCTCAGATGTCTGCCTTTCTATAACTGCATGCTGCTTTTCTCACAGGCAGCTCCTAGTTACTGAGGACTTGCCCTATGCATTAACTATTCACCAGGCGCCAAGGCAAGGACTTCCTTTGAGGATTGACTGCAGTTTATTTGCTCCTTGTGTGGAGCCTCTGTTGCCTCAGGCACTGAATAGAGCACCTTGGTCTTGAAATCCCTGGTCTTTGGCTTCTGAGAAGAGAAGTTGCTGAAGGGGGGCTATACTTCAGCAGAGCTTTTATTCAGGGTGTTTTGGCTTACACAGGGTAATATCTGTAATGTGGCTTAGAAAATGTTCACTGCTTGGCACTTGCCTATTATCTGTGTCATATGTGAGAATGAGGGTGGGAGTGAGTTTGCCCGAAAGCAATTTCAGATTTCCTTTTTCCCAAAGCCTTTCAGTCTTGAAGGTCTTGATCTTATAAGGGACAAAGGAAAGTGTGAAATTTTTGGCAATAGAACCCTGAAGTGGCACTTTGAATGAGATTTGCATATAGCTCATCCAAACATTGCCTCTTCAACACATGTATGTTGTATGTAAAAGACCACCACTTGTGTTTTTGTGCAGAGATTTGAGACAGGTGATGACTGCTGTCTAAAACATGCTGGGAAGAGAGAAGATGAGTTGAAAATGAGAGTGTATGCTATGAAAAATAGCTATAAACTGATAGCTGAATTACTTCAGGGGGATCAGCAGAAGGATTCACACCATTCAAATAACTTTGGCATAGATTATTCTTGGGGCAAAGCGGATTCTTACTTGGGAGCAGTTTGCTGAGTTCATGGAACGGACTTTTTCAGATGGCTGGCTGTAGGAGCAAAAGACAGTTTGCCAAGGAGACCTTTCTCAGTTCTCTGTTCTTATTTACGTATTTGAGAGGCATAATAATAAATAACAAGAATACCCAATGTTTAATCAAGCACGTTACAGACATATTTATGCCATGTAAGTTGATGGTTCGATATAAACACAGATGCTATTCATGTTGCATAAGCATATGTGCAGAGAGCAGGACAAAAAGACTTGGATGTGTTTGTAGGCATGTGTTACAAGCAGATCTGTGCAAACCATTAAGTTCATATGTGATATTTGTTATATCAGCATGCAAACATGTTTCACTTCTATTATTGAAGCCATTTTTAAATGTATATTTAATAAGGATCAAAGATGATCTTTAGCAAGTGTTTTGTTTACTGCTGTATGCATGTATATTAAAGTTACAAAATTTACTGATAGACTTCCAGATTTTATCAGATAAACAGCATTTTTCTGTAAGTGAAGTTCTACTTCTACTGAAGGTTCCAAGCATTGGAACAGGTTTCCCAGGAAAGTGGTGGAACCACCATCCCTGGAAGTGTTCAAAAACTGTGTAGATGAAGCTCAGTGATACGGTTTTGTACCACTTGGACTTGGCAATCCTGGGGTAATGGTTTGACTTGATAATCTTAAGAGGTCTTTTGCAACCTAGTTGATTATATGATTCTCCAAGTGAACCGCTGCTGATGGGTGGATTATATGGAATCGTGGAGGGATAGAGACCTCAGTGTTGTGTTGTTCAATGTGTGACATGTCGCCTTCAAATCCAGCATCATGTATTGGAAACTGTGTGAGTGCTGCAACCAGTGCATGAAATTAGTCTAGGTTGGCTGCACCAGGCTTTTGACCATTATTAGTCTCTCAATAAATATGTGTTATAATATGAATGGGAAACTTCCTAAAAGCCTCACTGTCAAAGCATACAGAAAGAAGCTGCTGTGCAAATCAGTCAAGCCATGTAGCAAAATCAGCTTTTTGCTAGCTGTCATTGCAGTGTGGCCAACGCATTTTGGTCTTGCAGTGTAGACAGGACTGTGAATTGTGTTTTCATGTTGTCCCTGAATTGTGAGATAGCCTTTGGTTTTGGTTGGTCTGTAACATGATTTGGGAATGTGTCTTTGACACTATCCGCACTGCAGAATGAGCTGTGTTACTGGCAGGGTTCACAGTTATCTCATGAGTGCCTTTTCCACCCTAAGTGTAGACTTTGTTTTTAATATTTTAATGAATCAGCTCTTGCCACTAATCACAGGACTTTCATTACTAATTTCTTAGATATTTGAAGTGCATCATGAGCATTAATATGGCCTCGCACTACTCTTCTAAAGTGGAATGTTCTTGTAATTTCTATTCTAATGATGTAAATCAAGGCACAGAATTGCCTTTGAGAAAGCCTCTGGGAATGACGGGAATAGAACTGCCTATCACTGTAGCCATTAGCTGTAGTATGTTTCATTGCCTGAATTCATGATGGACCAATATAATGGAAGACTAGCCTAGGGCAGGCAAGAAGCTATTTATACAAAAATAGATTTTAGGACCCTTGATTACAAGTTTTTTAGCCAAAGCAAGGATAATTTGTTGCTATTTGTGAACAAAACCAATGATAGAAACCCATGTTAAGATAAGAGTTATCTCCACACGAGCTGTTGCAACCAAAATGAAAAGATAAATGCAGTGCCGAAGCATTTTGTAGATGCGTTGTAAGATACTCTACATGTCTTTACAACCCCCAAATTAATAAACAAAGTCATCAACCAAAGCAAAATCTGCTTGACAGAAGGTAAGTACCATGTCCAGCATGCAGAGGCACAGACATAGCAGTATGACATAGAACATAGATTTTAATACTGAATAGATTTTAATACTGAATAGATTTTAACTATTCAGTATTAAAATCTATTCAATGTTTCACCATGAGCATGCTACAAAAGCAATCTAACAGGAGGTTGGAGATGCTGAAAGGTGACTATACAGAAGAGTCCAAACGGACAAGTACAAAGAAACATGGAGATAAGGAGTGAATGAGGTTCATCAGTTAGTGTTTAGGTTAACGTAAAAAGGTCATTGGGAAAGAGGATGCTTACCTGATATCAGATACAAGGTTGTTAAAGATACAATACTGGTTGTTAAAAAGTATATTTGTATACTACCCTTGTTACTGAGACTACTAAAGATTTGCTGGAAACCATAGGAGTAAGGCATCAGGATTTCTCTTAAGCAACCACTTGTTGGTAATGGAAAAGATAAAGTTGGCTTTTCCTTGGAAGAGCTGGACATCACCTGCTGACATTAGAATGGGGTCAAGATGAAAATAACCACCAAAAAACCCACTATGAATGTGTTCTTCTGTAGTAAAATGACAGATTGTTGTGTTATGGCCAGAAGGGAAATCTCTTTGTTTTGAGTCTGTTTTTCTCTGGAAATGCCAGTACTGTAACCGCTGTATTAAATTAAAGGCTTCAGTTGAAGGGAAGTGTGTCAATCCACCTTCCTGATTTTTTTCTTATTTCTGCCAACATTTTAATAGAGAAGTACATTTTGTTTCAAGCAAAATTCATATGAAGAGCAGAAACAAAGTCTTGAGTTCCCAGGCACTTGCTATGAGACTGGATAGTGTGTCAACCTAGATGTCCTAGGATTAGTGTTGGGTAGTCAACCCTCAGGAAGGTTGCTACCTGTCTTTGCAAAGCAGGAGGATGAGAAACTTTTGACTACCTCAAGATGTTGGCATCTGTAACTGAAAAGGTATGTGTACACTTAAAACAGAAAAGGTTTCCGAGGGTGTTGAAAAGGAGTGGGAAGAGCAGGAGGCAGAGGAGCCACCATAAAATTTCTCTGGGCACAGAGGCTGAAAATGTTTTGAATTCTTCCCCGTTAGACTTGCCAGGTTTAGTTGATGGGAAGAACCGGGGGGGTTTCAGGAAAGCTCTGTGTGGGTGCAGAAACTAAAAACACAGTAAGGTCACAGTCTTCAAATTCATACAATGAATAAGTTCAATAATGTCATGGGGTCTGAAGTTGTGATATTCATTCCCCTCTTATGCAGGAAAAACATAGTGCCTTTCTATGCTGGGTGTCATATGATGCTGTCACATACCTTTACTGCTTGCACTGGTTTTGGATCCAGGACTGTCACTGATGTGTCTTGTGAATTTCAGACAGCCACTTGACTCTTTCTGTGCCTATGCCCCTTACCAGCCTTTGTTACTTGTTTACTTGGATTCTGATTGTGTAGCTGCTCATACAGTCCAGAAATTAATGCACTAATTGAAGCTAAGATTAAACAGAAGCACAAGTCTTAGCAGGACTGAAGTAGCCTTGCAGCCTTTGGGGACAACTGCTGTATTTAATCAGGTACACCTGTAATACTGCAAACAGTATCATCAAACCCTGTGATGATTGAGGGCTGGGGCTGGCAAGACTATTTAATGACTTACGATAGAATTAGAGCCTTGCTGTTACCATTTTATGGGCACTGAACACTCATCAATGAGCAAAACACCACCACTATATTAAAGCAGGTTGTGGTTGGGAGTGTCATGTGAATATAAACTGAATATAAAGCCAAGTACCTCTGTCAAAAATCTCTAGGTAATTGAAAGCAAGAGAGCTCAAAACATTTGTGGTTTGGGTTTGGTTTTTGGCTTAAACGTTCTGTGTATCTCCAGAGACAGTGGTGTTTTCTTGCAAGGGTGTCTTAGAAACTAGTTCTTTCCTACTGCTGACTTGTTTAGGGCCAGGCAGGTGTTTCAACACTGGGGCTGACTCTTTTTTTTTTTTTTTTTTTTTGCATTTTTTTGTATTTTGTGCACAGCCTCTGAAAAAGACGAGTTTCAGGCTGCTTTCCCCTCAACTCAGCAGAAAATGCTAGCACTTCTGATCTCTGTGACTGAGCAATGGGTGACAAAATGCCTTGTCATTTCAATCAAAGCCACCCACACTTGTCATTATATTTATCCAGGGTTAAACTGTTCATTACACACCGGTCTGGGCTGCCTGGGGATAGCTGTTTTTCTTAATCTCTTTTCGTAACTGTTGTAGGTTGGAGACGGGAATGAAGGCACCTGCTGAGTGAAGTGACAGCTTTATTCTAGGAGCTGAGAACTCAGCTGAAAGGAGAAACAAATGGGGCACGAATTACTGGGTGTGCAGTTCAGAAAGAGAATGCATTTTGTAGAATTAAGAGTTTGTTTAAAAGAAATTACACTGCAGTTCTCATCTCCTCCTGCTTGCTACATACCCTACTTTTTGCATGTGTTTTAATATGTTCCTCTTGTTTCCTTCTCCCACAAGAAAGTGCTTTTTAAGTTTTTGTGTTTTGGTGGGGGTTTTTAAGAGACTTTGCAGTTTTAATTAGAATATATCCAACAAAACTCGTTAATAATTCTTGTGCCAGTTTTTGGTTTAAAATGCAAATATGTAATATGATGTAGACCCAGCTAGTATAATCCATTTCATATCATAACAGCACAACTCAAAGGCATCTTTTATATTTTATTTTGTTTTGTTAACCCACTGAAACAGTTATCTTGTCCCAGTGTGTTAGCTGTCTCTGGATTGTAAACTTATTTGACTTCATCTTGTCTCAATAGTGTAAGGGTAATACAGTTCAATGTGTTCCCTCTTGGAAGTGGAAATCTTGTTTTGAGTCTGATACTGATGAGCTTTTCCTCCCAGTTACTCTACAGTTAAGTGGAAATAAGGATTTTTATTTTTTTTTTTTTCATGAAGTACCATGCTATTTGTGATAAAAGCCCAGCCACACTCCTGGGAGACAGCTATACCCTGAGTAGCTAAGGGAGACAGGAATAATTAGAGTTTATTTTTCTCCCCCCCCCCCCCCCCCCCCCCCCCCGGCACTGGAATAAAATATCTGTATTTGAGTTATTTGGTACACTAGACTTTTTGATTAGTTAAAGCTTAGTACAGGTTCATTAGACTTTTGAATTTTCGTAATATGTTTAAGTGATAGGTATAGTGCCCATGTGTGTTTTATAACTTAAACCACCTAAAATCTGGCAATACTGCCAACTGTTGCTGCTGGATAACTGATAACTGTTGCTGCTGAGTCTGTGACTCAGACTCAGCATATGCATAACTCAGCATGATTATGATTTCGGCATGTTGGACATACCTCCTCCCCACGCAGTGTGCAAATGCTTTGGGGCCTCCGAGGAAAGGACAAACCAGGGCTGTGGAAAACTGCTGCTGTGTAGGTGTTCTACAAGAAACCGGTCTAGGGGACCCCCAGAAAAACTAAGGAGAGCTGTGTGCCAAGAGAAATCATCACTTTCCCTCTCTTTTACCAGGAGAGAGCTTGTGAGAACTGTTAGGGAAGAAGCAAAGAAGAACAGAGTAACTCCAAAGGATTTATGGTCTGGTTGTTAAGAAAAGGGAAGCAGAAGTCACCCTACATGAAGGGAGGTGGGATAGTTCTGAGATACAATGGGTGTCATCAAGTCATTAAATTTGTTTATAAGGTAGCAGCAGATGAAACTTTCGGCCTGATACTGGAGGGCTTGGACCTAGATCCCATAGACTAGGATGAATAAGAGCAGCAGGACCTTGGTGGTACATAGAATCAGGTCTTCTGTTGTTACATGTGGTTACCAATGCCCCGTTTTGACTTTGAATGTAATTTTTTACTGGATGATTTAAAACTGGAGTCTCCCCACCCCACATACAGATTTTCTGTAAGATGCATGCAGAGTGGGGAGAAAGGGAAAGATGATAAGATGGGGAAGAACAAAGTAAATGTTCTGTAAAAGGTTAAACTAGCAGAGACAGCCAAGGTGGGAACAAAAGGGAAAGCATCAGAGGATAAACAGCAAAGCATAAGATTAAAGGGAGAATTGTACATATGATGGTCCTGTATTATCCTCTTTGTGTCAGAAATTATCCTGGGAAGCCAAGCTGTGTTTCAGAGGCAAGATGCAATTCAAACACTGCTTTGTTTGTGACCTCTAAGGCAAAGGTAGAAACGACCTTCCTAAAGTTTTGCTTATAAGTACTTAGGTTTGAATAAACACTCATATTGTCTATCTAAACTTTCCACACCAAAACAACCAGGGTTTGTTTTCCTCCTTTTTAACACTTTCTGTCCTCAGGTATTTCAGTTATTCATGCATTGATTTTCTGTAAATAATCCTTAATGTTCCTTCACTGACTGCTAAAACTGAGGTTAAACCACGGGAAATGGAAGAGCAGTGATCTATTGCAAATCTCTTTGCTTTGAGCCACAGGGAGCTGAAATCTTTCAGGAGAAAATTTCTATCTGTAAAGGTGATTACTGAGAAACTTCAGGAGCTGATCAGCATATTAGTATTTAATATCATGTTTAATAAGTGGCAGAAAAAGTAGGAGTGTGATTAAGATTTAATTAGGTCACAAAATAGGAACATATCTTCAATACAGAAGCAGAGTGTGATATCAGACAGTATTTCATGGACTAGTAATAGTACACAAAGGTTAGGCATGTTATAGGAACATATAACAAGTTTCTGCTGTACACTAGTTGGGCACATAGTGGAGGAGAAGGATTAGTATGTTGTCTGTGTGCAGTATCGGTGTCATAAAAACTAGCAGTGAGAGAAGTCTCATAAAAAGGGATTCCAGAATATATTAAAAGCTGTAAGCAGCAAAAACTGGAATAATGTTTCTATCACTGCATACAACACTGTTAAGACTAAATTTTGCATTTTGTTTTGGTCATCCGAATACAAATAGATATAATTCAGCTGCAACAGGCAGGGCAAGAGCTCCCAGGAGGATCAGGGAAACAGAGATCCTGTTGATTTTTAATTCCCCTGTTCCCTGGCAGACTGAGAACCTGAGTTGCTGTAAGGGACACCAAAGGTCTTTCAATTTCCATTTTCAATTTGTAAAAAAATTCATTCCACACTAATTTTTTTTTTTTTTTTTTGCTTGGAAGAAAGGCAATAGGTGAAGGATGGTAGCTTGGGTTTGTGTCAGTGTCTAAGATTGTCATGAATTGCTGCCTCACTATCTGCATAACTGAACTCAGTCCTGCAAAAAAATATTTACCTGGTTCTGTTTATTACAGAACTGTCAATGTGCCATATTTTTATAAAGTATCCTGTGCTTTTGGTTTTGTTTACTTTTAAATGCAATCTAATTATTTATGTAGCACCATAGCCTATCTAAATTTGCTTGTACCTTGTAAATAGTCATATGCATCCTGCCTCTACAGATTTCTTTTTCCTGCCCTTCTGTAGCAGGTATGCAAGTCCTAGCTGTGTATGTAGCTTTAGGAGTTGCTGAATGCTTTATGAATGGTCACCTGCACTGTCTCTTCTTGACCTCACTGCACTCTCTGTTTTTCTTATCTGAAGCTTACAGACATGCTGATGAGCTGGGAAGCTTTTCTGCAGTGGGAAGGGGTGTACTGGCAAAGAGGTTGCCCATAAGACTTAGGTGGAAGAAAGAACTGGTGACAAGCTTTTCAGTAAACATCTTTGAGTGTCAGAGCATCACCTGAGCACAGCCTGGGCAGTGGAACATATGTAGCTGCACCACAGGGACTGAAAACAAGCAGAAGAAAAGCACACATAGAGTCAGAAAGATGGTGACTTCTGTGAACTCTTGTGTTTCTATGGGTGAAGCTGAGGAGTCTGCTGTTGTCTTTTGTTGTAAACAGCAGCATGCAGTTGAGCTGGTGCTTGCCAGGCAGAACTCGGCCGCTGAAAAGTCAGTTTTGACTTTCTGGTGAACCAGTCAGGTCAAGTCTGCTGCCTGGTCCCTCATCTTTTTGATTAAAGGCTGGTGTGTGTTCCGTGCAATAGAGATGAAGGTGATATATATCCCGGAGAAGGTTCTGGTTGACTAAACCAGAGAAGCTTTAAAATAAAAACTATTTCCTTGCCATTCAGTCACTGAATTTTCTTCTCTCTGTCATGATTGTTGGTATGAATGTAGCATTTTTGATTGCCTAGGGTAACGCATGTCCCATTTAATAGGTTGTTGAAATACATAATAGTGAATAGGGCTAGCACACAGGTGTGAGTACTGACACGAGCATGTTGTTTTAAGCGTCAGCATTGTCCCTGACACAGTCCAGTTGGCGCTCCAGCAGCACTGGCAAAGCCTAGATTCAATGCAAGAAAACATCATGCTCTTATATAGAAAACTAGAGAATTTGGCAGGCAAAACAGCCTGGTCTTTCTTCGTCAGCTGCATTCTTCCCGTGTGCTTTGAGTGTTAGCTGTTCCCTGTCTATACTGGCATGTTCAGGGATGCTTCCTGAGCTGGAAGCAGGGTTTGCTGAACAGATTAAATACTTTAACATCATGCTGTTTTGTCTATATTGCTTAGGTCTCTTCCTTTAAATACAGGAGTCAAATTATACATGAATCTGTATTTTCTCTCCAGTCAAGTGGAAAATATATTATTGTCTGGTTTTATGAACCCATTTAAAGCTGCTTACTCTTCTTTTACATAGCTGTTTTCTGACTTTCTCCTGCTGTTATCCAGCTTATTGCCTTTCCCCAAGCTCCTTCCACTCCTCTCCTGCCAGACACTGATGTGAAAAGAGGCAAAAGCAACACAGCAGTAAAGCCAGGCTGTGTGGATGCCAAAGGTCGTTTCATGCTAGTGACACACTTATTCTTCCCGTGCAGCCAAGAGGGGAAAGGACCCTGAAGAAGGAAACATCTAGGGAGGTGGGAGCCCTGTGCTGAGACTCATCTCAAAGGTGATGAGTCTTCCTCTGTGCTACAGTCCCCGTTGCCCTCCTGTTTCTAAGAGAGGAGGTGGGGAGTATCTCCTGCAACCAGGCAAAGAAAGACAGGCTGCTCCCTTCATTACTGAAGCTTTTTTTCCTTTCACATATCTGTCTGCCTGACTGAAAGTCACTGGTGTAACACAAGTGATTTGTTCGGCTGAGCATCTTCCCTGCTGTGGTCTGTAACCCAGCAAGGCAATGAGAAGAGAGGGCTGCAGTGAGTGTATGTAGGCATATCTCTGTATATGCACATACCTGGATACAACACATGCTCCTCATATAGGTATATATATGTGTGTGTATATATATATATGCACATATATCCTTGGTATATGGTATTACATGTATGTTTATATAAGAGGGAAAGACAGCAAAGATTTTACATCAAAGTGAGAAAAAATCGCAGTGGGTGAACCAAGAAGTTTGATATGCTGCTTATTTAAACTGCATAGTATCTCTGATTTAGCTAAGTCCTACTGCCCTGGAAGATGGCATTGGAGAAGAATCTTATCATAGAATCACAGAATCATAGAATAGTTAGGGTTAGAAAGGACCTTAAGATCATCTAGTTCCAACCCCCCTGCCAGGGGCAGGAACACCTCCCACTAAACCATGCCACCCAAGGCTCTGTCCAACCCAGCCTTGAACACCACCAGCGATGGAGCATTCACAACTTCCCTGGGCAACCCATTCCAGTGCCTCACCATCCTTACAGTAAAGAATTTCTTCCTCATATCCAATCTAAACTTCCCCTGCTTAAGTTTGAACCCATTACCCCTTGTCCTCTCACTACAGCCCCTCATGAAGAGTCCCTCCCCAGCATCCCTATAGGCCCCCTTCAGATATTGGAAGGCTGCTATGAGGTCTCCACGCTGCTTTCTCTTCTCCAGGCTGAACAGCCCCAACTTTCTCACCTTCCTATCTTCATACCAGAGGTGCTCCAGTCCACTGATCATCCTCGTGGCCCTTCTCTGGACTTGTTCCAACAGTTCCATGTCCTTTTTATGTTGAGAACACCAGAACTGCACACAGTACTCCAAGTGAGGTCTTGGGAGAGCAGAGGGGCAGGATCACCTCCCTCGACCTGCTGGTCACGCTTCTTTTGATGCAGCCCAGGATACGGTTGGCTTTCTGGGCTGCAAGCACACACTGAAGCTGGCTCATGTTCATTTTTTCATCGATCAACACCCCCAAGTCCTTCTCTGCAGGGCTGCTCTGAATCTCTTCTCTGCCCAACCTGTAGCTGTGCCTGGGATTGCTCCAACCCAGGTGCAGGACCTTGCACTTGGCATGGTTAAACTTCATCAGGTTGGCATCAGCCCACCTCACAAGTGTGTCAAGGTCCCTCTGGATGGCATTCCTTCCCTCCAGCGTATTAACCAAACCACACTGCTTGGTGTCATCAGCAAACCTGCTGAGGGGGCACTTAATCCCACTGTCCATGTCACCGACAAAGATGGTGAACAAGACCGGTCCCAACACCCATCCCTGAGGGACACCACTCCTTACTGGTCTCCAGCTGGGCATTGAGCCATTGAGCTCAGCTCTTTGTGTGCGGCCATCCAGCCAGTTCTTTATCCACCGAGTGGTCCACCTATCAAATTGATGTCTCTCCAACTTAGAGACAAAGTTGTCGTGTGGGACAGTGTCAAATGCTTTGCACAAGTCCAGGTAGATGACACCAACCACTCTACCCCTGTCCATCAGTTCTGTAGCTCCATCATAGAAGGCCAGGTCAGGCAGGATTGGTCAGGCAGGATTTCCCCTTAGTGAAGCCATGCTGGCTGTCACCAACCACCTTGTTATTTTTCATGTGCCTCAGCATGCCTTCCAGGAGAGTCTGCTCCAAGATTTTGTCAGGCACAGAGGTGAGGCTGAGAGGTCTGTAGTTCCCCGGCTCATCCATTTTCGCCTTCTTGAAAATGTGGGTTATATTCCCCTTTTTCTTTCAGTGTATCTGTCACTGCCTTATCAATAGTTACTTCAGGAGCAGAATACTCTGAGGCAACATAAATGCAAAATAATGAGGAAATGGTAAAACCAGTGTTGTTGAATTGAAGATACATATCAGAAATTCAATAGAGATTTTTATTTTGATTATTTCATCTTCACCACATGTTTGAAATGGTTTCATATTTTTGAATAAGCTGAAAATCTTCAAATATAAATGATGTTTTGTGATGCCTTTGTATTTCTGATTGCAGCTAATACCAGAAGTTCCAAAATACCACAGCTCTGGGAGCGGTGCTGTATTTTGTGGTTACCTAGAATTTGTATTTCTGATGAGAAAGATATTAGCCTAACCTTGTAAGACTAGAATTTAAACTTCTGGATGTTTATTGTGACTTCTGAATGACAGAGGCTGCATTCTGTTGCTTGCTCATGTCCCAGCAAGCCAGCACTGTATATTTCAAAAACACAAACAGGCCTTTTTTTGCCCTTTGACACAGTAACTTGACTTAATTTTCCCTAAATCTACAAAGTCAGTTACTCAGCTTGAAACCTTCCAATTGCTCATTATGAAGGAGTGGGAGTTGGCAAAAAATATTCAGAAAACTCATGCTCCTATTCTTGGTGCCTTTTATAAAAGAGAGGGAGAGAGAGTTTGTGTACCAGTGGTTACTCTCTAGAGTATGTGGATTTAATTTTCCCCTCTAGCAGTTTTGTTTTTATATTCCAAAGTCAAAGCTGTCTTCTCAAAAGAGATCTGTATTTTGCCTTTAAAAAAAAAAAGAAAACAACAGCCTTGTAGCCTTCACTTTCTGCCTTAGCCTGTCAGGCAGCATTTGTGCTCATGCTGCCCTGTTGCGCCCTGAGTCTGGGTGTACAACGCAAGATCGTTCAGCATGGTTTTCTTCTCCTGGGATGTGCTGAGATCTCAGGCAGCAGACATGAGATGTTGAGGCATTCAGATGTCTCTGCTGAGCATTCTAGGCATGTCTCGTATCATGGATGAATGCAACAACAACTATGAAGATGGCCACATTTTGGAAACAAACCAGCCACCCCTTGCCACAGCCATCATGCTTAAAAGAAAAAGTGTATTTGTGTGTAAGATTGCATCACATACGTATTGCCTTCAGTTTCAAAAGGGCTTTCTTTGAAGCCACATATTTCGAAGGAAAACCAGTCGCTGCATGTGTCCTTTACCACGCTGTGCAGTGGGGTTGGTGCTTTGCCTATGTTTGTCTGGTTGAAAACCTGTGTAGTCTTTCTCCAGGGTCTGACACTTTGCAGAGGTGGGATGTTGATCCCAGATGTTACTGCTGCTGCTTGTGTCAGTGGTGTTGCTTGCTCAATCATTCATGGTGTTTCTCAGAGAATCTCTTGCTTGCTCCTTAAAGTCTCTGTTTTGGGAAAAGGATGCCTGTGACCCAGATTTAGGGAAAATACTGTGTTGGTGTTGCCCGGTTTTAGTCAAGCACTTTTTTTCCCCTCCTGTAAAAAGAGGCTGAAGAACCATGAAATTACAAAGCCCTCTCCTACACTTACTTTATTTTGAGGTAACAACTTCTAGTTTGGTTACATACAGCACCTTTTAGCTTCTTTGAGCAAGTGCTGTCTCAGATGCATTTGGTATTGCCTGTCTTTGCTAACGAAAGTCCCAGATGTGTGTTTGCTGGGGCGGGTGTGTAGGGGGGTAGATTCGTATCTAAGCATAATGTCTTGCTTTGAGGCTTCAAAGGGTCTAGGGTGTGTGTGAGTGAGAGACCATGAGCTCTGTTTCGTCACTGCAGCTTGTAAGTGCAAGGGACTCAGTGGGCATGAATGTTGTGGTTGCTGCCAGACAAGCAAGTGTGGCCCCACATGATTCTCTCAGAGCATGGAAGCATATCTGTGTAAAAAAGATATTCAAACCATTTCATAGTCAGCTTCATAGCCAAGTCTTGGAAATACTGTAAGGGCTGCCAGAAATCAGTTATTTTGTGCAAGGAAGAAAGGTTGGAGAAAAGGAAAAACAAAACAAAAAAAAAAAACAACCCATGACCTTACTGATATTAACCTGACCCAAGTGACAAAGAGGATGGAGATTTCTGTAAGCAGCAGCCAGCCTGTGTTGTGACAATGGAGCACAACACAGCAGGTTGTGCAGTGCTGGAGGTGAGTTCCCTCCCTCACTGACCCCATGTTGTCAGAGAAAAGTAAACCACAAAAGTCACAGGCGATCTGCTGGGCAAACGGTTCCTAAGGAGTTCTCAAAATGGCCTGGCTGGCCTGATACTGGTATCGAGCAGGGAGACTGCCAGGGAGAGAGGCTTTCTCTGGTAAATTATGGGTTTCTGAGGCTGGGCAGGGTTGCAGCAGCAAGGGGTTGGAGCAAGAAAACACATTTGGTTTTCTGAAAAAATCTCTAATTTGTATGGTCTGTGCTGAAACACAGATCTGATCCTTTCTCATGGAAGTACAGCTTATCTGGAATATAAAAGAAGGGCAAAGAGAAGTCATATAGTATCTATAATATCATACAGTAACTAGGGAAAGAAGCTTATTGTTGTTAACAAAATTTGATAAAAGGATGATGAGTGGAAGCTGAAATGTAGAGGTGAGCAAGTTGGATAGGTATGAGAAATTAGATTTATCTGCCTGCAAAGGATAATAAAGTAGTAATTCTCTACTTAACTATGGCTATAAAGTTATTATTAAAACCAGCCTGGAGAGTGTCTAGTGTGCAGTGCCAAGAGGTGCAGCAAGTGTAAAAGGGTGCCCTTGCCTGAATGCCATGGCTCTACGCTTTCTGTTGCTCTCTGAACTGTGCTGTCAGCGCTGGTTGTCATTAAACTGCCAAGTACTTTTTCCTGCTTAGAAGTCCTGTTTTTCTAACTTTTTCAGTCCAGGGGTAATTTTAAAGAATATGAGAAACACTGAACAGTCTGTAGGCAACTGTAGGAAATAATGTGACAAAATCACTTTGTTTTCTGTTCTTTTCCACCATTAAGATTGCACAAAGTGCACTTTGCAGACTTTTGACTAGTCCTCAGAAACTTTATGCATCAGTTTTTTGGGTAGGATCATTCTGATTTCAACACATTATATTTACCTCAACACTTGTTCCATAGATTTCTATTCCTGATCGTTCATTATATAGCTATTTATAGGTTACAAAATATATTTTTAAATAAAGTTAGACATGATTTTGCTGAAACTACAAGGGTGCCTCTCTTCTGATGTAGTGTGTCACATCTGTGATTTGAGGAACTCAGATAAAAATGACGGGAGTGTAATGCTAAATTCTGTATCATCTTACAAGCAACAAGCTGAAATGAGTCCTTTTGCTTTTACACTTCTGCTCAATAATAAAAATAAATTTCCTGAATGAAAATAAGTATATAAATTTTGCTTCATCAGTTGCAAAGTGAGTAATTATTGGACAGATGGCTATACAGTTTTTCCATGAGACTGTTGGTGTCATCAGCCACACTAGAATAAGTACCAAACATGTATCTGGTAATCAGTAGTGTCTGTCAGTATTTCTGGAAGTCAGAAGAGTTCACAAGTTGACCTACATGTGTTAGTAACTTTGATTAGAGCTTTTATTATCAATTTCAGCACTGCACGGATGTTAACATTTAAGCTGCTCATATGTTAGTAGAACTTGATCATTCATCTACCCTGCATTTGCAGAAGAGGAATATGATCCTGCTTAGAAACAAGTCTGTATGCAAACTGACAAATGTAAACCCTTCATTAGAACTGCACAAATCTGCTATGAAAAATTCAAGAAGCAGAGTTTGTTTGTTTGTTTTAATATAGTTTACTGACACTTCATAAACACCTGAAAGTACAACTAGCTTTGAAACATGACTGTTTTTAAAATCTTAATTTTTCTGTTATGCCTGGAATTACAAATTGGTTGTGCATGGATTCCAGTTGTGCCTGACATCAGGTACCAGGTATTCCGCAGATAGCATAACCAGCTGCAGAATTTAATTTCTTAGAAGATGCAGAAATACTGATCTCTGAACAGCCTATCTATGGCATATTTCTATGCTGCAGGCAGCTGAGAATTTTATGTGAAGCAGGATATTCAGTGTGCTACTTTATTTAGCTTTACCTAGGTTATAAATATTATCATAAATCTGTCATTTGCTTACTGCTCCTAAAGATCACATAATAATTTTGCCAAGGTTTTGTCAAGTAATTTTTTGCCTTATTTGCTACCAATAGTATAACAGTGATAGAAATGGGAGAGGGAAAAGAGAAGAAATATTGCTCCAAGCTGATAAACTATGTCTTAAAACCATAGCGTTTGGATGACTGCTTGTTAGCATGGTGATAAAACACTTGAACAGACACTTACTCTGTCCCAGGTGGTTGGACTTTTTCTCTTTTAGGCACTTCAACTATTGTGATCATAAACTTATGAGATCAAGGTATGTAATGGAGGAGAAAGAGGCTTCTACCAAGGAAATCTGTCTTTAGGGGCTTACAACACCAGTTTGGTAAAACAAAATTATCTTGGGTCTATGCAGTTTGCCATATTTTCTGTTGGTATTTTCTTCAGTGTTTTCTCCAGCGTATGAGATTCAATGTATTTGTTTAATTTAATATACTGTTTGCTCTATAGCTGTATCTAGATCTGTATGCGTGTATTTAATTTAGGTGACTGCATTGAATTTCTTAGGTAATGACTTTTGTCATATTCAAGCTGAAATCTGACAGGACAAATGCACCGTCAATTTTTCCCCCTTTTTTTTTTGTGAATCAGTTGTATATTCTAAGCAATATCAAATAAAGCAGGTTACAAATCCAGACTTTTGCTTCATGCACACAGACTTTCAGACTTTCGTATCTTGTGCATGTGCTGTCTTCTTCCTCAATTAAATTGCTTGGAGAGTTACATACATATGTTCGACCCTGTGCGATGAGCCAAACCATCTTGTCCTTCCTGCTTTTTTCACTTCTCTTTGTAATAATTCATTCTAATGTAAGTCTTGTAATTGACTTTGAGTAAAGCACTGCTAACTTTTGGTGATAAAATAGAAATACAATTTTGGAGTGTATTGCTATAAAAATAATGCTGTTTAAAGTGAAGCGTTCAGAGGCAACTTTTTTGCTGATTTCTGATATGTAGGCATGTGAAAATGAATTGCATAAGAACAAATTATAAAGTCACACTGAAAGCAGGATAGAATACAGCAAACCAAAAGAAAAGAGTAATGAAAAGTTTTATTTGCCAGAAAGAAAAATTATAACGTCATAGCTTCCCAAGCTTGCAGAAGGTAAAGGTTACTTGTATAATTAATATTGTGTAAAAAAGAACTATTTGAATCTATCTTTTAATTACTGCTTATGACTACATGTTTCTTGTGTGTCCTTGAAGGTATGTGTGTGCTTCCTTTGGTACTAAACCTATCTTCATTGAGTTAAATGGTGTGTGCTAACTTCTGTTGAAATCAATGGCATGGAGAATTAATTCACCCCATTACAGAATCTGCTTTTTAGTGGGAAGAGAACTGGGCCATTTGTTTACTTTCACTTGTATTTCTTCCTCCATTTGGATGCGATAAACCTGAATATAATCCTCTCAAATGCTGTCGGTTTGAATAGCTTTACTTCTTTCATCTGTAGAATCAATGTAATTTCTCCAAATGGTTTTCAAGGGATGGACTGAAATAATTAATGCACATCTAATGGCTAATTTGGTGAGATAACGCTTTGCTTAATGGGATTAATTCCATGCTTGCATATACAAGAAACTCCCAGAGGCACAAATGAAGCTACTGCCAAGGCATCACAAAGTGGTATTTGTCCTTACTATCTTCCCTCTTCCCCTCTATCATATAAGAAGTACACACTAGGTACAGATGTGAATGAATGATGGATCAATCAAAAGTAATCTCAAAGCATTTGTATTAAGGGACAACATTGTTTTGTTTTTTTTACAAGACCATGCATTATCTGGGCAGCTGAGCTTTGTGTTACATAATTTAAATAGTACAATATACGATAAACAGTTCTGTGGTAAGAAGAAATTTTAATGGATGGAAGTAGAAGAAAGTTTTTCATAGAGAATATATAGCAAAAGTAAATGTAATGCTAAGCATCCTTTTCAAATTTAGGAGAAAATTTATTTCCTGGGGCATCTGATCATTTGGCAATATTTCACCTCATCCAGCAGTTCTATAACTGCACTTTCCAACACTGTGCTTCAAATAAAGGTCATCTAAGCGCCCAGTATTATGAAAAATGGAGCTTGTATAACTTTCCTTTGCATTCTAACTCCATCTGAGCTGCACATAGAAAGTAAACAAATACAGTTTCCAGGCGGTCTTTTTATCTGTCTGCACATCTCAGAGGCTTCTTGATAAGGCTTTTTGTGGGGAGAGAGGAGGTGTTGAAAGTAAATAAAATTTGAACATTTTCATCCATTTTAGAAGCAGCACTAAAGAGTTTAAAATAAACCTGGTTTATGAGACTGACAAGCAATTACATCAGTGCAGTGATAGCGCAATGCATAATTTTACGCTTATACAATTAGTTGAAGTGAGAAAAATCAGAGAAATCATAGGATCCTATCTTAAGTCGCTGTTGCAGATATGTGCTCTAAAACTCAAAAGTATGAACAGAATTGTTCTGTAAACTCTATCTGGTAAGTGGCTGAGAGCTGCTTGTCTACATTAAGATGTAAGGAATAAATACAAGGAATCTGTGCTCTAGAGAAAGCCATAACACTTCCCCAGGAAAACAAAACCAAACAAAATCCAGTTAAAAACAAGGCGTGATTTCTGTGTGCAGTGGTTTTGGAAAATCTTCTCAAGAAAAACCAATAGGGCAAATTCAGTGCTGTAGATTAAATGAGCTTAAATTGCTGATGGTAGCTCACCTTTCCAGATTTCTTATACTGATTTACATGGCCTAGACAGAGCCTTTCAGAAAAGTACCCCTCTGTTTCTACACACTTTGCAAAGTGTGATGTACACATACTAAACTTCACGAATAAGATCAGCATCGTAGCTTACAGCAATACGCACATTACTAGACGTGTTTCCTATGAAAATCAACCTCATGCAATCACTGTCTTTATCATTTGGCACCTTTCCACCAACTTTAGTAGAGGAGTTAAGGTTTCAATAGGGCAGTTGTGTTTCTCCAGGTTTCATGAGAACTGACGGATGGAGGGAGAAACTCAAGGCAGTGCCTGTATGGCAGCAGCGTGAGCTCAGCAGGGACCTGCTGGGTTTATGCTGCCGTTGGCAGGCTGATGGACATCCACCGCACATACCACCACTGGACAGGGCTGGCATTGTGTGACGTGCAGGGATGTGAGGGAAGGAGATTTAAGGCATGTTCGGAACTGCTGGAATTGTTTTTTATAGTGTAGAAATAAAAGTGGAGAAAGGAGAGAAAGAAAAGATTTGTATCTAGGGATATAAAAGAGAGAATACAAATAAGTATAAGTGATTTCAACAGCCTTTTTTCTCTCCATTTGTGCTAGCTTCATGTGTCTATAATTCAACTTGTTCCTGGTTTAATGCAAATACAGATCAATCTCTGAAATCCCATCTCTATCATCAGATGTTCTTGACAAGTATAAAAATCAGAGATCCTGCAGTGTTCATTTTGGAGGACTGATGTCAAACTCTAGTACTCACTCTGATGGATTCACTGTTACTGTAGAATATTGGCATCTTTTTTCCCTTTACGAAAAAGATCTGCAAAAACCCTTGTGTGTTGATGTTCAAATACTTTCTTCTTCTGCCTCTCTGAAACCAGCATGCTAAAGAACTAGGTGAAACCTCAGGGTCTTTAGTGTGTTCCTGTTGTCATCCCATCCATTTTTCAACATGCAGAACATGAGCTAGTCACTTTGTCATTAAATGCTTGCAGGAATTGATAGAAATTTCCTAGTTAAGATGGAGTGTAGAATTTGGCCTGTCCTTTCCCAACAAGGTGATTCAGAACATTGCTGTGGGTCACAAAAGCTTTGTGCAACACTGTCTGTAATTATTGCTAGCAAATGAACTCTGAAGTTGAACCTCTTCTGGAAAATGATTTTGTGTTATTAATAGATGTAAGCTTAAATACAGATTGGTTATCTGGACTGTCAACAGCATAGAACACTAACAAATTTAAAGCAGCAAAAATTAAATATTTTTCCAGAAAGCTAACAATGCTGAGGATTTTCTGCTTTACCAAAAATGCAATTATATATAAAACAGAATTATATAAATTATATGCAATTATATAAAAAACAGAAATGGTGATTTATTTTTTCCCCAACCCTGCACTATTATATTCTTTGATTTGGTGTTCTTACTAATTTTAGATAGCTTTGCTTGGGAGCTCTCATGTTCCCTTTCAGCACAGTAGTTATTACAACCAGTGAAAGCTTGGAAAAAAATATTGTTAATAAAAGAGAAATTAACGACCAGAAGAGACCTCAGGCATGACCGGAGACTTGCTGTTTGTGAAAGCAGTTTGGTGGCCAACGGATACCTCTTTCAACACTTCTCTTCTGTTAGTGGTGTTGTATAGATACATTTTAATGTATATATTGAATACTGGAATTAACTTGATAAATTTTAGTATTAGTTGCATGCACTGTAGATGTGAGTAAAGCATGATTGTTTACTTTAGTCTCAGTCACAAACACTGACATAGGAAGGTTTGAACTTTTGCTGTAAATATAGAGGAAATTTTCTTTGTGATGAGGGCTTGGGGTCCTTCTCTTCCCTTGTTTTGCTTTTGCCACAAGTCTGTCTCTCCATAGAGAGGCAATTAAAAAGGCACTAACTCCTAGTATCTGAGGTTTTGAGAACACTTGATTTTTTTCCAGTTAAAATATTACTTTTGTTACTCTTGCAGGTGGCAAAATAAGGATATTGCATAAAATCATTAATGATAAGGAAATCCTATCCTATTTCCCCCACAGTAATTCATTGCTTTTTAAGTCCTTAACGCATTCAAAATCTATATATAAGCTCTTCATATTTGCCATGTCCTACTTATGTATGAGAATTATAGCCCCCCCCCCCCTTTTTTTTCTTATCCTGTAATGCAATCTGACATAAGGCTTTCCTAAAACTGGGTGTTGTCCATCATGTGGCTTGTAATAAAATGTAGCGATGGAGGCATACCAGCCACAGTTTTATCACCTGACAGAGGCCTCAGCAGGAAGGTGTTAATGGGAGCAGAAAGCCATGCCCCTGTGCACCACTTGCTGAACCACAACTAATGCCCTTTCTCTTTAGTAGTGTTTTACTTTGCCATAAAATTTTAGCTGTATAGTTGCTACATGCTATGAAAATGTGGACGCTCCCAAATTAGAGGAAGAACATTGCAGAGGTGGAAGAAGCAATTCATTCTCTTCTCAAGGGGAATTCACGATGGCCCATGGAGTTAGGGTTTATTCTGAGGCCCTTTGCTGAAGGGCTCTGCCAAGGATCCAGGCAAGATTTCTTCTGATATTCCCATTTTGTGATAGCTCATCACTGGATTTTTTTTATGAGGCCTGTAAAATTCTTCATGTTCAGAGTGTTTTCAGAGTGAAATATTCCCCAGTGGTCTTATTGATAAGCTTTGGTGAGCAATGCTGCAAAAAAAGAAGTATGCAGGGAATGAATATTAAACCAAATCCTTAATCACGCTTTCTCTTTACTCTGTATGTAACTGCTGTTGCATGGGGTTTTCTGATCTGTGCATGTTCTAGTAGAGGCAGGACATGACATGCATGGCTCCCCATTAAGTGGGTCAGTGGCAGGGAACTGAAGGCCTGCTCTGAAACCTCTCCCTCCTCAGAGTGCTTAGCTACTACAGCATATAGAGCCCCAGCCGCTGGAGCTGGTATAACCTTCTTCCTGCCTGATAACCTGAGGCCACCACTGCCTCTGTAAAATGATTTAACTGTTTCTCTGCTTGACACCAAGCTTCATGAGTAATTTCTTCACCCTCGGAAGCCTTCTTGCAAGTAGATGTGTGTACAGGGTCTGAAATGAAAACATATTGACATTCATGAGGCTTAAAACGTGGTTCTCCTGCTGGATGAGCTAAAGTAAATCTTGCAGCCTTTCCATAGCTTTACATATGTCTATCTTCCTTTTGATTCAGTCACGATATTTATCTGCTGAAAGACATTGTATGAGGAGTGTGTTGAAAGCTTTGGATGAAATCACCTGGGGTTTGCAAAATGTTACTATAGACCTAACCTAAAAAAAGTGGATGGCTTTCATTCTCAGGGGTTTGGTGCCTGTCCTGACACTGGCTCTTTTGGCACAGGTTAGATCCAGTGCTGCAAGTGAACTGCGGTGGAAATTGATCCTGGAGAAAGGAAAGCAAAACTGATTTCATCCCAGGAGGATTAGCTATGATGGGCATACAGTCATGGCTTTGGCTGGGCATCAAGGACGGCTCCTGTAATTGTCACAGCTTTTGTCTGTGTTGGCTGCAAGGCAAGGAATTGCTCACTTTGAAACATAGAATAGTTAGGGTTGGAAAGGACCTTAAGATCATCAAGTTCCAACCCCCCTGCCAGGGGCAGGGACACCTCCCACTAAATCATGTCACCCAAGGCTATGTCCAACCTGGCCTTGAACAATGCCAGCAGTGCAGCATTCACAGCTTACCGGGGCAACCCATTCCAGTGCCTCACCACACTTACAGTAAAGAACTTTCTCCTTATCCAATCTAAACTTCCCCTGTTTAAGTTTGAACCCGTTACCCATTGTCCTGTCACTACAGTCCCTAACAAAAAGTCCCTTCCCAGCGTCCCTATAGGCCCCCTTCAGATATGGGAAGGCTGCTATGTGGTCTCCACGCAACCTTCTCTTCTCCAGGCTGAACAGCCCCAACTTTCTCATCTTCCTATCTTCTTACACGAGGTGCTCCAGTCCCCTGATCATCCTTGTTGCACTCCTCTGGACTTGTTCCAACAGTTCCATGTCCTTTTTGTGTTGAGGACACCAGAACTGCACACAATACTCCAAGTGAGGTCTCGGGAGAGCAGAGGGGCAGGATCACCTCCCTCGACCTGCTGGTCACGCTCCTTTTGATGCAGCCCAGGATGCGGTTGGCTTTCTGGGCTGCAAGCGCACACTGCAGCTGGCTCATGTTCATTTTCTCATCGATCAACACCTGCAAGTCCTTCTCCTGTCTTATGTCTGTAAATAGCCTTGTAGCTGCAATTCTCCTTCCAGCACCCCCACCTCTAGTTTGCATCAGTGTGAGAGAAAAGTTTCCTACTTTTCTCCTCTCTTGCTGCTGATCAAGAGAGTTGCAATGGAGCTCAGAGAGAAAACAACCCTGTTACATCTCTTGTTGGTCTTGTGCATCTCTGCATTTTGATTTCACAGCTCATGTCAAACTGAGTAGTCCCTCCCTTCAGTAAGACAAAAAGAAAAGACACTAAGAAGTCTGTGTTAGCTGACTGATTCAGAATATTTTGTGCATGGATACTTGTATTCCTTTATTACTCAGCTACTAGAAAGCCATTTCCTGACAATAGTGATAGCCAGCATAAGCTTAATGGCTTTTGGAAGCCTGAACCGAGGATAAAAGGGAGTGGGGGTGCAAGTTGGGAACCATTTTTCATGTTATCAGTATATTTGATTACCAGAGCCATGGGCTGTGAGCTGTTTAGCATAACCATACTTCCACTGCTTTTTGTAAAGTCTAATTTAAAAGCACTAATTTAAAGTGCTAGGGAAACATCTGCCATGTCTGTGAGGCGCTTACTGAACAGAGAAACACACCTGATTGTGATCAACAGCATCTTGTGTCTGACTTTGTGTCTCTTTCTTCAGCCTTGTGGCATTCAGCCTCTTTGGGATTCCCAGTGAGCCAAGATGTGTAGACTGAATTCCTTTAAGTAGTCCTTCATCATGTGCCTTGGTTTGTAGAAGATAAACACACAAAGACTACCTAATAGTAAATCAGTTTGGGGTAAGTTGCTATTGTGGGATGCATAGACAGAATTGGTAGGGGAAGGGCAGAGGTAATTGACCTAGCAACAGCCATTTGAGTAATAAGTCTTGCCTCTTGACACACTTAACATGAGATTGCATTGGACAACAGAAAATTTACAGTAGGGAACATCTTTTGCATTAACTAGGTTAAACTTCTACTACCCCTGATGAAGATGGGTCTAGTAAAAGCACATGCCTAATCTAAAACCCCTACAAAAGTTGAAGAAGCTGCACAACTTGCATCTGTCATCTGAGCTTGTTGGATATCCAGGTTCTACAGTCCATGGTAGAGCATGGTTTGGTGTCTCCAGGAGTCAACAGTAGGTTTACTTCAGGAAAGCCCTTTTACCAAGTTCTTGCAAAACTGAGAAGTGAAAGCAGTTGCTTTTTTTTGCGAATGACTGTTTGATAAACAAGGAGTCCCCTTCCAGAGATGAGCAAAGTACTTCCTTCCTTTCTGTTTCTGACATGGCTCTGGCAGGATTTGGAGGCTGCAGGATTGCCTTGTTTAATAGTATGTTCAAAGTTAATCACCTTCACTTTCAAACTGGGAATGTCTGATGGTGAAGTTGTTTTCTGCACACAGCGTGTCCTCTTTTCACAAATCAGACAGCTGTTGGAGATCTTCCTGTCTAGCTCCTGTTAAAGTACCCTGGATTTTATCAGTCTTTATTTCATGATGTGCTAGAAAATGTTTGGCCTTTTGTGGCATTATAATATTTTCCTCCTTTTGAATCTATTTCTTCCCAAATGTCAGAAGGAAAAGTGTATTATTGGAACTTTGCAATACTGCCTCCCTGAGCGGCATCCTGGAAGAAGTATGAAGGGCTCACTAGGATTCTGAAGCATTTTAACTTGACCTCATGTTTCCATAGTGCTAACAGTCTTTGGCATAAAAATATCGGAAGTTAATGACCTGAAATACTTTCCTTTTTTGAATGCAATTATTCTGGCTGCCTAACATCTGATATAGTAACAGCAGCTTGCTCCTTGGCTTTGAAGCTGAGGAAAGCAGCAAGCTACAATGTTGAACTTCATGGGCGCAAGCTGTGCTTTTGGCCATGTTGTGTTTCACAAATACATGATGGTGTATTGGCGACAGACATGAGAATTCCTTAATGCTGAAGGAACTGATGGTGAGGGGAAAGAAAAAAAAAAAAAAACAAAACCCCAAGCTAGTAATGCAAACAGCTTTGAAGTTTTTATGCCAAGGCAGTGGCTGCTATGGAAAGACAAACCTGGACATTTTTTCAGGCAGTGAGCTCAATGTAATTTTGCTGTGGTGAGATTATTGTATCCTCCTGTGTTAAAAGCCTGCTGGCTTTCCTTGGGTGTCTTGGTTTTGCAGATATGATAGTAGAAGAGTTTTATGTTGAAAGTGTTACTTGGCCCTGTAATACAGTTAATACAATTTAATGATCAACAGGGCTATTGTTCATCTCTGCATCTTTGTCTCCTGACTTCACAGACTTGGTCTGGTGCAAGAGACATCTTTCACTTCGCTCATTACTGTTAAGTGGCTACTGTGCACATTAGACCTGTTAATGCACCATGGCTGGTGTAATCCAGACCCTTTCTTCCTTCAGTTGTTTTTGCTCTGATTTTTCCATCAATGTGTCCAACTGATGGCATGGAGGAGCCTCTTCATTTTGTGATGGAAGAAGGATTTGACCTTTGCTTCTTCAGTCTTGGGAGCGTCCCAGGTTTTTGTATTATTGATATCTGTAAGTAAAAAAACCATAGAAATGCATAAATATAAATAAACTTCAGAATATATATGTTCTTTATGAACAGGATTATCTTTCATAATTTTAGGTGGCTAACTTTCAGGCATTTAGTCTGGGCTGTCTTTTCAGTTGCAAACCTGCAGATACTTGAAACGTAGCACCAAGCAGTACGCTCATCGCTCTTCCCTTTCTGCCCCAAACCCAGACAGCTCTTGAGTTCACTTTCAGAGAGTGTCAGTGTGGCAAGATCCATCACACCTGGCTTCTCCGTGTGTTTGACTTCCATAGAGAAGATCTGGTGAGTGACTGATGTGCAGTGTGGTGTGGTGGCATCTTTAGCTGCGAAAGTTTGTCCCCTGAGGGGCTGTGGAAACACAAACTGCAGCATGAGATTTTGGAAGATACGTAGAAGTGGGAAGTATAGAAGTGGGGTGAATTGGATGCAGTGACTATGAGACCGTCAGATCACAGCTGGTGGAGGAATTCTGCCTGCTTTTCCCTGGTGTGTAGCTGTGGCAGCTCTCAGTTGCTGGGAGAAGGCACTACTGTTTCTGTCTTTAACCACCTTTGCATGTAACAGCAGTATAAAACTATTTATAACCATGTTACTGAATTCTGGTAACCCCTAATAATTCTCAAATTAATCATTTAATGAGGGCAATGGGAGAGAGAAAATTTTGTGGTGGACAGATTTGATCTGAATTTACAAGCAGTTCAGCTTTTATAGTCTGTATTTCTTAAACAACTACCAGGAATCATGGTGTAACTTAATCCAGGTGCACACTAAAAATATTAAAGAGGGAAACTCCTGCTTTAAAACAATGGAGTAATGTGTTTCAAGGGTCCAGGCCGTGTTTCAGTGATTCTCTTCAGCAAATCCCTGTTGGGACTGGCTGCATTGAGGGCCAGCAAGTGAGGGCCAGCTCTGCGGACTGAGCCATGGGCAGCCTTGAGGTGCTGATTGTGCTGTGTTTTGGATGTGTCTGGCCATGGGTTTTGGGTCCCCTTGGCTGCCTGTGAGCCTGAAGCAGGGGAGCAGCGGGAGCATGCACTGGGCCTGAGCTGGGGGGTGACACTGCTCTCCAAAACCACACTGTGCAGGGCTGGCTGCCATGCAGGCACCTGCAGCACAACTCCACACCCACCTCTGGGCTTCCTCTCTTTCAGCTAATGAGGCTGTGCTGATCTGCTGCTAGAGAGGGTTTTTCACTTGCTTGTCACTGGCAGTTGCTGTGAATTGCCTTTTATTTTTCTTTTTATTTTTTTTCTCCCTTGCATACTTAAAAAAAAAAGAACACAGAGGTTGTTATGGGGAGGTGGCAGTGTGGGTCCATGGACATGTTTGTGGAGCGGGATGAGAGAGGTGTGCCAGCCTGGGGTCCAGGCATATGGATTTGTGGACCTGCAGTGGCAGAAGAGAATGTCTGGGCATAGAGAAAGGCAGGGCTTCATTGCTGGGTGGGAAGAGAGAAGAAGAGGGGAGAAAAGTCCAGGCTTTGGAAGGAGGAGGTGCTAGGAAGCAACTTCTTAATGGCAGAAGCACAGCTTGGGAAAGAGTCCCAAATGTGGTGACAGGAACCTGTGGGTTGAGATTGAGCTGGCAACTTTGCCACAAAATGCAGCAGTGTTCCCCTAACTGACTTGGTCTTCTTCCCTGCCACCTCATCTGCTATGGCTCTGCCCGTGGTTCCTCAGCCTGTGTCAACTCCTTGTACAAAACTTTCCAAACTTTTCCTGTACAAATTCCTTAAAAAAAAAAAAAAAAATCGAACAAACAAACAAAACAAACAAAACCATAATAACCTAATGCTTCAGGTTACATAATTTGTTTCTGGTTTTCCTTAACATCCGGGTTTATGAGTAAATGTTTCTGCTGTGCAACCGGGGGATCTAACTGCGCAGCTACTTGAGTAAGAGCATGTGGTGAGCAGCAGTAAATGCAAACTTTGTAATTGTTATTCCTTCAAAGCTTGCTTCCCTCCTGAGCAAGAGCACCACTTTGACCTCATCCTTAAGCCCTTGTGTATTTGCATACTTGGAGGTTGACTTGTGACTCAACTCCTTTTTGATGCCTGGAGAGAGAAGGATGCTGTTTGCCCAAGCCACATTTAAGCAGTAAGCCTCACATCATTTACAATACAATGCAACTGTCTTCCCCGCTGGCCTGTGGCTTGACGTTAGCTGTGCCAAATGCCTGTACTTGGACATCTTGCTTTAAAACTCTGCTGTACTTTACTGGATTGCTAGTATTTGGACTGGTAAACCACTGGTATATGAAAAAATGTTATGTAACTCACAGTAGGCACTTCGTAATCTGTAAGGTTAACAGAGTGGGAATTATCAGTAAAATGGTCATTATTTGTGCTTTGCTCTGCATGAGGCAGCTGAATGTGACTTCCCCTCATGCCTATTGGTTCTGCCCAGCTCCTAGCATCAGCCTGTCATAGAATGGTTTAGGGTTGGAAATGACCATCAACTGCAGCAGTGCGGCCTCAGCCTCAGCCCCCCAAACTGTGGTTCAGGGCTGATGAGGGGCAGGGAGTGTGTTTTGGTGGTGCCTGAGGGACTGTCCTGGCTGTGCGTATTGTGCAAATGTTGAAGAGGCAGTAACCTCTCCTCTAGCAGTTTAAAACCCTAAAGTGATCCTGTTCATAAGAATGGATGCTATCTGTTTTTAACTGTTTTAACTGCTAGTTATTCATTATGCTTCATATCTCTTTGACCTTAGTTTCAACAGGACGTGAATCTTTTGCCTTTTTCTCTCTCTCACTTTCTAATCCGGAAAGCTGTTGCAAAGGTTATTATTGAGAAGGTTCTCTGCATCTTTTATTTTTTCTTTTAAGAATACAGAAATTAAACATACTAAGGAAGGAAAAGACATAAAGTAATTAATTTTCTTGGTTTGTTTCTAAACACTGGACTTTATCATTGTCTCAAAACATATGTCTCCAGGAACCATTGCAGCCAGACTATATCTAGCAGGATTTCCCTCACTGAGCATCTTTAATCCATTGCCTGAGGTACTGGAGGCCAGTGTGCCCCAGATAAGCACCACCTAGGCACTTGGGTGGCTCTACAGAGTCAGCCAAGGTTAACCACAGCTCACATGGAGCTACAGCTGAGTCCCTGCAGTCTTGACTTCTCCTACATATACTTCTATGTCTCCTTGAGCATCAGGTCTGGGGAGTTTACTAGTTCTGGAGAAATAGGGGACTTCAGATGACAGTGTGAATGTGCTCTGCTTTGGAACAGGAAGAGGAGAGTCAGGGACAGGATTCCCAAAGCTTTCCTCAGCAGCACCTCAGATACCCTCAGGCTTTCTGGCTCTGGCTGGCTCTGTGTGGGGCTGCTTACCTTCCTTGCGTTGTGTTTCTGCTTCCGGACACATGCAGCTTGAGGCCAGGCTGCTGCACTGTGTGAAAGCAGTTTGATTACTGCCAGAAACAAATTGCCTCTCGGTGCTCTACAGCTGTATTTCCCCAATGCTGCATTTTAGCTACCAAATCTAAAGCAATTCAAACTGGTTTTGTGTTGAACCAATTCTGGCGTATAATACTGTCCTGTGACTTCAGAAGAAAAACACTAGGAAGCTAATCTCAGCTAGTTTGTTGGTTTAATACACAGTGTTGGGGCAAGTAATTTAATCTCTGTCTTCATTTACCCCAGAGATATGAGGTATTATAATCCTGAAAAAAAAGGTGGTGAAGGTTATTTATAAAATGTTTTGAACCTTCTTTTTAAAACCATAGAAACAGAAGGAAAATAATCTAGAATCTTAATTTATTTCCATGGATTTGTTTCTAAACATATGATTCAAAACAAAAAAAAAAGAATGTAACACCACTCAGTAATGAGTGGTGTCCCTCGGGGGTCGGTGTTGGGACCGGTCTTGTTCAACATCTTTGTTGGTGACATGGACAGTGGGATTTGAGTGCACCCTCAGCAGGTTTGCTGATGACACCACGCTATTTGGTTCAGTTGATACACTGGAGGGAGGGAATGCCATCCAGAGGGACCTTGACACGCTTGTGAGGTGGGCCAATACCAACCTTATGAAATTTAACAATGCCAAGTGCAAGGTCCTCCACCTGGGTTGGAGCAATCCCGGGCACAGCTACAGGTTGGGCAGAGAAGAGATTCAGAGCAGTCCTGCAGAGAAGGACTTGGGGGTGTTGGTCGATGAGAAAATGAACATGAGCCAGCTTCAGTGTGAGCTTGCAGCCCAGAAAGCCAACCATATCCTGGGCTGCATTAAAAGGAGTGTGACCAGCAGGTCGAGGGAGGTGATCCTGCCCCTCTACTCCTCTCTCGTGAGACCTCACTTGGAGTATTGTGTGCAGTTCTGGTGTCATCAACATAAAAAGGACATGGAACTGCTAGAACAAGTCCAAAGGAGGGCCACGAGGATGATCAGGGGACTGGAGCACCTCCTGTATGAAGATAGATAGGCTGCGAAAGTTGGGGCTGTTCAGCCTGGAGAAGAGAAGGCTGAGTGGAGATCTCATAGCAGCCTTCCAATATCTGAAGGGGACTTATAAGGATTCTGAGGAGGGACTTCATTAGGGACTGTAGTGACAGGACAATGGGTAACGGGTTCAAACTTAAGCAGGGGAAGTTTAGATTGGATAAGGAGAAAGTTCTTTACTGTAAGTGTGGTGAGGCACTGGAATGGGTTGCCCAGGGAAGCTGTGAATGCTCCATCGCTGGAGATGTTCAAGGCCGGGTTGGACAGAGCCTTGGGTGGCATGGTTTAGTGGGAGGTGTCCCTGCCCCTGGCAGGGGATTGGAACTTGATGATCTTAAGTTCCTTTCCAACCCCAACTATTCTATGATTCTATGAATGTGAGCTCATGGTTCAGCCAAGCAAACAAATCTCCTGTTTGGGAATTATTTTTTTCTAGCTGTGTTAGGCTCTCGGTGGGAACAGTGATTGTATCATCATCTACCTGAGAATTTACAAATACATTACCAAGTACCCAGCACAGCTTTTCAGACATGCTTCATACACATCGTGCACTTGAGCGGTGTGATAGGCCATCACTATTAACTTCAGTTCTGTGAAGGAGACTTCCTCACAGTGCTGACTGCCTGAATGTCACCTGCAAGATTCTTCTAATGGAATAGTCAGCGTGGCCTGACAGGGCAGGGAGAAACCCCAGTACGCAAAATGGTCCTGTTCTCAGCATTGGGGCAACTCAGCACCATGCACTGCACTGAGTGGTTCAGCTACCCTCCATCACTCATGATTAGTAAGAATTGACATACTTTGTTCACCTTAGGAAGGAGATGAATTGTACCAATTCTTTTGCATTTATCTTCATCGAAGGGCTTCACAGGCTCTTGATCATTCTTGTCCTTATCTTTTGAACTCCCTCCAGTTCTTTGTACAAAGCACATCCCAGATTAATTTGTAAGTGATTATTTTTTTTATTTTAATAACTGTGCAATACAGCTTTTCCTTTGGGGATGGGCCTAGAACTGCATATAGGATCTATAGTTACGTAGGCTGCTTGACCTGAATTGCTTTAATTTTTCTTTTAGTGACACTTGTGAACTTACTACATATTTATGAACTGAAACACCGGTTTCATCAGTTTCAGCTGCTGGAGACCAACTATATTACTGTGCCCTGCTGTATGTGTCAGGGTATAAACATATACAGTGTTAACTAGGAAATGAACATCAACATCTTCCATGTTACAATTTTATTGAGCTCTCAGAGTAACAGTAGATTTTCCTCCCTCAGGAAAGTTTTAATACTTAAATACAAATACATAATAATCCTTTAGGGGCAATCCATTCAACAAGAGGCAGCTGGTTGTGGTTCTTGTGCAGGGAATTCAGGTTTAAAACCTTCCTCTCAAACTGAAAGCACATCAGGGTGAGTCGTGGGTATCTCATGGTTGTGTCCTGACATCTGGGGTTAAATATCTGTCTCTCCTGCTTATAGTTCTCTTTGCAGGATTAATGGTTGCCAGCATCCCTAAACCAAGAGAACCCTCACAGAGAAGGCCATGCAGCTCTAAGGTTACAGTATATAACCTGAGCTACAGAGATGCATCTAAAATTCCTCTTCTGAATAGAGTAGTGATTTCAGGCTAGCTCTCCAGCCAAATATGGTGGTGTCAATCTCTTTTTACATTTAACGCAACATTTTGTCCTAAGAAGACTTTCACTGAATTTTTGTTGAAACAGACACATTTTCTCACACACACAACACACAAAGTTTTAATTGGTGAATGAATCCCTAACCAGGACCAGTAATGAATCCCTGCAGGAGGTGCTGCTGGGTTTTCTCTGAAAGCAAATGCTTTGTGTGACGTGTTCTTGCAGTGACCTTGGTTATCTCCATGCAGATCTCCATGCAGATCTCCATGCAGGCTCTGAGGGTGGGAAACCCAGGGTAAAACGTCCTGCATTGGTTGAAGAAGGTCACAGGCATTTCTATCCTTGGAGATACTCTAACTCAGCTGGCTGGGGTACTGGACAGCCTGTTTAGAGGGAGGGTTGGACCTGCAGTGGTCCCTTCTGACCTAATCAATCCTATGGTTCTAATAGAGATTTCCACCTCCTTTGCAAATGCACAGATTTGCCCTTATACCGACTGTTTTGATGCTGTCAAGCACCCAGTGATACAAGCAACCTTGTTTTTTGACGTATCTGATGTCTCTGTACAGATGCTGTACCAGTTCTAGGGCTGACAGATCCAAGACTCTGCTACTTACTGGATGGATTCCTCTTCATTTACGCAGTCATCATAACAGCTTTGTTTGTGAAGGCAAAGGTCAGTCGATCCACACACTGATGCATTTGGCTTTGGGGTTGTAAACAAGTTGGGCTGAGCTGGAAAGTGGGGGTGGAGAGGAAGCATATATTTCAGATTAAGACCTTTTTTAATCTATTTTCTCTTTATTTTTTATCTTTCTTCCTTTTCTGGAGCCAACTTGAGCAACCTGGGGGAGTTCTTCTGTGAGGTTCATAAATGGCAGGGAAGAGAGTATGTGAGAGTGTTTCGATACTATGGTTATTGATGAAGACAGAGATTCTGGATATTGTACCTGGGAAATGCCTGATTAAGAGTTATGTGGTGTCTTCTGCTGCTTTGTCACTGGAAAGAGAGGAGGGAATACACAGCAAATTAATGACAAATGCCAAGTTTGTGAAGGATATATTAAAATGTCTCAAGAAGTTAGATACCTTTGATAGTGCGAGTGTGATGATGCAAATGATATAATCCTATAAACCACAGAAGAGGAGTCAGTGGGACAGGATGGACACAACTTGATGGGCTACTAGTACCATCAACATCAACAGTAGCTGTTCCACATCTAGGGAAACACTTAGTGGCTTTAGTGCACTTCCACAGAAGATGACATGACATCATGGATATATGTATGTTTCCAGACATGTAAATGCTCTGAGAGCTCTGCTAATGATATGACAGGAGCTGTCCCACCAAAGGCTTGGGGACAGTAATGGCACTTTCATGAGGAAAGGGGTGGAGTAAGTAACATCTAGTTACTAGAAATATGCTTTTAAAAAGCAAAAAGTCAAGTTTATCCTATGCCTAAATACAAACCTAGCTAAAAGCTAGGGTGGCTGCTTATGGGTTGCCCTGTTTCTGATGAGAGTAACTTGTAGGAGAGAGAGTATAAAAGGTCTGAATGGAGCCACTGTCTCTGCTCACAGTATGCTTTCTCTTCCAGCTTAGCCAGGCCTCTGAACATCAGCTGCAGCCAGGCCAAGATGATGTGTATAATGTAAGTAACTACAGACTGGTTTCAAATCTTCTACCCAGGCAGACTTTTTGGGGCACTTACTTAGAGGGAGTGAGTTGCCTGTGGACCAGATGACCCAACTAATGAAAACACTATATATACCCAAGTGTGCAGCACAGCAATTGCAAGGAGGAAGGATAAAACCCAATAAGGGCAGCTGTTCTCACGTGTCTGGCTGGATGCTAGATGAATACATGGATTGTAGGTTCCTGATTTGACCCACTGAGCACAAAGTATACCAGGAATGCAGACCATTTCAGAGGTACCACTCGGTGTGCTGTGCTGCGTAACATGCCTGAGGGAGCATGTTGGATAGAGTGTATGCAGCCACCAGGCTTTTACACATGATGTGCACACTCCAGTTTCTCACCTGGCCCCCTGCAGTTAGCTTGCAGCTCTCACTGGCTGCTGGTCCTCAGGCAAGTGAGAGTTGTTACCAGTGCTGTTTGATATGGGCTGGAGAACCGGCAAATGCCCAGGAATGCTTTATTGCTGACTTCATGCAACTGTAGCTCTTCTATGATGAAGTGGGCAGAGCCTGAGTCACCGCAGCCCAGCTGTCCCCATTCTGAGCTTTCCTGTTGCCCTGCCCGGAGACCTGTTGTGCCAGGTCATACCTGAATTGTACCTCATACGCTGTGCCCTGATCATAGCCAACATCAGATGGCTTTTTAGGCAGTGAAAGAGGACAGAGAGAATATCTTGAATGTCCTTCCTGGCTAAATTGCTCACTCATGGCAGTGTTAAACTCTGCTATTTTTGCTATGTTTAGTTGTCTTGTGATTTTAATTTTTTCTCTCACGCTTTTGACCATAGCCACATCCTGTAACAAGTTCTGCAGTTTAACTGTGTAATGTATGAACACTAATGTGTGTTTTTTCAGTTTAAGAAGTGTTGCCCCTTCCCTTTTCAGTAGCACTCTGTCAGCTGTGTTATTCTGACCTGAAAGCTCTCATTTGCCCTTTTCCAAGCTAACTTTTCCCAGCTAAGAAATGTGTTGGGCATAAAATATCTGTGGCTTATTGTTGCAAATTTAAATGAGCCGCTTTGCAAGAAAACTCAAGCTTGTGGATCTTTACCCACCGGTGGGAGAGAAAGCATGAATGTTCGTGTCCTCCCCATTGTGTGCTCTCATTTTCAACTTGTTTTTACTAAAGAAAGATTCTTGATGCAATGGCTTGTGCTTTTTGCTGCACAGACCAATAACTGCCATGGCTTAGTCAGAGACATTTTTTTGACAATTGCATTAAGGCATAAAAAGAATTTTGAGCTCAGTTATAGTACTCATGAAGTTTGACACCAAAAGGTGTTCCCTTCTTTTCCTGTGTTAAGTCAGGATCTTTTCTCATGATCACAATGTCTGTCACTGCTTCTTGCTTTTTTGTTTCAGAAACTGTCTCGTGGGCACAGAGATGAATACGATGTTCTGGGGGCAAAGCGAGGTCCAGACCCTGAGTTGGGCGGGAAACACCAGGTATCTTCCTCTCACACAGGCACCATTTTAGTCTGGTTCCTTCCTTCTCCCATCTAACACTGTTCAGACATGCAGGCAATGATGCCTTCCTGCAGAGGGGATGGCAAAATCCATGTAGTAACTAACTCCGAGGCTGGCAGCATGGTGGGGACAGGAGTAAAACTTCCTCTTCTCCTTTGCTTTTCGCCCCTTGCTGAGTGCTGCAAGCCACCCAGAGTAGGAAGTGTCACCCAGCCTCGTGCCGGATGTGAAGCAGGGCAGGCAGCAGTGGGTGTTTCATGAGAGCTCACTGCACATGATGCCACCAGACAAGTGTCAATGGAATAGTATAGCAGTCAAAGAAACCCCGTCTTCTGCAGAGCCCAACAGTTTCAAAGGAGGAGGGAGGGGAAACTTGCATCAGTGTGTAGGGCTTGCCTGCAGGTGGCAGGTGTTGGGATTGGGCAGAGAAGCACTAAATTTTACCAATTATTTTAATTAAATTAATTTTCCAGAGCTTATGGGTGGAGGCAGGATGGGCTGTAATGGGCACAGCCTAGCCACAGAGCTGTAGCTGTGCCTCTGAACAGGCACATACAAAGTGGTGGGGGATGCTGGTGGTACTGCAATGTGTGGGCAACTTTCTTCTTTTGTTTCACAGCAGAGAAGAAAGAACCCTCAGGACACCGTCTACACTGTGAGTAGAGAGAGTTGGAGGGAGAGGAAAGGGAGGGATGGCTGGAAACAGGACTTGTTATTTCATAGGAGACTTTTTTCCCCCTACCCAATTTCAGTTTTGGCTCAAACTTAGCAGCTGCTTTCAAAGACCTCCTTCTACTCCCCCTTTTTGCTAGAAAAATTTGTTTCACTTCTCTGTGAGAAAAACATTGAATGCCTGTACAGATGGGGAAAAGAATTTGGATCAAGATACCTGCTGATCCCTTTATGTTGGCCATTAGTGCCTAACCAACCTTCATCCCATGTGACTGATGCTGCTTGTTCTCCAGCCACTCTGGCTGCTGTCTGACAAAAGCCAAATCCCAGTGTGTCTAAAAGCGGCTGCTTAGGCACCTCTTGGTATAAGTGATTTAACTCTGGCTAAACTGGTGGTCTGTGCTCCAAGGGAGCACAAATGCTAATACTTTGGTCTTAACTTTGGTCTTTCTGGGTGTTCAGTGCTTGCTTTATGTTTATTGAATCAGCCACTCTGATCACAGCTGGTCACAAGCATTTGGGGACTGCTTTTCCAGGTGAAGAAAGGAAAAGCTCCCCTTTCTTAACCTTCACCCTACAGTGCTAGATTTCCCTTTTCTCTAGGCCTGAGCTGCATGTTTGTGTTTGTCTCCTAAACAAATACTACGTAAAACTTTTCTTTGGAGAGCTCTGACTGTAGAATCTGGTGCTAGTCTAGATAAACGACTTAGTGGAGGGTTGATTTATATTCAGTTTGGTGTTTGTAGAAGAGGTGGTATCAATACGCTAAGCAGATGTGATCATGTATAGCATCGACACAAATGCACGTTGGTCAAATCCTACTACTGTTCCTTCTTCTCATTTTGAAGGCAAGGCAGGCCCAGAAGCACAGGTGTGGTATGCAGTCACCAGCAGCTGGTTTGGCTTTTCTTGTAACACACTGACTCTTTCCCTTTCTCTGCTTGTAGTCGCTGCAGAAGGACAAGATGGGCGAGGCATACAGTGAAATTGGAATGAAGGGTGAGGTAAGTCCTACTTTCCTTCCTAATTAAAGACTGGGATGAAAAATTCTTCATTCCTGCTCCCTTACAGAGCAGTAGCCCTGGCTGCACGTAGCTGCCTCACAGAACAGGGTTCCTGTGTTGCACAGCACCTACAGGCACAGCTGAGAGCAGTTACCTATTTCCTGTAGTAACCACTATGTTTGGTGAGCAGTAACTAACACATGTAGCCATAGCATTAAGCAGCCACAAACCAAGGTGGAGATCAAAGAGTAAGCTTGGTCCCATCGGTATTAGAACACAGCCCATACTCAGCAGTGCTCCCAGGTGCATTGAATAATGTCAAGGTAAACCATTTCAACTTTTGGACAGAATACTTCTTACAGCTGCTTCAGCTGAAAAGGCAGAGGGTATGAGATGTGTGAGGAAAAGTTGAAGGAAGATGTCTGGTTTCAAGCAGTGAAACATCTGTGGCCAAGCAACTCACAGTAGTTGAGCATGTTCCTCCAGAGACATTCAGAGCTAGAGGTTCATTGTTTCCCCTCTGGCTATTGAGGCTGGCCTGAACCATAGGCACAGCTAAGCAGTTGCAAGCTCCTCCTTGTGCATGTTTTCAGACAGGTAATGGGGAAACATTTTCCTTCTTCCACTTCCACTCTCCAGTGTTTAAGGAGGAACACATTGGTTAAAGTCTCAGGCTAGCAGCGAACAGCTAGTTTTAGCTCTGTGCACAAACTGCTGGGGGAGGAAAGTTTGTGTTGAAAACCAACCATCTGGGGACATTGCTTATGGCAAAATGGAATATTGATGTGACCTACACAGGTTCTATTTTATGTCAGTGTTTAATATATAAACTTGCATTTCTCCCTGAAAAACATAAGAGGTCCATTTCAAAACAAAGTTTAGTGATGAGAAATGCTGAAGCAACACTGACATTTAATGTCATCTCCTTTTTCTATTCTAAAGCCCCTGTGCCACAGCCAAGCTCAGTTTATGAGCCATGGGTTATGAAGTTACACCATGTTTTTATGACTTTTTCTATTACTGGGGGGACAGGATCACCAGAACCCTTGCCTCATTTTGGTTGTGTGATCATTCAACAGACTGCTGCAGTTTCAGTTAAGGCAGGCATTGCTCCTTGCCCTGTGCTCATGATGTGGTCAGTGCTGTGCTACAGCCATGGGCTCGATGTGCCAGAGTCCAGGCAGAGGCTGTGGGCTTGGCTGTCATGGTCCTCACCTGGACCACAACTTGGCCGCCTTGCTTGTCAGCTCCCAGTACTGCTGGGAATGCAGCAGCAAGGGGGCTCAAGGAGAAGGTTTTTCTTCGTACCTGCCTGGTCTGAGTGACCTTGTTTTTGTGTGTGACTTGTACCACGCCAGTCCCAGTACCTGTTCTATTGAATCCTGGATGACTTTGTCCTCAGACAGCCTTATCTGTGGTTCCTTTGAACATCTGAAGAGTTTATAAGATGTGTGCTGGTGAATTTACTTACTAATGTCTGTCTAATAGAGGGCAGATTCCCTCGGACACTAGCAGACATACAGAAACCCAAAAATACAGCCCCATTTCTTCCAGGTGTGCCTTCAGCTCGTAAAACAACCAGCAGCTATTGGAACGCTGCCAGATCTCCATACATAGAGTAAATCAAAGAAATAGCAGCATTATAACAGTATAACAGTAAAATATGTCAGAAAGCAAAATAATTTCCTTTTACTTCCAATCCTCGCTATTTTCTCCTTCACAGCCCTTGCAGCGTGTTCGGGCCAGACTTTGCAGGTGCTTCCCTTCCTGTGCAGAGGGGTGTCCAGGCCAAGCACAGCTCATAGTGATCCTCTCTGTGGGATGGGGGCAGGCAGGGGTTTCTTTCCTTTTGTGTAACTGGGAAAGCACCCATAAATCTATCCTGGTTTTTTCTTTCCTAAAGCAGCAGAGACGGCGAGGCAAAGGGAATGACGGCGTCTACCAGGTAGGTAACACATCCAGCAACTTCTCCCCTCATCTGTCCTCATGGCTTAATTGCAGCCTGTAGTTACAGATCTAATAGCACTCCTATAGGTGCATAAGGAAGCAGAGCTTTCAGTACACCTTTCTGAGGATAGTTACGCAGATTCAGGGCAAAGACCACACTGCTGGTACTTTGGCAAAGCGCCTGTATGTTCTAAATACAAGTGGCAGGAACACTTGTTTAGCTGCTCTGGTAGGAACCATTTCCACAGTCGTACACCTTGGAGAACAACCTTTTGACTGCAGCAGGTGACGCGTAACAGTTCTGCCTCTAAATTGTTTAATGCTTTACATAGAAACCTTCAGGTTGCCAAGCAGCAGTCATAGCTTAAAGCTTCAGTAGCTCAGCCTATCTCAATCACATACAGAGCACAAACTGGGTCAGCACCCCCAGTCCCTTGGTGCCTTGGCGCAGGGTTCAGTGGTGCGCCCAGCTCACTGAGGGCAAGGAGTCTGTCAATAAGGCCTTATTTTGGCTGCCACGCATTAATTGTTCCAAAATGCATTTTACTTTCTGTAGAAGCCTGTACATTGCCACTCACATCTCAAAATGACAAAATCGAATATATATAAAAATCTGCTTCTGATGCAGCACATGCCAGGAAGTTTTCCTGTAACATGGCATATTTGTAGCTAATGGCACCTGTCTTCAAAACCTGCCTACTGCGATAGTAACAGGCAGCTGATAAGCAGCACTGTCTCATCCATGTCCTCATATGCCACTAAACACTCATAGCAGAGGAGTGACAGTTAGCTAGAAGTTTTACTAGCAGAAGTTTTACCTGTCTTACTAAACCCTTGCTCTTGGAAGCCTCTGTTACCTCTGCACTTCTGGCAGCCTCCTGGGCTTATGTGACCTGCAGCTCTGCTACATCTGCTGCCACCATGCTCTTGGAGGAGCTGGTGCCACAGCAGCAGCAGGGATCTGTAACTTGTGCGTTAACACTCACCACCACCAAAGCAGGCTGGCAGGAGAAGAACCGCTGCATCGCAGGAAGGGCTGTGAGGGGATGCTTCTTGCGAGTCACAGAGATCTGAAGCCCTGCTGCCAACTTACCCAGCATTGCACCTGACTTCCCTTCCAAATTAAAGAGAAGTCCGGAGAACAAAGCTCATGATTTGATAGTTAGTTGTTTAGTTAGCAAAGTTCACTCTAGCTTCAGTTAGCTCTTAATAGTCAATTACATGCAAATAAAATGTACTCTTAAGATTGCATAACATGTTAGGGTCAGTTGCTGTAGTCAATATGCTCATAACAGTTACTCAGAATGTGTCCTGCCTTCGGGTAACTGATGGCTGTTGACACCATACAAAGACTAAGGAGTCACTCGTGAGTAAAAACCTCTGCAGGAAAAAGAATTTAGCATTATGCTACTGAGTCCCAGCCACCCCATTTCTGAACCAGTCAGCTGGGAGAGGGAAGCAGTCAATGTGAACCTTACCTGTTTCTTCTCTTTTTCAGGGACTCAGTACAGCGACCAAGGACATGTATGATGCTCTCCAGATGCAGCCTTTACCCCGCCGCTAAGTGGGAGTCACAGAGGGGTGGGCAGAGTGCAAGATGCCCGCCTGCTTTGGGGAGAGGAGGGGAAGAGGGACAGCCTTTTCCATCCGCAATAATCACTGTGTTTTCTCAGGGCAACAACCTACTGGTTGGTGCAGAGAGAGTAGGGCTAGGCTTGGTCAGTCCCTTCTCCCTTCCCTCCTGAACCACGTAACCACAGGCTTTAGCTAGTAAAATGTACATACTTGTAAAGTTGATTCCAATAATAGTGGTTATTAGGCTGATTTTTGAGAGATTTGTGTTGTGGGACCAGCCCACACCTACTAAAACAGTTGTTTCCATAGCTCTTACTCGCCTTCCAGGAGTATCAAGATGTGTAATTACGGTTTCAGTGCATTTAAAGAACTTGTAAAGATAAGCCTGCAGTTATTTCCTGTAGTATTTATCTTATGCCTATTTGACACAGGCCAGCTAAACTTCTTGCTTTAAATCTACCTTTTAAAAATTGCTTTAGTGGAAGACGACTTTTTTCTTTAACTGTAAAAAGCGAGGCAGTGTTGCTGTAGCGAAGGACAGCAGCTGAATGGCAGCTTTCTAACACGAAAACACACTAAGCTCCAAGAAAACATCTAACACAGGCATTGTCACTCATCTGGGACTTGGAGCGAAACAGGAGCCAGCTACCCTGCGTAAGACTTCTCAGAATGCAGAAGATCCCTTGTTACAACAAAGCCAGGAGAACAGACCTGTATAAAGACAGTAATATTAGAAAAGCCAGGAAAACTCACCCTGGAGAATCCCATTTGGCTGAAGGGCTTTACCTATCACTGCAGACCAGGCTCCCCTTGCAAGGACTGGGTTGGGAACTGCATGTCAAAACCAGCCCTAAACTGTCACTTTTGGCCAACAAAAACTGTACAAAAGCCACTGTAAATGCAGTTTCCAAACCATTCCGTTACCTCTAAATGCGCTGCAGCTGTCATTCCAAAGCGATACTAGTTCAATCCTGTATTTCTGAGGAATTAATAAAGTTTGTCAAAGACCTGGGCGTGTGCAGGTGTGGTGGAGAGCTGTGGGAAAGGTACAAGCTATGGCAACATTGCTGTTGAAAAGCACTTACGACGTTCTTGATGCAAGAAAGAAGAGTACTGAAAATAGCTTTCTGTTTTTTTAAATGGTGACAAACATATTTGCAAGACGTAGAAGTCACAAGTTTTGGCAGTCATAAAATACCAAGCACTGAACAATGGGGAAGGGGGGGAAGGGGGAAATAACCTTTAAGCCCTTTATGTATAAATGGAACTCGCATCAAGCAGCATCTAGTGGTTGTTTCGGGGACACTCACGGTAGGCGTGAGCTGAGTCTTCTCTCTGCCTTCAGGAAGGAACTGAAGCTGTTTTTCTTTTAGGAGAGGAACTGATAACACAGAAGTAGAACAGAGACTTCAAGTGGTGTGCAAACAAAACAGGGCTCTTCTCAGGTTTGACAAGACCAAGAGCATGACCGAACAATCTGCTGCCCAGTTTGATGCACTGGGAGAAGCGGCCTTAGCTTTCCTTCCCCCAACACAGTTAAAAAAACTACAAACAAGTGCATACATGTTAAAACACTTGGAAAATGGTTTAATGATGTTTACAACAGAAATGAACTGTACAATTACAGTAAGTTTAATATATATAAAAAATTACAGCAGACAAATGCATCTACACAAAATCTACGTTTTCATTCTGATTTACTGTAATCTACACAATCTCTCAATGCCTACAGCTATCTGTAGGCAACCACTGGGAAAATAACAATATAATAATAAAGGACATCTTTAAAGAGACAGCATTTTGCCTTCCATATCACCCCTGGTGTGATCAGCAAGGTTTTGAAATGTGTGGGACTCCTATTTCAGTCTCAAGAGCTTGGGTTGTGCTTGGGGACGGGTACTCCCACATGACCCTCCATTTCAACTGTTCTGCTGACCTGACACCCGTAGATGCAGTCTAAGAGGAAGGGCAAGCAGAAGAAACCCTCCCAGCCGACGTAAGCAGCTGCACCGAGCAGTGAAACCATCAAGTCCCAAAGTTTGTCTTAAGCAGAAACAAAGTGAAAAGGGACTGCGCAGGCGCTACAGGCGCTCGCAGATCCTCGCCTCTCTGGAAATATGACTGGCTTTAGAAGAACAGGCTTGCTTTTCCGCTCTCCATTCCTCATGCAAAGGGTCAGTTTACAAACTAATGTGTTAAATATCGGTTTTAAAAATCAAAATTTAAGCTACTTCTTCTTTGGCCCATCCCTTAAAACCGTGAAAACCCCTTCCTGCTTAGACAGACCCTTAGGTCAGTCAATGGGGAAAACAAAAGAACATGCTGTCTCTTTAAAAAGAAAGAAAGAATCCCAGTTGGGAGGGGCCGTCAGTGAAAATGTGATCCAAATTGGTGGTCCGGTGGAAATTCCTCATGGAATATTATGTACAGTTTAAAAACTCTTAGTTGTTGTCCTTTTTTCATTTATGAACACCTAGGCAGTGAAAACTGTTAATACGTACATAGACACACCCAAAACATACAAAAATACTATTATTTCAAACTACTAAGAATAGGACAAGTTCAGTTGTCTCCATGCTATGACTTTAAGAGCATTACACTGAAACAAACAAGAATTTAAACAACAATTTTTTAATATCCCAGAAATATACCAAAATATACATCTAAGCTTTGGAATTACTGAGGTTAGACTAATGCAAGTGCTGGGTAATCGTACTTAATACACAAGTCTAAGGTTCTGCAGGAAAGAAATTATCTTTGGTATCTGCATCAGGCTAATAATATTAACATTTGGATTTTGCTTTGGGATAGAGCTTGTATGACCCTAGAACCAAACACCCCCCAATCAACTGAGATTAAAAAGATCCATGTAAAAAGTTCCTCCATTTGCACATCCCCCCCCCCAAAAGTTAAAAAGTCATAGGCATCTACCTAGCATAAAAGGTTGAGAAATACAATGCATAGTTGCACAGTGGTGCTGCAAAAAGAAAAGAAATCTAGAAAAAAGGAATTAGAGGAGAAATTAAAAGCTGCTTTTCCTTCTTTCAGGGATTTCTCACACAAGACAGCCTCTTCCAAGCAGTGACGGGGGGAGGGGGGAAGCTTAGAAGTGCACCTCAGCGTGTATTAATCAACATCACCCAGCTCCCAGAGGGTTAAAGCACCCAGCAGAGCAGCCAATCCTGCACCCAAGTCTTCAGCTCCTCAACCCACCTGCAAAGCTGAAGGCTGCCCTCTCCCAGCACCTGGGCCCGTGAATTTGCGCCCAGGGCATTCCGGAGGCTGGCCCGAGGCAGCATCCCCTCACCTGGGGCAGCCCCTGGGCCAGAACTCTGGGACCCCTGCCCCAGCCAGGCCCGGCCTCACAGGTGGACTTGGTGCTGAAGACGCCCTTTGTCTTTGGTTTGTTTGTTTGTTTTGAGTTTATACAATCATTAGGAAATCTTTGGTTTTGGCTGGAAATTTTAAAAGAACAAAACAAAACAAAGAAACCTCCCCCTCCCGACTTATAGCAGCCTCTGTGACCTGACAAAGCTTCTCTTTCCCGTGGGGGTAGGGAAACTACATTCAAATAAAGATGGACTGGGTTAAGGATGCAGCTTCTGGCCAGGTTGGGGAGCAGGGGAAGGAATACAGGATTGTCAAATAATAAAGAAGAAAAGGAAACATTTTGAGATTTCTTTTTTGTTTGTTTTTGTTTCGTTTTTGTTTTTGTTTCTTTTTTTTGGTCATGTTAAAAAGTGAGTAACACGTACACAGCACTGGGCAGAGCGCACCTCCGAGCCCTGGAGCTCAGTGCAGCCCCGCTGCCCCAGTGTGGGAAAGGCAGCACGGGCAGCCCTTTTCTGTGGAGAGTGGAGGGAAGGGGGTGGATATTCACAGACTAATCAAGAGGACCCCTTGTAACCAAAGGAAATAAAGATACGATTGCAATTTGCCCTCACTTTGCAGTAGCTTTTAAGCAGCGACATTCAGAGGCGTTAGGGGGTCACTCCTCAGGTTGCAGGTCACGGGGTGCTATAGGCCAGAGATCTGTGTTAATCAAAGGAGGGATGGCAGACTTGGCAACTCTGTAGGGTTTAGAGAAAGTTAAAGCAAGTTACTCAGTTACGAGTTAGAAATGAGGTATACGACAGCCCCTGTACCTGTGGTGGATAAACACCCCACACCTACTCACACCTAGCCTTAGATACTACCACAGAGGAAGGAAATGGAACAATAGCACCGGCAGGAAAGAAGTAGCTACTACTGCCCAGGTCCTTCCCACAGACGGCTAGCATGCAAAGCACCCGTAGGGACCAGAGCTGCTCCAGACCCTGCAAACCACACGCTGGCACCTCTGCAGCGATCCCTTCCCTTCTTGCCCCACAGGGAGGACCATGACAGCTCCCCAGAACTCGCTGGGAGTGGCGCTGATCTCCAAGTCTTTCGCCTTGCGCTTTCCCCTCGGACTCGCTCGGGTGCAGGAAGCACCAGGGTCACAGAGGCCGACACGTGGAGAGTGAATGGGGGAAGACCTAGCGGGTTTGTCTCAACTGCCTTGCTCTCAGGACACTGTCACGGGTGCTTTCACTCAAGGGGGTTGTGCAGCCTGCACTGTTTGCCCCTTGGCATGCCACTGCCATGGTCGTGGGATTCCTTCTGTTTTAATAACTTCAGATTTCTAGAGCACAGCAACATGCTAGCGTCATCCGCACACAACGCTACCACATTCAGGGAACGGGGCTTAAGTAGCTGCTGCTATACAATTCAGCAAAGGCAGTACAAATGGGGCCTACAACAGATACGAGAATTTGGGGAGGAAAGGGGATGCTAATGTGATAAATTAAGTATCTCCTGGTTTTATGTAAAGCTCTGCCAGTGAATATACACCAGCAGACCGACACAGTTTTAAGACAGATCAGCATCTTGGTCTGAGCTACTTGACAATGTCCTGTTCGGTAGAGGTGAAATAAGGCAGAGGGGGTATGTTCCAGTTCTGGGGCTAAGCCTCAGCAGCACTAAGGAACGCCAAAGGGTATCATCTTCCCTTGCCTCCCACAAGCTGTTTCATTTCCTTCCTCAGATTTGTTTTCCACTTCTTTTGTTCCAAGTGCTCTTTTCTTTGAGAAGTCATTTCTTCAAAATCCCTACTACCTATCTATAAATCTAACTAGCTCTTTGAAAAGTCACACAATATTAATACCACTTTTACATAATGTCAGAACAACAATTCTATTAGTAAAGCTTTCAGTGAAGTTCTGCAACCCGACTAGCATCCAGAGGAAGAGTAGCTGGACAACCCACGTCTCCCCCTTCCTCCCTCCCTTCTTCACAAGAGCTCACTGATAAAACAACCCAGCCCAATAGCACAATACATGAACATGTACAAGGCTACTTCGGGGAGCAAAGAAAGGAGTCTTCAAGGTCCCTCCCATAAGAGAAAGACCCTACACAAAAGCTGTTGAACAGACTCTGACCTTGGACTACACTGCTTCCACATTTGAAGGAAAGAAACAGTTTTCCCTGACTGTATCCCGACATCAGCCTCAGACCTGCAGCACTGGGCAAGTCCCCACACCGTTTGTCACCACAGAGCCAAAGCAACCCTGTGCAGCAAAGGCGGGAGCACCCACAAGAGACAAGGTCCTTACAGGAAGGGACACTGACCCAAAGCTCAAAACCACCCCACCCAGCTTTTCCTCTTACCCGCTCCGAGAACAGCAGAGCTGACAACTTATCAGTGCCTTTGGTTCTCTATGAGGCCACTGGGAATTCGCTCGCCCTAGTGTAGTTGAGCTCCTTTGGAAACCCACCTCTCCTGACCACCACTCACAGCCAGGCGCACACGCTTGTGCACACATGCACCTGCACACACACCCATGCACACTCCTCCCTTCTCCTCCCATTCCATCCACTTTGAAGGGAAATGAGAAGGGAGCCTTGGAGTCCAGATTGAGGGGGCTGCAACACCCTCCCCCAAGGCAATAACCACTCACTCTTCTGCTACTCCCACTGCAACAAGAAGACATATGCCAGAAGAACGACCCACCAGGGAGTGGGTCAACAACCAATAAACGCTTGAAGCTCCTCTCCTATGTCTGTCTCAGTATTTCCACCCTTTCTGGCATACCAGCCAAGTGTTAGGAGTAGGCTCGCTTTCACTTCTCAGTTTGGTTTTTTCTTTCATAGTTTTTGGTCTAGACAGGATTAGCATTGCTATTAGAAAAAGGAAGTGTTCAAAATTTTTCCACCTATTATCAAGCACTACAAGCCCTACATTCAGTAACAAGACAAGGGGGATAAAAGGAACCTGTTTCACTTTTGCTCTCCTAGATAGATTAAGATGCGACAACTATTCTTCTCCCTCCCCAAAGTTAAACGCAATGGACTCAGTTCAGCTCTGGAGCAACTTAACTAACTGAAATGGATTTACACCACCTAGGTTGACTCTAACCCAGTACAGCCATCTTCTTTCCCCTGAGCCTCCCGGATACGCATTGCCTCATCTTTAGATCCCAGAAAAGGGCAAGGAAAGGCCAAGAGGGAGGGAAGTGTGCGCACACTCGAAAGGACCCTGAACAGCAACCCAATCAGTAACCTGCATGCCACCACGTGCTGTGCTGCAGATTAAACCACAGATAAACCAACCAAACAACAATCCCAAACGCAAGAGTGACAAAACATTTCCTTTGGCAAGACAGATACAAGGAAAAAAAATCATCAGCAAACATTCTCCTTCTAACACAGTCAACCCCCTTCTCTGCCCCCAACATCCACCCACACCCACCCAACCCTATAAAGTTGTAACCTATAAACAGGATCTCAAATACATACAGCATAATCATGTTTATCAATCATAAACATCAGTTCAACTAAACTCTACAGCTAGAATTATCTTCACTATTTATAAAGTTTGCTTTTCTCTTCTGATTTTTTCAGTTTAAAACCAGTTCTGCGACAATGCTAAGCTATGTTGAGGTATTTTATGAAGGTGCCAGAAGCCAACTGCTACCCACAAGTATTGTTCTCAGAGCTGTATGGTGCTACCTTTTGCTGAGGGAAGATGGGGGAAGGAACAAGGAGGGAGAGAGGAGAGAGTAAGGGAGGGAGGGGACCCAGATTATTCCAGTTACAGACAGTTCTTAGCAGTGAATCACTGCCAGAGCTAAAAGCAGCCCCAAGACAAAGCCCAGTAGTTGCTTTGGTTTTAGGAACACGGTCAGAAAAGAAGCACCTGATACATTCTACATGCTGACCTTATTTGTCAACTCAACTAAAATGTGTCTTTTCTCCCACAGCTTGTAATTCCAGTGCAAGCTTCCTAACGCTCTCCTAACAGCATCCCACCGCGCTAAAAGCTCAGAGCATGAGTGTCCTGGGATCTCATGAAGATAGGTAAAGCTGAACAAATACCATGTTCTTTTTCACGCATTACTCTGTGTGTTTGTCTGTGAAGATACGCAATTATGGGAATCGCTTCATCATTCCCAAAGCGCTGCAACTACTTACTATGGCATACTGACAATACTATGTCAGTACGCACTGGCATACAGGGAACCAGGTACCTTTCAGATCAGGGAGCCAAAGACACGAATATTTTAAGAAATTGCAAACTGTAAGTCAGTAACTTTACAACAAAGACTCCTCTGTCAAAAATCTTTGAAGTATTCTCGGGGTCTCCCCACCAGAAGGAAGAGAAGGACTCACAAGTAGCAACAGGAGTGAGATTTAACGACTGAAAAGGGTAAAAACCTCCGCAAGGTATGCATCTTGAATTCTGTATTGCTATAGTATTCTAGAAAGGAAGGAAGAAGTAAGACGTATTGGTTGCAAAAATATAAAAGAATTTGAGTGGGCTACGTGAGGACTGACAGCCATAAACCCAGTGGGGGCAGCAGGCCAACTTACTCCTTTTGTACAACACTCCACCCTAGGTAACAGTCAGGTGGATATCCAACAGCTATACCTAGGCCCTGTGGATAAACACCATTGAGCCATTTCAGGCAGAACAGGAAGAGGGTCATAGTGACTCTTAATAAAGTAAATGTGGCAATAAATAGATCTGTATTTTAAACCTCTTGTTTAAAACCAGTATCATTGAAAGTTTGGACTGTCTGTCCTAAAATACTCCAATGAACATGAGAAGCTACTTGTCTCTCTCAGAAGATTTTGTAAAGTAAATTTTTACCTAAGAAAATATCAATTGATATTTAAGATAAATTAGATGTTGTTTCGGTTTAGAATCTCTGGTATGGTTCCAGCTGTAATGGGTTCTCCCCCATTTTTAACAAACACAGATGGAATTTCTCTTTTAAAGAATGCTGCTCTGCAGGAATGTGCACACAGTTAAGGAATTCACTCTGCTGCCTCCTTCAGTAACTTAACTGCAGAAATGTGTGCTGAGCAAAAGCACACCACAAGGCTTACACAGGTTGATATGTAAACATTAAAATGAATCATAACATTAAGTTATAGTTCCAAGCAAAGTAAAAAACGCAACCAAACAAAATTTCCTATTACACAACTGTAGGCATGGATGCACATGTTTTGGTTACAGCCATTCTCTTACTGCCCCCTGAGCAAAACTGGTTCTTTCTATGCTTTTTTTAAGGAATTAATTATCCTAAAACATTTTGGCAAGATACCAAAAGATCAGAAGTATCAAATCTTTGTCTACATTTAATTCTCACTGTTAAGTATGCAAAATTAAAATAAGGGGCAAAAATAGAGGGAGTGCACTGTTCTTGCCCAACTTAAACGCCATCATACTGTGACAGAACTTGCATGTAAGATCAGCAGACAGCTTCTTAGTGTTGGCATTTCCCTGATTCACTTAGAAGGCGTAAAAATCATAAACTATAGCTCCAAATGCATGAGGAGCTATACTGTTTCCACTGAAAATGTCTTTGTCAGCCTGTTCCTTTAAAGAGCAAATTAAAATCCGAAGCTTCTGATGTCCTAAAAGGTCTACAATTTGAGCCATCAGAATACACGTCTTCCTCTTAATGTTCTAGCATTTTAGTTTTCTCTTACAAGATAACCTCACTAGCACTGAAACCAAAGTACTGAGCAACAGCAGCAGCACATTCCTACATGAAGATCTGACTAACTTCTGAGCATGTTCTCCTTGCTGGTTCAGCCAAACACAGATTTCCCATTCATGGTAAAATGTCTTTTTCCATCCAATTTAACTTGTGTTTTTGCAACTATTTACTGAAGCAGAGGATCTTGAGAAGGAGCAGGGCAATGATGCGTCATCATAAGTTACCCACAAGTTAGCCTATAGGCTGGGGAAAAAAATACTCTTATAAAGGAGGTACTTGTGCATGGTACCTCCCCAACAACTGAGTGCATGCACATAGGCACCATCTCAGAGGAAAAGTATAAAAATGTGCTTAGACTAACACTGCACAGTAACTCAGAAAAAGAATAAATCCTCTTAAGGAGGTCAAACAGACAGATGTTGTGACTCTTGTAAGCAGCTGTACCTGTGTGCACTTTCTACGAGCTCTTCATTTTACAGTGACTACAGAGAGTGTGTTCTGAGGAGATCAAGTAGCAAAAGTTTGCTAAAGCCAAACTGGAATACATTTTCTTAACACCAGGAAGAATTTCATCACCAGCCTACAACAACCTCACCCTGAAGCAGTCTCCTAAATTGTTCTTGACCTTCAGGGCATATCAGTATTTGTGTCCCTGTAAATCTCTAGCTTTTTGAGCTAACTCTCCTTGGCTATATACAATGAGAGAGTTTTTCACCTTCTCTTTATGCTTTCAGCTATAAAAGGCAATCCATACATCTTTAAATATGGAGACATGGAACTTTGAAAAGGAGATGCTATTATCCTTTTCTAACATGCTACGAAATTCCTTTTGATCGTATTTACTAGGTCTATATACAACTGCTATTGTCCCTGTTCAGATGCATCAATATCAGTGTGATTATGATTTAACCCTCCCTTCTGTTAATTTCTAGTACATGATCTCATATTCCTTTCATGCTCTGAAGGAGCATATGTACTCTACCTAGGCAGATGTACATCCACTGCCAACTTGATTTCACCTACACACTGGAGACAGCCAACATCCACAAGACAAAACACTGCTAGGGATGAAAAGTAGGCTTCAGGAGTCAATCATTGGGATGTTTTAGGACAATGAATCAGAGGACACCGGTAACAGACACCACCAAATACGTGTTGTCTGGGTATTATGTCAGCTTCTGCAAGCAATACCAAACACTCCCTGGATATGTGGTTACTCTGAGCTTCCAGTTTCTCTCAGAAAAAGACTTGCTAAGAAATACCCTGGAATCTGGGCCCCAGAAAGGTTGACAGGAGGAGGGTAAGGGGATATAAGGTGCTCACACCAAAGCCATGTGACCAATGCAAAGGTAGTCAGGAAAAAAAGCAGATTTTTATAATAAATAAACCATCCAAGCTGCATTAGTGTTCCAGATATGTACTCAACAAGACCCTCTCCCAGTCACAAATCAGCAAGAATGGGACATGAAAACTCAGACAGCTAATGGCACAGTCTCTTTGAACTGTGGAGAGGATTTTCCACTGATTTAAGGCCCACCTTTCTTTGTGTTTCCTACATATACATTAAGGATCATGCCCCCCACCCCACCACAAAACCCTCAGGGAGAAGAGGATACATCGGAGAAAAGACTGGCAGTATACCCCTTCAACAAAAAATGTTTCCTAATAAATGGTATTTTGGTACAGGCATGAAAGTAAGCGGGAACTTTCAGTCGGGAATGAACATTTCTCCATCCTCTTACTGAACTCAAGTCCCAGGGACTTGTATTCCTTTGGTAGAAACTGTGGTCTGTGCTATGGCCTTCAGACCAACATAGTTGGCACCAACATCAACTCTTCCACTTCTTCCCTACCTCCCTGAAGCTCACCCAGCTCTTACTGCTCTGAAGCTATTACTCTGGGCCATTTCCATTTCTGAGGATTATTCCTAGCCCTAGAAGTCTCCTGCACAGCCTGAAGTCATAAAGCAAAAATACTTAGATTTATCCATACTGGTGGGATGAGGGTGGGACCTGCTGGATTAACAATCCCCTGACATTGCCATTCTATTTACACATCAAACAAAAGAAAACAAATTAAAATCCAGTTAAGAGTCTGCCCCAAGGATAACACAAATAACCAACCAACCAAAAAAAAAAAATTAAAAACAAGCAGCAACTTTTTTATAAAATTAATAAAACCAAGAGACAAATGAAAAAGAAATTGTCAGTAGCATCTATCGCCTCTCTGTATCTGAACTGCACTTATACAAACTAGTCCATTAGTACAGCAGCTTGCTAGAAATTGACTTTGGTTCAAGCTTAGTTTCAAAAAATAAAACATAAAAAAAATCAAAAACACATTAGAAACGGTGGACGGACATTTGTTAGCTTCCCTGCTTGCAGTTCACTAGTTTTGAAGTTTTAGGGATAATTGGCTTAAATATTCAGTAAAACAGGAAGGTGGAGGGTTAGAGATGAACGGAGCAAAACCATGGTGGTGTGGGGGAAAGATAAGGGGTTTTGCCACCTGAGTGCAAACACAAATCTCACATGCTCAGGTCACAAACCAAAGCATATGTAAAGTTTAAAGTTGCTGCCTTCTGGATCTTGGATGAGAAGCTCCAGGATCCCCCTGAATCATCAACAAAACGAACATAGCTGCATCTGCTCATTATTTTAGGACACTCTGGTGACAAAAGAAAAGGGGGTGGGGGAAAAGGACTCTTCTAATACCCTCGCTAGCTAAAAGTAGTTTAGTTTTATACACATGGCAGAAACCTTTAAATCTTAAACCTTAAATCCATCAGGAATGGAAAGTTCAAAGTGAACTGCATGGCAGTGATCCAGTCTTCTCTTTTTAAATTTTTTTTTTTTTTGGTTCAGATACTAGACTGTATATTTAAGAATATACAGATCTAACTTCGGTACAGTTCATTACTCCTCCTCATCTATGTAAATACCACTTGCTGCGTGGATCAGAATCAACCTTGAAAAGATAGTTACAGTGGCAGGCAAACCCTGAGGCTCTGGTCAGAGATGCATACTGCCATTTTTACATTACTAGCAGCATCACAGCTCAGACACTACAAGAGATCACCCAGGTATATGCAAAGCCCCAGAGTCAGTTCGATTGTGTTGGCATCAATGATGGTAACTTCTGTTCTCATATTGTTGGCTTCTGTGTTTTGTAGCCAGAGCACTTTTTTACTAGAAATTTTTTTTCTAAATGCAATATTGGAAGCATCAGAATTAACGGAAAAGGAATATTGCTATGAATAGAGAGAATCTGACCTCTTAAAGTCCTGTACCAATTCAGCTGGAGGGAGTCTAGGACTGTAAATGCTGCTTTACATGCTGCCAATTAGTTTGGGTAACATCTTTTAAATATTTGTGTATGCTCTTTACAGCAAAATCAAATCAACAGAACAGAAGAGCCACTGGTATGTCACACAATCTAGGCTTGAGAGGTCAAATCCTATGCTCTGGCATAAAAAGACCCATGCACACAAAGCTAAGAGCAGAATTTGGCCATTTTGTCTAAGTATTTGAGAGAAAGAGAACAAGCAGTTCAGAACTAATTCCTACCTTTGCTTAAAAAGCATAGACCAGACTGGAACTTTGTACACAATAAGCCCTACTGCCACACCAAGCTTCCTGCAACAATTATGAACAGAAATTTTTCTGACCCTTACAAGTAACCATTAGACAAATTCAGAGATGAGGAAACTGTTCAGAACGTTCCCAGAAGATGAGGACAGAAAGTCTATTTGTGCTCCATTCTTCCTCTCCACCCTCCCATCCTCCCCCTGTGGTGTGGGAGCTCACTGAATATAATCCAGGAGCAAAAGACAAACGCATCCAAACTATATATATAAAAATAATCATAATAATAATAATAATCATAATAATAATAATAATAATAATAGAGATACACCAGTAATACAGGCCTGCCTAAATTGTACCAGTTAAGAAAGGAACCCCCAACACAATTGATACGATTATAAACACCTTGTATGACATAATGGCCTGTACAACAGGCCTATAAAATGATAATTAAAAAAGAAAGATATTTAGACCAAAAAGAAGCAGGAAATCCCCTTCCTATGTTTGAGTTGATAACCCACCTTAACTTCTCATTGTGACTGCTGGAAATGATAAGTAGTCCTTTCACTTTTTTTGGTTTTTTTTGTTTGTTTTTTGATTTGTTTTTTTTTTTTTGGAGGGGGGGTGTTTTTTGGTGGTTTTTTTTTTGTTTTTTTTTTTTTTTTTTTATATATTTTTGGTTAGAAAGTTCTCCGATCCATGAAGCGATCCTGAAAAGACAGTGTTTATTATAAAATTAGGCAAATGTCTGTCCCAGCTTTAAATCCTTCCTGTTTTGCTTTTGTTTTTTATATCTTTTCTTTCTCTCCCTTGTCCCCAGCAACACGGTGAGAGGATGCCCATCACATTTTCAGTTTATAAACCCTGCTGGCAGCCAATCCCACCTCACAGTGAAACAGGCTGCTGGCAGCACAACAGCTCAGCCCGGCTCACTGCGCCTTGGAGGCAGTAGTGGTGGTGGATGTGGCCCCACTCGCAGAGGCCACCGTGAGGAGAGAGTTCTGGATGGACTCAGCTGAGGTGGAGGTGGCGTGAAGGCTGGCGACTGGTCCAGAGGCCCCTGCAGAGGCTGCAGCTGCAGAGACCAAGCTAACTGGATTGCTGGTGAGCAGAGAAAGGTTCTGAGGGTTCAGGAACAGAGGGGCAGTTACGATGTTAGGAGTACCTCCAGCATTGGCAAATACCAAGTTTCCAGTCGCATCCAGTGATGTTATTGGAAGAGAGCCACCAGATGCAAGAGCTAGAAAAGGGAAAATGAACAGTAAGCAATAATGCAAAATGTGCATAAAAAGTGCCTAAAAAGTAACTGTCTCTGCATTTTCCTTTCTCTGATATGCGTGCTCTCTACAACCCTAGCAACAGCCATCTCATTGTAGGTTGTGTTTTAAAAAACATCTCTTTAAGAAGAGTGGACAAGACCTTGCAGATACTAAAATGCTTTTGCCATCTGCTCCTAAGCTAATTCCATCAAGTCTTTCTTCAGACCTTTAAGTGCAATACTGGTTCTCTTCCTGCCATGGAAAACCTGTACATTCAGGCAACCTGTATTGGAAAGCGTTGAGATGAGTGTTCACAATGGAATGACAGCCATCACAAGATGAAGAAGGTCATGTAGCCCTGAACATAACATTTTAAATGTCAATATACAACCTCTGTTACAACTTACTCTCACAGGTCTACAGGGTTCAGTTTGTCTTAGATTATGATCTCCTAAATTTAACTGTGACACTACAAAATGGTTCGTTCTTGTACTCTAGAAACAAGATTTGATAAGCTAGTTTAGATATTTGAATATGTAGGTTAGCTAACTCTTTAGGTACTTGCACTATCTATTTTTTACAGATCACAAACCATGAACTGAGAACAACTCTTGCTGTGTGGCACTTCCAAAGTGAATCTTTACTCCTCTTGATGAGAATTTATGGATTTAAAGTTAAACATAAGGACTTTAGGATGCAGGTTGTTTGTTGTGGGTTCTTTTTAAATACAAATGAGGACAAGAATTCAGGGTCAAGTCTTGCTCAGAACTGATCTTCTAACAGACCTCAACACAACACAAATCTTCTCAAGCTTATGCTAGAAGACCTATAAAAAGCAAATCTCTAACCTACTGTAAATACACACCAAAGAGAGAAAAATAACAAAATAAATTCCAGATCACATTCAGTATCTTAAAATGCCTTGTGTAAATCACTACAAGATCATACACAGTTCTAATCCCCACTATGAAGCTGTACCTGCTCTTATCTCTGTGATACATAAAATGTATTTGCACATTTGAATTTTATAAAATCTTTATTCCTAAAACATTTATGTCCACTGCAGAAGAATCTGTTCTTTTCTGGTAGGGAAAAACAAAGCTTGTAAACTGAAGTTGTATAACAGATGTGCATTAAAAGGAACACTACTGACCTTGAATAGTTGCCAGCGTACTGTTGCTCATCAGGGCCGGGCTGAGAGCACCACCTAATGTCCCTGGATTGAGACTGAGTAAGGCACCTCTACAGGAAGCAAGATCGATAGAGAAACAAAGACAAAAGGAAGGAGTGTTACTTTTATGGAAAGGCTGTCACTTTTCAGAAGTACACCATCATCTTTTCTTAAAAAAAAAAAAAGGGGGGGGGAGGGAGGAGGGACAGAAATAAAGGGCTAACTTTAGGTAATTTTAGCTTTTCATTCACGACGCCTTGAGTAGACGACACCTTTCAGGTGTGTGGTTAGTGACATGCCTTAAGCACAGGCACTGCAAATACAAGACTTGTATTGACTGTTGCTGCAAAACATTCTTGTATTTTGGGGAAACTGCCACTCAATTGAGAGCTATCATCATCTCCCAAATTCACATAAGAAAAATGTAAATCAAAAGGAATTAAAGAAACAGAGTCACCTCTCAGAGCAACATTTTTAAAACTAAAACTTCAACAATGCAGCGTCATGCATCTTTTACAGCTTCTTGCTCACAATAAAGAAAGAAGCACAGAGGCGGGAAGTGGGCCTAGACTTGCTCTCCACTTTACAATTAGTAGAACAGAACCTATGACTCAGTGGTAAGTTGCATCTCTTAAGCTCTGCAGTAGGATGGATGAGTTATCAAATAACAACACCGCTGCAACACAGCTTTTCCATCTGTAAAAGGAAAACATTTTTTTTTGTGTACATTGATGGGAATGGCCAATGACTGCCTGTAAGAAAACATTCAGAATCTGAGATAAATGACACTAGAATCACCAAGTGAGCTACCAGGAAACAGTGATACATAAAAGCAATCTATCCCTCTTTCGTCATCTCATCTAAAAGGGTGTGAAAAATTCATCCTTACCCAGCTGCAAACTGCGAGGATGCCATCAAGCCTGGGTTTAGTCCTGCTGCAGCAGCCATGGCAGCAAGACTTGCATTTGTAGGCAACTGTGCAGCTCCTTGTAAAGCAGCTGCTGCCGCTGTTTGCAACCCTGATGCCGTTACCATCACCTGGCTGGTCCCAAGGGGGGAGGATAAGGGAGTGGAGGTTGTCTGTGTTGTGCTGGTCTCACTGGCACTGGATGCCTCTAAAGCAGAGGCTGAGGCAGAAGGGGAAGGACTCAGGGAAGGTGATGTCACTGCTGAAGAAGCTGGAGGTGCTGTTGAAATCACTGTTGCCGTGTTGTTGGAGGTGGTTTCTGATGTCCCTAGAAGATTGATGCTGGTTAGATCAGTACAGAACACAGTATGACTGAACAGAAACTACCACCCACCTGAACTGAATTGCACGCCCAACTGAAAGGGAGACAAACACTTATTTCTGTAGGACAAAGAAGCACCAAGAGTCTAAATGAGAAGCTGAGAACTACAGCAAAATTACACTTTCCCAGCAGTAGGCTGGGGAGCTCCAGATGCTCACAATGAAATATAGCAAATATTTCAGCATCACCTTTTATTTTATTCCCAGAAAAGTCAACTAAATGATCACAAGTGTCCTGGGATACCAGTGATTAATACTGAATGAACTTCTGAAGAGTCTGAAAGGTAAAAATGGTAGAGGTTAATGTGGGGACAAGAGAGATCAGCCCTTACCTGTGACTGAAAGACTAGTTACAGCAGGACTGGTCAGAGGGAGCACAGGATTGACAGTCAGGGTTGTAGCTGCACTGCTAGTCACAAGGCTTGGCGTGGTTGCCACCTGGAGATCGAAAAAGAATACAACTGCTCAACCATTAAAAGACAAAAAGAGTTAACTACTAGAATTCTTTTTTACCCATCCTCAGACAGGAAGTTATCAACGAAAACTATCAGGGAAAACACTGCATCCCATTACTTTATCATTCAGTGGACCAACCATAGTACCTTCTCTAATTATCAGCAATATCTTTACTCTTAATCATTCAGTATTTGAAGGGAGATATATCCATTACATCTAGGCTGCCTGAGGACTGCAAGTTAGCCCTCCCTCACTTTCTGCCCTCCCTCAAAGACAGCACCTTGTTTTCATAGAGTCACTCTCCTAGAAATGCAAAACATTTCTGCATAGGCCTTATCTTTGTTTAAACATCTTTCCAGGTCCTAATCCCTTTCTCTGATAAAATTTTTTAAATGCCCCAGCATTAACAAAGGTATTTAGGGTCATGTTTTCACATGGGCAAGCAGAATAATATCTCACTTTTAGTCACAGAATCACAGAATCATAGAATAGTTAAGGTTGGAAAGGACCTTAAGATCATCCAGTTCCAATCAAACTATAAGCTCTACTTTGATAAGCTTCCTTGTGCCAGAAGAAGGATCTCTGAATTTTAAAAGATTCAAATGACATTAGTTGATTTTACTTGTGGACAGATTACAAGAAATCTACAATAAACTGAAGACATCAGAGATTAAAAAAAACAACAACAAAAAAAAACCACCAAAGATTTAAAGCTGGAGAAACCAGCTTACGAGGAAAAATGAAATAAAAGGCGAGAAAGTACTTCTTACAGACACAAAATGGTGTCCAACAGCAATATTTGAAGGCTGCTATATATCAATCAGAGAAATCAATCCTTTAGAATTGCCCAAGAGAACATAGCCAAGGATTTAGGCTGAAACCTTCCACCTTTCTCCTCCCTTACTTGAAGTTTATTATAAGAGAAATCTCTCATGCTGCATATCCTTATACTCAGTTAAATGCTTCATGCATTTTAAACAAGACTTGGGCAACTGGGACAGATCTAAAAGCTTTCTGCCCATCTCAAATAGGTCATGAAAGAGCTAGATACATACAACGCTTCCCACTAATGCAACCCGGCCATTGCATCTGTCATCAGAATCATAGAATCATAAAATAGTTAGGGTTGGAAAGGACCTTAAGATCATCTAGTTCCAACACCCCTGCCATGGCCAGGGACACCTCCCACTAAACCATGTCACCCAAAGCTATGTCCAATCAAGCCTTGAACACCGCCAGTGATGGAACATTCACAACTTCCCTGGGCAACCCATTCCAGTGCCTCACCACCCTTACAGGAAATAATTTCTTCCTCATATCCAATCCAAACTTCCCCTGTTTAAGTTTGAACCCATTACCCTTTGTCCTCTCACTACAGTCCTTAATGAAGAGTCCCTCCCCAAGATCCCTATAGGCCTCCTTCAGATATTGGAAGGCTCTATGAGATCTCCACTCAGCCTTCTCTTCTCCAGGCTCAACAGCCCCAACTTTCGCAGCCTATCTTCATATGGGAGGTGCTCCAGTCCCCTGATCATCCTCGTGGCCCTCCTCTGGACTTGTTCCAACAGTTCCATGTCCTTTTTATGTTGAGGACACCAGAACTGCACACAATACTCCAAGTGAGGTCTCACAAGAGCAGAGTAGAGGGGCAGGATCACCTCCTTGGACCTGCTGGTCACTCTCCTTTTGATGCAGCCCAGGATACGGTTGGCTTTCTGGGCTCCGAGCACACACTGAAGCTGGCTCATGTTCATTTTCTCATTGACCAACACCCCCAAGTCCTTCTCTGCAGGGCTGCTCTGAATCTCTTCTCTGCCCAACCTGTAGCTGTGCCTGGGATTGCACCGACCCAGGTGCAGGACCTTGCACTTGGCACGGTTAAACTTCATCAGGTTGGTATCAGCCCACCTCACAAGCATGTCAAGGTCCCTCTGCATGGCATTCCTTCCCTCCAACGTATCAACTGAACCGCGCAGCTTGGTGTCATCGGCAAACTTGCTGAGGGCGCACTCAATCCCACTGTCCATGTCACCGACAAAGATGGTGAACAAGACCGGTCCCAACACCCATCCCTGAGGGACACCACTCCTTACTGGTCTCCAGCTGGACACTGAGCCATTGAGCACAACACTTTGCGTGCGGCCATCCAGCCAGTTCTTTATCCACCGAGTGGTCCACCTATCAAATTGATGTCTCTCCAACTTAGAGACAAGGATGTCATGTGGGACAGCGTCAAACACTTTGCACAAGCCCAGGTACATGACGTCAACTGCACTACCCCTGTCCACCAGTTCCATAGCCCCATCATAGAAGGCTACGAAACTGGTCAGGCTGGATTTCCCCTTAGTGAAGCCATGCTGGCTGTCACCAACCACCTTGTTGTTTTTCATGTGCCTTAGCAATGTGTTCAGCCCACTGAACAGTTAAGGCCAAGGTCACAATCCATATTTCAGAGAATTGAATGACCTAGAATTTATATAGCTAATCCCATGGTTACAGTGACTGACTTCGGCCAATGCAAAAGTAAGGTGCCATCGAGGAGCACTCCCCTCCAATCCTGCTTCAGAGCCCTAGCACTGGTGCAGCCCAGCTACAAGTCAGACTGGTTATATAGCCATCCTGAAAATTCAACACATGGTTATTTGCAGTCAAACTAGGAAACTAAGCTCAATCCTCCTACAGATACATAACCTCCAGAGCTGACACAGGAATCAACAAAGCATATAGCCAGTGAATGCTGGGGGCAGCAGGACTAGAACATCCATTTCAGTGGTAGCAGTGTCTTAAGAGAAGGTTACAGTAAGTGAAAATGCTTAGTGAAACATCACTGAAAAAAAGGAGACTGTGGTCAACACCTCAATTTCTTGCATACAATGGCAGTTTCTAATAAAAGGGAAATTAATGTAGCAAAGCCTTCTTAAGTTGTAGTCTGAGTAAATGTGTATGCTTACTAAACCAGACTATCATAAATCTCACTATGTTCTGCTTTGGTAGCAAGGCATGCAACCTTGCTTTCCCACCGGAAAAAAAGTAAAATAAATGAAAAGGCTAAGTACATTTAACATATCCCTTCCCCTGAAACAAAAGGTTGCATGCACACATCCTGAGACAAGGATGAGGGGAAAGAATGACATATCACCAAAATTAATGGTTTAATGAATACTGTAAGATATTAGCTACTACAGTGATGAAGGTGGAATAAATACTACAAAAGGACAGCTACAGGCTACATAAAATCCACCACATACCTATTAGCATAGCTACTATGAAATCTAATAGCTACTGTTTCTATTTATGAAAACAGACCTCCATGGACATTGGTAGCAAAGGAGCTGAAGGAACCTTGATGCATGTGTTTTGTTACTCTTATTTTCAGGAAGTTTGTGTTTACCTGAGGCAAATACAAGTGTGGGAAATAAATTACATGAGTATTAGCTAAACTGTTCCTTTTTTCCATGTCTTTTCTCATACAAATCATTCCTGACTAAAAGTGATGACAGTATCATTGGATTTGTGTGACTGAAGTCTCCAAATGACATGTTTTACTGCTGCTCATCTACTTATCAGAGCAGCCAAAATAAGAGGGAAGGGGTAGAGCTGTTGAGCATCTTTTTATTACTACTATTTTACAAAAGATGTTTGGGCCAGAGAAAAAGTCCAGATATAAACTGGAGTTACTATCTTGCATATGTTCAAAACAATAACCCCAAATGCAAATTTGCTACCCAGAATATTTACTCACAAGCTGACTAAATTAAATACCCAAACTGAAAGTCCAACTACTGCCAGATTTGTAAGCATTATCGCTCTCAGTAAGTAAGTAGATGTTTAAAATGCCAGTAAAATATACATTTGTGAGAACAAGTCTGGTGTAGACAGAAGGCATAGCAAGTGCAATTCCCACAGCGACCACAGTAGAACTCTCTCTTCTTGTGATCTTTGTCAGCACAGTTTCTTGATTCTTACCAGTGAGGTTGGGCAAGGGAAAATTGCTTTGATGGGCGAGCTGCTGGATCCACCACTGCTGGGTGGGTTGATCCTTTTCTCCTTCTGGCGCCGGTTACAGAACCAAACGCGGATCACCTCCTTCTCCATGTTTAGCTGGTCAGCTATCATGGTGATCTCATCAGAGGTAGGCTTTTGGTTCTGAGAAAAGGGAACAGTACTTGAAAAGCTGTAAAATTATATTCTGAAGACTGACATTAAATAGCTACTTCACTAGGCCGAAATATAGATGGGTCATTTATACCCTGAATCTGGTCAGTGGTACAGTAGAGATGGATCATAACAGATACTTCTGCCCTCCATCTTCTTAGTTACAGGAACATTTCTATCAATAGGCAGCTGTGTTCCTCAGAGATGGGTGATGAAGACTAAGCTCACATGCTTCTTTTTGAGAGAAGGGATCTGACTTGTGAACTAATCCTTCAAGGAATTCTAGACCTTGATAAGGAAATCTTTCAGCATCTCTCAAAAAGGAATACAAGAGATTGCCTATAGCAATAGCCAAACGAACCCCAATTTGTCTAGAACTATAATGAAAGACAGGTAGACTGAATGGGCTACTTACAGAGGTTATCTGTCCCTATAGCTACACAAAGTGCCAAACAAGAGTAACCTAAGGCCAGCTAAAAACCTCACATTATGTATGCTGGGACTGTCACCCCATTTATCCATCCCCAGAAAGGGTAATCTGTTTTTCTTCTTTTTGATGTGCTGAATATCAATCTTAGATCTATGGCTCAGCACCTTGGAATGAGAAATCACAAAGTCAGCAAACTGCAAAAACTAATGAGGCATTTTGAGAAGTTTTGTGTTCTTCTGGTTGGTTTTTTTTTTCTTTTTTTTTTTTTTTTAAATGAATCAGGCACTGATGTGTGCTTCTTGGCACATCCTTTGTAACCACCTTGCTTAGTACAAGCACTTTTCTAAATAGCAAGTAATGGGTTCACTCTAATAGATATGATTGTTAAGCAAAGTTTCTTCATTTCTATATAGGCTGAGCAGCGCAACATGATCACTGACCTCCAGGAAACTCTTCTCTAAGGCCACACGTATGTTGGTCTCTATGCTGGTGCGTTTCTTCCTCCTACGGTTCAAGCCTTCACTCCCCAGCCCTGGAGAATTCAGGGCACTTGGGCTGGAGAGAGTTGAATCAGATGAGAGGTTTTCTGGGGGGAAAAAAAAAAAAGTAACATAAATCACGAAATTTTATTTTATGCAGTGCAGCCTAATACTAATGTTCTTCACCTGTGCAAGGTGTGTGAAAACCCATTCTGTACCTATTCCAGATATATAGAAATTTCTGAAGATCACATGCATCAATCCTCCTACTTGGAAATTACAACACATACTTAAAAGCTACAGGTAAGCCCAGAGGGCACACTCTGCTCCTGTATGCTAACAGCATACCTTTTATAATACATAAAAAAAGTTTGTCTCTCTTTACCTCACCCTATCCTCATCCACTGCAAGCCATATATAAAGAAAAAAAAAGCAGAAACTGATATCCATGAGCCACAGAAGTAAGTCACAGGCAATAACAAAAAAACCTGAATTTTCTTCTACCCACTCTGCAGTATGCAAAAGGAAGAAGAAATTCACAGAATCACAGAATAGTTAGGGTTGGAAAAGACCTTAAGATCATCTAGTTCCAGCCCCCCTGCCATGGCCAGGGACACCTCACACTAAACCATGCCACCCAAAGCTATGTCCAACCTGCCCTCGAACACCGCCAGCGATGGAGCATTACAGCTTCCCTGGGTAACCCATTCCAGTGCCTCACCACACTTACAGAAAAGAATTTCTTCCTCATATCCAGTCTAAACTTCCCCTGTTTAAGTATGAACCCATTACCCTTTGTCCTCTCACTACAGTCCTTAATGAAGAATCCCTCCCCAGCATCCCTACAGGCCCCTTCAGATATTGGAAGGCTGCTATGAGATCTCCACTCAGCCTTCTCTTCTCCAGGCTCAACAGCCCCAACTTTCGCAGCCTATCTTCATATGGGAGGTGCTCCAGTCCCCTGATCATCCTCGTGGCCCTCCTTTGGACTTGTTCCAACAATCCCATGTCCTTTTTATGTTGACGACACCAGAACTGCACACAATACTCCAAGTGAGGCCTCAAGAGAGCAGAGCAGAGGGGCAGGATCACCTCCCTCAACCTGCTGCTGGTCACGCTCCTTTTGATGCAGCCCAGGATACGGTTGGCTTTCTGGGCTCCGAGCACACACTGAAGCTGGCTCATGTTCATTTTCTCATCGACCAACACCCCCAAGTCCTTCTCCGCAGGGCTGCTCTGAATCTCTTCTCTGCCCAACCTGTAGCTGTGCCTGGGATTGCTCCAACCCAGGTGCAGGACCTTGCGCTTGGCATGGTTAAACTTCATCAGGTTGGCATCAGCCCACCTCACAAGCATGTCAAGGTCCCTCTGCATGGCATTCCTTCCCTCCAACGTATCAACTGAACCACACAGCTTGGTGTCATCAGCAAACTTGCTGAGGGCGCACTCAATCCCACTGTCCATGTCACCGACAAAGATGGTGAACAAGACCTGTCCCAACACAGATCCCTGAGGGACACCACTCGTTACTGGTCTCCAGCTGGACATTTGAGCCATTGAGCACAACACTTTGCATGCGGCCATCCAGCCAGTTCTTTATCCACCGAGTGGTCCACCTATCAAATTGATGTCTCTCCAACTTAGAGACAAGGATGTCATGTGAGACAGTGTCAAATGCTTTGCACAAGTCCAGGTAGATGACATCAACCGCTCTACCCCTGTCCATCAGTTCCATAGCCCCATCATAGAAGGCCACCAGATTGGTCAGACAGGATTTCCCCTTAGTGGAGCCATGCTGGCTGTCACCAACCACCTTGTTGTTTTTCATGTGCCTCAGCATGCTTTCCAGGAGAATCCGCTCCAAGATTTTGCCAGGCACAGAGGTGAGGCTGACTGGTCTGTAGTTCCCCGCCTCATCCATTTTCCCCTTCTTGAAAATGGGGGTTATATTTCCCTCTTTCCAGTCCTCGGGAACTTCACCTGACTGCCATGAGTTTTCAAATATGATGGACAGCGGCTTAGCAACTTCATTCACCAGCTCCTTCAGGACCCACGGATGGATTTCATCAGGTCCCATGGTCTTGTGTACGTTCAGGTTCTTAAGATGGTCTCGAACCAGATCCTCTCCTACAGTGGGCACAGGGTCTTCATTCTTACAGTCCCTGCGTCTGCCTTCCAAGACTTGGGGGGTGTGGTCAGAACATTTTCCGGTGAAGACTGAGGCAAAGAAGTCATTAAGAACCTCAGCCTTCTCCAAATCCAGGGTAGCCAGTTCTCCTGATAGCTTCTGGAGAGGGCCCACGTTGTCCCTAGTCTGCCTTTTATTTGCAATGTACCTATAGAATCCCTTCCTGTTATCCTTAGCATCCCTAGCCAAGTTTAATTCTAGGTGGGCCTTAGCTTTCCTAACCTGGTCCCTAGCTTCCCAGACAACATCCCTGTATTCTTCCCAGGCCGCCTGTCCTTGCTTCCACCTTTTATAAGCCTCTTTTTTCCTTTGAATTTTCCCCAGCAGCTCCTTATCCATCCAAGGAGGTCTCCTGGTCCTCCTGCAGCACTTCCTTCTAGTAGGGATGCATCGCTCCTGAGCTTGCAGCAGGTGATCCTTGAATATCAACCAAGAGTCTTGGGCCCCCCTGCCCTCTAGGGCTATATGCCATGGAATCTTACTGAGCAGGTTCCTGAAGAGGCCAAAGTCTGCTCTCTTGAAGTCCAGGGCAGTGAGCTTGCTGCACACTCTTCTCACTGTCCTGAGGATCTCGAATTCAACCATCTCATGATCATTGCAATCAAGGCTGCCCTGGAGAGTCACATTTCCAACCAGCCCTTCCCTGTCGGTGAGGACGAGGTCAAGCATGGCACCTCGCCTTGTCGGCTCCTCTATTACTTGCAGAAGGAAGCTGTCTTCCACACAATCGAGGAACTTCCTGGATTGCTTGTGCCGGATGTCATGGGTTCAGCAGCAGCAGTCATTTTTTTTTTTTCTCCTTCTTGGTAGCTGGTGTAGCACTGTGTTTTTGACTTTCAGCCTGGGAACAGCGCTGATAACACCAGTGTTTCTGTTACTGCTCAGTGATGTTTTGGTCTGGCCAAGGATTTTCTGAGTCTCATGCTCTGCCAGGGAGGAGGGGGAGCCGGGAGGAGGCAGAGACAGGACACCTGACCCAAACTGACCAAGGAGCTATTCCATGCCACAGCACGTCATGCCCAGGATGTAAAACTGGGGGGGGGCAGGAACCCGGAAGAGTTCAGTTCACAGCTCGGTCATCGAGTGGTGAGCAATTGTATCCTCTTTCCTTGTATTTCCCGGATCATTTTGTGGGTGGTGGTGGCAGTGGTGGTTTGTGTTATACCTTGGCTGCTGAACTGTTCTTGTCTCGGCTAGTGGGAGTTGCATTCTTTTGATTCTTCTCCCAATTTCCCCCCCCCCCCCCCCCCTTGGAGTGGGGGGGAAGAAGGAGGGGAAGTGAGTAGTCGGGCTTTGTATTAGAAGGGGTGAGCTATTGTATCCTTCCCTTGTATTTGCCTTGTCATTATTGTTATTGGTGGTAGCAGTAGTGATTTGTGTTATACTTTAGTTACTAAACTGTTCTTATCTCAACCTGTGGGAGTCGCATTCTTTTCTATTCTCCTTCCCATCCCTCCGGGAGCGGGGGGGAAGAAAGAGGGGGGAGTAATTGAGAGAGAGTCTGCGTGGTTAGAGAGGCTTAAACCACGACACCGGGCCATACCATCCCTCCAACAGATGTCAGGGTGGTTGAAGTCCCCCATGAGAACAAGGGCCTGCGAGCGTGAGGCTGTTCCTATCTGTCTACAGAGCGCTTCATCCACAGAGTCCTCTTGGTGAGGCGGTCTGTAACAGATCCCCACAATATCTCCCATTGCTGTTCACCCTTCAACCCTGACCCACAAACTCTCTGTTGACTGCTCACCTGTCCCCAGACACAGTTCCATACTCTCCAGCCTATCCCTAACATAAATAGCAACTCCCCCTCCCTGCCTACCAGGCCTGTCTTTCCTAAAGAGCCTGTAACCTTCCATTCCAACACACCAGTCATAGGAGCCATCCCACCATGTTTCTGTGATGCCTATGATATCATACGCCCGTAGACGTGCACACATCTCTAATTCCTCTTGTTTGTTCCCCATGCTATAGGCATTTGTATAGAGACATCTGAGCCGAGCTCCAGTTGAAGCCAGCTCATTGGCTGGAGCAGCTGCAATATCTCTACATTGCTCTGAACGTTTACTATAGGTGCTGGCAAGTGACTGGGTGTGTTGGGATGGAATGATGCCCCCCTCCCCCAACACATCTATTTTAAAGCATCCTTGACCAGTCCAGCAAGCCTCCAACCAAATCCACTCTTCCCTTTCTTTGTCAGACCAGCTCCACCAGCCCCCAGTAGACCTGGCTTCCTAAATTGAGTCCCATGTTCAAGGTACCCAAACCCCTGACTACAGCACCACCCTTCTAACCATTTATTAACCGGGCCAATCCTCCTAGCCTTTTTGAGATCCTGCCCTGTATCCTGCAGAATTGACGAAAAGACAATCTGAGCTCCAGAGCCCCTAACCACCTCTCCCAGAGCTCTGTAGTCCTTCTTTATGTTCTCTGGGCTACTGCTATCTATATCAGTAGCACCCACATGGATCACCAGAAGTGGGTAATAGTCAGTGGGACCAACTAGAGCAGGCAGCTTCTCTGCAACATCCCTGATCCGAGCCCCTGGTAGGCAGCACACCTCGCTTGAGCCTGGGTCAGGCCAACAGATGGGTGCCTCTGTTCCTGTCAGAGTACAGTCCCCTACTACTACGACCCGCCACTTTTTCCTGGCAGCACCAGTAGAGATCTTCTTTACCAGTGCATCAGCCGGTTGTTCCTGGTGGGAGTGTGGCTCCTCATCAGCCCCCTGGCAGGACAGCAAAGCGGTTCTGGCTGGGGACAACAGATTTAGGAGGAAGCCCCTTGCTTTTAATTGTCCTCTTCCTCCTTTACTTTTTTTTTTTTCTGTTACCATTTCCCAGCTTCCTGGGTTAGCGGCCTCCTTTCCTGCATGAGCGACAGCAGACGCTTGAGGCCCCTGCACAGTCTGGTCCTGGAGCAAGCAGTGCTGTTTCTCCTCAGCTCCCCTGACACCTTTCAGCCTAGTAACAGCGTCCCACAGCTCAGCCCCTGCTGCAGGAGGACCTCCACCAGGGAGCACTGAGTGCAGCCCTGCCCATTGCGCACCCTCCCCTCAGGAGAGCAGTGCAGGCGCTCTCTACACCCCGAGCTCTGCACTGCAGCCTCCCCTCTCATCGGCTCTGTCTGGGTGCCAACACTCGCCACTGCCGGGGCAGCCAGAGCAGAGCTCCCAGATCGAGCCCGGGTCATATGGCGAGCGCTCACCATCCCGCTCGCCTGCCCGCGCGAACTGCCGCACAAACTGCCTCGAACCCGCCCTGGTTGCAGGTTTAAAAAACTGGGGCAGGTTTTTACCCACTCAGGGCTGGTACCGCTCCTCCTGGCGCCACCCCCTCTGAGTCAGCTCCTCGTGTCCACTGAGCTGCCGGCTCCTGGGTAAGCCCTGTCGAGGACTTGAGGCTCCCTCGGTGCCTGTTGCTGTTCCGAGTTGAAGAGACAGTCACCTCAGCAATGGGCCAGAAATGGCCGATGATGCCCAGGTTGAATCTGCCAGTGTGCAACCTCTTTTCTCTGGAGATCTTAGCAGATACTCAGTGTTGTGCAATTCTACTGAACAGCCTACACAGATAGCAGCTCCCCTTAGCTACACTAGGTCTCTAGCTCTCAACCCCTAAACCTAGCTTTTTGGCTCCACAGAAGAGCAAAGGGAGGACACATGAGACCCTACTTTGTAGCAGTTAGTGCAAAATAACCAACAGGCAGGTACAAAATTATTAATTATGACTGGAGATCCCTCACTGCACTGGCATCTTTGAGTGATAAGCAGGTGTCAAAGTTCACACTGCTATGACCATTCTTGTAAGGCCAAATGGGCAAGGACATTCATTTAATTACTTTCTAGATTTTTAATTTTTTTTCAGTAATGTTATCCATAAACATGCTGAAAGCTCTCTCCATGCTGAAAACCCCACACAACAAAGTTCTATAACAATAAATTCCAATGTAATGGCATAGGAAGGATCATTGGTATGCTTCTCCAGCCTACTTTCACCTAAAAGTAGACTTTAAAGTCATCTTACTGTTTTTTCCCAAAGATTTTCAAGAAAATGAATCAGTGCCAAAGACAATGGCTCCCAGCTTCCAGCCTGTGAAGGACCCTGACACAGCTCTTAACTTAAATTTACAGATCCAAATATTTCTTCTAGCAGAAAAAGCACAACTCATCCAGTGTTGCTGGCAGGTTTTGGGACTACTGTCCTGTGGACTAGAGCACATGTGAAATTCATGTTTTCTACCACTGATCTAGATTACCTAAAGGTAACCGCTGCTAGCACAACAGAATGACTCTTCCTTGTTTCAATGCAGGACAAATTCTCAACACTGCATGCAATTACTTTCAAAATTTCAGAGAATACTGTAGGCACCAGCATAAAGATCCCTTCACTTTGGTAAAAATAAAAGGGCACACACCGTCTGTGCCATCTGTTTAGCAGATCCATCAGTTCTATACTATACATACTTGGAAGAAAAACCGGCTGACAGCACTCTTAAACACCTTCTATCCTAACAGCTAGCACCACCATCCAGCTCCTTTTGCTGGTGGAAGGAAAAAAAAAAAAAAAAAGAAAACATAAGAACACTGCCAACACTGGCATCATTAATAACTTATATCCCATGAAAAAATAATCCTGTAATTAAAAAGCAAAACCTAACCCACAAAAAACTCTTTTATCGGGAGAAAGAGGGTGCTTTTAAGGACCCTTGGAGAGAGCTTAAAAGAACACACATAGTGGTGTAGGAGGAGATGAGTGCAATAAGCTCTGCCTACTGAAACAACAAACCACGCAACTCTCCATCTACTACACATCTGGAAAAGAAAGCTGGAAGAGGATTAGAAGTTACATGCATTAACACACATGAAGGAGGAAAACCATGACACATATTATATACCTCACCCCATGCAATTATTCAACTGCCTGCAAAACACAATTCTGAAAGCTCATATTAGAATGGCTTTGGATGAGGACAGGAACATGAAAAGGGAAATATGGACCCTTATTCCTACACTTTTATTTGTCCCATGGACAATTACAAAGATTGGTGGCTTCATAAAACCGTAAGGACACAAACGAAACAGTTTTTCACAGTTTTTTAGAATCCTACTGATTTTGGTGGGCTGGTGAAGAAATACAGACTCATTCACCTGCATCATTGAGCCACTTTTCCAGAAGTGGCTTTAACTTGCACATGTTCTTAAAGCTGAGGTTCAAGGCTTCAAAGCGAGAGATGGTAGTTTGGCTGAAGTCATTTCCATAGAGTTTGCCCATAGCGAGCCCAACATCACCCTGGACAAAGAAAGAGAAAAATGCGATTCACTAACATAGGCACTTCCAAAGCAAAGAATCCTTTTGTATTCTTCAGTTCTTTCAGTGACTCCACAGCTGCATGGGATTTCAGTTTCACAGAAACTTGCTCAGTGCTACCAAGATTCATGCTAAAGCAAATAATCATAAAGAAATGTCAAGCTTCAGTCAGTGTAACCATGTAACTCTTTCCAGGAAATCCCCGATGCTTCGTCTTCTGAGCATTATCACTGAGTAGAACATTCCACTGAACATTAACATGTAAATTTTTTCTTAGTTGTTTAAAATAACTGAATGCCAAGCTCTCTTCAGGAGCAGATTTAATTATCTACATACTTCACACTGAAAAAGAAAAGTTCAAATAAGCAGAAATGCAGTGAATTTATGTTCTCAAATTAGTAGAAAACCCTCCTGAAAAGATGTCTGCAAACATATGTCACATTTAAACAGATGCAAAAGTATTCTTATCTGAACTTTTAGTATTTTCTGAGGTTCAAACCAAACTTGCCCTCACAGATACACATTTCAAAGTGGACAAGAAGTTGAACCATTTCAAATAATGATTAACTGTAGCCTTCACTATCACTACCCATCTGTCAAAAAACTATCCATGAGATTTACAGACAGATGATCATCTCTTTAAATTTGTTATTGCTCTTCAAAACTCAAGTTTTAGCTAGCTATCAGACATTCTGCTTATCCTAATGTATACATACACACATCCACGTAACTTACACTGGGAAAATCTTGTTAAAAAAAAAAAAAAATCGATCAATTCTTTATTGTGGCCATTAAAAACACCATTATGTTTTCTTGTTTTGCTTTAAAGCTGGAAGGTCCTGCCCTTTGAAAAAAAATTAATTATTTAAGTATGCTATTTGGTCTAAAGTAGCTTAGATTTTTATTTTTTAACACAAAAAAGTATGAAAATTCTAGAAGACACTGAAAAGCTTGAGCATAATTAATGGAGTTTAGTTGCAAATGGGTTAGTTGGATTGTGTGTAAAGCTTGCTTTCTTTCCTTTTAGGTCAGATCCACAACCACAGCTTGATACAAGTATACTAACAGCATGCGGAGTGGACACATATAAGAGAGGAAAAACACAGCCTTTGGAAACCTTAGTAAATTGTGCAGGTTGTGTAAAGAAAATAATTTCCATCCTAGAAGAGGAGGAGAACAATTGGTTTGTATGCCCTTCAACCACAGGAAACGTGGGAAACCACATGCATATACCCATATGCATTTTAAAACTCATAAATCATTCCAAGAGAAGTAACATGGATGCTTTACTGGGTTTATGAAGAAGAAAACCTGGCTACGTAAACGATTTTAGAGATAAGTTGATTTATGCCTTGGCAGGAAAGAGTTATGAACTGAAACTGGTTATAAGCTACATTGTTGTTGTGCATACTGGTCTGTCAAGAAGCTCAGACAGACTAGCAGAGGTAATAACACCTTCAAAGGAATAAAACTAACATAGTCTAAAATGTTTACTCTCACAGCTTGAATCTGTACTGACCAATTAGTCACATACCTGCAATAACACTAAGGTGCAGTACGCTCATTGTGTCTCTATGTCAAACATGGAAAGCAATTAAACAAAAGGATGTAAATCCATCACCCACTTTTCAGGGTGGGAGAAGAGACAGAATTACAGAAATTCAAAACCTGTTACTTTGATCACAAGACAGAATGGAGTAAGTTATTAGTTTGCAATGCAAACTAAATCTCACAATTAGTTTTGAAAGGCAGGGGTGGTGTGAGTCTGAGAATGCCTACAGTATCACTAGAAAAAAATTTCTTTTTTCCTCTGAAAGGCAGTTTATTTATTCAACTATAAGAAACCAAAGTAATAGGGGTCTCTTAATTATCATCCAATTATGCAATTAGGTAGAAATTATCTGAACTGCCTAATTATACACATACAAACTCAGAGCAGGACAGGAATGCTCAAATGCAATTTTATCACTTTCTCAAGATTCCATTTTTTTTAAGCTCAAAAGTAAATACTGAAATGTAAACCTGAGCATTTGTGTTCATCTTTCCTCACCATGAAAATTCATAACAGGGTCAATAAAGTAGGGTTAACCCATAATTTAAAAGTCTAGTTAAGCTTTTATAATAATCTCACAGCAAGGCAGATTAAACATAACTAAAGAGCTACATGAACCTCCTCAGTCAGGCTACATGGAAGCTACTGTATTTTATTCTATTCTGCTCTCCTCTTCTGCCTTTGTGTGTCCATTACTTGTATTTCTGTGCCTCCCTCTAGTGGAAAGAAGGGAGAGAAGGAGGCACACATGCCAGCAAACCCCATTTTACTAAGAACATTCTGTTCTTGAGCTGTAATTAAGATGCTACCAGGAACTTCCATTATGAACCCTGATTTTTCAAACATTTAGGACTTCGCCAGAAAAATAAATCTGACTTCAGCACATACTTTCAGCTAGAGTAGGTTTACTTATTCTGGAGAACAAATCACGTATGTTGGATTGACTGCTCTGAGCTCAGACTTTTAAATACCTACTTTGATTTTTGCAAGCTATTTCTTCTAGCAAAAATATGCCTATGCTTACCACGAACTCCTGCCAAAATTAACTGTTTACCTGGACAGACATTTTAATTCTTTTGGGGAAAAAAATAATTTTGATATTAATAAGAAAGGACTCCTGGATCCAAGCAGCATTTCCCTTCAACAGAATAACAGGACATATAAACCCACTTTGTACTTTTAATTGTACTTCTCATTCAACCGTTTTCACAACATTCAAGATTACTTTTCTCCTGCTCTGTGGATATTTCTGAGCTTTTAAACAAACCAAAACAAACCGCCAACTCCAGTTCACTTCTGTAAGGAGCGAACTTTAAAGGTGACAGTCCTTTCAGGTTTTGTTTAGGAACCGGAGCAAAAGCATTAAATACAGAAACCATTGATGTTTAATAAAAAAATGAGCTTGAGAGATAAAAACGCTCAGACATCCAAAGCAACTGCACAGCTGTGATATACTTTTTAAACACACAGAGCACTTAATTGTGCTGTATGATTTCTGGAACTTTGTACTTCTGAAGACAGCTTTAAAGTGCTTTGCCCCATTCATTTTGCATTCTATAGAATGAATAGTGCACATGCAATGACATCTGGCACCGTAAATACACGTACCTGATGGGAAAATGGCTATGCTTTAAAACCATCAGGGAAGAAGACGGATGTATGGCTTTTTCTCTTATTTCTTAGAAATCCCCTACACAAAAGCCAGAGCATAACCCTATTTAAGAAGGTTCTCCTAGGAAAACGCAGAATTGTAGTCTCCCCTCCAGACTTGAAAGATGAAACCTCAGATTCCACGCTGGCATGGACTAAGTTACACAGTCTCACCTGAGTGAATCCAAGTTTGATCCGTCTTTGTTTGAAAGTCTTGGCAAACTGCTCAAGCTCCTCAAGGTCACTGGGCTCCTCCAAGCTGGGAGTGTCAATTCGCTTTGGTGTCGACTGGCTCTGTGGAAGTGGCTGAATGGGGGTCGCTGCTATTGTGCGTGTTGGGGTTGCTGGCTATTAAGATAGTAAGGAAAAGATCAAAATCAGATTTAAAAGAATAATCAGCAAAAATTCAATTAAAAAAAAGATGAGATTTTTGTGAGAAAAATCAATGAATTTGACATTTCCAGCAATCAGAACATTCCTGCAATCTAGATTCCTCTCAAGAATGAGCAATCACAATCCAGAACACTGTATTAATATGACAGCCTTTTAAGAGCTCCGTCAGCGCCAATTAAAGAAGAGATGCTCAATGCAGCAGATAACCAACAACTTTTGCTTGCTGCAGAAGCTGCCAAAAAAAAAGGCTGAATGCTCTTACTTTAGTTCTATCATTTACACACAGCTTGGCATTCAACCCCTTTTAATCATTTAAAAATTGAATTTACTGCTTGTGTGAAGTGGCAGATTGTCATCAGCCCAAAAGAGTCAAGTTTCCTATTTAGTCTTGGAACAGTGAGCACATACAAGGTGCAGCAAAGATGGCAAGTTTCCTTGAATGCCATCTCTTGTGACTGACTCATCTCTTCCAGTAAGAAAAAACTACGTCTACCTCTAACCCTTCTGTGGATATTTGCAACAGTAAGGATGAATGTACGGGTGATACAAGAAAGCAAGTAAAGTAACCTGCATAAAATAATTCCTTTTAGGTCACATTTTGATTCTATATAAAAGGCTGATTTTCCATTAAGTCCATGTGAGATTCACTATTCCTGAACATGGGCAGAACAGTATATTTTACTATGCAACAATAATAAGAATCTGAAAAAAAATGAGCATCATAGAAAATATTCACATGTGGACAAAATAGTATCTAGTATTGCACAGTTCAGGCTTTATATGCAACAGGAACATCAGAAATGCGTTTTGAGTGCGTAACTTTACCTTCTTCCATGCCATAGAGGAAATGAAATGCAGAGATAAATAATTTACTCTAAAATTCTACTCAGTTCAGCTGTGGCGCTTAAGCAAAGGTGATTTCATGTTTTTTGTGCCATGCCCAGTTCTGAAACTAAAGACTCCTTCATGGCAAATAAGAACAGCCTCAAGTCTACGCAATATTACAGTACTATGCAAAGCCTATGCAAGGGTCCAGAAATGGCTGTTCTAAAAGAAATGGCCTACATATAGCTAAGTCTTTACACTGCTCCTTATGTTGTTTTTCTTCTGGATTAATACAGTATTTTGCAGCACACAGCAGATGGCAGAGGGAGGTCAGGATCTGTAATTCCATTTCTTGAGAAATAATGTGATCATATATGATCTTTCTAGGATTGCAGATAAATGTGTCACACTATAAAGATTTTTAATATTTTTTAATTTACATTAAACATAGTGGGTAATTACAGCAATATGTCTTTACTGACTTCACCCCCTTTAGACAATTTATTTTCTCTTTGCAGTTTTGATACTTTTTTTTTAATCCTAGTGTAATCTTTAGTAGGGAGTCATGTTCCTAACTGAGGTATGAGCTACAGAGGTGAGACAAATTCCATTTTCCACATGGTGCATGAAAAATACTATAGGTAGTATAATAGAAATGTAGTTTTCTAAGACATTGATAGACTCAGGCATCTTATTACAGACTAAAAAATTCTTACACGCAACTAAGTTGGCAGGAAAATACCATACATGGTATTTGCAAAACAGCATGCAGTCACATAACTAAACAGCACGGTAAAACCCAGAGTGAAGCAAAACTAAATTTGCAGGCACATGCAACCTTAAAATTGCTTTTCTTGCAGTCTGAAAGCTTAATCACAGAGCTTTCATATTTTAACATTAAAATCTAGCAGAATATTTTAATGTATTTTTAACAATCTCACTTTCACAGAAAGTAACTAGCAAGACTGGCAATGACTTAGCAATAATAGCAAAACAACTGGGCTACAATAAAGATAGATTATCACTGAAATTTCTAGAAAGAAAGATACTTGTCAGTAATCCTCTTTATGGGCTTTTTAGGTAGCCCATTCCTTGCTCTTCTGAATTTCACAAATTTGCAGATCATCCAAAAAAGTCTTACAAGAAATCAAATGATGATCTAGAGCCATTAACTCAAGATATCTATCATGGCAATTTTCAGCTAAAAGTAAAAATTTAGAACCTTAAACACATGAAAAGAGACACATTAGGGTGGATACTACTAAAAGAGAAAAAAACCCGGAAGTCGCTGATAATTCAGTTCAACACTGAATCAATCTGGCAAGATAAACTCACTAGTACAGCTGCAATACCTACTCTGGTAACTACCACAAAGTGTCCATTCATTTGCAATAGTTAAATCACCTCAAAGCAACTTATAAACTGTAGAAATAAGCCTGACCTGCGAGGCAAGGGTGATGCTTGGCTGAGACTGCAGGAGGTTGGCTTGGCTTTGCTGAGGTAGTTGCGTTAAAAGATTCTGCGCTTGCAGGAGACCTGGAAAAAGAAAAGGGTGGGCTGGATTTGTCATTTTAAAAGACTAAAACATGAAATGAGATAAAACAAGGCAACAAGGCTCTTGCCAAATAATGTAAAGTTACAAAAATTTGAGATGCAAGCCTTCATTTCATCCCTGCGTAGACTTCAGACTCTGGACTTTTCTGCCTAAAATCCCTTGGCATTTATGGAAGGGTTAAAAAAGAGAAGTCTGCACCAGTCTCTCCTGCAGAAAGAGTCTGCAATGATCTAGGTTATCCCAGTTCTGTGTTCAGGAATCATTTATTGCTTCTTTCAGCTTATAGATTTGGGGTAAACCTCTTCCTGTAACAAACAGTTGACCAAGAATTTGGGAGCCATATAAAAATAAACAACTGAACACTAATCAGATCAAATCCAACAACCAAATGCTAATCAAAACCGCAAATTTGGCTCCTTGATCACCCTTCTTCCTCTCCATATTACCCCATGCAAGCTGCCTAACAAGAAGACAACTTTCCCTGGCGAATGTAAACAGAAGACCAAGCCAGAAGACCAAATAAGCCCAGATAATCACTTCCTGGCTGAAATAAAGAAGAAATCTTTTGGAAATGTAATCAGAACTTAAAGCTTAGGTAAGATACAGAACACTGCTTAAACTGCACAAATAGAATAAACATTACACTGAATGTATGAAAACCTGTGCTATTATGGAAAAGTGACAACATTAAAGAACAGTTGGGGCTGACACAACCATCAGTTGCTGTTGTTCTAAAAATAAACTCTCTTACAGTCCACTATTTGTATGGTTTATTAAATTTCTCAGGAAATTGAGATATAAGCTTGCATCTATATATTTTAACCACAAGCTATCTGATTTTTTTTAATTACAAAATTAGAATTTATATATTTTTAAGGTGTAAGGATGTTGACAAAAATATACCTAGTTAGTAAATTCCCTCAATTTTATTGTTAAAAATATTACTGGTATTCTTTAGGTAACTCCTGGCTACAACTATCAATTTCCCCTTATTAATTTAAGAACCTGACTAATTAAACCTCTGTTTAGCAGACATCTTCAATATACCAAGTTTCTAAAACCAGGAGAGAATGATGGCACATCAACAGGTGGACGTGGACACTACGGGCACTGGGAGGAAAGAACACCAACTAAAGTTCCACTTAAATTCTGTAATTTGAATTTGACATGAGCTGTTCTGGCTCATCAGCTGGCTGATTAACCAGAGCATACCACTCGCAACCAGCTATCTCTTAGTAGAACACAGGTAGGAGACACAGGAATTTAGGCCTTGATAAATACCAAGTGAGAAACTGGATTTTTTATGCGAAGTTAAGGCCATAGGAGACACAAAAAGAGGGACTACCAGGGGTAGGAGAAAAAAATGTACCCTCAATGAGGGATACACAACTACATAATTGTCTTCTGACAGTAATATTGCTATTATTTTAACAAACTGTTAAACATGTATTTTAAATAGGATGCATTGCTATCAAATGTCAAGATCCTCAGAATAAAGCCAGATGTTCATGCAACATAATAGCACAGCATAGACATCTATGTACATTTGCTTTGCACCACATAATCAACATGTTCCATCTGTGTTTTTGAAAAGCCACAGTGAGGGAAGGGAGCAGCTTAAGGAACTTTGAAGACAGCTCCCTACTACACAGTGCTTTTTACAACACAAATATTTGTTCACTTGAAAGATGACTTCAGCTGCTCCAATCTAAATATTAATTCGTGAACAATCATCTCCAAGTGAAGAGATTTTGACCTTCATTTAATGACAGTGAATTTTAACTGATAACTTGAAATAGAAAGGGGCAACCCATTACACTGATACTGTAGAGCGGCCAACCAACAATAAAACAAAAAATAAGCAGCCGACAGTGACCACGTTTGACCTCTAGTGCACCAGTTACATCACAGATCACAAGTTACTGACTCATCTTATGACTGTAATCAGAGTCATTAGGACTATCCTTTTGGGATTTTTTGTCCTCAAAGAAATCCCAGAGGATGATTTTCTGGCAATAACACTTTTGCTGGAGAACACAAGATGACTACATTTTTCCTCAGTTTATTCTCCCTCTGAAGTAATTAGCACTGAGGGGCAGTATAAAATATTCTGAATGTGTTCAATCTACTCAGTTTTTACATCAATTTATCCTATTTAAGAAATACTGATACAAGGTTTCTAGGGCAAAAACTGAAGAACAAGGTAGGCCAACCTGCAGCTGACAGAAGTAATAATCAGGGCATGGGGAGCTGAACTGTTTCAGCAAAGCATGCATCTCTTCCACTGGTTTACAATCTTTCCAGACAGTTTTCATGCACGTGCTTTGGACTCTTGTTGGCTTCCATGCAGTTCTGTTCTTTGCAAGCATGACTTGTCTAACCTTCATCTTTGGGGTGCTTTTTTCTGAGAAGAAACTACTGGTCCCCACTTCCACTCAGGAAGACTTCAGTGACTTAACTTAAAGGGCACATAGCACAGCCTTTTAAACACAGTTTAAGTCCAAAACTGCACCTTTTAGGCAACTGCTGAGATACTAGTGTTTCAAACTTTGCTGTTTCCTTAGGAACTTCACACTGCCATCAATACTGTTTAACAGTACTAATGATAATAATTAATGGATATTAATATAATAGATATTAATATCTTTATAACCAATAAGGCTGATGGGACAAAATACACTCTCAGTGAGTTTGTGGATAATACTAAATACAGGGAAAATGGTCAATAAGCCAGAAGTCAGGGTTTAGAGAGGCTATACAAATGGAAACTCATGAAGATCAGTGCAGGAAAATGCAACATCGTAGATGGGGACTGGAATAAGCCTGAATAGCAAAACAGGGTGGACACTAGGTGGCTAGAATGCAGTTTCACAGAAAATAGACCTGGGTGTCCTGGAGGTCAGTAAGATGAGCATGAGCCAGCAGTGTGTCCTAACAATAAGGACAGTCAACAATCATGTCCTGGGCTCTATTCACAAGAGTGCAAGCAGCAGGTCAAGGGCTCCAGTTCTTGCCCTCTGTTTGGCACAAGCAAGACCACATCTAGAGTACTGTGTTCAGCTTTTCATTTCCATGTACAAGACACAATGATATCCTGGATTTTGTACATTCAAGGCCCATGAGGGTGGCTAACAGGCTGGAACACCCATATGAGGAATAGGTAAGTGAGCTGGGTTGTTCAGCTTTATGAAAAAAATTAGGTTAGATCCTATTTCTGTCCTCAGAGACATGGAAAACTACAAGTAGACATAAGGAAACTATTCTATTTTATTTTAATCATGAGAGTGGTCAGCTACTGGGGAAGATATTTGAAGAAGCTGCAGAATCTCCATACTTGGTGATGTTCAAAGTCAACTGGCCAAGGCCCTAAGCACTCTGCTGTAATTGGACCTGCTTTAAGAAATACTACATGACCTCTACAGGTCCCTTCCACCTACGTATCTTTTTAAAATTGTACTTGTATACTTACATTTACAGAGGTAGTATTTCTAACCCTCTCCTTTGGATTCTATGAGTCCAGTAGTATTATTGCACTAAATATGCCACATATATCAACTATATGATGCTCCAAAAGAATGGAGGAGATAAGGATTTATGCAAAGGTATGATGCTTTAGATGCTTTGGAAGTTTGGCTGGGTTTTTTTAATAGTTAAAGTAAATGCATCTACCATCATCCAGGACTCTTCCTGTAATGTCTACAAGAGTATTTTTTCTGTCCAAGGCAAAAAACTCTTTCTGCCAGCCAACAGACTAATCTGGAGTTTAGTTCTTATTAAGTTAAACAAAAGATAAACATTCAAATGCAGATTTTTTCTGCATAATTTTTAAAAAGTTGGCCCAGAAGCATAATACATAATTCATTCCTATCTGATCTCCCAAAAGATTGATTTTTTTTTTTTTTTAATCTAAAAAGAACTTGACTGCTTATTCTTTGCCAAAGCTGTTCATCTTCTCACAGACATATCCTGGAAGTTAGCTTGCAAGACAAAGCCATTAAAATGTCACAATTTGATTAACTGGAAACAACTGAAAGGAAAGAAGGAAGGGTGTCATACCACATGTTACATACAGTGCTATTTGTGTAAACTTTGTTTATCACTGTTGATGCAAAGAACCTTCTGGGCACTTTGGCGTACTCCATTTTATCAAATCCAGGTCTTCCAAAATGGGGACTCGTAGTTGGAATTATATTGGGATCCAACACAAGAGAGTACTAACCTATCCATTCCTACAAATATGTTCCACCGAGATGCTAAGCTGCTGCACGCTGCTGCACTGTTTGCTGCATCCAGGTACCCTTTAAGACAGCTCAGGAACATGATGCAAATGGGCTGAAGCTGCTGCACTGTGGTTTTGCAGAGTATCATTTCAGTGATCCATGCAAAGGTGCTGCCACACTACTTCAATGAAAAGTCAGCATTTTTACCCATTGATGTCATTCAGATGGTTAGAAGCAAAGACTCAATTTCAAAGAGGACAGGAAATATTAGAGGATTTAATTCAGATCTTGGTAATGGGTATTTGTAGCACATGGGGAAATGTCAACATTTAAATTACTTCTCCCAAGTTCTTCCTTATTCCACTTCAAGCTCTCCCCTCTTACGTGAGGATTCAGCTACATTTTATTCAACTGCTGTGTCAGCAAATACGCTGTCATCAGGAGTCTCTTAATGACAATGAAATCTTGGGTCTCCTCATCTGCATATTGAGGAGACCTAAGCACTTTCACCTGGTTCACAGAGCATATTATTAACAAAATGAGGAAGAGCCCTGTAAGGGTAGTACAGGTGCACAATCTCAGATGAGATGAATGCTTGCCCATTACAAATTTGACGCATCTGAGAAGACATACAGGAAACTTCAGGCATCTTCCTCCATCTTCATACTGGGTGAGGAAGCTGCACTCTGATTTACGGTATCAGAGGCCAGAAGGGTAGGTACCAATGTTTAACATTCGTTATTCCATTTTAAAAATGTATTTGATTGGGTTTTTTCAGTGATACAAGTGAAGTCTCAAAGTCAGTTGGATACGTATGAAAGAAGAGAACAGCTCTGGATTTGGCCTGCCATCATCATCTCAGGTTTTTTTTACAATAAAATCATAAAAAAGGGTTTTAATAATAAACAGGAATAAACTGAGAATAGGAGAATAGGTAGGCCCAGTTTCAATGTTTAAAGCTACTTAGTAGCTTGTCTTCCACATTTGTCTTTCTGGATACTTTCTTTATAAGTACTGATTCCAAATCTCCTTTACAATGATGCATTCTTTTTTCATATCTTAACTTCTATTTGCAAGATTAATTTAAATGAAATGAAGGACCATTTCCCCTCTCCACTCAGATTTTACTGATATGATTTTTACTGGCAATATCTTCTGAGTAGAAAGGCAAATGGTCATTTGATGAGGGTAATATTTTTAAGAAACAGCTATAATTGTAGTAAAGGATGTTGAATTGATTATTCTAGAGACAGATCTATTAGACAGGAGAACAGACAAAAGATGTATAAATACTGTACAAGGTGCTACATTCCTGCCTGTGACCTTAGCAATAATATGTAGACAAGAATTGCTCTGAATAAGAAATTGTTTCAAACTTCTATCTCCATTCAATCTTCTGCATATCTGCTGAGTCTTGAAACAATTCCTTCAGTTATGATGTTACCTATTACCAAACGTGAAAAATAGGAACTTCACAATTTGTTTCACCTCAGCCAGAGAATAACCAGAAATCATGCGGAAAAGATGACTACATCAGACATACGACAGTGCGTTTAAAGGGAGAATTTCACATCTGCTGCTGTGAGCTATGTGTGTTGAAGAAAGATAGCAGAATAACATCCTCATTGTTGATTAGTATTTTAGGTATTGAATTTTCTAATTTTTTTTTTCAGAAGTTGGATCTAAGCCATGACATTCAACCCCTTCCAAGAATCTCAATACGACTGCTGATGATTGCATTACTCTGCACACCATCACCTCTTCAAGTAAAAGAAGCTTCTCTCTACTTAATGTTTATATTTTTTCTACAATCTTGCTTAGAGGTAACATTCTTCATTTCCCTCAACTATTCTCTGTATTAAAAACCATATTTCTCATTTACATGATTGGCATGTACAAAATACTTAGTCTGTAAAGCAGTAGATTTCTTCTAGAACAGATAATCCATAAATAAACCTGAATTTTCATTTGTTATTAAATGCATACATACATATCTATAAAGCCATATGCAGTACCAATGAGGCAGCAAAAAAATCCTGAATGCCACTGGTTTTAAGGAAAGCTCTATGCTACTTTATTCAAAATATTATTATTTTACAAAGTTGACTAATGTACAAGTAGGACTAATAGGACAAGAAAAACATGGAAAAGCCAGATGCAACAGCAAACAACAAAATAAAAATGCACACTTTCTCAATCTTGCTCGTAAGTAATAACATACTGTTTGAGATCTTCTAACAATAACCATGAAATACTGCAGAAAGCCATACCAAAAAGTGGTATAAGGGATATTATGACATACATGTTGCTTTATCATTGAGTGCTCATGAAGAAAATTGGATCCATTCAAGCATTTTAGTTTGGAAGATTGTCACACACTAATGGCCTATGGTCATAATATAAATCTTCCAACATTTTTGAGCTATTCAGCTGTCCAGGCTGCACATTACCAGTAAAAAATGGTGCTTCTACACACACTGCATCACTGATGACAGCAACATGCAGGTCTTAAACTGCAGTGAAGAAATCATTTTCAGAGATGGTCCTTCAAAAAGGTACTATGAAAACCTCTCTGGTAGTTATTCTACTTCAATAGATTTTTTTAAAACAAACAAACAAATAGCTTTCCTTCTTTTCTATAATGAAGGCAATTTATTTTGAGAGATTAATATAATTGCTTCTGCTAGTTTCCTTTTTTGTGAATCATCTTCAGAGATGTTTTAGAAAACCAGCAGGTTAGCTGAAAAACGTAGGCATTTTTTAGAAAACCACGAAGTTTTTCGAAACAATGCTTTTTTTGCTGCTGTTTCCTTAAAAAAGAAAAAGAAAGCTGCCTATTTTAAAGAATCCTTGAACTAAATTTTGGTTAAGTTTGAATTCTTCTAGAAGAGTATGTTAAGCTTGTAAGTTCTCCTTCTTTGGAAGAAACTCGTACATCACTAAATGCTTCCATAAACAGCCTTTTAGCTACTTTCTACCAGTACTGGTATAAAAGCTCTCCTAAATCAAGCCCTATTTTAAAAAAGTTAATTTTGACTAACACTTTATCGAAATGTGAGAGCATTCAGACAGTGTGAGAGATTCAGCACAATGGAAAGCCAGTTCTATCCAATCCATAAGAATTATTATTTCCATAACAATTCATTATTCCAAAATAATAAAATAATTCATTATTACATAAGAAGGAATGATGCATGAAAAAATCAACAGAAGAAAATGAAGTGCAAACAGCTGCTTTATAGGACAGCCAGGCGCGGGAGGACTCTTCAAGTATAACAGGATTTGCCTTCTGAGCAAGAATCTTTGGATTACCAGACCTGAACAACTGAGTAGAGTTCATACAGAAAAGAAAGGGTGGGGGGAAGAACATTTTTGTATATCAGCATAAGAGACCATGGCTAAATGCAGTTTTCTGCAGACATTAACAAATAGGGTGCAATCAGTACTCTGATTATTGCAACATGAATGCATTAGTACTTAGAGCCAAGTTACTGTACAACATCTTAACTGGTTGGGCACAATACCACCTACCACTGCCTTGGTTTGCCTTTAGCATGTAAGCCATACCCAGTTTATCACCAAAATACAATTTCCAGGAGGAGTTATAAAAAAATCAAGCCTTCTAGCTCTTTTCTCAAGGTGCAATTATTATTTCAGTTCATGACAAAATTCACTATACTTCTTAGGCTTAAGGACTTTTCTAGTCTCCCACAAGGACTCTTGACTTTGTCATCTTTTTCCAGCATGTCCTAGTTTTGGCTGGCATAGTTATTTTTCTTCCTAGTAGCTGGTACAGTGCTATGTTTTTGGCTTCAGTCTGGGAATAATGTTGATGTTTTAGTTGTTGCTAAGCAGTGCTTACACTAAGTCAAGGACTTTTCAGATTCTCACCCCACCCCACCAGTGAGTAGGCTGGAGGATGCAAGAAGCTGGGAGGCAGCATAGCCAGGACAGCTGACCTAAACTGGCCAAAGGGATATCCCATACCATGTGACATAATGCTCAGTATATAAACTAGGGGGAAAGCTGACTAGCGGCTGCTGCCCAGGAACTGGCTGGGCACCAGTCAGCAGGTGGTAAGCACACTGTGCATCATTTATTCTGTATATTCTTATTTTTTATTGTCACCATCATCATCATGCCTTCTGTTTCTGTCCTATTTAACTGTCTTTATCTCAACCTACAAATTTTACTTCTTCCCCCCTCCCTCCTCACAAATTCGCTCCTGCATCCCACAGCAGTCAGGGGAAGTGAGCAAGTGGCTGTGCAGTGTTTAGCTACCTGCCAGGTTAAACCACGAGACAGTCTAAGCATTTTGCATCTAACACCCAGAAAGGGACACCTTCTTTTGAGTCTCCTAATTGCAATACTGTTATTTTTTCTAGGGAATATCAACAATTAGTGAAGGTATATCAACCATCTCAGTTTCACCTTCTCCTCTAAAAAGCTATGTACGATTTTCTTTCCTGGCAAGGACCACTTACCTTGCTGCCCCTGCGGTGTTTGAGAGATGATGAACTGTGCTGGCTGCAAGTTGGTTGTTGGATGCACCAACACAAACTGTTGCAGGTTGAGATTCTGTTGCTGAAGCTGCTGCAAGTGCTGCAAATCCTTAAGGAAACAGGGGAAGGGGTGGGGGGGGGAGGGGGAGGAAGAAAAGCAGGGACCAAAAAAAGAAAAAAAAAAGGGGGGGGAGAAGACAGAGATGTGTGTTAGACATTTAAATCAGCCATGACTCCCAGTGTAACTAGATTTCCTATCAACCAGTTATATTTTAACATTTGAAGATAAATGTAGATGTCAACACAGCAGTCTTGCTACTTGCTACTGAATATCCTTTACAATGGCAATTTGAGTTTCTCTGTCCTTTGTAAAACCAAACAAAAATTGTGCACCAAATAACCCAGCAAAATATTTCCAGCACTGTTCTGCTTTAACAAAAAAGAAAATCAGTTCCCTCTCCCCACCCCAAATGCAGTAGGTTTCAAATACTTTTGAATTATCAGCATCCACATTTTTCAGACTTACTTTCTGAGGATGCAACTCTCCTATAAAATTCATTGTTGACAAATCAAGCATATTAGCTGGGAGTTATTTTGTTTATAACAACAACAATCTGCAATTACCATTCTAATCAGCAACAGGAAAGCAAAAAATTACAGCTTCCTAGCTTGCACTTTTTAGGCCAAATTTCAGAAAATAGCTAATACAAATAGCAAATAAATATATTTTATTAGTTTTAAATCAAATTACAATAAGCTTAATAAACATGGCTATAATTAAAGATTAAAAAGGATAATTGAAAACACTGCACTACTGTAGAACCCTATTTTTATGTATGTAAACTATTCAGAACTATTAATTCTCTATAATCAAATGGCTGGTCTCAACATAAATGCTAATCTTTGAAAAATGCTAATCTTTTCCTTTCATCTTCTTCAAACACAACAAGAACAAGAGTAACTGAAATTTGAAAAATGGAAGCACAACGTGAAGCTGGCCAACATAACAGAGGTAATCTATGAAAACCATTTACTTGTGTAGAATCTTTCTACCTTCCTGGGAAGAAACTGTTTCAAAATACCCAGCAAGCAGATGGATAAAAGCCTGAGATATTGCCCAAACGTAGAATTTCCTGTTAAAGAAACTAAACGAACCAAACAAAAAAACCTCCCAAAACTCTAATTCTGATGAGGTACTCAGATACTGAGGTACCCGTCTGCAGACAGATGCCCTTTTCTGGGTCTGACTGTGTCAGAAAATGTTAACATTGCCAGTTTGCCCCTAAACAGTGCTCAGTCTTGCTGCCTGAATGGAGCTGCTAGTTTTAACATACTTGATAAGCCACACTAAGACCTGTTTCTTAAGGCCCATAAAGTTGCTCGCGTGCATTTTGACTGATGCAGGTCACTGAGCACTCAAACAAGCTGCTCAGCCAGCAGATGTGAAAGGCCATTAACTGCCAGCAATGGAAAGTCAAGACAGACTGACAAGAATAACTTTTTATTTACACAACACAATCATTTGCAGAATATAGTTATCTGACTATGACCTTACATGATTTTTAAACTGTTAAACTAAGACTTCAAAGTTGCAACAATCTCCTGCTGGGGAAGAGAGGTGGGGAGTATCAGTGGGTAGAAAGGAAGACTAGGGAGGGGAAGAGTCAACTGATTTACGAGACCACACACAGGCATTATAAGGAAATGACTACTTAACCTGCATTATGAAGACACTGGCCATCAATCACTTAGGCAACTTGGTCATGGTAAGTCAAAAGCATGCATTGTAACAATATGGTAGACAGACAACAGATGGACTGACCAAGCAACGCTCTTTAAGAAATGAAAACTTACATTTTATAAGAGAATGGTAATATTTCAAAAAGTGCCTGCCAGCAGAACAGAGTGTTTTTGAAGTTGATGGTATTGTTTACTTTCAGAAAATTTGAGAAGTACCGCAACCATTCCTATGAAATCAAGGCAAATTTCCTTCCAAAAAAAAAAAAAAAAAAAAGAGATATAACTACTCCAGTTTTTACCCAAGAACTTAAAATTTCTTCTGATTTCATGCTATGAAGTTAGATCAGTCAGAACTGTAACTAAAAACTCTTACTTCTTCAGCCCAAACCACAATAGCAACAAGGACCTCCATTCACTTATTCACTTATTTCCAATGTTCTACTGACTACCTTTTCAGATTGAGCAGACCCTCCAACACAGAGGAGCTCCGACTGAAATGGATGCAAGGACTAGATGCAGACGAAGAAACAAAAATAGAAAGAGTAAGGCAAGTGCGAACACTGGGTGGAAGAAAAATAAATGGAGACTGAAGGATTAAAATAGAGGTGGATAAGAGAAAAAGTAGAAATACAAAGGGAAGAATTGGGAAGAAATTTCTGAAGGAAAAACTGTGGACAGAAAACCTGATAGGTTTTCTGTCTGGACCTCCCCCACCAAAAGCAAACAACCAAATACACACACACACACACACAACCATGTAGATCTCAGATGATGTGAAGAAGTACCACAGTAGATGTAGTTATATAACAAAAAGAATACAAAGAAACAGTGGCAGTGTTTTTGAGAACAAAAGAAGAGAGCTTTCTGTTTAAAACTGTAGTATTCACAAAACAAGGTACTCAGCTAAGACATGACAGCTCTTATCATCAGGCTCTTACACTTTAATATGAGAAAGCTGTTTTTAAATTGAGGCCTCAGGGATAACTGGTATAAGCAATCTTATTCTATGAATCTGCGTTGATAAATGGTATGTTGGCTGAGTCTTGCTTAAATACAGAAATACAATTCCACAGCACAGAATGGAAACGATACCTCCAAGGTTAATCACTCTTAAATAGCCCCTCAAATTAATTTGAAATCCAACTTTATTTCTACCTTGGGAAAGTTCTATTATTTAATTAATTGTAGCATTACGATAAATCTCCCAATAGCAACCATGCAAACAAAACTGACACTGTTTCCCTACACCAATCTTTTTCTCAATGGCAAAAATCTGCCTACTAGCACAAGCACATAGAAAGAGATGGAAGGACTTTTCGGGAAACATGCACTTCTTCTAGTGCTGCCTAACAATTTAGAAAGATCAAAACAATCCAGCTCCTATCTTGGCACAATAATCTGTCAAGTGATGCATCTTGACATGACGAAGTATCTTGGTTTTTGTTTTTTAAAGTCATCTGAAGTTCTACATTCATCAGGGGCTATAGCAATAGGACAAGGGGTGACAGGTTTAAACTTAAACAGGGGACGTTCAGGTTGGATATAAGGAAGAAGTTCTTTACTGTAAGGGTGGTGAGGCACTGGAACAGGTTGCCCAAGGAAGTGGTAAATGCTCCATACTTGGCAGTGTTCAAGGCCAGGCTGGACAGAGCCTTGGGCGATACGGTCTAGTGTGAGGCATCTCTTCCCATGGTAGGGCGGGTTGGAAGTAGATAATCTTAAGGTCCTTTCCAACCCCAACCATTCTATGATTATCTCTAGCTACGACTTCAGAACTTAAGCATCTTCAACATTTTGAGGTTCACACCATATAAACACTGATCATGGACCCTGAAAAAAAGTAACTTTCACAAAGAACTCCAAAACTTGGTAAAACCGTTTAGTGACAATTTAGAGTCAGTCCAGCAGCAGCACTAACCTCTTACCAGACTGCTGCAGCTGATAACCTGACATTAACTGAGCTCATATGAAAGACATCATGCTTCTGCAACTAGATAATTAAATTAGGTAACCTCCCTGCTGCAGAAGCCTGCCAATCAATTATTCAAAAATCACCAATTAAAAGAAACATGCAGCTGTGTAATCAGTTATATGTTTACAATAGCAATGCAAAGCTGAGCAGTACTTGCAAATGGTTGTCAAGATGGATCAAAAAGCATGGTTTTATTCACCTACAGTAGAAGTTTTCCATAGGGTATCTTAATTTATATCCAACATCTGCAAATATCCTTGTCTCTATATTGAACAGACATCAATTTGATAGGTGGACCACTCCGTGGATAAAGAACTGGCTGGATGGCTGCACACAAAGAGTTGTGCTCAATGGCTCAATGTCCAGCTGGAGACCAGTAACGAGTGCTGTCCCTCAGGGATCGATGTTGGGACCAGTCTTGATCAACATCTTTGTCGGTGACATGGACAGTGGGATTGAGTGCACCCTCAGCAAGTTTGCTGATGACACCAAGCTGAGTGGTTCAGTTGATATGCTGGAAGGAAGGAATGCCATCCAGAGGGACCTTAACATGTTTGTGAGGTGGGCTGATGCCAACCTGATGAAGTTTAACCATGCCAAGCGCAAGGTCCTGCACCTGGGTTGGAGCAATCCCAGGCACACATACAGGTTGGGCAGAGAAGAGATTCAGAGCAGCCCTGTGGAGAAGGACTTGGCGGTGTTGGTCGATGAGAAAATGAACATGAGCCAGCTTCAGTGTGTGTTTGCAGCCCAGAAAGCCAACTGTATCCTGGGCTGCATCAAAAGGAGAGTGACCAGCAGGTCAAGGGAGGTGATCCTGCCCCCCTACTCTGCTCTCCTGAGACCTCACTTGAAGTATTGTGTGCAGTTCTGGTGTCCTCAACATAAAAAGGACATGGAACTGTTGGAACAAGTCCAAAGGAGGGCCACGAGGATGATGAGGGGACTGGAGCACCTCCCATATGAAGACAGGCTGAGAAAGTTGGGGCTGTTCAGCCTGGAGAAGAGAAGGCTGCGTGGAAACCTCATAGCATCCTTCCAATATCTGAAGGGGACTTATAAGGATGCTGGGGAGGGACTCTTCAGTAGGGACTGTAGTGATATGACAAGGGGTAACGGGTTCAAACTTAAACAGTGGAAGTTTAGACTGGATAGGAGGAAGAAATTCTTTATTGTAAAGGTGGTGAGGCACTGGAATGGGTTGCCCCGGTAAGTTGTGAATGCTCCATCACTGGTGATGCTCAAGGCCAGGTTGGACAGAGCCTTGTTTACTGGGAGGTGTCCCTGTCCATGGCAGGGGGCTGGAACTAGATGATCTTAAGGTCCTTTCCAACCCTAACTATTCTATGATTCTGTATTATGCCTTGCCTTTTCATCATAAGAGGCTAACAAGATTCAACCAAGCTACATTTATATATCAAAATAACCTATCCTAAAAATAAATTAATTGTAAAGCCAAACATTTAAGTAACGAGGAATGCCAGAACACAAGCAAAACTTTACTTTTTAACCCTTGTGTTACAAATACACATTGTATGTATTTGTATAGGTGGCAACTACATGATCACATGCTATTTTTCATAAAGCCTTTTGCTTATTCAAGTGCACAAACCAGACAACACTCACTTCAGAAGCTCCTACTTGACAGCACATGCCTGATCTTTTCAACTCTTGTCAAACACTTCTCTGAAGATTCTTTAAGTTCTGGAGAAAACCCCAGTATGAAATTAGTAATTCTAAGCACTTCACACATTTTCATATCTTCCCAATGAAGTGGACGAGTGGGATTAACCACATCTTGCACACGCACAAAAATACCCACTAACGCCTGTGGATCACTTACATTTAGGTTGACTAATATAATATCAAATGGGAACCCTGTGACAGATGCACAGATTGATGCTAGAAGCTAATGACAAGGACATTACCCATTCTTTTCTTGAAATCTGCCTGTATTACTGGCTAGAGACAAAGGGTCAAGAAAATTAAGAGATAATCTTGGGAGTTATGAGCTTCCTTGAACTCTACATTCTTGAATCATCTCTAGATCATGACAGTGAAGTGGGATACTTTGCTAAAAGAAGTAGTAATATCTGGTCACAGGGCACCAAGAGATTCAGTGGGTAGCTTCAGTTCTGGCCTTTTAAAAGTGGGTCGGCATCACTCCGACCTTTGTAAGGACAGCCAAAGAGGTCAGAACTTTTAGACCAACACCACCAAAGTTTGCCACTTCAGGTAAGAAAAACCTGATAGCACAACCAGGCTGTTAACTCAGCTAGCAGACTAGCACAATAAACAAATAGCATATTTCACCAATGGATGTCACAGGTAATTGCAGCATTTCCATTCTTTTACTTAACCAGCCCTCATCTTCACTTCTTGGACACTTCACCCCAGTTAAATGCAAGTGAAAACAGTCAAGAATAGAAAGCATCAGTCTTAAAGAACCTGGTCACTGCAAGAAGTAGCAACTTCAGAGATTACATACCCAACATACCATTGCACATCTACACTAATCAAACTGAAATACTACATACCGAGAACCTTAATCTACGGGAAGAGGGACCTCAGCAACACAAGCACTAGTAATATTCAAGATGCCTATGCTGTATATTTGGTTACCCTTGTCCGGAAGTGTAGAAGATTCACCACAATATTTGCTAAGCATAGAGTCAGCGGCACTGCGTTCTCCACACTGAACTAAGACAATCCTGGAAGACCCAGGATCTTTGCTGCTCCTAGTAAGCAGAACTTTCTTCACAAGTAGAATTAAGAATTAACGGGTCTTTTAGCACCAGACCATAAAACTGGACAGATACTGACACCAGACTCATTACACACAAGAGTGCCCATTCTTTGTCACTGAACTCTGAGCAATAAGCACTAAGACAAAATACCACATAACTGTGTCAAGTCAAACCATCACCTCTACCATTTTGCTATTTGGATCTAAAAAGCATTCTTTGTGATATATGTGTGTCACTTCCCATCCACACAGGTCTTGACAAGTGTCATTTCTATGGGAATCTTTCTATACCACTTTTTCTCCTTTCTCAAGCTAACTACGAGAAAGAGAAAATTTCAGAAAATACAGCACCTGGTCAGATTCTGGAACAGACCAAGAAGCCTAGTGGAACTGATAAGCAACTGGTACGCATTCTTTGCTAAAACTATCAACTTCAATCTCATCAGCTACGGATGCATGAGAAAGGACTAATAGTACTCAAAGACTCTAGAAATTCACTGAATAAAAAAGAAAAATAGCATTTGAATGATGCAATTAGTCAAACCTCTTTATTTTCCACCCTCTCAAGCCTCAAGGCTCACCTGTGCAATCTGTATTGGCTGAGATAGAGGGATCTGCGTCATCGGCGTTGCAGCAGAGGCCGAGATGGTAGCACCAGCAGCACTGTGCTGCTGACTGGCTGAATGCTGCACTGCAGCCGCCAGCAACTGTGCCTGCGCCTGTTGCAGCAATAACTGTTGCTGGGCTGGCGTCAACGTGAGCTATAAATAATTAGAAAACACAGCCATTAATAATGGAAAGAGCCACTTCAGCTACAAAGTCATTACCTAGCTCATTACTAGTTGTACTAACCAGACATGCCTAGAACTGTCACTACAGTTCAGCCATCAACTTGCCAATGACTCTGGCCTTCAGTAAGGACAGCTGGCTACTCAATAAGGTGTAGGAATCAACCCACCACACACTTGCCATAAACCAAACTGCATGAACGCAAGTATTTGCACTTACTGGAACCTGCAGAACCTAACTTTACTCCTAACTTTTCGTCACAACTCTACCAGGAGGTTCAGGAAAAGGGTGATCAATAGCTAGCAAACAAAAAGAATGAGTATTGCCAGGATTTGAAAGGAAATTTACACCCAGCAGAACAGCAAGTAATTTGCCAGATGAATGAGAAGCAGGAATGCTGGCTATGGCTACTGAACAAACTGATAACACCCCAGCTGCTTCACATTAGCATGAATCTCTGCCATATTTCATCATTTCCATTATGCCATAAGATATAAGAACATGAGCTCCATTTGTTTCTCTCCAAGTCTCCCCATCTGCCTTTTTTTTTTTTTTAAGTAGAATAGAGTTGGCAAGTTTACATCCCTTCCTTTTCCCAAACACGCATTATCTCTGTGAAACAGGTGGCAGCAGTCTCTCCTTTACATGTAAATGATGCCCATATTTATACAATCTATATCTGCATAGGCCTGGAGTTTAGAATGTTTCACCACTACAAACAATCATAAATTAAAACAAACCTTTTTTTTTTTGAGAATGAGAATAATAATAAAATATGCTGAGTCTCACTTGCATATTAAAACAATCTCACTTTAAAAACTTTCAAATGTAATTAACCAAAAACTAAATAGCATGTTTACTTACACACTAGCATACCAGAAGATCTAACAACTGAACATGAAATTAAGATACTGTTCCATTCAAGAGTAGAGATAGTCTAACCTAGTACTTCAAATCATAAATACATTGTTGAAGCAACTGCCCTACACTCCTTGTTAATATGCAAACTCTTAACACTGCAAAGCTGATTACACAGAAGCAAACTCTCTAACCAAACCAGTCCATTCACAGAACTTGCCTTTTTTTTTTAAATGACAGAAAGCATTTACCACAATTCAGAAACACCAGTAATCCTAAACCAACAGTTATTTCTTAATTACTTCCAAAGCTGTGTAATTAAAAGAATCAAAATTGGTAAGTTAAACCAGGAGGGTTGAGTGGGCTTAAGGCAAGCACTAATACAGTTACTTAGGAAGAAACATGTTTGAGAAGAGGAAGAATTAGTGTCAGCAGTTCCCATAATTTTTGTTCTTCACCTGGCTATCTGATAAGATTTAGTCTCATGCTCCCACGCCTCATTTTAATCTTGGGGGAAAAAAAAAAAAAGAAAATCCTCTTTATGACATCCATGACTTTCTCATTTGGACACACACAACGTTTTAATTTCACTATAGAATCAGGATGGATATTTAGAACAGAGATATTTTTTTCTTAAAGCAAATATTTTGCAACTAAACTCAAAGATTAAATTCTGCTTTTTTATAGGAGGTATTTTCTGTCCCCTCTTTCACTTGAGTTTCTTCCTATGCTAAAGGAAATGACAATTACCCTCACTGATAGTTCTATGGGGCCTGCCACACATAGTACCATCGCTTACTGGACAGGAGGCTTACTACAGTATACTTGGGGAAATCTTACCCCAGTGATCTGTCCTCCGGCCAGCATGAGCTGGGTCTGGGGTATGGCCGCCTGCACTGAAGGCTGCTGGGAAGGCTGGCTTGGTTGCTGAGAGTCCCCAGATTCTTCATTAGATTTAGACTAGTCAAAAAAAAAAAAAATACAGCTTTTTATAGTGTAAAACAGATGTTAATGTATAACACTGCTGCCTCTCAACACTGCACAATAAAAATGTTTCATCTGCATACAAGAAGCCCTTGGGTTTATTTTAAGAGTGTGTTTAAGCAATGGCTCTATGTGCCCACCATCTCAGCTACAAGTGCTCAAACATGTCTGTACGTAATGCAGTTTAAACAAAACAAAAAGACTCTCAGGTCTTTTGTAACTCTTTGACATAATTCTCAGGTCTTGTTTCATTTCGTGCAATGCAGTTGAAGAAGCTGACACTACCTTTCACCATGAAGAAAGAAAATGACGTTAAAATTATTCATTGCCTAAAATCCTGAAAAACAGAATGAAGGAAAGGAGATTGTGTTTCCATTTTCTGTATCTGCATCCTACATGTCATGGGTTCAGCAGTAGCAGTCATTTTTTTCCTTCTTAGTAGCTGGTGCAGTGCTATGTTTTTATCTTTTGGCCTGAGAACAGCACTGATAACACCAGTGTTTTCAGTTGCTGCTCAGTAATGTTTACTCTGACTAAGGACTTTCTCAGTCTCATGCTCTGCCAGGGAGGAGGGGAAGCCGGGAGGAAGCAGAAACAGGGCACTTGACCCAAACTGACCAAAGAGGTATTCCATACCACAGCACGTCATGCCCAGGATGGAAAAGACAGAGAGCACACACCTGGAAGGGTGGGGGTGCACTGCGTGGTTGGGCTGGGTTTTAGGTGGTGAGCAATTGTATTCTTTCCTTGTATTTGCCTTGTCATTAGTATTATTATTGGTGGTAGCAGTAGTGGTCTTGTGTTATACTTTAGTTACTAAACTGTTCTTATCTCAACCTGTGGGAGTTGCATTCTTTTGATTCTCCTCCCCATCCACCAGGGAGCAGGGGGAAGAAAGAGACGGGAGTGAGTGAGAGAATGGGCTGCGTGGCTGACTGGACTTAAACCATGACACTACACCCCTAAGTCATCATTCTGTTAGCTTACAGGGAACTAGTTTGAGAAATCCTCACAATCCTCACAGGTTTATCTACCTACAACAAGATACATAATAAATACAGTGCTTTTAAATAATCAAAATTTAGCATTTATTTAATTGAACACTGCTTTATTTTAAAATATTTGGAGGCTTAGGTTTTTGGTTTTGTGGCTTTCATTTTGGGGGAGGTATTTGTTGGGAGTTTTTTGTGGTTTGTTGTTTGGGTTTCGTTTAACAGAAGAAATTGTAAAGACATGAGGGAAGAAATGCAAGTGCATGATGAGGGGGAGAGTTTTATGATAATTAAAACTGGTTATGCAGAACATTAAAATTCTGCATAGATTTGCATATTTTCCACCACCTGTTTTGGGGGCTGCAGAGCAGGCTAATTAACATAAATGCTCTGATTAATTCTGCCAGTCATTGAGCGATAATTACAGCGCAGGACTGTAAACACTGCACTGGAGATACAGCCTGTTTGCCAACATCTCTCTCAGGGATGGAAGTTTACCATGGCAACCAAGGCAATTTTCTGCCTCCTTCCTCTTAGAAAGGAAGGTCACTATACCTCCTCTTCCTTCCAAATTGTTATTATGTATAAGTGGGTCCACATTCTATTGCGTTCTGTGTAATGCACTACCTACATTCTTTAATAACAAGCACTACTGAAACCAGTTTTCAATAAGACTGCATCCACCCCTTGTCCCTTAAACTGCTACTGAGGAAGTGGCACATTAACTGATACACTTAAGTGTTCAGCATCTGAGCATAAAAGTTTGAAAGCTTTGATGCCTCATGTATGTTATTAAACAACAATTACTCTGACTTACTTTAAAATCACTGTGCTATTTACACAAGCTATCTACACTAGCCACATTACATAGTTAATGTTACATTATACTCCTATTCACAATACTCCTATTCCATTATATTATATATTATATATATTATTATATATATTCACAATACTCCTATTACATTATACTCCTATACACAATACTCCTATTCAGCTACCAGAAGCAAGGACAAATTGCAAAGTAATACTTGCTATTTTTTAGAATACATGAATAAATGGAAGAACATGAAATATTCTTGGAGGTTTATAGTTCTCATGATACAATACGTGTCTGAAATTCAGCATAAAGTTACAATCACTGCATGGTTTAACCCCAGTTTCTGAATGCTTACAATTCTGAGCCTGATTTACAGTTGTAAAACTATTACTCCTTCATAGCTACACTTGCAAGACCAGTCAGAATGAAAAAACAAAGTAGCATATCATAGGTTAAAAACCATCTCCAATGGGACCACAATGCTGTCTGGAATGAGAGAAAGATGGGCAACAGAAGGTAATTGTCTTTACCTGCACATTTAAGGACTGAGCAGCAGCCTGTAAACTTGTTCCAGCAAGCTGGACCTACAACACAGTGCAAAAATGGAAATGAAATTACACAGAACGCACAAAAAACTTAACAACATAAAAAGAACCATCTCAACAAAAACTCCCTCAAGAACAATGCATGCCCCTCTAACACCTGAATTAGTGAAAGGGTTGTGCTCCAGGCTGAAAGAAAAATCTGTAACTCTCCCACAGTGTTCTTTGTCTACCTCTCGTCTTGAACATATTCCTGCCTAGAGATATAGATATTATCATGAAATTGAGTTGAAACAGCATTTTGAGGTGGCCAGGCAAACTATTCCTGTTTAAAAAAGTAAAACTGAGGCTTCAGGGGAGGCCAGTAAGCTCTGCTGATCATCGTTCTTCTCGTGTTTCAGAATGGGTATTACCCCAGACATGTACACTGCATTTACCCACTTTCTTGTACCACAGAGGAGCAATCACCTGCATAGCACAAAACCCACAGGATAAACACTCTTCCTCAAATCAACCCATTCAAGTATGCACAGCAGTCAGCCACTGAAAAGAAGATCTCAAAACAGATAGTGGAGACGCTTTACAAAAGCTGTATTGATCCAGGTATACTCAAAACTTGAATTCAATGTTTGTGATTAACAGGTCCAAAGAAGGTCTTTGTGGGTTAGCAGTGAAGAAAAACTGATGCTTCAGAAAGTGAGATTTTTGAAGTGTTATTTTATCTTTAATAAGGATTTTCTCTGTACAACAAATGCTAAATTTTCATTTACTGAAGACCTTTTTAGTTGGTCTTACCTGGTTTCTACCATCACTCCTACTAATATAAAGAAGGAATACTATGTAATTAATTACCAACACTTTCAAAGGTCAGAATTACAGCCTGTAGTGAATTCCATCTCTGGTCATGTTTGAAAACCACTGCTCATTTGAAAACCAGGAAACACATAAGGATACAACAAAGCAAAGCAAAATGTAGCACTTTTGCCTCTGTAAAAAGATGTCCCCATATAATATACATCACAAAAGACAGCCCACGCATCTGAAGCACAGGAAGGAGAGTTTTCATTGGAATTGCAGTACACAAGATTAATAACTGAGTATTTGGTTAGGCAACACTTGAGAGTCACCTTGGAAATATTTCCTATCACTCTAGACAAAGGTGCTAAACTCACTAAGCATATTCTACATCTAAGCAAGCACTCCATGAAAACCTCCTCCTCATCACAGCCAAATATACTTTGACAAAGTTGATGCAATCTCAACTTTAAACGTGAATTAACAGCAGAGAATAATCTAAGCTATAGTAGCCTGCCCTCAAAAAATATATTCAGAAATACTATTTTTAAATTAACAAATAACATAAAACAGACCACACAAAACTACACAAATGTATCTCACTCAAGTACAGCCAGCATATTCCTGAAAATCTTTGAATGCAATTTGGACTAAGCTTCCATCACACAAAAAACCCTATTTCTAATTAAAACACTGTTCCTGAATGCTGCTTACAACCTAATACTTTGTATCAGCCTGAAGGAAAGCACTGTGTGAGAATAACAGTGAAAAATAAAGCTAAATAACACCCCACTAACAGCCACCACATTAGAAGTGGACAGTTTGACAATAGATTCCCACACACCTGCAGGTACATAAAAGAATAGCTGAGATTTTCCTTTGAACTAGAGTTTCAAGAAATGAATCACATTTCATCCAACATGAAGTTATAAAGATCCTGACAACTGTTTAAATAAATACATTTCCAAAGCAATATATAGCATTATGCTAAAAACAATTACTGTCCCGGATCAATCAGTATAACAAAACGAAGACTAAAACAAACACAAAATTCATCAGAACAGCTGTATCTGTCTCTGTGTTAAACACATACTGACAACCTATGAAAACTAGTCAGCCTCTCCCTACATAAAGGCAGCCTACAACTTATTGGCTCAGCAAATTCAAACACAGTCACTCCCTAGGTCCTATATAACCTAATCTACTAGGAAAATCGTAATTATGTGATGCTTGGAATCTTCCACACAATAAAATGGCAGTTCAGAGCTCTTAAAAGAGGGCATAAAAGCTTCAGCATGTCAATTATACCACAATAACTGTACAACCTCAGACCTCAAACATTCAAGGTCAGCCAATTAGGTATAGTATTTTGAAGTTTAATCTTGGTGCTGAGGAAGGGAAATAAATTAGGACATTTGTTTTCATACATCAAGTATGAACAGATTAAAAAAACCTACAAAAATGCCCCTTATACTTCTCTCCACCTAGGGATGCTCTATTTTGCTTCAGCCTACATCTGAAGTTCAGCTTTGATTCCTTAAACACAGCATCAGCAGAACAGAGAGACAGTAGTAGAAGCCTGAATATCATCTGACAAACAGGTCCTTGAAGTAACTAAAAAAAAAAAATAGATTAAAACTCACAAACAGTATATGCTCAGTAAGTAGCATCACTTTATATTTCGAGTTAATGGGCAAGAGCTTGAAAGATTGAATCATTCAACACCACATCTGGTTTCATCAGGTAGGGGCAGCTTCAGAACCTTGGCAGCTGCTGGGCCAATACAATCCTTTACCAAAATGATTACATTTTACCTTGCCTTTCAATTTGTTACTTTTTAATATCTCCATTAAAATTTAGGGAGAGTAGGGGGGAAATAAAAATGCTTTAGGCATTTTTAAGTCCCCAAAAAGGGGCTCTGTAGTTCCCCCAAATAAGTCTCACCATATTTTGACATATTCTGCAGCCTAATGCACTGAAGCGAGTGTTACAGTAAGAGCTTTTTCCCACCCAAGCTATTTAAGCATGTGGTATACCCATATGCTCCTTTGCATGCTCCTATCATTCACAGAGAGAACACAGAACATAAAAAAGCAGCTGTGTTCATGCCTGTCCAAGTCTACCTTATTTTGAAATGGGTCTTCTCTTACCTGATGAAGGTGCCCAAGGAAAGCCTGGGCCTGAGCTGTAGAGATAGCTCCTCCGACAGGCACAGGCTGCTTTTGAAAGTCCAGGCCATTTGTTTGCGTGCCTGGAGAAAGAGATAAGAACTATTAGTGACAACTTTAATGGAATAAGAATTAATATTCCTAAGTCTTCTGCTAGTATCTCAATACTATGCAGCAGAAAAGTACTCTGAGAGTAACAAGAATTTAAGATTTTTACTGAAAAGAGAGTGGGGGCGAGGAAGCAGTGTTACTTCCAGGCTTTAATAATATAGCAGGTGTCAGCTGAATTAAACCAATGTCGTATTTTCTTTAGCTTCTATCACCTATGTACACCATTACCCCATCATTCTCTGCCATGGTTTGAGAACCAAATGAGTGCATGCTGCTAAGGTTAAACTGCATTTACATTCTCCATGTCCTCTCTATCTAGCAGCTGAAGACTATCATCAAGTTCAGAAAGTGGCAAGAACAAGGTTCATATGAAAAACACTTTTCATTAAAGACAGTTAAAATAATACTTGCTGAAAACAGAAGTACCATTTACATGTAGCAGTTATAGGCCACAGTTTTGCTCTTGATAAAAAAATACCTCCACATTTCCATGATGTGCAGAGGTCTCATAACAAAACTGCTTGGGCTTGCTTTTGCTCACACCATTTTTCCTATAACTAAAACCTGATTATTTTTCTATATTTTTGTTGGTCTTCTTCCTAAGCAGCTCAGAAAACATGAAAACCCCCAAACTATCACCAAATAATCTGGTTGTGAGAAGAGCTGGAGGGGAGGAGGGATGTGGGACAGAGACAGATTGGGACATTTTTTCCACAAGTAACACAGATATCTCTTCTGCCAAGAGGGATTATAACTACAAGCTTTTAAGAATAATTCTGTGGGGAGGTGATAAAATCAACGTTAAGGGTTATCAACAACTGGTTTTGTATGGTGCTCATTACTACTTACAGCAGCTAAAAAGAAGGCAGACTCAGTGTACCAGGCAGTGTGAAATTTCTAGAACAGATGAAGCAATCTCAAAAACAGTGTGACTGAAACAAAGTAAAACCAGCTTTAGACTTGAGTGTTTACCCTTGATGACAATCAGATTTTGGTCAGTGCCTATGGACAGGTGTTCAGCTGACTCCTACGCCATCATCTACATTTTTTTGGCCATAAAAATTAGCTTTATCTACTAAGCAAGAGAGCCACAGTTGTTAAACAACAACAGCGGTATCCTACTCCTTAGAAACATCTGCAAAAGCAAGCAGGTCTAAAAACTGATCAGTGAAATAGACTATCCAGTATTTTACATTTCTGTTTTGACCTACAAACAGCTTACACAGGTAAGATTTCCAAAGACAGAGTCACTGTTCAATTAAGGAACGACACAAGCTTTCTAGCACCAGTGTAAGGGAAACCTAAGGTGGCCCTTTGATGCAACTTTGGTGAAGGTACTGTGGGAGAAAAGTTAGTCTATTCTCAAGTTTTTAATTCCGTGCTTTGGGACAGGGCGTACAGACTTAAGAGACACATGCGCAGCCTGGACTTGTGCAACGCGTTTGACACTGTCTCACATGACATCCTTGTCTCCAAGTTGGAGAGACATCAATTTGATAGGTGGTCCACTCGGTGGATAAAGAACTGGCTGGATGGCTGCACACAAAGAGTTGTGCTCAGTGGCTCAATGTCCAGCTGGAGACCAGTATGGAGTGGTGTCCCTCAGGGATGGGTGTTGGGACCGGTCTTGTTCACCATCTTTGTCAGTGACATGGACAGTGGGATTGAGTGCGCCCTCAGCAAGTTTGCCAATGACACCAAACTGTGTGGTTTGGTTAATACACTGGAGGGAAGAAATGCCATCCAGAGGGACCTTGACATGCTTGTGAGGTGGGCTGATGCAAACCTGATGAAGTTTAACCATGCCAAGTGCAAGGTCCTCCACCTGGGTCGGTGCAATCCCAGGCACACATACAGGTTGGGCAGAGAAGAGATTCAGAGCAGCCCTGTGGAGAAGGACTTGGGGGTGTTGGTCAGTGAGAAAATGAACATGAGCCAGCTTCAGTGTGCGCTTGCAGCCCAGAAAGCCAACCGTATCCTGGGCTGCATCAAAAGGAGCGTGACCAGCAGGTTGAGGGAGGTGATCCTGCCCCTCTACTCTGCTCTCTGAGACCTCACTTGGAGTATTGTGTGCAGTTCTGGTGTCCTCAACATAAAAAGGACATGGAACTATTGGAACAAGTCCAAAGGAGGGCCACAAGGATGATCAGGGGACTGGAGCACCTCCCATATGAAGATAGGCTGCGAAAGTTGGGGCTGTTGAGCCTGGAGAAGAGAAGGCTGCGTGGAGACCTCATAGCAGCCTTCCAATATCTGAAGGGGGGCTATAGGGATGCTGGGAAGGGACTCTTCATTGGGGACTGTAGTGGTAGGACAAGGGGTAACGGGTTCAAACTTAAACAGGGGAAGTTTAGACTGGATAGGAGGAAGAAATTCCTTCCTGTAAAGGTGGTGAGGCACTGGAATGGGCTACCCAGGGAAGTTGTGAATGCTCCATCGCTGGCGGTGTTCAAGGCTGGACTGGACATAGCCTTGGGTGGCATGGTTTATTGGGAGGTGTCCCTGCCCCAGGCAGTGGGGTTGGAACTAGATGATCTTAAGGTCCTTTCCAACCCTAACTATTCTATGATTCTATGATTCTATGTTAAAAATACTTAAAATAAAAAAAATTTAAACTACGTAACATTACTTTGCTTAATGAGTCTAAAATTCCAATTCAAAGTGAACACGACTGACACTGGCCTGAACTGATCTTGACTGAATGTGACTTGGTTGCAACCCCCCCCCCAAAAAAAAACCAAACAAACAAACAAAAAAAAAAAAAACCCAAAAAACATCAAAACCCACAAAAAAAACCCCAAAACATTAAATAAGAAGGTCTTCTGGAAAGAGCTGTAACAATATTTTTAAAACAGCAAGTAGCACTAGGATGAGGGCTTAAAACCAGAAAAGAGTAGATTTAGATTAGATATTGAGAAATTCTTAACTGTGAGAGTGGTGAGGTGCTGGCACAGGTTGCCCAGAGGAGCTGTGGATGCCCCACCCCTGTACTGCATTCACACAGCTTTTAAATAAAGAATATAAATTGCATAAAGAAACAAACAGGGTTGAGTTGTTTTGGAAAATTTTATGCTGCAAACTATAAAAAGGAAACCAAAACGGCTATCTGTTTACTGTAAGCCACACTATGTACTTCTTTTTTCCCACTTCATACTAAACAGACTGACCAGCCACAACTGAAGGCTGGAAAAGATTTGTGTAATTCTGCAATACCAAACACCGTTTGATCAATTCATGTTCTTGTGAAAACAGTCATCCAACAACTCTTGTACTCACAATGACTTTTGTTGCTGTTTTTAATTCACATGAAATATGGAGTTGCTTTTGCAGATGTTTAAAAGGGGAGTCCAGTTAACACAAAAATTTTAAAGTTAAAAACTGTTTCAGGCATTTTATTGTAACCAGTGTATTCAGCGGACTGTACTACGTTCCCTAAATAAAGTCAGAAACACAAAACCCTGATTTGTTAGCTTCCATGAAACTTAGCTGTTAGCTCAGAGAACTACTGATGATAAGTCATCTTGAACAGTAGCAACGGTATTTATTTTTTTCCTTGAGAAGACTAGCTTTGCCAAATGTAAATTCCACGCCGTACAGTAATTTCTCTTCAAACTTTCAAGTTGCATCAGCCTACCACAGTTTAAAACAGAAATGATCCAAACAAACATCCTCTGAGGTTTCAAAGATAAACTAGTAGTTCTTACACTGCAAACTCACATGATTTACAAATGTCACTGAAAAATAGACAGTTACAGAAAGTTACAAAAACAAGAACTCTGAGTGTTAATAAAAATGCTCTTCACGCATTTTGCTTCAGAAATCCCTGGACAATCAATGGCACTTCCAGCTCCTCAGCATCCGAGCTGAAGGCTGGCTTCTTTTCACTAAGTAAGCACAGAGCCCAGAACCATAATCTACGTACCTTGATCAGAAGCCCAGGATTACATTTCATGAGTATTCCTCTCAGGGAGTACTCACATCTGCCAGTTGACTAATGCAACTGATGCTTGACCCTCCAAAAATGTCACAAATGCCGTTAATCACTACTGTCAGCGTTTTATGAGCACTGTATTTTAAAAAACACAACCAAACACTGAGTGCAGAACAAAGGGCCCTCAAAAATTCTACATTATTTTAGATTGCATCATTTAAAAAGTCAGGAAACAACACTGAAAGGAATGACCAGGAACATTTAAGTTGCAGAAGCAATGTTTCCAAAAGGTCCAAACACCAGTTAAGAGTCAAACTTCTGTCATAACTAACCTGACTATTAGACTATAAAAAAATAAAGACATTGTATCCCTTATGTAATGAAAGAACCCACATGCAGCTTTGCAATGCATCAATTTTTTTATACCATGACCACCACTTTCACACTGATGAAGTATTTGCCTAGGAGAGCAGAGCCAGGGTTCTGCTGAAGCAGATGCAATACTACTGTGATAATGGACTACCTTTGAATCAACCAAGTCCTCCTCTTTAACAGCTCAGTTCAGGTGAAAATGCTAAAGCTGTGCTCCAGGAAGTCTCTTGGGAATGCACTCTGGAAAATGCATACACAGGGAACTGCAGTCACACAGAGCAAGGAGTCTGAATTTTTCAGAAGTTTACACACACCATCCAGCTAAAAGGATTCTACAGGGATATTTAAAGCCATTGTTCTCTTGATGCTCTTTATGATCATGAAATATTTACAGCCCATGTTTTTCGAAATAATGTTTTATATCACCCTAAACCAGTATTAGAACCAGAATAAATTATCTTTGTACATAAAAATAATTTACCTCTCTCCTATTACAAATATAACAGAAATTTAAAAAACTGAGATACCAGTAACAAAACACACATTAATAAGCAAGCAGAATTCCTGCTGACTGACCCCATGCATTGGCAGAAAACATCCAGCCTCTCGGATCAGTATCAGGAACATTCAGTCACTCTTATCTTTATTAAAGCCTTGCACAAAGAATGAGGAGACAGCAGCATAAAATAATTGCTCATTTCATCACAACTCCAGAGTTTCATTTTAAACTCTGATGACTGAGCCAAGAGAAGGAAAAATAATTTTCCTCATACAAGGTAACTAGCCTTCTCTTTAAGCAACTTCCTTCTCACCAAAATTTTCTCTTTCCAAACGCTATTCTGAGCTCAGAGAAGATTCTGAGTTAGGTTAAACTATTTACTTTCCATTCAGAACTGCCATTTCTCTTGCTTCCAAAATGAACATTAAATTACCTCCAGAAAGGAATTAAAGCCTGAGACAGCATGATTGAGTTTCAGTGGCTTAACAAGCTTCTTTAATGGCTTCAAACTTGGCCACATCTTAAGGATGTGCTAAGAGGGACGTTGGCCCTGACACAAAGGCTGTTCTTTCCCAGCCAAATTTCAAGGTTCTGTTTTAACACATGGGAAAATGACAGAAAAGATGGCTCCGTTTTTTTTTTGATGTTGAGAAATTATGCTTTCTCCCTTTGCCTTATTCTTAAGAACTGTTGTGAGAGCTTAAATGAAATCTAAAATGGAAACAAGATCAGTCAGTGGCCCACATCTGCCAGGGATAATTTCAACCACTCATAACTGACCAAGTTACAGGTGCTGAAGGTATGTTCTGCCAGGAAAATAAATTGAGACTAATTATGGAGAGCTAGCACCACCACACCTTCCACAATATCAGAAACATCACAGAGGAAATGGGGAAGGGGAATCTTATACAAAGAGTAGGTAGTGCGCTGTTACAGCAGATGTGAAAAATGCCCTGCATATAGTAGGGTTATTGACAAGACAAAAGCAGTCCCAAGTCTCTGTGAACAGTAGGTGTGGGGTTTGGTTTTGATTCCTGTAAATTGGTAAAGAAAATTTGCTTTTAATATCCATTGAATTCCATCAGCAAATACCTGCACACCAATTCATCATTTCTTACCTGTATTCCCATCCCCACTCTCCATCGATGTTTTACTGGTTTCTGACGGATTGTTCATTCTTGAGTCTGCATTAAAACAGAGATAAAGATAAACTAATATAGGGAAAAGTAAAAAAAAAAAAAAAAAAGCCCACAAAACAACCAAAAAACTATTCATACCTTCTCGTATAACATCAGAAATGTTATATGTACTTTACCCTAATTCAGATTGTAACACAAAAAGAACGATCAGAAACAGAACACAATACTGAACCTTCCAGATAAATACCGTTTCAAAATTTAATGTCATTATTCCCACATGTGAAAACATGCTGTTAAGGGCATAAATGACAGCATGCTAGAGGGCAAAGATAGGTAGAAACCTTATTTTCAATACAATGAAATTCATAGAAGCAAAAAGGGGGAAGGGAAAAAAATAAAAAAAGGAAGGAACAATGACTACATCAAGATTCAAAAATATTAAGTCTGACCACCATGGCCTGCATTATTCTTGTGCCATTCCTGCCATTCCTCCCTCCTTCCCCCCAGCTAGGAGAGAAAGGAAATTCAGTCATTTTAATTAAATAGATGCCGTTTTTCTAATACTGCATTTTTATTTTACAGGAATGTCTGTACAATTACTGATATTAAGTGATTTTATATTTCCTATATATTCATGCAAAGCAATACAAATATAAAACAATTCCTCTTCCTTTTCCCTCTGTATGAAACCTATTGAAAAGTCTGCTCTTGGCTTCAGCTTGTCAGCTGAACATAGCACAATGCAGAGGGCCTCTCTAGATGGCAGAGAGGGAATATAGTTTCCTTATACAGGAATCTATACAGATGTTTTGTGTACAGCATCAGGTCTCCAGCTTACTACTTCCTCTTATCTTGCTACTGACCTCACTGTGACACATTATCACAAACCAAAACTACAGAAAGAATCTCAAGACAGCTCATAAAATGAAGCATAAGCAAATCCTTAAGCATTTTCTTCCATTCCCACAAGCAGTTAAATGCAACTTCAATGAGTGCTTTACTCAGGATATTCTCTTGCTAGGCACTTAAAAGGTTACCTCTGTCATGTACTTTCATCAAAGCAGCGATTACCAAAATAACAACGGTCTGAAGAATACAGTAACAGCATTAACTGCTGCATCTTTCCCCCAGGTATTTCCAAGAATGCTCAGACACTTCTCTGCTTGGCAGTCTGTGAGACTTGAAAATGAGAAACAAGACTGCTGCTGTACACTGTCACCTGCTATTGCCCAGAGAGACCAGTGCCACCCCCAGGCTAATGGAACCAGGGGTGACAACAGCAGAGGAACACAAGCACCAGTCAGGATGAATGACGCACATGGATGGGGGCCTGAATGAAAACAGGAGTCACGATGAAGCCTCGCTGGGAGTGTCGGGGAAGGAACAGGAGGGAACTAATTACAAATGCAGCATGCGTGAGAGAAAAGATAAGAGACATCCAACTTGGAAAAACTCCAATAAGCAGTTAGAAAATACAAGTTAAGAAATGTCAATATTTTTAAAACAAATGTAAACTTCCATGTAAACAACTGGTAAAATTGAATGCAGAACGTTCCTATGCCTATGCTTAAATCTTTCAAAAGTCAGACACGTGTAAGAGATCTGATCTATCAACGTCACTCTTAGCATAAAGGCAAACATGTTAAACGTTTGCAGGTCAAAGGAGGTGATCCTGCCCCTCTACTCTGCTCTCCCGAGCCCTCACTTGGAGTATTCTGTACAATTCTGGTGTCCTCAACATAAAAAGGACATGGAACTATTGGAACAAGTCCAGAGGAAGGCCATGAGGATGATCAGGGGACTGGAGCACTTCCCGTATGAAGATAGGCTGAGAAAGTTGGGGCTGTTCAGACTGGAGAAGAGAAGGCTGCATGGAGACCTCATAGCAGCCTTCCAATATCTGAAGGGGACTTATAAGGATGCTGGGGAGGGACTCTTCATGAGGGACTGCAGTGACAGGACAAGGGGTAACGGGTTCAAACTTAAACAGGGGAAGTTTAGATTGGATATGAGGAAGAAATTCTTTACTGTAAGGGTGGTGAGCCACTGGAATGTGCTGCCCAAGGAAGTTGTGAATGCTTCATCCCTGGCAGTATTCAAGGCTGGGTTGGACAGAGCCTTGGGTGCCATGGTTTAGTGGGAGGTGTCCCTGCCCCAGGCAGTGGGGTTGGAACTAGATGATCTTAAGGTCCTTTCCAACCCTAACTATTCTATGATTCTAAACTGATTTTGGAAAGGGGAAGTGAGTGAGAAGATACTTTCCAGCTCAGCACTGCTGGCCCACGCTTCAGCAAAAAAGCTGCTTAGCAGCTTCAAGCTCTGAGTTCAGTCTTGAAAGACAGACCTCTGCTATTGTTGGAGATGCAGAACCTATTGCTTCCCAGATCCTTCTTTTGTTATTTTCCAAGTTTAGATAGCATGATCCACAACCTAGAAACTGAACATGGGTTCCACTGACTGCACAGAAATGTTTGTTGTTGATATGTCCATCCATGCTGATAAATCTGTGTTTAAAGCATACAAAGCATGTTTTTATCTAGAAGTTGCACGCGCCTTATACTGAGTTTATTGTTGTGGCAATAGCTCATTTATTTAAAGTGATTATAGGCAACATTCATTTGATAAACAGCATTAGTTCATTCCTGGACCCACAGCTGGCTACTGAAATCAGTTTAGTTTCAGAGAACACTGAATGGGAGAGTTCCCCTTAGACACAGAGACACAAAGGGCTGTCATCCACTAGGAATGAATATGAGCAAAGACGGCTTAGAAGGCCAGCATATTTGGTTGTGGAAACTGGGTTAACTCATGGGGCTATTGGATATAGGATGTGTTTTTTAAACCCAGAGCATAAGGTTAGCCTGAACTCATGACAGCACTGACCACAAAAGGGAAGAGCACAGGCAGAGAAGGTCATAGCTCAATAACATGAGCTCTATGCACCAAACCACTTCAAAAAGCTCTTGCAAGGAAAACAACACAGGACCTCCTTTACTAGTTTGTTACAGAAATTAAAGCACTGAAATCACCATGCAGGGTACTAATGGTAAACAAACTAAACCCAGAAGTGAACACAACTGCCCTGGGCACAGAACTCCAAGCAACGTAGTGACTATTCCGTCAGGAGGCTCCTACAACATAACTTTCCTGCAAGCCCAGCAAGTTTCCTCAAGGACAAAATTATAACTGTACAGACCTCTTTCCATAAATGAACCAAGACATGTTTTTCTGTCAGGCTATGCTGCAAATTAAATCCTTTTGAAAAAGGGTTTCAGTGTTTCCTAGTATTAGACATACACATGAAGTTTACTCAGCCACCAAAAGCATGTCTAAATGAAGACTATTTTACTGTAAAGGTTCATTTCTAACAAAGACCTCAAACACTGCTATTACAAAAAAGCAGCAAGTTGAGTGAAAAAACATCAAGTTCAAATGAAGGATAGCATTCATTATTTCACCAGCTGACTATGTCTTGTTTAATCTGTGGGCCTTCTGCATGTAAAGCACCAAGAACAATGCCTCCATTTCCATTGCAAATGGTATGGCATACATCTGAAGCACAAAACTGCTACCAGCAAAACAGACATATATCCACAGGATACTAAACTTATAGATTCATTATACGTCAAATAAAAAGATTAGGTTTATACATGTTCATACAATTTCTGCTTTAGAGTTAACAGAATAACAAATGAAGTGGGCTAAAAAAATCCAAACCATAATGCCCTCACCTTTTCTTTTTTTCCTTTACATTTTACTCAGGTTTTAAATAAAGTCCCCAGGCTACAACTTCTGCCAAAATTATCTAAAAACAAGCTCCACAGAAGGAAGGACTGAAAGCAGCAGGTGCATGATTGAAATCAAACTCTCAGGAGTGAATACATTCTGTACTGCTACTCTGCTAGTGCGGCTGTGGTTGTCGTAAGGCAGTGCTGTGCCAAGCTTTCACACACCCCCAGTAACACTGCAAACAGTATTCAGAAGAAATAACAGACACTGCACCAACCTGGAGTATATTAGGGACTATACACAGCTAGCAAAACACAGAAAATCTTAATGTGGAATATATCATTAACTTTTTTCTTTCACTCAGTGAAAGAAGTATGATGATGGAGTATCGGGCAGTTCCACTGCCCGATACTCCATCAGCACCAGCAAAAATGATTCACTAATGTGCATGAAAAAAAAAAAAAACAAACCCCCAAAAAAACCCAAATAAAACTCCCAAAGTTCAATGCTACTGAAAACAGGCCACAAATTCTTTTGAAATTCATTTCCAAAAAAACCCATTTCATATTCAGAAACAAGTATTCAGTTGTCTGCTTCAAAATTTACCATCAAAAAATATATTATTCTACTTTGATATATAAGTTATTACATGAACTTATAAAATGGAATCGAAGAAGAAGAAAAATCTATAAATTGAGCTTTGGGGAAAAAGCCTTGCAAAGAAATAAAATCTATTGTCAAATTAGGATGACCTGTTATCATAAATAACTTTAAAAGACATAAAGAAGAAATTACGGCATGTCTGTTCTGCAGTCCTGATGGAATCTCAGCGCAGGAAATACATTATCCCAGTAACCTTAGGCGCACAGCTTGCAACAGTATCAATGGCAACCACCATGCACTCCACCTTGTTTTCTATTAGGCATGAAGAACCTTGCTATTATATTAGAAATACACAGACATAATATACATTCTGTTGGGGAATGGCTCAATACAACTACTAAATTCTTTGAGACTGGGACTCTTATTTATTTTAATGCTTTAGAATTCACAACACAGATATGCAAGTCAAGTCCAGTGTTTGTCAGAAGCCAAATGCTTCTCAGATTGAAATCCTAAAAGCAAAAGGTCTGTATTCATATCATCCAAGCCTAGCAGCAAATCTCTCCAGTGCAGAGGAAACAAATTCTCCTGGAGTGAGGGAAAGAAGGAAGGGAAAAAAAAACCCAAACAAACAAACAAACAAAAAAAGAAAAGAAAAAAAAAAACCCCACCAACCCAACAAAACCAAACAACCAGACCATGTATTTCCCTGGTACAGATCTATCCATCTGTCTATCTACCAGGCAGCTATTTGCTGCCGATTCACTGGTGAGCTTCAGCCTTACAAATACTTCCTCTCACCTCTGCATATGCAAGTAAGCCTCTATGCATAGTCAATCTCACAGCCCCTATGTCCATATTACATGCTCTTAAGAAAGGGCTGAGCTGGTACCCACCTATAACGTAGTCACTGCAGTCCAGCATTGCTGTGGTATCCTTTACAGGTTTAGATAGTCCAAGGAAAAGGAGAACGGCAATTTCTATCAAATCTACACTACTGCTCTTGACCAAACACGAAAGGGAGTGGGGAGGTGGGGGAAGAAATACAACTTCAGTTACACCATAGCAATCTTCAACTGAAGAGGGAAACTTCAGTTGCTCTGTGGAGTTTTAGTCTCTCCTACTAGCTGTGTCTGACATTGTCAAGGCGACTGAAGCGTGAAAAGTTCCCCTTTTTGTAATAAAATAGAAACAAAGATTGCAGCTGGCAGTTTCCATAATGAAGCTTAATCAGTATGCGCCTGATTAGGGCCTTATGCAAATCTCCTCTCGTTAGCACCGCAGCCAGCACTTTGAAGTCCATGAACAATTCATTTGCAGAGTACATTGAAAGCGCTCCCTGCATAATTTAAATCACGGTATAAATATTTATCAGCTCATTTGCATATTAATTGGCAGTGCATGAAGGGAAAAATTATCTCCCGAGTGCCAGCATAATAATTAGGGAACAAAATGAATTTTCTTCCAATGGCTTGGCTTCTCAGCCCTAGCTCAACACAGTACCACAGGGGAGCAGGGAGGGGAAGAGACAGAGTTTTGTTCAAATGCCACTGAAATGACACATACAAATTAGAAACAACTCTACAGACCTAAGCACCTTTAATCTTATTCCTGCTGGCAACAATAACTTCAGTAATAAAGGGGATTTGGAAAAAGCTTTCTACACAATCAAATAATCCACGAAAACAATTAGCAAGGTAGAAGCCGAACACAAAGCTGTCAAACCGGTGCTTGCACATCTGTGCGGAGTTTTCCACCTCCAAACAAACTGCCACAAGAAGGTCCTGGACAGGAAAGAGAGTACCACCCGGGCAAGGAAGCAGCATGACTCCCTTTAAATGGCTGAAGAGCTTGGTGATTCATTATCGGGTAATCCCTTTGCCATGGCCAGCTTAACAGCAGTAGATATGTCAAGTATTGTGTAACATTTGACACCCACTAATCTATCCCAAGCAAAATCAAAATAGATTTACTCTTGCTCTCCAATGACTTCCAAGAAAAAAACAAAAAACTAAAAAAACACATCCCTTCCATAAACGTACACAATATAGCTAAAGAAAGCTTACTGTGGAGCTATGGCCTTTGAAAAGGGTACTTTACAGCCAGGTTACATCTCTGAAACATTCACTGATAACTAGAACACCCTTGCAGCTGTCACCAAAAAGTCCACAGAAGTACCAGAGAACTGGAAAAGGCTTTGGTCTGTGGAGGAATTGATCTTTTCCAAAAATGGTCCACAGAACTAGGTGTACTAACAAACTATGAGGCTGGATTAAGCCATCTCAAATAATTTGTTTAACACACAAATACCAAGATATATAATGCAAGAGCATTTAGATAAAAATTTAAGTGTAATGTGTACATCACAACATTCAATATTCCACATTCTGATCAGGAAAAGATAATGTGATGATGCAGGTGACTATAGGCTTGAGCCACTCGCTTCCGGATTTTAAGGTGAATTGAAAGAGTAAGGGCATTTTTCTTAAAAAACAAACAAACAACAAACAAAACAAAACAAAACAAAACCCCCTGCACTATCTGTATTTTTCTTCTCATTTCTGAGCTGAATTCAAACAGCACCTTTCCAAACAAGAAGAGGGAGTGACAGAAAAGGGATTTCTCCGTCATTCAGTACTGTCTGGAATTTATTTTCACTCTTGACCTCTTCTTCTGTTTGGGTTCATATCTCTACTTAACACAAGGTGTTCCCTGCTATATATTCAGCATGAGTGAGCTACACTTGAAAAAGATCGCAAGAACGTAAGGTGACCCCAGCTGCAGGCAAACAACTGGGTGTACTGAATAGGTTTTCCTAATATTTGTCTAAAACTTGGTTTTCTACTCATTCATGTGTCCCATTGAGAACTCAGAGGTACACCTCCATGGTTCACAGACCCTCCTGTTACATTTCAGTGCATGAAACGTTACTCTTTCATACATGCTGTTGGAGTGCACTGGGAGATAATCCACTTGCTTCATCAGAAGAGTCTGGGCACAAATGCTTTAACAAGCCAAGCACTTCACAAAGCAAGTGTCAGCTTAACGGTGGCTGAGCGGGGGCAGCTAGAGGCATAGTAAAGGGACAGCAGTGTTATCTTTGGGATCCCTTTCAAATGAGAGCCTGTGTTGAGCTGGTTGAACACAGGTGCAGCATCAAAAGCACACGACAGCAGGAAGTTACCGTTAAGAGCAGGCACGTGTGTAGTGATGGATGACTTGCATCAAATAACAGAATAAGCAAATAGCAAATAAAGGCCAGGGAAGGACATGCCTGAAGCAGCGTTTGCCAAGTGTGCGGGTGGTACCACAGCCCATCCATACTATCAACATTGCATTGACAGCTAACAAAGACAAGGCAGAAATTTTCTTCCCATTCCCAAACATGAATGCCAACCCAAATACAAACAAACATTCCTTTGAACTGTAACTTCCACTAAGCTGCTAATTGAAATAAAACCTTATACTTTGACTTTTCAAGCTAACAAAGGGAGGGGGAAGAACACCATTCTGCCAGCGACCACTTCAGTCTTTGACAATTTTATTATCCTCCCTTTTACAGAACTTCTTAATTTTTGGCCAAAATAAACCCTATTGTTTCATTTAGGCCATACTACTGCAACTATTTATCTGGTAGACTTCTGAAGGAGGCCTGAAGACACAAGTATGAAAAGGTTTGGGGAGGAACACTGTACACCACCCAGATTCAAAACCAATGGCTGGATATGCTAGTTTAAACATTCTCTTTAGCTTCTGCCACATCGCTGGCCATTCTTTTCTTTCTGGTTTCTTACAGTAAAAGTTACTTAACACCCTAAAACCGAAGTCATTCTTCCAGTACTCATATTAAAGCAAAATACCATGCTGGGCTCTGCATACAACATTTCATTTTTCCTCCAGAGGCACCTCTGAGAAGAGAAATAGGTGCACCTTGCGCTCATCAGTACAAAAACCTCTCTACATCCCGCACACCTACAGACACCTCAACAATTATTTCTCTCCCCTTCACCCAATCCTACAACTCTTACACTGATGATTTTCGCCACATAATTCTATTAAAACTTTTCCTTAAAACCAAAGGAACTAAGCCAATAACATGAAGCCAAGTATAGCAAAAGCAGCTCTTCTTTAGTCAAATATTTTGGAGTCTGCAGAAACAGCGTCAGAAGACTTTTTCCAATCCATTTCTCTTCTTCTCCTTACATATTTACCATATTTTCCCAATTCAAATGAATTCTTCTCTTTTGCTGTTTGTCCCACCAATATGTCACTTTATTTATTCAGTTATAATGATTATACTTGGTACCTTAATACTTTACATTTTAGAAAGGGAATTTCACTTTCCACTGAAGGTTATGCAACCCATGGTTACACCTCCTTCTTTTTTATTTCTCCTCCTGTTTTGTTTTTTTTTCCCCATTTCTTATGCCCAACTGACTGAGTGTAAACTCCAAAAACTTATTACCCAATGTCCTATAGATAGTGAAAGTTGATAAAAACTAGGGGAAAGGATGCTTAAACACTTATATTCAGATGGTCTGTCTCTCTCTTTTGCGTGTTTTTGTTTTGTTAAAAAGCCAATACAAATGAGGCAGGATTAAAGGGATAAGTTATTATCAACATCATTCTATTCAGCATCTTTATGGGGGAACAGAATCTCCATTTTTATATAGGTATGTTTCCATATGTTACTAAAATGTCATTTACTACTTGCCCTCAATGGCAGCTAGGAAATTTCTGCCACTCGTCAGCTCTGTGGCAAGCATGACCTTTGTAACCTTTGCAGGTATGTTTTCCGATACAACATGGCAAAACTACCCTATAAGACAACTCTACTCATTATTCTCCTTTTGCATGGTGTACTGGTAATGATACAAGTAAATAAAATATAAATTGTAACACGTTAACATACTGCCTTCATTAGTCTATCAACATCTAGAATATCTTATCCTGAAGAACCACTGAAGAAGACTGATCATCAAAGCTTTGAGGATAATACATGACTAAGCACATTGACAACAAACACTAGCAACACGTTTGAGTAAGGCTATTTTCTATGTGCCGCGCCAGCCAAGGACCTAGATGCCCTAAACTGACATTACACAGAGCTACATTTTAACTCAGGACATTTCCAAATCTCCATTCCACAAGTCAAATGAAGCCTAACAAAAATTTTATCAAACGCAACTCCAACGTGCTATACAAGTTTATAAAAATCACATACTTCCACAAAATTAGCTATTATTAAAGTTGGCACAATCCTTTAGAGTAATTACAGACAGACAGCAGCCTGTTCATAGTTAGGGCTGCAAACTAAGCTCTAATTTTAGCCACCACCTTTGGCTTTGGCTAACAAAATTGACTTTATCTGAAAATTACCAAGTTTGCTCTGAAAACCAAAGAGCAGTTGTCTGGAAAGTCAAATAAAATTGTCCTGTTTTCGAATTACCGGTCATTACTCAATTGCTATGAATTGGAACTTTTGTCTACATCTCATTTTACTTCTCTCTCACAAACTCAAATCATAACTATCCTTTCAAACTTCCCACCACACAAAAGTTTTTCAAAATTCTTTCTTCCACCTTTTTTGAAGAAAATTAAGTATACAGACAGCTAAGCAGGAATGCTAATTCAACTTACCAGCACAGGGCAGCAGATATTCATAAACCCCTGACATATAAATACTAAGGAGGTTGTTTGTGGGTTTGTTTTTTTAAGTCTCACTTATTTTTGTCCACAGAAGGTAATAACTATCGTGATTTAAGAAAACTTTGGTCATGACAAACTCACAGTATGGTACCAGTGTCTGAGGAGGGGGAAACATTATAGCTGTCACAAGAAAACTGAGCCTTATTTGGAACTCATGGCTAATTCTATCATTCTAGAGCATCATCTGAACAGTTTTGCCCTCCCCTTACAGCCTACAAGCCATAGCACATTATATTAAAGCTTAGCTTTCATTCTGTTGAGTGTTTTCATTTCAGAAGCATAGGATACAAATTCAGTGCAGTCAACACTTGCTCAAAATTGCAACTGAGAGCCATAAAACCATCATAATATTTACTTAGAAATCACGGAATATTTTGAAGAGTGAAAAACCTTAGGTTTTACCTCTCCTGATGTAAGCACTTGTGTTTCACTCATGTTTTCATTTCAAAATAGCTTAAATTTTTATTTTTAATTTTTATTTATTTATATGCACCAAACACTCCATCATAAGCACCAACTTCAGAACTTTATTCAAATAAACAACCCAAAGTGTCACACATTTGAAAACAAAACTGTGTTATTTAACCAGCATATTGCATATGCCATAGGGCTGTTGCACAGTAGCACTTTTCAGTATTTGCAGGAGGGCGCTCACCTCCTTTCAATTTAACTAGAAGTTAGCACTGAAAATGAGCAAACTGTGCTATGATTCCACCACACTTGAGGTTCGGTTCTAAACCATTATATATTCCTTGCTCTAGTGAACCTGCACTTGTAAACTAGTATCCAAAGTTAAGTGGAATATTTTTAAAAACACACATACAAATAAGTTTAAAATGTAAATATTTTAAGGAAGACACTTGTTTGAGTTTTTATCCACACATATGTGGGTCTCATCTTTCTGTCGTGGTTTAAGCCTCTCAGCCACGCAGCTCATTCTCTCACTCACTTCCCCCTCTTTCTTCCCCCTGCTCCCAGAGGGATGGGAAGGAGAATCAAAAAGAATGCAACTCCCACAGGTTGAGATAAGAACAGTTTAGTAACTAAGGTATAACACAAATCACTACTGCTACCACCGATAATAATAATGACAAGGCAAATACAAGGAAAGAGTACAATTCTCACCACCTAACACCAAGCCCGACCACGCAGAGCACCCCCACCCTTCCCGGGTCTCTGCTCTCTGCTTTCCATCCTGGGCATGACATGCTGTGGTAGGGAATAACCTCTTTGGTCAGTTTGGGTCAGGTGTCCTGTCTCTGCTTCCTCCCAGCTTCCCCTCCTCCCTGGCAGAGCATGAGACTCAGAAAGTCCTTGGCCAGACCAAAACATCACTAAGCAGTAACCGAAACACTGGTGTTATCAGCACTGTTCCCAGGCCAAAAGTCAAAAACACAGTGCTGCACCAGCTACCAAGAAGGAGAAAAATGACTGCTACTGCTGAATCCATGACAGTATCCACCCCTTATTCCATACCATTCATGTCATGCTCAGATCCCACATTTTCAATATACCATCACATATATATATATATATACATACACACACACACACACAGAGGGAGAGAGATCATCCCTCAGTGCATAGACCAATCCCTATAAAGCTGCTGAGTCCACCTGGTCCATGATATCGGGCTCCATCTCTTGTAACAGCCTTTCAGAGCAGGAAAGGCTCTGTGCAGTGTTGACACTCGGCAATAACCTGGGCAATAATGTCCATTGCAAAGTCCACCCCTCGATCATGAGTCCATTTGTATGCTGCACCTCTGCCCTGATGGTCTGAGGTGTCATGGGCCCACCAGGCTCAAAGCATTTCACCCTCCCCTCCAGCAGTTTCTGCAACTTGTCGCTGGGGACTCCATACAGCTGCCTTCCATCTCCGACGCTTCCAAAGCACTGGAGGGGCCCAGTGGACTAGATACTTGCCCATACAGTCCCACACACCCTGCCACTCACGACTGTCCAGCTGCAGGGAAAATCTCTTGGTCATCCTACATTGTAGTCTAAACCCAGGCAAGGCCCACACCCCACACTGCTTAACTTTTGAGATCAGACAAAATGGCTGTGGGTAAAACACACTCTGTATGCGTGCTACCATGCTGATCCCCATCACAATCAGCAGGCAGGTCTCAAGGGTACCCAAAGGCCATTCAAACCCTTCAGAGCTCTCAAATGAGGCTGCTGTGCTTGTCACTGGGGCTGGTGTAGCTGCTGTGCTTGCCGGCTCTCTCACCAGCAGCTGCTCTTTGTCTGAGTCCAGATCTTCCTCCTCTGCCTTGCTGGGAAGTGCTGCGCGGTCTCCTGCATCCTCCTGGGGCTCAGGCTCACGGGGCTCTGCGGGCGGCTGCTGGGGAATGCTCTCGGCCTCCGTGGAGCTGGGCTCAGCCGCAGGGCTCGGCTTCTCCACCGTCATCTCCTCCCGCTGGCTCGGCAGCCCCAGGGCTTGGCTCCTGGTCCCTGGGGCCGCGCTCCCGGGCCATTTCGGCCGCCGGCTGCTCCCAGGGCCGTCCCCCCTCAGCTCCCCACAGCCTCGCAAAGACGGAGGTGAAGACGAGGGCCAGGACGGTTAAGAGCAGCCGAACTGCCAGGTACACATCCACCCCCCCCTGCTTCTGGAGCCCGCCCGTATTACAAGCCATTCCAACAAAGTACAATGAAACAAGAACCTTAACCCAAAACCCTTATCCGAAAAATGCTAAGACAACAAATAACGGCTATAAGTAAGGTACAACAGGCTGGAAACATGAACTCAAGAGAATCAAGAGCAACAACTTTGAGAGCCAATAAATCAGCATTGTGATGAGTGGCTATTAATCCTGTCGTTATCTCAACCCTTCGTGCCCCACATTGGGTGCCAAAAAGAACTGTTGTGGTTTAAGCCTCTCAGCCACGCAGCTCATTCTCTCACTCACTTCCCCCTCTTTCTTCCCCCTGCTCCCAGAGGGATGGGAAGGAGAATCAAAAAGAATGCAACTCCCACAGGTTGAGATAAGAACAGTTTAGTAACTAAAGTATAACACAAACCACTACTGCTACCACCAATAATAATAATGACAAGGCAAATACAAGGAAAGAGTACAATTCTCACCACCTAACACCAAGCTCGATCACGCAGCACACCCCCACCCTTCCCGGGTCTCTGCTCTCTGCTTTTCATCCTGGGCATGATGTGCTGTGGTAGGGAATAACCTCTTTGGCTAGTTTGGGTCAGGTGTCCTGTCTCTGCTTCCTCCCAGCTTCCCCTCCTCCCTGGCAGAGCCTGAGACTCAGAAAGTCCTTGGCCAGACCAAAACATCACTAAGCAGTAACCGAAACACTGGTGTTATCAGCGCTGTTCCCAGGCCAAAAGTCAAAAACACAGTGCTGCACCAGCTACCAAGAAGGAGAGAAATGACTGCTGCTGCTGAACCCATGACACTTTCTTTAAAATTACTGGTTTGTCAAATCTGAAATACTTCACATTGACAAGTACTGAACACCTGGATCAGATATATCTTGTTTTATTAGCAAACACCTCATATTTTATTACTTTTACAAGATTTACATGCCTCACATTGCTTTTCAAAAAAGGCACTGCAGGACACAGTAGAGAAAGACTGAAATGAAGACTGATGTGAAGTTACATGAGTTGAATACAAGGGAGGGCTGAAGAACACGATCAGTAAAACTTCAAAATTTATCAGAATAATTAAAAAAGAAGAAATCTAAGGGCTCAGGTCTATGTAACAGCAGTAATGAAAGAAAACAAAAAACCCATCACCTTGAAAGCTCGGAAGCTTTTATGGGATGCTGCAGCTTGAGGCAGCTGGAGAACCTGGAGCACCGTAAACTTCCCCTGACAGGGAATGCCAGACCATGCTCATACATTCCCTGACCTGGTCATCCTCCTGGTCATCTTTTGTCACGTGCTGTGATAACATTTATGGGAACATGTCTTCCATGCACACATGCAGTGGCTACTGAAACTGTGCACACATATGAATGGAGAACGTAAACACATTTCATACTACTAAAGAAGATGGTATACTTACCACTAGTTCCAAATAGTTATTGCAATACACATTAAAAATACCAGGTATTTCAGTAAAACAAATATTCTCTAATATGTAAGTTAGACCACAATTGATCTGATAACATCTGAAGGCTACTTATGCCAAGCTCAAATACTGAACAGCAATATTTGCTTTAGCAGTTGTATTACCAATTACATATTGGAAACATCACTGTATGCACATTCCAAAAGCATTAGATTTGCTTCCCCATGTGTACCCACACAACATGGACAGGGTTTCAGAGCTTAAAAACATTACTTTGAAACTTACCTGTAAATCATCTTGCCTTACGCAAACACGCTGTTTCTCTGTTCTCCACTTTGCCAAAGTAGTAATTACTAGTCTAGCTTGATGAATAGGGCTCCGCAAAGAACAGACTAATTTAGTATGTGACTTAACCACACAATTCAGTTCAATTCAAATCCCAGAGTCTCCATGACACTTGTCACTAAATACGCTACAGGTCACTCTCAAAATACGTAAATCAAGTCACTGGTTTAAGTTTATTATGATTTCTGCTGGAGCCGAATGGATACACCAAGATCAACAACAGAGTATTTTGCTCTAGTAAGCATTAAAGTGTTTGACAGACAAATTGACAGAAAAAAGCACATGCAAAACCTCTACAGTTCATGGTATGAATTGAAGTTGCATTGCTGTTATCACTGTCCTTCACAGAAACTGCTTTTGCTCTCTCTTCCATAATAACTATCTCAAATCTGAAGGCAGATATTGCTTTAATGCCCTCAGCACACTGATCCAGACACTATTAACACCTGTAGGACCCACAAGGCATAAGAACGCTTCTTTCTGAAGCTTAAATTATTTGATCTCAAAGAGGAAAAGCCAAATTCCACACAAGCTGCTTTGTATGTTACAAATTGAACAAAAAATTGCCAGATGCAAGATCTGAAGAAAGAAACCGAGTTACTCACACTGCAGACACTGATTCCATCCATTAGCACACCTATCCAAGTATCTATCATTTTGGATGGTCAGAGCTAACATAAGACTGCATTTGCCATCAGTCAGAAAAAAATAAAAATACAAGTTTCTGGGCACCTGGGTCTTTAGTTTACAATAATATAGGAACAGTAGGAAGTGAAAACCACAGTGCAGCTACACATATAAAGTATCACCTACATGAGCTTTTCTGGGAAATGTTCACAAGCACAGTTTTGCTCATTTTATCAGCTATGCTGTGCTAAAGCAGAGAAGGCATTGATTAGCTTTTCCAGGAAATAACCACAAGAACGGGTTTACTAGAAGCAATGCTGAGTGCACACTGTATGACTACCCCCTAGGGCTGTGTTTGCAGAGGACTTGCTGGGAAGACACACACATTTTATGTGCAGGCCCATAGACACACACCACTGAAGTCAGGAATCTCTTATTTATTTGTCCAACAAACCAGAGCAAGGGTAAACTTCTCCTCACTGCCCCACTTTCTATAACTTATTTTGATTGGAAGTGTTGACAAATACTGAATCCTCTAAAGAAATTCATAGAATCACAGACTGGTTTAGGCTGGAAGCGACTTTAAAGATCATCTAGTTCAACCCCGCAGTCACAGGCAGGGACACCTTCCACTAGACCAGGTTGCTCCAAGCCCCATCCAACCTGGCCTTGAACACCACCAGGGATGGGGCAGGCACAGCTTCTCTGGGCACCCTGTGCCAGTGCCTCACCACTCTCATAGGGAAGAATTTCTTCCTTATAGCTAATCTAAATATCCCCTCTGCCAGTTTAAAGCCATTCTCCCTTGTCCTGTCACGACATGCCGTTGTGAAAAGCCCCTCTCTAAATTCATGATGTAGTCAAAATCATAGGGTGATAAAAGTAGGTCAAAGGCCTGACAAATAAAATGTTTAAAAGTGATACCCAGAATACTTTCTTTATTGGTTTCCAATTCCTCAGTGAAACACAAGTTTTGTATATGCATACCTCACCATTTTCACAGAGAAACTAAAAATTAAAACCAGAACACTTAATTTAGAACCTTAAATAGATGTCAGTACTGCAGCCATGGGCCATGAGCTCTGAGGCAGGAAAACGCCAGCAGTTGCAGGGCCGCTCATCTCTGCTGCTCTACTGACTCCTCTTGTGCTGCCATTACACAACTACCCAAGAGAATTAACCTGTGTCAAAACTACTCAAATTACAAGGAGAAAATACCAACCCAAATCTGTTCCTTTGTCCAAGGGAAGAAATGCTTAAAGCACAAAGGTAGCAAAGAGGCAGGAATAAACAATTAGGCAAGACTGCTTCAGCTGCAGTATTACCTTAAAACTTTTATTGTCTATGGCTTAAATCCACTCATATGTTATTCATCTTAGAAACTCTATCACGCAACTTATCTGACAAGTAGAAGAAATTAAAATCTCATAACAACTATTTATTTCCTCTTTGGAACACTGTGAGCCCTAATGTTGACAACTCATATCAATTAGTATACTTACATATGCACATGCCCCTCCAATTCCACTCTTGAGAATACAGGTTTTGATTTCTGGTCTCTGCACACACATCATTTCCACACTCAAAAAAGGAAATGTGATTCCTACACTGTAAAACTTAATTATATAGTCACTTATTTTCATCAGATGTGTTGAAGAAGGCACTGGAACTACAAGGCTTTCAAAGTAAAGAAAATGGGCGGCATTGATGAAAAACTAACAAAAGCAGCAGTGGAGTAACAGCTACACTGTTTTATTATTTAATTATTATACAATTCATTAGTAATTGTGTTAGCTTAGACTTGACTTACAGTAGTACTAAACTCCAAATCCAAGGAATTATTCACAGAAGAATTTAGATATAATTGCTAATAACTCTGTAATATTATAGTAGAACTAAGCTATAGCAAATAAGTGAAAAGCACACCTTATAAAAGTCTGAACCATCTATAAAAAAAGCCTGTATGTTGGTCTACAGCATCACAACAGGCTTAAAACCTGAAGCTTCAAGGGGGACCAAGACATTACAATAGATCAGAACTGAAAATAGTTAGAGGTAGACAACCACCCATTAGCTCTCAGAATTATTTTACATATACATATATAAACATACATGAACTTGTACGTTTTACATATAAACATATATACTATATATACATACTTTTATATAAAACCATAAATAATATAGTACATAAATTATTTAGCATACATAAGTGGATACATACACACTTTACATATAATTTAGTATATATTATTTAGCATATATATAGTATGCAGGGTTTATATGTTAAGTTTAAAATTTTTAATATATAAATTAAAAAAGAAAGGTACTGAGGTGGTGATCTCAGACTTCTCAAAGCTTCTAAGCATACTGTTCAAAAAACAGTTTATCAGCGCTGTTCCCAGGCCCAAAATCAAAAACACAGCGCTACACCAGCTACCAAGGAGGAGAAAAATGACTGCTGCTGCTGAACCCATGACAATGTTCCTATAAGACATTCCTGCAGAAAGGTAGCAAGGCAGCTCGTCAGCCCAGCGGAAGAAAGATCATACAGAGCAAGTCAGCATACAATGCTATTTTAATCACTTTTGTCCAGTCTTGGTCAAAAGGCACATGGATGTAGTGAGAATGAAGCAAGAAAGAAGTAAAGCACTTAAGTATCAGGACACCATCATCCCCAAAAATCCAGCCACAAACAGCCTGAGAGCTGACTTAAGAGAAGAGTGTGCCACAGCCTCCTTAGAAGTCACAGCTACCACTGAAAGAAGAACTCCTCAGTATTCAGAAGAAAAATAAAAACCACGCTAAGCTCAACATTGCACTGACATTTTAATATTGCACTGAGTTGAACTAACATGCCATTTAAAAAGAATGAAATGTATTCTGTACTGCCTTCCCAATCCCTCACCATCACAAAGGGAATACTCATTAAGAATGCAGAGAAAGTTAACAAATTCTCTGGGATTTAACTAAGTTAGAGGCAATGACACAAAACCACAAATCCTCTGTGACATTACATTTCCAACGAGCCTCTCAACACTGGCAAAATGCACAAAAAAGGCTACAAAATTCGGAGCCCTGCATGAGACTGCAAGAACTATCTATGTATACGAGCAGCTTGTCCATCCAGTGTGACAGGTGCAAACTGACAAGCCCATTTTTGCCTGCCTGCTGGCTACTCTACACTCCTCTTTTCTTCTTTTGAATTTCCCCAACTTAAATCGAATGCAAATAAGCCAGGTGTGGTCCCCAGGGCACACAATCCCCACCAAATTCCCACAGCAACTTGCACAGCTGGCCATGAGAAAGAGGTTGTATCTTCTTCGTATTGGCTACAGAGTTTAAACACTCAGAGTTAACCACCAAATTATAGCATTGTGGAAAGGAAACATCTCCTGAAAAGCACATCCACTTCTCCTTGATTAATACAGGAAAATAAAACTCTGGATATGCTCCTAGTTCAGCATCTGCTCAGCATGTAAAGTGAGCATCTGTTATTTACAGGAGGTGACGCCTATGAAGGAAATGGCTTCTCTCTTCGGCTGCAAGGTACTGAAGTTTAAGAAACTATTTAGAAAACACGTCATTGTGTATATTGCAACCACGAATAACACTGCTGAAAGAGAGAAGTCAGAAACCCAGACCAAAAATACTTTTGGTTCAGTTGTAAGACTTCCAAGAGACATCTGGTAAGTATTTCCCATTTTAATTCTACTTTTCTGCATAAGCTTTCCAAGTCTCATTCTAAAAAATTTGTTACCCTGTGACTGACAAGAAATTGTTCATCACATACAAATCCTATCCTTTGTTCCTTACCTACAAACAAGTATCCCACCTTCTATTCATTCCACTCCTCTCCATGTCCTGCAAAGGTAGCTAACTGCTTTTGTCTACATCCAAGCCCGCAACTCTTCTCTTTTGCACTTCACCCCAGCTTTCTCACTTTCCATATCTGCTGGATAAACAGCAGAGAGAAGGCACTGGGGCTACGTTGGAATCACAAGTATACTGGCTGGCCATAGAACAGGTACTTGTTGGTCAACTGACCAGATAAGAGAAACAGGTTAGGAGTATACTTTCTCTGCTTTTCCTTTAGTGCAGTCACAACTCTCGCCTCTACTCAGACAGTGGCTTGAACTAAGAGCCCTACAGGCTTCGGGAAAAGGGCCCATGTCTCACAAATAATAGCCTATGGATAGTCAGGAATCAACCAAAAGTTGATGCTTAGGCTGGATTGCAGGAACATAAAAGGCACCGAAAGTCACTGCCCCTCCCCTCCTCCTCCCCCCCCCCCCCCCCCCCCAGATTACAACTCAAAGACTTTTTGCACCAGAGGATGTTGCTAAACACTAGTAATCCTCAACAGATTTTTCTCTCCCATGAATCCATGTCAACAACCTGCTGAACCCTTTTCAGGAGCCTGCCTGCAGCAAGGAGCCCCATGGCTTAAGTATACACTGAAGAATATTTTTTTTCATTTTGTTTTGAATCTATCTTTTGTAGCACTGCTTCAATTTCCCTTACTTGCACAAAAAGAGACTGTGAACTGTAAGCCTCTATTCACACCTGCATAACACTTCACTGATTTCCACCATATCCCCCCTTAGCTCTATCTTTTCTAGGATGATAATCTCTAGACTGCAGAGCTGGTCACAAAAAGCGTGAATAGCTTCCGTACAATGATTCCTAATGCTGCTTTTCTACATCTTTTTCATGTAGGGGGAGAAGACCTGCACAGTACAGTACCCAAGAGAAAGCAGTAATGGACTGTGGCACAATGCTATTTTTTCTTGTATTACTTTGCACTCTGTTCTTTTCCTGGTAAGTCCTTGCATTTGATTTGCCTTTTGACTACTTGTTGAGGGTGAAAATACAGTATATATTTCCATGAAAAATCATAGTGTCAAAGATCTCACACCTGGAGCATTAAGAGTGCCTATACTACTACACATAAAGTCAGGATCTTATCTCTAACTTCGTCATCAGTTTCAGAAAAACTACAGGAGCTTAGTATCACTGAAATCCCCTAATTTGTTCAATTTGGTTAAAATTGGCCAACTTGTCATGAGAGAAAGAAGAAAGGGAAGTCAGACAAAAACAACACAAACCTCTCTTTCCTTACGAAAACTGGATGACATAGGAACAACAACATCATGCTTAGCCATTTCTAAAAAAGCAGGCAGTTGATAAGAAATAGACTTGGCACCAGTCAGTTCTGTTTGTGCTGACTTTACAAAATGCCCATCACTGTACCTGGCTTAACCATATCCCTGAAAGCAATCCATATTTTTCAAGGAGGGCAAGGCAAGCTTATCCAGGAACATTCAGCATCCAACAACACAAGAGGCCACCATTATGGCTAGTTGTCTCATATGAAACCATACAGTCACATATGAATGGGGAAATAAAAAAATAACAGGAGCAGTTTAATGTGCATACTGGAAGATAGCTATAAGTTTTATTCACTCATTAGCATATGTAAGATATTGTACACTTGCAAGCTCTATCCATTACCCCACCTGTGGGAGCTAGCATTAATCCATCACTAACTTGAAAACTGTTCATTTGTTTAAGTAGTTCTAGTTTTATTTCCTACCCTTTCTGCACTCCCTTCCAAATTTCTTTTCAGACCTATCAGCAGCACTTCAAAGAAACATCTGAGCTGCTGGCATTAAAATGACCAGGGAAACACAAAAAGCTTTAGCAGGGTACAACCACTGAACAAGTGAAAGATGCCATTTAGGGTTAAAAATGATGACTGTAAGCTCACTCAACCAGGGGAAGGAAAAAAAAAAAAAATCACAATTCATTATTTGGCAGGGAAAAAAATAGTATTCCTCTACAGGCCTAGCATAATTTGTACTTTAGGAAGCACATCATATTAACATTAACAGTCCATCATATCTTAATAAACACCAAAGAATTAAAAACTGAAGTATCTTGGTCTGTATTGCAAGCAATAGGTTTATACAATTTACAGAAAAAAATGAAATGGACATACAGGTGGCAGAGTCTGGAATTTGAGAAGCTGAAAAGTGAAGATATTTTACATACAATGTTCCTATGGCATTTTAAAAAAAAAAAAAATAAAGTGGGATACCTGCTAATACTGGAATAACAAATAAGTCTTTGGCATCAGGTGCTAAGGAGACATTCCAAATCCAAATATGCACCCACACAAACAAACTGATACGTATCTTCTATGCCAACAAAGAGGCAAGTTTTGTACATCTCAAAAATACAGGAGATTTAAGCACATATTCAGTCCTCTACAGCTCATATCGATGCTGTGGTTTCTACACATGACAAATGATGCATGCTGAGGACAACCTTGCCAAGAAATTTTCCATATGTAATTTAGAATATCATTTGGCTTGATCACTGCTAACCCTACACATGCTACTTGCTTATAAACAGCTTAAATGGAGGAAGCAGGGGAAAGGAAAAGGTAACAGAGAAGAGTAAAGGTTTTGTCTTCTGAAGAGACTTAAAGATAAGCACAACATTTCTGAAATAAAATGAGGTCACTAAGTTCTCTTGTGTAACTAAGGCCTCAACTTCCAGGTGATGGAGTAGGTTAAAAACACTGTGCTCTGATTAGCACACTCCAAGAGATGGAGTTATACTATTTTCTTAGCTTTGGCTGTTAACTTGAAGTACTTTTTTTTTTGTAAGTGTACGGCATGCTTTAAGATGGAGATCACCTAGAAGCAGTTTCCAGCAACTGGATCTTGTTATGTACCTTTGGCTGATTAAAGAAACTTCCTTAAACAGAAGTCCCCTTGTAACAAGCCACTGTTCCCTCAGTCCGATTTGGTTAAACCAAAGATTCTGAATTTCAAACTCAGTTTGACAGGCTTTTCACATTCTGAATGCATCACAGAAACATCTCCAGCTTTGTCAGCAACTCTTCTGATGTTACAAATTTCCCCATAGCACCATAAGGTTAGTCTCATCTACATTTATCATTCAAATATTGAATTGCTATCATAGGTATAACCTCATTACAAAAGCCATTTCCAGACTGCAAGTTATCACAATTCAATTCATTTTTAGAGTCCATGTCTTTCAGAGCTGTCATGGGTTCAGCAGTAGCAGTCATTTTTTCACCTTCTTAGTAGCTGGTGCAGTGCTGTGTTTTTGACTTTCAGCCTGGGAACAGCTCTGGTAACACCAATGGTTTTAGTTGCTGCTCAGTAATGTTTACTCTGACCAAGGACTTTCTGAGCCTCATGCTCTGCCAGGAGGAAGGAGAGACAGGACACCTAAACCAAACTAGCCAGAGAGGTATTTCATACCACAGCATGTCATGCCCAATATATAAACTGGAGGCAGTTACCTGGAAGGGTTAGATCACTGCTCAGTCTGGCTGGGCATCGGTCAGCAGGTGGTGAGAGGTTGTATTCTCTTCCCTTGTTATTTCCCTTATCATTATTATTATTGGTGGTAGCAGCAGTGGTTTTGTTATACCTTAGTTACTGGACTGTTCTTATCTCAACCTGTGGGAGTTATATTCTTTCGATTCTCCTCCCCATCCCTCTGGGAGCTGGGGGGAGAAAGGGAGGGAGTGAGAGAGAGGCTGCGTGGTTCTGAGTTACGACTGAGCTTAAACCATGACAGTCCTCTTTGGTGCCCAATGTGGGGCACGAAGGCTTGAGATAACGACAGATCTGACCAGAGTGTGTCTAATCGTATTTGTGATAAGCATTCATTGTTTCAAATTAATAGTCATTCATCACAATTCTGATTTATTGGCTCTCAAAGCTGTTGCTCTTGATCTCATGGATTCAGCATGTCGTACCTTACTTACACCTGGTATTTGCTGTGTTAATCGGCTGGGGGTCTTGGGCTAAGGTTTTGGTTTCATTGTACTTTATGGTAATGACTTGTAATACAAAAGAATCGCTGATCATGAAACTGATCTGGCTTGCGTTCCCAGTGTGGTCACCACCTCTATACCTTTGGAGGTATATAAAAGAAGTGTTTAGCAATTACACATCTTTTTTCCCCTCCTCGGGTGGTCAACCTATGAAGGAGACATTCCCTTACATTCCCAGCCCCCCCATCAGACCATTTACAGCATCATTTGAGAGTTATGAAGGTTTTGAATGGCCCTTAGGCACCCTTGAGTCCTGCCTCCTGATTGTGATGGGGATCACCATGTTGGCACTCATACAGAGGGTGTTTTACTCACGACCATTTTATCTGATCTCAAGAGTTAAGCAGAGTTGGGTTTGGGCCTTGTCTAGGGTTAGATGATGATATAGGAGGACCAAGAGATTTTGCCGAAGGCCAGACAGCCATGAGTGTCAGGGTGTGTGGGATAGTATGGGCAAGTATCTAGGCCAGTGGGCCCCTCCACTGCTTTGGAACTTCACCACTGAACGAGTGCAAAATCCAGAAAAATTAGTAAAACACTTAAATGAGGTGTGTTGTCATTTTGGTCATACCAGAGATGGACAAATCATGGCAACGTGCTGGGGCTTGGCCTATGCTTACAGAGCCCTGCTCAACACTATCCAACACCTTCAAAAGGAAGTTATTCCAACTCCAAGTACAGCAGCCACACCAGCCCCAGCGATAAGTACAATAGCTACGCAAACTTCGCAACAGACAGTGCAGCTAATCCAACTCCAAGTACAGCAGCTACACCAGAGGACCAACTCGTGCCAATATTGGTTGCCCCTGTACGAAGGCAAAAAGCAAAAAAGAGGCAAGAAAGATGAAGCAAGATGGAAGAACAATGTACTCACCACCCGGGACAGCATCTGACCACAAGTTATTAGTATGTGAATCAGAGAAAGAAGAGGAAGAAGAGGTGAGGTCTCGACCCCAGACCTCAACCAACCTACGGAATATGCGAAAAGATTTTACCCGTCAACCAGAGGAGCACATCATCACCTGGTTGCTCCGATGCTGGGACAATGGGGCCGATGGTCACAAACTAGAAGGTAGGGAAGCCAAGCAGCTGGGATCAATTGCTAGGGAAGGGAGAATTGATAAAGCAATTGCAAGAGAGAAAAAGTCCCTCAGCCTTTGCAAGCAGCTCCTGGCAGCTGTGAAAGAAAGGTTTCTATACAAGGATGATGTTATTAGCAGTTCGGCCAAGTAGACTGCTCTAGAGAAAGGCATCCAGTCTCTGAGGGAATCAGCCATTGTAGAGATGATTTATCACATCAAGCCAAATGCCGGGGATGTACCCATAGATCCAGATGAAGTCGAACGTACACGACCCATGGGGCGGAAATTTACACAGAATGGACCGTCATCATATGCCCATTCATTGGCAACAGTAACCTGGAATGACATAGAACCACTAACAGTGGATGAAATTATGAACTCCGAGAGTTTGAGACAATCTCATGCCTTCCATCACTTCAGCTGTGGAAAAACTGTCCCAGGAGGCCAAACAATTGAGAGACGATCTATCTGATCTACCCAGCTCCTCACGCGTACCAATCCACACCTCAGCTATTAACAAAAGGCGTCCTACTGCTTGAGAGAAAAGATGATGCAGTTTAACCATGACAAGTGCAAGGTCCTCCACCTGGGTCAAAGCAATCCCAGGCACACATACAGGTTGGGCAGAGAAGAGATTCAGAGCAGCCCTGTGGAGAAGGACTTGAGGGTGTTGGTCAATGAGAAAATGAACATGAGCCAGCTGCAGTGTGCGCTCGCAGCTCAGAAAGCCAACTGTATCCTGGGCTGCATCAAAAGGAGCGTGACCAGCAGGTTGAGGGAGGTGTTCCTGCCCCTCTACTCTGCCCTCCTGAGACCTCACTCGGAGTATTGTGTGCAGTTCTGGTGTCCTCAACATCAAAAGGATATGGAACTGTTGGAACAAGTCCAAAGGAGGGCCACGAGGATGATCACGGGACTGGAGCACCTCCTGTATGAAGATAGGATGAGAAAGTTGGGGCTGTTCAGCCTGGAGAAGAGAAGGCTGCGTGGAGACCTCATAGCAGCCTTCCAGTATCTCAAGTGGGCTACAGGGATGCTGGGGAGGGACCCTTCATTAGGGACTGCAGTGACAGGACAAGGAGTAACGGGTTCAAACTTGAACAGGGGAAGTTTAGATTGGATCTGAGGAAGAAATTCTTTACTGCAAGGGCGGTAAGGCACTGGAATGGGTTGCCCAGGGAAGTTGTGAATGCTCCATCACTGGTGGTGTTCAAGGCGAGGTTGGACAGAGCCTTGGGTGGCATGGTTTAGTGGGAGGTGTCCCTGGCCATGGCAGGTGTGTTGGAACTAGATGATCTTAAGGTCCTTTCCAACTATAACTATTCTATGATTCTATGTAGAAGGTATATGCCATGGGTCACCCTATGATTTTTTCTGCAGGATCATGAAGAACACATGATGAAATGGGATGGAAAACCTACCTCAGCTCCGGAAGAACACGTCTGTGAATTGAAGAAGAGGAAAACGTGAAGGATGATCACACCATGAAGGCTGCAGCTTCAGTCTCTGGTGAGCAGGTTCCCAGACGGAGTGGAAGAGCTGATTTTACTTCAGTTGCTGTGATAAAGAATAATCCCTTTCTACAAGACTTAAGTGTCCAACATTGCGATGACTATTAGAGGGGCCCTGCCTCCAGCCAGGGGGAAGTAGGAGACAATCAGATTTACGGGACTGAGTGGGTCAGATGGCCTGGCACATCAGTCCCGCAGAAGTATAAGGCTCTAGCAGATACCGGTGCTCAGTGTACCCTGATGCCATCAAGCTGTCAAGGGGTGGAACCCATTTCTATTTCTGGAGTGACAAGAGGATCCCAAGAGTTAACTGTAGTGGAGGCTGAAATCAGCCTGACTGGGAGGAAATGGCAAAAGCATCCCATTGTGATTGGTCCGGAGGCTCCATGCATCCTGGGCATACATTACCTCAGGAGAGGGTACTTCAAAGACCCAGAAGGGTACCGATGGGCTTTTGGTATTGCTGCTTTGGAGACTGAGGAAATTGAGCAGCTGTTCACCTTGCCTGGTGTCTCAGAGGATCCTTCTGTTGTGGGGTTGCTGAAGGCTGAAGAACAACAAGTGCCAATCACGACCACAACAGCGCACTGGCGACAATATCGCACCAACCGAGACTCCCTGACTCCCATCCATAAGCTGATCCACAGACTGGAGAGTCAAGGAGTGATCAGTAGGACCTGCTCACCCTTTAATACCCCCATATGGCCAGTGCGAAAGTCTAATGGAGAGTGGAGACTCACGGTAGACTGTCGTGGCCTGAATGAAGTCACACTACCCTTGAGTGCTGCTGTACTGGACATGCTAGAACTTCAGTATGAACTGGAGTCAGAAGCAGCCAAGTGGTATGCCACGACTGATATTGTCAATGCATTTTTCTCAATTCCTTTGGCAGAAGAGTGCAGGCCACAGTTCGCTTTTACTTGGAGGGGCGTCCAGTACACTTGGAACCGACTGCCCCAGGGGTGGAAACACAGCCCTACCATCTGCCATGGACTGATCCAGACTGCACTGGAACAGGGGCAAGCTCCAGAACACCTGCAATACATTGATGACATTATCATGGGGGGCGATACAGCAGAAGAAGTTTTTGAGAAAGGGAGGAAAATAATCCAAATCCTGCTGAAAGCCGGGTTTGCCATAAAACGGAGTAAGGTCAAGGGACCTGCACAGCAGGTTCAGTTTTGGGGAATAAAATGGCAAGATGGAGGTTGCCAGTTCCCCACAGATGTGATCAACAAGATAACAGCAATGTCTTCACCAACTAATAAGAAACAAACACAAGCTTTCTTGGGTGCTGTGAGGTTTTGGAGAATGCACATCCCGAATTACAGTTTGATTGTAAGCCCTCTCTATCACGTGACCCAGATGAAAAATGATTTTAAATGGGGCCCTAAGCAACAACAAGCCTTTGAGCAAATTAAACGAGAGATGGTTCATGCAGTAGCCCTTGGACCAGTCCAGATGTAAAAAATGTACTGTACACCGCAGCCAGGGAGAATGGTCCTACCTGGGGCCTCTGGCAGAAAGCTCCAGGGGAGACTCGAGGTCAACCCCTTGGCTTTTGGAGTCGGGATACAGAGGATCTGAGGCCATCTATACCCCAACTGAAAAAGAGATACTGGCAGCCTATGAAGGGGTTTGAGCTGCTTCGGAAGTGACTGGCACTGAAGCACAGCTCCTCCTGGCACCCCGGTTGCCCGTGCTGGGCTGGATGTTCAAAGGCAGGGCCTCCACTACACATCATGCAACCGATGCTACATGGAGTAAGTGGGCTGCACTAATTACACAACGAGCTCGAATAGGAAATCGCAGTCATCCAGGAATTCTAGAAGTCATCATGGACTGGCCAGAGGGCAAAGATTTTGGAATGTCACCAGAGGAAGAAGTGATGCGTGATGAAGAGGCCCCACCATATAATGAACCGTCAGAAAGTGAAAAGCAGTATGCCCTGTTTACTGATGGGTCCTGCCGTACTGTGAGAAAGCATCGGAGATGTAAGGCAGCTGAATGGAGTCCTCAACAACAAGTTGCAGAAACTGCTGAAGGACAGGGTGAATTGAGTCAGTTTGCTGAGGTGAAAGCCATCCAGCTGGCCTTGGACATTGCTGAATGAGAGAAATAGTCAGTACTTTATCTCTATACTGACTCATGGAGGGTGGCAAATGCCCTGTGGGGGTGGTTGCAGCAATGGAAGCAGAGCAACTGGCAACGCAGAGGTAAACCCATCTGGGCTGCTGCACTGTGGCAAGATATCGCTGCCCGGGTGCAGAACTGGTGGTGAAGGTACGCCATGTAGATGCTCATGTACCCAAGAGTCATGCCACTGAGGAACACCAGAACAACCAACAAGTGGATAAAGCTGCTAAGATTGAAGTGGCTCAGATGGACTTAGATTGTCAACATAAGGGTGAATTATTTTTGGCCCGATGGACCCATGACACTTCAGTCCATCAGGGCAGAGATGCAACATACAGATGGGCTCGTGATTGAGGGGTAGACTTAACAATGGACACTATTGCCCAGGTTCTTCATGAGTGTGAAACATGTGCTACAATTAAGCAAGCTAAACGGTTAAAGCCTCTCTGGTATGGAGGACGATGGCTGAAGTACATATATGGGGGGGAGGCCTGGCAGATTGATTATATCACACTCCCACCAACCCGCCAAGGCAAGTGCCATGTGCTTACCATGGTGGAAGCAACCACCGGATGGCTGGAAACATATGCTGTGCCCCACGCCACTGCCTGGAACGCTATCCTGGGCCTTGAGAAACAGATTTTGTGGTGACACAGCACCCCAGAGAGAATTGAGTCAGACAGTGGGACTCATTTCCAGAACAGCCTTATAGACATCTGGGCCAAAGAGCATGGCAATTGAGTGGGTATATCACATCCCCTACCATGCACCAGCCTCTGGGAAAATCGAATGGTACAATGGGCTGTTAAAAACTACACTGAGAGCAATGGGTGGTGGGACTTTCAAACATTGGGATACACATTTACCAAAAGCCACCTGGTTGGTCAACACCAGAGGATCTGCCAACAGGGCTGGTCCAGGCCAGTCAGAACTTCTACATACTGTGGAGGGGGACAAAGTTCCTGTGGTGCATATAAAGAATTTCCTGGGGAAGATAGTCTGGGTCATTCCTGCTTCAGGTAAAGGCAAACCCACTTGTGGGATTGGTTTTGCTCAGGAACCCAGATATACTTGGTGAGTTATGCGGGAAGGTGGGAAAGTCCAATGTGTACCTCAAGGGGGACCAATCTGGTGGCCTTCTATGACTGGGCTACAGAACTGATGGACAGGGGTAGAGCGGTTGATGTCATCTACCTGGACTTGTGCAAAGCGTTTGACACCGTCTCACATGACATCCTTGTCTCTAAGTTGGAGAGACATCAATTTGATAGGTGGACCACTCGGTGGATAAAGAACTGGCTGGATGGCTGCACACAAAGAGTTGTGCTCAATGGCTCAATGTCCAGCTGGAGACCAGTAACGAGTGGTGTCCCTCAGGGATGGGTGTTGGGATCGGTCTTATTCACCATCTTTATCGGTGACATGGACAGTGGGATCGAGTGCATCCTCAGCAAGTTTGCCGATGACACCAAGCTGTGTGGTTCAGTTGATACGCTGGAGGGAAGGAATGCCATCCAGAGGGACACTGACATGCTTGTGAGGTGGGCTGATACCAACCTGATGAAGTTTAACCATGCCAAGTACAAGGTCCTCCACCTGGGTCAAAGCAATCCCAGGCACAGCTACAGGTTGGGCAGGGAAGAGATTCAGAGCAGTCCTGCGGAGAAGGACTTGGGGGTGTTGGTTGGTGAGAAAATGAACATGAGCCGGCAGTGTGCGCTTGCAGCCCAGAAAGCCAACCGTGTCCTGGGCTGCATCAAAAAGAGGAGTGACCAGCAGGTCAAAGGAGGTGATCCTGCCCCTCTACTCTGCTCTTGTGAGACCTCACTTGGAGTACTGTGTGCAGTTCTGGTGTCCTCAAGATAAAAAGGACATGGAACTGCTGGAACAAGTCCAAAGGAGGGCCACGAGGATGATCAGGGGAATGGAGCACCTCCCGTATGAAGATAGGCTGAGAAAGTTGGGGCTGTTCAGCCTGCAGAAGAGAAGGCTGCATGGAGACCTCATAGCAGCCTTCCAGGATCTGAAGGGGGGCTATAGGGATGCTGGGGAGGGACTCTTCACGAGGAACTGTAGTGAGAGGACAAAAGGTAACGGGTTCAAACTTAAACAGGGGAAATTTAGACTGGATATGAGGAAGAAATTCTTTCCTGTAAGGGTGGTGAGGCACTGGAATGGGTTGCCCAGGGAAGTTGTGAATGCTCCATCACTGGCGGTGTTCAAGGCTGGATTGGACATAGCCTTGGGTGGCATGGTTTAGTGGGAGGTGTTCCTGGCCATGGCAGGTGGGTTGGAACTAGATGATCTTAAGGTCCTTTCCAACCGTAACTATTTTATGATTCTATGATTTGATTTTAGGGGAAAACAGCCACTGAACTGAATTGTATGCTGTTGCCTGCTATGTTGCACTTTTATAGCCCATCAACTAGATGTCTTCAGGTCACCAGCGACCTGACTTCCCTCTGACCATCATCCCAACAAAGAATGAACTTTGATGAAACCAGACGAGTTCCGCAGTAAAGGAACTATCAGCATCAGCAGGAAACAATCCAACACTGCACACAGCCTCTCCAGCTCTGAAAGACTGTTAATAGAGATGGAGCCTGACATCATGGAGCAGATGGACTCAGCAGCTTTATAGGGATTGGTGCATGCACTAAGGAATGATCTCTCTCTCTGTGTGCGGATGTATATATATATGAGGTAAGAGTGACGGTATATTGAAAATGTGGGATCTGAGCATGATGTGAATGGTATGGAATAAGGGGTGGATACTGTCCTGGGTTCAGCATTAGCAGTCATTTTTTTCCTTCTTAGTAGCTGATGAAGTGCTGTGTTTTTATCTTTTGGCCTGGGAACAGCTGTGGTAACACCAATGTTTTCAGTTGCTGCTCAGTAATGTTTACTCTGGCCAAGGACTTTCTGAGTCTCATGCTCTGCCAGGGAGGAGGGGAAGCCGGGAGGAAGCAGAGACAGGACACCTGACCCAAACTGACCAAAGAGGTATTCCATACCACAGCACATCATGCCCACTATATAAACTGGGTGCTGTTACCCGGAAGGGTTAGATCACTGCTCAGTCTGGCTGGGTATCGGCCAGCAGGTGGTGAGAGGTTGTATTCTCTTCCCTTGTTATTTCCCTTATCATTATTATTACTGGTGGCAGCAGCAGTGGTTTGCGTTATACCTTAGTTACTGGACTGTTCTTTTCTCAACCTGTGGGAGTTATATTCTTTCGATTCTCCTCCCCATCCCTCCAGGAGCTGGGGGGGAGAAAGGAGGGGAGTGAAAGAGCAGCTGTGTGGTTCTGAGTTACAACTGAGCTTAAACCACAACAAACACACAGGCTCCACTTCCAAAAGTGAAGTCTACATCTTAGCAGACACTGTATTTAGCTAAATTAAAATACACAGTTTGTTTCCTAGAAAAACTGGTGAATCTTACATGCCTTTGTAGTAACTGATCTCATAGCTGCAACTCCACCAATCTTTGCATCCTCCAAAAAACTCTACCAACAAGGTTTCCGTATTTCTCTCTGATCACTGGCAGATACTTCCTGCTGAAGGAAAGGATACAGCCAGTAGACTCTGACTTTCCATTTGTGCTGGTTTTGGCTGGGGTGAATTTAATTTTTTTTGTAGTAGCAAGTATGGGGCTGTGTTTTGGATTTCTGCTGAAAACAGTGATGATAATATTGGAGACAGTTACTGCTGAGCAGTACTTGCAGAGAGTCAAGGCCTTTTCAGCTTTTTCACCCCACCCCACCACCCAGTAGGCTGGCTGGTGCATGAGGAGCTTGGAGGAGACACAGATGGGACAGCTCCCCCCAGGTAACCAAAGGAATATCCCAGACCATATGGCATCATGCTCAGCATATAAAGCTGTAGGAGAAGGAAGGGGGAAAACATTTGGGGTGATGGCATTTTGTCTTTCCAAGTACCTGTTACACATGATATAGCCCTGCTTTCCTGGAGATGGCTGAACACCCCCCAATCCCCACCCGCAATTCCTTGTTTAGCTTTGCTTGTACATGCTTTAGCTTTTGCTTTACCTATCAAACTATCTTCATCTTAACCCACCAGTTTTCCCTCTTTTAGTCTTCTGATTCTCTCCCCAACTCACCACATGGGGAGTAAGCAAGTGGCTGTATGGTGCTTAGCTGCTGGCTGCAATTAAACCACAACATAACAACTATATTAAGATTTTTCAGTTATCTTGTACTTAATCCTTTTAGTATGTGTTACTATTGATTTTTTATCACTTTAATTTGGTAATCAATGAAGTAAGCCATTCTAAATCAGATAAATTATAAAAGAGTGCATTTTATCAATACAATTACAAAACAAAGCATTAATCTTAACAAGAACTGAAAAAGCTTACAGCAAATTCATCTGAAAAGACTATCTGTCCTACCCCAGAAAATTGTATAAACTGACAGCAATTATTTTTATTGACCAAAAATTGTCTATGAGCAAATAAAATTAATCTACTCACTCAAGAAAGTGCAACTGGCTTCTAGCTTTTTTCATAAACCTGCTCCCTTTTTTCACATTGTCTTACTAATTTTCCTACTCCCTTGCTGCAACTTCCTTGGCATCATCAGATTTACTGACATCAACCAACATAAAATATAAACAAATTAGAAAGATTATTTTCCAGTCATTGCAAATTACTTCATCCCACACGACACCCTTGTCTCTAAAATAGAGAGACATGGATTTGATGGGTGGACCGCCTGGTGAATAAAGAACTAGCTGGATGGCCACATACAGAGAGTTGTGGTCAACAGCTCTATGTTCACATGGAGACCAGTAATGAGTGGTGTCCCTCAGGGGTTAGTGTTGGGACTGATCCTGTTCAACATCTTTTTTGGCCACATGGACAGTGGGATTGAGGCACCCTCAGCAAGTTTTCCGATAACACCAAGCTGTGTGGTAAGGTTGACATGCTGGAAGGAAGGGATGCCATCCAGAGGAACCTTGACACACTTGAGAGGTGAGCCAGTGCAAACCTTATGTAGTTCAACAAAGCAAAATGCAAGGTCCTGCACCTGGGTCAGGACAATCCCAGGCACAGCTACAGTTTGGGCAGAGAAGTGATTCAGAGCAGCCTGAGGAGAAGGACTTCAGGGCGTTGGTAGATGAGAAACTGAACATGAACCAGCAGTGTGCACTCACAGCCCAGACACCAACTATGCACTGGACTGCATCAAAAGAAGCCTGACCAGCACGTCGAAGGAGGTAATCTCTGCTCGTGAGACCCGCCTTGGAGCACTGTGTGTACTTCTGGTATCTTCAACATAAAGAGGACATGAAACTGTTGGAACAAGTCCAGAGGAGGGCCACAAAGATGATCAGGGGGCTGCAGCACCTCCCGTATGAAAATGGGCTGAGACAATTGGGGCTGTTCAGCCTGAAGAAGAGCTGCCTCCCAGTATCTAAAGGCGACCGACTACGATGCCAGAGAGAGACTCTGCGTCAGATGTAGTGACAGGACAAAGGTTGAGGGGTTCAAACTTAAACAAGGGAGGTTTAGATCAGATACAAGGAAGAAGTTTTTTTACTGTGAGGGTGGTGAGGCACTGGGAACAGGTCGCCAAAGAAGTGGTGAATGCTCCGTCACTGGCAGTGTTCAAGGCCACGCTCCATCACTGGCAGTGTTCAAGGCCACATTGCACAGAGCCTTGGGCAACATGGTTTAGTGTGTGGTGTCCATGCCTATGCCATGGGGGTTGGAACTAGATGATCTCAAGGTCCTTTTCAACCTTTATCATTTTAATAGTCAACAAGTAGACTCCAAGATCAGGAAGCCCCTTCAGTGTTTCTCACAAGTCCTCTTTCAAATTTTACTTCACTGTGCAAGTTGGAAATCTTACAGCATTACCTCAGCTTACAGCTTATCTATCCTATCTGCACAGAGAATCCCCAGTTTGACTACTAAAATAACAGTCAAATTAATAATTAATTTCTTACTGTTTTGGCCTGCCTAAATGCAGAAACACATGTATCATATTAAGGGCCCTTCTTACTGCTGCTGATCTCATCTTACTTGGTTTTAATACAAATTTTTACTAATAGATTTTTATTATATTATCACACCGAAAAGCAGAGATGTTCAGTTCTAAATTACACACCTGCTATTTTAGCTGTTAAAATTCTCTAATTCAAAATGTTAATACCACTAACCTCCCCCCTGCTCCTCCTCAGTTGCAGTTTTCACTGTACACCCCGACTGCGAATAATAGTCCTTGTCAGGTTTCTGATAACACTTTGATTATACAGACTCTATCCTTTCTCCAAAGGTTCCCTCTTCCAGAAAGAGCTCTTGTGCATAACTAAATTTAAACTTTGCTTCCTTAGGCAGTCTTTCCCACTACACATTCCTGTTCAAATCAACAGACAGTATCTGTTTAAGTGGTCATAAGAATTGCTGAGAAAAGATAAATCACTCAACCTAAAACTCACCTGACTGTGATTAACAGTACAAGAAACCTCACAGTGGAAACCCATGGAACAGCCTACTTATCAGAAAAGTTTCTTCTTAATCCCTTTTGGTTAGCATTTTATTTGTTCCCTGTTGTATAATGGTTTTTCAATTCCTTACAAAGGCTTCACAAAGCTTTCATTTAACCTAACATAATGTACTGTAAATGAATAATTCCTTTTCTTTCCTGGTCCTGTTAATCTTTTGGCCTCAGTTACATCTCACAGTTGTGAGATGCAAATGTTAATTATGCAAGAAGTGTGAGATCTGTATTTTGATTTCCATCTGTCCAATACAAGTCCAGCACAAGACACAGATAACTGAATGCTTTCCTATCACCATGGAAACATGACTGCCAGGAACATATCAAGAACAACATCTCATACTGACTCCCAGAAACCCCCATCAAGTACTTTCTACCTATTAGAGCCTCCTTTATCTCCTTTGTTGATTCATATTCTTAACAAACCCCTGATTATTCTTACTGTAAATCAATCTTCCTCAGGACTGAAGAAACATTATCTAACTCACGTAACATCTTCCCCTTGCTACATGTTGTATATCAATTATCTCATCTACATAATTTATATGTATGTAGAAGTGGTTGAAACATTTCATTCATGTCTAACTTGACAAAGTTATAGGCCACCCAGCATTTTGCTTGCCCATACTTCCCATAGGGTTACATCAGCACTCAACTGACCCCACAGCAAGCTCAGAGAATTGGGAAGCAGAAAATCAATCCTTCAGAAAAGCAATTTCAGCAGCTCAGCTCCGAACCTGTATGACTACAGAGTCAGTGCAATGGAGCAAATGCCACCAAGGGCGGGACTGAACAGAATCAATCAAATTTGGTTTAAATCACTTAAACTATAGCTTCACAATATACTTAGATTTCATAACCACTCAAATCTAATGGCTGTCCACCATAAAGACAAACGCATCATTTTCTTTCTTTCCCACAATCACAAGATGGCTGTACCTCTTCCCTCACACTGGCCTTGGTGCTCACCTACCCAGCGGTACAGACAATTCAACTCGGCAACCTAGAACAAAATTAACTTTATAAAATGCTAATAGAATATTATTTTTCTTTCAAGTTAAATTTGCTACAAGTGGAAGTCAAAGACTGAAAACAGATGCAAGGACAGATGATGAATCATGAAGGAGCTGGGGAGAAAGACAGTCTGTCCTTCTAATAGCATAAAGCTTACAAAGGTTTGTGTTAGAACTTCAGCATAAGGGTGAAGAGACAGGGTACATTAATGTGATGGCTTACAACTGTTAAAGAAGGCCGTGCCCCCCACTTGGATTTCCCCCCATTACTGGCTATGTTGTGCTGGTTTTGTCACTAGTGAACCTCTTCCAGAAAGGTATATAACTTGCCAGAATGGTAGAAGACTTTCCAAGGGAAGAGGAGTAAAAGCAAGATCATAAGGCTGATGGTAAGAAGTAGGGGTAGTCCCATTTCAGCTTCAGAAAGCTGGTATGTTGGCTTAGCTATGCTTGGAACCATAATTTAAGTACATGCACTCCACTTTCAGGAACAGCAGTGTATGGTTATACTGTTAAAGTGCCTAAAAAAAATAATGGAATCAGATATACTTATGTAAGAGTCACTTGAGTCACCATCACTGCTATTGGTAACTAATAGCTACCTTCTCCACTACATTAGTGATCCTAACATTAGCTTTCCTCTTAAATAAAGCTTTAGACTGTAAACCCCAAAAAGTCTTACAATAGAAAACACGCTTACACTCTTTATGTTTTCAGCTTCCTTGAAACATAAGACAATGTGCAAAATCCATTGCATCAAACAATTTCAAGAGAAAGCCACAGAAGACATGGCCACAGTATCAGGATGTACTTTGTCAATACTGACTCAAGACAGTAGAAGCAATGCTCATCTCTTAGAATTACTAGTTAGGTTTTAGTGATCAACAGATGATAGATGAGTTTGTTAAAAATTATTTGATATAATGCTCTGTGAGATAACTCAAGCCTGAGTGGAGTGCTGTGAACTCTGATCAGCAACAGGGAAAAGATATCCAGAAACTCATTGTTTTTTTCTAGGGTGGTTCTACTACCTCCCATAGTAGTGAAGACCAAGATAGGGCCCACAGTACCATAAACACACTTATTTTGGCTTGGACTAGACTCTGATATGTGCAATATTCTCAGAGAGGAATTTCACAGAATAAAAGCTGGCATGGCACTGCTCAACTTCAGAACTCTCCTTAAGCTCTCCATCTATTTACATACTATCCACTTTCTCAGAATAAAAGCTTCCAAGAAAATACAGTGGATGCTATTTTGAGTTTGGTAAAAAGCAGACCAAAACATTTTTTCCCTTGAAACAACACAGGATAGAAATGTTATTAAAACACAGGCAGTGGCAGTGTAATTCAGTGGCCAATAAAACTAGCTAAGGTTCTTTTCCTAAGTATTTGTATCTTGCATTTGTTGTAATTTGGGGGTTTTAACCAGTTTCTGATTTAAGCAACAGTTTACCCCTTTTGATATATCAGACACTCCACCTACAAAAAAGCTGTTATATATGTCCCAATTTCCAGAAAAGCTTAAAATCTGCACTGCCTCATGACAAGAATCTATATGGCGGAGAAGCCATCTTTTCGGCAACCATGTCTTCTGAATCAAATTCTATGCCCCTGCACTTTTTTCCAACCCCTGCTCTACTCCCTCAGTTCTACCAGTACAATCATTTGTATAGCCTCCCAGGAACAGGATTAAACAACTGATGACAGAGGTTAAAAGTAACCACTACAGTTCCCATTACAAAAGACTTGTCTACCTTAAGGGTGCATTATATATACACAATGATAGATTAAGGATGAGTTTCTCTGATTTACTGAACTTTTGCAGTGTGTTTATAAAGGTCGCTCTTCTGCATTAATTTTTCAATAATCGATAACTCTCATTCTTAGTGAATTCTTTCCTTTCATGAGAATGCATCAGAGTTTCTCCTACTTGACGATCTACTGGGTGGACATGCAAGAACCCCATCTCCTTGAGACTTTCATGCCCCTGACAAATGTGACCAACTCAGCAGTGGACGGACAAAAAACAGGAGAAATGGAATTAACAGTCAGCATAATCAACTGATCTGGAAACCAGGCTTAAACATCCCACTGCCCAAAAAAAATCCTGCCAACCTGAGGTTTAATAATGCTCCTAGGCTTATAGCATAAAATCTATATTAGAGATTGTAAACAGGTTAACAACTAACAATAATAGATTACCAAAAAAAGAAAATATGACCTTCTCTCAGTACAGCACCTTTTTCCCTGTACCCAGAAACTATGTAAAGGCAATATTTATCCTCCTTTTAAATATCTTTCTGTTCTCTTCCACTCTAAAATACGCTCTCCATTTATTTCATATCCTCTCACTCTCAACTTGAGGGACAGGCCGTTCTCTAAAATCTACCTTACTAGCTTCACAAATGCATGATACACCAAGGTCAAGGTATAAGGACAAAAATCCTTAGGCTCAAAGCAGGTATGAAGAATGGAAATGCTTAAAATAAGGGCTGAAACAGTACATGCTCTAGGAGGGCAAGCCTCAAAGAACCAGGTTCACACAAAGAGAAAAAGAAAATGTCGCTCTCCAATTTAATCAAAATCCACTGGACACAACAGTGGACTGCGCAGCGTAGCCGACCTGGAGAGTAATTTTATTATACGGAAATACCCATTTTCAAGTTCCCACCTTCATTCCTCCCTACTTCCCCACCTTGCTCATGACAAGAGGGAAATTTACACAAACAGCATTTTTTACAGGTTTCTCCTCAAGAAATTCCCTTAAACGGAATAAGAGAATTCCCTTCCTTTATTGGGAGCAACTCACCTTTTTAATAGCTCATGCAGAAATACAACAAAAATCAACATGGGCACTTGGAAATTCTATACACATCAGACAAGCTCAAAACACATCTGAAGAAACAATATTGGAAACTTCAGCCCACATTTCCACAAAATTCAAATTTCAGTACAATTTATATAAATTTAGTAGGAGTAGAGTAGGCAAAGCTGTCCCAGTAATGCTTTAAGCATCTGTTGCACAACAATTCAGTTGTGTTCAATTTTCAACTGAATAAAATACAGTTGGCCACCTCTGAAGGTAGACTACAACACATTGTATATTTTTCACACCAGTAAATGTTAAGAAATGTTCCTGTTATTTTAATAGCATTTTCCCCGTTTGTATACAGCATGTTGTTAACTTGTATCTTTAGTTGTGGCTTCCCCGCAAACAAGAAAATAACATAAAAGTGATGCTACTTTTGTGTTTAATATCTAAATAGGTTCTCACTACCTGCAAGTCCTATTAACTTGACCCACTGATGAGTAAAATTGTTGAGCAACAGAGGCATCTCAGTAGCTTACTGTAGGCAAAGCAATACAAACATTGTGTAATACACATTTGGTTTGTATTTGGTAAACTGTTCGCCATTACATGAGTGGATTTTTATGTTATGAAGAACTTCAGCTTTACAGGTCTGAATGGCCTAAGTCACTACCCCAGCCCAGAAAACTCAAATATATCAGAAAATAAACAACAAAAGTTAATATTTAAAGCTCTCATGTTATTAATACCAGAATATTTCAACAGAAAACATTAAGATAACTCAGCCAGCACAGATTACAACCAGATATGCACATTTTCTCCATGAAACACAAGATAACTGAGCTCTGCAGTCTTCACTAGATTAATTATTTCTGTACCCTTGCCCTGTGCAAACTCTAGCTTGCTTTGAGCCAAAGACCTTTATAGTTAAGTCCCACGAGATGCTTGAGAAGATGTTCTCAGTGGAGCAAACTTTTTGAGAGAAATCACATTCTGATTTGAGAGAATTCATTTCTTTTGGCCTTTGGGGGAACACTGCAAGTCCCATGTATTTGTTCAAGTCTTTACCTAGCGAGAGCAAAATCCCTTCTAGGCTCTGTCAGGTTCATGCTGATCTTGCAACATCTGGCTGCGTAAGCCACACTGTTCACATATTTTTAATTTTGTACATCAAGTAATTTTAACCCAATCTTTCAAAGAACGCTTTTTTCCAATACTTTAAAATATGAACTTAAGACAAACCTTCAATACTGAGCTAATTATACAGAGTTAAAATGTAACATGTTGAACAACAAACAGGTAATTAAACAAAAATATACAACTAGAAAGTTATGGTGAGGGATAGCTTAAAAGACAGGAGTGAAATTCTGTGTAGGCATGTGAACCACTTCTAATATTGGCAATGAGATAATAAAAGACATTAATGCATATGAAAGGCATCAACTGACAAAAAAGCCATTTTAAACTACTTGAAATATGAAAAGTTATTTAGGAAAAACAGGGTAAAGTAAGAACAAACAAAAAATGGCTGCAGAGGATGAGAAAGAAATTCATTCAAGAGCAACCCTCCCATTTTCAACAGCCACAAACATTTCAAGCACCTCCATCATAACTGCTCATGTAATTAATTCAGCATAGCAGTCAGAAACAGCAATACTGAGACAGCCACAGTTCAGCAGTCTGCACTTTGCTGTAAGGAAAATTCTCCTGAAGACAGATGCCACCCGGAGGAACAAACCCAGAAAAACAATCGGCTGCCTAACCAGAGGCAAGGCAAGGAGAGATTAGAACTGCGAGTCTCTCTCTCCTCCGGAGACTCGAAGAATAAACCCACACAGCCAGCAGCAGTAGCAATTTTCCAAAGGAAGACAAAGCAAGCCGTGCTCTGGCTATGAGACAAGCAAAGGAAAACACAGACTGGCCTCTCAGAAAGGGCTTCTATGTTTCTCCTAAAGGCAAACAGAACCCTAAACACTACTTTTGAGTAGATCAGTGTGCATTGGTTAAACAGAAGATGGATATTTGTTCACTAGATAATTTTTTTAAGTGGATTGTCAGCAGCGATTCTCTGTTTCGGAAACCTGTGTTCTCTCAGCTGAGAAAATTATGCCTTCCAGAGAAAAGAACTGTTTGGGCAATGTCCGTAACTCCCATGGAGAGCTGAGCATTTAGACTGAACAGCTGATAAGCAGCCACAAACATGATAACTTTATTTCCTTTCTACTTTCTTAAACCATATGTTAAGACACATCAGTAAATTTAGATCTACCTGCAACAGTAATTAGTTCTGTTCAGTAAGCTTTCCACGCAGGGATATGGGAAGACATTCACAAGACTTCAGTGCAGATTGCAAACTGCGTGACTGCTTTTCCAATGTGGGTACTATGTCCAGAAACAGAATACAGGATCAGAGCCCTTAATCCCAGACATCAAATTTCACGCAGCCGCTCCAAAGTGCAAAGGTAATTTATACAACTCTCTAGACCTCACCAAGAATACTGACAGGTACTTCCACACAATGTTACAATATATTCATATATATAAAAATATATGAATACCTAATGAAAAAATAAAATAAAATAATCAGGGGGAAGTTCCCTAAAAGTAAACCACAGAGAACAGGTTAAGTGTAGGCACCCCACATGTCTCTAGGTAACGGCTTAGCGTTACATTTTAGGAAATGAAACCCTAAAACCTTCTCTTGAGAATGGATCTTCCTGGATTATATCACCATACGCACATCCAAAAGTCAATGCTATAGACTCCTGGTCTGTGTTAAACAGCTGTGCGCTTGCAGCTTTACAGAATAATTCAGGTTACCTCTGTCCTTAATAAAAATAGATTACAGTCCAAAAGGTGCTGACCATTCTTACACGTGGACTGTACAGTTATCTGTATGCTCTTCAGAGTTAACGGTTACCATGTCATAATTTGCAAAGTCCTGTCTTCTCTTTTTTAATGCCCAGTCAGGATAGACCAGGCTGTCATGGCAAAACAGAGAGGTAGTAGTTTCCTAAACCAGAATAGCCTGAAAAATTCACCCACCGAAGAGGACTTTTTCCTGAACATGCTTGAATGGATTTTGTTACACCAATTTCTAATTAATTTAATGTGTTGTTTTGCCTTTAAAAGGAAAACATCAAATGTCAGTACACAAAACCTCCTCCTCCTAAGACTGATATGAGATTAATTTAACACACAGCAGAAAGTAATAAAGTTTGAAAGTTTTACTCATGTTCACAATCAAACATGCAAAACAATTTTTTGCAAAGTTTCCAATTCATGCTGCTGCCTGAAAAAAATACTAAATACAAGAAGCAAGGAAACTGAACAAAAAGAATCATCTCCATATTATAACCTAAAGCAAGTCACTGATAAACAGCCTGCTCCAGTAGCAGAGAACTCGGAACGCCATCTACAGTTCGCAGTGCATGAAGTCCTGCTTATTGTCTGCAAACCAAAGAATACAAAAGCAGAAGAAAACTGTTTGTTTTAACTCAATAAATTTTACATTCTGTGTGATGAGCATGAGAATACTTATACAGCTTCAAAGCTCTACTAGGAATCTTTTAAGAAATATTAGCCCTTTAGGCAGAAGCACATGATGTAACGGACTGGTTATCCTGGACTGATCCCGTGAGAATCTGAGCGACTAGAATAACCAACCTAACATTTCAGAGCTCTGACAGCCATTCAGGAAAGGCTTGCTTAAGAGTTCAAAATTAAGACAAACCTGAGGAACTTCTGGCAGCATCATTACAAACAAATTAAATTCCATTTTCACGCTACAGGAGAAAGTTTTAGAGATAGAAAACCCTTTTAACTGAAGTCTCAAATACGCAACCTGTAGGGCTCAGCCGCAGATGGTGTCTTAGCACTCGCAGTAAGGAGCATTCGGGATATCAGAGATACAAAAATGCTGAGATGTTGAAAATGTAGTGGCAAACTGACAATCTTCACAAGAGCTGTGCTCAAATTAAAAATCTTGAAAAATCAGAAACCTCTTTTAAAAGTTTTTTCCAGAGAGTCACATGAGTTTAGGGGGGGAAAAAAAAAACAACAAAAAAAAAACAACCTGGCACAGAGACTAGAAAGGCATCTGGTGACAGCACAGCCACCTGCTGAGTGGTGGCTGTGCTGTTACCAGATGGTCACAGGCTTAGGTACCCTGTGACCTAAGTCTTGGCTCAGGAATGAGGGCCGCCATTTGGACTGTCGACCCTTTCCCTCCTCCATTTCAGAGTTACTCGATCAACTTGAGGGACTGTGCTGTCACAAGGAGGGAAAGATGGCTGAAAGATTCTCTCTGCATGTCACATTCAGCGCTTTTGAAGCTATGGCATGGATCTCAACTGAAGTGCCAACATGATGGTGCAAAATCATTCTGAAGACATCACTTCTAAAGATGTTCAGCTTATTTCAAGAGTAGCAATGCAATCCTTTTCATTGTGGGGCGCTGCCTCAAGGAACTAGTTACTACTGTTCAATATTTGCAGTTCCTGTGTAAGTGAGGAACACAGTTTTGTGTATATTGCTAATGTATTCTTCCATTACTTATTTCAAGAAGTCTTCAGTGGAAGCTGCCAACTCTTCTACCAGTCTTTATACAGAAATTACTGAAATTCAGACCTTGCACAGTCATACAATTGAAAATTCACAGTGTGTTCTTCTGGATGTACATTACCTGTTCTCAAAAAAGATGAGGCAGCATTGGGAGGAGTGTGGCCAGCAGGATGAGGGAAGTAATCCTCCCCTTCTACTTGACCCTGGTGAGGACAAATCTGGAGTACTGTGTTCAGTTCTGGGCTCCTCAGTACAAGAAAGACAAGGAGATACTGGAGAGGGTCCAGGGGAGGGCCACAAGGATGATCAGGGATCTGGAGCATCTCCCTTATGCGGAGAGATTGCAGGAGCTGGGCCTGATTAGTCTGGAGGAGACTGAGAGGGGATCTCATTAATGTATATAAATATCTCAAAGGCAGCTACCAGGAAGACAGTGGCAGACTCTTTTTCAGTGGTGCCCAGTGACAGGATGAGGAGCAGTGGCCATAAACTAAAGCACAAGAAGTTTCATCTCAACATCTTCACGTTGAGGGTAGCAGAGAACTGGAACAGGCTGCCAAGGGGGATTCTGGAGTCTCCCTCTCCGGAGACATTCAAAGCTTGCCTGGACACTTTCCTGTGAAACCTGCTCTAGGTGGCCCTGACTTGGCAGAGGGTTGGACTAGATGATCTCTAAAAGCCCCTTCCAACCCTAATGATTCTGTGAGTATAATCTGATGGAATTTGACACCATTTACAGTAGTATTAAAATCAAAATTGCATGATACAGCCCCACCTACCTCAGAAACTTTTCCTCTTGCTATATCCAGTATGAAGCCTTTTAGTCCAGCACTTCACAAACTTGTCAGTGGTGGAATGTGCATGACACTAAATACACAGCAATATTCCCAACAAAAGCATCTCTGTGTTAGTGACTGGTTGTTAACACTAGTCACCAGTTGCTGTAGCTAAACTGTGGAGGTAGCAGCTGCATCTCCTCACCCACTGTTGTACTTCCAGCAGCTGCTGCAACCATCCTGGCACACTTGAGACCTACATTTGCTGCTCAGGAACAGGGTGAAGGATCTGCTTCCAGTGTCAGCCAAAGATCACTCTGACCAGCGAGCAGAACCATGCCTATGGGCAGATGGGGAGGGAGGGTTCAGCTCCATTTGTGAGGCTGCAGAAAATGACTACAGGTCCAGCTCCACAATGGAGTAAGAGGACATAGGTTAAATGACAAAAGGAGAGGCTACATGACAAATGGTGCATGGTAAGAAGGAGGGGGAAGACAGAACAAAGGTTCATCTTCCATACCCAGGCAGCTGTAGCCACCGCTATTACAACATCCATATCTACTACAAGTAGATATACTATTGCAACCTATGCAGTATTCTACCAGAACACCTGAAGTTACAGCTTCCATTTTAGACAATCCATACTTGCATAAAATATGGATCAAAATAAGCCAATTATATACTGAAAGTTCATTAAATGCCAGCATCACCCCCCCCACACACACAGCAGGAAGCTAAGGAGACCAATTACAAGTGGATGGGGAAGCCAGTTTAATTCCTTTGCAGGGAAGGAGATGTGTAAAAGTTTGCTCACATAGTGAGAATAAAATCTGCCTATAACCAATAAAATTCATTGTAAAATTTCTTATGCAACATGATCAACATGGGGGGGATCAAACTTGCCATAAAAAGTCAGATTTCAAGGTGGATTTTCCTTCTTTTGTAATCTACATGATAGACTGATAAGAGTAATTGTTATTTCTTTAAACAGTCTTATTGACATTTTCTCTGGAATTACTATGTTCATAACTATACAGTCAATAGAAGCACATACTCCAAGAGGTGAGGTGGTAGCATTAAGAAGCAGTGCCAAAAAACAAAAATAACAGGACATGTTCTATTAATCATAATATATTTAACTGTGTTACACAAGCTAACAAAATACTTTATGTCAGTAAAAATGCAGAATTAGAAGATGAAAGCAAGCACAAATACCAAAACAAACAGATATCCTTGAAAAAAATTTATTTGGAAAAAATAAGTTGGGATAACATAAATTCCAAGTCCCAAGAAATACCTGTATGCTTTACAGTTTTCAGACAACTTTGGCATGGATTATGCTATCCCACATAGATTATTTTCACCTTTCAAGACTGTAATAAAAAACAACTCCCCCAAAGATGTTTTTTAAGCTATTGGCAAATCCTGTCATTTAAGTAATAAAAAGTTTAGTTGCAATTTTAGGTTTAAGATTGTGGTTTACACTGGTTTCAGGTTTTTTATATGCATGTGGATATTTCAGTATCTACGGATGCTACTCAGTGATGTGATTTCTTCTAAAAAGGCGCACACTACAAAGTTCATATTTTAAATCTACCTAGGAATGAACCTTAGCTGGTACTTTTCACCAGAACTCTGGAGCAGATAGCTGTGCAAAACATACAGATAAATAAATAATCATGAAGCTTAAGAGAAGATTTCTATAGCATATATCTTGTGGCATGCATTTCCTCCTAACTCTGATTTGGCTCTATTTCCTTGTTTGTTTCTGAAACAAACAGGAAGAAATTATCAACTTCTAAGAGATACGTAACTATAGCTACAGCACAGAGGCAACACATTGAGAAGAAAATAAAACATCTATATTTCCTTCCCTTTCTCTTCCACCTGAAATAAATTCTTTGGCTGCAGTTTATCTTCTTTTCTGGAAGCATTTACACAGTATCTAATGCTATCCACCACCATGACTACCTCTGGGGCTTTTATGAGGGTGGGTACAATCAGTATAAGAATTACTAGGGATATCAAAGAGACAAAACATTTATTGAAGAGGGAAGAGGGAGAGAGTGTGAGGTAACGAGGGTCCTACTGTATTTACCTTATGTGCCAAGCATGTGGACAGCAATAAAAACCATGTAGGGAGCAATTTTGGTCAGAGAAAGAACACAGCAGCCTAATGGGAGGCCTCTGTTCTTCAAAAGGGTCTCCTTTTCCCCTTTTGTGCTTCACTTAATTCATGGCATCTGAGCTGCTCTTGAACTTGACAGACAGAGAGAAGGAGGGGGGAGAGATGGAGAAAGGGGTAGACAGAGACACAAAGAAAGAAAAAAGAAAAAAGGACTTCAAAGAGTTTTCCTTTGAAAATTCAGTTGTGCTGCATGCATTGCTGAAGGTTTTAGATTCAAGAAAAAGGTCAGAAAACATTTTATATAATTTCATCATGGGGATAAAATGTCCAGTGCTCTTATTAAGAAAGCCAGAAGAAAGGAACGGGACAAAAATTATAAAAATAAATCCATCTGAGCTAAGGAATATAAATAAAATTACTCCCCTGGGTGCTTTTTATTTATTTTCATGTTAAAATCTTATTCTCAACGGATCCCGATACATTTATCAAAATCTTATCAAAAACATCTGGTTTCCAGCAGTCACCTGAAAGCATACATTTTCTACACAGCCCCATTAGAATTCCCGGCACAGCGATTCCGGCTCGGACAACAGCCGAGCGTCGGAACAGCCAGCGCCATCTGCAGGGCCTCCATAACAAGAAATACCAAGCCCATGTCTCCAGCGCGATGGTAAGGCTGCACTGCTCACACTGTGCAAAGCCAAGGACTCCTGAAAAAGCTCTTCATCGTTATTTATAACGACTGTCAACGCATCTTAATTCTTCAACAGACAAAGTAGCTTGAACTCGGTTATCTAAAATAAAAACATTCGGATGTATCCACGATAGGCTTCCAAGTTCGGTCCCCTCCTCTATGAATTGCTTGAGCATGCTCCAAAGCTCCCCAACGGCAGCTAATATTAGCTCTCAGAATACATTCAGCTTTTCACTCTCTTTAAATATCCATGCCATAGGCAATATTTATATGAAATAATTCATAATAGCAGACTGCACTTCTCAAGCATCTTTTTTTTTTTGTCTAGACCACCTCCTCCCTGCTATACTATGCAGCAACTACTTGCACATAATTTATATATTCCTGTGTGGATTTTCATCTATGATGTATATACTGAAAATATTTGCAAATTGTAGTCATAATAAGACATGACACTGCAAAATGCAGAGAGATTTATGTGTCAGTATCACAATAAATTATTAATAGTGACTTATGTTTTAATTTGCAAGTGTTTTAAGTTAATTCAACAAAAATATTTTTCATCTCAAGTTGTCCCTTATCAACAATTAACCTGTCTCCCTCTTGATTACATTCTGACAACATCAGAACGCATCTACCCACAGCACACTATTTCCAGAGAGCAGAAAGTAAATCCATAATGTAACTTTCCTCTTTGATAATGGTCTTTCCATTATTTGGTGGTCTAATTTGAGAAGAGATCTTTTCTTCAGCTAAATCAAAAAGGCACTCAATATCAACATTTTTCAAATCATTCCGTAACTTAAACCACTTTGCTTCCTTTTTCAAACAGGACTATGAAGTGCATCTGTTTCTAAGGATATGTACTTTAATAAGCCTGCAACAAGGTTAATTTTAAAGTCCAAAGGCACAATTAGACTATGGAAATGATACAAAAATGCATGCTTATGAATTGACCAGGAAATGAGTTCCCAGCAGACTGCCAGTGCAGCCACTGACATAGCAGAGCTCAGCTGTCACTCTGCTTTACAGTGAGGTTTCAGTCTCACATCAGCAGCACGTTTATTATCTGTAACACTACCTGTAAGGTAACCTGGGAAACACCAAGAAATAAAATTGGTAGAAATGTTTCTTTTTCAAAAGCTTGTTTGCTATTTGTCACAGATTCAGCAGTAGCAGTCATTTTTCTCCTTCCTGGTAGCTGGTGCAGCACTGTGTTTTTGATTTTGGGCCTGGGAACAGCGCTGATAACACTAGTGTTTCGGTTACTGCTTAGTGATGTTTTGGTCTGGCCAAGGACTTTCTGAGTCTCATGCTCTGCCAGGGAGGAGGTGAAGCTGGGAGGAAGCAGAGACAGGACACCTGACCCAAACTGACCAAAGAGGTTATTCCCTACCACAGCACATCATGCCCAGGATGGAAAGCAGAGAGCAGAGACCCGGGAAGGGTGGGGGGTGCACTGCGTCGTCGGGCTTGGTATTAGGCGGTGAGAATTGTATTCTTTCCTTGTATTTGCCTTGTCATTATTATTATTGGTGGTAGCAGTAGTGATTTGTGTTATACCTTAGTTACTAAACTGTTCTTATCTCAACCTGTGGGAGTTGCATTCTTTTCGATTCTCCTGCCCATCCCTCCGGGAGCGAGGGGAAGAAAGTAGGGGGAAGTGAGTGAGAGAACGGGCTGCATGAGTTAGAGAGGCTTAAACCACAACACTATTATTAAGAACAGTGTTTTCTGAAATAATTATGGTGAATTTTTGTTTGTTTTTAAGGGGGGGACGGAAATTCCACTAGAGTAAACTACCGAACTTGTACCTGTTATATCAACTTTACAAGCTAGACTGAATCCATTTCAGATTATAGATACCGAGTAGAAGCGAAAAAAGATGGAAATAAAGAGCTTACAGAGCAATTTAAGTAACTGAAAATAAAAATTCAATTTGTTTTGTGCACCAGGAGGGTCTGAGTTCTAATTAAATTAATAAAACACTTTGAATACTGACAGGCATATAAAGCAGCCAACACTAAAATGCTTCTGATGTACTAATTAGAGAAATGTAAAGTATTTGAGATCATTACTAATATGATTTTGGATAAAAGAGTTTAAGCCAAAGAGTCTTTTGCCTTCCCTTGGAACTTGTTTGCCCCCACGCTTTTTTCTTTGAAGAACAATTTTACCTTTGCCACCCAAAAAGCTCACACAATACCTGTCACAAGCATCTGGTGATGCAGACAGGGAATGTGTCTACTGCATAAATAGTAGCTTTCATACCGTCTTCTTTCCCCTGTGATGCAAACAGCAATCACCTGTCTAGGGGCTTTCTATTCGAGAAGTCACTATATAGATTATGTATTCTATCTTAAACTACTTCTTTAATTGTGCATGTCCACTGGGAATACTTCAGGGAAGGTCTTCAGAAATGTTGTCACGCTACTGAAACCAGAAGTTTCTTATTTTACTTTAAGGTACATGAGATTTCAAGGCTATTCTAGACCCACAGTAAGTACTAAAATAAAATTAAAAAAATAGTTATCATTGTCATCATTATCATCATAATCATCATCATCTCTCCATGTTCTCACCCTCTTTTTACTTTTCTGATATTCTTTCCTAGTCAAACCACAGCCTCAAAAGATGAATGAGTATGAACTCTAGGCTTCCTGCTGGTCTGTAGAAAAAGCAGAAGTACAAAATCAAACCAGGAAAGGAAAGAAATCAGGCAAAACAGTTCTTCATTCCAAAGATACTTTACTTAATATCAGATTGTTTCTTTAGAGAGAACCTCAAGCAGACTAGAAAGAGTACCATTCTATGCTGAAATAAACATGGCTTATTAGACAAAGTCCTTGACTTGCCATCCTCCTGGTATCTGTACACTAGACCTTACCACAGCACTTGCCCAGCAAGCAGCACCAAGAATCAATCTAGCAATAACTAAGTGGTTCTTAGGTGGCAGCATGAATAAAAGAAATACTGGATGGGCATGGAAACATGGAAATAAATCACCACAGAGCTGGCCATCATACTGGTGCCACAGCTCCCCAAAACAGGTAAGCCAGGGTGTAGTTAGCTGCACAAACATAAAGCAAAGGGACCAGGTCTCCCAAAACAGCAAATGCTTCCACTGCTTCCACTATTTGTTAGATAGTTACTACATGGCATCAGGGGAATTGGTTCCCCTAGCTGATACAGAGGAAAATTAGCCCTGAAAAGAAGGATAGATTTCTACTCCATCAGCAAATTAAACCAGCTAGATTTTTATTGTTCAAATACAAATCAAAACACTTGGGGAAGAAAGGTATAAAAACTTAAGAGTCAAAGGTAAGGGGAACCCTTCAGCAGGGGGCAGACATCAGATAAACTGCGACGTGAAACTGCACTAGAGATAACATTTCTGCAGGATTTAAGAGCCAGTGTGATTACAGGAGCCATAGTATAGATAAAACCCGTCTTCAGAAAAAGACCATCAAGAGAAAAAGAAAGTAGGGGCATCATCAAAATACAAACCCCTCAACTTGGTTGGCACAAAACACTGTAACACCACAGATTCTATCACCGCTTATCTTTAGTACCCCTCGATATACGCCTGCATCAAGCTGCGTTGACATGCATGTATGGCATCTATCAGATATTTTCCACCCACTTTCACTACACTTTTTTAGAAAAGTATGTTCCATGGAGGCAGATTTAAGGGATATAATTTGTCCTTTTCTGCAGTTGAACAGAAGCATACTTACATCTGCTCTACCTGCTCATATTTTCCGGCGCTTGGTTAATTAGCAAGTCCTGAATGAACATGAGATTTTGCAGCAATATTAAGCCAGTTTAATTATTTCTTCTTCTAAGATTTGTTAGTTCAAGTTAATATAAAAACAGCATGGTCAAACAAAATGGTTGATGGCTATTCCCACCTTTGCAGCTTTTTCAGTAAGGTAAGAATGCCTCAAAAAGAAGGAAAGACTGCCTTGGCAGCTCAGCTTTTCTGATATGCATATTCTTATCCAGAGACAGACTTGCTACTGAAAGTGGGAAAACACCAGGCAGTTGCTGTGAGTTCTCCCTAAGCCAACAGTGACACCCATCTCCAGTTTTGCAAACTGTAAGCCCTCTCCCTTTTTTTTGGCCTCCCCATCCTTCTCTCAGAGCAGCTGCTGCTGCTGGAAAAAGAGAAGCTATTGTTTAAATGACAGAGGTGGATACCTTACTGCTTACACAAACATAGGAATAGATAGCGCTTCAGTCCCCCAAATAAGGTATGGTTTGGTCCATATAGAGTACAACTTGTTGAGTAGTCTCAAACTCTGCTGAGGAGTTTATGTAAGCTTCCCAAATCTTACAAGGCAGAAAAATAAGGAACCTCATCCTTACCACAAACAAACAAATTAAGCTTATGAAAACAGCAGCATTGAGACCTACGGCTTCAGTGTAATCTAAAAGCTTCAGTTAAATGGTGCTAAAAAACTACATATTGTTTCACCACATCTTGATACCACCGCATTCTATTTTTTGCACCAGAAGAACACTATCTCCCTGATACCTCCTTTAAAATTACTAGAAGAGTCTCCTTCTTGTCTTGGTACAACACAACTTCCATGGCAACTAAAAACACCCTTCATGCTTATTTTAGAGAAGCCAGGAGGCTCACAAAGGAAACTAAAGTAGAAAGAACAACTTCCCTCATGACAAGTCTTTGTGCACCATAACTAATGGGTGTTTAAACAAAGACACACTAATTTCCTCTCCATTTTTTCCATCTTATTTTACTATACTGAAATGGCATTTGACACCATCTTAATTTTCACAGCACCTGATTTAAGATATTGCAAATACATGATTATTACTTCACAAAAGCAGCTGCTCAAAGCAGGCAATTTATAAATGCCATCTAAAAAGAGTGTTCCTTAAGTCCTTCTGACCATTGCATACCTTTTGCAATGCACTGCTGGTCACTCCTCACTTAGCTATGCCCATATATTAGTAACTGATTCGCGTTAATAATGAAGGATGCTCTTTAGACCACTCACGATTAATTCAGTTAGAGAAGCATGCTGCTGCAATAGCTTCTCTATTTGCATGGCATTTCCTTCTTAGGAACCTGACATAACAGAACCAAAGCATTCTTAGTAGCTGTACTTTTCTGGTTTTTACTAATTCTTACTTTTAAGAATTCAAAACAAATAGATGCCTGCCATCAGTGCTGGATTACTACACCTGTGATCTTTAAGTGTTAGTGTCCTCCAAAATAACCAAGAGAATTATCCAAAGCTAACCGAATAGCACAATTCAGGTGTTTGACAGCAATCACAAGACCAAAGCCTGAAACAGTGCAATAAAAGCCAAATGCTGCACAGGGTTATTGTAGCTTGAATAACACTCTGAAAACTACAAATTGAATATGGAATAATATAAAGCAGACTGGGGATTCAAAGAAAAAAATCTGAATCTAAACATTAAATTCAAGACACTTGGCATTTCTTGGGCAGAAGTAAAACAGCATACCTTTGCATATTGAGCCATATCTGCTCAGAAGAATCTCTTTGCTTTTTTAGTGGGACAACATTACGGATTGCTTACTTAAGCAATACTTAATTGAAATATTAGGGGAAGTTAGGTTAGGTGTAAGGAAGAAGCTCTTTACTGTGAGGGTGGTAAGGCACTGGCACAGGTTGCTCAAAGAAGTGGTACATGCTCCATTCCTGTCAGTGTTCAAGGCCAGGTTGCACACAGCCTTGGTTGACATGATCTAGTGTGAGGTGTCCCTGACTATGGCACGGGGGTTGGAACTAATGATCTCAAAAGGTCCTCTCCAACCCCATTCTATCATTTCATGTTTCTAAGGGAAACCTAATTATTTATTACTGTACGTTTATTCAGTACATTTTATCTACCGATTACAAAATACATCCCAGACATTAAAACTGCAAAGCACCCAACAAGACATAAAAGTTTTTTATTATCTGGGGGCTTGATTTGGGGGTGATTTTTTTGTTTGGCTTTTGTCTTTCTGTTGTTCTGTTGGATTTTTACTTGAAAAAAGTGAAAGCAAATCAAAATCTTACAATTTGTTAAAATGAGGAACATGTAAGCTAGGAAACTTGCTTAAAATACAATCTGGAGGCAGTATAAACCAGTGAAAAATCTCTGAAGTCCCAGCCTCCTCTTTTCTTCTCTCAATTTACTCACATCAACATCTTTTAAAGTAGCATACTAATATTTTACTTAGTAATCAAACCTTAATTTAAGGATTTTATTTCATTTTGTGTTTTGCTTTGCTATGGAACCTAGTATCTCTGTTTCCCTTCCTCCATCAACACACACGTTTATTGCCAAAACAACACTGGAAACTCTTTTAATACATTCGCTATCTTACTTCTTTGCTCCTCAGTTAACAGCGGTAATTATCCCGCTGAACTGGTTTTCTTATTTTGTATCTCACAATATTCAAAACCTCAAATAAAGAGTACATTATGTATATGAAATACCTTTAGCTGAATATGTGCAAAGTAAACACATGCAGCCTTAATATCGAGAAAACACACCAACACCTCAGGGCAGAATTTTGTTCAAGGGAAAAAGGGAATATCTGATAATACTTATGAAACAATCCCCCCCTCAAGCTATTTCAGCTGAGACAAAAGAATCCCTACCCAACAATAAAATTAAAATTTGGTGATGATGGCTACATGCCATGAGCTGCAGTGCTCCTACAACAGGCAGTGCCTCTCCATTGCTGGCTCCAACATCAAAGCTCAGAGACCTGCAAGTCTCTGGCTTGGAAAGCAGAAAAACAATGCTAAAACTTTGGGTTTATTATGCCCCTTTGAAAGACAATTTTTCAGCTTTCAGTAAATTTCCACTAACATATAAAACTTCCAATAAGGACAAGATAATACCCAACTTCTTTTTATGTCTAGTACTGTTGAACAGTGCTACAAAGGAATCTTGAACTCTCCCTATTCATCCCATTACCAGCTTTCATTCCTTCCTTCACATAAAACATTTGAGTTTCACCAGAATCCTGATGAACAGACATGCCGTTCCCCATGATCTCCATGCAAAAATAAGTTTTTAACTATAAATGAATTATAATAAGCATTCCTAGACCTTCTGTTACTGTCATGACATCATTAAATTAATTAAGGGTATTACAGGTAAAGACACATTCTCCTTTCAGATGAAGAGCAACTGTGTACTTAATATTGTTGCTGAATTAGACCCATTCATTTCACAGTGTTGAAGGAAGCCAAAGCTAAGTTTTGTAATTACAAGGTCCCCATTCTGAAATAAAAACGTAATTGGAACTATAGCTATTTCGTATAAGGACAGTTCTTCACTTTATGATACAATTTCCCCTCAGTTGCTGTTAAACAGCACATTAAATAAGATATTTGTTGTATAGGGTCAAGCAGTCTTTCCACAGAACAGATGACAATCCATTGAATGGAAAAAGAGTTCAGAGAGTATTCATTTCCTCTGCACACGAGGATTGTTGATTATGGTAGCCTTGAGACAGAACAGCAGGCACCAAGGGCTGGATCCTCAGGAAGAAAGTTCGGAAGTGCTGTATAATTTCTTAATATTTGGCCGTTCAGTTTTACCTTGAATAAAAGCATATCAAATGGATAAAACTCCTCTAACAAGCAGAGTTGTATTCTTGCAGAGTTAGCTCCACATTCAAGACATCAGGAAGAAAGAGTACCTTTGAATTGCTACTCAATCGAAAGGCAATCTAACTGCCATCATCTGAAAACCCACAGAAGGGCATTTCAAAATTACTATTTTAAATATCAGAATGCCCCATTTTGCAGCAAAGACATATGAAAATTTGTTTTTACAACAAATCTAAGTTCTGGCTCTCAACTGCAGCTTAGTGCTGTGTTGCCAGTTTACAATCCCTGCTGCCAGTTTACCATCCCAACAGTTACAGACTCTATTCCTATAGAGACCTTAAGGGGAAAAAAAAAAAAAAAACCTCCCTTGCTAGAACACTATAAATACAAAATAGGCTTTTATTACTGTATACTTGGACTATCCTTTCAAGTCAAACATTCATAAGACTTTGTATGCCAAGCATTGGTTTCTGCTCACTGGAAGCATCAATGCTATAAGCAGTCTGGCAAGCATGGGGCTTTTCCTGTGCTTGAGTCTCTGCAAACAGTACCATCTGTCCTTATCTGGCCAGCCTATGTCTTTCGTGTGTCTAGAAGTGACAGTACGTATTACGCACCTTCCTGTCCCAATTCCCATTTCAAAACACTTTTTACTCAGTTGTAAGTGGAACACACATCAGTGCTGCTGCTCAAAGTCATCAAATAAACTGGCTTTAAGACAAGAAACTATCTACACAAAGGCCATCATCTGCCTTAACCATTCAGTGACCCACTACACAAAAAATCAGAGTTGCCTACCAGAAGTGTGGTACTCCTGCATTGTCCAGGTGGACTTAAAGCTTATAAAGTCATCACTGCAAATGGGATATAAGTATCCTGTAGCTAGAAACAAGCTCTTCTGGTACTTTTTAGAGAAAGCGGTGTCTTTCAAGCAAAAAAACTGTCCTGGTATTCTGATCTAGCACTGTTCCACTCTCTTGAACATCACAGGTGAAAGAGTCAGGGACTCTTAAGATCAATGAGCAAGGTCTGGCACCAGTCACTTCAGATACAAAGTTTTTCATATCTCATCCTGAACACCTGGATGGTTACAGGGTTTCTCACTTCTGCCTTGTGGGTTTGGGGAAGAAGAAAAGGAGGAAAAAAAAAAATAAGAATTACTCCTGGTAGAAACACTTTCACAGAAAAAAAGAAGCCCAAGCCAAAAGTTTATTTAAAACATTATCAATCCCCCCTCCCCATTGCCAAAAGAAAACAATAACTGAAGCCTAGCAACACATATCTCACTCAAGGTTTTTATTCACAGGGTAGCTACAGTGCCCTTGTACAGGCACTACTCTGTCCTCTACATAACCTGTAACCTCTTGGCATGGCTTTAGTTTTGATTTCAATCTACTTGGAGTTCAGAAAAAAGAAAGAATAAAAAAAGATAAAGGCAAAAATAACAGCTTTAAAAAGATCATTACAATTAATTAACCAAATATGGGGGGAGGAAACGGAAGCAAAACTGTGAGCAGAATCAGATCATGGCAACCACACCAAGATTGCGTCACAGAGAACAAACCTTAGAGGAAAGGCATCAGAAGAGGAATCACATTTCTATGATAAAGATAGAGGGTGAACATGAGAGAAAAATGAGAATAAAACTGTAAGGTTTCATACAAGCAAAAAAAAACTCCATCTCTATTCTTTCCTGTCTGAAAGGCCATAAAGAACAAAATACTCCAGCTGTTAATTTTATATGGCTTTCCTTTCTTTCTTCTTTTTGTAACTTGAAAAGTGATTTCAAACCAGTTCTTACTGTCTCCTCTCCTCATTAGAAAATTCTGATCACACACCTAAAAGCACTGACACCCGGATGAACTGAACTGCTTGCCAGTGTTACAGCAGGAAGAAAAAAAGAGGAGAATTCATCAACTGCACTACTGAATGCGAGTTCGTTTATACAGAAAGGAATGCGCATCTTATTGAATGAAAGCAGCATGAAAGGAAAACGCCTCTGCAGCAGCACATCATAGTAGCCGTTAAACAGTTGAGTGTCCAGGATATCTTTTTTAAATCTAAAAAGGAAATAAACCCAATACACCTTCTCAAGCAGAAGAGAAAATATCAGATATCCCTGTTCTTCCTAAGGGTCTGTTTGTCTTCTGCCTCTTGTAGATGCTGCACAAATTAAAATACAAACCCACCAACGGAGCTCAAGCACTTGAGGAATGTAGTCTCTAGATTTTAATTTTATTCTGGATCAAAGAACAAAACTGTTATAATGTATGTGCATTTAGTAAAACACGATGGTAAAGGAAATACCTTTATCTCAAAAGAGATCTGCCACATGCACAATGCTCTGCCTGTACTCAGAACTGAAATCATCCCTGGAAATCACATATGGAACCTTGTGATCCTCTCAGAGCTCAATAAATGCTGTTATCTCTGCCGAAATGGCTGTTTTAAAGAGAACATTTCAAGGATACTTCTCTTCAATCTGACTAGATTGATGTCAACCTTGTATGTTTATTATCTTCATCCAATAATTAATTGTTGCTGTCTACATATGGAAGATAGCATTTATTGTAAACAACATCATTTTCTATTCCATCAATGATATCTGAGAAGCAGAAACCAATGAAAACACCACAAATTTGGGGACCAGATGAAACGGTGATCTCTCCCAAAAATCTTAAGGTTGTGTTATTTTTGAACACTGAACTTACTCCAATTGCTCTTTAGTTATATGCATAAATAGATAACTGAATGACAGAGAGCAAGTCCACTGATCCTAAGATTTCTCCTTAACAGTTTGTGACTTTTCCCTCAAGAAGCATTTACTCCAACAATACTTTGCAACTACAACCAGGCAAGTATCTCTTTACATTTACTACACCACAGACAGATTTTAAGTTTACCCACATGGTGCACTATTTATAAAGAAAAAAAATATTTTCCTATTGAGCTGTTCTTTTCCTGATATATCTTTCTCCAAACAGTTTCTAATGGCTTATTTTTCCCTGCCTTCATGCTTCCTATCCAGTTGGCCCAAATCTTTTCTCCAACACAGCACTGCAGCAGAAGTAAGCATGTGTGCATTTGGTAAGTAAGGAGAGAATCTTATGCAAGACATAAAAAGGGTGTAAAAATAGCTCCTTTCCCAAGCCCCGCAAACCCCAACTTATTTAAAGTAAAAACAGAAACCAACAAGTCTGATCATAAAAGCTGCTATTGAGTTACTGAAATTAGCCTTTCCTTCTCTCAGTTTACTACATAGCCAGCCTGCATTTTGCTGCAAATGCAGCATGTTAAAAAATTAATTACTTAACATCACTAAATGGTGCCATCTTATGGAAAGCTATCACCAGTGGGTTTTGTTTACAATAATACAAAATACAGACTAATCTTTGAAATTTCATTAACATATGCATGGTAATCTGGATACACAAGGAGAAATGACTGTTTCATCATACCTACTATTTGAAACAAAAGTCAAACATGACCTCCTGAGTCATCACCTACACTGACTGTGGAGGGAGCCTCGGTTAGTAAGTCTCAGTAGGTTCAAATTTGTCAGGGATATATTCATAGAGCTCTTTGGGGGGGAGGACAATTAACCTACTTTTATTTATATTTGTATTTATACAGACAACTTTATCAAACTAAATAATATGCATGGTATCACAGTATTTCAACCACTAATGGTATGTTTGTTTCAGTAAAATTACAACTTAGTGCCAAAAGGACAGGAAAATTCTTCATCAAGGAACTGCTGAAAAAGAATCCCCATTTTTTAAAGAAAGCCTACCAGACTTGTAGATTTCTGTGTGCAAGGTAATGTTTCACTATTAGAACAGGTCCAGTAACCTCCCAAACTGATGATTTGATGTCTGCAATTTAATGATTATTGTTGAAACATGATTCATTTTATTACTGATTCATTTAACGCCAATATAGCAAGCAAGAAGAAACAACAGTTGATGTCCCCATGAAAAAAAGCCTCATGTAGCACAGATGCTGGCTGTTAATAGAGTTGAAAAGTTATGTGCTTAAGTACAACCAGGGTTTCACATCTGATGATTAAACTCAAAGAATGTCAGAAACTGCTCTGGCAGTGATACATGAAATGAGGAAGCGTCAATTTTTTTTTTTTTGCTTTCCCAACAAGAGGAAAAAAAAAAAAGGCAAAAAAAAAAAAGGCATTTTTATTGTCATAGCACTTCCAGCAAGTTGATATTAAAAAGGAGATTTCATGCCAAAGTCGGCTGTTTAATCAGATAAAGAAGGCTTTCCTATTTCCCATTGTATAGATCAACTTGGCTACAGGAGCCATACAGAGCTTTGAGCAGCACGTTTTTCCTTGAGGGCTGTATCGTTTGATCATAGCAAAGCACGATGACTGCTGGGTAATGTGAATCAGAGCTGTAGAGAAAGGGAGCCAGGCAGCCTGCTGAGGCCATGGTAACCATGTCACCCAGCACCTCACCGCACTACTCCCAGAGTGGACCAAGTTTCCTGCAGGAATTGCCCATCTCCATTTACACATTTGTCATGGAGGTTTCCACACGGCACCCAATTAAAGCAGTATGTTTTCTGCAAAGCCCAGCTATAACAATTTTAGTATATGCTTTTTAAGGTCAGCCTCCCTGTACTGATAAAGATTCTCCTGATTGCTTTCAGAACATGAAATTTCAAGATGTGATTGGACACGGTGCTAGAGAATCTCACGTAGGCTCCCTTTTCCACAAGGTTGGACTGGACCTGGTGATCTTTTGAGGTTCCTTCCAATCTAGGATTGAGCTCTTAGAATGAGTAGCAGCTTTCTTAATGGCAAACTGACATAACTGTACATGAAAAAATTCCTAACTCAAAAATCTTTTTAGTCATGTGGAGATGAGACCATTCAGTTCCCAGCAGTGTTTGCATGAATGAATATTGTATTTAGAAATAGTATTATGGCAGCTAATGCCAGACTGAATATATATACGGAATTCAGAGTTCTGCACTGCAGGTGTCTTGGCCATGCAGATTCTTCTGAAGAAGTGAAAGGAGAGTACAGGAGTTTTTTGTAGAGGTTCAGTTACCTCTACAAAACTTCAGCATGTGAAAATGAAGTGAAACTTCATGTCCTGGGCTCCATTCCAAGTGTCATGGAAAAATTAAAACTAAGTTTTGCTGTGCGAGTCCCTTGTTCTCTTCCATGAGTGGATGGGCATACAGACTATCTGCAGTTCACAGATCAGAAAGAAACCTGCTTCCCTTTCTCAAACGTAACATTTAAGAGAATGGGATGATAATGGGGGGGGAACCAACAAGAAGAAAACACTACCACTCCATCCCACACCGTTTTCTTTTAGAACTATTACATGAAACAACCTCATCATTCAGCACTGTCTTTTATTCTACTCTAAATCCTTTTATGAGAACCAGTTTTGTTCTTGCCCACTGGCACTCGGAAAATAAATAAGCTAATTGGAATTGTCTCAGTGCCATTGCTTCTACTTAAAAATACAGCATAACACCAAGGTAGTACATTAGCTCCTAGTTCATATTACAGGCTTCTACATGCTTTGTTTAAATAGAGAGACTAGAACTTGTCTTTTAAGTTGTCACCAATACTAGTAGTGCATGGAAGAATGGCAGTATTGTTAGAAGTATGGCAAAGTAAGTAGCTTGCATTTCAGGATACAGTGGCACACAGCGGCTGGAGTTTGTGATTGTTCAGGGGCTACAACTAATGGCGGTGTTTTGGTACTTTTTTTGGTTGCAGCTCTAAAGACTTTTTCTCCAGGCCAGCAGCTTCAACAGGATTTCAGTGAAAAGAGTTAAAATGTTTGGATGGGTCACCTTGCAGTGCCTGCTTCACAGCCCAGAGCCAAATTTGGTTTAGAACCCGAGTGTGTGAAAAAGGAAATAACAAGAAACTGAAGGCTTGAAGGGCTGCTTGCTACTGCAGAAAAATTAGGAGGCTGGAAACATCAGGTATGTGTTTCAGGGACAGTACCTGGTGAAAAGCTTAACTTCTAAACTTGATCGCGCTTAGGGGTCCCTTCTGACCTATTAACCTGTCAATAGGTTCATCTGTCATCATTCTGAATATCAGGTGACCTAACCTACTGCTGCTTCCAGCATGCTGGGGAAGGCTATAAACAGCATCACAGGTAGACACACACCTTTTTAGTTGTGCCCTGTCCTCTAACAGAAACTTTGTCTTTAGAGGACAGAATTTTATTTGCTACATAAATTGCTATATCTTGAAAATCTACATGCTTAGAAATGAACAGAACCAAAAAAAACAACACCTAAATTATAAAAAGGTTACTCCGAGGATCACCTAAGCCTAGCCTGAAGACCAAAAGCTTCAGCTATCAAATCATACCTTAATCTTAATTAATAAAAATAAAAAAAAAAAAATTAATAAAAACCTCTATGTGCACAGGTGCTACAGCAAGATAAAAACGTCTGCAGTTTTGAAAAAGCATTTACGGAATTGAACACAAGCTACTTCATCACTAGCACATTTGTACCTATTAATATAAAACTACTAAGCACAGCTGTTACTAACATAAAACAGCAAATGTTCAAAAGCACGGGTACTTAGGAACAACAGTACCTGAAACAGTATTTTGCAGTTTGCTCCATGTTAGTAGCTCATTAACAAAACCATCTCAATCATATTCTTAACTCCAATTGCAGCAATTCAATTCCATTATATGCTTATCACCAGTAACAGGCTATACAAGATATTTTGCCTTTTCTGCAGAAACAACTGCAACATTGATTTTTCTGTTGTGTTTTTCATCTTCCTTACCTGCTGTCCAAGACACCCTTTCATTTGCTAGCGGGTGCTTTTCAAGTCTCCATCTTTTTTCAAAAGAAGAAAAATGTGAAGAGGTCATTTAATTCTAACCTCAGCTAAGTGGATATTTATTTAATTCTAACCTCACCTAAATGGATGCTCAACACAATTTAATGCAAACCATAGCGGCAGCAGTAATCCACAGGAAGAAATCACCACATCCTATATTTTCTCCTGTTATTAGAAAGGCTTTCAACAAACAACATACTTGGGTCCCATTATACACATAAACTACCTTTATCAAATTAAGCCAAAGGTGAAGAACTTTTTACTCGCAAAGGAAAAAAAAACCCTTACAAAAAATACCTGGCATACCACTTCAACACACTTCATGCTATTCATTGATAATGTAATGTCACCCCAGAATTCTCAGGCAACCTTTTAGTTATACCAATAAGCCAGCTCTAAACAGACACATAGTTATGTCAACAGCAGAAATGCGGGCCAGTTAAACTCAGTGTTTTTATTGGCATTTTTACTAGGGCTAAATTTGTAAGTCACATCACTTTAAAATCATACAAAGAATGCTAAATACCTCTCTGACTATCAGAAGGCAATGGAGGACAGGGTAAGAGCATGCACTGAACAATCAGCTCTGCTACCTGTGAAATGGAGGTACACAACCCAGTGATAAATGCAAGTGCTCAGAGAGCAGAAAACAACTGATCATTTCTGAAGACTGATGGGCAGGAAGTCTACTGGTACAATTTGCAGGTCAACAAGCCCTGGAAAAGAGACTAAGAAAACATTTCACCTACTTCAGAAAAGAACAGGACTAAGAAAGGCTAGCCAGAATTGAACAAATTATTCTGGGAGAAGCACCATAACAACATGCTGGTACTATTCCATTTTAAGGTTTGAAAGTATATACATTTCTCTCAGCTGAAACAAATCACATCTGAATGATTAAAAAAATATTTTCCTTTTCATTCTTATCAGCAAAATTTTTGGGCTAGATAAAGAAAAATGCAAGGTCTCTGTTTCCCAGATTGGGATGAGTTTAAAGGTAAGCAGCAATTAGGGTTATTTGAGACAGAGATGGGGATGCTATCAGTCATCATTATCACATAATAAAAACAAGTCACAGTATCACATACAGATGATGCTTGGTTTGCTAGCAAGATGGGAAGAAAACTGAGAATAAAGATAAAATACACTGCAGTGAAGTCACTGTACAGAATTCATGACATCATAATTGTTGTCATGGCAACTAGCTAGTATCAAGCACAGAATACTGCCTTCACTGCAGAATCAAGGAGCACCTGTGCCGCCACAAAATAAGTGCTCTTATTCAAACACAAATCTAGTCAACAACATAGGAAATAAGATATTACTGTAAGTAGATTGCCTTTTCAATGCCTCTTATCTTGGTCACCTGGTGCAAGACTTTTTAAACACTCCGGCACACATAAAGGGGTCTGACAAAGTATACACGTGATAAGGAGTCTAACTGAAAAAATCATGGTTTTCTTCCACAGTGTTCCTCAGTTTTTCCAGTGCAGGGTAATTCTTCTCTTTGTGCTTCCCTCTCCTATGGGTATGACTGCAGTCATATACAAAAGACATCTTCTAGTTCTTATTTCCACAAACCAGACAGATAGGCAAACTGGAACTATCATAAAGAAGCAGAATGAACTAATAAAGAACACGTTCCATGTTTAGAGCTGACAATTCCTTTTGTTTAGGGACTGCCCTAGCAGGGCCTTTAAACACCATTGAGTGTTTCTCATATGCACTTGCTAAGCACAATGCTTCAGACCTGCAGGGCTCTCACAACAAGGATAGTAGCTTTCTTGCAAAAAATTACATCAGCCTTTTTCCTCTAAACAGTCCTTTTTTACAGGAGGAATACCTGCTATTCCCAGCTCCTTAGCATTCATAAATATAAAAACTTCAGAAACTCAATCTTTCCCCAGAAAAGCTACGCACTTGGCAATTCATCGGGTCACAACTGGGTTTGTGACTAACAATGCACAAATGCTACATTTGACATTGCAATCTCAACTATTTGTTGAAATAAATCCCTCAGTATTACAAAGGCACATGAAGGAAAACACACCTGAAAATTAGCTTCTTCATATTAACTTGCCAAATTAAAGAAAGTCAAGATTTGGAGGTCAGTAATACCAGTGTCTTACAGTTCAACCTCAGAGCACCAAATTCAAAACACATTTTAACAGACCATACTAGATAGTAAAGTATGTTTATTTGGTACTTCAATGGCTGTGAAGAGCAATCCATACATTATTGCTGGTTCAAATAACACCCCCACACAACCATATGTAATTAGTCAACGTCTGAACAGTTTCAGTATTCACTGATGCGGAGGGGGGGGTTCAGCTTCAGTAAGAGGAAAAAGCCAAAAAATCAAACTGTCCTAGTTAAACAACACCACCACATTTCTATATTGGCTTTGCCACCCTTCTCTATTACTACCAAGTACATACAAGGACAGAAGTACAGAAGTACTGAAGTAATCTGCCTCTCCAGTCTCTGCTCTCTGTATAATACTGTCTCAACGAGTATTAGACAGAGAACACAAACAATAACACGAGTTTCAGTTACAATGATTAACAGACAGCTGTACCCCATATGCATCTGTCTTCAGTGTTCTAGTATTATTTCACACAACCAAGAATGATGATCACTACATGAATAATGACACCACGAAAATCTCCAGTTAACCAACCTTCCACAATATGAAATGTACTTGGGAGATTACAGTAAATTGACAACATATCCGAAGGAAATTGTTAGTGTGTCAATCCACTCCCTGCCACTGAAAAGTAAAGAAATAAACAATCTTCCACATGTTTTTCTAAACTTTAGAAACAGATACTGCCTTTGGTGCTAATAGCTTGTTTATGCAAACATATATCCTAATACACTGAAAATAGTTAATACAACCGACAAACTCAGAAAACTGGAAGACACAAGTTGATGAAACCTCAAGAAAGTTACATCAGAAATGCAGAGTTCTCAACTTCTCTGCAATTCTGAGAATAAATTTCTTGCTGCGTCTGTATCATACAATTCACAGACCTGTTTGTTACATATGAAACAAATGGCAATGAGATTCCCTTCCTTGCTAGTAACCCAGAGTTTCTAGCTCTGACCCACACAGTATGAAATCACTACTTAATAAGTAACAAAAAAAAAAATACCACCGTGCCAGCAATTAATTCTGCTTTTTGAAAGACTGACATTATGTGATCCCTTAAGCAACTAATGTGTCTTCCCTGACTGCACACAAAAAATTATGGATTGTCTCAAGACTTCAGAGAGCTTTTTGTATAACTTTAAAATTAACTTACTGAATTAGGTTTTCCCTATCAGTCCTTCTGTTAAGCCTAACTTCTGCTTATGTTTACACTAGATAGGGGAATGAGAAGACATAAGCAGCGGCCCACCTTTGTACATGGTATTTTTTCTTGTATTATTCATTTATCAATATTGTAACAGAAGCAACAACTGAATATTTTCTGATAGGATCCTTAGAGACGCCCACAACACTTGCAAACCTGAGTGGAGACACCACAAGAAACACTATCTACCCCTCTTCTCTCCACCAGCCAATCAAGTTGAGAAAGGCAAGGAGATTTAAGATGCTAAATGACTATTCTGTTTTATGCCTTTATATTCAAACTTCCATACAGCAAACCCTTTTCATTGTTTTAGAGTTCATCGTCCACAATTACTGAAAACTCAAGTGTATAAGCACAAATACAATGCTGTGTCCCTTACATTTTCAGACAGTTGTTAGTTTATAGTTATATTTACTATGGATATTAATAAAATGGATTATAAGGTGTGCCCAGATCCATTTTAAATTTTAACTATATTGAGAATGATATAATAAAGTAGTTGTTCCCAACACAGAACACCAAAGCATGTTCTGAGTAAGTTTTAGGGTACTGGGGTTTAGTCATTCCTTAGCATATTTGGAACAAGTCCCTTCTTCACCACTGAACTGAACCATATAAAGTGCAACCATGGTTCCAAATAAAATTAAATCGTTTCATGATAAAACACAGCATTTTTGTCTCTCAGAACTAAGAGGAGGTATTCTTTACAATGCTATTGCCTCCCATTGCAAGGAGAAAAAGAATAGTCTAGAAATTAAATAAGCTCAAAAATAATACAGATTTCTGCAGTTCCTTTCTGTAAAATAATTCTCAAACATGCTCAAGACCCTCAGTGGGTCTTCAGAAGTTGAGAAGCCACTCAGGTGCAGATCTTTCCCATGAAGCAGTAACAGAGGCTGAACTTTAAACAGCCACCCTATACCTTTCCCTTATCTTTACAAAGGCAACAAAAGGAGCTTCTAGTTCTCTAGTTTCCTGGTAGAGAATTAAAAATTGGAGAAAAGCCCTTGAAGCAACCTCTCCATTGTTTCCCACAGCCAAAAATGTGCAGAGCAGACAAGGAACATCATCTTCCCCGAACACTTCTGAATAGGAAAAGAACCACTTACAACACTTAAGATGAACTGAGAAATAAGTGGGAAGGTGAGGGATTTCTGGTGTTTGGTTCCTCCAACAGCAGACACCTATGAAAGAGCGTAAGACCAGGGATAGTTCCTTTGATTACACTCCCAAATACGAAGAATTTGCAGCTCAGCACTTGCCTGAGCCAGAGGTGAAGAACATGCAACAGACTGTTTAGTCCTTCCTTGTACAACCTTACATAGAGGGAATGGGGAGATAAGCAAAGGTTGGTTTAAAACCAGACCCATGAGATTTCTGCAACTTTAGAAGACCTGGTTCTTTTGCAAAAATTGAGTAAAATCAACTTTGGAAAACAATGGGGTTTCTGGTTTACACGTTTCTACCCGATGTGCCCTCATTTGACAGCTTTGACTCAAGGTTTGTCCTGCTGCTCCTTCAACACACTTTTCCAGGACAGTAGTTAGCAAAATTCAACAGGCAGCATAGGTGTGATAATGTCTTCCTTAATCAGGCACCCCTATCCTAACCAAAGAAAAACTATGTGACAGTAAAATAATAGTTGAATAAAGGTTAGCAATGATGTGATTAAAACAACTTGCTGTGCGAGACACTGTGGCTGATTTGAAGTCAGAAGCTAGACCTCAAACTAAAATATGCAGAAGTTCTCAACTGTTCTGAAAGCTACTCCCAAGTTCCCATGTTCAGCTCTGTTGCCATAAACTGTCTAACTATATCCTGACTTAAATGGAACAGCAAGCAAAGATAATCTTGTGATAAAGTTCATTTAAGGGAAATGACTTGTAAATTGCATGCTTCACTTGAGATACTGGAAATACTCATAACAATTTACATTGTGCAGTTCAGATCAACATAAATTCAATAATACCAGGAAAGCACAACTGGAAAGTTCAACAAAAGCTGAAAAGCAGCATGTCTTTAACACTGAGAACAGACACCCTCATTCAGAAGCGAACATTACAAGTGGCAAGTTACTGCCCCCTTTGCCCTCCTACCTCCAGTTTCTCCACACAATCCCAATCCATTTCTGCCAGCAGCTAAAATGCAGTTTTACACAGGCAGAACAGACAATAGTCCAGAAGACGGCAGCCCAATACTCTTCCTGCTTGCATTCTCAGTTCTTTTTGGCAACAACCCACCCTTAAACTGGATTAAGTGTAACATGAACTGTACCCTCAGGTATGATGACAAAGCAACTCAGACAAACCCTCACCCAGATTTCAATCAGAATTACCTGGGCTACTTTGGGCAGCTTAGGTCACAGTCTTTACTAACCCAGACAATTTTAACTGAAATGGATTTGACAAAACCCAAACAGGCAGATCCACTAATAGAGGCAGGGGAACAGTAAACTCCAACAGTCAGAAGCAGTCATGTCTTCCACAGATACAATCAGAGCTAGAAGAGGCTGTACCCAGCCCAAGTTTTTGGTACTTTTTCCAAAGCTTATGTGCACACGAGTGTGTATATGCACTGCAGGATAAGGTGAGAAACATTCCCAAAGGAGTAGGTAGGGGTAGTATTTCCTGGCATATCCATAACCTTGCAACCTTAGAAATAAGCAAATTCAGCTCTCTATTTAAACTTCTGTTTGAAAATTCAAATAAAACCAGTAAGTTACCAAAGGTCAACAGGTAAGAAACAAAATTGTGAATAATTAGAAAGGAATCTTTGCACCAGGGTTCCAGAAACTTGAATCTCATTTCTCATTCAGTAGATTGTAATAACTAATAATGTAGAAAGGATTGATTCATCAAACCTCTGAGTCATTTCTACCTGTATTTGCTGTATATCTCTCCCCCCTCAGCTATATTCAGGTAGTATAAAGCTACAACTTCACCCTGGTATGGTCAGGCACAAATTACTAAGTCACATGGTATTTTTCAAGTAAAACTGAATCATCTAAAGGACAAAGAATAAACAGCAAAGGAGCTCACTGCAAAAAGGATGTTGACTTCCTACCAGCCCTTAAAGAAAAGGTGGGGAGGAGGGAAGAAGCAAGCTCCATCTCCTGCCTGATTCAACAGGGTTTTCTTCTCAACTTACTTGTATTTCTTCAATTTGGTTTATTATTTTAGTAACTTAGCTGTTCATGTCTTCCTTTTCCAAAACTCCATGCCCTGTTATACACTACTTAATTTCTACACCAAATTGGATTGGGAGGGTGGGGAGGGGAAGAGGGAGGTGGGAGAAGAAGGAATGATGAGCAAAAGGCTCCTTGTCACAATATCACAATTTATAGAACAGATAAATCTGTCTCAGAGGGATCATCTTAAATGACTGAAACAGTTATGCTTGGGATTTTTGTGGGGAGTGTTGTGGGGCTTGGGGTTGTTTTTTGTTAGTTTGTGGGGAGTTTTGGGCCTCTGGTGTTTTCTTGTTTGTTTCTTTAAGGATATCAGTCCAAAATTTATCACAAGGAACAGTGTCTGTAATTTTCCAACTACTTTTGCCAATATGTACTTTTAAGCCATACTCCTTTTTAGAGAGGTGTCTTACTAAGCAGCACTAAAATAATGGGAGCCACTTAAAAGGCTCCTCCACAAATTTTATTTAAGAGTTTCTGCCATTGCTACCATTAATGCAACCATACCTATGACAGCACAGCCTACACCAAATTGTCACCATATACTGGTTTCTTAGCTACTCTTTTACTTCAGTGCAGTTTCATCACTGGCTTCAGTGATCTGTGTGCAGCCTGTTGGTAGCACAGGAGGACTAGCATAGTGCCCATGGCTATCTATCATCACCACTTCCCTTGGGCCAGTACCATTTTAGATTGACTTGAGCTCATCAACACAATCAACTGTGGTTTCACAGTGGTTTATACAAGACAACTAAGGTAACCAAAAGGCATGCTGCTGCTTCGAAGATTCCTTCTTTCCCCTTTCTCCACTTTCACTCACATGGTTCTACTCTTCCACTTGAAGGCTTTTCTTGAGCCAACCTCAACTCACAAACCCAAGACCTTAATCATCTAGGCCTAGGTTTCCAACAGGGTAGCAAGTTAAGCTAGAGCATCCTGGAAACCAGCAAGTGCTAGGACAGGTGTCAAGTAAATGGTAGGATCACATGGCTGAGAGCATGACTCCCCATTTATGCCAACAAGAAAGCCATCAGAGAGAATAAAATAATGAGAAAACTTAGGTCAACACGTGTGCTTCTTGTTCCCTTCCTTGATTGGTACTGCTACTTGTCTAATCTTATTGTAAACCAGTTCAGAGAGCTAAACCAACAAAAAAACTATTCATCATTTTTGGCAAGGCTTGTTTTCGACCAATTTCATTCTCTGAGCTAGGACAGCAAAGGAATCAGGCAAGCATCTGCACTAGTGCAGAGAAGTGGGCAGTAACACCCACGGAAATGAGGACAGGCTTGGGCTGATTTAAGCTGTCATTGAACTGCATACCCTACAGCAGATCTACACCACATTGTAGTTAGAACTGACAGTAATCTGTGTCTTTACAATAGGAGGACTTCATTGCTGATGAGAGCACATGAACAGCACTGAAACATCCTAAGCAAAGTTTAACTTGGGCACAAGCTTGGACAATTACACGTAAAAGCAGAAGAATCAGATTACTCTTACCTTCACAGATACTACAGATCATTAGCTAATTATTCCCCCAGCAATACCATTGTGAAAATGCGTTCTGTAATTCCCATTACATGGATTTAGCCCAGAACAGCAAAGCAAGCAAAACTGGTGACAAACTCAAGACTAGAACACAGTAAATCCTCTATACCAAATGAACACTCCACCATTCAGCTGTGTTGTTTATTAACTCTAAGCTAATTCAATTAGCTTCAATAAGCCAGTAGCAGTTTATTACAAACTCCTTTTGCAAAGACTTTGTAACACACTGTAGAACTCATAATTCATAACACAGTTATGTTAACAGATGTGGATATTTCATAGCTACTTGTGAAATAAGAAACTAGGGAAAGGAATAATACTGAGATCTTAAGTATATTTCCTTTTTTACAGAGAAAAAATAAGTGTACATTAAGCAGCACGAGTCCTATTCACACAATCAAGAAATTTAATGTGAAGAACTATAGAAAGGAAAATACATCTACGTAGATTTTTTTTCTTAGGTTAGCAATTGCTAAATAGCTGCAAATGAAATACAAGCAACTACTTAATACACACTAAACAAGACCAGAATCTTTTTTTAAATGCATCTCCCGTGCTCAGGCCAACAAATCCCCTCCTTTTTTTGCCCTGAATAACAAAGTAACACATTAGGAAAAGGGGTGGGGAAAATTTGTTAACAGAGGAGCAAATCTAGGTAGTAGTAAACAGCCAGCACTGCAAATCTATCCAGCAACATGAGATAATCTTTCACTCACATACTAACTTAAGCACTCCAACCAAGCATATCACATTTGGGACATTCAAGTCATACTTAATTTTGTTCAACACCTTCTTTTGACAACAGCTTTGTCACAGAGACTGAAAATACATATGTCATAAAAGCCAGTCATTTGCCAGGACTGTCATTGATTCTCTCAACATGAAAATAATAAAGCCATAAGTGCAAGTAGCAGAGGCTGCTGCCCCATTATCAGCTGCATAAAGTATCAGCATTGAGATTATTATCCTATGGGCAGCAATAGTTTGCTGGAAAAAATGTAAGAAAATTAACTGGACTAGGTTTGCAAATTAAAAATGCAGTAATCTGGTTTGAAGTCTTGAAATCCACAGGAGCCAAAACCTGAGGAAAGCAAATGAAAACTGCCTGCTATAAAAGAAAACTCCAAAACCTGAGGAAAGCAAATGAAAACTGCTTGCTATAAAAGAAAACTACCGCGTGCTATAAAACTACTGCAAATTTGCTGAGAACCAGGAGGGAAAACCAACCTGTCTCTAAAGAAGATGAACACTATTTAACAGAAAAGCTGGATGACAGATGACTTAAAAAAAAAAAAAAAAAACATTCTGGACAGCATGGACAAAACATTTACCCCAAAATATTTGCATCCTTGAGCATATGAACATAAAGAAAACAACAAAAATATGCCACGCTAAACAAGGAATTTACCGCCTGAAATTTGACAGAGATTAATTGACAATGGTGTCCAAAATCTCATTCTGGGGAAAGCATTATTACAATCGAGCAGAAGTAGAAACAGCACTTCTTCATATCGCGTAAGAGATTCCTAATGCAGAATATGTTGGTGCTTCCCAGGTTTAAGGGACAGAGTTGAAGGCTACCTCACCCCATCAAGTGAGGCAACTCCAAACATCAGCACCATTACTCGCCAAAACAAGCATCCAGAAGCTATCCACATTCAGCATCATCAAGTCAGCATTAACACTTACTGCTTGAATTATTACTGCAGGCTAATCCTTGAGAAACTGGTAGTGACAAGAAACCTGAGATTTTTTTTTCCTGTTAAAATGAAAGGGTGGGAGGTTCAGATTCTTCTCCCTTCCTTCTAGAAAGCGAGGCGTAAACCCCTAGCTCCTCTAGTTGGGCATCACCATATTGTCACACACCTTCACAACTCTGCACCGCATGCAGCAGCATGGCTTCTGACATAGCTTAGCCTGTTCTCCAACCAGCTCTTAGACTGGTCAGTTTTCTTTGAAAAAAAGGAAAAAAGAAAATCCAAGAGAAAAGAAGGCACAGACACCTTGGTAAGTGAGTAGAGGCAACCAGGCAGGGGAACAATTTCATGTGGAGGACAAGCCTTCTTTCTGTCCATAAAAAAGTAAAAGCTGAAAGGACAGCAGAAATAGGAAAACATATTTCCCTGGTAAGAATTAGGAAGCAACAGTAGCACAACCCTCCACTGTAACCACAGCCCATAGGGAAGAAAAAAAAAGTTTCTTTTACTCTCCCATCCACCACTGATAAAGGTCCAAGCAGCAGCTAAAAACCCCACCAGTGAGAAACTAGCATAAAAGTCCTTATTCAAGACTAAGAAATAATACCCACTTATCAGTCTCAGCACCTTCTGACAAATGAAGATGACACCAGTTTGGAAAAACGGGCTTCCACTAATGTGTTGCTGACAGGCTTCACTGGTGAGGATGCATTTCTACACACATCACGTTCCAGCAAAATTTTAAGCTACAATACAGGCACACAAACATATGTTTGAGAGAAATACATTTATATTTTGGCATGTAAATTCAGAGTTACAAACCCCAGCTCAGCCATAAGACCACACAAGGCCACCATCCAGTATTCCATTCTATGAAAATTACTGAAACCTCAGTGACAAAAGAAATTTTGTTTGCAAGATGCAATGTACATTTTTATCATGCTGGATAAAATATCTACAGTCTCAGCAGTGGTTAAATTGCTGCTATAAAGGAAATTGTCCTCAGATAAATGGTTTCCCTATGAGAAGGTTTCAGTGCTACACCTCACCCCAGGTCAATAAATCAAATTAACTGCACCTTGTCCTCTGGCCAATGACATCATCGGCTTGACCACATCTTGTGAAGCGAGTGCAGAAACATATGCTATTTAAGGCATGAAATCATATTACTGCTTTTTGTCCAGCCAGCCTTGTGCTGCTGGTCTGTGAAACAGTCACCTGAACAGTAGTCTCATTACCGCTTCTACACATTTTTTTCCTTCTAGTATTCAAGGCCTGTCTTCACCAAGGGTGAAGAAAAAGGATAAATAATCCAAGTTATTTTTTAAATCAAAATGCTTTTCATTAGCTGCAGCATAGTATTTTGTGACAGATTAAATTTAGCACCAAACTACAAAATATACCATCTGCATTTGTATGTGAACTCTCTTCCTAGTCAAGTCGCAAAGATGCTTACATGCTAATCTGGCACTGTTACTTTGAAGTACCCTGCTGTTAGGTCCTTTTTCCCCACGGGGTGAAAACAATGGTCACTAATGAAAACCTCCAGTTTCAGCTGAAACTCATCCCTGCACAAATATTTCCTTTTTTTTTTTTTTTTAATTACTACCTCTCTCTTAATAAAGTAGCCCATTTGTTTTCTTTCTCAGTAGACCAATATCCAGTTCAAAACTGAATTACTACAGGCAATTTAAGAGGATTAATTTCAATTTTCACTGGTATTCTTATGACACAATCACAGAAAACTTATCTTCCTTTCTAGACCCTGTACTGCCAAGTGGTATCTTCTGTCATGAAAGTCAAATGTAAATGAAAAGGTAAAATAAAAGAAGAAAAAACCCAAACCCAGAACAGTCAAAGATACAAGCAGTGACAAAAGCATCTGACACACCACACTGTTAAACTGCAGGCACATTAAGCAAAAAGAAGGTGAATAAGATTATCTCCAATGTATTCAATTCTGTGTTCAGAGGGAGGAGGAAAGCTGTTCAGATTTTGAGTGTGTCTTCTATAGCTCTCAGTGCCAGGAAACATAAATTAGAAGCAACTCTCCTTTAAGGAAAAGAATCAAGGACAAAGGGACCAAAAATGCCCAAGCCTCTGAAAAGCAGATATGAAAGGAACAGCTTTAGTTTTGAGTTGCTATAAATTAAAAATAAGCTCCTTATTTAAAAGACATGAGTGTTTAAGAATCTATGAGCAGATCTGTTACTGCTCAAGCCCCAGGAGGGTTTTGTTTTTGCTGGCAGGGGTGGAGTGGAGATGGGGGGGGGGGGGGGTCATTTTGGTTATTAGTAAATAAATCAAGCAGCAGAGAGTGAGGCCTAGGCGCCTGCCAGAGCAGCCAGGGCCTAGCTCTTCCCCCTCCTCTCCTCACACAGCCTGGGCTTGATCTCGGGGCCCTGTGGGTTGCCAAGAAATTTTTAAAAAAGCGAGAGAGCAAGAAAGAAGAATCATATTGAACCACAAAAGCACATGGGGCGAATGTAAAATATAAACACGGCGTTGGGCTCTGAGTGGCTGTTATTAAAGGTCTGAATTACTAAACATGAGAGGCGGGGAAAGCCAGGCGGCCATTTCAATAATATAAACCTCCCCGAATTAGACATTATTCAAATGAGAAGGAAAGAGAGAGCGATCGAGCGAGGGACAGGGACTGGACCCGCAACCCCTATGCCAGCCCACCCGGGCTGCCATCACCACCACCCGCTCCTGCCCCGGCGCCCAGGGCAAGGGGACGTGATCCCGGGTGCCCAGCACCCGGCGGGAAGGGGGGAGTTTGCCCCGGGGCCGCAGCGTCCTGCTCTTCGAAAACCCTCGGGGCTGTGAAAGCAGGAGGGCAAAAGGGGAGGAGGGCAACCACCTCTGCCGGGGCAGATCCAGCCTTTGGGGGTGCAAAACATGCGGCATTCCCCGTTGGAGGGGGGCAGGGAGAAACTCTGCCCGCACACCCCACAAGTCACCCCACACTGAACCTACCCTTGGAGGGTGTGGGGCGCTTTACATAAAAAGCCAAACCACGCTCTCATTCTGCCTCCTTCCCGAGGCCATCCGCACCTATCCACCCCATGCCTGCAGGCCCCAGGCTCTGGGGAAATAACCGTGGCTGGGGTGATGCAGGGCGGGGGGGGAGTTAGGAGAGATGAGGAAGCCAAGTCTTCCTCGCTCACCCAGCCGCACCGAGGGGCCAGCACTCCCGTCCCCCTCCGTCCTGCCGCCGGGGGACCCTGCCCCACTAGGGGTGCCATCCGCCTCCCTCCAACCCGGCGGGCCGTGCCCCCCCTCCCCCTCGGCCGGCGCCGGGATCGCTCCAGCAGCATCCATGCCTCCCACCCACCCCCCCGCCACGAATATGTAAAGCGGCTTTTACTGTGGGAGCGCGGGCCGAGGGGGAAGCAGCTACCCACCTCGGGCTGCTTTTGGGTGCGGGGATGCATTCCCCCCTCATGGCTTCACCCTCACCCCTCCTCCCGCCCCCCCCTCCCAACACCGACTCCCCACCCCGACCCGACCGCCTCGCCGTTGCGCCGCCGCCCCCCATCGCCCCGCTGTCGGTGCCCCGGCATGCGGGCAGGTGCGAGTGTGATTCCGTGTGAGGGAGGGAGCGTGTGCGCGTGGTGTGTGTGTGTGTGTGTATATATGCATGTATGTGTGTGTGTGTGTATCTCTCTGCACGGGAGGCTGCTTTCCTTCTCTCTCCCCCCCTCCGCTCCCTCCTGTGCCGTTAATTATAATAATCCTGAGTACTAATAAATTATGCTAAGCGGGGCGGGCAGGCGGCGGGGGGGCCCCGTGTGCGAGTATGAATATGAATATGTAAAACGCAGTAATGATTACCTGCCGCTGCCGCCACCGCCGCCGCCGAACTCTCATCTTGACTCGCTGCTCCTCCGTCCGCCATTTTGAATATTTTAACCAAAATCTGCCGCACGATAAACCCTCCCTCGCGCCCGGACACCCCCCCCCAGCCCCTCCCCAACCGCTCCCCCCCTCCCCCCCACCACCGCCCTACTGCGCAGCCGCCACAGCACCGAGAGGCGGCCGCGCTCTGCGCATGCGCCACCTCTCCTCTCTCCCCCCCCCCCCCCACCTCCACCTCCCCCGGTCTAACGGGAGGTGAGCCTCCGCGCATGCGTCCCCTCGCGGCTCCCCACATGCCTCCCAGGCACAGCGGCGAGTGGCGCTGCGCAGGCGCGGCGCTGCGTTGTAGTCGCGTCTGTCCGGGTCCCGCTTAACGTGCGAACCGTGGCGCCGCGGGCTGCGCTGGTTCGGTCGCGTTCCGCCCGCACCCCCTCTTCCCCCACCCTCTTCCCGACGCGTTCCTGTGTATGATGGGGGGATCGCGGGTGGCGTGGGGGCGACACAGATCCTGTGGTGGTTTCCTCAACCGTCACCACCCTAGTGTCTGACCCGGGGTGGTGGGGGGAGGTGCCCCCTGCGGCGCCGGGGGCCTTCAGAAGGCCGTGGCCATGGATTTACGGCGGCGGGGTAAGAAGGAGCCGCTCCTGTTGAAGGCGGGGGGATATGTGCTGGCCGTGTACTCGTGCAGCCTCCGTTAGCTGTTCCGCCGCCAGGCCGACCGGGTGTAGCGGGAGTGGTTAATCGCGGTCCTAAGAGAGGGGGCGAGCAGCTGACACTGGGTTCAAATGCCGCCGTTGGGCTGAAAGGGCATTTCTGAAAGAGCTGTTAAGCGGCAAGTGACGGTGTGAAAATACCTGTCGTAGTCGCGCCTACCCAGCAGGTACTCCCTAGGCTCAAAGCAAAATGAATCCCATGTGAATAAAGAGGAATTGCTTGCAGAGAAAATTGCGTGCAACTCGCGATTGTCCGTGGAGGAGGGCAGGAGTGAAGGCCTGAGCAGGGCAATTGCTAAAGAGGGGATTCTCCTCTGTTAAGAAACGCACGCTGATTTCCACACAATTTACCCCTCGTTCTGGGCAGTACGATGCTCCTGGGGTGTCTTTTCTCAACCAAATATTTCCACGTACCTCATCAGATTTGACTAACATGAAGAGGAAGTCAGGCTTCGCACCTCCCTCATTAAAAGGGAGTAAGTAGTAAGAGAATACAGGGACCCACAAATAAATTTAGCTTTAGATTCAAAACTTCCAAATGGGGACGGGCAATTGGCTAAGCAGACAGAGGGGCAAAATTCAGTTGATTCTTGACAGATTTGGCAGAGTAAAACTTCCTCACATGCTTAACCTTAATATTGTATAAATGCAGGTTGTGCCTGAGCTTTGTAGTGTACATCCATAAAAAGCAAAAGAAGATACAAAAGGTGGTACAGAATGACATTCATTAAGGACTCAGTCTTAATGTTTTCCTAGAGTCATTAACTTCAAGAGGTCAGAGTCCAAGCCAGATTTTCTTCTGGGGCTCAAAACCCTTGTGGAGTAAGAGGAGGCAAGGGTCCATTCTTGCATGGTGTTGCTGAAGGAATTGCAAGTTGTGTCAGAGGCAGTCGCTAGATTTTTTTTCATTGTGAGGGAAGAGCCAAAAACGAAAGGCTGAAGGAGGGAGACAGCAGAGTTTCCCTGCAGGGGCTGAATCAGAAATGTAATTTTGACATTTTTATTTAAAAATAATTTCCTCTGGTAATGGGATTTATTTATTTTTTTTCCACACTACAAAAAAACCTCTTGATACTGCAGAAGACATTAGCAGAAATGCACTGTGCTATGAAAGCGAAAACGTTCTACTAATACTGTTTGTACTCCCTCATGTTCATTAATGATACTCCATACTAGTAACTAAGAGCTTTGTCTTAGGAAGATCTGTGTTTCACTCTCAGAAGTGAACATGTAAACAAAGGCATACTGTCATGCTCCTCTTCTGTTCAGCCATGATCCTTGCGGGCCAGTTAATCCAGTTTTATGGCCACACAGTGTCTGCACCACAACAGATAAAGCGGTAGAGAAAGGGCTGCCTAGATTAAGATTCTGCACAGCTCTAATCCTGCCTACGCTGAATGTTCTCTTTTATACCTTCCCATCTCACCTGTAGACTCAGTCCTGCATGCTACTTTCTACTAACCTCTTCCCCCATAGTAGTAAGTGAGTAGTAGTATACTAGTCACGAATAGTAGTAGTCACAGGTGAGAATTTGCTCCCATTACCACACCTTTGCTCTTCCTCAGCTTCTGCAGTTAGCTGGAACCCATAGCTGCTGAAGAAAAGATGACTGAAAACAAACAGATGGGTGGGGTTTTTTTCGGGGGTGTGCTTTTTCGGTTTTGGTTGGATTTGGGTTGTTTTTTCTCCTGGTTGTTACTGACTTCCTCCATGTTTTCTAATTGACCAGCTATAAAGAGAACTTCATTCTGTTCGGCCACATAGCTGCTCTCCCTTTCTCTTTAAAGATTGCTCTCAACCTATATCTACATCCTCTTCCCTACTTTAATTTGAATGCATCTCTATCTGATGCCTTCCCCAAGGTGTCATACATCCCTGTGGCTGTATATCCAGGAAAGCTAGCCAAATCATTAGTGATGAATAATTTATAAGATAAATTTTACCTCTCTTTCAGTTGTGAGTTGTCTGCAAACAGACTGTGATTTCTGCAAACTTATTATTTGGTGTTACTTTCCACATAGTGCCCGAATGGTGTCTTACTCATGAGTAACTTGCTGGAGATACTTGAAATTTGAGATAATTGGACACAAAGATGATACAAAGCTTCCTGCAAGAAGCTGAGCACTCTGGAGTCAATAAAAAGATGTAAGTGTGAAGCTGAGTTGTTTGGCTGCAGTCAGCGAGGCTGGGCTCACAATGGTGCTTAGGAACACACTTATATCCTCTGCTGAAACAGCCCAAAGCAGCGAGCACCTTGTGGTACTCCATGTTTCTGTTCTCTTACTGGACATGTCAGCCTTGTAGAATCACCTCTTGCAGGGATTTTGCTTTAAAAATATTTCCTGACTGTGAAAAACAATAGTGTTAAAATTCAACACACCTGTAAAGGGAAGAAATAGTATTTCAGGATCTTTTAAAGCTCTGCAGTATGTCTCTGTCCATTGTCTGCATTTTGATCAAGACACCTCCTAATTCGTAGCTCTCCTTCGTCTGTTCTTGTGCCTGTAGCCCAAAATTTTCTGTGATCGCTGTATTACCTTCTGAATTGTCTGTCTCCTGCTAGAATTAATTCAGTAGTGTTTCAGAGACAATTTTTATTTTTTAAGGTGGGGAGGCAGGGGAGAAAAGAAACACAAATCACAGTATTTAAACAAAAAGCACATTGGGAAGGAAATTACCCTTTTCCCCACACAGATCTACAGTATGGAGAAATGAAGAGTGAACATATCTGCTCTGCTCCAATTCCACTGTGCCACTCAGATGTGAATCCCAGATGCTGCTTTTCTCACACAATATCCCTTCTTTCTATCCTCTTCACAGCTGATTTGCTTCCTCAAGGAGGCCCTATTTGTAGAGTCACGGTTGCTTCAGCATTCCCTTTGGTCCTCCAGGCACTGCCGCAGAGGCTTCTGCCATGAAATTCATTCTTTGCCCATTAGACTTTTGTGCATACCTCCCAAAAACCTCTCAACTCATTCCACTTTCAGACTGCCGGGACTGCCTCACCTTTAATTAAACTTACTTTTGTGTCTCTGTTTACCATTTTTCATGTGTAATACATGCCCTTTCAGAGAGACCGGCAGTCTCTCTGCTACAGTCTCATATTTTGAATGTGCTATCAATAAATGATCAACAGAAGACCATGTCTCAAAAAGGTTGTAATTTAGAGAGATGGCAGGCAAAAAGCATGGGAAAAATTGGATTAGTAGCTCCTTGATTGAGGAGAAGTCATGAAAAGCAGTAGAAAGACCATGCATAGTTCCTCCAGTGTCACAGCATCACCAGTGGGACCCAGCCTTGGCCTAAGTGCTCTGAGGCTGTGGTGTTCAGTACTTTTAACCACAAAGCTGTTTGTCCTTTCTCTGTTGTGTTGCTCCCCACCCTCCTCCTGTTCCAAGGGTGGTAGAGACTCTCTGCCCTCGCCTCCGAGGCTTGGGACCCGCCAGCACCATCGTTTTCCGGTATTATGCTCTGCCCTACCTTGAAAGCTCTTTCCTGTGCACCTTGTGAGTGCTGAGCCCAAACAACAGAGGAATGAAGACTGTCCATTGCGTATATAGGCTGTTATTTTCCCCTGCACACGCTGCTGGCTGCCTTTGACCAGATTGCTTTCCAGCTCTGTTTTCATCCCCCTTCTATTGTCTCTGGATTGGAGAAAAGGTGAGCTGGAATCTCGCATTTCTGAGACTTGTTGTTGATCCTCTGAGTCTCCCAGCTAATGAAATTGTAAGCAGGGAGCTTGTTCCATCTTATAATACTCTGCTCCTCCCAGGTGCAGCTAGCTGCTTTTTTGAAGGTAAGAAATGGAGCACAGACAGAAAGAAGCATGTTTTTCATATTAAAAGAAAAAAAAAGAAAAACCATAATTCAGAACCTCCACACATCCTCAAGAAAGGGAGAGGTAATCACTAGGAAGACACTTATCTTTTCAGGTGGGTTTTTCATTTCTTGCTGTCTGCTGGTTTGGCTGCACTTTTTCTTGCTTAATTTTTTGTATGCATTTCACTGGTGGTCATCAATGCAGCATCTGTGCGCCTTCAAATTTTAATCAATTGCATCTTACAAATCACCAATTTAGAAGATACAGGAAAATTATCACTGTGCTTTTTTAGCAATGGTAAACTAAGGCAGAGAAATTCAGTAGCTGTTTTCAGTTGCATGTGTGGCTGGGCAGCCGGAGAAGAGAAGCTCCGATTCTCTACAGTGCCTTGATTGAAAGGCCCCAGAGATCCGCAAGGCTGGATCCATCTTTATGTGTCTCTCTACTCTGAGAGGGACAACAGCAGGGTCCTACAGCTTGATTCAGATCTCTTGCAATTGCCTGATTCATGTTGCCACTCTAAAGCTGTCACAGATCTGCTTTCAGTGATTTTCTCTGCCTTCCCTTACTACAGAGGAGCCCTTAAAAATACATAATATTTTTTATGACGATTAGTAACTGAGACTCAGGGAAAGCTCAGCTCTTAACAGCAAGAATGCTTGCAGTCTGACAGACCCCATATGGAAGGACAGTCTGTTTTGTACCTTTATGAAAAAGAGGGATGAGCTCCTGTTTTTTCACCAGTCATACAGCATGCTTTCTGCTGTAGACTGAAGAATGATGTTGACTGAAGAATAGGGTGGTTTGAAGAATGGGGTTGATTGAAGAATAGGGTTGTAAATAAGTAACCTCAAGAATGTTAGGCTTTGTTAGCAACTATAGAGAAAAGGAAATTACTAGGATAAGCTTTGCCAGAACCGCCTGGTGGTTACTGATGTGACAACGATCCTAAAACAAAGTGATGAAGAAATAACCACCAGGGGTCCAAAAGCCCACTACCACATTTTTGTGTGCATACAGGAGGCATTCTCAAAAAGTATGATGTAATGTATGTAATCTAATGAATATGTATGTTTAATGACAATATAATCACAGTCTGGTTGATGGTTGGTAGAGACACGCTTGGAGGAGCTATCCCCCGTGTCTCCTGGTGCCTCAATAAAGAATACCTGCTTGTCAATTTAAAACTTTGTTGGCGAGTTCCTGGAGATTTCTCCGAATCAAGACCTTGGGAATACTTTGGTGCTGCTTACATGAGGAACCAAATTGGTTTTGACCTCAGTGAAGAGGGGGCCAAGAGGGACACATCTGACACCTTTTAGCAACTGCGAGGTTTTCTGTGGAATAGACATAGCCTAAGAAACAAACACACAGCTGGAGTTAGGGTGCTTTTGAAAACATTGTCTCTACCTCCCTTTCTTCCAGGACAGGGTTTTTGCTTATTCCGTCTTCAGAAAGGGACTTTTCTGTGACACAGCCTGGCCTGGCTGAAGATTAGGGATTCTCTCTGCCCCTTCATCCTTGAATATTTCTTTTTAATTTCACAGTTTAAATTCCAATTGTGTAATTACATTCTGCCTACCCCAAATTCCTCTGTAATTTCAATTGGACACGGTGTCCTTCACTGTCTAGGCAGAACTCTTGCAGTGCTGTGGGGTGCTGTTAAAAGGCTGCCATGCTCCACTCTAGTCCCATTTCATGTAAATAGGGAAAGAGAATGGACCTAGATCCCTTTGAACTAAAACTGCTGATCCATATAAGCGAGACAGGGCTTGCTATAGAGTGACAAGGCAGTCCTTACCCCATGGCAATACACTGGTCATTTATTACAATGCCTCAGTCAGAGCAGGTTTTTGGAGTAAAAGTCTAAATCTGTCTAGAGGTATTTCTCCCCCACAACACCATGCCCTTTGATCGCAAATAAAGCTGTACAGGGACCGCCAAAACACTACTTTGCTGAATTTATGTGGCCTAGGAGTACCTGCTCTCACCGTTTAACATGGCAGAAATGCCATAGTGATTTAATTTAGGTTCAGGGAGTTGTATTGCAACAAAGGGGTACGCAGTACAGATGCCTACTTCAGTTAAAACACCTTACAAACACTGGTGAGTCCTATTCAGTTTATGACCCAACTCCAATAGTTCTTACACATTTTGCTGTGCCAGCATTTTCCCTCAATCCCTACCCTGGTGTCAGTCATGTGAGTTGCAGTTTGTTTTATCACAATATTCCTTTTTCAGGTGTTGGTACCTACATTAGTGTGTAAGTATTTCTGCTTCTCCTGCTTCCTTTCACTTTCCACTTACTTCCTCACTGGTGGCACAACTGCTTACTTGGTTAGTGTACCTGCATGTGGCCCTCCGGATATCAGAGGCCCTCAACTTTTGTATCTCCTCCACCACCACCTGCTGTGGTCTTGTGTGGAAACTCCAGGTGGAGAAGGGGAGGGAGCATGTGTTGATGGGAGGATACTCCTCGTTTGTCTTGTCTTTTAGAACAAACTTCATCTTTATCTTCATGTCTCTTCATACAGGGGGGTTGGAACTAGATGATCTTAAGGTCCTTTCCAACCCTAACTATTCTATGATTCTATGATTCATACAAGTTCTGTTCAGGATCACGGAAGGAGTTGCTCACCTGGTTTAAAGTGTTATTCTGTGCAGCTCAGCAAAAAGGAATTGGTTTGATATAGAAACTGGAATTATTTGATGTTTGATCAACCAAAAGCCATATTTTTTTCACCACATGTACACCATTGTCAGAAGAAAATGGGACTGATACAATCATTAGTGACAGAGCCCTTTGCCAAAGTTCGTTTCCCTTAGTGCTAAAGTACCCTGGGTAATTCTAACACACAGTGGTAAATCTTTACCTGAAGTAAACATCATCTCATTGCTTGTAGTGCTGTATCTACATAGAGCCTCAGCCTTGAATTTTAATGGGACTTCTGCAATATATATCGTACAGGTTTGATCCTGCTCCCAAGGGGTGCCTTTGTACCTACTGCCATGGTAGCAGACCTGAGGCTGCTGTTTGTGTCTCTGGCGAACAGCAGATAGATCAGGTGAGATTGAGTAGACCCTATTTCCATGTTTCCTTGGTTAGCTTATACTGTTAAAAGTGAGTTGTTGTTAGGAGGAAACAGAGCATGTAATAACTACAGTTGGGTTTTGTTTGGCTTTGAGTCATAAATCTTAAAGGAAAGGAAAGCCATCATGTTCATCCCCAAGTCTGTCATATAGTCAGCAAGGGGCAAGGCAGTAGTATGGGCAAGAAAATTAAACATGTGAAGGTACAAGTGCCGGTGGGGGCGGGGGGGGGGGGAAGTCACTGTTGCTTATTGTCAGTTTTGGTGTGACACAGAAAGTTCAGATAATCCTCTTAGTTACAGAGACATATAGGGGGGGCCATTGTTATCTCAAGCAATTTGCTGGCTCTATTCCTTTTTTTTTCCTTAGGGTTTCTTTTTGCCTAATTGAGCAGCATTTCTTCCTGGGATTGGTTTGCAATAATCCTGAGGCCTCATCTGAGAAAACACTGAAAAATACATGAGAAGCAGCCCAAGTGAGGCAGCTATCACCATGAGTTTCTCTCTTCATAAAGGTATCAGGTTTGGCATCAAGTGCTGAGAGTCAAAAATAAGCTAAAGATTCAATGTGATGCAGAGCAGTGTGTTGATCAGAGTGAGTGATCACTTAGGAAGGTGTATCTCAGACATGAGCTAAAAGGACGGGTAATTAACAGCCATTCAGAAAACAAGGAACTTGTGGTAGAGCAGGGGGTGAGAATTCCACCAGAGCTTGCACCAGAAATGTGTTAATTCCACTTTCATTGCCAAAGGGATGTATCTGAGGTAATTCTAATCAAGAGTCAAAAGGTGAACAATAACAATAATAACTGGGGAGATTCGTTTTTATTTATCCAGCAGATAAGGATTCAACTACAGGAAGAGAATGAAAAAAAGGCACCTCTTTTCTGAGCAATTATTCCATCCACACTCACTCTTCATCAAGATTTTAATAATCTGTTACTACGGCTATTTAACAGTTTCTCAGCATCAGGGCTGGGAATGTTGGAGCAGGTACTCTGCCAGTTGCCACAGGTGTCTTTTTACAGAAGACCTGAATAATTCACATGGGAGAGTGCTGAAGATGGCTGTAGCCAGGAGCCATTCTTCAGCAGACTCCCAGCATTGTTCCTTCCTGGTGATAGAGCAGGGTTAGTGCTATTAGTAGGAGGACACATTTGAAAACCTTATTTTCATATACAGACAGAGCCTTAGTCCCTGCAGGTATGAGACTGTTTCCAGCACCATGACCTTACATCCCATGGGAGTTAAGGGCTCTGGCTCCCAAGCCCTGGTGATTCACCCTGGAGAGTTTTAAGACATTACTGTCTTTGTTTACTAATAATACTATATTACTATATGTCCTCGGCTGGGCTTAAACCACAACACTGTAATACTAATAAATGTATTTTGCTGTGGTGGCTAAAGAATTTATTATCTCTGGCTGCGGAGATAGGTTATCTTTCAGTTAGGGTAGCTAAATCCCACAGAGACTACGAGTCAGAGCCACCAGATGTGAAAGAAAGAGCCAGAGCAGATATAACTCACAAAGCAGTTGTGAAATAAGTAGTCTACTGGGAGCTGGTGGAGCTGGTCTGGCAAAGAAAGGGAAGAGTGGATTTGGCAGGAGGCTTGCCGGACTGGTCAAGGATGCTTTAAACTAGATGTGTTGGGGGAGGGGGGCATCATTCCATCCCAACACACCCAGTCACTGGCCAGCACCTACAGTAAATGTTCAGAGCAATGTAGAGATATTCCAGCTGCTCCAGCCAATGAGCCGGCTTCAACTGGAACTCGGCTCAGATGTCTCTATACAAATGCCCATAGCATGGGGAACAAACAAGAGGAATTAGAGATGTGTGCACGTCTACGGGTGTATGATCTCATAGGCATCACAGAAACATGGTGGGATGGCTCCTATGACTGGTGAGTTGGAATGGAAGGTTACAGGCTCTTTAGGAAAGACAGGCCCAGTAGGCGGGGAGGGGGAGTTGCTATTTATGTTAGGGATAGGCTGGAGAGTATGGAACCGTGCCTGGGGATAGGTGAGCAGTCAACAGAGGGTTTGTGGGTCAGGGTTAAAGGGAGAACAGTGATGGGAGACATTATTGTGGGGATCTGTTACAGACCGCCTGACCAAGAGGACTCTGTGGATGAAGCACTCTATAGACAGATAGGAACAGCCTCACGCTTGCCGGCCCTTGTTCTCGTGGGGGACTTCAACCACCCTGACATCTGTTGGAGGGATGGTACGGCCCGGCACAAGCAATCCAGGAAGTTCCTCGATTGTGTGGAAGACAACTTCCTTCTGCAAGTAATAGAGGAGCCGACAAGGCGAGGTGCCATGCTTGACCTCGTCCTCACCAACAGGGAAGGGCTGGTTGGAAATGTGATGCTCCAGGCAGCCTTGATTGCAGCGATCATGAGATGGTCGAATTCGAGATCCTCAGGACAGTGAGAAGAGTGTGCAGCAAGCTCACTGCCCTGGACTTCAAGAGAGCAGACTTTGGCCTCTTCAGGAACCTGCTCAGTAAGATTCCATGGCATATAGCCCTAGAGGGCAGGGGGGCCCAAGACTCTTGGTTGATATTCAAGGATCACCTGCTGCAAGCTCAGGAGCGATGCATCCCTACTAGAAGGGAGTGCTGCAGGAGGGCCAGGAGACCTCCTTGGATGGATAAAGAGCTGCTGAGGAAAATTTGAAGGAAAAAAGAGGCTTATAAAAGGTGGAAGCAAGGACAGGCGGCCTGGGAAGAATACAGGGATGTTGTCTGGGAAGCTAGGGATCAGGTTAGGAAAGCTAAGGCCCAGTTAGAATTAAACTTGGCTAGGGATGCTAAGGATAACAGGAAGGGATTCTGTAGGTACATTGCAAATGAAAGACATGCTAGGGACAATGTGGGCCCTCTCCAGAAGCTATCAGGAGAACTGGCTACCCTGGATTTGGAGAAGGCTGAGGTTTTTAATGACTTCTTTGCCTCAGTCTTCACCAGAAAGTGCTCTGACCACACCCCCCAAGTCTTGGAAGGCAGACCCAGGGACTGTGAGAATGAAGACCCTGTGCCCACTGTAGGAGAGGATCTGGTTCGAGACCATCTTAAGAACCTGAACGTATACAAGTCCATGGGACCTGATGAAATCCATCTGCGGGTCCTGAAGGAGCTGGCAAATGAAGTTGCTAAGCCACTATGCATCCTATTTGAAAACTCATGGCAGTCAGGTGAAATTCCCGATGACTGGAAAAAGGGAAATATAACCCCCATTTTCAAGAAGGGGGAAATGGATGAGCCGGGGAACTACAGCCTCACCTCTGTGGCTGGCAAAATCTTGGAGCAGATTCTCCTGGAAGGCATGCTGAGGCACATGAAAAATAACAAGGTGGTTGGTGACAGCCAGCATGGCTTCACTAAGGGGAAATCCTGTCTGACCAATCTGGTGGCCTTCTATGATGGTGCTACAGAACTGATAGACAGGGGTAGAGCGGTTGATGTCATCTACCTGGACTTGTGCAAAGCGTTTGACACTGTCTCACATGACATCCTTGTCTCTAAGTTGGAGAGACATCAATTTGATAGGTGGACCACTCGGTGGATAAAGAACTGGCTGGATGGCTGCACACAAAGAGTTGTGCTCAATGTCCAGCTGGAGACCAGTAAGGAGTGGTGTCCCTCAGGGATGGGTGTTGGGACCGGTCTTGTTCAACATCTTTGTCAGTGACATGGACAGTGGGATTGAGTGCGCCCTCAGCAAGTTTGCCGATGACACCAAACTGTGTGGTTCGGTTGATACGCTGGAGGGAAGGAATGCCATGCAGAGGGACCTTGACATGCTTGTGAGGTGGGCCGATGCCAACCTGATGAAGTTTAACCATGACAAGTGCAAGGTCCTCCACCTGGGTCGGTGCAATCCCAGGCACAGCTACAGTTTGGGCAGAGAAGAGATTCAGAGCAGCCCTGTGGAGAAGGACTTGGCGGTGTTGGTCGATGAAAAAATGAACATGAGCCGGCAGTGTGCGCTTGCAGCCCAGAAAGCCAACTGTATCCTGGGCTGCATCAAAAGGGGCATGACCACCAGGTCGAGGGAGGTGATCCTACCCCTCTACTCTGCTCTTGTGAGATCTCACTTGGAGTATTGTGTGCAGTTCTGGTGTCCTCAAGATAAAAAGGACATGGAACTGCTGGAACAAGTCCAAAGGAGGGCCACGAGGATGATCAGGGGACTGGAGCACCTCCCTTATGAAGACAGGCTGAGAAAGTTGGGGCTGTTCAGCCTGGAGAAGGGAAGGCTGCGTGGAGATCTCATAGCAGCCTTCCAATATCTGAAGGGGACTTATAAGGATTCTGAGGAGGGACTCTTCATGAGGGACTGTAGTGATAGGACAAAGGGTAACGGGTTCAAACTTAAGTGGGGGAAGTTTAGACTGGATATGAGGAAGAAATTCTTTCCTGTAAGGGTGGTGAGGCACTGGAATGGGTTACCCAGGGAAGCTGTGAATGCTCCATCGCTGGCGGTGTTCAAGGCTGGATTGGACATAGCCTTGGGTGACATGGTTTAGTGGGAGGTGTCCTTGCCCCTGGCAGATGTGTTGGAACTAGATGATCTTAAGGTCCTTTCCAACCCTAACTATTCTATGATTCTATGTTCTGCTGATGTCCTGCTAGCACAGGACAAGGAATTGACAAGTTTGGTATGTATGTTATATCTAGACATATTTTTTGATTTGGCTGAAGTTCATCAGTTGGCTGCTGGAACACCTCCATGCTCAAAGCTCCTGTTGCTTGGTTCCAAACAAAGAAAACTCCAAGGGTGGATTAAACAAGACTCACGGTGTGTTTCAGCAGGTTTTTGACTCAGGTGCTTGGAGAGTGAGGGCACCATCATGTGGTGTGTCTTGTACCTTCAGGTCACTTTGGTGTGTGTCTGCTGCGCACCTGCATCACAGATAATAACTGTATTTCCTTAGTTCATGTCCATATTGTGAGAACAAATATGTTAAGAAATGTAATTACCAGATGCTACAAAGGTGAGGACATCTTCAGTGAATTTTTTTTTAGGTTTTTCGTTTCTTTGATTTGGTAAAGTTTCTTTATATTGGTAAAGTTTGATCAAAGCCAGAATTTGCTCTTCTATTCGGTGCTGATTTATTTGTGTGGGGAGCAGAAGCAAGAAGGGAACTTGTACCTTCTACTATGTGAGACCAGCCCAGAGCAGACCTCGCACCACAAGATGCACAGGAAATGCTCTGTGATGACTTCTCCCGGATACTGCAGTGCTTCAAACAGCGCGAGGAGGAGTAAGGAAAGGGCAGGAATTGCTGGATTCATGGATCTGTCTCTTCCTTTTGCAGGTCTGCACATTTAGCTAGTTGCATGCAGGTCTAATGCACACCCTTTAACCCTTTCAGTGAGCATTTCAGCTTGCAACACTGAAAATATATGGAAAAGTCATGTGTGTTTTAGCCACAGATAAGCTTTCTGAATACCTACTCTGTAGTATTAAACTGTAGCTCTGACAGTGAGATAGCATTCACAGTTGCAGAGACTGTAAAGAAATGAGAAATTTATGAAATGCATACATAATGATTTCTAAAAACATGTTTAATAAATATTCTTGTGGTTATATTTCAGATAGATGAGCGTTGGGTTTCTATTAATCAGAAAATGGATGTCTAACACCACTAGAAGAAGCAGACAGAATTGCAGCCAAATATCATGAATGAAAAAACTCTCTTCACTGTGAATAGGACCATCATATTTCCCAGTAGCAGCTCCCTGCTTTCCCCTAATTCCCCCCTCGTTTTCCCCTCCCTCCTTAAACACATACACATACACTACGTGAGGAATGACAGCTGTTCTTCATGGAATGACAGCCCAGGGATATTGCATCCTCCCTTAAAAAAAAACAGGCAAGGTACAGAATAAGGTCAGGGAAGGGAGACAAAGGGGTCTCACAGAGATGGCAAAGGGTAATTTATTGACAGATGAGATAGACGTTACTACAGAAAAATATTAAATGGATTCTTTTCCCCTGTCTTTGAAAGGGAAAAAAAAAATGGGAAGGATGAGGAAGGACAGATGCCAGAAATAGAGACAAATTTCCCAGGAGAGGAAGCAGAAATCCTGAAGAAATTAGGATCATGACACAGCACCAAAGAAAAAAAATATAAAATCAGAGCATCTGAAAAGCTACAAAATTCTGACCTAGAATCCTGTATAGAAACAATAAAATAAGGCAGTGGAGAAGGAACCCCACCACTATTGGCCGCCACACTTCAAATACACTCTGCTGGGGAAACAGAACACCTGATTAAAAGCCAGGGTTTGAAAAGGGCTGTCGGGATATTACAGGGTTGTGCATGTGCCTGACGTCAGCAGTGAGGAAGAATCTGGGAGCACTAATCAAAGGGAAGCTGAGGGAGCATACGGAGCATGGAGATATTATTAAGGACAGGAGTGAGCCAGGGTTCGTGTAGGAGAGTAGCCAAGCTCAGGAGATGGGAGGAAAGAAAAGGCCAAGTGTTCTGGTGCAATAAACTGGCATGGTGCTGTCAACTTTGACAGTTTGTCAGTTCCCACTGCAAGGACAGAACCTAGTAAAAGGCTTAAATAATGGTTGTTATGAATATAGTTTCCCTGACCTAGATCTATAACTTCCTCCAAAATAATTGCACAGAAGAGGGCAGGAGCAGCCAAGGTACCAGGGCACTCCAGTTGGTGTTCTGTAACTCCACATGCCTGTAGCCAACATAGGAAGATGCCAAGGAGGTGTTCCTAGAGCTGCTGATGTTTAGAGAGGTTTACAATTTTCACCTCAGGGCCAGACTGACAACAAAGGCATCACCAAGGAAAATTTCCACAAAAAAAAAAAAAAAAAAAGCAGCAGAACAAAAGAAATTTGAAGAACAGGTTTCATTTATAGAAGGAATAGATTTAAGCTGAACAGCTCCTTTGTGCAAAGAACACGGATTTTAAAGTGTGTGACTCAATCCATGTGGTAGAATAAGGGAGGAAGACTCTTCATATGTCCACTGTAACGTGCCGCATGTTGTATATTTTAATCCTGTCACTGCCTGCCTACATCTTGGCCAGACATTTCCCTCAGGGCAGGTTCTTCTACCAGTTGGCTAATCTCACCTTAAAGCACCATAGCCCTCCCATTCCAGCAAGCACTCTGAGCTCACAAAATTATCTCTTACAAAGTGCAAGATAGTCAGAAGCACTGGGCATTGTGTTGTCAGCTGAGTGTTTCAAAACTAACAGGTTAAAAAGTGACAGAATTAATACTAAACACAGGTTTTAAAATATCTAGATGGGCAGTATTCATCCCATCTCCATGACTGCCATGCTCACGGCTGAAGGGAAATATAGCCAAGTCTACACTGGATTTGAAGCTTTGATACTCCAGAGGCATTTGTAATCTTTTGAGCTTTGGGGGAGTGAGTAGGACAAAGCAGAAATAAAAGCTGGTGCTTTGCTGAATTTTGCTGTTAAATGCAAAGGAAGCGTTAAATGCTAAAGAAGGCTTCTGTTTTCAGTGACTGATTTAGCCTAGCTTTCAGCTAGAAGGCTGCAGCATGCTCAAGTGCAATCTGCCACACAGAGCCAGAACCAATCTGATTGTTTATGAATCATTTCTCAAACAGAAAAACATGGGTAAAGCTGCCAATTTTGCCAGGAATATATGCCTCATCCATGTGATGGTCTGCATTTACATTTGAAACCACCTGCATCATCACAGAGTGACCCAGATCCAAAAGATGATCTCGGCACCGGAACGTTCAGTGCAGCATGTCTGGCTTTTAGGGACTCGCCTGCATACTGACCCTGCAGTTCTCTGCTGGGTCTGTTCGGTACCTGGCTTCCTTCTGTAACTGTCCCAATGCCACCATTGTGAATGGAGAATCTCTTCAGAAAACAAATAAATGCCAAACACCGCGTCTGCTCCAGTCTTACACTACTGAGTTAGGGTCCTGGTGACGTTTTTATCTTGGAGATACCAATTTCAGTGGCCACAGGACAGTTATTAACACTATGCCACAACCTCTAAAAAAATTGCTTAATTTTCTGTCAAATCATCAAGTTGATCTGACAAGCCCCATACCCACATCATTGCTAGATCTGACGTTACAACATGATGTCCTTGTGCTTCCTGGAGTTTGAGAAAGGCAAGCTGAAGGAGATGAGACTAGCATTTCAGGCAGCAGTTATACTGAATTATAATGGATAAACATGAAAGTTCAATGAAGCACTTCTTTGCAGCCTGTGCTCACAGCCCTGAAGTTACCCTTGGTTCTCACAGCAGCCTTATCCACAGAGGAGCCTATCCATGGCCCATAAGCAGGTAACAAAAAGCAGAGAGTGGCCTTTGTCAACTCAGTAGCTCAGTGTTCAGGCCCATCAGCACTTTAACTTAGTGAGAGAACCTGAATCCACATCTGAGGAAATAATCAGGCTCCTCCCTGTGTTGGTTAGCCTAGCCTATTTTTATATTTCTCCATTTCTATATTTCTGTATTTTTACATTTCTGTATGTCTATATTTCTATTCTGTTCTACTCTACTGTACACTACTCTAAGCTACCCTACTGTACTGTCCTGTCCTATCCCACATCATCAGCTATTTCCCTTTGAATTAATTAAGTATTCTTTGGGCCAGAAAGATGCAGCTCAACTTTGCAGGTTAGCAGTCAGGAGCCATGGCTTCAGATGGGAAAAGCTTGCGCTGATGAATGCTTAACTCTTTCACATTGTGTGTTCTCTGGCAAAAGGCCTGGAATGTGTGTCTGCCCCTCTCAGGACAATGCCTTAATCACCAGAGTTGTGCTTGTGCTCTCTGGAGGCCAGTGAGTATTTAATTGTGCCACAGAGCTGAGTGATTGCTCAGGGACAATGACTTTGTCAGCAAGATGAATTTAACCTTATCTTTTGAAATTTTTCGCAGACTTCCTCTCTGCAGTATTCACGTATGATCCTGGACTCAGTTTCAGGGTCTGAAACACACTGACAGATGCAATCTCTTTTTCCCAGCCTAGGTCTGTTTCATTCATTTAATTTGTAAGTCTTTTAGGGTGAGAACATCTTGAATTGTGCTGCATGCTGTACATACTGTGGTGGGGTTCTGGTGCTAGGCAAGACCTCTGGATACTAATGCAGTGACAGTAAATAACTATATCCTTAGCTATTACGAAACTGAAAAGGATGCTGAGAAACAAAAGGGGAAATACTTGGAAGTGTTGAGCATGGCTATCAGACGAAAAAGGCTCTCTCCACAAAGAGCAGGAAAAGCACAGTGTCGCTGCATCAGGGCAGGTTCTCTGGCAGGGCTCTGCCCTAGCACTGCAGCAGGTGGAGGAGGCCATCCATCCTGTTTGGGAACAAAGTCTGTAGTCTTAAAGGTAATCTAAAGCACCAGTTTAAAATGCTGGGTCTCAGTGTGGCACAGGAAGTGTCACAGTTCTTGGGGAAAAGGGAAAGTATGAGCTGAAGGCAAACAAATTTTTGTTCCTGTTTCCCCATGTATAAAGTGGAGGAAATGTTTCCTATTAAATTCAGCAACCAGCGCTGAAAAAATTCTTTGGCATCCTCAGATAGAAAATGCCTGGTTTTGAAATTCAACATTTGTACTTCTTCCTGAAGTGGACTAAATTTTTTAAAACATGGGATTGACTTGTCAGAAATATTTCTGATGGTCTCTGCCTTTTTCCTAATGCTTTTGCAATGAATAGCTACGATTTCTTCTTTTTCGCAAAATAGAGACTATTTCACTGAAATTTTCTAGGAGAAAAATGATTTCTACTTAGCAGTAGCATTAAAGCCTTTGAATTGGGCCACATCCTGCGGCCCGTGCAGTTTTGGGGACACTTGGAAAATACTTCAAACAGCAGAGAAGAACAGTGATTACCATTACACAGTGTCTCAATGGTGTGAATACTGTGGGTTATTTTACCTTTGACTGTTTATGCCCTATTTACAGTATAATCACACCAAATCAGGTTATGGCATGGCTTTTTTTTTTCTTTTTCTTTTTCTTCTTTTTTTTTTTGGCAGTGAAAATGGAATCTTACATATATATATATATGTACTTTTTTTTTTTTTTAATTTACTGTAGCTCTCCCTGAGAGCTAAGGAATTTTCAGGCATTAAGCAAGGATGATTTCTTCTCCGAAGCATTCACGACGGAGGTAGAGACCAGGAGAAAGGTGACTAGGAAAAATAATAGGCAAGTTATTTACCATTTCTGTACACTTGCAATAGCTATACTGTTGTGAACTCAGCAAAAAATATGGAATTATAGAGGGGACTTAATTGCAGACTGAAGAGAGATTTGCCAGTGAGGTGAGGGATTATTTTACAGTGTGTAACTGTCAACAAACAAAGCTGTGGACACATGTATGAGGTCAGCTCAGTGAAACCATACTCTTATCGCACCATCCATATCAGGCAGTGACACTGTGTTATGGGATTAGAAGAAAACAGTTGTCTGGATTTGTAAATGGCAGTTTAGCAGGTTAACAGCTCAGCAAAGTAACAGATCATTGTTACATTGGTGAAGCAGAAGTCTCACCCAAGTGCGTGCTCACCAAAGAAAATCTGTCATGAGAACTCACCAGCACTGAACCCCTGGCTTTCTAGCATGCTTTTTCTAGCATCCCATGGAGGGCGGAATCTGCTAGCCAGCACTTGAGAATGCATGGGCATCAGTCACCTCAGAAAGCAGAAGACACATAGTTCTGCCACATATCTACTTGTTAAGGACACCCTGAGCCAATTAAGGGTGACAATATAAAGTTTTATTGTGAGCAAGCGGTAAGCAGACAAAACAGCGCTGGGTGCGTGGGGAGCCCCTGCTCCGCCAACACGCACACCAATTCGTCTTCTGATTGTTCTTTCATGCAGTTTAGTTTCGTTTTCCAGGTAGTCCACTCCTCTTCTCGGAAAGTCCATCCCCCGTTGATTTCGTAACTTGAGCATGCGCGGTTTCATCCTCTTGAGGGTCTTGAGGGTCGTGAAGATGAAGCTAGTAGTCTTCCTCGATGACCCTTAACCTACCTTTGAGGTTGAACTCTTTCTCCTCTCTATCTCATGCATGCATATCAGTAAACACCCGTATTGTCTTCCTTATCTGAGAGTTGCAGAAAAGCTTAACTTGTTAACTTGTGGGTTCACATTGTGGTTTAACGTTTGCACAGTGGTTTTTTTTGGGTTTTTTTTGTTTGTTTGTTTGTTTTTTTTACAATTCATCGAGCATATCACACACACCTTGCTTAACTTAGCAAACTACTTACAGAGTTTTATTATAGCCACACCATCTTATTTGATGAACAAAATCTCCACATATTACAATCCCCCCTTTTTCTCCTCACCCCTATTTTGTTCATCAAATTGTCATAAAGCTTCTTTGCTTAAAATTAGAGCACTCTCTTGTTCTTGATCTAATGGTTCATATTTTGCTCTAATCATCATCAAATGTGCTGCTTCTAATCGACTTTTTATTATTTCTAGTACCTTGCTAAAGATACAGGGTCCAAATGTCAATCCCAATATAATCAGAATTAGAGGACCTGCTATTGGAGACAACAAGGTAGTCAGCCAAGGTGAACAATTAAACCAGGATTCATACCAGCAGCGTTGTGTTTCTCTCTCTCTCCTTCGTTTTTCTAGCCCCTCTCTTACTTTCGCCATTGCATCTCGTACAATTCCTGTATGATCTGCATATACACAACATTCTTCCTTTAAGGCCGCGCAAAGTCCGCCTGGTTGTAACAATAGCAAATCTAACCCTCTTCAATTTTGTAATACTACCTCCGATAAAGATCTTACAGATTTTTCTAATGCAGAAATTGATTTCTCGATTCTTACAATATCTTCATCTACAGCGACTTTTAGTGCAGTGAAATCTCGATTTTGTTTTACTAATGATGCTATACCAGTCCCTGCTCCAGTTCCTCCCAAAATCATTAACATTGCTAACGTTAAGGCCGTAACTGGCTCCCGTCTTGTCAGGTGATGATCTCGATTAATATTATTATCATACATAAAAGATTCAAGATGATATATGATTTTAGGAACTATGATTATTTGAATACAAAAATATTGGGATTCATTAAAAAGTTTAAGAGATATGCACAGAGTTACTCCCATCGGTTCGCATATCCATCTTGCATTTGTGGCTGGTAACAGCCAATTCACTGGGGACTCACTTTTGTTTGCTCTTGTCGTTATGTTACATAAATGTTCCATTCCTTTTGGGATTTTCCCTATACATCTACCTTGTCCTTTTACTTGTGTAAGGGTGAGCCCTGGTCTTTTCTGTCCCCAATCACATTGAAAAGGAGAGGAATCATTAGACCGTTTTGACTTTCTTATGTTTCCAACAGCTTCATAAAAAGGGGGTTGTATGTCATAACACAACCCACAATTTTTTGTTAATTCTGGGTGACTCCTATTCAATACTATATAACTGGCTTGCATTATTTTCCATAAAGACTCTTGTGAAGAGATCATTGATTCATTTTTTTTTTTTTTGGAGAGGTCATTGGTATGTTCCCTAAGTCCGTTTCAGTCTCTGACAATCTCCCTGTTAGTACTTTATTCGGGCCAATTGCCTCAGAGGGGGTTCGGGGTAGTTCCTTTCTTATCCAGAAAAAGGCTCCAGGATCTCTCCCAGCTACCCTTAATCTTACTCCCCATGTTTTCCCTACTAACCATCCTGGATCTGTAGGGTTCTTAACTTCTATTGAAAGGGATTTGCATAGTTCTCCTGTGCGATTACCATTTCCGGTATCTATTCCATCCCACTGGGTAGGTATTTTACACCCCATTGGGCCCCATTCTATGTCTAAGAAAGGATCTTCTCCCTTTCCTGGGATCCACTCTGGGGCAATAGTTTCACATCCCCAGTATCCACAATAAAACTCTCCTGGGTAATTACAATATCCTTTTCCCGGGTTGCTAGCTGGGCACATGTAAAATGGCGCTGTCCGATTCTCATGCCATGTCCCTAGTTTTCCTAAGGGAGTCTGGAACTCCCCTTTTGGCCCGATTGTTGATTGAATGAGGGTTTGTGTATCCAGTTGTATAAGTGTCCAATTAAAGGATTGATGTGCATAGTCTGTATCGCTTGAGGCCCAAATTGATATGGCAATGCTGCTCATGAGTATTGCAACTATATTCTTCCTCTTTCCCACTATCATGTCTCTCTGCCTTTCCTCGTCTACTCCTTTGCAGGGAGCAACGGGATTTCCTTTTCTTCTCAGCAGCAGTAGACAGTCTTCAGGGAAGCACGGGCCAACTTTCAAGAAAGTATTCGGCGTTTGGCTTTCGTTTCCAACTGAATCTTTTAATACACCGTTTAATAGTCTTTTCCCAATCTTTTTTGAGTACTTCCCAACTTTCTCCACAAAATATTGCCTTCCACAAAATATCTTAACTATTTCTATTTTGTCTAGATCCCTTCCACTACTAAATCTACCTGGGAATGGATAGCATTTATAACAGGTAGATTGTCTATTTCTGGATGAACAATACCAATGACCTCTGCACTTAGCACATACAATCAACACCCAAGCTGCGTGTATTCCTTGTTCATTATGTAAAACCTGGACTTTTCCGCATACACATGGTATATATGGTGGGGCTTCCCTCCAAGGGAGTAATTCTACCTTTTGGTTGTTCCCAATCTAGACTTACTAAATTCCCAGCAGACGTGCGATAAAGGCCCTCTAATGGGTGTCTAATTATCCTTTGTTCAGAATTCTCAGTTATATAGTGTCTCTCAGAGTTCACAAATTCCCATAGTTCAAGTCCAAATCACGTCGGGTCAGGGTGTTTTATCCGTCACAAGGGGGTCGCCACCTCGGGAGGCCTGTGTCGTTCTCCTTAGAGTTACCTTTAAGTTCCCGGGATGGTTAATCACCTGCCACTGTCTTGGTGGAATTGGTCCTTTTACTCGGGATGCATGTGTCCACCCTCCTTCTGCCATTCGTATTGCGGTTTCTGTAGTTAACAAGACAGGAAAGGGTCCCTCCCAGCGAGGGGTTAACGGATTTTCTTTCCATGTTTTTATCATAACCTCATCACCTGGTTTTATAGAGTGTATGCACATGTTGAGGGGTGGTCTTTGGGAAATCATACCCCGTTTGTATAATTCATCCCGTCGCTTGGCTAGTCTAACTATGTATGATTTCAACGTGGTATCCTCAAGGACTGGGTGATCTGTTGGGATATTTAAGTTATATGGCATCCCATATAACATTTCAAAGGCCAAGATCCCTAGATCTGACCTTGGTTGGGTCCTAATATTCAGCAAGGCCAATGGTAAGCGCTTGATCCAGGACATCTTTGTTTCAATCATTATTTTAGTTATTTGTTTTTTAATCTCACCGTTCATTCTTTCTACCCGTCCTGAACTTTGAGGATGCCATGGAGTGTGATATTCCCATTTGATCCCTAACTGCTCCGATAATTTCTTTATTATTTTTGAAGTGAAGTGCGGACCTTGGTCAGTTTAGTATATAAAAATTTAACTTTCTTACTATAATCTTCAATCTATTGTCCACAATATCCTAATAGGCCGAGTAATTGTCGTACCTGTCTCTTTGTACTAGGGGCTTTTAATGATAATATACCATTAACCCTTTCTGGATCCAATTTCTTCGTTCCCTTACTAAGCCAATGTCCTAAATATTTTACTTCCTCCTCTACAAATTGTAATTTAGATTCTGATACTTTTAGTCCTTGGAGACTTAGAAAATTTAACAATTTGATGCTTTCTTTTCTCACTCCTTCTTCTGTTTCTCCTGCTAATAATAGATCATCAACATATTGTACGAGGGTTACTGCGTTATCAGTCTTATATCCTTGTAAAATTTGCTCTAAAGCCTGCCCAAACAAGTTGGGCGATTCTGTGAATCCCTGGGGAAGGACTGTCCATCGTAATTGTTGTTTACAATGAGTTTCTGGATTTTCCCATTCAAATGCAAAATAGTCCCTGCAGTCTTCCCGCAGAGGCATCCTTTAAGTCAATCACACTATACCAACAATCTTTGGGTTTTATCTGGCTCATGATTGTATAAGGATTCGCCACAACTGGGAACCTGGAGATTGTCCTCTTATTGATTTCTCTTAGGTCGTGTACTAATCTATATTTACCGTCACTCTTCTTTACTGGGAGTATGGGTGTATTAAAAGGGGACATACATGGTTCTAACAGTCCCTTCTTTATCAATCGATCAATTTCCGGTTTCAATCCCCATCGTCTTTCTTCTGATATGGGGTATTGTTTTACCCTGATGGGTTTTTCCGGATTTTGAATCGTTACCGAGAAAGGTTCAATGTCCAATTTCCCTACTGTCTCAGGATTATACCAAACCTCAGGATTTATTTGTTCTTTGTCCGATATCTTTAGAGGACACAGTCTGACTCTTAATTCCTCATTTTTAACTTCTAAATTAATACCTAATTCGATCATCAAATCCCATCCTAAAAGACTGTAGTCTGCCTCAGGCACTAGCAGCAATGACCCAGCCCCGAATTTAGTTTTTGTTTATAAGATTACATCTTTAATCACCGGAACCTCAAGGGGTTCTCCTTTAGCTCCAATAACTTGGAGGGTTTCTGAGGACTTTTCACATCCCTGGGGGAGCCTTTGAACAGTTGATCGTTCTGCTCCCGAATCTACTAAGAATTCAATTTCTTGTCTCTGGGGACCTACTCTAAGTTTTATCAAGGGCTCCTTCCTTTCTCGGGTCCCCAGCAAATAGAGCCCCTGACCTCCTCAGTCTTCCTTGAACATCCGTTCATCTGCTATTCGCTTTCTGCATTCTCGTTTCATATGGCCTTTTCCTCCATAATAGAAACAGACCACTTCTCTTTTATTATCTCTGGAGGACTCTCTGTACCCCGGTTGAAAATTTCGGGGTTCCGATCTTCCTCCAGGGTTGCTCCTAACACCTTTTTGTTGTCCCTCTCTCAGCGCTACGACTAACATCCTGGTTTGTCTCTTCCCTGCTTCTTCTAACAATTTCACTTGTCGCTTATGGGTTTCTTCTTCCCGACGTACCTATACCTTCTGAGCTTCTCTCAACAATTTGTCAAGTCCTCGCATCTGCCATCCCTCTAACTTTTCCAGCTTCTTCCTTATATCTGCCCATGAATTGGCTACAAATTGTGTTTTTAACAACACCTGGCCCACAGGTGTTTCTGGATCCATTCCAGAATATAGCTGAAAGCTCTTGCGTAACCTTTCTAACCATTCTGTGGGAGTCTCATCTTTCTTTTGATGTTCACTAAAAGCCTTATTGATATTTTGTCCCCTAGGTACTGATTCCCGTATTCCTTGAATTATTATGGTTCTTAAATCCTGCATATGTCCCCTATGCACTTCATTCTGATTATTCCAATTAGGTCTTTGCAGGGGCCACTTAATATCCACGGCAGGCCCTTGTTGATGCTGCTGGTCCCATAGTCTCATACCAGCTCTCCTAATCATATCTCCTTCCTCTGTTGTAAACAAAAATTCCTAATATTACTTGTAATTCTTCCCATGTATATATATTGGGGCCTAGGAACTGATCTACTCATTCCGCAACTCCCAGGGGGTCTTCTAATAGAGTCCCCAGTTCTCTTTTAAACTCCCTCACATCTCCTGAGTTTAGGGGTACGGATACAAATCCCATCTCAGGATGTGGTCCCCCCATTGCAATTTCACGCAGGGGATACAAGGGGGTCTTGTTCGGGTTTTTACTTTTACTTCGGGTAATACGTCTCCGGGGTTCCGGAGAGCTAGTGGAGGTCCCTGAAGTCTCTGGAGGATACGGGGGTAACTCTGGGATGACCAGAGGGGTTTCTGGTGCACTAGGTGCTACTTTAGGAGGTGATGGGGGCCTTTCTGAGGTAGGTATTGGTTTCGGTGGAGGTGGAGGAGCTATATATGGAGGAGGAGAGGCTGGCACTTCATCCTCCAGTCTAGTTTTCTTCCTCCCCCCTTTTTCTCTAAGAGGGTATAGATTTACCCTAGTCTCTGATCCTATCCATTAATGAGCATATTCACTCTCCTCCAGGCTGAGGGGCTCCTTTGAATTAACATAAATGTTCAGAGCCTGACATATCCAATCCTCAAAGGACCCAAAAACTGGCCAATAAAGATAGTCCCCTCTGATCTGTTTCCCTCCCCATACTTCCGTACAATAATGTATCATTTTTGCCTTATCTTTTCCATTTTTGGAAGGGTAATCATCCCAATATTTGATCATAAGTCCCAGAGGACTGTCCGGCGGTATCTGAGGTAATTTCAGTTTTCCCTCGGTACCCTGCATAGGATCAGAAGTCTTGCTCTTCTTCTGTCCCACCTTCCAGTGTGCCTTGTGTCACTCACACTTTCGCACCCCTCTCCTCGTGGCCCAGTCCTTCGCAGGATATGGGTACCGCACTACTAAGAGGTCCACACTCACTTTGTCCACAATTGGACGTCTCGGTCAATCGCACACTGGGATATCCCACCCTGACCGAACGGTTCACCGGCGAGTTATACTCACGTTTCCAATGAGTCTTCGTTCGGGCTTCGTGCACAAAGATTATAGGGTGGCCGGCTTTTTCTTTTGTCTGTTTACCGGTAAACCAAGGGTCGTCGGTAGAGAATTCGGTTCGGTAATCCACCAGTCAGGGCCACTCATATGAGTGGGGTGCCTCCCCAGCTAAGGGATTCCGCAGGAATGTCTCTATCCGAGTCACGGCACCAAATTGTTAAGGACACCCTGAGCCGATTAAGGGTGACAATATAAAGTTTTATTGCGAGCAAGCGGTAAGCAGACAAAACAGCGCTGGGTGTGTGCACGCACACCAATTTGTCTTCTGATTGTTCTTTCATGCAGTTTAGTTTCGTTTTCCAGGTAGTCCACTCCTCTTCTCGGAAAGTCCATCCCCCGTTGATTTCGTAACTTGAGCATGCGCGGTTTCATCCTCTTGAGGGTCTTGAGGGTCATGAAGATGAAGCTAGTAGTCTTCCTCGATGACCCTTAACCTACTTTTGAGGTTGAACTCTTTCTCCCCTCTATCTCATGCATGCATATCAGTAAACACCCATATTGTCTTCCTTATCTGAGAGTTGCAGAAAAGCTTAACTTGTTAACTTGTGGGTTCACATTGTGGTTTAACGTTTGCACAGTGGGTTTTTTTGTTATTTTTTGGGGTTTTTTTACAATTCATGGAGCATATCACACACACCTTGCTTAACTTAGCAAACTACTTACAGAGTTTTATTACAGCCACACCATCTTATTTGATGAACAAAATCTCCACATACTACATACTGATTGAAAATCACGTCCCAGCTGTCTCTCCAGTGAGCCTGCAGGAAAAACAGGATTGCTCCCAGCATTTAGAAGGATACATACAGATCAAAAAGGCAGCTTGCTAAACTGATCCATGGCAGTTAGCGAAGGAGATGCTTTCAAAGAGACAGCTGTATTTTCCATTCTATACAGTATGGAACCATCTTCCAACTGTGATTCCTTTTTGTTATGAAGGAGAAATAAGCTTAAATGAGAAATCACCTATTTGTTTACCATCTTAGAACCACAGAATGGTTTGGGTTAGAAAGGACCTCAAAGCTCACCTAGTTCCAACCCCTCACTAGAGCAGGTTGCTCAAAGCCCCATCCAACCTGGTCTTGAACACTGCCAGGGATGGGGCAATCACAGCTTCCTTGGGCAACCTGTTCCGGTGTCTCATGATTCAGAGAAAACTCCAGGAACAAACTTGCCAACAAAGTTTTAAGTTGACCAGCAGGTATTCTTTATTGCCGTGCCGGGAGACACGGGGGATAGCTCCTCCTAATGTGTGTTCCTGTACTGTTACACAAGCCGTCCTTACATAGTCACTGAACATACATACATGTTCATGAGGCTATGTATGGATTACATCATTTTCCAGAAAGTCCCCTGCATGCGTACAAAAATGTGGTGGTGGTCTCTGAAGGTCATTTACTTTTTCGAAGAGTCGTCCTCACTTCTGGCAGCCTTCGAAGTGGCAGTAGATGCTTATACCAGCTTAATTGGTTTGTTTACACCGTAGACATAACAATCAGCCTGTCCTTCTACTTATCAGTTAGTTTAACTGCAGCCCATCCTGGACCCCTGCCATTCCAGATACTCCTTATCCTTACCTCCTGTTCTTCTAGCCTGTTTTTCTTACACTCGTTTTGTACTAAGGTCATAAAGGCCTAAAACTACAACAGTTTATCTTATACAAGAAATCTCAGTAGGTTCTTTAGCTGTACTCTATTTTTTTTCTGTGAATCATGCACCTCAGTGTTTTCCATCGCTACTGTTACAAAGCCATCAAACTTAACATTACTTAAAATTGATTCTAAAGGTTTCTATATTTAATTTTGTGATTTTGTGCCACCCCTTGTCTCACCATCCTCACAGTAAAAAATTTCTTCCCAATATCTCATCTAAATCTACCTGATAAATAATAGTAACCCCCCCCCCCCTTTTTTTTTTTCCTTTTAACTTGTTTGAGATCCTGGCCCTTCTGTGACCATTCACTCAACTCCTGCTTAGATTTTGTCTAACCCAGCTCATGCCAAGGCCTGATCTGTGCTGAGAGCAGTGCCTTTACTCATAGCCAGAGCATCAAATAGGCAGGGCAGGTGGCCAGGAAGAGCTGAGAGGCCATTGTGCAGCCATAATCACCTGCAAATTGCTGTCTCCTGCAGCCATCATTTTTTGTTTGGTGGTTTCCTGTAAATTTAAGAGATCTAAAGAAGCTGTAATATTTTGTTGGTGTCAGAAGAGGGGATCTCCCTTGGACATGCTTTGTTGGCAAGCACAAGGTGCTTTGCCAGGCATGTTGAGGCAATGGGCTTGGCATAGCTGTAAAGATATTGTCTTTGTGTGTCTCTGTGCCATGAAAAACGAGACACTGACTGCCAACAACTGGGAGAAGAATTTGAGCTAGAGGGGTGGCAAAATCCCAAGGGGTTTGAGAGCCACTGCCTGGATGCTGGTCATATCTGGGAGGAGTTTGCCACATGGTGGGCTTCTTTTAAGTTAAAGGAGGGAAAAGGAAAGTTGCTATGTGCTGGATGCTAGGCAGCTGTCAGAGGGCAGCAGCGGATGTGACTAATGAGTCTGATTTGGAGAAAACTCCAGGAACAAACTCGCCAACAAAGTTTTCTAGTTGACCAGCGGGCATTCTTTATTGCCATGCTGGGAGACACTGGGGATAGCTCCTCCTAATGTGTGTTCCTGTATTGTTACACAGGCCATCCTTATATAGTCACTGGGCATACATACATATTCATGAGGCTATACATGAATTACATGATTTTCCAGACAGTTTCCTGCATACATACAAAAACGTGGTGGTGGTCTTTGACAGTCGTTTACTTCTTTCAACAATCTTCATAACTGCTGGCAGTCTTTGAAGCACCAGCTTAATTAACATCACAGACATAGCAATCATCCTGTCCTCTTACTTACCAGGTAGTTTAACTGCTCCCATCCTGGACATCTGCTAGTCCGGGATACTCCCCAGTAGATGTTTATACCAATTTAATGGGTTCATTAACATAGCAATCATCCTGTCCCTCCACCCATCAGCCAGTTTAACTGTGCCCATCCTGGACATCTGCTAGTCCCAGACACTCCCTATCCCCAGGTCCTGTTTTTCTATTGTTTTTCCCACATTTTTTTGTACTAAGGTCCTAAGGACCCAAAACTATGTCAACTGCCTTCAAATACCAGTTATTTTCCATTACAAAGCCACCAAACCCAGCCTTACCCAGAACTGATTACATTTGGTTCCTCCTTGTCTCAAGTCGAAAGGGGAAAATATTCAGTTTAAAAGGATAACAACTAGGGAGGCAGAGAATGCAGGGTATGTAAGCACAGGGATATATCCAAATCTATCAGCGCTAAACCTAGAACAGGAGCATGCAGGAAACAAGGGTGGGAGCTTGGTTCACTTGTAGCCCTGGTGGCCGCTGCTCCCACTGCTGAGGATTCCAGTCCAGAGGTGACGGTTGTAGTTAATGATCCCTGCCTTACAGCATTACTTATTGACATGGGAGCCCAAATATCGATGGTAGAAGCTTACAAAGGACAGCCTCTGCTTAGCAAGCAGTTAGCTTTTATTGTAGGCATTAATGGAAAAATCACTAACCACCCACTGGTCAGGGCTAAACTAATTCTGTCTAATGGATAGACAGTCACCTGACCTCACTTTTAGGTTCCCGTAATATATAGGGTATGGATGTGTTAAAGGGTCAGTGGTGGGGAAAATGGCGAATAGGGAACCACCCTCTCTGACCATCAGTTTAGCTCCAACAAATGTATCCCCAAATGTTAATCTGTTGCAAACAGCTGCTCCTTTACCCCATAGCAAGCTAGTTAATATTCCACAATACAAATTACCTTCTGGTGCTATTTGTCCTGTTACTGAATTGATAAAGGAGCTGGAGGAACAGAGAATCTTTGTCACATCTCATTTCCCCTACAATTCTCCTTTATGGCCAGTAAAGAAATGTAATGGCAAGTAGCAACTATCAGGAGATTACGAAGCCTTGAACACTACCACTGAACTGCTCCCTGCAGCTGTTCTCAGTATGAATGATGTAGTCAGTTTTCTTAATGAACAGTCCCATGTGCTGAACCAACACCAGCAGGATGCTTTGAACTCAGTGTGGCGTCCAGGAGATTGGCCGAGATCACCTGGAAAACCCTGGATCACTTTGCAGCACTTTTGAGGGAAAGGAATATGGGAGACTGTGGATGCTGTGGGAGTGAAATTAATCATACGATCAAAGAGCTAGGTCTACTTTCCCTCTCCCTAGGAACTGTTGAATTCCTGGACAAATAAGTGAAACCTGTCATTCAACCGGCATACTGCGGAAAGTATCCATCTACAAAGTATGCTTAACTTTGTTAATGCTTTCTAAGGTAAAGTGGTATCACTGTAGATAATGTTGACGACATCTAAAAGTCAAGAGACTTCATGTGTTGGACAGCTCTGACCCTCACATTGGGGCATCTGGCACTGTGTTATGTAAATGTAGATGTACTATGCAATGACCAAACACACCCATAGAAGCTTGCAACCTCCACACCACTTCCAGATATGCTCTTTGTTCAATCTGGGAGTATGAGCAGCTGTCTTAGGCAACATGGTTTAATGTGAGGCGTCCCTGCCCATGCAGGGGGTTGGAACTGGATGACCTTAAGGTCCTTTTTAACCCTAACCGTTATGTGATTCTGTGATCTCTGTAAGACAGGGATGAGGACAGAGACAGGAATATTGGACTTTGGGTGCCTAAATCCTTTTTGTTGGTGTTCAATGTCTAGTAGCCCCAGATTATTCCAATACCTTTTCAGAAATGAGTAGTAAACTTCAGTGGAAGAAAAAGCTCCCTCAGAATAGAACAGAATAGCTTTCTCAGGACTACTCTCATACTTCTACAGCTTTAAAGAAAATAGAATTTAAAAATATACATAAGGGAGGTATTGATGAACAGTAGTTTCAAACAATGAAACTAGAATGCTCCAGGCTGAAACCTCCTGAAAGCAAAAACACTCAGTTGGAAGCTATCTCCACAGCCCAGATCACCAGATGGCAATCAGTTTCTCAGGCACTCACTCTTCCTTTCTTCTTCCTGATGGATATTTCATCTGAGTTTATGCTCTCCTCCCTCACCTTCCTTTCACCTCTCTGCCTCTCTTTCCAATAAGACTGTGATCTGTCACAGACTCTCAGTGGACAAGACCCATACCTCCCATCACTGTCATAGTCAGTTACACTAGACAGGCCAGGATGAAAAGTGGTTTGGAAGGGAGAGAACCTGTCATGCTTCAGGGCATAGACTTGAACTCCAACCAAGGAAGAGAGATGAAGGAGGGCTTCAGGCCAGGCAGCGAGAAAAACTTACTCAGGGCAGGTTATTCCATACTTACCCACTTAAGCTTTTTTTTTTTTTTTTGTACCTTCTGAGATGCATCTGGTTCTGGCCAACATCAGAGACAGAAGGGACGGATCACTCGTCTGGTCCAGAAGGCGAATGAGTTTCTTAATTATTTTTGCTGGTGCATCTTCTGAAACTGCAGTGAAATCCCTTGCCAAGCATGACCCTTGCTCTGCCAGTGATAGCCAAAACCCCTTCCGCTAGCCCCATCCTTCACACTTCCGCAAGCAACACAGAGAGAAGCCAGTACAAAGTCAGGTCAAGATGATGGGAACAAAGCCTTGAAGACTGCTTTTAGATACCAGCTTTACTTCAACAGAGGAGGAAATTTTCAAAGAAAGAGGTGAACTCTTTCTGTCTCTTTCTCAGGCAGGAGTCTCCTGGGAGGAGTAGAAAACAGCTTTCATTTTAGTGAGTCATGATATTTATGGCCCTTTTATGGGTTTTGTTTGAAAATACAAAAATAGATGGACTTAAATCTGTTTCAAAAGTGAGGGGATGGGAAAGGGAGAGACAGAGCATATGAAGGGCACGTGGGTCTGAATCATGCTCAAAAGAGGATCAAACACCTTCTTTGTTTTAATATGGACCCATTCTACCAGTCATGAGGATAATGTCTGACCTTTTCTTGCATAGACCCTTTTATCCCTAATGACTTACAAATTTTCTATGTGCACTACCCCCAAGAACACTCACCTTAGGATGAAACTATTAAATTATGCCACCTCAGCACCATGCAACAGTTCAGGTGTGATAGCTCCCAGAAGCAGACTTTCAGATCACGTCTCCTGCAGAAATAAAAGCTTTGTACTGTATTCCTGAGGGGCAACTGTCAGCTTCTGCTTGCTCACATACCAGAGTCTCATGTGGGCTTTTATCCATCCTATTTGTGGTGTCTGTTCAGCAACTGAGATTGCACACTTTTGAGGGCCTCCTGCTTTTCAAATGTGGAATCTTCTCTGACCCTTTGCCTCAGGCAATACTTTTGATCCAATTCATAGACTAAGGAGCACATGCCTTGCAAAATTATTGAGGGAGGGAAGTTTAAGTTGAAGAAATGGGGTTTGCGTTTAATTTTGAATGCCCATGGTCATTTTATCTGCTCTGGGAATGAACCTTCATAGACTGTGACAGCTATCAGGAAATTTCCATGAGCAAAATGTAAAAAGCTCCCCATTAACTGGTAGCTCCATAAGAGCTGCTGTGGTTGCACAAAGCTCTCCTCTCAAGCAAGGAGGGAGAGATATCCTGCAAAACTAATGAACAGCTTTCAACTGGATCTGAGTTCAGTATGGAGTCATTGCAAAGATCAAACTGCTGGGATGGTCCATGATGGTCCAGTTGCAAATGTTTAATACCAATTGGTTGCATGCTGCATCTTTCTTTGATATGGTGCCTGCAGTAATCAAATGGAGAGATCACAAATAGCAAATCTCTAAAATCAGGCATGTTCCTGGCAGGACCTGACCTGAAGCATGTAGCTATCTGGCCAGTTGTAAACAGTTGTTGCCAGCATGGTTATTTTCTAATATCACTCAGAAGTGCAAAAAGAGTCTAAAGACATTAAGCTCCAGGTAGATGCTGTTGGTATTTCGGTAACACTACAGAAATGATCAGTTCCTTCAAATATTTCTGTGTTTTAACTAGTATCATCCATGTCTTGGTTCAGTTTTATGCCTGCACACATGCCCTTCTGACTGACTGGAGTCATCACTTCTTTCATGATTACTTGTGCAGAGCCCTTACACCAGTTTGTGCAAACTTGGTAAATTTGAATCAGGTTTGAATATTTATTGATCTGACCTTGTCCATGCTGTGGTGTGTTCTTTGATTTAATTTAATGACCGTAAAGCATTCAGGTATGTTGGCATGAAGGGTGCACTGGAAAAAAATAGGTGATTGATTGATTGATTGATTGATTATGTAGAGGCTTTATTCTCTCCATAATTAACAATGAAGCTAGTTTTCCATTGTACATTTGTGTCATCCAGGGCATACATATCTGAAGTAAACAAGTCTTCCTGCAGGTGTGAATCATGTATGGAAGCAGCTACACTCTCGTGTAAGGATTAAATTTGTCTATTTTAATAATACATTCAAATAAAAATCTTCAAAATGCAATTCAGAGGGGAAAGTTCAAAGCACAGACAGGATGTCCCTTCTGCTCTCCCAGACAGTTTTCATGTCACCACACCAGAATAACTTGGCACAGACATCCCAACATTTATTTTAACCTGTTGGTCCTGGGAAGATCTGAATTCACATTGTTGTTTGCTTTTAGAAGTCACAAATATTTCTGCTTTTTATCTGTGTCTGCACCTCGTGGCATGGGAATAGCAGTCACAGGAAAACTCCAAGCTCAGAAGCTGCTGAATGGTTGTAACAGGGGTATAGATGGAAACAACATGAAATCAGCTCCTTAATACGTTGAAATGTACCAAAGAACCAAAGGCAGTCTGGAAAAAAAAAAAGGAGGATTCTTCCATGTCCAAAAAATTTCTTTTCCTAGGAGTAGCTGAAATGGCAAGGTGTTCATTCAAGTGGATTATGCTGGTATTGGTAATACACAACCTAAATACACAATATCTCTACATTTTCTCCATGAAGAACAATGTAACAAATCTTACTGGCATTTAAGCTATTACTCCTGGGCAAGTAAATTAGCACCTTGCTGAGATGACTGGGGCAATGCACACACCATTTAGAGCTATGCTCCCACCTCTCTAGAGAACTGTTTATTTGTTACATATAGTTCCAATTTTGTAAGTTTTCTTCACAATTAGAATAGCCACAGATTTAACCCACTTTCATTTTTCTAGATGACAGGTGAAATTCCAGAGAATAGGGAGGTAGCTCCCACAGAGATTGTGCTGGAGTACATGAGCATGCAGTGCCTGTTTCCAAGCCCTAGACTATATTAATCACATTCTTTCTGCATCAATGTTGAACTGTCTATAAATTTAGGAAGGTCATGGATACTGTGTTTTCATGTTAGAATGTCTGTATTAAATGTATTCCAGCTGAATCCTTAAGGAAAGGCAGGTAAAGCAACATAACCATCCCCAAGCAAAACTTCTTGTCCTATAATTCACCTAGCTCTCCAGTACAGCTAATGTGTAAGCATTTCTCAAGGAGCTGTGAAAGAAGAAAAATAGTGCTAAACCCTTTTTAAAATTATCCAGTCTAAACTAGTGCTGCACGCAATAAATCACATTGCTCTGAAAATCTCTGAGATGGGGGAATGGGCCATGGCCTCACACCTATCAGCATTACGACGCAGAATGCAGCTGTTAACACTAGGAATAACTTACTTCTGGCACATTTCTGCTTCCTTCCAAACTTGCTTCTGCACATTGAATTCCCAGGCTAGCACAGATGTCTAGCACAGATGTCATTTTATCATCTCTCTCCTACTATGATGAGTACCATTTCCATTTCTCCCAGTCCCCTTCACATTTCTCACCAACCTATAATTTCTGTAAATCCCACCATCTCCTTCCTTCCCACAGCAGCTCCCCCATAACCTTTCCCCAGATTTTTATACATCTAAACAAATCAATATTTTACATTAGCCTCCTCGGCTTACACACATATCTTACTGTCTCCATCCAGTGCAGAACCCCTTCTTCATTTGCCTGTTGTCTTCAGAGCTCTTTTTGAACACCCACCTCCTAGCTGTCCAGCTTTCATCACTTACTTACTCCTTACTTTCTTCACTTTGTTATTCCTTACTTCACTCAGACCAACTTCAAATGGGTTTCTCTTTCATGTATCCCTCCACATATGCCGAGCTTCTACATTGTTCAAAGGACCTTAAGGAAACAGAGTAGTAGAAATGAGAGTCTGGCTCTGAAAAAACGCAGAAGGACTTGACGAGACTGAGCACTAAGATGGCAGATGACATCCAAGGCCAATAAATGTAAAGCATTACAAATAAGAAAATTTAACTTATGAAATGATGAACTCAGAGCTGACCATTGCCATCCAGCAGCCATGTTTTGTGTATGTAATAAATATATACTGGATACTACGTGAGGATCTGGTCCCTTGTCTCAAATGTGACAAAGCAGAACTGGAAAGGGTTCAGAGAAGAACAGCCAGGAAAATCAAGAGACATGGAGCAGCCCCCAAATAATGAATAAGTAATTCGGGCTGAGAAACGGGGAGCTAAGTATGGGGCATAACAATAGAAGGGGATGAAATCTAGTGAGGCACGTACATACTAACTAGAGATTATCTTGGCATTAAAGGAGGCTAGTGGGCAGTGGGTTCAGAACAGACAAAAAGGAGATGGCTCAGCATTCAGTAAGTTGTGGGACTTCTTGCCACAAGAGATCACCAAGGCTAGCAGGTAAAAGGCTATAATGGCTATAACTCAAAAATTACTAGGCACCTCCATAGAAGGAAAATCTATCAAGGGCTATTAAATACAGAAATATCACATCTGGCTCAGGAAGTCCTTGAGTTGCAAATGATTAGAAACTGGAAGATCATGCTGGCGTAATATCACTTTGTATTCTTCCCTAGATTTTTACTGTTGTTCTCTGTCAGAGACAGGATATTGAGCCAGATGGACCTTTGATCTGACCCCATACAGCCTTTCTGATGTTCCTGTGTTTATATTCTTAACTGACTGTATGGATGCTCCTTGCACTTTCACCTTCTGCTATACAATGCCAACAAAAACCCTCCTGCCTACAGGACCAAACTGAGGCTGAGCAAAAATATGGGTGCCAGTGCATTTTTGCTGAAAAATCCTTCCTAAATACTTACCTGCTCTTTTAATCTAGTGTAAGACCAGCATCTCTGCTGGAAAAACATTCACTCTGCAGCTCTGGTCACCTGAAACAATCTGTGCAGACCTCTCCCCTTTCACCGATTCCCTACCTCCTTCTAAATTCTCATCTTAAAACCTGACTTTGTAGCCTGCCTTCAACCTCTCAATTTCTGTCTCTCCTGGTTATTGGTCTTATGACTGAATGCTTTAATATTTTCACCATGCAAGGTCTTTATGTCACTGTTTCATGTAATTTATACCTGTGAGCTAGAGCCTTTCCCATCTCGCTTTCAAGCACAGGCCATACACAGACTGCATGAAGTCCAAAATGATCCCCACCCCCTTATTGCTTTGGGGGTTTGGCTTTATTAACAAGGATATAAGCAATAAGAAAATAAAGTTCAGCTATTTCTAAGGCTTCTCCCTCATGACTGCTCAGCCAGCATCTTAGATGGCCTCTCCCCAGCAAACCATTTTTATCTCCCTTTTACACCAGTGAACTAATAAGTCACCTACCTCAGTGAGTCAGCAGAACCCACTTAACTCTTTCCCAGAAGGGTCAAAACTTGCTATCAGGATGGTTTGGCTCAGGCTTGTTACAGAACCATATTCTGCCCCTTGCTCTTGAATAATTTATTTGTGCAACACACCTACATCACTATTTAAATCAAAATGCTACCTAAACTGTAGGCTGTGATGTACAGTGCAAAATAAAACCAATTACTATATGTTCCAGTATCTGAAGGGGGCCTATAGGGATGCTGGGGAGGGACTCTTTGTTAGGGACTGTAGTGAGAGGACAAGGGGTAATGGGTTCAAACTTAAACAGGGGAAGTTTAGATTGGATATGAGGAAGAAATTCTTTACTGGAAGGGTGGTGAGGCACTGGAATGGGTTGCCCAGGGAAGCTGTGAATGCTCCATCGCTAGCGGTGTTCAAGACCGAGTTGGACAGAGACTTGGGTGGCACAGTTTAGTGGGAGGTGTCCCTGCCCATGGCAGGGGGGTTGGAACTAGATGATCTTAAGGTCCTTTCCAACCCTAACTATTCTATGATTCTATGATCATACAATGCTCATCTTTTACAGGGTAAGATGCCCTCTACAGTACTGCAGAAAACAGCAGCCAGGCATAGTAGGAAGCCGGAGATTATTCCAAGGGAACCGGCCTTTGATAAAAAGTAAACTCAGTGTCAGAAGGTATTGCACACTTCCACTTTGATCAATTGGAACTTAAGACCTTGAAGTGAATTAGAAGCCTTATAGAATATCCGGATGCCTGAAACACAAACAAGACCATGTTTCCTTATGTCTTCAAAAACGTAATCTGAGTTTACTCAAAAAACCACAAAAAAACCCCAACCCCTCAGCAAAAAAGGAACCCTCACAAGTAAAATACATTCTTTCTCTTATTTTCCTACCCCTGTTTTTGTTCAATCACCTGCTTTTGAGACTCCACTCACCTGACAATAAGTAGCTATCATTTACCCTCTGCTGACAGAAAGAGTCATCTTTATCTTCAGAGAAGCAGGGATAATGTCTAATCAGTGAGTTATAGTTGAGAGTTTTAGGAAAATTGGCAACTGCATTTTGTTATCAGTAACCATTATTTAGATAGCATTGCTGATGTGTGTGGTGTCATACAGACAACGACAAAGACCAGGCCCTCACCCTGTGGAGCTTACTGTCTATATTACACAATTAAAACAGAGAATGGTACTAGCATAATAGTAATCGTGAGTCTAAGCATCACAGTGGGAGGGAGAAGAGATGCAAGAGAGGCAAAACTTCCTGTGAGAGAGCAATACCGCATCACCCCTCCATTGTTGTTTTATACTCAGCTCTGCCAGAGGGTTTTGTTGTTTCAAAATACAGCCTGTACAGAGGAGGGAACAGATAATTCCAGAGTAGAAATCAGGAGAAACTGGCCAAGCTGTTTATGAGAGAGGTGAAGGACATGGACTGGTGACAGAGTTGGGTGCTTTGGTGTGTCAAAGATACAGTGTCACACAAGCCACGCAAGTGATGCTGTGGCAGGCCTGGCAGGTTGTGTTACATAAGCTCACAAGGTTCTGCAGGGCATGGAAAGACCTGAGGCTCTTAACTTGGCACACTAAATTAATGTGGAAACTGTGCTCCTTCTACCCACTCTGTAAAGTGGGCTCTGCACCTCATGATACAAGCAACATGTGAATGTAACATGCCAGCTAAACCTACCATCTCCTAAAAGTGAGCTTCCAAGTACCACGTTTGACAAATGCAACAATTTGTCCTTAGGTGCATGGTGCATTCTGCCAATGCTTTAGTTATACGTCATTTTATTATAAGGTCAGTTTGTGTATCATTCTCTTAAGGCAATCATGTTGAGAATTAATACAGGACAATCTGACTATAGACATAAAACCCCAGACTTAGCTGAGCTGCATACATAAATCAAACTGAAGTCAGTACTTTAGAAACCCAGGCTAACCTAACACTAATCCTAGCCCTAATTCCATCTCTTTAACTACATCAGAACATAATTTTTAAACAGCATTTATATTACTGCATTTTTCTTTTGTTGACCCCAAAATAGCAGGAACCAGCCATACTGGAGCAGAGAAGAGTCCATCTAATAGAAAACAATGGTACCAGAGGAATACATTCATTACTGCATTGAACTTCTGGAAAAAAAAAAGCAGCATCTTCTTTATTCTAGTATTCAACTTTGCTTCTCCTACTTAAGTGAAGCAAAACAGTACATGTATTCCCCTGAACTGTCTTATTTCTGTAGACATCCATGAGACTGGTGCAGAAAATGGAGCCTTCCTGACAGTATCTTCTCAGTGGTATAAAGTAAAACTGATTAAGAGAGAAACATTCTTCAAGTTCCTTGAAAAGGCTGTTGCCTTCTTCCATTTATGATCAAAAAGATCCTAGAAAAAATATGTCCACTCTTTAACGAGACTAGGAAATTGAAATAACAAAATGGGATGTGATTGGTCTTTTTACTTGAGGTGCTTTTGCTACTGAAACATCATCTGTCTGCTAAAGGCTTCTAACATTGTGCTCCTACCTACATTGATCATTTAACACTAGCATCTTCTTTCTGACAAACCACAAACACTTCCAAAACTTGACCTCTTCCCTTTATCGCTTTTGATTAAGAATAGAACTATCTGCAGGAAATGCCCTACAAACCACAAAGGATTATCAGAAATATAATGATGAGTGATACAGAGACTCTGTGGCTCTGCTTGTGTTTCTATAATCTCATCTTGGTCACTCTTCCTTTCGCCGCCGAAGCTTTGCTGTAGTTTCTTCTAGTCGGTTTCTCCAAGCAGCAATAATGGCATCATCATCCATCTCTTCTTCCTCTTCTTTACGCATGGTTCGCCTGTACTGTGAGAACTGTCTATATGCAAATCTTTCTTCACTTTGTTCCACTTTATCCTCCTTCTTTCCATCCTCTTCAGACTTTGAAAAGCTCTGCCTGAACTTTCTCTTAGCTCCAAATTCTGACATGTCTGACCTGGCTTCCTCTTCACATGCCTCCACATGATATCTAACTCGACTCTGTGTAGATGGTTCAGGGGATTCAGAGTCAAAGTATGGTTCAAGTGTTCGTCTGAAAACATGCAGCTCTGGGCAATTTTCTCTGGAACTTGTTGTCTCACTGACCCTTGACCTTGAGAACTTATACATATTCTTGTCCTCTTTTGCAGAAGCAGAGGAAAATCTTGACATGGTTCTCAGTGAATCTCCTTTTGACTCGTAGGAAGAAGAGCTGTCTAGCTCTTCTCTTTGGGATCTGGAGATTCTGTAACTAGAAGTTTCAGAATCCATCTCTCTAACTGTGGATGATCTGCTATATTTCTCTCTAGCCTTCTTGCTTTGATCATAAAATGATGATGGTTCTCTTTCTGCTTTCAGGCCACTGAGCCACTTGGTAATATCAGTCTCTATCTCTGACTTCAGTACACCTCTGTTTGCAGGTTGACCGGACAGATCAAAGACTCTGTCATTTCCTTCAAGATGTGCTTGCAAGGGGCGCCTGTGGCTGTTTGTTGTACTCTCTCTATCATCTTCTATTTCCTTGTCCTCTCCTTTGGTCATCTTTTTTTTAAATGAAGTGCTCCGTTTATTGTCTCTGATCACCTTTTCAGTTTGGTAATCTGTCATCTTCTCTCTCATTTCCATTTGCATCTCCTTCTCCTTCCTCCTGATTTTCTTTAAGTCAACCTCATCAGCAAAGAGGCTGTACAGTGGCTTGCTTGTCTGTGTTGTCTTCATGTTTGAACCAGTCTCTTCTGTCCTTGCATTTGCTGAGGTATTGCAAGACAGGGCAGACTGAGACTCAGACTTGTGCATGTCCTGCTGGAGAAGCTGAGAGGTAGCAAGAGATGAGCTACTTCGAGCACAAAGAGGATAAACTTTATCATCATCTACACGTTTGCCAAGGTTTCCTGACATTATGGAGGCCATTGCAGATGATGGGCGGGACAGCATCATGATCTCATTTTGCTTCTGAGCAATGGTTTCACTGACCACATTAGCGATCCAGTTCTGAATCCTTGCCATGGATATTGTGTCACCTGGGCCGACTGGGAGGTTGGGAAGGGATATACTTGGTATCTGAGGCTGCATTGCCCCTGTGTTGCTCCTGGTCTGCGATAAAGATGAATGATTTGTCTGCATGCTCAGTGCAGAAGCTGCATCCTCAGCAACACTTGCAGAAGGTTCTGAGGCCCAGAAAGCTGACAGTGGGATACTCCCACTCATTGTACTGTCTGTCTCCCAGCTACACATGGACTGGCTTTCTGTTAAAATCTTCTTTGAACGTTCAAGGAGCTCTACACGCCTCTGCTTCTTTTTAGCTGATGCAGAATCCTCACTTCTGGTGAACTCCACAAATTCCTCCTTGCTTTCACTGCCCACCTTCTTCTGGCGCTTCATTTTCCAAGCTTGGTAGGCAGACAGGTTAATATCTGACAAACTCTTTTTTTCTGTCCCCTCCCCACCTGCCTGGCTGCCATCTTCTGCTGGAGATGGTGCACCAGATGATGATGGTTCTAAATCCTTCTTGTGAAAGCCAAACTGGATCCTCTTGATCTTCCACCTTTCCAGAGGAGTCAATTTGTCTTTATTCTTTTGGCAGAAATTGTAAAAGGAGCTACTCTCTGAAAGCACACTCTCCTCATCCACATCCCTCTCCTCTCCTGTTTCTGGGGGTTGTCTCTCCCCACAGTTTTTATTCTTAGAATGATACCTTCGAGCAGCTTCCTTCTCAATCTCCAGAAGCCTCTGGTTCCACATGTCCCACGTGCTCTCTGAAGACATAGAGCCTGTGCGGCTCCTCCTCATCCTGCTTAAGCTACTGGCTTCCAGCTGTTGTCTTAGGGTTCGGATCTCAAAACTGCTCACACTCTCAACATCATGGAAATCACCTGGTGGGTAAGGTCTTCCTCCCATGCTGGCATCTCCATACTCCTCTCTAGGTGGACCCTCCATTTGATATTTCTCATTTCTGCACTGCCAGTCATGGATCCTCTGTTCCACATCCTCCTCAGATTGTTCCCCTTCCTGATCCAGAAGCTTTGGTGATGTTCTTCTGCCATGGTTAACTCCTGGTTCCTTTGCAGGCAGGCCTTGTTTCTTCCTCCATTCCTCATATAAGTGTTCCTCTTCCTCCTCACTGATGAGGGTGGAGTGTTCGGAAACCCAGCTGGTTTTTTCCACTGATGAAGAACTCATAAAACTACCCAGCAGGCTGGTGGTGTCCTCTTCTTCTACTGTGATGGAGTGGGCTTTGGCTCCCATTACGCTTTCTGAGTCCCCAGCTCCAGGCGGCTGGGAAGAAGTCCCTGCATTGACAACAGGACTTTGACTAGGAGTGACTTCTTCACTTCCAGTATGTTCCAGCTCTCGCTTCTCCAACAATTGCTCATTGAGATCCCTTAGCTGTTTCAGAAAACCATCATTGGGGTAGATGGCACGCTTCTTTCTCAGAGTCATCAGAGCCTCCAGAACAGTCATGTGGTGGTAGATCATTAGGTAAGCAGCCACCAGCACAGCTGAGCGACTGATCCCCATTTCACTGTTGACAAGGATTTTGCCTACAGATATTGAATAGAGAAGCAATTAGCTATTTCCAATAACAAAGAGAAGTTGCCCTGATATATATCACAAAAGGATTCTCTGAATAGTGTTAAAAATTATATGCTGTACGTTTCAGCAACTGAAAGCAGTCCTAAATATTTGTTAGCTTTATCTTAATAAAATCTAGATATGTATGAATAAAAAGCACATTAGTGTGGGCAGGTATGTATGAATAAAAAGCTGTGGGCAGGCACATTTTAAAACAAATAATCTTTGTATTTTCACCTACACACTTCACTTCCCCAAGTAATCAGAAAGCTGTTAATACATATTAGAAAGACAAGTGACACACTCTTTTTGACTTGCTGGCTGACATGGGATAAGATGTTTAAGCCTTCCATGCTTCAGTTTCCCCATATATAAAAAGGGAGATACCAGCATTAGCCTCCAGGAAGGTACTGGGAGGATACTCAAATAACTTCATTTTTTATACAGCATATTATAGGACTGAAATACAATTTAATATTTTTTTTATTATATTTTTTCCAGAATCCACATCTGCTGTTTTGCAAGGTACATTCAAAGACTTGCATATAGACTGGCTGGAGGCCAGAGTCATAGTGTATCTTAGCACAGAAGAACCAAGCAACTAGCAGAAGAGAGCAGATCTTGACTCTGACAAACTGGTTGATATAGCTGCTTCAAACTACTAGTAACCACTGTTCTGCAAACAGTGACTGCAAGGGATAGAGCCAAAGCTGAGGATACGCTTCATTTATTTCACAGCATTTGCACAAGAACCACCTCTTTCAGAAAACTAAGCTTTGGCACAGAATTATTTTAAAAGTTACTTTTATAGCAAATTACAGCTAAAGAAAAGCTTGTAAATATGAAGAGAGGGAAAATGAGGATTTGCTAGCTTGCAAATAACTGAAATTACTGTTTCTACGTGTATGATAAAATCCAGTTTAATTAAACTGTTTGCACTGAAACTTAATGGAGCCAGTTTAAACACCACTTTTCTGCCTGCTGATATGTTACTGCAAGTATTTACATAATGAACCTATTCCTACAATCCCAAAATGTCTTTTACACTTATCTTAATATCAAAAGCCTCAGTTGCCTTCCGAGTGTTTTAAACAGCCAGTGAAGTCTATCTAAAAGCTCACCAAAAGGGGGAGGCCTCATTTCTCTGATTTCTTTCAAAGCTTCTCTGTCTCTTTTTCTGTGTCAGCTCAGGTACACACTGGACCCTTAAATGAGGCAGTTCAGCAGACTAACCCAAGGGAAGCCCATCTCTTCACTGCTTGACTGTAATTTTTTGCTAGTTCAGTGAGTTGAAGGGTCAATGAATGCCAGCAACAGTAAGCACTTGTACTATGCCAAGTGTAGCAATGGGAGTTATGAAGAACATCGATGCTCCTCCATTTGCCTCCTCATGGTGCTTGGTGAGCTATTAAAATTGGCTCAACTTTTCCTGTGTACTAACAAAACTTCTCACTTTTCTTCCTGTCACTTCTACTAGGAGGTAATCTGTTGTGTCTTTACAAAATTTACATGCATTGAATATATATATCAGTGAATATATAGTATCAGTGGTATCACCGATTATGGTGTTCATTTTCATATTGAATTCCATAAGTATATTTCTAACTGTCCACTGAAACTGCAAAAAAAATTACCAGTATGTACTGGAGGTCCACAGAATAACAACTGCCATGGAAGGGGAGCCCAGCAAATTATACAGTAGCCTGGGTGTACACCTAGGGGTTCAACACAGCTGTTTGGATTGTTCTAGTAAATCAGACTGTTCTTTTGTAGTAAGCATCCTGGCAAAAGTGAAACTCACAGTGTACAATATATATCAATATATAGTATTACATACTATCTTAAAAACATTTATTGGAGCAGGGCTTCACCTCTTTGCAATAATAAGGTACTTTTAAAGCAGCTGAGGGAAGTGCCTCACAGCCAGTTTGATTCTGAAGACATTGGGCTTGTAGCAAGAACAGTCAGGCTGCCTCTTCTCACTAGTTTTCCCCCTCCTGTTTTGATTGAGGCATGGCAGAAATGAGCAAGAAATGTTCCCTGTAAATGGATGCAGAAAACGAAGTATCTGCCTTCTACCCAACTACAAATGTGGCATCAGCTGTTCATCATAGTAACGCTTCCACCTATTAATTCCCAAGCACTATGGAACCACTGCAATCTCCTCTTACCCCTGTAAGTCAGCAGTGCTTCATCAAGGAACTCTGCAGCTGGGCGGAAGTGTTTGGAAATATCCATGTCTGGAAAATCATCCACTTCGATGCCCAAGTACTGGATATTCAGACCGTTGTAGAAAGCTGGCCCTGTGTATACACCTGTACCATGAGCTGCATTCAAGACATGTGTGATCCCCAGTCTCTTCAAACGGCTTTTGTTCACTGCAACACTTCTTCAGAAAGGAAAAAAAACAGATGTTAGATATCAGTGCTCCTATTTCAGGTAGAAGTGTCTGCTACACGTCTATAGAGCTGCCAGTCTGTATGTACACTGTATCTAACATGTGGCTCCACTCAGACCTTAATGTCCTTTGAGAGTTCTACAGGTATTTCTTTTCAATACTTACTCACTGGGAAAAGAAAATGAGAAACCTGCACTCCCCACTAGAGCTGCATGTGCAGTTTCCAGTCCAGCTTGATTTTAAACTCATCCTGCCATCCTCAGTTCAGCTGATACTTATTTCTCAATTTTTATCACTCCGTAATTGCTGCTTTACCCTATATCCATTAATTCTGTCTGGTCACTTGCCCAGGTGTCTCAGACAGCAAAGCCATAGTACAGAAGACCTAACCATTTCCACTCCATATTTGCTATGACATTTCTTTTTTAACCCTCTTTTACATAATAAAGACTTTGCTTCCAATTTCAGGGCCAATTCCAATCAGAACAGTGTAATTTGTACTCATTTGCCTTTTCCTATCCCAAATTGTTGAAGCACCAAAAGAGCACAGGAAAGTTGCTGATTCTAGTCCCGAAGTATTTACTTTTCAGCACAGAGATCTTTGTGAGTATATTCTGAAAACCACTTTGGAGCTCTCTGGGGATGAAAGGTATTAGATGCATGTAATACATGTTATGCCTTCAATGGTTCCATCTGACACTTCACTGGAATCTCATACAACTTGATGACAAAAGCTGACACTCACTTTTCTGCTATGAAGACATTAGGCCAGACTTCATCCACAGCATCCCTGGGGGTCTCCAGCCTGTCCTTCACAAGTGCCCTCTGCAAATCCATCACACATGGTGTGTTAAACAAGCTGGTGTCATCAATCTTTTCCTTAACTCGGTTGTACAGATCTTCCACCATCAGCTGCCGTGCAGACTCTAACATCCTGGGACACGCTGAATCTACACTGGCATCCTTTGTCTTCAGTTCTGGAATAAACTGACACTGTAACTAAAAGCATGTAAAACCCATGCAAACATATGACCTGTCATTCTTTGTTCTTTCTTTGTCAATTCTTTGTGGATTGCTTTTTTTCCCAGTAACATCACACCATCCTGTCTGCAATGTTTGCATTACATGTTCATCTAGAAGCCTTAAGGTAGTAATGGGAAGAGCATATTGCACTGTCTTCTCAGTACACAGACCCACACTGGCCAAAGGCCTGGGAATTAAGGGCTCACTCATTCTAGCTCCAGAAGGATGCAGTCTACAGCTTCCTGAGGAGGGTAAGTGGAGAAGGAGGTGCTGAGCTCTTCTCCCTGCTATCCAGTGATAAGACATGTAGGAATGGTTCAAAGCTGTGCCAGGGGAGGTTCAGACTGGACATTAGGAAGCATTTCTTTATAGTGGGCAAACACCAGAACAAGCTTCCTAGAGAGGTGATCAATGGCCAATCCCTGTCAGTGTTTTACAGGCCTTTGGACAATGCCCTTAGTAACATGCTTGAGCATGTGGTCAGGCAGTTGGACTAGATGATCACTGTAGGTCCCTTCCAACTGAAATATTCTATTCTGTTCTATTCTATTCCATTTGTTAAAGAGCAACCAGCAATCTGTATTCATCACTGTGGAAGATGATTCTGCCACAGATTCAGTTCACAACTTCAAAGGAAGTCACCAAAGCTTTCTGTAAATCGTTCCTTTTTTTTTGTGGTTTTCATCTCTGTCTCAGGTGGGGCTTTTTTATCATTTAGGATCTCTGGATGAGAAAGGCAAAATAAGTGCAACTCCATTTTCTACGACTTACATATTTCTTTTATTCTATCTCCTCTTACCTTCGTTGATTATCTGTTTGGCAGCCACAGCAGATGACAGATGGATTGGCTCCATGAAGATGCTCTCTGTATCAGCATCTGACATCACTGAATACCTGCCAACCAACCAAACTGCCTATTAAGAAAATGCCCTCCACTGGGATCCCATCTCCAGACTTCAGCCCTTTTCACCCATTCCAGAAGAGAGCAGAAGGAACTGGTAGAAGAATGCCCCAGCTTTTCTACCAACCCTCAACCCCTGCTCTCCAGTGTGGCCCTACAGGTTTCAAATATGCTGCGGTATCGAGTGTCTGCAGGATGCACACAGGTCCCATGCAAAAAAGCTGCAGTGGGCTGGAGTGCAAGAGAATAGATCGGTGGAGGAGTTTTTGGGTAGAGAAGATCAGTGTCTGCTTTGGGAGTAGGACGGGGAAGGATCACAAGGATTAGTCTCACACGTAGCTCTCACTTAAGACAGACAAACATTGTCCTAACTAGAATTTATTGAACAATTCAAAATAGATTATGCTAGAAAACTGTTGTCTTTTTTTCCTGTCAGCTAATTACCGAGAAGCATCCTTTGAGTTATTACAAGCTGCAATACAAGCACTAAGATTGAAGCCTGCAAATCTCTCCCTCAGTACCCATTGAACACTTTGTAGCATGAATCTGTAGACAGCCTTTCCACTCACACAGCATTGTCTTACTGCAGGTTAGTAAACAAACATGAAACCCACGAACACCTTTGACAGCAGTTCTCTGACACAGTGTGATTTACATATGTTTTTGTTAAGCTAAAATGGGCCACAAAACCAAATGTATTTCCAACTGGGTCCACCTGTACAGTCCAAGCAAATCTTTCCTTATTTAGACTATCTTAACAAAATGTTTTACAGAGATTTTTCCCTGATGCACACCCTCTAGATTTCCTTCCACATAGATGGCACAGATCAGGACAAGTTTGCAGCCACCACAGAAGCTAGCTGGCAATGCAGGCTTGCAGTACTTGCACCACACTGTGTGGTTTTGTTTAATTAAAGCAGGAGAGGGAGGGTGATTAATGTGCAGGCAGGGTGCAGCAAGTGTCTGGAGAGCTCAACTGCTTTCGTTCTCCAGAACCAAAATGGAGGACACAGCCATAGAAAAGCACTTAATGGGATCATCTAGGTCATTTACTTGGGTTCCAACACTTGTCAACTGTGACTGAAAGTAATCCTTTTCCAGCCCTTCAAAGGAGTTTATGAGATGAGCAAAGGGAGTCCCAGTCTCATTTACAGGAGCTGACACAAATTTGCAGCTATTTCTTGCCTTCAATTCCTTTTGCTGGAAAGGTTGCCTCCAAGCTTAATAAAAAGATAACAGTTGGTAATAATCTGCCACTACAGCCTCAACAGATTTTACCTGTAGCTTCCCCAAGCATCCATGGAACACACAGGTACAGAACTGGTCAAGCCTGGATGCTTCAAGTGCCTCATTCTGGTTGGGAAGGACCTTACAATTTTCATCATTGCTCTTGACATTGACAGCAAGACAAAAAGGAGGAAAAAAAAAAGGAGAAGGAAAAGGAAGGCAAGGCAAGTGCAAGCAAGGTAAGGCAAGGCAAGTGCAAGCAAGGTAAGGCAAGGCAAGGGAAAGCAAGGTAAGGCAAGGCAAGGGAAAGCAAGGTAAGGCAAGGCAAGGGAAAGCAAGGTAAGGCAAGGCAAGGGAAAGCAAGGTAAGGCAAGGCAAGGGAAAGCAAGGTAAGGCAAGGCAAGGGAAAGCAAGGTAAGGCAAGGCAAGGGAAAGCAAGGTAAGGCAAGGCAAGGGAAAGCAAGGTAAGGCAAGGCAAGGGAAAGCAAGGTAAGGCAAGGCAAGGGAAAGCAAGGTAAGGCAAGGCTAGTGAAAGCAAGGTAAGGCAAGGCAAGGGAAAGCAAGGTAAGGCAAGGCTAGTGAAAGCAAGGTAAGGCAAAGGAATACACAGGAGAGGTGCTTCCATTCACTTTGAGTGCCTGATGAGCAGTAGGAGAGTGATTTACCAAGTTCAATACATTATTTTACTGTATGAGTTCAGTGAACAGTTTCAAACCACATTTAGTTAAATTAAATAAGCACTCTGTCTTCATTTTTCTGCAGTACCCTACCGGTAATGGGAAGCATTTCATACCCTCTTACTTGTTGAGGGCCACTGGGACAGGTTCTTTTCAATCCCCACTCCCTGCCTTCAGCTTATAGCATATCGAAGTGTGCAGAAAGTCCTGCAGAGCATTTTGCTTTAGGAAAAAGAGTACAAATGGATGTATTTTTCCTTATTTTAGGAGAAAACACACCTAATCATGCTTGTTTTGCTTGAGGTAACTCAATTTCTGCTTGCACTGTGACAGCCTCCTGTTTAGTCCCTGAAGCCTGTAGCTAAGTATGGTTCTGAAGCATCCCAAATCCAAAGACCCTCAGTCTTTTAGGGGCTGGGAAAGGCTATTATTAGCATAAAAAAATCCACAGGTCCTTAAAATATACAGAAAGACAGGGCTGAATTTGGGAAGAGAAATTCCAGCATGGGGGTGGATGTAAGAGGATGAGACAGGGAAGAACAACAGTGCCACCCCGTAGTAGTGCTTTCTGCAATTTACCCTCCCAGTGTGTGCATATACTTTTAGCAGGATGGATGAAGTAGTGCAGGAGTCCTGTCTCTGCATTCTCTCTCCCGGCTGGCACACTAACCCCTACCACAGAAGAGGGAAGCTCTGGGATCCACGCTTGATCCTAGTGTGGGTGCGGAGAAGAGGCGAGAAGGAAAGCTGATCTATTACTGTGCTACCAGGAGGCTGTGACAGTGCCTGCAGCAAAGCATACTCACCGGCTGGGTGAGGGGCTGCGGAGGTAGTTGGCCTGCACAGCTTTCACGTCTGGTCCCTCGTCCTCCTCACTGGGCACCACTTGCTCGCTGTCCGAATCTCTGCTGCTGGCCATGGCAGCTGTGAGAGGATCTGCTGCAAGGGGAGCATGGCAGGAGGGAGGGCATTACAGAGGAGGCCAATCTGGGGGGGGGGGTATGGCAGAAGGGGCTCCCACGTCTTGCTTCTACAATCCTGTGAGGGGCCCTTGCCACAAGGCAGCCACATTGGCTCCTCTGCCAGGGTGCCTGCCATTCCTGAGGCCTTGTGCAGCTCCCTGGCTGCTGCCCAGCGAGCACCGATGTCCTTCTTGCCTGTGAGTAAGTGTGCAGGAAGGCCAGGAAGGAAGGGGTGGCAGGGAAGAAACTCTATCCCCTGCCTGGCTGGCTCAGCTGTGCATGGTGGCTGGAAGGAGCTGTACATAGCCAGAGCTGGACTGGAAGGAGCACTGGGGGCAAGAAACATGAGACCTCACCTCCCCAAAATTAAATACTCCTGAAAACTCAAGGCCAAAGGTACTTCAAGCCTTGGGACTTTGTCCTTGTAATCCTTTGTGTGCAATCTGCTGTGCCTGCCTTGGGCATGGGAGACCAAGGAAGCCACAGCTCAGTTAGCATGAAAACACAGCATCCAATGTTCCCCGGGCCCAACAAGGGCAACTCCTGTCCCGCCATGTCATGACTGCTGCTGGCAGCTCCGAAGAGCAGAGCAGACAGCCTCAGGAGGGAGAATTGCAGCCATGTGCCACCAGCAGGTGAGGAGCAGCTGCTGCTCATGGGGCAGTGTGAGGAGGGGGAGCAAAGAAAGGACACTTACCCCTGTGCCGGGGGTCCCTGCTGGAGGTACGGAGACGAAGTCCAGTGAAGAGGGCAGGAAATCTGGCAGGGAACGATACTGGGGGGAGAGAAATCAGCCCTCCACTCTCGCTCTTTCTGTGGCTTCTTCATCAAGGGGCAGAACAAGTGTCAGCACCAAACCTTTATCAGCTTTCTAAATATAGTGCTATCCTAACATTGGCTGCTGGATTGCACAGGGAAAGAATTCAGTGCCTCATAGATGGCAGCTGGTCAAGCACTTAACTCCTTCCCCGCTGTGGGCTGGATCCTCTGACTTTTCCCAGTTGCAGGAAGAGCCCAGAGAAGACCCCAGAGCCAGTGAGGCTGAACCTCTGCCTGCAGGGAGCATCAGGGCAAGCAGGATCCCATCAGGCACAATCAGACCTCTGATGTCCTTGGGAAACACAGTGAAGAATGAGTCACTCCACGCTTACTAGAAGCAGACTAACTGGACTTCTGCAAGGCTTTTGATATGGTTCCCCACAACATTCTTGCCTCTAATTTGGAGACAGTTGGATTTGATGGATGGACTATTCAATGTCTAATGAATTGGCTGGATGGCTGCATCCAGTTACGGTCAACAGCTCAGTATCCAAGTACTGATCAGTACTTGGAGATCAGTAACAAGTGGTGTCCCTGAAGCTTCTGTACTGGGGTCAGTACTGTTCAATATATTTATTAATGACATAGACAGTGGGACTGTGTGCACCCTCAGAAATTTTGTGGATGACACCAAGCTTAATGATGCGGTTGATTTTGTAGAGGGAAGGGATGCCATCCAGCATAACATGGACAGGCTTGAGGAGTGGACCCATGTGAGCCTCATGAGGTTCAACAAGGCCAAGTGCAAGGTCCTGCACCTGTGTCAGGGTAATCCCCAGTAGCAGTGCAGTCTGGGGGAGAAGGGATTGAAAGTAGCCCTGCAGAGAAGGATTGAGGATACCGGTGGATGAAAAACTGGATGTGAACCAGCAACATGCTTTGCAGCCCAGAAAGCCTGGGCAGCATCCAAAGGAGTGTGACCAGCAGGTTGAGTGAGGTGATTCTCCCCCTCTACTCTGCTGCTGTGAGATCTCACCTGCAGCACTGCATCCAGCTCTTGAGCCCCCAGTACAAGACATCAACCTGTCAGAGAAGGCCCAGGAGAGGGACACCAAAACTGTGAGAGGGCTGGAGCACATCTCCTGTAGAGAAAGGCTGAGAGAGTTGGGGTTCCTCAGCCTGGAGAAGAGAAGGCTCTGGGAAGACCTTAATGCAGCCCTTCAGTACTTAAATACTATAAAAAAGATGGAAACACTTTTTACCAGGGCCTGTAGTGACAGAGTAGATTTAGATTAAAGAAGAAATCCTTTACTATGAGGACGGTGCGACACTGAACAGGTTGCCCACAGAAGGCTGGGGATGCCCCATCATTGAAGTGTTCAAGGTCAGGCTAGAAGAGGTTTTGAGCAACCTGATCTAGTGAAAAATGTCCATGCCTGTGGCAGGGGGGTTAAACCAGACGATCTTGAAAGGTCCCTTCAGACTCAAACCATTCTGTGGTTTTATGATTGTACAATCAGCTGAATTTTGTTCTTGGAAGAGCTAGGACTGAGGTACACTGTGTCTTCTTTGATTTTCAAAGAGGAAATCTTCCGTTCCCATCTCTTGACTTTCCAGCAAAGCTCATGAGCCAGGCTGGTCCGAAGCAGACCAGATGAAAAGGTAACTGCTATTTCCCTGTACTGGGGGCTCCAGTTCTGAGTCATGCAATGCCATCCCACTGTTGATTCCTTTTGCAAACAAACAAACAAGAAAGGAAGTGGAAAAGAGAACTGACCTATCTCATACTACAGATACCCTTGATGCTGCATCATGCTGTGTAAGGCCTGCATACCTCCCTTTCTTCAGATATGAGTGCTGCATCCCCACATGGGGACAGGGCTACAACTGTAGGGATGCCACATCATGGCAGGGAAGAGCTGTGAAACAGGCACTCAAGTCTTTGTGTTCTCATATCCTAGACTTGTTTTAATACAGTTACTGGGGTGAGCAAGTAGGAACAAGAGAAAGTGGTATATTGAATCTCAGGTGTCATGTAAAGGGGAGAAACGGATTACTGATTACAGGTTTGAAGATATCCTAATAATTTCATGCACCAAGAGAGCTGTCTTCTCTGGGCAACGCAATTTTTATCTGCTTCTGCAATGCATTGCCACATATGTTCTTATCAATTACTGCTAATTGAGGCAGAAAGTGATTGAAAGATACTTGCCCATGGACTACCTTATTATCAGAGAACAGAATTTTCAAAGAACATAGCTGTTGTGGGAGCATGTATTTGATTGATATCCACTAAAAACTTGTAAGTCACTGAGCTGCTTCTGAAAATCCTGTTTGTGAATCTTCAGGATACAGCTGCAGCAGGGGATGATGGCTAGACCTGAAAGCCCTGCCATGCCCACCACAACTGTCCACATGCAGAGATGCAGAATTGATTTTGTATGTTGCAGACTTGTGGAGAACACACAGACTGCAGGCAGCCTGGCAGCTCTTCCTCCCTGCTTGTTACAAGTTGTTCCTTTTTGGGCTCAAGATGACCATGCAGAACAGAGGCAAGGATGCTGGAAATCTTTGCTAATGAATGTTTGCACATGCAAACAGAGCCAAAAGTAACAAGCTGCAAGCGGTTGGGCATCTGTCCTTGGTGATTAATATATCCATTCACAGATGAACCCAAACTGAATGTGGCCAGGTGCTGTTCTCTTAGGTGAGAATGATGAGATCTTGATCGAAGGTTCCTCTTTCTCAGTCTTAACAGGAGTTACTATCATTTAGTGTTAGCACTATGCTACCTACACATTAAACTTTATAGGCAAGCCTTATCATAGTATGTATTTTTGTCAAGACAATGAAGCCAACCTAGTTTCATATTAAAGCTTTCCATGTCAATGACAGTTTCATCTAAATATGCTAATGGTATCCCCTAAAAATCCTATATAGAGCAAAAGGATTCCCCAGATCTGCTGCCATCAGCAAAAATGTAAGGAGTTTAAGGGTTTGCATTGCCCATGGGTGAGTGTTGAAGAAGTCGATGTGTGTCAGCCTATGCCAAGACACAGGCTTGTGTTAGCATAAGTGGGGCCATGGCAAAGCTAATAAAACTAACTAACAAAAGCAATAAATAAAGTGCATCTAAACAAGTGTCTTAATATCAGATTTATCTAAATAACAGTTATTGAGGCATATGCTCTCTATGACACCTAGAAAACCAGTCTTATTTAGCTGAGTCTCCAAACAAACAGAACATTGTCTTAGCACCAACTTATTTGTAATGCAACTGTGTGGCTGATAGAGGCAGGGTAAAACTGTTCCCACAGTGAACCATTTCCACACCAGTATTTCTACACAGACACCAGGTAAGGCAGCCTGTCCAAGGTAAGGACTGTGAGGTGAAATCCAGTGCCTGTCCCCCCCCCGCTAGCACAGTGGAACTAGATACATGCCAATATGCTTGGAGAGGATGTACCTTGTTACTTCTACAGTTAAATGACAAATTTATGTGAAAAGAGTTCATTTGTTTTAGGGTTACTGTGCAGTGCTTAATCTGCATTGCTGGTATTTAGACAGGTTACTAAACTCAGACCTGCTTCAGGTATTTGAGGAACTCCATATGTACTGTTTTCAGCTTAACTCTGCATGTTCTCTCCATTATGGGCTTTTACTGGCAAAGTGCTGGCAAGTTAAGAAAACACACTAAACACCACATATTTCCACCAGCAGTGGGATTAAAAAGCCTGGTTTCCAATGGACATGTGCTCTGCAGTCCAGATGCCCCAGTGTGATAAACACCCCTCATGGAGCCACAGCTCTGGCCCCTGTGCTTGCTCACTATACCACATTTTCCTACCTGCCTGGCTGTGCAAAAGATGAGACAGACCATGGCCAGGTGCATCGGCTGCGCAACCACGGATTCTTGGAATGGAAAACAATTACCAATGCCTAAGAGGTACCATTAATTTAGATTTCTCTTTTATCCCAACTGATTGGGATTGCTGGTTTTTATGAGACTGAACGGAACTTCCCATCTTTAAGATTACGATCTGTCTGTCAAATTTAGCTGAAATTGGTCAAGTGGGTTTTGAAATTATTGTGGAGAAGAGGGAAGAGATGTTGTATAAATGACAAGTCTTATTTCTGTGAAAAGGATAACAGCAAGCGTACCAAGTTGGTACAGAGTCTATCAAGGACTGTAAACCAAGCTCTTCTGGTGAACATTCGAAACTGCTATGTAGAGGACTAACAGATGGAAGCATTGGCAGATGGTGTACGCTGATGGCATTTCTGTCACCACCTCTGTTCATCAGATTCAGTTAAAATATTAAACAGAAGCAAAATTGAAGAGTGAAACCTAAAGATCCCACAGCCTCTCCAAGGAGAGGAGATATCTAGTCCAACCCTCTGCCAAGGCAGGGCCACCTAGAGCAGGTTTCACAGGAAAGCATCCAGGCAGGTTTGGAATGTCTCCAGAGAGGGAGACTCCATGATCCTCCTGGACAGCCTGTTCCAGTTCTCTGCCACCCTCACCATGAAAAAGTTCTTCCTCATGTTGAGATGAAACTTCTTGTGCTTTAGTTTATGGCCATTGCTCCTCATCCTGTCACTGGGCACCACTGAAAAGAGTCTGGCAGCATCCTCCTGGCACCTGCCTTTGAGATACTGTTCTGCATTAATGAGATCCCCTCTCAGTCTCCTCCAGACTAATCAGGCCCAGCTCCTGCAATCTCTCCTCATAAAGGAGATGCTCCAAACCGCTGATCATCCTTGGGGCCCTCAGCTGGACCCGCTCCAGTATCTCCTTGTCTTTCTTGTACTGAGGAGCCCAGAACTGGACACAGTACTCCAGATGGTGTCTCACAAGGGTTGAGTAGATGGAGAGAATCACTTCTCTCGACCTGTGGGACACACTCCTCCAAATGCACCCCAGGATACTATTTGCTCTCCTGGCCGCAAGGGCATACTGCTGGCTCATAGTCAACTGATCATCCACCAATACTCCCAGGTCCTTCTCAGCTGAACTGTTCTCTAGTAGGTCAGCCGCCAGCCTGTACTGGTACTTGGGGTTCCTCCTCCCCAAGTGCAGGACCCTACACTTGCTTTGTAATTCAGTGCATCAAAGATGTACACATACAGCAGGAAGGATTCTTTTCCTCTGAAAGATTGCCAAGGAATACAGTTTCTGTACTCATACATGCTTAAATTTGCTTTGTGCAAACAGTTTGAAGAGAACTGAGGTTATGTATCAAACACAGGAGTATAGATAGTCCTTTCTATCAGAGGGATTTGATTTCCAGTCACTTTTAAGTTTCATTGTCTTGGAGGTGTTTTGAACAACTGCCACACAGATGAAAAGACAGTCTTTAGCATGGCTTCTGATAGGTTTACCATGTAAGTATGGGGTCAGCACAAGATCAAGATCTACATCCACTTTCTTGGACTACACACAGATAACCACTGTAGCCACACACTTTTGAGGTAGCCTCATTCAAAAATCAGTACTGAATTCATCAGTATTATCACTACGAATATGGTTAACCCCATTCAAGATGCCTAAACTGATTGCTCACACCCTAAAAGTGACTTTATCTCTCAAATGGCTAGAAATAGAGCATAGGTGACTATCCCAGATGGAGACAGCCCTTGCTGCCTATTGGCAGTGAAGACTTCAAAAGACATTCTAGCCTGATGCACTAAATTAAATGTAATGTCAGATATTTGCCTGAGCTGCCATCAGTCCCCCTTTTACTCTTCAGCCAATTATAGTAGCAGTTATTTGTGCTTTCCAAGTACCCATCTAGCACACGTGAGCAGCAGCTGGACTTGCGCTGCACACACCTCAGTGGGTATATAGTGGGTACACAGCGGGTATATGCATGCTATGAGCATCAGATTTATCTATCTTCAGTGGAAAAGTAGACAGGACTTCTGGTACCTACGGCTGTTGTGCGAGCCACACAGTGGGAAAGCTGAATGGTAGACAAAGGAACCTAGCTGAGCTGCATCTCACTTATGTTTAGAAAACCCATTAGTCAGCAAATTATCATAAGATATATATTCTTACCAGTATTACAGTAAGCGGAATTAGACACCTCAGTCCCTTAAAGCCTGGATGGGGGAAGCTGCCTGCATTGAGAAACAGTTCAATACCTTTGTAACTCTGGCCCTAGACTCCCTTAATTTTTTAAGGTGAATGAGGTTTATCCTCCGCCAGTTACATATCATCACCAGCATGACTTCTATTGTTGTGTTGTACACACCCAGTCACTGCACCCTTCAGTTTGCCTCATCTCTTTATGCACCTGCCTGTTATGATAAACTGGGAAAGGCAGTTTAATTGGGGAAGAAAGTTCACTATCGGGGAAAGAGTTCACAAGTTTGCTCTCTGCCCCTAGGCAGAAAGCAGGGACCAACATCAAAGCCTACTGGTCATCTGACTTGTCTTTCTGGCTGTGAGGGGAGTGGCAAATCAGAGAAGTAACACTTTATAAGGGACTGAGGAAAGGAACTTGTGAAGTAGCCATTCAGCTAAAGTCAATTACTTACCTGGCCACTTAGAGCTTACAAGGAAGAACACCTTGAGGCGAAACAAAGGAGAGACAAGGAGAACAGCAATGAAAAGACTTTGGCTGTGTGCTTTCAGTGCAAGTGAGTACTAATCTGCGTCCTCAAGGGCTGGGTAGAAGGAAACAGCACTACAATGGAGTGCTCTAATAGACTTTGTGTGCTTCTTTTTCTGTTTAGTAAAACTTCCTTCATGTTTATGATCAAGCAGGGTTGTTTACTGTCTCTGAGCATCGAAACTCACAGGCATTTCCTAAAGCTGCAAGACAGTGTTAGGAAGAGGAAAAGAATGCCATTCTTCATGAGGCTGTAAAGTATCTTTTAAAAAGCAGTTTTAATTGTTTTTGTTAAATACAGGAACTTCCTCAGCTGGGAGTGGAAAAGCCCTTGAGTTTTATTATTTTAGAACTAAATGTGCGTATACCATACATTTCCATAGCCTAAACCCTGTTTTTTATATGTACTCTGATACAACTTGCAATCTATACATATTATTCATGTCAAGGGGATGCACAACAATCCCTACTAACATATATAAATCAGCCAGCTTGTCCTTGGCCTTCATCACATACTTGCCTTTTCTCATCCTGTGTTGCAGAGCCTGCGGACTCAGTTCCACTGCTTCTTGTTTTGTCTTCTCATACCTATGCTCCTACACCTTCTTCCAGGCTTCAAAGCTACACATATGGAAATAGCTTGTTTTTTTTAAACAAAATCCTGAAAACCTCACTTCAGTAAGAGCCACAAGAGGGAAATTCACAAAGTTTAACACAATTAGAAAAAGTGGATGTGCTCCATAAGCAACAAATGTTACTTGGGTCATGATTTGATGATCAATATGTAAACTGTGTAACACCACTGGTGGTCATTCTCCTTTTTAATTATTCTCCCCTTTCATGCTATCCAAAACACAGATGAGAACCTTTTCAGAGCAGAAATGCGTATGTTGTGTGAAGCTCTTCTTGCCTGTTTGGGCAGGACTAAAATGGTAATAATTCAGTGTTAAAATACTCACCTGTGAAAAATTTTGGAGGTAGATTCCTGCAATTCCTGCACTGCACTGAAGTGGAGAAACAGCACAGGACATGGCAGTGCAGGCTGAGAAGCCAAAGCTGCCCTGAATTGGCTGCATCAGGGTCTCTGCACAGGCTGACTTCTGCTGATCAGCCTTTGACAGCAGCTGTGTGTGTAACTGGTGCTGTGAACTCCTTGCTCTTCACAGACATTGTGAATCAAACAAAATATTTACTCTTACTGTAAATTTCACATTTAAGATGTTTCCCCTCCCCCACTTCATAATTGAATTTCAGCTAAATGCTGAGATTAAGTATTGAGGAATTAAAAGTCAAAGCATTTCCTTGTAAAAACCTCTCCACATTTCCTACTTTTCTCACTTGCTCAATCTACCAAGACAAATGAGCTTGATCAGAATATCTTTTTTGTTAGTGAGCAAAATACCCTTCTCATTGTTTCCAGTTTATTAATTGCCCTTTGTACTAATGACACTTAGTAAGAAAAGTGCAAGGAGACAGGTCACTTTAATTTTCTTCTTCGTTTGTACAAGTATAAATGTTTAAGTTGAGCAGAGGGAGATAAAACCTTTCTCAATTTCTTACAATGTTATAAACGTACTAACTGATAATCTAAGGCTCAAATGTAGGTGATGCCATCCCTCTCGTACTACACAGGCTATTTATCCTCTCTCCTCTCCTGAAATTCTTCTGAATTGGCCCACCCCTTCCTTCAGCCATACTTCAAATAGATTCTGTTTTCTGTCAGAAAACAAACCAAAACCACCCATACAACCAACCCCTGAAGAATGAAACCCTATTTTTGGACATGCTGACTATGACCAGCTGCCTGTTGGCGGCTTTGTGAGGAAGTGAAATGTAGTGAGAAAGAAGGAAATTGGTGTGAGTAAATGGCATCCCAGACTGCAACCGTGCAGCTTCCCCAAAGTCAGAAGGAGCCTTAATAAGGGAGGAGTGGGAGCCAGAAAGATGTTGTGGGTGAAAAACAGATCATCAGAAGTCAGGCACTGGGGTGACAGCAACAGATTAATAAGCAGTCTCACTTGTATGGGCTGCATCTCTTGTATGTGGTGCTTGGTTCAGGTGCTCCTTGACTCTGCACTGAAGACATGTTTGGAAAAAAACAAAGGCCTCATTTATGGTAGGATTTGACTCACCCAGTCAGAACAAGGAAGAGCACTTGTGAGTGGAAACCTTAGGGTTGGGCCATCTTTTCTCTGCCTCAGGGCTGAGTTAGTAACTGGTCAGTAAACCCCAGCCTGGTGGAACCAGTTTCTGAGTGATGGAAGGGTCAGGGAATGGGTTTTGCTCCATCTCCTAGTACAGACAGTAATGCTTTTCAACCAGATGCAGGAAAGTGTTTCTATCCAGTCCCAACAGGTAAGGAGAAAGCTTTCTATTCGAGAGCATGATGAGAATATCAACAGTTAGAAAGAGCCCTGGGGCTATGCAAACATGGTTGTTTGCACTGGATGCTCCAGAGCAGTGAAAGACCTGGGAGTGGCTGCAATAAAACCATATTAGCAATACTTTGCCCTGCTGGTTTCCTCTCATAGCTGTCAGCAGCTGTAAACAAATTAATCCTGGAGAGAACAGAAACCACTACCACCATGGTGCAGAGGAAGAGACTAAAACACATGCATAACTAATGAAATGTGCAAGACCACAGGGTAATTCAGTTATGGGAGAGGGAATGCAGAAAAACAGGAACTTTGGCTAAAAGCAGATCCCCATGCCAACCATCCCACGTTACCCTTTATAATTACCTGCATTGCTACCAGCAGTGACAACAAAACCTTTTGGGTCCCTACACTGTTGTTTTCTAATGGACACTACTGTTCACTACTGCTCTTGATTGCAGTCAAGGATCTGTTAATGCCCAACTTGCCAATGGCTTACTCACCTAATGCATGTGGCTCTGGTATTTTCCTGTCAAAAAAAAAAAAAAAAAAGAATTCACAATCAGTTTGCAACTCAAGGTGGAATCCAGACATCCTCTGCTCTCACCCTTACACGTTACATTTCCTCATGGATCTAATCTGGAGAGAGATGTGGCAGAAGGAGAACGCAAAGCTTGCTAGATGGCAACTTTCCAGTCCAGTCCTCTCTGGGGAATACTGACTCAGCCTGGTTCTCTCAGAAGCATGCTTCCCCATCACATGGCCCTCTTGGGGAGAGCATACAACTCTGCCCTCCTTCACTTTCTGCCTTACTGGACCATGTTCATCTTTACTACGGGCATGCCCCTGAGCAGCACTCTCTTTCCTTTGTCCCTGCGCTCCCGTTATGTAGTTTCAGACTTATTTTTTTTTCCAAATGATTCAGTTTTGTGCTGAAAAATGAAAACAAAACACAACACAACCACCAACCATACATACATAACAAAAACTGCAGGGAGAAAGCTGGTGGTTTTAAACAGGTATCCACAGGCATGAACATCATCTAGAGCAGGGGAAGAGGTAAACCTCCAGCTGAATTCTGAAAATACCTAAGGCCTGCCACTAGTTAATGCTTAGGTATGAAGAATTAAGCATCAAGTCAAACAGAATACAGCATACAAGAAACACCTGCCCTGCATACTTCACCAGGGCACAGAGGAATTTCTGTGTTATTCAAGTCTCAGCTGTTCCTGTGCTCTGTTCTCTTTCTGGAGAAAGGTGACTACTCCCCTACGCATTTTTAAAAACTAATAGCTGTACTTCTGTTTCTTTCAAGCTCTCAATACTTTTCTAGATTTTTCTCTTTTCAGGGCATTACATGAACAGCGCTCAATCCCTTAGCACAAAACATCACTTGTCTATGGACTTGGATTGAGGCAAATTCTTTGACAGTTTTCCTGATCCCTGAAATTCAACAATACAAATTTGTTAGTTTAGCCTGAATCCTTAAGAGTGCTTGATGCACTTGTGTTATCTGTTTATCTGTCTCTGTACATTTAGAACTGTCAAAGGATATCAAACACACTGAAAATGGACTCAGGAAAAAAAAAATCCCACACCAAACAAAACATCTTTATAAACTCCATGGCAAAGTATGTCCAGGTAAAGAAGAGGGGAGAAAGGAATAGGAAGTAGTTTAGCTCTTACCCACCCTGTGGAGCAGCTTCCTACAGTCAATCAGCCCCAGCCAACACCACCTCTTGCTCAGTGGGGAATGTCATGGATGACAGAGGGGATGTGGGGTTATTGTGGCATGTAACAAAACCAAAGAGACAAAATGTGGAATCCAGACACCATTCATTTTGCTGAGTGCATCATTTATTTTCTTTCCAGTTCTGGGGACTGTACATGGCCTCACTGTGGAAGCACCTGCCAAGGAAACAAAAGTGGCACGAGGGAACAATGTTACTCTCCACTGCCAGTTTAAAACCGAGGCTTCAATTGACTCAGGAGACATTGTTGTCTGGAGAAAACTCAGTAGTGTGGTAAACTGCATAAAGAAACATGATAGGGCACAGAGGAGGGGTTGCTGGGAGGGGAGATGGAAGCAGGACTCAGGGTGGGCGTGTGTGTTGGGAAAAGAAAAAAAAAGATTCCTTCAAGACTCTCCTTAATCTCAGAACTACGCAAACAGAAACTCTGATTCTAGAGGCAATATATCCATCCATGGGCTAATCCATCAAGTTAGATTGTAGACTCACACAGAAGAAACTAAGACTGCTAATTTCCCCTCCTTCTCTCTCAGGATGATGCTGTCACTAGGTATTTTGATGGACTTGTCCAGTATGGCAAGGGCTATGAAAACCGTATACAGTTCAGTGGTGATGTAAATGCAGGAGATGTGAGTATCACCATCAATTCAGTGACCATGGCAGATAACGGCACATATGCGTGCAGCGTGCGGCTGAGGAATGACCCCCCCCGGCAGGTCACAACCTTAGCTCTTTTTGTCCTTGGTAAGCATGATGGAGGCAACACCACATCCGTTAGATAGAACTGTCCTTCATTTTCCCAGAAAGTCCTCATCCACAATTCTTTGGTCTTTTCCTACTACTATGGAAGTAGGTTGGAAGGCTTGGAGCACCCAAATCCCTCAGACACCTGACTGCAGAAAATAGGCTTTAGAGTTGTACAGTTCACTTTTCTAGCAACCCTTGTCTCATTACAGGGCATTTCTCATTCCCCGGTGGCTTGTCACAATCCAGTTATCAAAGGATGAGTTACACAACATATCCCAAATAGCATCTTACAATTCCTTCTTGGATGATTACTGCCAAGAAGGGAGAAACAAATTAGATACATGTTCACTCCAGTTCCTTTAAAAAGAAGGTGGCAGGTGCAATATCAACCTCTGTTTGGCAAGAATAAAACACACAAGTACAGGAGATGGGTTGAAAACAAAAAAATACTTCTGATTAATAAAATTAATTCCTTTTTTCTTTCTTAAGTTGCACCATCCAAGCCAGAATGCAAGGTTCTGGGGACAGCAGAATATGGACAGACAATCAATCTGACCTGCAATTCTCATGAGGGCTCCCCAAAGCCCAGATATACCTGGCAAAGCTTCAATGTACAAAATGAGCCCCGTGCACTACAAACAACAGAAGGTATGAGAAATTCAAACACATCACCTGTCTGAGCTATTTGTAGATCAGGGCTGGAAAGATTTTGAAATGCAAATACAAAAACACACTTAAGGATTTTTTTTAGGAAGTTCTCTGATCAGGATTTTGAAAAGTTGTCCTTTTGATGTAAGACACGCTCGTAAGTCACTTAGCAGGGAGAAAGGACTGTCACCTGAAGTAACGATGGTCAGTAAGGTTTCCACTTCAGCTCTCCTCTGGTGAGAAAGCTGGCTCACTCTGGAAGCAGCCAGAAATAATTCCTTCTAAATTGCTGGGTGTAAAGGCATAACATGAGGAATAACATTACGGTTTCTAACCAGTGTGTCTTTGTATCTCAGCTTGCTTGATAACGACCAGGTTGCTTTCTCAGATGATGGCAAAAAAAGTTGGCTCTGGAAGCAAAAGTAGCTTTCAGAGATCACTCCTCACATACAGGAAAGTGGTATGAGAATCAGTTGTACCATTCCTGCTTTCAGCATAAGAGAGGCTTCTGGCTTAGGACAGTCACAAAGGCCCAAATATTTAATTTGCTTTCATTTTAAATCAGAATCTGGAAGAAAAAAAAAAAAAAAAAAAGGCCCAAAACTGACTTTCCATGACAGGACCTTTGGTAGAACTATTCACACAGAAATAAGGGTTTGATTTTCTTTGAAGTGTAGTAGTGATAGAGGACTAAGATTTATTCCTTTAAACAACTTTGTTTCTTCCTGGCATGTTCAGCACCAGAAATACTAAGTATCTGAACCTACCCTTCCTGGTATAACTTATTGTAACATCACTATGTAAACTAAATACGATCATATTCAACTGTCTGTTCAACACTCAATAACCGATTCTTGCATAAATTATGCAAAAGACCAAGCACCACCAGGGGCACAAGCCTCATTCGACTGGCCACTAAGTGGTGCCAACGCATCACGCACAGCCCTGGACACACCAGGATTTGTCGGTTTGTAGCAGCAGCTGCCTTCCGGCTTCTGCCGACATCCCGTTCTTTCCTGGGACAGAGATCTCTTCCATTTCCACCTCATTTTGCTCCCCAGAGCACCGACGTCCAAGTAGTGTGCCGACTGTCCCCTTCTGCCCCAACCTGGCTGGATACCCTACTGTCACTACAAGCGATTGCTTTCTGTGCTAAGCAAGTCCCAGTGCTCCGGAGTGTGCAGAAGGCCCTGAAGAGCCACTCCAAAGCTGGTAGTATCCCACCCACATTTTTCCCACTTTGACTCACCAGTCAATTACTTTTGATTAATATGGGAGAATTTACAGTCCAGTTACAGGCTGCTGCTCTGAAAGCTATAAACCTCATACTGCACCTACAAAACAAAAGGCAAGCAAGCACGGATCATATTTAGAGACTAAAATAACTAACTCAGTCATTATGCAGTCTGTTGCTTCTTGCTTTGCATGCTCTTTAATTATCTAGTGCTAGGCGCCAGCAGTGACCACAGAGAATCTCAATCCCACAAGTTGGCTGGAAAGAAGTGAGATTACAGGGAAAACAAAACAGGAAAGTCACTGGAGAGTATTCAGAGCCTTTTGCTTTTAGAGTTTTTATCAAGTTGATCATAATGAAAAAGCACGTACTACACAGAAAAATGTCAGCTGGAGATGTAACAAACACAAACTGACTGCTTGAGCAGACAGAGCTAAGCTTTAGCATGTGGCTCTGAGCTCTGTTAGGTTGGACAGAAAGCATCAGTATCATACCAATCTCATGTCATTGCATTTCTTTTCCTTCGTTTTCTTTTACAGCCTTCGCGGCCTCTCCCATACCAGAAAACTATTTCACCCACTGCTAAATAATTCAGATTTATTTAATATATAATTTCAGATTCTAAAGTCCCAAGAGTTGGAGGACTGAAGAGCTTTTTGTTCTTTTACAAGTTAATTCATCAGATGGCCAGTTCTCAAAGCTAGATGCTGGTTTGGGCCATCATATATTTCTCAGCAAACTCCAATGCAAAACAGCTTTCACTAAGCATACATACCTCTTCACCCTCCACCTACAACCTTCTTTCTAAAAGGAATGTTTGAATGCCACACATGCCCTGTAATCAACTCAAAACAGCACACTTCTGTTTGTCCTCCCACAAATCACACTAAAATCTAGGGATGAGCATGGCAGGCCCTGAGCAAGACAGAGCAATCCATCAGCTTTAATAACCTCTCATCACTCCAACTACCCTAGGCTGGAATTGAAGGGCTGCTGTTCCCTACTTCCTTCCCTTAATTCTTCTCTTTTTTGGACTGGATTTGTGTTTCACAACAGGGGAACAAATAACTCTGAAGAACATCTCAGCGGATACCTCTGGCTTTTACATCTGCACTTCAACAAACACTGTGGGAAAAGAGTTTTGCAACATGACAGTCAGCGTAATGCCACGTAAGAGACAGACTTGCTTACTGAAAGAGTGGTAGCAGAGAATGGATCCTAGCTAAGTGTCAAAAAAATTAATGGAGGCAATGCAGTCAGAAGTATGAAATTCTCCTCTCTGAAAAAAGCACACTTTTTTACTTTTAAGTCAGATTCTCTGCATTGTTTTATAAATAGAGCACTAACTCTAGGGTTAGTTCACAAACGACAAAAAAAATGTGCAGGGTGAGATAGGACTGAGCCCCAAGAGTCTGAAACTAAACTGTATTAACTAGTACAGCAGTTGTTCAGATCCAGGGGCTCCTCTATATCACTATTTAACCAATTGCTCCTGCAGACTTACCAGCTACCTAGTACAGCATGAATTCCAGTTGCTGTAGTCAAACAAACATGGCTTCTACTCAGTGTGGATCTGGTAGTGGTATCTGACCCCTAGTGGTGGGATTCGAAGTCGAGCGATTGTGCTTTTTGCCTCTGATATTGTTCTCAGCGCAAAGCACTAATCCTTTTCTTCCTGTCTAGCATCCATGAACATAGCTCTCTATGCTGGCATCATTGGTGGAGCTGTTGCTGCAATTGCAGTTATTGGTATTTTAGTCTATTGCTGCTGCTGTCGGAGAGAGAAGGAAAAGGACTATGAAATGACGTAAGTACTTTTCTCTAGAGAAACACATGAGCTATGAAGGATTCAGGTTCTCCCTCCACCCTCAACATATAGAGTGGAAAGCACAGGAGGAAGAAAGAAATCAAGGAAAGCATGCACTGCTTTCTCCTTTCAGGAGCTACTAGGGTAGAAACTATCTCTTCTCTTAGGTTATGCCCACTACTACCAGACATCTGTGTGGCTTCTGGGGTAGAACCAAAACATTCAAACCTTGGAACTGAATTATCAAGCCAAATTCAGTCAAGCAAGCACAGCTACTTGATAAGCAAAGCCCAGACTGTTTCTCATTTCCCCTAGCTCCTACAGCTGTCTCTGTCCTTGCTAGCCTCACACAGAACCAAGGCAATCTGTATTCAGAATCATCACTCCAAGACCGAAACCTTTTGTTTACTCTCATGATGGAAACAGACCATTGGAAGAAAAGTGGGATAAGAAAAGATACACCAGTCATTCTTTCTCTACATACATGCTGTTAAAAAAAAAACCAGCAGTTCATGCACCTCTTGCATCACCAGTGAGACTTAATTTCTGGAGTTCAGTTTGGTACACTTCCAGGTCAGCTTGGGGCAGTCTAAAACCCTTCTAACACAAAACCTCTTTAGCAACATTTCTAGCTGATTTAAATTAACATCTCTACCCCTCAACAATATTTTAGGGAGCAAGAAGATAGAAGTGAACACTCCAAGGAGACGCCTGCAAGTCGTCTGAGAGCAGAGGATGATGGTGAAGATGAATGAAGAAAGAAGCAGGAGGCCAGTGCCATCTTCAGGCTTTACTGAGGCACAGACACCACTGCAGAGGAGAAACCAGTCCCTCTTTTTTACTGCAAGATTTTTTTGAACAATAAGATGAAAGCTGATGGCTCTGCCTTCCAAGTTCTGGAAGAGAAAATCGTCTCCCTGGAAAGAAGTGAATACATATAGGGAGTACCTAACCTCATAGCAGAAAATTCATTTGAGGCACTGTTTTATCCAGTCATCTAAAAATAACCAGTCTTCTAGACTTCCCACTCCCTCAAAAAAGAAGCCAGTCAGGTCTATTTGGAGAACAGAGTTACAGCTGTATCCCCAGCTCCACCGAAGCTTTCAATGTCACCAACAGCAAGTCATCAAGGAAAAGTGGTCTTGTTCATGGTGTTATACATGTGCCACAGCTTACAGCATTGTCCAGTACAGAAACTGTTTTATGCAGGCTTAAGCAAGCTGATTTTGAAGGACATTTTATTAAATGTGTTCTCTGTATATATTATACATGCACATATAAATAAAAATAAGAAAACCATCCACAGATGACCAATGGAAGTCTCCTATTTGGAACAATGCACATTAATGGAATGGATAGGGTAATAATTTAGATGAATTTGTACTTTATCATTTCCTCCTGACTGTTGCATGGGCAAGTTAGCAATAATCCATTGCTGCCACTTCTGAAAAAAATGTCAGTGTGAGAACATGTACATGGCAAACAGATCTTTAATAAAAAAGGGGGGGGGGGGGGGGGGGGGAGAGAACAACGACACACCGAGAAAAAGTACCATTTTACCCAAAATTGTAACAATTTAATCAGAAGCACTGTATGTGCAAATGTTGAGAGAACTCCCATCACCAGTTTATCATCTTTGGAAGGGAATGGACTGTCTTTGTCCAAAAGACTGGCAACATGGTATTAGAACAGTATTAGAGCTGTTTGAGCTTTTTTTATTTGGTTTGGGGTATTTTTTAGAACATGTTCAATAAATAACTGGCACTACAATATTTATCCTTTCAAAGGTCTCTACTGCATCGTCTTGGAATCACAGACTGGTCTGGGTTAGAAAGGGCCTTAAAGGTCATCCAGTTCCAATCCCCTACCATGGACAGGGACACTTTCTGCTAGAGCAGGTTACTCCAAGCCCTGTCCAGCCTGGCCTTGAACACTGCCAGGGACAGGGCAGCCACAGCTTCTCTGGGCACCCTGTGCCAGCACCTCACCACCTTCACACAGAATTGCTTCCTTATGTCTAATCTAAATCTCTCCTCTTTCAATTTAAAGACATTCCCCCTTGTCCTGTCACCACATGCCCTTGTAAAACATCTCTTTCCTGCATACCTGTAGGTACTGTAAGGCTGCTACTTCTTCAAATTCAGGAGTTTAAGAGAATTCCTGCAATGCCTCCCCCACACCCTTTACCCCCAAGTTGTTGCTTTTAAATCTGTAAGAAAACTCTTAACTTCCAAGCAGAACCAGCAATTCTCCTACATGCAGGCAGCACTTTCTAGATTCTGAACTATGAAAATCAGACTACCAGAACTGTTATTCTGGCTTCTTTTCTGCCTGCCTTACTTGGTACTTAAAAAGACAGTTATTCATTTCAACTGTTAACAACTTCAAAAACCAACAACAACAGTTCTTTACAAAGTACAAACAAGCCTAAATCTCTCAGACAATGAATAACCTAAAATGTAACTCAGCAAGACATTCTAAGGACCTATTCCCATGCTTAGTTTAGATGTATGACAGAATGTTGCAAAAATGGGTAACTAAAAAAAAAAAAAAGATTTTGCATACAGAAACTAAAGGCAGATAAACAAAGTGGAAACAAAACCTATTTATTTTTTAAATGTTACAGGTATTTTTCAGCACTCTGCATTCCCTCACAAACACCTCTACCCTTGGGTTGAAGAGAGCTCCTCCTGAAGGGTAATAGTGTGCATTCAGATCTTAACTGGAAAGGACTTAACAATTTTCAGAAGTATTTATGGCCAGAAACTGGCTCTGACCTCTAAACCATTTTAACACTGTTACCTATCCCATTCTCTCCACTTTCAGAGTATGTGAAGCTTAGCTGCTGCTTGTTCAGCTGAAGTCTTGAAGTAACATTTGCACATTGGTTATTTTAAGCAGAAGAAAAATGCAGATTTGCTCATCTGCATTAAGTTACCTGAAGAAACCAGACACACAAATACAGAAGAGATAACATAACGACCCTTAAACCCATTAATTCAACTCTCTATAAGCAGGTTCTACAACAACTAGCAGGGAAAAAGCAAAAGGAAAATTTGACAACCATTAAAGCAGAACTACTTATATTCTGCAACACTGAGCTCAGTTCTACACTGGGAAATACAGTAAATGATAGCACACAGAGAGATGGCTGAGATATTTCAGTGCTGCTTATAATCTCTCCCCCCTTTTGTTTTCAATACTACTAAGACTTTGAAAGCTTTGTATTTATCAGAATGCTACATGTGTTTTTCCTGAACCAATTTGTTAAACTCAGTCAGCCAGAAATACACACTAAAATTCCTTTCTCCAAGGTTTTCCTGTGACTGAATTAATTACTTGTGTGTCATGTATGTCTTTTGAAGCACAAATAACTCCAAGAGCCTGTAGTATACCCACAGCTTTAAACAAAATTAAAGCAGCACTAAAGTATTTAGGGGAAGATGAGAAAAGCTAGCAACACTCAATTAATTCTAAAGAATGAATGTATGTATACCCAACTTCAATACTCACTTCCCTCAAAAGGCAAGAAGTAAGCAAAGAATGAATGACCAGGCAAAAAAAGTAAATTCCTACTTTACCTTGTACACAGCCTATAGTAAATCACTGTTATGTTCAATTTTCACAGTGTTTCCAGTATCCCTCTTCTCCTTCACATACACAAAACCGTGTTTCAAGAGGACTCCATGATTTTTCCAAGGAGAACAGCGGAGCTGAGCAGCCTATGGTTTCCTAGATCATCCTTTTGACAGGTGGCTGCAGTATTTGCCTTCCTTTGCCGTGCTCTTCTGTGCTTTCTGGGATTCTTCAGTGGTATCAGGCAGCTGCCTCAGCATCCTCAGATGCAGCCCATCTGGCCCTGTGTACTTGTATGGATCTAGAACTCCCAACTGATTCCCGACTCGCTCTTCATCCACTGCTGGTATTCTCTTCCCTGAACCCTTCTGGAGCATAGAGATCTGAGAGATGTTATTAGAAAAGACTGAAACAAAGGTTTGAGCACTTCAGCCTTATCCATGGTACTCCAGCTATGTTACTAAATCACTCACACCATTCAACAACAGGACTTTTTCCTGTTCAGTCTCTCACTGCTAACAAAGTCACAAAAGCTGTTTTGTTGATCTTGATCCCTTGCAAGCATCAATTCCAGGTGAGCTTTGGCTCTCCAAACACCATCCCTACAAGCTGGCCACTGTTTGTGCATTTTTGCTTTGTAGCCCACACCTGCTTCTGCCTCCCCTCCCTGCTACTAGACTACTGCATATAATTTGAGAGCATCCATGAGTTCCCTGTATAGACAAGAAAGTCACTCAATACATCTACCTGCATTCCTGGACTTCCCTTGCATTTGGAAGATGCTGTTCTTTATGAACTCCTTTATTCTTAGAGCTGTACCCCACGGATTCCACCCCTACCCATTTCCTGTGTAACCCCCAAGGTCTGCTCTCATTGCCTTCCTCTCTCTCGTCATGATTTTGAGAAGTATTTCCAGTTGGCACTGCTACTGCTTATTTCAAGATTCAGTGCACAGTTCAGAACTGATCAGACAGACAAGAGTTAATTACCTCACAATCCTTGTTGCTAGAGTAACAGCACTACTTTTCTATTTATTTGTATCATCTGTTCCAGGAGAGACACCAAGGCAGGCTTCTGTCTGATGAAGTTCACAGTACAATGAATAAACCGTTAAGTTTAATTCTGAATGCGCTGGAATGTAAGGGGAACTTGGAACTTCTGCCTCCTGCATTTCACCTGTTCACTAGGGAATGAGGGGGACTGTTTAAGAATGGTAGAGAAGCTTGTGGGAGCTCCAAAGACGGAAGCAAGGGAAAGTGAGGGAACAGAGATAATACAGGCTTAGACTAATCAAAGTGTTTGCCCATTTCTTCTTTTTACTGAATCACTGCAATAAAAATTAATTCATAGGTCATTCTGTGGTTGATAGGGATGATAATCCTATCAACCATATCCCTATCAAGGTATAAGAATCCCACAGGAAACATCAAGAGGGTGGAAACTAGATAACAAACTTGCTACTGCTTTTCCCCTGCCCCATAACAGTACATTTACTCTGCCAAAGGGAAAGATACTGTTAAAGCCTTTGCAGTCAGCTGCATATACCTCCATCTATCAACCAGAAATTAAAAACTCAGTTTCACACATATACGTGAGTCACTGAACTTTGGGAAAAAATCTGAAATTCTTGCTAAGGGGAAGGATTAGCATTTTTTAATTTAAACTAACAGGTCAAAAGCACAGACCCCCCGTGTTAATTATGCAGGGTTTTTAAAAGAGATCAGGACCAGAAAACTACAGTTATTTTGCAGAAAAATCCAGACAGGCCTTCCTTGAATCTGATATTCAGCACACCACCATCTGACTGTGATGGCCCAAGACACAGTCCCTGAAACGGGAGCAAGTTTTCTATGTGCAATATGGCTCAGCATGGACCTCACTCCAGGTAGCTGGCAAAGAACACACCCAGTGAAACTAATACCAACTGTGCCATTTGCTAAAGGATCACAGCACTGCTTTCTCCAGTTTGACATGAACAGCAAAACCCAACACCTGATATTTAACAGACCCTCCACCCAGAAAATCCCCGAACTATTGCCTCCCTTCTATCTTTTAAGATTTTGATGACTAGCATATTGCTGAAGACATAGTAAAGATTTGTCCTGCTTTAGACGTAACAAACTCTGGTAATTTAACAAAATGCAGATCCTGAAACTGGCACAAGTATTGAGGTCACAGACCTCAGGAGTACAAACTTCCCTTCCCACACATCAGGAAGGCAGCAAGAAGGACTTCTGTGCATGCAGCTGAATGACAATGGGGAGCTGGTCATAAGGGACGAAAAGGCAGCCAAGGGACTGAATGCCTTCTTTGCCTTGGTCTTTACTGGTAAGATCAGCCTTCCAAAACAAATTTCAAAATTAAAGACATCAAATTCAGCTATTACTGTATCTACAGTGTATGTATATATATTTAGGAGAACATTTCTGCTACATCAGAATTCTCATAACGTTCTTAGCTGGAGCAGTCAGTGGTTAATAGGAACTTCTCCATACCTAGCTTCTATAGTACATTGAAAGCAGGTGGACAAGCCATAAATGCACACCAGTCAAATTCATAGTTTCTACTACACAGAAGCAGTAACTGCTGCTTACTCCAGATGAACATGCTTTATTTTTCAGAATCAGTTACACACTCTTTGAATAGAACGTAAAAGAATATGTTACTACAGGTTAATATCCTGATGTCATAGACTATATCAGCAACATTGTTACCACAGTCCATTGTGTTTTCATGACCCTTAGACAACTATTCTCCCACCCAAAGCTTTTATAGTAAAGAATAGTAACAAACAATTCAACAATATGACTACTATCCATGTAACAAGAACAAAAATACGTATTAATTTTGTAATGTGTATGCAAACCCAGGACAACTTTCACCAATGACTGTAGGGACTGAGTGAGCTACCCTAATAAGAGGGAACAAAGTCAGGTCTGATAGAATCTGTTAAATGTCTCCTTTACAAAACCAACTCATTAGTTCAATTACCCATAACACCCATATGCAGAGTACTAAGTTGCTGTTACTTTATACCACATGGAAATTACATGTTTAAAGTTCCCAGGCTGCATCACTCAAACTCAGCTCAAGAGCCACTGTGCCTCTACTTGGTTTTACTTCCCCTTGAGAATTTTGTCATGCAAGTGGAGAGAATTCTATTCCAATTTTAACCCACCACTTATGCCTTACCAGTACTATTCCTTGCACTTAAGAAGTGTGCTAAGGTTGTAAGTCATCATCATTCCCTCATCTTTACTTTTCCATTAAAGGAAAGAAGCATTACTGCATTGTGCTTCCTAGGCAGAATTTACTTTTCAGGAAATCAGAGATTCAAACTGCAAGACCACCAGCAAAGCAGAGCTCTAAAACAAATGAATTTTCCATCATCCTGCAACAGTTGTTCGGAATCCCTCTCAATGTATACAGAACAATAGTATTAAATGAGTTACATCAAGTTAGTGTACTCATTATATAGATTTTACAGTTTTCACTACCAGAAACACAACACATTTTTGGTTACTAGGGCAAGACCGTTACTGCCCTAGTTAACAGCCCACTGCCTACCTAGCAGACTACCTGTAACTAGGTCTTCTATAGCTTATGTACTATTTTAAGATGCTAGTGATAAGGTATAAACATTCCATGGAACCCTAACTCTGTATTTTTCCATTTCTGCTCAGATTCTTCATCTCAGTCTTGAAGATGAACAACATCTTAAACATAATAATAAATGCTCTTTGGTTGGTGTACTCTAAATATGAACAATAATGAATTCTCTTCTTCATAAGAACTGAAACATGAAACTTTTACTGCAACACCAACCTCTGAAAAGAATTCAAATATACAGTTCCATATGTTCTGAAGTATCAATGCTGCAAGAACTGTCAGTCAAGAAACTTAAAATTTTAACAACTCTATTCCAATGCAGAGAAGCCCTTACCACTACTAAACAGACATTCTTACTTGTTACAACATCCCCAGATGCTTAACTGATACATCGCAGGCTTAGATGCTTATTATCCCCTACCTGGTGGAATTTAGCAAGTAGAACAGAAGAATTCAAGAAAATTTAGTGATACAGGCAAACTTAGATAAGAGGCATGAAAATAGTTCAGTGACCCTGCAATACTGGAAGAAGAGCATTAACTGGCCTCACAGCAACAGGTTTCCAACTAAACAGCAATTGATCTTTTTTAAACATACTCATTAGCATGCTCAAACTTATTCATAAATGTGCTGACCTCTGATTTTGAGTGTGTTGAGTTTGGGTTTGGCTTTCCCCCCCCCCCCCCCATCATGCAGAAGAATGAGCTACCTAATCTTCAGTTTCAGTTCCTACAAGGAATGCAATAGCTATCTTCTCACAGTTAGTTGCTATGGAAACAGTATTTCACAACTGGACATCTGCTGGAACAAAATGTAGAAAAAAACGAAAAAAAATAAGCTCTTGTTTCTGACAATCAGTTGCTTAAAGACACACGGACTAAGGACAAGGCTCAGACAACAGACAACTTTTTGGAAACTAGTTCAACACTTACACCTCCATAAAATGAAACAACTAACTTCTTAAGGATACTTCAGCCTCCCAGTTTTTATGTGCCCTCAAATAATTTATGACTGGTATCTACCCAGCATGACTAAACTTGTGAAGTTATATCTGCAGATTCATATATCTGCTGGAATTTGATATTCCTTTCAAAAACACCTGTAAGACCCAAACTTGTCTTCAGTCTCCAAATTTGAGGGACATACATTATTTTAAAACAGAAAACTGATGAAAAGAAAAAAAAAAAAATCTATACTGTACTTGTTCCTGATGCATATAACCTGTGCCTCCAAAAGAACATTAGTAAATGGACACATTTGCCACCACATTTCTTCCAAGGCATTTCATAGCAAGTCCTTCTGCTTTGAATGGCCACCCAAATTCTTTGTGGCTAGAACTGACAGATTATAGCAAACATTCTAGACTGTTACACCTTTTAATTCCCCTATTGCAGCCCTTCCTACCTTCAATGCTACTACCTCCCCCTTCCCCCTCTCCATCTTGGGGAAGATACTGTTATGGAAATTCTGTCTTCCACATGCAGGAGAGGACAAGGAGGTTATGAAAAAAATAAAGCACTTGTTTAAAGTCACACTGACCACTAAGAATTCTTCTAATCCAGTGACATTGACTAATCAATCTTGAATTTGAACACCATCCAGTAAGAAATAGAACAAGTATGGCATATATTTTTAAACAGAAAATACAACTATCAGGTCCCTTCAAAGTAAGTCTTCCTGTAGATAATGAGATTTTTGTTGTCTTTAAATCTGGTCAATACTGTCAAAGTTTGCACATAAGATGAAACACTGCAAACTGGAAAAAACTGCTGGTTATCTTAGGAAAACAAGGAAAAGTAGAATTTACAGCTGTCCTGGGTGTAAAGAAGACCTTCAGTTACTGAAAGACTTGGTTAGATCAGACACACTTTTCAGCAGTCGAGTAATTCCTCTTCCTCGCATGGTGCTTGTTCCATAAAGGGAACAGGTCTTCACACCACATGGAGAATCACCTATTAAATGAAATACAGTTTGTACATCAAATCAACCTTCAAAGCTTGCATAAATTAATGGACTAGTACTTCATACGCTGTGGAGCTGAACCTATTCAGCAGCTCTAATATGAAAAGTCAGAGACAGGGGTTGTGTCCTCTATGCACACCAAGACCATAAGAAATAATGATTTACAGTTGCAACAGTTTGAGTTCGAATTTGAATTAAATTATCTGACACTACAGCATTTATTTCACATGCAGGGAAATAAGCTACAAGCCTAGAATTGCTACAGTTGTGTCTTGCAAACTGGATTCTGTCCCTCTGAAGATTAGCTATGTACTACCCAGATGAACTGAGCTCATGTGCCTTCCATGAAGGAAATTTAATCTCTAAAAACAAGACTTTAAATGAGCAGTCTTGATAAGCTAAATTATAGTGGAATACTTGCAACAAATATTAGCTGAGCCTTCACATATAATTATTTGAGAGCAAGGAGAGCACTTTAAAGATGGCCCTGCCTCAAAGCACCTAAGCATATAAGAATGGACATCATATAGCAGAAAAATAAGGGGGAACAAATCAGACAGCAACATTTATAGGAAAACTACATTTTGAGAGAACTTTTTGACCCCAAGATTGTGTCCAATAAGGGTAACTCTTTCTGTCTTCAGAAATTCAGTGAAAGCTTTAGGTCACTTACAGGTAACATCTAAGCCCAGAAACTTGAAAAAGCATCAACTGGATCAAGTTTAAATACCTCTTTCCCCGTATAAATGTGAAAGTATCTAACTCACAATTAGAAGGGACAAACTCTTGATGCTGACTTGGAGAAGCAAAATGTCTGTCACATGCAGGACCCTCAGCCTTCATATTCTGTACGAAGAAATTAACATTCAAAATAATCTATGTGCCTTTTAAAATGCAGCATATGCAACTATCCATGAAACCTACCAATTACAGTCAAAACTCACAAGTATTGACCCAGCTAGTGATTATTTTTATTTCATTAGTCTTACCAATATATGTCACGAAAGAAGCATCCAAAGAGAAAACAGCTAACTTAAAATTGGCAAATCTGAACACTTAAGTAGGAATAAAACAGGGTATCAGTTTAAAGAATCTGACCTGAAAACGTCCAGCATCCAGTATCACCATCTTTGTATTTGTGCTTTCACCATTATCAAGGTCTTGAAGAGGTAGGTGAGCTGCTGTCAGTGAGACTCCATATGCACTAGCTAAAGATTTACTGATGCAGTAACTTTATGGAGGAAAAAAAAGGAAAAGAAGAGTTTAGCTAAGAGGGCTGTAATGCTCATGTACAGAAGTGTAGCATTTTTAATTCTTCAGCTGGCAAACAAAAGCAACCCGAGATGCACAGAGCAGGAGCTAAACAGTTTCCCTGCATCCTTCCAAGGCCACTAGCCTATTCTACAGCTACATGTGAAATTAAAACAATTGCTTCCCCACACTATTAAATGCAGACAATTAGGAGGGTGAAAAGCAATATTCTTTTTGCAAGACACAGCAGTACATAAGGGGCTTCTGAATGAAAGGCTATTCATTATCATCTTCCTCAAACTGCTGCCGAGTGCAATCTTAAATTGCATTTCCTTGTGTCACAACTATTTACTTTCCCTTTCCTCACACCTGAAAAATTTTAGAACCTTATGTATCCATATTATATGTAAGGCAGTATAAAAGTTCCCAAAGTAAAGATATATTAGAAAATACTGAGAATGTCTCACCAAATACAGGTATACTAAACCTCTAAAGAGATTCAATGAATTCTAATGTAATTGAAACTTCTCTCAACTCTCCAATAGTAAGTGGAAGTAGTGAAAAGATGACTAGAGTGATGGATTACTATCACAGAAGTTACATTACATCTAAGTGCTAAGACTCACAGCATATTGCTAAGCCACACAAACAACAGGTAAAATTAGAACAAAATCTTCAGAGTGAAGGGAATAAATGAAACTCAAGATCTAGAACTACAGTGCTCCAGGCAGTCAGAGAAGCCAGAGCCAAAAAAGTGCCTCTATAGCAAAATAAAAAGTCATCATCATGGAGGTAACTCCTTAGCAATACTTACACTATCTTCTTACAGGATGCCAAAGCACAGCAGAGTATGTCATTCTCTTCATGCCACTTGCACCTACATGAAATGAAGTTCAGGCTTATTTCAGAAGCATCAACATTTTTAATCAACATGAATAGCTGGGTCTGGTCAGAAGAAACAGAAACAAATACGTAAGATTTTTGTCCCAGTGACCTTACAGTACCTTTACAATTTCACAGAGGACCAGTACTCAATAAGGAGGTTCTAAGTGGTTTATGAAGAGTTAAAACGCATGCATAAAGGCAACCTGCTTCATGCTGAGGTGGGAGGAAAGAGAAGAAAGAGCATCCTGAAAGACAAAGGGATTTAAAGGTAACCATTTGAAGTTTCACATTAAAGTGAAACCGTTCCTTTTAGTATAAGCACCTCACTTTCCTCTCCAAATGTGTGTCTCAAAATACATTTTCCCACTCTCTTAAGGCTTCCCTCCAATGTGAAGATACTCATGGAAATGGAAAACTACCTGTTTATAAAAAGATAGTGTGACAACGATTATCCCAATGGATCTTAAAATCCACACTGTAAGGAGACTTCAAACAATAGCATTTTCTTATTTTAATGGTCTACTAAATTTTAAGATCAAATTATTGGTTCTTACATTAGCAGAGGAAAAGTTAAAGCATATTTCCAAGCCAACTGTGTCATGATTAAACACTGCCCTGAAACACCACAAGCTACATACCACATAGTTGCACAATACAGAAGAATCTGAGAAAAGGAAGAGCTTCACTGTCCAAGACACATTAAAAATAAAAACTAAAAAAAAAAAACAAAACAAAAAAAACCCAAAAAAAAACCCCAACCAAACAAAAAACATTACCACAAAAAATTAAAAAAACCCCAAAAAACCACAAAACACCAAAAACACACCAAAAGCAAAAGAAGAAAACAAACACACAGAAAAAGCCCTACAAAGTAAATAGAATTCCAGATATGTAACAAAGAACACTCATTCTGAAAGAAAAAAGACAAGACTGAACTCTGAAAACTTAGGCTTGAGAAGTTGGTTGTACCACTAGCAAATATACCTTGTTCCTCATCACAGCAGCAGCATGAGGCATTTGACATATAACAACAGCCAGGTCCCATGCAAGTTACACTTCTAAGAGTTTCAATCTTCTCCCTTTTATGATTTCCAGTTAACCACCACAATATATTTTATTCCCATTTTTAACCCCTCCTTTAAATTAGGGCTCAGACTCAGCACTAAAAAGCACTTTACACTTCTTTTGGGAAAGCATATTCCTTTCCAGTTGTACTCATAATTTAACAAGGATTCGAAGGCTTGCAGAACATTCCAGCCTTGCAGCTTACAAGCTGCACCATAGGGCACCAGGACACACCAGGCTAATACATGCTTCCACAAAGAACACAACATACCTGGTATTACTGGAGAAATCCCACAGAAAGGCATCCAGTTCTCTACACACCCAAGTCTTGGATGGCTCCTTTTGGTATTTCTTCTGGTGCAGCTCTATTACCAGGTCCTCTACATCAAGGAGCTCCAGGTGGCTCTCAATGCCTATAGCTCAGAGAACACCCAGGTCAGAACAGAAGTCAGTGAAGGTATAGTGGAAGGTGTTCCTGACCACGGCATGGGGTTGGAACTAGATCATCTTTAAGGTCCTTTCCAACCCAAACCATTCTGTGATTCTATGAATATTCTTTTTCGCTCGCTACTCAGACTGTCCCCTTTTCATTGTCCAGCCTCTTACCAAAGCTTTACCAGATCTTTGATGCTTAAGAAGTTATTCCACCAGTGGTTTTACTAAAACCCATCTTCTTAGCAAAGTGGGCCATCTTACATTTCCATAATTCCCCTCCCCCTCAATAATAATGTTATCCTGCTTGCAGGCTAGCCCTCCTCAGAAGCTGTTAGCTTTGTCATGTGTTGCTATCTGCTCACCTTCACAATAATCTCACTGCCTCTAGGGCTCCTTTAAGTGGCTGAGCAAGAAAAGAGTGTATATATTCTCCAGATGTGTTCATTTAGCCAGTAAGCTGCTCATGCTGCTGTTTTACTGTCACTGATGGGGAGGAAAAGAAGAGGAAGCAGCACACAAAACAGTTCTAGCTATCAGTACCAGCTTCTATGAAACCTTTAGAGACCCTAAGATTTTCGACAAATACAGCTGTCCATAATCTTTCTTTGGGGAGAAGGATAGAAGGGGGAGGCCAAAAATTATCCATTTCCCACCTGTGATGCTAGCCATTCGATTGAGACACCAGCTAATTCGGAACCTGTCATTAGACTAGAGAAAAGAAAATTTCAGCCACGTTGAAGAAGCACAGTATATAATTCTGACATCTGCCAGACTTCTGACTATGTCTGAAAAGGTCACCTCCAAAACAAAACTCAATGTCTGTGGGCCTGAATGTACACTCTTCCTGAAAATCATCTTGAAGAGGAACCAAATACCACAGAGGCTTGCCAACCAAACCCCAGGAGAAATTCTGGAAATTAAAGGTTAACCCATAATACATCCCTTAAGTGCTCTATTTATTTTTTTTAATGTGTATTTCTTCAGAGCTCCCTATATTTATGGATGGAGCCCAAGATCTTGACCCTTCCTGCCTTTTTAAGGATATTAGGCTTAAATAGAATCAAAAGATAATATAGCTAAGCTACTATGAAGCTTAAAACACCTCTCAGTCCTAACATTAAATTTTGCTCATTGGCAAATTAAACTTGAGCAAAAATTAACATGTACGGTATTCTCATGGGGAAAGACAAACACATCCCTTAAAAAAAAAAGTAGGACTGTCTGACTATTTTTCAGCACAATCAATTTAGTGTTGATCTTAAAAGCCCTTAACCCAAGTCAGAACAATGTTAGAGAACAAGTGAAATGCTGACCAGCAGACCAGAGCCAGAAGTGCAGGCTAAAAATAAGAAGGCAGAAAATTAGGTCTTTGCTTTACGGAATTGGGAAGCTTTGGAAAAAGGTATCCTTCCCCATTCGTGTTCACTGACTAGGCTTTAGAGAGGTATCTTCTTAGTCATCCAACAAAAATGAAATTACAGGTTTCGATTTAAAGCATCTTACTTTGACCTTGATCATACCCTGCAGTAAAAGCGAGGCCAAACACCTCTGGCTGGCTGGACAAACTCAAGAAGCTCCCATAAGACAACTGCGTAACAAGTACGTGGAAGATGAAATCCAGATATAGGGATCTTGTGAGTGGCATCACCTGGGTAGGATAAGAAAAAAGTCACAAGAAGTCCCGCTTCCTTAAATGATCAGAACTTCCCTCCACTTTGTATCTTTTTATATACATACATGTATACACAAAAGCACACCTCCTGTGCCCTACAGGCAGGGTCTCAGATTAAGCTATTAAAATCTGCTTCTTTCAGCAGAAGACTGGCGGGTGTGGGCTGTGAGCAAACACACACACTTATCCCTTTTAAAAGTCCATTATCTAAGTGTTTGATAAAAGAAAACATGGGCCAAGTTTGTTCCCGTTACACACAACAAGAGGAAATGTCCTAATAAAACAAGCTGGAATCTATAAACACCAAAGAGTCACAAGGGAAAGGTGGCAGGCAAAGCCAGACAGAAATTACAAATACTTTAACTTTGTCTATACACATAGAGCTGCAAAACACAAGTTCTATATACAAACAAGTATCTTTGAGTTAACCAATTATGAATTAGCACTTCATGCTGAAGATACACACAAGGACTATCAAAGAAAGGATGCTCTGCTCAGATAGCCTTGAAAGCTTTTGAAGCCATACAAGGTTGTCCCATTTAAAAAGAAAATACTGCAGTAACTATTGAATTAAAATAGGAAGACAGAATACAAGTAACTGCCGTTGATACAACCATTTTGGGTGTGCACTCTGCCATTTGTGGGTACAAGAAACATAAAAGGCGAGTGTGACAAGCTGTCCTGTCACTCCATTCTCTTTGAAACTTGCCAAGTTCCCAGAAGGAGAAACTGCAGGCTCAGAAGACATCGGATACAGATGAGGTAAGCTGAGTCTAAGCCTGTACATCTCTGCATACCATTCTTTTTCTCCAGTGATACTCACTAGCAGCCTGGCAGTGGTACCGAAACCCACGTGGTGGTACTTCTGCAGAAGAGCAGGGGAGATGGAAAAGACAAACAACCATCATCCAACATCCACTATGAGAGATCCTTAACTCTGAGCTAGGCACCATTGTTTCTTTCTGTACATGAAATTACTTAATCTTTCCTTACAGCCTTGTGCAAATGCCACAACTGTTTTTGAAAAGAGCTCTTTTCAATTATATGCATTTTAAAAAACAAGTGTATAGTGTGTGTGTTTAGGTCAAATCAAGACAAATATTCATTGCCATGAAATATAAAGCACAAACATCTGAATGTCCTCCTGGATTTATTCTACACTTTTTGAAGCTTCCTGCATTTCTGATGCTTAAGTCCATCTCTTCAGGAACAATGAGCACAGCTCTGATATTTTAAGAAGTCCAACCACTTACAATCAAAGAAAAAAGCCTATCTTAATACCAGAAATCTAATCTGGGCAGTAGTAACTGACATTAGAAAACCTCCCTCTCACCCCAAAGCAACATGAACCACACCTTGTCTCCCTTCCTTGGAACTCACCTGGCTCTATGAAGTGATGGAAATCAGCCATTATGCCATCCTGCAGGGAGTACTTGACACACCCAATCTCACAAGGCAGGAAGCGCTGTTCGCAGTGGGATGGCAGCTTGCCATGGCTGTAAATGTTCAGGAAGTAGAAAATGTCTACAAGTACAGCTGAAAGGGAAAAAATAAATTTGAAAGAGCCACCAAAAGTTATGGCAAGCCATCCTGGCCACACCTCATCCAGCAACAGTTTCAGTGTGCTTTCTTACATGAGTGTATGAAGGAGCATAATGACCAAGTAAAACACACAGCTCTTCCTCTGTAATGCAGGCAAGGTAACTAATCCTTATGCAAGAGCCAGGCATCTTGACAGCTCTGGTATACCCTCCATAGATGCTCATGTGTGTAGAGATAGGGGCAGAATAAAAATTAAAATAAATAAAAGCACCTAAAATTAGACCCAAAACCCACAAGAACATTGAGAGGCCTGGAATCCAATTACTGCTTTTCATGATAAGTCTCTTCATCCTTTAGGAAAATAATGTTGGGGGGAAAAAAAAAGAAAAACCAACACCAAAAAACAACCTAATCAGAAACTACAAAGCAGCCGCACAAGCCCAATTCAGTAACTTACAGAAGTTAAATGAGCTGATAATATTCTGGGGTAGGAGGAGATAAGAAACCTGCCAATTAAAAAGATTGCTTCTCCTCTGCCAAAAAAGCTCCCGAAGAAGCTTTTGGCTGCAAGAACGCTCAAGGCAAATGTTAAGAAAAAGATTTATTGTTTACTAATTTAAAGAGCATCCAACTATGAAAAATATTTCACAATACACCTTAATCCTTCTCTTTATGAGCATCACCTAGCATTCTCACTGAAATTTAAGGTAGCTGTTTAATCCTTACGCTTAAACTCTGTCTCTTATCAAAAAATCCTCCATTTCTGTCCTGGGTTCAGCAGTACCAATCATTTCTAAACTTCTTAGTAGCTGGTGCAGTGCTGTGTTTTCGACTTTAGTGTGGGAACAGTACTGATAACACACTGATGTTTTTAGTTGTTGCTAAATATTGCTTACTCTGATCAAGGACTTTTCAGTATCATGCTCTGCCAGTGAGGAGGGGCACAAGAAGCCAGGAGGAAGCAGAGACAAGACACATGACCCAAACTAGCCAAAGGTGTATTCCATACCACACCACATCATGCCCAGTATAGAAACTGAGGGAGTCACCAGGAAGGCCCAGACTTACTGCTTGGGTCAGGCTGCGTATTGCTCAGTGGGTGCTGAGCAATTGTATTCTCTCCACTTGTTATTTCCCTTATTATTATTATTATTAGTGGTAGTGGTTTTGTATTATATTTTGGTTATTGTACTGTTCTTACCTCAACCCGTCGGATTTACATTCCTGCAATTCTCCTCCCCATCCGTCTGGGAATGGGGGGGAAGAAGTGGGGGGAGCGAGCAAGTGGCTGTGCGGTTCTGAGTTAGCAGCTGCACTTAAACCACAACAATTTCCTACTGAAAAATAGAGATCTGTAACTGATTTTACACAGAAACAATGCTGTATGCCTGACTTTATGCCACTGAACACCAGCTATCCTAAGCTTGAATGCCGGTGCTCTCTTACATGGGTCTTAAACTTCACAACCGTAGGGTCATAGGAAAGATAAGCCCTCCTATCTGAGTCTGAACTGCTCTCCTTGTGAAAAAAACTCATATAGCTACAGGAAACCATACAGGACTTTTACTGAAAAATATTAAGAAGCAGCATCATAAAATGCATCTTGGCTACCCTTTATCATTATACCTCTCATTCAGTTTTAAAGATCAATTGTGCCAGCTCAAGCCATGACCAACCCGATCAAATCTGCATCACAGTGACAGGGGAGCACGACCTGTGGCAGGGAGGCTGCTAACAGGTACTACAACACGTTTTATGGAGCTCTTTCATGCCCCTCCATAACCATGACAACAGGAATACAGTTCATAGACTTCTTGGGTAAAAGGCTTGAGCGGAGTCTTAACCACACAGCAGACACAGCTTATATGAACTGGCTGTTTGACTTACCTTGTAAACATTAGCATTTATCATTTTTCAGACTAATGTAACATTAATTGCGGAAAAGACTACAGATAAGTTCACTACTCAATTCTAATTAAAACATCCATTTGAAAAGAGGTTAACAGATAAAAAAGGTTTCGTTTTCAAGAGTTCTTTCAATAAGGAAGCAAGCCAGGAGGTAATAAAAGCACTGACAAAGTTCATCTCCCCTCTTCTAGTCTCCCAAAGAGGCCAGGTCATGATTTTATTTAGTACCTTTACCATACAAATTTTGAACTGTGGTATTTAACAACTCTTTACTCTTTAATACAGTTACAAGTATAGATACAGGTTGTACAATAGGTACAACTTGGATTAGGCTTCGTAAGTAATAAACTTCTATTAGGAGTTGAAGAATTATCTTTTTCTTAAAAGCCTTTAAATAATTGTAAAGAAAATATGAGTGGCTATACTCCCATGAAGCTTAAAAACAGAGGCTAGAATTATTTCAGGAGTGGGAGGTGGAGCAGGGACAGACACACATTTATTTGCACTGACTTCCCTTGATACTACAAAACGCCTTTTTACAACAGTAGACCATTAGCTTAAAATAAACAGCTGACACAGATGGTTATTGGCAAAATGTAAACAGCCTTTGTATAGGTACCATTGACAGTATCTACAAAGGGAAAGCTTTAATCTACCAGGGTTAACTGCTTTAAGATTACTATACCCTGATCATTCTTCCAAGACATAACAGAGGCATCTGGAAAAGTCACACAGGGCACTTTTGTCGTGGGACAAGCAGGAACCAGAGGAGCCAGATTACATGTCTGAAAGAGATCAAAAAGTTAATAATAAATAATCAAGACTTCTGACATCCCATAAAGTCCTTCACCTCCTTATGTTAGAGAGAAACATAACATCCACTAACAGCTATGATTAAGTGGAATGGTCTGCAGTTTATACATAAGCTATAGACCAGAAAAGCAAGATTTCTCATCTAACAAAAACTGAGATAGGTGTCTTAGTACCTCAGTCAGCTCACTACAGCTGGAAATAAAAATGTAATTCCAGGGGGGAAAGGGAGGAAGGGAGATTTTGTTGGTTCAACCACTTGTCACAGGCAAGGCATTTCTCAAATTACAATTTCAAAATTTTTTCCATAAGGTTTATAAAAAACTTTGGCACATGAAAGTTGTCTTTGCTAGGAATCAAATCAATGGAAAGCTGATAAAACCTGAAGGAAGTCATCAGATTGCTCCAGCACAGATCAAGTATAAGGGGCACATACGCCCATTAAGCATTGCAAATGGATGTATGAACAATCGGCTTTTAAGAGGACAGGAACAGAAATGTGGCAGGCACAGAGAACTCAATGCAAGACCCCAACTGGGAACAACATCCACATCTAGGTACACTAATTCCAGATGACCACCTCAAAGTTTGTTGATTATCAGTTTGAACTATAAAAAAGAAAAAAGAAAAAAAAAAAAAAAAACCCACAAAATTAGTCCCATTCAAGTAAGCTTAAGTTGTCTCCGAAAGATGACCAAGACCTTTCACTGCACAAAATAACTGTGGCTCTCTATATATAAGGGTGTGATTAATATACTGTGATCACACATAATTTTACACACGCACACTTCCCTATTTCCACTGATCAGCAGTAAGGATGATAGTCTTTGTTACAGTAAATTAATTATTTCTTTCCATGATTATAGCTTCCTAAAATGCTACAACATGTGGAAGGAAATACAGAAGCCTCCATTTATGACTTAGTTGTCATTTCATGTATCTCCCATATATGAAGATGGAGCTTCATTAATTACATACCCCTAGCACACTAAGTCACACAGCAACAGTCATGTTTTAAACAGCTCTTTTCCATCCAGGCAGGCCCCCAGAATCTGAAAACATCGCCTAACATCTCTCATCTAGTCTAGAACGATTAATTTGACTAATCCAGATTTATTAGTTACTCCACATGACAATCATCCTATCATTCTTTTAGCATCATGTAATCACTTTAAAGTCCCAAACTTTACCATCACTAGTAATTAGTAGTTCATGATTAGTATTAAGTAACATGGGAGAAAGAAGTAATTGCAATATTATCCATTTACTCAATTGTGCTCTTTGCTTTGACACACAAGGTTTTAGACTGCCAACCAAGACTGGAATAGAGTGAAGTTTCTGACACTTCACATAGTTCAAACCCACACACCTTTTAAAGACAGTAAACAGTAGGAAAGCTCTATTTAGCACTCTCTCTCACCACAACCTGACATCTTAACCTGTTACTTCTACATTGTAGGACTTCGTCCTCCACCATAGTCTTACTATTCTCTTCATAATCAAATCAACCTCAAAATAATGGAAAGGTATAATCAATCTTTTTGTGCATAGCAACATTTTATTGACCTGACCCACCACAGAGCCAATCAAGAATGTCAAATCTGTAGTATGTGGTTTCAGACTGTCAGACAAGAACAACCTAAATTAAGGACATTCATGAAGCAAAAGCAACATGAACCTATGACTAGAGTCATACCGATTTACAGTATTCCAAATCAATTAAGAAACCCCAACACTGCAAGTCAGCCACTGCAAAAAATCACAAACCATAAAACTAAGTTGTTAGAGAACTACATTTTACTTGGTAAAAGAGCACAAAGGAACAAGCTGTGCTTGTTTAAAATGGCAGAGAAAATCCTGACCTTCAATTCAAACCAGAATATTTTTCTGCATAACCTTCATAATGGCATGGACTACCACAGCATCCATAATCTCCAGAAACTGAAGGCTATGGAGCGCAGGGGATCTTCCATAGCATCATAGCTGACCAAACCCCAACCCCACTCACTCCCCCTCTTATATGGCTACATTGCAGGGTGTTCCTTTCTCAGCATTTACCTCTTTCACTGTCTTCTGAGAGCATTTCTTTCCACTCAACTTACGAGCCTTCTCTGCATATGCCATCTTTTCTTCCTTAGTCAGCATCTTTAAGGAAAACAAATTGCTAAAACAGGTTTTTACTGTTTCCTTTTAGCAGTCCCACAAACCAAAAAAATTCCATGCAAGAAATTAATTGTGCATTTCCAAACGGCATTATCAATACTTGGCAAGAACTACAACTACTAACTTCCAACCAGTGGCGAGTAGTAGCTTTCTCTCTAACAAAGCCATAAGCTTTGGTTTGAAACACCTAGCAAGCACATGCATTTGAAGCATTTTCACATGAGGGCAAACTAGCACTCCACCACAAACAAGAAGTCTTCTGAAACTCTTCATTACAGCCAGGGATGCCAGTATCAATTGCACACAACACAGAGCTGCGCTTTCCCCCACACCCCTGCAGCTGAGGGGAAGACAGCCAAGCTTACCTCCAAGAATGACAATTTTGCCCCCCAAACAACCTACACACTGGCATCACCACACAGCTCCACCTTATGTGACGGGTGCTGCTCCTGCACCAGCAAGAGGCAGGTGAGCTACTACTTAATGCACAGTCCCCGCACACCACACCCGGGACAGAACCGCTCTGCAGGCCCTCCCCTGCCCTCTTCGCCATCAAGCCGCATTAACTCGAGGCCGCTCCCCTCACCGCCCAAGCCTGGGAGCAATAGGGGATGGCGTCGATGACACAGGTCACGGGCAGCCTACGCCGCTGCAGCTCCGGCAGCTGTTCGCTCACGAAGAAACAGTACGGGCTGACGGTGCCCTTATGGCGCGGCATGGCGGCGGCCGCGCACCACCTGCCTCCGAGCTCGCTACACTAAGGCGGACTCCTAAGCAAGCGCCTCCGGGGAGGAGGACGGGTGTGCCCACCCTCAGCTTTTGGCGGCAAAAGGAGGGAAACTGTTACATGGAGCTCCTCCCGCCCGCCCCTGGGGCGTCCCCGTCACCTGAAAGTGATGGGGAGGAGGGCGCGGCGGGGTTGCTTGTGTCGGTTTTGGTGCTGGATTTTTGTCGTTGGGTTTGGTGTGTGTTTGTTTTCTTATTTTTCATTTTAAATGCTCTTAAATGCTTTTAAATGCTAAAGGATGAGAAACACCCAATGGGAGCTTGCACCCAGTTCTCATGGACATTCACAATGCAGGGTCCCCAACATCACAAAATGGCAGTGTACTGATTTTTCAAAGTAAAAGGGTCACGCCCCTCGATATCCTCTCAATCTGAATAATGCTATGTATTAAATTTAGTAAAATCCTTACAAACGTGACTGAATTCATTTATGCAGATAGATACATTCATAAAATCACAGACTGCTTTGGGTTGGAAGGGACCTTAAAGCTCATCAAGTTTCAGCCCAAAGGAGGTAGCTGTTGTTCAGGCTTATATCTTTGGCTTAGCTGATTATGTTTGTTGCTGCTGGAACTGCTGGTAAAGTCAGATCAGATTCCTCTTGCATCTCACTTGCGGCTGGTTCCTCTGAGGGTTAAAGATGCTGGCACTGTCTTATGGAGGCTATTCTGTCTTGCTCAAACCTAGTAAAACAGTTTGGTTTATGTTTGTGAACCACTGACTGAATTTGCCATTAAAACATACAGGAGAGGTCAATGGCACAGCTACAGGTCAGGCAGAGAAGAGATTCAGAGCAGTCCTGCAGAGAAGGACTTGGGGTGTTAGTTGATGAGAAACTTAACATGAGCTGGCAGTGTGCACTCGCAGCCCAGAAAGCCAACCGTATCCTGGGCTGCATCAAAAGGAGAGTGACCAGCAGGTGGAGGGAGGTGATCCTGCCCCTCTACTCTGCTCTTGTGAGACCTCACTTGGAGTATTGTGTGCAGTTCTGGTGTCCTCAACATAAAAAGGACATGGAACTGTTGGAACAAGTCCAGAGGAGGGCCTCGAGGATGATCAGGGGACTGGAGCACCTCCCATATGAAGATAGGCTGAGAAAGTTGGGGCTGTTCAACCAGGAGAAGAGAAGGCTGCGTGGAGACCTCATAGCAGCCTTCCAGTATCTGAAGAGGGCCTATAAGGATGCTGGGGAGGGACTCTTCATCGGGGACTGTAGTGATAGGACAAGGGGTAACGGGTTCAAACTTAAACAGGGGAAGTTCAGATTGGATATAGGGAGGAAGTTCTTTACTGTAAGGGTGATGAGGCAGTGGAATGGGTTGCCCAGGGAAGTTGTGAATGCTCCATCACTGGTCATGTTCAAGGCCAGACTGGACATAGCCTTGGATGGCATGGTTTAGTGGGAGGTGTCCCTGGCCATGGCAGGGGGGTTGGAACTAGATGATCTTAAGGTCTTTTCCAACCCAAACTATTCTATGATTCTGTGACATTGAAAATGTATAAAATCGTGATGTAAACTCAATGAGAACAGGGAAGGATTTTTAAAGTCACTTGTGAAAAATCATTCATATTCTGGTCCAGTTCCTGATACATTAATGCTAAATCTCTTGAGGAGACACTGCAAGAAATAACTTTTGTCTTGTCAGCACAAACTTCTGCTCAGAGTCTAGTTTTTCAGGCAGAAAGGCCAGTATTTACTCTTACATTTCTCTAAGAGTTGTTGCTAGGAGTGCATCTGTGCACATTTGTTTTACTTTCCTTCACACCATGTTCTTTTCTCTCCTTTGCAGCTTTGAGACCCACCCTTCAGCAGCCTTTCCTTTTAAAAAAATTTAGATAATATGTTCATCAACTGTTTGAAAAACATAAGGCTCTAGTAATAGCTCTCCTAGGTCTAGAGGTGTGGTTGGAAAATAAAACTCATAAGCAGCAGAGAGAGAAGGGATGTTTCTAGTGGGATGGGGGGCAGAGATAAAACAGGGAACAGATCATCTTCAGATCACCATGTCATCAGCATTCTTACCCAGGGCCCTGAGGAGAGCCCAGCGCCTCTGAAGGAACTTGTGTTTTAACTCTTTGATTCTCTGCTTCTCAACTTAGGTGGCAAAGGAGATCTCTGTACCATTTATACCAAACTGTAAATAACTCTTGTAACACTGGTGTCATTCCAGCAGATAAAAGCAGTATTTATATATTTCTTTTTTTTTCTTTCGTTTTTTTAAAGGCACTTAATTAAATTATTTGATATGCCAACACTTAACACCTAGGTACCTGGCCTTGGTGGGAAATAAGGACATGGCTGTGACAACCCAGATGTATGTGAGCCTTAGACTGGGTGCTTGTTAGACATCTATGTTCTCAGGACTATCTGAGCATCCAAAGAAGGAAAATTTTAAGTGTGTAGACAATTTTGACAGTTCATGTGAGTTTTCAGTCTCAAGCTGCTGCTGAATGAAGGCTTTTTAAATTGCAGTTCTAAATGTTAGGTACCATTTTTCAAAGCCTTGTTTTGGATCTGGCCCTGTGTAGGATGACCTGGGTAATTACAGACTTTTCAGACTGACAGGAATCCTAGGCAAAAGAATAGAATCACTGATACAGGAGTTGCTTCAATAATGAATTAATGTAATGAATGCCAATCAACATGTGTTTGCAGAAAATAGATTCTGTCACGTTTGTAATTGCATCAAAAAGATATTAAGTGTGGTTACTAAAGGTAATGCATTCAGACACGAGGCATGTGCCTTGACACACAGTACTGAATCAAGGAATTGCAACTATACAGAGACCATCCAGTCCCCAGTTAAAACATTAGCTTAGGATGTCTCAAAATATAATTTTAAATGAGGAATTGTAACACTGCCTGGGTTGCTCTTTCCAGATCTGGTGTTTGCTCAAGAATATAGAAAAATAACAAGTCTGTTGAACTTCCAGAGAGAATGCTAAGTGTGCTTTGATCATAACCTGTTGTTAACTCTGTTCAGAAATGCCTTAAGAAGACCCTTCCATCTAGCTTGACAGTACTAGAAGGTGAAGTTAGTTGAAATCAGGGGCAGGGTGAGGTATCTTCCAACCCAAAATATTCTGTGATTCTAGTTCTAACAGATATGCTGTAGTTCAAAAGGGATGTAGTGTGGCAAAGTGATGTGCCCTATTTTATTGAGAAAGCTAGACATGACAATAACAAATACCTAGTTTGTGAATTCTAGCTCCCTGAAGGTATTTGTGCTGCCCATAGTTTCTCTACAGCCAAACTTACAGAGGATTTAGCAACTGATTATCTCCTTGGTTATCTGTAGATATGCAGAGTTTGTCTTATTCCTGTTCTTTGTATTTTTGCTTATAGTGACACATAGAAGAGCTGGGATAATTTACTTATGATCTTATGCTTATATGATAACTTCACAAAACATTATTGCTGATGTGCACTTAGTGTTTTACTTAAATTAAAATTTCAGGTTGTCTCTAAAAGTGTAGCAAAGGGACTCTGATTTTTGGTGTATGAAAGAGAATCAGGAGCAGCACAGGAAATTTATACAGGGGAGTGAACACTATAGAAAGATGCTGGGGGGATTTTTTGTTTGATAGGTTCTTTTGTTTTCTGATGCTGAATTTATATTACAGAACTCAAGGTTCATTGGAATGAGGAAGTAAAATTTCTCCATTACTATTCTAAACATTTGGTACAAAAGTCATTGTTAAGAAGAAAAGCAGTTTATGTATCTGTATCACTCACTCCTGACATTAATGGTAAGTAAAAGCTCTGTTGTATTGTGCTATCAAATGTAGCCAGGCAGCTCAGAAAAAATAACATGCCCAGAGAGTGCATATATTTCAGCAATGTCTTGCTGTGAATCTATCAATGATTAATAAGAGATTTCAGTGTAACAAAGTAAACAAGGAAAAGTTTTAGTTAGTAGCTATTCTGAAGACACTCACTAAATGCTATGATTTGATGATCTGTTACTTAATAGCTACTGTAATGTGCTGGTCTCAGTAAATCAAAGAGCAGTGTCTAACGGCTGAATCTAGTATGACATCCCCGAAAGCTGTTGAAATCACTGTTTCTATGGAAATTTCTACAAGGGAAAGCCGGGGGGCTGAATGGATGTGCAAAAGTAGGCATGAAGAGAAGTATCTTAATGGAGTGCAGAAGGTTTTCAGGGATGTTGCTGAGATGGGTCATTCAGAGTGAGGTGCTGGTGTAAATTATTCCAGCTGGTAACTTAAAAAGCTGATTCTGCTTATCATGATAAGGTCATTTCCTTATCAACAGAGGAAATGACCATGAAAGATCCATGCTAGGAGATGAAAGGAAGAAGGAGTGAAGTAGTAAGCATGAGTCAGCAGCTGCTAGGCATGAACAAAAAGTGAGTTTGTGTCCTTATTGTTCAGCTGAATTTGTTCATGAACCCATTGCTTAGAGGGGAATGGATCCAGACAGAGCCACAATATCACCTATATAAAACAGTGTTGTAGTGTGGTATGTTTCCAGTTCAGTCTGGGGATAAATTATGCAGGACAGGCACAGGGAATTTGGCTGTTCGGGTTGTCAAGTGACTGAGGGAGACAAAGGTTGAAGTCTACCAGTGTGCTGTTTTCAAGGGACAGTGAATCCCTGCTGGGCTGTGGCTTGAAGCAATCTGACTAATTGCATAGAAATTTACCCACCCTTTGAAGGTGAAACTGGGCTAACTGCAGCCCTCCAAACTAGTGAAAAGGAAGGACAACATCCCAGCATTAACTATTAAGCCAGCTCAGATGTTGCAATACTCAGATCAAAGGTCTGCAGAGATCTGGAACATCTATTCAGGGCTCAGGCATCCATCACATCTGCATATATACAAATGACAGATCACATTAAGTGAAAAAGAACCGTACAGTGAGTTTGAGTATGAAAATTTCAAAGCGGCTATAAATCCAATGTTACAGGCAAAACAATGGTGCTTCCTTCTATTTAAAATCTTTCCTTCCTTTGTTGTGAGTCAAAAGTTTAGCAAAATTGATGTATGCCAAATTTATTTGCAAAAGCTGGAGTAGAGTAAAAAAAACAACCAAACCATGCTAGGAGTCGCTAACAATGGTGACGCACAAGGGATTGTACTGCTCCCAGTGAGATCATATCAACATTAGCACTGTTGCAGGAAACTCTAGATCAGGTCCTGGCCAATTAAGCTACAGAAGGTCAAGACACCAGGATTTCACTTGAAGTTTTGAGGGTTATGGGAAAGAGAGAAAAATAGCTTTGTGTTCACCTTTCAGGAGTCAGCCCATACAAATCTTCATGTATTATAGCCTGTAACAGTGGTGAGGCATGCCTTCAACAGATGCAAAGGATCACAGCTCCATCAGAGTTGTGTTTCTGGAAGTTGAAGCTGTGGTCCTAACATGAATTTCTGCTGTGTTTTCCACGTGCAAGTACGCACAGAGGCAATGGGGTGTCAGATCACTATGTGCTGAAGGAGATCAGCTCTCTGTGCTGTTGTGTATGTGCATCTTTAACATAACAGGGTCTTGGTTCTTAATAGTGGCTTTTTGCCAGTGCTGCAAAACAGTTAAATTCATCATGTATTAGGTCAGGGGAACACCAGGACACTGATTAGGGTGTAGGGTTTTGTTTTCTTTCTTTTTTTTTTTTTTTTCAAAGCAGTGTTGAATAAAAACAAACGTCTATGTGAAAAGTGTTTTTAAATGACATTGAGTAGCACTGAATAAAACACTTAAACCCAGACTTGCTGCCTAGGGATTATCTCCTTGCTTAATTCCACTTTAACTCTATTAACAGAGGGACAGCAACTGTTCAAAAACAAGTAAAATGTTTCAACACATCTTTTATCATAGCAAACATGCTGTTTTGCTTTTTCACTCAGAAATTATTGATCTATTTTTATTCACGCTTTGGAAATAAGCTTATCTTGCCTGTAGAGAGGTTCAGTCTGAAAGGCAAAATTATGAGGGATCTACAGGCAGTCAGAAAATATTGGTTAGAATGCCAATGGCTTGTTCAGTTTTACTGCCAGCACCCCTGTGCACCCTGCCTTCAGCAGTGGGACACACCTCTGGGGCCCAGCTTTGCATTAGAAAACCAGAATCATAGAATAGTTAAGGTTGCAAGGATGTTAAGGTCATTTATGTTCTTTGGCAGATTCCAGATGAGAAGTTGAAGACTACTCCCACCTCTCAAGGGGCTCACTGACGCCTGCAGAATCCAAACACCAGCCAAGTGCCTGAAAAGAAAATGTGAGAAGATGAACAACATGCAAAGGGAAGCTGTGCTGGATGCTCTCAATAGTGGGTGCCATGCTGGAAGGTGCTTCTTCGGTGCTGAGCCACAGAAGAGCATGTTGCTATTTAGCCAGCTCCAGGCCTATGAAGAATTCCACTGACTTATTTTGCTTTCATAAGAATTTTAGAGGTTTTAAGTATAGTATGTGTGTATACGTGTGTCCACTGTGGCCAGGACCATTTCATTTCACAGCCACATCCATCTTTTTAAAAGTGATCTTCTTCAGCTGTATTTCTTGTTGGCTGTGCCCTTCCTCCAAAAATACTTCCACCCCCTTCCAATGTCATGGTGGCATGAAAATTTAACACCCCACAACTTGGCTGTCCATCGTTAACAGCCAGAATATCTTCTACTCATCTAAAATTATATCATCATAAACGGGTTGGGTTAGAGTCATAGCATCATAGAATCTGTTCGGTTGGAAAGGACCTTAAGATCATCTAGTTCCAGCCCTCCTGCCACAGGCAAGGACACTGTCCACTAGACCAGGTTGCTCAAAGCCGTATCTTAATCTAAAATTACAGTAATAAGTTGCATCAATGCCCATGCTGAAAGTGGAAACCCCAGGGAAATTCCGAATTGGAACAGTCTACATTCATTTCCCAGGGCATACATTTGTTAAACTCGGGGAGGACAGACGGTCGCAGTGGACATTTCCCAGTATTCACTAGTGAAGTTGTAAACCGGGACGGGACAGGAGCGGGGGGGCTGGAAATAGTTGCAGAGAAACGTGCCGATGTGCCGGCAGGCCGGAGCTCGCACCCCCCGGCAGCACCTGGCAATTGCAACGCGCCTTTGCTTGGGAAAGCGAGCTAGGGAAGCAGTTTCGGGAAGCCGCCCCCAGCCCGGCCGAGTCCCTCCGCCGCGCTGTCCCCGCCTGCCGCGGCGCCCGGACAGCGGCGGGGCCGCTCTTGACAAGCTCCCCCCTCCCCCGCCGCTGACTGGGCCGGCAGCAGGGGAGGAGCGGAGGCACACGGCGCGACCGCTCTCCCCCAGCCCGGCTGACCTCTGACGGGAGGCGGCTGCGGGCGCGCCGGCCGGGGCCGCCCTCCGGGCGTCTCCCACCGCCCCGCGGCATGGTCGTGCCCGCCCTGCCACGCCCCCACTCAGCGCCAGGCTCCCGCCCCCCCCCCCCTCCGCGTGCGCCTCCCGGGCTAGCGGGAAGATGGATAGGCACGTCCTGGGCTGGATCTTCCTCCTGTGGCTCGCAGGTAGGGCCGCGGGCTGCCGGCCGCGGGTGCCCCGGTGGCCCCGACGTGCCTTGTGCCATGCCTTGGCCGGCGGGCTCTTCGTCTTTCTTTAGGACGAGAACGGGAGGTTTGGGGATGTGCCGCGGCAGATTGTGGAGGGAGCCGGCCGGGAGGGCTTTTCGGGGGCGTCCCGCCGTGCAGTTTGCGGGCACTTCGCGGAGAGCGCTGCATTTGCTGGGGACGGAGGGAGGCAGCCGGCGCCTCCTGCTCGGGCGGAGGAGGACAGGTCCGTGAGGCACCGGTGCTGCTGCCCGCGGGGGGCGGTCGGGCCAGTGTTTACCTCGGCGCTAAGGGAGATAGGAGGGCTGTGGCGGGGAAGGTGGGAGCCAGCCCGGGGAGGCAGCAGGAGAGCAGGGGGAGGCCGGAGTGTCCTTGGCTGCGGTGCAGGGGAGATGGCGACAGCCCCTCGGCTCCCACGCCGGGCCGGGAACAATTGCAGGAACTTCTGCTTTCCCGGTGTCCTGGGCACGTACTCCGTTTAACACAGGTGTGAGAGGAGGGCGCTGCCGGGGGGGGCAGAATCCGGCTGTGCCAGTGATGGTGTAGTATGCACAGTATAGGCCTTTGAGGGCAGGACGGGACTGCCGCCCGATAGCGCGGCTTTCCGGCCACCTCCAGCGCGGCTAGCTCCCTAAGAGGTCGGGCAAGCCCTTCCTAAGCAAGGGGGAGGGGAGAGGGAACAAGCTGAAAAGGGGCTGGGTGTAAAAACTGGATAGCAAGGAAAAGAGAGGGGAGGGTTTACGGCAGAGTAAGAGCGTCAGGGCAGGCAGGAATCAGGGAGAAATAGGATCTGTTCACTCCTGTGAGCTGGTGCAGCATCCAGGCACAGGCAGGAGCAGGAAGCTTTAAGAAAAGCTGCAGCAGGCTGGTTTTAGGCAGGCAGGTTACAGGCTGAAAGAAGGAGCAGACACACTTGGATTAAGTGGCATTTATTTCCCACCACCACCAGTGTATCCCACAAAAACAAAACAAAAAAAAAAAAGACCTCAGCCTTTTCCCTCTTCCTATTCAGATTTAGGATTCACAAGCAGTAAATTCGGCTTTTAGTCATAACACCTCTCTCCCACCACCCACCTACCACTTTCCTTGCTTTTTCACTCTGAGTCATCTTCAACACCAGTGCCTGCCTACTGCTCCCTTCCAGGGTTTCATGGCCTCATCTGGGGCTTTGGCAGCTCCCAGCTCATTCTCCTTCCTTGCCTCTCTCCTTGCCATTTGGCTGCTTCCAAACGTATCCCACTTCACTGAGTTGGTCTGTAGTCCAGCCCATCCACAGCTTCTTTTCCTTCATAGTGGTATGCTGATAAATAACATAGGGGGACTGGTAGGAGGAGTATAGGGTGAAGATAAACTTGACATTACATTCCTCACTCTTTTTAAAGAGCTTCATTATCTGAACATGTCTGGCTAGATCGGGACTTTTCCATCAAGCTGAAAGGCTGGGCTGTTGACACCTTTCTCCCTCCATTAAAAGTAGTTAATGATTGCTGGCAGCTACCGCTGTTTGGAGCATGCAGAGAGAGGTACCGCTGCAGTAGGAAAACCTTCCAGTTTCCTCTAGTCCGGGGCTTGGAGACAGATCTGCCTGCTGCTGGTGCTGTGAGCCTCAGGCAAGCAGAGGCTTCTGTCAGGCAACAGGTTAGCTGCGGCCGTGTGCTGAGAGATGGAGGCAGCCAGTATCCGCTTGCTGCCCCTCCGGCCTCTCGCCACTGCCGCCCAGCGATGAAGCCCGCGCTGCTGTCCTCTTCCATGACTGGGAGAAAGCAAACAAGGGGTGTGTGTGTGAGCGTCTATGTGTGTGCACAGAAAAGGGAGAGAGGCTAGCAAACATGGATTCAAGGTTTTCCTCTCCACAGTGGCTGTGCGAAGGAGTGAAAGGTCTGCAGCAAGGTAAGGAGCCCTAATCCAGCCCGAGTGGTACACTCCACTCTGGGAAAGAGAAGTGGGTGTTGGGAAGTGCAGGGGCCAGGGTAAGAGACAAAGTAGAAAATGGGGAGGAAGCAGGGAAACAAAAGGCAGCAAGAAAGAGGCTCTCACCCCCTTCTCTCCCCTCCTCCCTCCTTGAGGTGGGCTGAGAAATGTCTAAGGAGCACTCACAGTTCCTTTCCTCCCAGCATGAATTCTTCTCAGTCCTTTGTTTGTCTTTAATTTTTGGCTCCTGCATTTATCTTTTGTTTGGTTTTGTGCATTGTGACTTCTTACTGGAATTTCAAAAAATTCTGTGTGAGGTACTGTGGTTTTGGTTTGGCTTCTCATCCTGCTGCCCTGCTTTCCCACGTGCCTAAAGCTGGGGTTTGAGTAACAACAGCAAAGGGATGATCACCCTTTATTCCTTCCTGTGGAGCGACACGTTTGAGTATGTGTGGAACTGTGTTCTCATTCTAGAAAAAGAAGGTACAATTTGCCAAGTATCCTTAAGCTCCTGTATAAAGGTGTTTCTTGTAAATCACCAACTGCATCTTGATTCTGGAATGAATCTTCCGCTCGTATTTATCATTATTCTTATGAATGCTGTAATTCCTAATGCATTTAAAACTAGAGAGAAGTGAAGACTGAACTCCAGTTTTACCTACAGAACAAGCAGAGCACATGTGTTTTTCTAGTTCATGACTCAGGATAAGCTTGGAAAGATGACCGTTAGAAGACTGTCCACATTAAAATCTGATCTTCTCTTCCAGTTAAGCAGTTTTTCATCAATGCAATGGTATACTACAAAGGTGGGTAGATTTACCTTTGCTTTCCCAGCCGCAGTTTAGGAGAGCAGGGAGAGGGGGCATGCTGGAGCAGAGTTGTGCTTTGCTGTTTCATGACCAGCAGAACAGACTTCTTGGGAAGACAGGGAAATGGATGGACTGTTTTATCTACCTTGAGTTAAAGTGTTCATTTGACTTCCTTGACTGGCTGCACACAGCATGTAACTGGGAAGAAATCTCATACTTTTCTTACTTTTTATTCCTTTGAGATCACCTTGAACAGGACTGCAAGCAGTGGAAGTCCCAGTGCTATTCCAAAGACAGGCTTTGTGCTAGAAGGCTTGGAGAGAATCTTCCCATTTCTTTCTCAGAAGTTAGTGGTGGCCAGTTGCTGAGTGGTAGTTCTGGGATGATTTCTGGGATGCTGAACCAAGACTGTAAATTAGGAGCCACTTGACAATTCTAACAGCTTTCAGACAATGAAATTCTAACAGCTTTTCAGACAAGGTGGATTTGATCTGGTGGCCAAAGCTGAGATAATTCACCTGAAAGCATCCAGGATGACTTTTGTGAATGTGTGAAAGGGGCAGGTGGTTAAAGAGTGTAATGAGTGCAGGAAAGCTGGTGTAGAGACTCCAATACCTAGGAAAGCCTGTGGAATGTCCTGAGCTCTTGGGGAAGCCCTTACACAGTTCCTGACATTTCAGGGCTGTATACTTCCTTAGAGAAGTCAGGAGCATGGAGGACAGCATCACAGAGAATGGATAGAGCAAGAAAAAGCCTGCTGCAATCAGTTTGAAGAGTCTGGGCTGTGTCCTACATGGAGTGTTCTGTGTTGAGGTTCTATGCTCTGAGTGCTGGGTGTGCAAGGTTGTGCTTTTCTCTGAGTGTTTTGGTTTTGTCTCTTTCCAGGTTAAGCAGGTAGGGAGCTGAAATTCTTGGTTTTGCTATGGAGCTGTAAAAAGCAGTGCCATGCTTTCACCTCAGCTGCTGCTGACCTAGTTAGGCATTGGTTTCTTGCTAGCTAAAAAAGTTGGCAATTTGATGCCAGGTTGCTAAGAACACAAGTCTGATAGGAACCAAACCAAGGCATCCAGTTAATTTCCTGTAAGCCACTCAATAATCTGATGGTGATGGCTTTTGTTGATAAATTGCATAGATTGCATTTAGTCCAGCGTGAGTAGGCAAGAATCTGTACAACACAATCTTAGTGATCCCACTGGCTCGCCAGTCGCCTGTTTACACATCTGTTTATCATCTCTGACTTTTCAAAGTCCAGATCTTCCATTTCCTGATCCAGGCTTGATCCACATTTGAAAAGTGTGGATGATATGCCTGTATTCAGCAGTGGGGGAAAGGACAGGTTTAATTGATGCGTAGTAGCCAAGGTACAAAAAGAAAGATACAGCATCTCCTAGCTCAACAGTTTTTGTTTGGGGAAGTGATACAAATGACCCTCAGAGCACTACCTCTTACCAATGAATGTATGCTTTTCCGCCAAAGCCCTTAGGTGTAGTCTAGGAGTAGTTTTCCAGAGGTGTGTGGCTGAGGGCACAAGGACTTCCATTCTTTTTGCACAACTGCCACTTCTATTGAGAAAGCTGCATAAAATTGGGGGGTGTAATTTTTGTGGTTTCACAGCATCAGCTTTAGTGTCTCAGGCAAATGGTAGAATGAGCCAAGTAATTGCAAAGAAAGAGATAGGATGTATCAAGAGATACGGACACCCGTGCTGACCTGAAGAATAATGTATGCTGCCTTCTCTAGGACTCAAATCTTACATGCTAGAAGGATGCAGTCTGAGACTTGTTACACTGAACTACAGTGTTTGGCCTTGCCATTATTTACAGGGATTAGTGCTTCTGATCAACCCTGTTCTATTTACATCATCTTCAAAGGTTTCTCCCACCCCAAACCATTCCATGATTCTTGTTTCTATTCAAAAAGGCTAACTTAAGGCTAGGTTTTGAAGCTAAATCTTCTAAGGATTCATCTAGCGTCAGGGAGGCTTCTCTAGAGGGCAATTGAAAAGCAAGAGCCTAAGTTATCGCCTCTCAGTTGCCTTCTCTCTTTTGCTCGTGGAAGGTGCTTATGAAGATCAGGCTCACAAGGCTCAAATGTGCCCGTACCAATATCCCCTGGAATTCTCTTTAATCACCACTAGAATGTATTAGTGATAGCTTGTGTGTAATGTTGATTGCATTGTTTGAATGCATAATCTGAGGACAGTTCAGGAAAAGAATCAGAGAAAGGAGGTATATACATCGCCAATGAGAAACAGGCGAACCCCATGCAGTTATGTTTCTGAAGCATGATAATTTTTAGGCTCTCTCTGGGAGTGTATACACATGCACAGATACGCAAACCAGTGGATCCCTTTATTCTTTGAGAGGAAGTATATCTGTTGTTTTTAAGATGCACTTGATTAATATTTGCAGACCTTTCTCTGGGGATTTAGGAGAACAGAAAGAAGGTAATCAAAATTGTCACGTATTCATGAGACTGCTCTCATGATTAGAGTTGGATTTTTCTTGTGAAAGTTCAAACATCATAAAATTCACGTTGAACAGGTTGCTTCTGTGGAGTGCAGGAAGTACATTTCCATGATGCTTTTGAAATAAGGGCTTATCGTGCTCTGGCTCCATCAGTCAAAATAGCACAGCACAATTCAGTTTCTTTTTAGTCCTTGTATTAAACTAGACAAAGAGGTACCATGGTTGTAAATCCACCATCTTGTCTTCAGGCAGCTGAATATCCTGGTGGCCCTTTTGATGGATGCTGTTACAGCAATGACGTACTACATGAATCGATTCTGACACATTTTTTTGACAGAGGAAGTAACAGGTGTGTAATTTCCCAGTTCAGCCATAATTATATATAATTTGACTTAAATAGAGTTTCCACTGCTCCAGTCTCTCAATCTGAGGCACTGTGTTGTTCTTAAAATACTATTTCTGGAAAGAATCTGAAAATAATAACTTCAAATGTTAATAAAGAGCTTGAGATAGAATATAGAAGATGCCAGATAATTCACTGCACATTTCCCAAATGATTTTGGGTAGAAAAATCGTTTCTGTGTTTTCCCAACTGCTTTGCTTTTCTCAAAATAGATATTCACATGGGGGTGGGTGGGGAAAGTTAGATGAGAATTTGCTAAAGCTCAGCTAATCATTTAGTAAAGCGGTCCCTGGCTTGCCAAACTCATAAATCTCATTAAGAGGGAAGGAGGGCTGTGGTGCATGGTTAGCTGAAAGCACTGTGTTTAGTAAGCAGCGAACTTTGTTCACAAGGGAAAGATTTAAATATTCACTGTGTCACTCTTTTGTCCCTGAAGCTGTAGTAACGTGATGAGTCACTTTGTCAGCTCACATCATGAGCTGGCTTTGGCCACAGACTGCATGGGGTCAGGCATAGAGTTGCCAGATGCAGGTCTCACCTGGACCCATTTGTTTTTCAAAGTGCTTGTTATGTGTCTTGCATTCAGATACAGCCTGGGAAGCACAGGTCTGTGGAGAGGAGAGAATAAGACAACATCACCACTTGGTTCACCTTGGGAAACAAGTGGTGACATTTTCTTAGTGCCACGTAGCCCCCATGTTTCTGCCCCTCTACTCCCTGAGAAAAGGAGTTATCTCTCTGCTTGTGCCTTGGGAAAGTGGAGGAGCTGCCTAATGCTACTGCCTCTCCTGTGGGAGCATCTTGTTGGGACCTCAGCTGTGTTTTGTGGTACTCTGGAGAACACCCAGACTTAACAGTGTTTGGATTTGGGTCCAGGCACTTCTGGCAGAAGTAATGACATCTCCTGTGCAGCTTTGACATGGCATAAGTACAATGTACGTAATGTAATGCATCCCTGTGCAAATGCCGTAGCACCCTTCTGCACTGTAAGCTTTCACACGGTAGTCCCCAGGGTCAAATCCTGCCTAGATCGGCAAGTCTTTGTTAGTGTCAGTGACTGTATTGCCTCTCTGAAATGTGCTTTCCACCAGGTTCTTTCCATACTGTATTTTTATCCCCTGATTTCATAGTGATTTATGGTTTGGACACTGATAATTTGTTGAAATGAATATTCATTCTTGGTCCAGCCTCTTCACTTTCCTTTGGTTTTGACTTTGATCATGAATCTCCTTGCTTTTGCTTTTCAGGTCTGTGGCTGTCTCCAACTTGATCTTGTCTCTTCATGTGGGCTGTTGTGCCATTGATAGGTTTATTGCTCTCTCTCTGCTTTAAGCTCCAGTGCTTGAGTCTACACTTTTCTTTTTTTTTTTTTTCGCATCCCAAAGATATCTCCTGTTGTATCATTTTCTTTTGCCAACTTCCATCTCCTTTTCATCCCTGCTTTCTGGAGCGGGTGGTTTATTTTTGCTGACTCTATTTCCTGTCCTCTCTACATCATTTCTTAATGATCCGGGATCCAGCCCTTCAGAGACAGCCCCTCCGGAGCCCTTCTTCAGCTTCTTCCAGCTGAACATAAGCTTCTTGGTTAAACATGACGTTCCATGATTGTCACCCTGCCTATCCTTCTGCTTCTTATACTTAACCTGATACTTTATACTTACTCTTCTTTTTCTGATTTTGCCCTTCTCTGCTACTGCTTCCCAACATCAGGAAGCTTTTCTTTGTCCTGTTTTTGATTCCTCCCTTAGCTTCCCCTAAAGTCCGTCAGTCCTCTTCATGTTGTGTGAACACATTCTTTTGCTTTATTCTCTTGAATGTTTCCTTGTGTCTTGTCCCCTTTTTCACTATGCACTACTCTGAGCCTTGGGGTGTGTGGTAATTGCATGTAGGGAGCTGCCTTCATTTAGTATACTGAAACTGGATCCCATTTCTCATATGAACCTCCACCATCAGGTACTGCTGCCACTCAGCTGCAGAAAATGCCTCTGGTTACAAACTTCCTCTTAGTTGCTCTCTCCTTGCCCCTGGACTGGGCTGTTTCCCCACATATCCCTGCTTGGGGAAGTGTAAGGATGTATTCCAGTATGTGTAAGTGCTCTCAGTCATTGCTGTGCAGCACAAGGAGGAGGGAAGCAATGCAGGGCATGCATGCGAGGTTTCGGCCATTCCTATGTGGGTGGATGAAGTACCTCATTCTCCCGAGAGCTCTATGCTGGCATTGCTCTTGGCTTTTCCCTAAGCTACCCAAGGATGTAGGAGCATTCCCATGCATCTTTTCCAAGGCTTGAATATGTCAGCTCTGGGCAGCAGCTCTCCTGTAGCTGGTAGATAAAGATTGGGTGTTGCGATCCATCTCCTCCCTGGGAATGTGAGAAACTTCAGTGTTTGGGCCATTTTTCCCCGCATCTCCCACTTGGAGCAGTTTCTCTCAGTGCTATATGCCAGGCCTGGCAGGAGCTGTGCGATTCTGGATCCACTCCTTCATGCATCTCTAGAGTTTGGCAGAGCAAGCACCACCAACTGGGCACCAGTGCACCACGGGCTGGGCCAGGCACTGCATGCTGCCTGACATTCAGAGAGGAGGTGTGATGCCACCAGAACTGTGAGGGGGGTGACTTATTCTGCATTGGGATTGCTGTGAACTCAGGATCTGGCCGCTTGGCAGACCTGCTGTAGAAGCAGAGTGTGGCCATCCCCAAAATACCTCTTCCTTGTCTGTGTGCCTGCCACAGAAGCCATGAGTTGTCATGCCACTGTGCTAGGGTAACTACAGAGCATAAGGATATTACATTTGGGCATCTAGCCTCATCGTGCTGTATTTTTCCCTGTGGCTGTAGGCTATGAAAAAAGCAAACTTCTGCTGCCAACACCCATGCTTATGTACATTGAGGAGTTATTGCACCCTAGCACCTGAAACAGATGGATAGTTTAATTTTATGTACGTGGGGAAAATGGTGCTATGATAAAATGCAGTAGCTTCCTCTTCAGGTAATGCCAAGGCATATGACACTCACGCTTTTGTCTTTTAGCTGAAGTGGAAGGCTTGCAGGTTACCGTGCCTGAGAAGAAGAAGGTGGCCATGTTGTTTCAGCCTGCTCTGCTTCGCTGCCATTTCTCCACTTCTTCTACCCAGCCAGCTGTGGTGCAGTGGAGGTTTAAATCTTACTGCCAGGACCGAGTGGGAGAAGCTTTGGGAATGGCGACTTCTGGTTTACAAACGATGAGCAAGAGGAACCTGGACTGGGATCCCTACTTGGACTGTGTGGACAGCAGGAGGACAGTCCGAGTTGTGGCCTCCAAACAAGGATCTGCTGTCACTATAGGGGACTTCTATAAGGAAAGAGACATCAGCATTGTCCATGGTAACTCTTCTAACCAAGTGATGCTTAATGGGGGTTAGAAGGGACCCTTGGCAATTTGGGATACTAAAAGCTAGCAGTAAAATTGTTCAATTCACTCCCTTAAAAAAGGCTGCTGGATGTCAGACATTTAGGATTCAGCCAACGAACCCTAGACTCAAAGTTCATTTGCTTTGGTGCATCCCTTCATCGGGTTTCATGTAGCTCTCCAGCCCTCACACAGTGTTCTTTTCCCTTTGGTGAACAGGTTTTTTTTCTGGCTTCTGCATATTGCTCTCTATATAGATCTTACTTAACAAAGGGGTGCCAGCAAGAAAGGTATAGATTCAGTCTCCGTACACTAGGTTTCTCTTCCTTGCAGACTTAACTGATTTTTTTAACCAGTTCCAAAATACCAAAGTTATTCTATATCTCATGTTTGCTCAACTCTGGACTTCAGTAGCTTATGCTGTAATGAACCTAAACCCGTACAGCCTTTGGCAGTGTGAAAGGAAGAGTTTTTCATGAGGTGAAGTCAGGTTGGGTGGACATGCGGGGTGCATGATCCTTTAAATATTTGGTCTGGAAGGATGTGCAGGAAACCTTGTCCCTCAAAAGCACAAGGCTTCTGCTTGGCTTGGGAGACCACCAAGCCAAAAGTAGAGGCTCCCTCAGGTGCTGAGCATATGATCAGCCTCAGCAAGTGGGAGTGTTTTCCTTTGTCTCTGTGTAACTTCTTCAGCAGATGACTGAAGTGCTGTGGAGGAGATACTGTCTAAGCACTTCTTGTATGGCAAGAATACTGTTGGACCCCAAGCTCAAGTGACAGGAAGGACAGAGAGTGACATTAGTTACCCCTTATGCTCTTTGGACTTGCAGAGTGAGCTGTCTTTTGTGGCATTACCTGTCTTCCCACTTGCAGCCACAGAGTCTGAAGCCTGGTGTTTTTTTTGCCGAGTACTGTGATATTCTGGATAAAGTTAACCCCCCTTCTTAGTAAGGAAATGAAATGGATTTGGGACACAGAGACGGACCCGGTGCTTTTAACACTTCACTCTTCCCATAGGTGTTGGAAGGAAAGCCTGACTTTTTTTTTTTTGCCTTTCAGATGCAGACCTTCAGATTGGGAAGTTGATGTGGGGAGATAGTGGGCTCTATTACTGCCTTATTATCACACCAGATGATGTGGAGGGCAAGAATGAAGAATCGGTTGAGCTGCTTGTGCTTGGTAAGCCTTCTTGTCAGGTTGCTTTTTCAGCAAATAGGTGATATATCTTTCCTTATACACTCTTGCTGTCTTTACATATCTGTGCACCATATTACTCTGGGTGTAAGATCTATGTAAAACAGTTCTTTCACCATTGCCTTGCACCCTGTGCAGTCAATTACACCTAGGCAAAGAGAGTGGCAAATGCTACCAAACCAGAATAGTAATGTTTACACCCACATTGGTCACACATTTCACTGGCATAAATGACTACAGCAAAGTGCAGGGCTGTGGAAAATCAGAACCCTTGTTCTTAAGGCATAAAACAATAAACTTGCAGCAAAGTGAACACTTGAGTCAGAGTCTCTTAAAAATAGACACCCAAAAGATAACAAATTGTATGCTTTTTTCAGTCTTTTAACATTTCCTTCGTCCACTCTGCTGACCTGTGAGGATGTCAAGGAGCACCGTGTTTTATCTGCTTGAGTGTGTCAATTTGGGAGATTTTTGTCTCTCCCTAATTATACTTGTTCAATTAGAGGTGCAGTTTTACAGCCACCCTAATCAGGTCTAAGCTGGTGCTGCCAACTAAAAGGACCTGTCCTCCCTGCAGTATGCTTGGCTCCGTTTCTGTTAAGCTCCCTTGGGCAGTATGGTGAGCAGGATCAGTTTCTTTCCTGTTTGCAGGGTTAGCTTTCAGTGATAGCTTCCACAATTCATCTCACTGTAAAGGTCAGAAAAGCACCCGTTCCCACTAGGGCAGAAAAGAGGAGTGGAATGGGCCTTTGAGGGACATTGGTTGATGCTGCCATGAGCCAGCTTTAGTACTTTACCCCTAGACTGCCCCAGGAGAGTAAGATGAGTTTTTCCCAACTTACCTTAAGACCTGCTGATACCAACGTTTGCTTGCATGGTTCTTGGGTCTACAGATTCTGTCCGTCTGTGAAGGAAAAAGCTTGGGTCTGTAGTGTGTAGGTGATACGTAAAGGCATACTAGAGAACATGTCTGTCAAGTGCCCTTACTCTCCTGGCTAGGGTCAGAGTTTAATCGGCATTTATGCTTGGAGCTGTAGTTGTCATCTCAAAAGTAAGCCAGATGGAATGGGTGAGTGACTATGACAGTACCGTCATCACCCCTTACTCCTTCAGATGTCAGTCAAGCTGTAGACAATTGGAGAATGGATCCCTCCAGAAAAGTGTCACAACCCTGTCTAAATCCACAGTGTGACTGTGTATCATATGCTAGCTAGTAACAGGCCCAAGACTGAGCTGTTGTCAGTTCAGGTGAGGTTCTGTCTGCCAGGTGGCAGCTGTAGCTGTTCCATAGCATCTCCAGGGGAGCTGTCTGTGACTGTGTGGTGATGGCTGCTGAATTTTGTCCCTTCTTCACCTTCCTGTACAGGATTTGGTGTCTTCCTCTTCTATGTGTCTACAACTCCGCTCAGATACCAGTGATGAAACAATGCCATGGTAACGGGAAGAATCTGTTTTTCAGTGTGTACAGAAGACTATGTGGGGGAAAATAAAGACATCTTCTCCTCTCCTTGATGATGTCACTCGCCCCAGTTTTCTATAGTTACAGTGGGAGGAAACACATAGCTTAGGCTGTAGCTTCACCAAATCTGCTTTTCTGTTCAGTCTGTGGGTCTGACCCTGTGCTTTGTGCAGCACTCTGCCAAGTTTGGCAGCAGCATGAAAGTATACTTTGTTCTGCCTCATGCTGCTTGGTGCAGCTTGTGTGTCTTTCTTTTACTGGGTAGTGTGTATGGAGGCAACATTCCAGCTTTCAGAGTGATTCCAGGTTACCTACCCATTTTCATCCCTTCCTTCCTCCCTCCCTTCCCCTTCCCACCTTAATCTTTCCTGTTTCCCTTTTCCCTTTGCTCTTATTTTTTTCTTTATTTTCCTTTTCCTTTCCCCATTGATAGCTAATGGAGGAAGTAGCCAGTGGTGAAAATACATTAACATCCTGGCATCTTTTGGGACACTTTTTATTCCATCCAACTGCTTTGAGGGAGACAGTGAGTACAGATGAAGATTGGAGCAATTCCCCAGTCCTAAGGGACATGTGGTAAAAGGGTTTTGTTTGATGTTTTGCTGTTTGCTGCTCTTTGGGTGAACCCAGACTCCCTGTTAGAGCAGTTGGAGCCGTGGAAGGATAGTGCCCAAAAGATACACTACGATTCCCACAGCACATTGCTGTTTGTTCCCTGCTGACAGTGGTCTTTCGAATATAATTGACACTGCTTGTTTTGGAGCTACTGCATGACTTAAGCATAGATTAGAACATTGAATAGAGCAGAGGTTCATGGTATCAGTGGGGTCAGACAGGAAAATCAGAACAGAAAAGGAAATAGGAAAGCATCTCTTCTAGTGGTTTCATATTAATGCCAAGTTGAAAGGTGTGTTTAGGTTAGAAAAGATCCTGCTGGACAGGGCAGTTTAGTATCGTGTATTAGAAACCTTGAAAGGTCTGAGAAGCAAAAATGGTAGATACCTAATAGCATCAACAAATTAGTAGAAATTTGCTTACCTAGAAGTGGAGGATCCTGCTTTATACAGTGAATTACATTGTTAAAATTGATCAAAAGTCGCTTTATTCACAACTTGAGGCAAAATCTAAAACACAAAAAAATTACAGTATTCTTTTTCCCCGAGGGAAGCAATCACAGAGGTTTCCAGTGCAGTCTTTAGTGTCCTTCACTTAAGTTGGCCTCGGTCACGATGGGATTGCATGTTGAGTTTTGTCTCCTGGATGTGTCATGTTGACGCATAAAGCAGTTGGACAACATGAGGGAATCCTGTGTGCTGTCTTCATTTCAGGCCTATTTCAGAAAAGCATATAAGCATTTATTTATATCCATTTGTGCACAGCAAGGCTGAAGGATTTATAAGGCATACCTGATGTTAAGCATGTACTTATGTGTTTTGCTGAAAAGACCATTCAGTAGGTTTTGCTTAGTCAGGGATTTTAACCCTCTCTGATGGCATCAGTGAAGGCAAGGGAAGAGGGGTGGTAACCCCTGTGCCTCAGAAGCACAGAAGGAGGTTGGCTGGTTATGAGCCTCCTGTACAGTAAGGAAAAAAATTAAACTAAAAACTGTTATCACACTTTTATAAAATATTTGTATTTTGGTGATATTTAGAGTCTCCAAACAGGATCTAGCATGACTGATAAGAACTCTGCTTCTGCTGCAGCAGGACTAGACTAGTACAGAGCTTAACAATTCCACAGAAAGAGTCAGGTGATGCTCTCTGCGTTTGTGTGTTCTACTAGAAATGCAGAACGCTTTGCTGACATTACAGCTGGGCCAGTGAACCCATTTGAAACTTTATTCATTTTTATTTTTTAAAACTTAACCAATTGAATCAAAAAGGCTGAATCCTATTTTTAAGGAAGTCTACATTTCCATCTTAGTAGCTAGCAGCTGTGTGTCCTGCTTCTTGAAACACAGGCAGTGCTATTAATCAAATTGTTTTCACAGCCCCTGTGTTACTGCTTGTTATCTGAGAATGTCAGTGAGCTTCAGTAAAGTTCATTGCAGCCTTTGTTGAATGGAACTGCAAGGGTACCAGTGCAGTGGATGCTGGGTGCCTGGAGTAACCTCAGAATCAGAAGTACAGATCAGTGGATACCCCATCCTAGCTTCATGTGACACAGCTCACATCAGGAAGCAGACTATCTTACTTGCATGGGATTGTACATAACCCAGTAAGCCTTCCTGAGGGCCAGAATGTACTAATCAGATAAGGGTCCTGTGAAAGCAGCTATACCGCTCCTTCGCAAGCTGGTACAGCTACAGGACAGTGGCTGTTAGGGACAGGTAGGCACAGCTGACTATCCTGAAATTCATAGGTCTGCGCAAGGTTGGCATTACAAGATTTTACACAGCTTAGACATGCTTCATGAAACAGGCTTCATTCCCAAGGACATGTCAAATTCCTGGAAGAGGCAGAAAACTGATCTGCTAATCCCAGTTGTTGGTTTGATACTTTGCTTAGGGATCCACTTGCTTTGTTAGATGGCTATTGCCTGCTTGTTTTTTCCATCCAATTTGGCAGCTAATACTACGTGAATTATATATTAGTGAAATATTATTTGATAATTAATCTTTTAGAAGCTTCAGCTTCTGCCTTTGTCAGGTTTTAAATAACAGCAGTTAGCACTTGAGGCTTTTGTTAATTTCTGAAGTCAGCTAGTGCTTAACCTTGGTAAACTCATGTCTTTGGTAGTTTGTATTACCAGCCAATATCCATGGAGGCTAAACCTAAAATCTGTAAAGTCTAACACCCATAGGTAGGAAAGAATGTAGATACATACACAGCATATTGTACAGTAATTAATGTACTAATAGAGATGTGTGTTGTCTTTCAGAGAGGATACATCTCTGCTGAGATGTATGTATATGGTGTGCAATGCTAATAAGGCAGTTCTTAGCAAAGTGACTCAATAGCTGGCATAAAAATAGCCAGGTTTGGAGTCTCTTGTGTGCCAGGAGAATCTGTATTATAAAAGTTGATGTGGTTTCGGAGACGGAAAAGTCCTTGGCAGAATTTTCCCTCACAAGAGGTTGGTTTTAGGATTTTGCTCTGTTTTACTGAAAAGCTGCCAGTAGCATCTGAGCCAGTACTTGGTCACAGCAGTTGGCAGGGATGTCAGTGCTGTTGGCCATGTGTTGGGGATGAGAGGAACAGATCTCAGCCAGCAAGGTGTAAGCAACTTCACACTGAGGGCTCTCCAACCTTGAGCTGTGCCTTTGTCACCAAGGGCAGGTAGTGCCAGCAAGTGATGGAAGTGGCATGGGAGCCCTCCACTTAAAAATCCAGGAAAGGCTTTTGTGTCCTCCTAGCCCCAAACTGCAGTCCTGTCCTCACTGGGCACCACTGCTGCCCTGCCCAGGGCCACTGTGCTGCCGGTTTTGTAACCAGGGCCCAATCCCCTTTGTCCTGGCCCGGCCTATTCCTACTTATTTCATACCATTTAGGAGCGCTACTTGTTGCCAAGGTTTTTTACCCCTCTTTTCCTCCTTATTTGCCAGTGGCAGCCGCATGCTGCTCACAAAGGAGACTGGCATGATTAAAAGACCTCCATTACCATGGTAGCCATGGCAACAGCCTCCTTGGAAGTCTTTGTTGCCTGCTAAAACTTTGATTTCCGAGAGGGGAAGGGGAGGCTGTTGTTTCTCCCTCCAATTGAAGAGAAGGATGGGAAGAAAGGATAAAGTTAACTCCAAGCAGGGGGAGCACAGAGGAACTCATTGCAGAGCTGTGCTCTCCCAATAAATCTCACAGCAGCTTCCGTGAAGAAGTATCTGATCTACAAGGGCCACACTTCCTCTGCTGTGCTTTCCAGCATCCCCTCAGGGCAGCGTGCTGTGCTGGGGCCTCTTGCTGTGGCACAGCTAGCAAATTTTTCCGCCACTGAGGAAGAAGTAGTTCCCTTTATAGGTGCTGCCTCCTGAGGTCCCAGTGCTGCTGGTAGGGCTGTGGAGGCAGCTCTGGGCAGAGAGCCCAATTCAGCAGTTACTCCCATATTAACCCAATATTTATCCCATTTATGCAATTGCCAGTGTTCACCATGTTCCTGTATTTGCCCAGTTGCCATGTGCCTGACTGCACCTGTGCCATCTTTATTCATGCCATCGTTTCTTTTCAGCTGCACCACATACTTACCCTAATTATTTTTATGTCTCTTCTCTGCAGACTTTCTGCTAATTGTCTGCTTGACTCCAAGTCCTCCCTTGATCTGCTGCTATTTGCTTCTTACTCTGTCACCCACCTGCCTCCTGTGTATTAATTCCTGTCCTCACTTGCCTCTTCTGTATCCCTGCACCTCCTGACGGTGCTCTGCACCCCCACAGCTTTTCCTTTCCCGTTCCTTCTCCAGCCCCCTGCTGCTGCTCTCTGCCAGGGTAGACTGAGGGCTTGCAGTCTCCCTTGAACTTCAAGGCTGGCCAGGGCCTGGGGTGTGCTTTGGATGCCCAGTGAGAGGCCACTGTGGATGGGTAAAGCCCCGCAGTGGCATGGTAGGAGTAGAGATGGGAGCGTGTCCCAGATCCATGCTGGAATGGGGAAAAGCGCCTAGTGCTACCAGAGCTGGCCAGGACAGCTCTGGTAAGTGGTGCCATTTTCTAGTCTGTCTTTCTCCTGGGGGCTGTGACAGCTCTCACAGAGGAAATGTAGCCCTTGCAGGTGAGAGCACAGAGCTGCAGCTTGTGCCCAGCCATGTCTTGGGGTGGCTGCAGTGCTCTTTCTCAGGTGGTCAGGGCCGCTGTGCTGAGGTGGTGTGGTGAGGTGGTCTCTTGGCAGGACGTTTTCTTAACTTGTTTACTGCTACCAGATGCTGACTAGCCTCAGCCCTCCACCTGAAAGTTTCCTTAAAAAAAAAATGAAACAGCCAAAAGAAGAGTGTGGTGAGCTTAATGCCCATGCAGGGAGCAGCCTGAGTATAGAGAGCCACTGGTAGGATGCTGGCCATGGGCACTGGTGGCATTTCAGCCATGGCTCCAAGAGGAGGCTTTGCTCACTAAAACCCTGCCCTCTGCCACAGCTTCAGGCACTGTGCAACCCACCGTAGTGCCATGCTCTGCTCCATTCCACTGGCTACTGCCTGGCTTGCACAGGGCAGCAGCAACTCTTGTCTCCCCCTGAGCTGCCGTGCCCCTGCACCTGCTGCGGGCAGACTGGGTGTTTTTGCTCCACTTGTTGCTGGCAGCAGCAGCAGTGGCAGGAAAGTCGCCTTCAATGAGTGTCACTGTTGGGAAGTTTCCTGTTGCTGTGACAACCACAGGGTAGCCGTGGCAGTGTATGTGCAGCCTGTTGGCTTTACCCGATAAGGGTGTGGGGAAGGCTTAGTGAATTAATTGGGGCCAGGATAGGGAGGGGGAGAGCCAGGATGTGTTGAAAGCTGCTGGGGACACTCCAGCGCAGGGGCAGGCTTTGCGCTTGCTGGCTGTTGGCTGGGCTAGTTGAGGTGGCAGAGTTCAGGCTAGCCATGGTGGGGTTTATTCCTGTCAAATGCCCTCCTGGGCTTTGTGCATCCCCTGCAAGTGGGTCTGGGCCCCCCAGTGCTGTGTGAGTCCCTCTGATGGGGCAGGGAGAGCAAATTCCCCAAGCAGATACGCAGCAGAGCTGAGTGAGGCTGCACAAGCTGGGAAAAACTTGACTGCTCTAAGGTACCACAGAGGAGCTACTTTGGATGTCTTTGTAATGAGTTACCAAGTTCTCAAGCACTGTTATTTGAGGGATGTTTCTTCGCCCTTGAACATGGGGTCCCTAAGATCCAGCACTAGCATGGGTTGAGCTTTTTGGGTAAGTTCAAAATAAAGCAGGCACATAATTGGACTCATGAGCTAGAGCTTCTGCTCTTTATAGGTGTCACTCCCTTATCTCTTGTACCACAAATCCCAGCCATAAATTAGCTATATACCTGCAGCTATTTATCCACTGGCATCTTCCTTCAGGAGAGAGCTGCATGTGAGTTTGTGCGGAGATAACAACACATTGGAGTCAAGCTGTGTGCCTTATGTCTGCATGAGTGGTTTATGTGTACACTGTTTACATGTACACAGAAGCCTATGAAGAATTGCATGTTTGTGCATGCTTGGAAAGTAAGGAATATATTTAATATATGCATGGAATATAATTTAAATCTAGGATTCTGTGACACAAGGCATACATTTGGTGCATGTGTTTGGAGCCCACTTGTGGCACCTGAGACTTAAGCCACATGTGTATGTGCCTATATCTTGAGGGCAGAAAGCATATGTAAGCATATTCCCAAGCTGGTTGTGAGCAGTTTGGACACTTGGTGTTTCCAAAAAATGGACTGCAATGAATGTCATGAAACTCTTCATATATGTAGATAAAAATGTTGTAGTAGACTGATGGCAAGAGTCCTCCTTCAAAGTAGTAAATGAGGAACAATTATTTCAAGGATCACCATTGTATCTTTTGCTAAGGCTTCAGGAGCACCTCATCATGATGGCGTTACTGTGAGTACTGGACAGATCTGATGAGTTGCAATCAGTTGCAGAGCACTCCCTGCATTCAGAGCATGTTTATTATGGTTCCAGTGGACATCCTTGTGGATTTTTGATCTCTACAGAACCTCTGCTGAAGCACTGAGTTAAAAAAGGACAATAGGTATTCGATTATAATATGCTTCAAGGACAGACTAGATGCCAAGGAGCTTGGGATCCAGTTCATCATTGTGTCTGAGTGCTGCTTAGTGTAGGACCTGGAGGGCTTGGGGGGAGGTTAAAGGTAGCACTTGACCACTTTTGCACTGGCTTACCCTTAGCTGCTCCTGTTATGTTATATCCACAATGTATGTCTCTCTTAAGGGCACAGTTCTCCTACCTTTTGCATATCTTTATGGAAACCTAGCATGATCCTGATGCTATATGTAGTTACACATAGGGCTATTCAGCTGATACACACCTGAACACTGTGCAGGACATTTGCTGTATGTTAGAAATATCCCAGACATACAGTGCCAAAAGAAACAGGCACCAAGCTGCCTTTGGGCTTGGATTTTGTTTGCGTTCAGTTATAAATCAGATTTTTTTTTTTTTTTCCTTTTGCAAAGCAATTCCACGAATTTCTACATTAATCCTTCCCTGCTTGGTTTGCTTCACCTGTGGCGTGGTTTAAGCCAAGCCAGTAATTCAGCACCATGCAGCACTAAAGCCAAAACACAGCATGGCACCAACTACTAGGAAGGGAAAAAATAACTGTTACAGCTGAACCCAGGACAGCTTGAGAGTTGGCCTTATATCACACAATCTCACCAGGTTGCTTGTGCATCTTGAAATCAGTAGCGCATACTCACTGTCATGCTTTAAGACCCCTTTCCTGGAGGTGTTTCTGCAGTTGCAGAATCCCACGTGGAGAGCACCACCCACAGGTGTTGTATGCATGTGGCTGACTTGTCAAGAGCCTTGAGTTAAAGATATTTCACACCCATCCTAACTGCATCAGTTCATTTTAAAAGTAAACTAAATCCTTCGGTTTGAGGGCTGTTGTGCATTTCCAGGAGCTTTTTTTGCATGTGTAGAACGTAACTCCAGAAAGATGTTACCGTATAATTGCGCTAAGGAGATCTCCCTCTTCTTGTCATTTTGTGCCTAGACTGGAGAAGCTCTGTTCAAGATTCTTTTCTCCCAGCTCTGCTGGTAAAGATAAAATGCAAAGACATAGAAATGGCAGAAACCTGGCATCAAGTGGGATGATGTCTGTGGTTGATAGGATGCACACTTAACAAAGTGCAAGTGGGCTGATGAGGAAGGGGACTGGAGGCTGAGACAGGGGCTGGAGAGTGTGTATTTCTTGCAGTAACCTATCTCCTTGTTCTCCTCCTTCTGTCTTTTCTAGGCAGGACAGGGCTGCTTGCTGATCTCTTGCCCAGTTTTGCTGTGGAGATTATGCCAGGTATTCAATCGTTTCACCCTTCAATCACCCAGTCCTCTGTCATCTTGTCTGTTTATCCCTCTGCAGCATCTTTATGTGGTGTACATTTCACTCTTACATGTGTTTTATCTGGGGAGGAAAAGACAAAAGCCTATTGCTTACTGGGAAAGTATGTTGGGTTTAGATCTGAGGGAGCTCATGCTGGCACTTGGGGGAGGAATGTCCATGCTGGGATCCAACATACAGAGATGGCTGATGTCATGCCAGGATCAGTGTGAGAGCAGAAATGCCAGGGCAGTTGAGGAGAGGTTTTATATCAAGCTCTCTGCTCTCCCCTGCTAGCACAAGGGTAATGCTGCTCCAGTCTGCAAGGTCTCGGCAGCCGTGTGTGCCCGTATGGCTTTGTACATGAGCTGCTCCTGTGCAGTGGTACGTTCTGCTCCCCAAACCTTATCCCGCAGGCACTGTTGCAGCCATCACCACAGATGGTGGCACAGGAGGTGTAGAAATAGAGCAACCTATCAGTGGCATAGCCTCTCTTGTGCTGCATGGCCAGAGCATCACCTAGGTAACACTAAGTGGTTGGACCAGCCATGAAAGCTCTGTGGCCATGTTAAATACCTTGCTAGCCAAACTAATGAGAGCCACCAGTTCCGATACTCTTTGCAGAGGAAGCAGTGATTGTGCTTAAAAGGGAAATAATGTCCTTGAAAGGGAAAAGCTGTGAGAACATTTAGCCCTTGAATCATCAGATCATCCCCTGGCAGTGCCCAGAGAGTGCTTCTTTCACAGGTTTGTGCAAAAGTGCAACTCCACATAAATGTGTGAAGCTATTTTCAAGTGTGTCCAGAGATGCAAATGGAGAGAAAGCAGACACTCACCCACCTCCAGGATAACCCAAAGCTCCCTGGAATTTCAGCATGGCAGGAGAGGGATTGGTCTTTCCAGCATAGGCAGAAGTTGATTATCTTTGCCTAATACATTTTTTCTTTTTTCCCTCCACTATTTACAATTTTATTGAAACGGTATAAAATTCATGCTATTGGCCAGGTAGTTTTCTGGTACTCTCACTGCATGGGTATAGACAACAAGAAAGTGGAAAAGGCAGCAGCAAAACAGTGAGGACGCTTAGCATTTCAGCTTGATCATCATCTGAATCTCAGGGTTACACAGTTGTATTTGGAGCTGGTTGGATCTCAGTTTTGTGCATGAAGAAGGAGCCAGCAGGCACTTTTGCTGTTTTCTTAACCTCGCCAGAGAAGCCAATGGTCTAATTTCCTGTGAAGTGAAATCCTTCCTGATTCATAGGTCCTTATGAGTGGGACACTTGATTTCAAACATTCACTGCAGTGCTGAGCAAGTGTCTTGCAATGTGCGGTGTACGTACTATCCTGACCTTTTGTACTCCTAGAATGTTTTCAGAGAGATCACAGTTACACTTCCAATGGACTTGCTGTTGTGTTTTTTCCTCTGCCAGGCTTTCATCCTTTATGGAGTGGTTGTGAACTGTTCACTAACAGTTCTGGAGATCTGATGTCTGAGCTTCATTGCATAGCTGTGGCTCGCCACTTCTGTCATGCGATACTATTTCACCACCTTCCCTGTATCAGTGATGGTTGTAGAGAACAAGATGAGAACATGACAAAAGAAAAAGCCACTGAGCTGTTGCCGTGCTCAGATTGGTATATATTAGGAAGTGCAGTACAGAATAATATGGCTCGCTATCTTGCTTACTACCCCGAGTGTCATTAAATTTATCCTTTCCATAAGCTTAGCAAGCTTAAGGGTAGTTTGGGTTTGGCATTGGATCACTTGCTTTGATGTGCTTCTTGTAGCTTCCACCTACATTACTCGTAGCCTGTTTATGCCCATTTATGTAAGACCTTTAATACCTGCTTTTCCTCCTGGTGCTCATTCTCCTAGCATATTAACAGGCATCAGCTACATCTGCTCTCAGTCCTCTTTTTAATAGACTAACACAGCAAGCTTCAGCTCTCCTGCTGCAAGGCAGGCTATCAAGTCACTTCGTCCTCTCAAATCCCTGCTTTGCATCAGCTCCAACCTGAATTTGTCTTTTCTTGTCCAAAGAGCTGTATAACATCAGTAACTTCAGAAGAAGTTACACAGAGGCCTTGTATGAGGGCATTAGTATTTCCTTAATGCTCCTGGAAATCCTCCTCTGTTGGGTGTAGGAGTACGTTTGCTGTTTCTGTGGCTGTATTGCCTAAGTGGTTACAACTGTCCTATGATAGACATTGGGTAATTTCTCTTGGTTTTTATTGTTTCCAACTAACAAAACCCTGTTTGGAACACAAATTGTTCTTAATCTTTGAATGTGTGACCTTGAAAGTGTTGCTGTATAACTTCAGATTCAATATGTTGCTGCATTTCATGTTTCTTATTGTAGGCCTAAGGACAGCTCTCTCTTTCTGTAACATATCCCAGTCTTCCATCTTTAATGACAATGCTTCACTACCACTTACTTACTCACTCTCAAGATACATTGATACATTCTTATTTTCTGTGTCAAAGTAATTCATGAAGATATTAAGATAGCACCTAGAACCATCACTTGAGGAACTGTATAAGTAATCTCCTCTCAGCTTTTACTTTTCCATTCATGAATGCTTCCCTCCAGCCATTTCCTTATTCATTAGCTGAACTTGTCTCAATATATAGTAATTTCACCCCAAAAAATTACTCCACAAGGTCCAAAATTATCTGTAAGTTTAAATGAAATTCATCTGTTTCAGCCAAAAAAGAAATAAAATATTCAAAAAATATAAAACATTTCACTTGACATTTCCTAAGTATTTTGATTTGTGAATGCCAGATCTGTCACTGTCATTTTTTAAAGGGAATTTTAAGTTCTAGATTTAAAATGGCATTTAAAAAGGGGAATTGTTTGTAAAAGGGTTAAGGAAAACTCCAACAAAGTAAAGAATTTTACTTTCATTCAAACAGAATGCTGTGGATTAATCAAAATTGACAGGTATTTTTGCATTTTACTAAGAACTAGAAAAGGAATCTGGTTCGATTGTTCCAAGTGAAACATTTTTCCTTGGCTTTTCAGCTTAGTGACACAGGTGTGAGGTGCACTATTCTTCCAGCGTGATTCTGTACTCACATTGTAATCCTTGTATCAATACCTCTTCATCTAATGATAATGTACCAGGAGACCCCTTAGTGAATGCTAGACTTCTGTTTGGTATCAGTGGTCTGCTGCTTTCTTCCCACTGGGGTGGGTGTGGGGATAAACCCTATGCCAGTTCAAGGCAGCCCCACTACTTCTTTCTTTGCTTTCTCACCATCTTCCCATGGTTGGTTTCTAACCTGGGTACACCTGGAGTTTTCCCTACCAGCCCTCTGACTTCTAGATAGGTTGGTGCATCTCTCTCATGAGTTAAAACCAACTCTGGGCCTCCTGTATGTTCCAAGTCTTGAAGTTCCTTTGCTGGGATGTGTTCACCAACCATTTCCCTAATCCACGGAATTCCCACATGGCAGTAGGCACAGCTCTGTGCATGCCACCATCTGCTAAGTGTGGCAGGCAGCCATGTGCAGGGCTGGGAGCTGCCCCAGCAGCCTCATCTGCTCCCACTACAGCTGCTGCCCCTTACCATTCAACCCCATCCTGTTTTTCGCAAACCGGCTCCTCTGTGGTTTCACTCGTTGAGTGTTTTTTGGCTGCTCCCTTTTGGGGCCTGGCAGGTAACATCTGAGGCTTCAGCAGGGGATAGAAACCATGGTTGTTAGGTTTGCTGGCTGGCTGCAGCACCTGAATAGGATGTTCTTTCGGCACGTTGAAAAGAATAATTGCCTGCTTGGGCCTGGTTGCGAAGGGGCAGGCTTGGCTCATTTACTGGCCTATTTATAGTGTGCTTTGCACCAGTGTTTGTCCCGTTAAAACTAGGATGTGGGTAAGGAACAAACACACAAGCAGGGCATAAACATGGCAAGGAAGAATGAGGCTTTGACGAGATCCAAACACTAATGGATCTCATCCATTAGTGTTTGTAGTGTTTTAGTAATGGAGCATATCCTGCAGCATTTGTACAGGTCTGCTGTGGGGTGAAGGGTTCCTGTGCTGGGGGAGAGCAGAGCTCCTGCCTCCCAGCCAGCCAGAGACATTGCAAGGGACCATTCTGTAGCTCCATTTCTCACTATAGTGTGCCATTTTCTGCTTTGGCACAGAGGAGGATGTAGTCCTAGACCTACAGGGAGTCAGCTTTTGTTATTCACTTATCTGTTTTGCACCTATTCTCTCCCCTGCCAGGATGTTGCTGACGTTCCCTTTCACAGCAATGTGCAATTCTGTAAGTATCTCTGTTTCTCCCCTTATTTTCCAGAGTGGGTCTTTGTGGGCCTGGTGATCCTGGGGGCATTCCTGTTCTTCCTCCTGGTGGGGATCTGCTGGTGCCAGTGCTGCCCACACAGCTGCTGCTGTTACGTCCGCTGCCCCTGCTGTCCCGAGTCCTGCTGCTGTCCCCGGGCCTGTGAGTGACCCTGTCCAAGCCTAATGCAAATCTTCTCCTGTGCTACTTCTGCTCCCTGGCAGAACAGGAGGAGAATCTGCTTAATATTACTTCCTTTGCCATGAGCACTTTGCTTGACTAAAGAACTAGTTCTTAGGGAGTGAAGTATCTGACCTATTGCTTAATTGTTGAGCACTCAAAGTTAATTACAAATGTAATTCCCTGAGGCCTCTCTGCTTTGGCAGCTGTGCCTGTTTCTCCAAAGTGTCATACTCCCCTTCCAGAGTTGTTGTTGTGTCAGTGAATGTTGCAGGTCAGAGCTAGAAGCGTCCTGGGAGGTTTCTTCACAGCCATGCAAAGCAGCTGCCCTCTACAACAGTGCAAAATCCAGATGAGCCAGCAAGGTTTGTGGTCAAGCTCAGGCAGATCTGTTGAGTTTCATGAGCCTCATCACCGTTGCTTGAGTCATCAGTTGTTTTTAAAGCTGAACTGCCACTAAATCATTGCAGTGGTGATGCCAGCTTTTAACACCCTGAATTTCTTTCAATTGCTGGGCATCTTGCAGGGCTCATCTGACCTGCTGCGTGCATTTTTTTAAATTCCCCTCAGTGCCTTTTGAGGTTTAGAGAGGTTCAGATTGATCCTTGTCATTTCATGTGTCCAGTTGTCTCCTGCTGAGCTGTCACCAGTGTTGGTGATGTGCAGGTTTCAGCCACATGCTGTGTGGGTCTGTGGTAGGCCAGTGTGGTGCTGACTACTCTTCTTTTTCAGTGTACGTAGCAGGCAAAGCGGCAAAAGCTGGGTACCCTCCTCCAGTCTCTTCCATGCCAGGTGCATACTACATCCCCAGTGTTCCTGTGACTGGTGTCCCATCTCCTGCTGTGCTGATGGATAAGTCGCACCCTCCTCCCTTAGCCCCCGGTGACGCCAGCGGAGGAAGCCAAAATGGTAATTTGCAGTGCAAGGCACAACATTCAGTCCTCTTACCGGGAGTGGGGCTGGGAAAGGGAGGAATGATTGTCATTAATAGAGTGGTATGAACAGGAGAAATGCAGAGAAACTGCATTTTAATGCTGGCTCTCACAATGACATTTGCATCCCTTAGGGCCACATGGTCCAACTTTTTTAGTGCCATCAGCCCTGTGTCAGTTTGTGGATGCCTGATTAGGTCAGCAGGGAATAGGAGGCTCAAGTTTGTGGCTGGAACCCCTCTCCTTACTACTGCAAACATTTACTTGTGGAGGACAAAAAGTAATTTCAGGGGAGCAGAGGCAGTGGCTGTTTTCTCCTTAGAGTTGATGCTTTGCAAGCTGCTTTCTTTTGATAAGCTGTTCTTACTCTGTTTGCCCTCTGGCAGCAGGTCTTGCTGCAGTGTGTTTTACTGTCCCCATGGCATTTTGGGCACAGGGATGTGCTCCCTGGGTGGTTCTGCCCAAGAACATTAGCACTGGATCCCCTCCCCTGTCTTACGGGAGTCAGTAGGTCACGTTTTGTTCAGTCTTTGTATTTAGAAAATATGAGCGATAAAAGGCTTTTAACTAGAAAGGAGTTGAAGATCAATGTCGAACATAGAGTGTAAGTATGATGGCTCTTTTGGTGAGGGTCACTTCTCCCACTGCAAAGGAAGCTGCCATCAAGGAAAACCAGGGTAGCTGTTTAGCCACAAGCTAGTTCTTTAATGCTAGCATTTCAGGACCAGTGTGGCTGTCTAAATTCAAACATGCTGCAGCAGAAAGTGACTCTCACCAATGCAGTCACCATACTGACACAGTATATTTGCTATTCATCCAGCCACATGCTTGGTTTCAAAGCACTACAATAATTATAGTTTGTTAAATTTTCTCCTGATGGTGTGATAAGACACTTCTGAAAAGACAAAATCAAGTAGCATAATCAAATAATTAAGCTTTTGGAACAACCCTATGTATTGTATTATGTTATATATATAGTATATGAACCTTCTGGAATTGCAAATAGTATTTTCCTTTAACAGTCATACTTTTTCCCCTCCACTTGAAATCAAAACAGAACTGTGGAATGGAGCATTTTGAAATAGGAAATAAGTCAATCGCTGATACAAAGCACAACGTATCCAACTCAAAAACCTTTGTCAGAAGATGATAAATGACAACCCTGTGCTTATTTTTTTTTTTCTCCTGTGAAAAATGTCCCTGCACGTAGAGTGTGGGGCTGGCCATGGAACTCCAGAGATTTTTTTAAGAGTCAAATCACAGCCCCAGTCTTGTCTATGCTGTACATTACTAACAGAGCTCAAATGCAGAATGAGAAACTGCATGTGTTTGGTAACCAAATGGAATGGCTCTCAGCATCCCGTTCCCATTACACAGATAGATGCATTTATTATATAGTCCACATCAGCTGGCTGGACTTAATCACTCAGCTCAGGACTTGACAAGAAATACTATGTATTGCAAAGAAAACCATTATTATAAAGCTTTATTTCTTGTGGCCAGACATCAGATGTTCTTCAGCTTTTTATTTTTAGTTAATAGTTTTTGCAATATTATGGACAAACCCTTCTGGATCATGCACCTATTGTTTTAAGGTGTTCCTTGAGCTGTGGAGCTAAGGAAGGGTGATACCCTTCTTAAGGTCCTTTACAACGCCACAGTATCCCCTAATTACAGGCTGTGGGAGAGAAAGCATTACGTGGCTTTTCCAAGCTATTGATTTGCTGGTTGGCCAGACAAGAAGCTAAACAAAGCAGGTAATGATTGGGTTTATAATAAAGGCCTTTTCTCAGGAAAAGCACTAATTATGGTTCCTGTGTCCCCCACACAGCCAATGTAGGTCTGATCTGAAATTTGGCATCTTTGAGACTCTAACATTTCTGTCAAGTTTATTTAAAAAAATGGGGTCAGAAGTGCCAGAGGACAGAGACAGGATGATTCTCCAGTGCTGGCTGCCAGGCTACAAAAGGACAGCCTTTGCCCTAGACAGTTTCTGTGCTTAACAACTGCCCCTTTGAGGGTGGTATAGTGAGCAAACATAGGCATGAGGATATTTAGAAGATTTGTCTAGGGTTACATAAAACCCATGTGACAAAGCTCCAGTGAAGCCTAGGAACTCTATCCTAAATTTAGGGCTGAACAGGATAAAAAGAACCAAAAACTTTCATCCCTCCTTAGAAGAGCGTTGGCAACACATAAGCTAGGATGTATGCTCTGTCTGTTTTAAATGCAATAGTTACCTAAAGACTCTTGCATAGATTCCGTAAAACATGCACACAGGGAAGCTTTTGATCCAAGAGGTGGACTCCAGACCTTTAATATGGAAAGCATATAAGGATGCGACATCATTTACTTCCTAATCACACTTCTCTGAAAAAAATAGCAATGCTGTCCTTTCTGGGGAGGGAAGCAGCTTGCAGTTTTGGCTGACTTGGTTTCACCCACAGAAAAATAAAGAAAGTGTCAGTTAAACACAAATTAAACATTAGAAGTTTGTGAAGTGTTCAGAAGAAAATATGGTCCAACAGGGAAAAATGTTCCATTCCCTCTGACTTCAGTGAGAGGTTCTGGACAAATGGTTAATGTCTCTGCATCTTTATTCCCTTATAATTAAGATGGGCCCAAAAATATTCAGACCTTATTAAAGGGTTCTGACAATTTAGAGATGAAGAAGGACGTGAGGAGGAAGCAATAATATCTTTGGTTCTCACGTAAAGGAGTAATAAAGAGATTTAGGAAGTTGAACATTCAGTTGTGAAAAGTAGTAAATAAACGTGGACACAAAATATCCTTCATGTGTCATGGAAAATACTTTTTATGAGCTGTTCATGGTCATCTTTGCAGATTTAAATTCAAAGTTAATTTCTAGATACTTACGGAATTAACCAATAAATTTACTCGCCCTTGATACACAGCTGCAATAGCAAGTCGAGCATGAAGCTAGCATGAAACCTAGTTAATTAGAGAATTCTCCATCAGTTCCAGGAGCTATAGATGCTGCTCCAGTAGATATCTGGCACAGCCTCAGCATGAGTAGTGGCTCTGGGGAGACAGAGTTTGGAAGCTGCCCGTTCAAGTTCCCAAAAGGTTGTTAGTAGGTCAGAGTAATTTCCAGCTGATGCTTGTTTGCACCCCTGGGTATAAATGAGATGACAGCCTAGGTGTGCTCCTAGTAGACACATTAGAAGAAAGGATATTGGGAGGCTCCTTTCCTAGCAAGGTACCAGACAGAGGTCAGCAGTGATGGTGAGATGCTATTGCTTGCACAGTGCAGCTGGAGTCATCACTTCTGAGGCCAGGCAGTCCAGCTCCTCTTCATAGCAGCAACCTCACTCATAAGAAGCATGATGGTCGTCCACTTTGGAAGGCAGAGGTAGGGTTCCTTGTGTCCTGTAAATCACTGTGTGCATTTGCAGTCATTGTGCACACATTCGTGGGGATAATAAAACATAGCAAAACTCAGACTGCTGTCAGCTAAGCTGTCTGGAGACACATTGAAAGCAGGACCCTAGTAGACCCATATTATGTTTTAACATCTAATACCTTTCCCAAATACACATAGACAAGGTAATATTTCAGGATATAGTTACTTACTTTACATGTGCACAATCAAAACCCACAGTGATGCAGTTTCCTCCTGAAGCAATTTGTGGGATTATTACAGGAATCATTCCATCCATTTCATGGCACAGCCATTTCTGAAGCAGGGCATGGTTATTTAATAGCACACAGCCACATGCACAGCAGTTTCGTACAGAAGGTGCCTAAAAATACCTCTGCCAAGTCCTTGTTCAGCCCACACAGTGCATACTATGCAATGTACCATCAAACCCATATGTTAGTAGCTTGAAGTATCAGAGTGTGGGATAAAACAGAAAAACCAGGTTGGTTCAAAACCACCGTCCAAGTATTTAAATCATGCCACAAGAGAAGCACTCGTGCAACACTGCAGTATTCACACAAGGGAACATCATAACCCTCTGCAAGGCAGGCAGGCTCCATTTTGTAGTGCAGTTTTTTAACGAGGCTTAATTTGAGACTTGTAGTACTGGTTTGTACTTAGACCTGTGTTTCTGTCAGTCTTGAAATAGCCTCAGGCTGAGACTTTTCTTAAATAATCTGCTATAAAAGCCTATTTTTCTTCAAAGTCCTGATAGGTGTGGTTCTGTGCTTGCTGACTATAGACCTGCCTTGAGACAGTCAGGCTGTTCACAGGATTAGCAGGCAAAGTATGCATGGAGCCAGCATGCTGGAGTAAGGAAGAGCTGCTATGGCTCCAGGTGTGTAGAAGCTTCTTTTCTACACTCAGGAATGTGGGAAAACCAAAAGAGCTGCCCAGACTTCCCTGAAAATGGAGTAATCTCAGGGGTCAAGTACTTAATGTATGTGTAAAACATACCTTTTCTATAAAATCAAGCATGTAAAGAACACCAGAGTAGGCAGCTTCAGTTAACCAGTGGTTTGGTTGGCCCCATAATTAGGTCGGTATACATCTCAAAGCACTGCGATGTACTTTGTGGGACTTTTTGTGTTTCCTTCTGTATTCTCTGGAGCTTCTCCTACCACATGCTCTTCAACCTGCGTGAGCAGAATTCATAGGGATGGGAGGAGTGGTCTGCCGAGTGACAGCTCCCAAATGCTCAGCCACCTGCTTCCCCTGTAGACTGAGAGCTTACACCCCTGCTGCATAGAGTAAGCCTCATCTTCTGGGACTGCTTCTCCCATACCATGACAAATCCTTTCTGGAGTGCTGAGGAAAGGGAAATGAGTGCTTTTCTTTCTGCCATCTTCTGTGGGGGGGTGGAATCACTCTGTGGCAGTGACACCACTTGATGCATTTGGTTGTACAGATTGGGCATTTGCAAATCATTTTTGCTGTTACTGCAAACTTAATAAATGATTTAGCTGCTCACAGCTACACATCCCACGTTACAGACAGATTTCTTCTGAAGCAAAGACTGACTCAGTCTGTTTTGGAAGACGCAGCCTACCTGCCTGCAGGCATGAGCTCAACTGTAGAAGCAATATTGTCAGAAAGTCTCCTTGGACTTAAATGTGTTTCCCACTAATGCTTTTCTTTATTCTCTAGCAGTGTGCAAAGGGTACAGGATCCAGGCTGACAAGGAAAGGGACTCCATGAAGGTGCTTTACTATGTGGAGAAAGAACTGGCTCAGTTTGACCCAGCTAGGAGAACGATGAGAGAACGATGTGAGGAACAAGCATGGTTTGATTATTTGTTTTTCTCACTGACCTGAAAAAGTCTGCATACTCATAGTTAAAAGTTCACTGGCTTTTCCTTAAAGCCATCCTCTAGGATATGATGTCCAGGATATGGTACTTGGGGCAGTTGAATAGATGCCTGGAATCTATTCAGGCATCTACAAGTATGTTCTGATTTTAAAGATTTGCTGCTTACCTAATCATCACAGAACAAATAAGGTGAGAGATACCAAGATGCTCATGAAAATTGTCTACATGGATGATTAAACTTTTGGATCATGAACATCTGCAATGCCTTCTACATCCTGTGGTGTGATAATAGCTGGGATATTGTCTTCACAATTTCTATATCCCTTACAGTGTGGTGACTATAAAGTCCCAATATGACAAAATCGGAGAGGGGTGGTTTTGTTAAAAGCATCTTTCGTGGGCTGCAATAACCATGGTGTGGTTTGGAGGATGCAGAAAGGTAGTTTGGAGTGGCTGTTGCCCTGCAGAAAGAGCAGGCACTATAAGAAAGATCCAAGAAACTAGGGGTTCATCAGATTTTGTGACAGTGGTCAACATAAGATCAGAGGTGGCACACACATCAGTACGACAGCTTGGCAGTCAGCTGCTGGTGAAGGGCAGGAGGGTGGTGAAGGGCAGGAGGGTGGTGAATCAAGTGGTGGACTTGATACAAACTCAGAACTTCTGTGTGGAGCTCCTCACTGTCTTCCGATAGCCTTTTGCGAGCTTTATTTCTCTAAAGGATGGCTGTCAGAATACAAACCCAAGTGAGGATCTTTCCACATTAGGAGGCAGAGGTGCAGTGGTGGGACAAGGTGTGTGCATGAGGAGGGCTTGCAGTGCTGATTGTTGTCCTCTAGCTGTTCTGTTGGAGGAGCAGGCTGGGGGCTCAGTTCCCCCAGCAGCATCCGACTCATGTAGAGCTAACCCACATTAGGCACTGGTAGCAGCTCATTTAAAACACGTGTGAGATCCTGCAAATCAATGAAAGTGTGTTAGGGAATGACACTACATCAAAGCTCTGTACAGATTAGGCATAACTAACAAATTATATATACTTCTAAAACAGTCACTGCTGAGCACACTGTATTCTCCACCCACAAGATCTACTATAAAAAGACCTCTCCAGATTGGTATGTCAGGCCTCCAGATGTCAATGTGTTTGACAGGGTACAGACTGACAGTGATTCAGACAGTCTCTACTTTTTTGTTCATCTTTTTTTGAGGGGGTTGGTTTTGTTTTAGCTAGGCAAGTCAGGCCAAATCCAGAGCTAGCCTGTTTCATACCAGGAAAGGAAGAGGTGGCACAACTGCTGTGATGATGTTCCACCAAGCTCAGGGCCCAACTCACGAGGCGGCGCAGCTATTAGTGAAGCAGGGCTAAGGAGGGATTTCTACATGAAGGTTGGGCTGTTACCTGGAACACAGCCATCCGATGCTATGTGTGATGATCTTAGAATATCCCACCTGGCTGCCAGCAACCAATTTAGAAGACCTGTAGGTCTAACAGCAGCTCTATGTCCAAACTGAGCCGCAGGAATCTTGGCCAGGAGAGTCAAAGGTTTGGAGGAGGGCCTGGGATTCCATTTTGATTTCTTTCTAACAGAGGGCAGCTCAGCTTCTTTCTGAAAAAGCTGCATCTGGGCTTACCACAGCGTTCCTGTCCTGTCCTCCCCTCCCTTCTCGCACATGTTGTCAGGTGATACCTATCTTGTTTATTTTCTGTAACATCCCCTACAGATAACAACACCATCTCTGAACTCAGCTCTTTGCATGAAGAGGACCTGAACTTCCGTCAGCCGTACTGTCAGTCACGAAGGAAACCTCTGCCTCCTGCCGGGGACCTGGATGGTGATGCTGAATACTGGGCTGGAGTGATGGGTGGGGGCAGCACATCCAGATCACAGGCTGTCTCCGATTACAGAGATGAGCGGGACACTTTCTGGCACAGGTGAGGAGCACCATGTTGGGAAGCAGCTGTATCTGGCTAAGTAGAAAGGAGAAGGGACAGATGGACCGGTGTCTCTTCTCAATTTCCTGCTGCTCTGGTTCTGCTCAGCAGGACAGAGGGTTAGAGAGAAACATGAAATCTGGAGATGTCACTAGATGAGGTCAGAATGAATCTGATTCCCACAAGCTGGCTGAAGCCTACCCAGCTGGGCAAAGCTAGGCACCAACCCCATTCCAGTGGGATGTAAAAGTGAGATCAGTAGGAAACCAAACACCCTTCCCAAAAATGCTTTCTTGAGATTTGAACCTGATCTTTCCAGCACTTCTTAGTGCTGATGCGCTGATTGGGAGTCACACCCTGGTGCTTTGGTGCAGCAGGACCTGTATGCCAGGCCTGAAGGACTGGCACTCTGATGCCTAGAAGAGATACCACATACTTCCCTCACATACCAGCAGCCCAGTCTCCTAAACAAAGTGTCAGGGATTTCTTTCCCTAAGTACTGGACTATTTTGGTGGTTTGGTTTCTTTAAACCTGCTTCAAAATCACTCTGCTGTGAGCTTCTGTAGCTGGGCTCTTGGGTTTTCCCAGCAGGACATACACCTACAAGCTTTGGGGCCAAGCAGAAACAAGTCCAGCCCTACATATTGGAGGACAAGGAGGTACACTCTGGGGTTAATCTTGAGTAACTTTAGACATGTACAGTCTGAGCTATCCACACCAAGCCGCTTTTACGGTCAGCAGAGAGAAGCAGGGATTTTGAGGATGTGATGCATCTCTCCCTACAGAAGATGATGAAAACAGGTCAGATGATTCATGCTCCAGGAATGCCTGTTTCTCTCCATTGTCTGTGAAGGCAGCTGATGAGATGAGTGCAGCTGAATCCTGCCCTTTAACACTATCTCTTCCCTCCTCTAGCCAGCAGAGATCCAAGTCTGAGATGTTGTCCCGTAAGAGTTTTTCTGTGGGAGTGCCGGCTGTCTCCATGGACGAGCTGGCAGCCTTTGCAGAGTCCTACAGCCAGCGGATGCGGCGAGCAGACAGCCAGGAAACACGGCGCTTCGAGCGCTCAGAGTCGCACGGCGGCCGCAGCGGAGGGCTGCCCCACCAGGATGGCTCCATTGAAGAGTACTACACCAAGCGCAGCAGAGGGAACCGGGAGCCGCTGACAGACTCGGATCAGGGCTGGTCATACAGCCCACCCCGGAGACGGGCCCATGAGGAGAAGCACCTGCCCAGGCTGGTGAGCCGGACGCCCGGAGGGAGCCAGAAATATGATCATTCCTACCTCAGCAGCGTGTTGGAGAGGAAATCTCGAAGCTATGATGAGAGTGGTGACCGTAGTGAAACTCCCTCGAAGCTGAGCTCGCAGCCCAGCCAGAGAGGAGGGGGAACATACTATGCCTGGTCACCACCCTCTACCTACAAAGCTGAGAAATCGCAGCAGCAGCCACAGCAGCCACCATCATCACCTGAGCAGGAGGATGAGGAGGACACCCTGCCCCCGTACAGTGAGAGGGAGCTGAGCCGAGGCCCTTCGTATAGGGCCAGGGAGCAGGCCTACCTCAACGCCTCTGACAAGAAGAGGAAAAAGGACCCCAAGAAAACAGTGAGGCCATGTCTGGTGCTCCTGATCCAAATAGGCTGAGCAGGGAGCCACCAGGCAGAGTTCATGCACCACTCACCAGAGTTTATGTACAGGGGTTCTGTAGTCTGAGCATGGGGAATCCCAGTTGAGGGGCGTCACTGTGGGAAGAGGGCTGTCACTGTGGGTGTAGGAGCCCTACACAGGACTTCATGATGGAGGGGAGAGCCAGTTTGCCTGGGTATGGGGAGGTAAGGGATGTTTTTGGCATCTAAGGCCTGGTGATCCAAGGAAGTAGGAGTTCATCTAGTGTTTAGGAGAATCATGGTAGGGCTTACAGAAATCACAGGGCATTGCTTTGGCCTTGATCCTTATTAAGGAAGACTTGAGAGGCTCTGTTGTTCTGGACTGGGACAGGGCTAATAGCAAGGCATGGTGTAAGAGACCTTGTCTTTCTGAAAGGGGTGAGATGGCAGACTCCTGTGGGTGCATACCCATAGGCATGCATAGGGGCCATGCTTGCTGAAGGCGTTCCTCGCTCAGGATACCAGCAGGACATCCTGCCATAGCCCACGCTAGCGAGGACTGATGAATTCATGGTTTTTGGGGAAGGGGAGCTGCCCAAAGTCTGCTCCATGAGTGAGACCTTGTCGCTAGAGCAGCTTGGCTGTTAGGCCTCAGCTTAAGTGACGTGTGAGAGAGGAAAGGGGTGTGAGAGGACAAAGCTGTTGCTGTTTTGTTGTGTCTCTGTCAAAGCTACGTCTATCTCTTTGTGTTCCATGGGTGCTTTCCTGCTGACTTTAATCTTCTGTTTTTCCTCTCAGAATGATTTCCCAACGAGGATGTCCCTTGTGGTTTGAAGTTGTTGTGGGCATGTCATATTGATGGGCTGGATACTATGAGGTGACGGCAATGGAAAAGAGAGAGAGCAACAAGCAAGACAAGCCTCCCGTGAACCTGTGCAGCCATTGGCCATGGACTCTGTTTCTATTGTTTGTCTCATCGGGGGAGTAGAGGCTTTCACAAGAGACAGACTCCCATTAACAGTACTCTGTCTCAGAGGCTCTGTGAGTCTGCCAGGGATATGAGGCCAGGGCTGTCTTTGGCACCCTGTCTTCCAGTGTGCTCCATTTTGTGCTGGAAGGCAGCCACATCCCCACTGTCCCTGCAGCCCTGAACTACAAGTGAGGCTGCCTGCGTGCCTCTTGCCCTGTCCCGTGTGCAGAAAGAAGCCTTTGCGCTTAGCTCTTGCTCTGTCTCCTCAGTTCTCCGTTTGGATCAAAGTTGTCTCCATACTTGCACTTAGAGCCTTTTCTGTATCATCACCATGCCAGGAGGAAGCCTTGTTCTTACAGCTGCAGGCTGCCTCCAGCTTGTCTATATCATGAAAGAAAATCTACATCCTTCCAGACACTATAGAAAAGGACTGGTGAGATGTTACTTTGGCAAGGGCTGAACAGAGAGGCAACTATGGGCTGGTTAGTTCAATATATTTAGTTCTGTTCATTGTGTGATGAAAGTTGCAGGTGAGATTGATGTATTATTTTGAAAGTGGATCAAAGTAGCTTTTATTGTGAGAGCATGATGTGTTTTTCCCCCCACCCCCAACTTTGTTTTGTTTTGTTTTGATACTGTTACATTTCTTTGCAGTCAAGATATAATCTGTAGAGCTTCAAGCTAGAATATCTACTCCACCATGCCATAAGCAGTGCGCCAGCCTTGCTGGCACGCTGATTCCAGCACCACCAGACATCTCTGCATCGCAAGTTTTTTTTAAAAGGGCCTTTTTGTTTTAAAGAAGCTAAAAGGAGAAAGTCTCAGAGGGCAGCTGTCTCCATTCTGTCCTACCAGTATTACTCTTTTCTGGTCATTGTTCCCAGACACTGAAAAGAGTAGCAACAGCAATGAAAAAAGAACTAACACTGTGGATGAACACAAGCTTTAAAAGTCACCTTTTTCACTTACAGCCATTTCATTTACCTCAGTTGTGACTGAGATGTTAGTGGCTGTTGTCTCAGGAACAGCTTAATTTCAAAGTGAAGTACTTCAAACTGGAAGCCTGATGTTCTGATTTACATTCGGTACACTGCAGCCATTTCATTAATTTTTAGCTGCTAACATCATAACATGAAGGAAGATGATGGGAATATTTTAAGGTTCAGTATCTTGATCCCTATTACATCTAGAAACAACTTAGTGCTCTACTGTGTTACGAACATTGTCAGCCTAGGAAATGCCATTTCTGTTCTTACTGTGGGAATCCGGCGAGCTGTCTGGCCTCAGGTGCTCATTCTGGCAACACTGGTTTGAACACAGGATTTACTAACATCACTGCAATTCTCCATTAATTTCTGTATTACTCTGTTGGCATATCAGTTCACCAGGAACAGTCAGGGGAAAGGAAGACTAATCTTCACAGAGTTGATGACAGGGCAGTTTTCATGCTAGAAAGTGAAGTGATGAAAAACTGGCTTGCTTGTCCTGTGCTCCTCTTTACCTCCAGTTACAATGATGTAATTGTGATGTAATTGTGCATCCAATTACAGTGATGACTGTAATTTTGGAAATCCTAGTCCTGGAACTTACAGGCCACAGGACTAGAAGTCCCCTGTAAATATAGATAGCTGCTGTATGGTCTCCCCAGAACAAGCCCAGCTCTCGCAACAAACCCAACTCCTGTCTCCATAGGAGAGGTGCTCCAGCCCTCTGATCGATTTCTTGGCGTTCTCTGGACCCACTCAGGCAGGTCCATGTCTGCCTTGTGTTGAGGACACCAGAACTGCACACAGTACTGCAGGTGGGGTCTCAGAAGAGCAGAGTAGAAGGGGCAGTTCACCTCCCCTCTGCCTGCTGGTCACACTCCTTTTGGTGCATCCCAGGACATGGTTAACTTTCTGGGCTGCAAGTGCATATTGCCAGCTTATGTCCAGTTTTCATCCACTGCTGCCCACAAGTCTGTCTCCAATCCCTTCATCCCCCAGACTGCACTGATATGGGGGATTGCCCCGACCGAGTGCAGGATATTGCACTTGGCCTTGTTGAACCTCATGAGGTTCACATGGGCTCACTCCTCAAGGCTGTCAGGCTAACTCTGAATGGCATCCCTTCCCTGCAGTGAACCAGCTGCACTGCTCAGCGAGGTGTCACTTGTGGACTTGCTGAGGGTGCACTTGGCTCCACTGTCAGTCATAAACAGAGACTGAACAGTACCAGTTTTAATACAGGTCCCCCTTGAGGGACCTTGCTGTTAACTGCAACTTTCTGGATGTGGCCATCCAGCTAATTCCTAATCCATCAAATAATCCATTCATCAAACCCATCTTTCTCCAGTTTACAGACAAGGATGTTGTGTGGGACTGTGCCAAAGGCCTTACAAAAGTCAAGCTAGATGACATCAGTTGTTCTTTCTTCATCCACCAGTGCACTCACTCCATTGTAGAAGGCCTCCAGACCTTTGTGAAGGACTGTCTCTGATTGCCTCCCTGCCACCCATATGCCTTGACATAGCTTCCAGGAGGATCTGTTCTATGATTGTACTGGACATGGAGGTGAAGCTGATCAGTCTGTAGATTCCAGGGTCCTCCTTTCTGTGCTTTTTAAAAATGGGTACGAAGTTTTCCTTTTTCCAGACACTGGGGGCCTAACCGTCTGAGAATGGCTTAGCAACTACATTTGCCAGTGCATGCCAGATATATCTACTTGTATTTTGTCTGGAGAGACTAAATTTTAAGTATTTAATCTTTTCTCATCTTTGATACATGTTCCTAGGAAAATCCCAGCACAGTTAAAAAGAGGTGGTTGCCATCTGAGGTCTCCATGGCCTTGAGAAGCCTACAGAGCTACACTACACACTATTTTAAATTAAACACTTTATCCCAGACATATGATGATACTAGCAGCAAGAAATGTTGGTGTTTTGTTAGTCTGAAAACCTTGGGAACCCTATGCCATGAATTTCAAAGGAGCTTAGCCTGCTATTTTTTCCATCAGACATCCAGCAGACCCAGGAGACATTTTACACAGAAATTTGAAAGTGCATCTGCAACAATGACTGTGTCAGTAAGGGGCCAGAATGGTGATTCAACAGTCTCTAAATACCTGTATCTTTTAAATCACACTGAAAGCCAGAGCGTCACAATCTCCTCATTTCAGTTATGTCTGTCCCTTATCTCAGTCACTGTAGTTTATTTGGTCAAGCCCTCAGGAATTAGTTGTGTGTATTAAAAATACAAACTTTCTCAGTTTTTTGAATTAGTTTTGTTTGCTCAGTGCTGGTACTTTAGGGCATTGTGTACACTATGCTTTAGAAGTTGCCATTTATGTATTTAGCTTATAAATAAGTTGTTGCAAGCTAATTCTCTTCAGAAAACTATTTTAGTTGTAGAACCAAGTGTTCGTAAGAACTCTGACATTTCCTTTGAATCCAAGTATGTGGAAAAGTATTGAAGATTTTGTGATGAGTTCTAACAGGTCATAAAAATTTCAGCATCAAAAATAAAGAAGAGCAGGTCTTAATTCTCTGAAGTCAGATGTGGGCAGCACCCATTAGTTGGCTGCACCTTGCTCTAACATCATAGATTTCTTACCTCTCTGTGCAAATCTGAAGGACTTTTCAGTTACTGATAGGGTCTCCTCAGGGCATCTTTATTTTTCAGAAATGCATCTGCAGCAGCACTGAATGGACCAAATAAAAAAGTGAGGGCTGAGGTAGAGCGGGGCTTCCACCTCTATAGCTACGCAACCCTGATGAGCTGTGTGACTTGCTGCAGCGGGGAGCCAGAGGCTGACGGAGAGCCTGAGAAGAGCCTTTTGTTTCAGACAAGAAGTGATAGTATGTGCCTGTGCCATGGTTCAGAACACTTGCAAGAGTGCTGGCACTGGAAGATAATGAGCCTGGTTATTATGGGGACTCAAATGATAAATTTTCCAGTGGTAAATTTTTATTGCTGGCATAAAATTAAACCCCTTTTCATACAGGATATGGATGTCTGGGTCATGTCAAGGACATAAATGGTTTTGTGGCCTTAAAATGAAGCATCGCAACAGTGACTTGCTACTAAGACAACTGAGATGATGAGTGAATCCTGTAATGAAAAAAAAAAAAAGAGCCCTTAGAGCAACAGCAGGATGAAGCATCAGCCCTAGGTTTGGCTGTGCTGTCAAAAGTGGGATCTGGCCCACTGAAAAAGTTTTGACAGAACAGGAAGATAAATACCGACAGTAATGACTCCCCAGCAATCCCATTATTCCTTTGAAGTACATTGTAAAAATTCCAGTGTGTGGCTTCAGTGGAAAATTAATAAAACTATGAATACTTCAAAATGTTGAGAAACTACAACATCATCTGAGACAGCCAGCCAGAATTATTCAGGCCCTTGTGCTGGCATACAATATAGAGGATTGAAACTGTAAGTGTCCCAGCCTTCATTAGAACAATTAGGTCAGCGAGGGCCACTTCCCCTTCCCCACAGCCAGCACTGGCAGCAGTGGGTGCCAAGCTTCCCTGGGCTCCTGCCCTGATGTCTGGATCTCCCCTTGTAGCTCACTGAATTGGGGTTTTCATTCTGGATTGTGACTTTGGGTGCCTGTTGCCCATGGATCAGCAGTTGCACACCCATTTCCTGACCTTTTACAACCACCCCCTTCTAGATGGGCAATACCAGTTCACCTTGCAACATAAGATAAATGGTTTTGCAGTCACCAAAAAGGTTTTCATATGCTAATCTTCTCTAGAGCTACCTAAAACCGGCCAGAGAAATCTGTGGGAGGGAGTAGCAAAGAAAGTATCAGGCATTGTAACTGGCCTTTTGCAGGGAGGAGAGAAGGGCCATTCTTGGAGCATTTTTCTTCAGGGGATTTCAGTATGGGTAACCACACATGGATGTCACCACTGGGCTGTGACCACCTTCCTCCGCCAACAAAGTGATCTGGTACTACACAGAAGAGCTGTGCTTAGTCAAGTTGCCAGCTTTCTCCTACAGTTCCAGGTTGTCTTGAGCAAAGTAACTGCTGATTCTCCACATGCTTGAAGAAAATTCTTGTCTCTTTTGCATGAAGGTCCCTCCCAAAGCTGCTTCCCTGACTGAAGAGAGGCAGGACAGCCTCTGTATCTGTACAAATACAGATCCCTGAGATGGAGCCATCAAATAACATTTTGGAAGCCAAACCTTGCCACAGACTGTTACAGGTAGATAAACACAACACCACAGTGTTTATCATGCTCGGGCTATTCTGAAAATAGCTTTAATGTCAGGGAGATTGTTTTGCTGAGAAACCTCTTGGAGCTATGTTTCTTTTTCTTCAGGGAGCTTTCACACAAAGATGAGGGTGAGGATTTGTTCTGTGTTGCTAGGTACAGGGTTTGGGACACATGGAGAAGCTACAGGGGCTTTAGCTCACTTCTTGAATGGGTTGAGGAGCAAAGAAACCCTTGCAATAAGCTGGGTGCTGCAGATGTGACCCCGTGACACTCCGGGAAATTCTGTGATACAGCATCTCCATTGTGTTGTACTGGCCATACCTGCTTTCTACAGCAACTGTGACGTTGAAACCACCTTCATCGTCACTTGGGGCTCCTAAAGTCCCTTTCCCATTGCCTGCAAGATCAGAAGAGAGATCCATTACATAAGGTGACAAAGCTATCTTTTTGATATGATCTGAAAAATGCCAGCTGGATTACCAGCATTAGAAATGTAAAAATCTTAAGAATAAACTTGGCTAATACTAAAGGAACGCATCTGCCATGATTCCCATATGAATTCTCTTGTGACCTTTATAGTTGCTTTTTGACATCCAAACCTGCCTGCATAGAGGCCTTTGACAGGAAAGACTTTCCCCTCCCTTTCTGCCTGTCGTTTTTTGTCATGCTTATAATTTCTCTCCATCCCTCTGCTCTCCTTTGTCTGTTGCCAGTTAACCTTCAGCATTGCACTCAGGGGTTCTGGGCAATTCAGATGTAGAGTGAGTGGTGTTTTGTAAAAAGACGTTTTTACCCCCTGTAAAAGCAGAAATTAGAGAATATACAAAACTACCCCCCAGGCCTTCTGGATATTCTCTGAAGCCCAGTGGGGGTGTTACTGGAAACATTTTCAAAATTAAAGCTGAACATAATTTCAAAACAATTAAGTATTGTTTTCAAGGCCAGGGCAGCTGCAGTCAGAGCTCTGAAGTGCAAACAACAGGAGTAAATGCATTCAGTTTTCATTGTCCTTGGTGAGAGCAGCAGCAGAGAAGCAGCACTTCATGAGTCATAGAAAGAAAGCACATGGAATGCCAGGATGCTATTAGTTACATTTGAGTTTGAAAGTATGAACCAAAAGTTGACAAGCTCATTTGAGAAACATCATTCAGTTTAATGAAATGGCAGGGTTTTAATCTCTAATGCCTGATGGTGGCATTATCCACCATCTATCTCTACCACACCTGCTCACTTCACATAGAAAAAATGCTTCTTTTTTTCTGCTGCTTTTGAGAACAACGCATCCTCTGTGACCCAAACACTAAAATGAGCTTGGAGGTGAAAGAAGCCTATCATGAACCCCTGTCCCAGGCTGTCTGCAGAGCACCAATGCTGTCCTGATGGTGCATCCCAACAGGGTCACCTTCAGTTCTGTTTGTACAAGCCACACAGCCTGGAGACTCGAGCTGGGAGCTTGGTTTCCACTGCTGCTACTTTTTCATAGACCCTGTTTGAAAGCCCTGGCCCAGGGTATAGTCCTCTTGCTGTTTATCAGTGAGCTCTGGGGTTCTTTTTCCTGCTGCTGTTGTTTGCCTGCAACAGCCATTTTCCACCCATTATGCAGTGAGTGACTGGTTTTCTTTGCTGTACTTAGTTGTTATTTTACTTAGATTGTCCTTCTCTCCTGTAATTAATCATTTTCAAGGGGGAGGGGGGAGCACATAACAATACCCTGTATAATGAAAATACAACACTTTTATACCTTTTTGGGACACATCCTCAAACCCAATTACCAAGCATTATACGTTTGCCATGCTTGCAGTTTTAAAGTTGTTGTTTTTGAGATGTCACCATGGAGAATAAAAGCAGGAAAACTACTGCCAATCTGCCTTTTTATTACCCTGCAGGCAAATAATTTGTCCACTTTTTGCTAAGAAATGAGTGGTTTTCAACCCTTTTTTGATTAATGTATGATAAACCAAACATTTTCTAGTGGAGCAGCAGACCACTGCGTGAATTTCATACCAAGCTCACAGGTAACGTATACAAGCCTGTTCTGCCCAGCCTCCTTTCATACAAGAAACCTCTGTAGTACTCCATTGAGCCACAGTACTTCACAGAAAGGATAAACTGATTCTGAAGACCTAAAAACTTTTTCCTTGTGGATTTTATCGGGAAAGTTAATCATTTCCTACAGACATGTTCTTTCCTTTTGGCAGTCTGACCCTTTCATCCTTATGTCTGCTGAGCTCTGCACCAACGTTTTTCGTTTCTCATAAACAAGCAACTTCATTTAGATCCTGTCTCCATGTTATAAATAATGCAGGCAGGCTCTCACACTGTTTGCAGACGTAATCTGAAAGGCATTTACATGTTTAAAGCCCTATTTGCTGGGAGTTATCCAGCCATGCGCACGAGAGCCACAGGCGGCTCCGCACCCTGTTTTCCTGTGCAGGGCGCGTCATGCCTTGGCTCCTCAGCTTCCTCCCTGTGGAAAGGGAAGCAACGCACGGTCACCTGTTTCCTACAGGAATGCTGGTCAAGCCTCAGAGAGCTCAGCTCTGCTCCGAACTCCTCAGGGATGCATCAGAACTTACTCGAATGTTCTGGCTATGCACTGAACTACTGCCTCAGCTTTATACCCGTGGTAAATATGGATCCAGCCACGAACGTTAGCGAGAGGAAGCCCCCCGCGTCCCCCGTAACTCAAAACGATATCCCCGTGCCCTTCGGTCCTGACGAGAGCATCGGGGAGCCTCTGCCCGCTTCCCCATACCCGCTGAGGGGGTTTACCCGCTGACCACAGGTTGTGGCGCTGCGCCTCCCGGCGGCCTGCCATGATGCCGCGCGGTGCGCCACGGCTGAAGAGTGTGCGGTGGTGAGGGTCTGTAACACCCGGCTCTGAAAACTGTTAATTGTAAACAGCTCAACATCCAGTGCAAACTGTTAACGAGTGGTATCCTCAGGGATGGGTGTTGGGACCGGTCTTGTTCAACGTCTTTGTCGGTGACATGGACAGTGGGATTGAGTGCACCCTCAGCAAGTTTGCCGATGACACCAAACTGTGTGGTTCGGTTGATACGCTGGAGGGAAGGAATGCCATCCAGAGGGACCTTGACATGCTTGTGAGGTGGGCCTATACCAACCACGTGAAGTTCAACCAAGCCAACTCCTACACCTGGGTCGGAGCAATCCCAGGCACAACGACAGGTTGGGCAGAGAGTAAGCTCTGCGGAGAAGCCCTGTGGAGAAGGACTTGGCGGTGTTGGTTGATGAAAAAATGAACATGAGCCGGCAGTGTGCGCTCGCAGCCCAGAAAGCCAACTGTATCCTGGGCCTCATCAAAAGGAGCGTGACCAGCAGGTTGAGGGAGGTGATCCTGCCCCTCTGCTCTGCTCTTTTGAGACCGCACCTGCAGTACTGTGTTCGGCTCTGGGGCCCACAACACAAGAGGGATGTAGACCTGCTCAAGTAAGGAAGGCCATGGAGATGGTCAGAGGGCTGGAACACTTCTCTTGTGAAGACAGGCTGAGAGAGCTGGGCTTGTTCAGCCTGAAGAAGAGAAGGCTCTGAGGAGACCTTACTGCAGCCTTTCCAGTACCTAAAGGGGCCTACATGAAATCTGGAGAGGGACTTTTTACAACAGCATGTAGTGACAGGAGAAGGGGGAATGGCTTTAAACTGAAACAGGGGAGATTTATATCAGACATTAGGAAGGAATCATTCCCTGTGAGGGTGGTGAGGCGCTGGCACAGGGTGCCCAGACAACTGTGGCTGCCCCATCCCTGGCATTGTTCAAGGCAAGGTTGGATGGGGTTTTGAGCAACCTGGTCTAGTTGAAACTAGATTATATTTAAGATCCCTTCCAACCCAAACCGTTCTGTGATTTTATGGTTAATCCTTTTCTTCCCGTGTGTGATGGCGCCCAGTGTCTCTTTGGGCCTCTTCATTCCTTCTCCTTCCTACAACTCCCTCCACAGTGAAGAAATCTCCAAACCTACAAGAAGAAGGAAGGGTGCCCATACCTTGAAGACAAATGGGTGTGGAAAGACATGACATCGGAAATACTGGGTGGTCACCCAGTTTCCTGGGAAGTCGCTTCTGGTTGGGGAAATGTTTATGCTAGCAAGGTAGAAGCCAGGGGTGCCCCTCAGCTCCCCCAGTAATTTTTGGTTGCCTATTCTGTGTCCAGACCCAGTTGGCCCAGAGCTCTTGGCTATAGATACAGGTCTATAATTTCTGAATTAGAGAAAGGAGCCTGAAAAAAATTGCTTGAAGTGGCACAGGACCACTTATTACAGGAGGTGTAGTGCTTTCAGTTAGTCCTCACTGTGGATAGAAATCCTTTCTGGTTATACTTCAAGTATGCTTGCATCAGCCCCTTTAGAGCACGTGTTGGTGATTTTTGTGTCCCGGCTATCACATTTTCTCTTTGAGAAGCAGATTAGTCAGCACACTTATCTCTGAATAGGTACTCCAGGGTGGTGAGTTTCAGCTCAAACTGGATGCATTTTACACCCAAGAGCCTGCTAATTAATTTATTTAAAGTTTTCTGCTTCCTGGCAAAGCCAGAATGTGTGTTTCTACAGGCCTCAGTCCTGCTTACCTTGGAACTGCAAGTTTTGGCAGGGACTTTAACATACTGTAAGGTGGAGATCAGGTAAAAGCGTAGCATAGTAAGCTGAAAGCTTTATCTCTTATAGATACACTGCTGTGTGCTGTGTAAGGACCACTGCATCTATATGTCACCATTAAATTTATGTACAATCACAGAAGTCGCTTGTCCATACAGGTGGACCCCCAACTGGAGGATGTGGACTTAAAGCAAGTCAGCCAAAGGAGAACTGCTCAGAGTCTGAGAACACCGTGGGAGGGCATAGCCCAGCACAGCTTGGAGCTGCTGGCTGTGGGGAGCAGCATTCTTGTCAGTGTTACTGACAAGGAGAACTGGAACCCCTCTCTCATCTTCAGGTCAGTAAGATTCTGCAAGAAGGATGAGGTTGCTAAAATGGAGGCTACCTTAGGTATATAAGCTCTTCTTGCATTTCTTTTTTAAGTTTTTGGCAATCTTAGACTTGAAAGGGTAAGCCTGCACCGTAAAAGTTTGAGGCATACCTGCCTAAAATGCAGGTCCTACAAATCCTTATGCATGGACTTAGCTGCTATCATAAAATGCGTGCAGAGAGGATGTGCAGGCCTGGCACCTGGAACATTTTTCTTCAGAGCTCGAAGCCCCAGCACCTTCAGCTGAAACTGTCAGCACAGAAAAACGGTCAGGACTTCTGAGAAAGTAAAACTATTCAAATCAAAAATTCACAGCACGCTCACATCCTGGTGCAGCCTGGCAGCCAGAACCCACCGGCACACCTTGGAACGTGTATCTCTGCTGAACTGAGTTGCTGAGACCAGGAGGAGAGCACCTGGTCCCACACACAAACAGGGCTTTACCTGACAACCAGTGACACAACTTGTGTGGGTAGCAGAACTGGAGCCTAAGGTACGTTTCAGGTAGCACCGGGGGAGTGGGATGTCGTTTGTTTGTTGATGGTGTTGTGGTTTTTTTGTTTGTTTGGTTGGTTTTTTAATAATAGAAATACATATTTATATATAGTAATTTTCATCTTCACTTGTCAGGAGATCTGAGGCTTCCTTCTGTTCACCAGCCTGAGTGGAAAATTTCACTGCCCAGTTTCAGTGATACGCAACTTAGGCTGGTTCTTATGAATAGTTGTAGAAGGCAAGTTATTGCCACAGAGCTCAATAATCAAGAGGTCTCCATGGACAGCCTGTCATCCTGATGAGACATGCTTCTTAATTATGCAAATATGCTGCATTGTAGCTGAAACAATTCCTAAGTGTCCCAGCTTTCCTCATCAGATCACTGAGTCTGGAGCTACAGAGCCCCCAACAACAAGGGGTTTTGAAGGATTTCAAATTAATTCCAAGTCTAAAAGTTCAATGCTCAAGCATGGGCAGCATGCATTTCAAAATGTGTTTGAAGAGCAGTAACCGTGTTTTGTACTACTGCAAAGACCTTTGAAAGGAAGCAAATGGGTAGTGGCCCAGTATTTCTGGAAAAACCAGAGATCCACACACTTCTGGATGTGGCACAACTTTACTTGCAGACAAATCATTTCAGAAGCAGCCCTTGCAGCTGCTCTTAACTGATTTCCTGTTTGAGTACTTCAATGACACTGATTCATGGGAAAACCAGAAAGAAGCCATGGTCAAAATATTGGGCAAACTGTTTAAGCTGAGGGAGGACACTGTTTTTTTGCCAAGCAGCTGGTAGTGAGAGCCTGGAGGAGAAAAGGAAAACAGCTGCCTGGAGATAAGAACTAAATTCAAGCACAGGAGCAAAGTGAAGGGGAACACACTGGTGTGCTTCAGCATGTGAAATGTAAAGACAGAAACGGTGTATGAATAGTGCTCATCTCACTCAGCTGACTGGTGCCCTCAGGATATGCCTACACTAGTGTATAGTATAAGCCCAGGGATTTAACATGGGCGCTCGGTCCCTGATCGTCTGCTCTGCAAAACGTATTAGCGTACTATATTCTATAGTAAAATTATTTGCAACAGTCCACGTTCAGTAAGTCTAATTGCTCCTGAAGGACAACCAGTTGAACAATGCTGGTCACCAGGACCTGCAAGAGCTATGTGTCTACTGGGCTGCTTGTGAGGCTGTGGCCTAGATTGGATGAATGCAGCTTAAAATGAACTCTCCAAAGCCTGCCATTTAAAAAAAGTAGATCATCTTACAGATCTGACCTAGGGCACAGCTGTGTCAACAGTTACTTAGCACAGTTGTATTAATTCAGGCTCTAGGACAGAAAGTGGGAGTAGAGTGAGAGCAAATGACTTAAACCAGATCTACTGCCAATGGAGCATGAAGCTGTGCCCTCTGTGACAGCAGCTGGTGGCTAAGGGGCATATGGATGTATCCACATTACTCAGGCAGTCATTCTAGTCACATTCCTTCTGTTCAAAGCTTGCTTGAAGGAATGTTGTGCTCTTTGAGCTGGTGTTCTCTTTGCCCTTAGTGATATCCCCCATCTGGGAGCTCACCTCCATGTGAAAGCTCATTGTTAGCATTAGGCCTATATGGGATGCCAAAAACAAAAACTCCACAGCACAACAGATTTGATCACTTCATTTTTTGCCTAAAGCATACTGTAATTTCTTCTGTTTGGCTCTGTCGGTGGAACAGGCATTTCAGCATACACTGCCACGTTCATTACACGGAGTTCTTCCGTGCTAGATATATTAATATCTTTGTTATTACTACCAGCTCTCTCCTGCCCCATACCAAGCGGTTGCCTGGGCCAGGATTTCTTTTAAGGACAGACTCCAGTAGTAGGATTCTCCTTCTCCAAGTGAAGATCTCTTCAGAGATCAGTTCCTTCTGCTTTCTCAGAATTCTGCCTTCCCCAGATTTCTTAGAAAGTCATTATTTGAAGATGTCAAAACCACTAGCAAAAACACCACCTGAATGCTAGAAATCAATGTCATAATTACCTCCTCATAATCAGTAACAACACAAAACCATAGCATTTGAGTTAAAAAGCTCTATGCAGGAAAAAATGTTTAACATTTAATATAAAATCAAAGTTTGACATAGCTTATTTTTCAAATGTCATCCTTCTTCTGCTCATCAACTGGCAATTAGACCACCACAATTAAAAAAGTCATCCTAAATACTTTTAGGAGCCTTATAAAAAACATTCATAAAGTGCCACCCACAAAAGCAACTAAACAAGAATCTGAGAGAAATACCCATAAGGATGTTAATTTACTTAATTACTGCTGAGGAGTAAGCTGTCATTTGTGGAACTGTCAATTTAACAACCATACAACCCAGCAAAAATACTGCTCCACAGATGACATCCCAAGAAAGCACATGTATGCTGAGGCACACAGCAGTCTTGTGGGGCTTTAAAATAAATAGGTACTAACATCACCCAAAACTAAGACCACTGGCAAGTGGAAAATGTGGATTCTAAAGGGAGCGATCATCCCAGGCTGTGGCCTTACCACGTGGTAAAACCCAGGCAGGTTCTACAGCAAACCTTGTACAGCAAACAGGTACAGATTTTAGCTCTTTTTTACTGGGATAAAAATCATTCCCTGCTAGAAATAACAGAGAAAGACACTGGTCCTATGTTCTCTTCTCTGGCCTTGAATATACCATACAAGCACCTTTCCTTTCCCTGTCCCAAAAAGAGGGGCTCAGAACAACCACTACACCACAGTGAACATAGCTTATTTCGCAGCAGCCTCCCTTTGCTCAACTACCCGGACAGTGCTCAGTTACCCAAAACACAAGGGGACAAGGCTCTGAGGGCTCCCTTCTGCAAAACTCATGTCCCATATGAGGTGTCCAAGGAGCAGCTGTGCATCTTCCCAACACCAGGTAACTGCCTGTGGTCCACAAAGCCTTCTCCACTCCACCAGCTAGTCTATGTGGTGCTTCTGGTGGCGCGCCAGCTGGGGCAGGAAGCGAAAGCTCTCCCCACACTGGGTGCAGCGGTACGGCTGCTCCCCAGTGTGGATACGGGTATGCTTGATGAGGTTGGAGTTGCCACTGAAGCCCCGGCCACACTGGATGCATTTGTAAGGCTTCTCACCAGTGTGGGTACGAGTGTGGTTAATGAGGTCAGAGCTCTGTCCAAAATGTTTGCCACACTGCCCACAGGCGTAAGGCCGGATGCCATCATGGGTTCGCTGGTGCTGAAGGAGGTGGGAGTGTTGGCTGAAGCTTTTCCTACAGGCTGGGCACTTGTAGGGCCGCTCACCTGTGTGCATGCGCTGGTGCTTGATGCAGGTGGAGCTGTCGCTGAAGATCTTGCCACACTCACTGCACATGTAGGGCTTGAGCCCGGTGTGGATGCGCTGGTGCTTGAGGAGGTTAGAGCTCTGGCTGAAGCTCTTCCCACACTCAGCACAGGTGTAGGGTTTCTGGCCTGTGTGGACCCGCTGGTGCTGGATGAGATGGGAGCTCTGGCTGAAGCCCTTGCCACACTCCCTGCATAGGAATGGGCGCTCCCCAGTGTGCATTCGCTGGTGCTGGATGAGATGGATGCTCCGACTGAAGCCCTTGCCACACTCAGAGCAGATGGTGGGTCTCCCTGCACAAGCAGTGCGCTGTGAGGCTGCTGATGTCCTTCTGTCCTGTCTTTTTACCAGGCTGATATTAGAACAAGGTGGCTTAGTCACCCCTTCTTCCTCACAGCCACCTTGCTGAGCCCCTGAGGAATCATGCTGACTTCCATGGCTGCTCCCCAGCTCTTCCTCTCCTCCTCTGGATCCTGCTGCCAACACATCCTGCAGATCTGTGCTTGCAAGGTGATCTGGAAGGGGACCTAGCTCATCATCTGCAAAAAAAGTATAACTGTAACAGTGATTCTTGGTGAGGAGTGGCACAGCAGAGAACGGGCAAGCTGTTACCCTAGGAAGCCGGATCTGCACTGTGTAGGAGGAGCAGTAAAAGGAAGACTGACATGCCAGAAAACAGTAGAGCCAAAGGCTATGCTACAGGTGTCTCCTTGCCCCCAAGAAATCTTCACATCTTGTCTTCCTAATACTCTGTCTTCCTATACATACTCTTAACAGCAGGCTGTCAAAGGCTGTCTGCCTGCCCTGAGGGGAAAAGAGGTCTCAATATGAGCTGCATGAAAGAAAATGGCTGCTGAAGCAGTTCAAAAAGCATTTTGCTTGCTCTGTGTTTATAATTTTATCTAACTTATGCCTCACCCATGTTTGTCTCCTCTGAGGCCTCATGATCTTGTTCTTCTCCTTGGTCCATCTGTGCAGTTACATCAGGTTCAGCAATCAGGAATCCTTACAAAGGCAAACAAAAGTAATCTTAGTTGAATATTCAGCAAGAGCTTTTCATGTGTCTGAAAATCTACTGCCCCTGCTGAATACAGACAGCAAGCAGAGTGGTTCCCTGAAAGAATGAAGTCAACTGAGCACAACATTTATGGATATTCTGTACACTACTGAGGTACCCGGAGTTAGAGACTCACCTTAGAGGAGACTCAAGGCTGCCCCTCTTATGATAAGCGTTAGGACATGGACCAGACGTGCTGGACTCGGAACTGGTTGACAGCAATGCTAGATACCAGTGTAAGCAATGAGCAAAACCCAGCCAAGCCATGCTTACAGTTCTTTAATGACAGCCAGAAGACTCATTACTCTCCTAAGATTATTTTAAATGGAAATTTTAAAATTTCTTTAGTCACCAGAACCTGATTTTCTTACTTGCCATCTCATCTTTTTCTTCTCTTTCAAGACTCTCAGGCTGAGGCAGCAAAATCCAACAAAACATGATGGCAATATGATGTCTTGTCTACTCTAGCTGGATTCTGTTGGTTCCCAGCCTGGCATCCCTACTGAGCTCCAACAACTGCCATGGTTGCAATTGTTGGGCAGGGTGCTCTTATAAACACTGTCAGCACCAAAGATGAGAACTTTTCCTTCAGGATTTCCTATTTTTAGGCCAAAGCCAGCCAAACAGTAAGCAACAGCAGTTAGTATCAAGAGGACAGGCATTAGCAGCTGCTGCAGGAAAAAAAATGCAGAACAGAGAAAATAGTCACTTTATATTAAGAAGAAGGAATCAAAGATGGCAGGGAAAGGGTACCACGTGGGTGTATCTTGGACCAGAGGCTGATGGCATCACAGATAAAGCTGAGATCACTTGTGGGAATATTTTCAAAGCGTTAAAGACACTGCTTTCCCCCACCTCTGTTAATCTTTATAGGTTCTTACTAGTTTGTATCACTTCAGAAATACACCCCCTGAACTCTGCTTCAAGCTACCAATCTTTCTGGACAACTGATATCTCTGGACAGCTAGTCGAGCTCCAGATGGGATAGACTAACTTGACAGATGGTCACTGGTGCAAACCAACACTGCAGACTGATGGGTACCTGCTCCTGGATCACTCCATCCTTCACCAGCAGCTGCTTTACAATAGGTAGTGGGTGATAAGGGATTAGATAGTGCCAGAATCAAGGAGACAACTCAGATGAAGGGAACAGTTTGAGACCTTGGATGCCTACAGTTACAAAACCACCACTCTTGAAGTCTTTTATTCTATGTGGCAAAGCTGGACAGGAAGAAAGGGAGCAAGCAAAAGAGAAAGACTGAAATCTTGAGCTGCAGAGCCATGAAGAAAAAAAAAAAAAAAAAAAAATCAGACACACAAAAATGAAGGCCTTAGCAAAAGAAGAGAGGCCTTAAAAGTTAATAATCTGAGTCCCTACTGTAAATACCTGCTGAATGCTGAAGTGGACCACCCCTGCAGATGGCTCATTTAAAGCAGTTCCAAGCCAATACATTAAGGGAGGTGGCTTTCTGCAGCCCTACAGCTCTCGGGACTTTGCCACTATCGAGACTCCTTGCTGCAACAGCCCGGCACTACAAGCCAGACCAAGCTCTCTTATGTGATATGTACCAAGACAGCCCCACTCCAAAGCTGGAGGAGTAAAAACCATGTACACACAGAGACTTTCCCTCCAAGCAGCTGACCTCAAAGAGCAGAGCTTTCCTCCAAAAGCTGTCAACCAACCTGAACTTCGGGAGCACAAGGCCCTCAGCATTTCAACACCTAACAAATGCCCAACAGCTGCCACCGAGGGAAACATCTAAGCAAGCAGACAAGGTAGAAAGAAGAGTTCCTTTGTGACCCTGGAAAGATTTCCTGGCTTGGATTGCTGCTACGCTCAGGTTTGCTACAGCAGCTCAGCAGAAAGCAGATAACCCCAAATACAGTTAACAGGCTGGTCTGGAGCAAGGAAGAGTTTTGTCCTTTGCCACGATCAGAGTCATGTCCCTGTGAAAGGAAGGGACAAACCTTATCAACAGAGGGAATGTTCTTTCAGGGATTTCATCCCTTACTAGCACGACCACATCCCTGGGTGTACTGTGTTACTGCTTGAATGTGGGAACCAAGATGGGAAGAACATCTGTGTATGTGGGTGTGTGGGGCTCCTGCTGGCACCATCCACACCTTTACTAAAACAAGATCAGAAGGGTATCTAATTTAGGCCTCCAGCAAGGGAGCTGCAAATCCCCTGTGCTGTTCCTGCAGCCTTGGCTTTAGTATTGCAATAGTATTATCTAGATTTTGTAGCTGACTCTTACAATTTATGTTCTTTACCTTGGCTACTTATTTTCTTTTCTGACCACTCAGCTCTACATTCCTCCCATGGCTGTACCAAGCTGTGGAGGTTATGGGACTCATCTTAGTGCAGATCTCCATACTTTCAGCTTCTCATGCTCCTGCAGTGCCCTCGGTGGCTACGCACTCTCCACACAGTCACGCCAGGCATGACAGCACAAACCTGCAATCCAGAACAAGGTGTTCAGATCTTTGTCTTCCCAGCTATTATCTGGGATAGATAATACTTGCAGTAAAAAGCAAAAGGTGAAGATATTATCACAGACAACAGTTACTTACGTAGCTGCACGCATTTCTTTTGGGTTTGACAAGAGCCCCCCTTCCCTGTACCATCAGATGTACTCATAACCTGCAGGGCTTGCCTGTGCCAGACAGGGGAGGGCCTCTGTGGGGTGCACTGCCGGGGCATCCCCAATGGCGTGGGAGGAGCAAGTGTGGTGTAGTATTTGGGGAACAAGGCAGTGGTGTAAAGCTTCCCGTCTGTAATAGCCATAAGAAGCACTGGGTGGAAAATGGGGAGGGACCGGCGTTTGCTTGAAGGCAGGAGGATAGAGAGGGGGAGCTGCATAACAGGTAAGGGAAGCAGGAAGCGAGCGGACGGGGGTGGCCACTACATCACAGCCCCCACCCTGAGACAAGGGCGAGCCGGCCCTCCCGTACTTCGAGCTGCATTTTTGCTTCTCCTCTGGGTATCTCCTTCCTGCACAGGGCCAACGACAAAGAGTCTGACGCGGGCCTCACGCCCGGCTCCCAGTGCGGCTGGCCTCCTCCGGGAACGGCGCGGCACAGCCCCGCGTGGGCTGGGGGCCCCCCAGCCTGCCCCGGCCCGGCTCCCCGGTGCCGCCCCGTCTCCCAGCGCAGCGCGTGTCGGGAGACCCGGCCCTGCCCCGCCGTGCCTACCTGCAGCCGCCGGGCGCCGGCAGCCGCTTCCTGCTCCGCAGGCAAAGGGCCCTTCCTGGGCGTGGCGGGCGGTGCCGCCTTGACCGCGTCCCGCTCTGCGCGGGTTGGGGGTCGTAGAGTTGCGCCGCTATGGGCCGCTCGTCGGGATGCCGCGCGCCTGCTTCCCTGGGAAGCGAGGCTTGGCGGGAGGAGGCGTGGGTTGCTCGCCGTTACAGTCGCTCCGGAGCCTGATATCCGGGAGCTCACAGCGAGCTGCTGCTCAGACGTGCGTTTTCGCCCACCGCAGGGTTTTCAAACAGCGCAGTTGTTCTGTGGTCCCTATTCAGATTAACCTAGATCAGGTGGCCAGGTTGGAGGGGGCTTTAATCAACCTGGTCTAGTCGAAGGTGCTCCTGCCTGCGGCAGGGGTTGGAACTTGCTGATCTTTTAAGGTTCCTTCCAACCCAAACCATTCTGTGATTACTGTATTTGCAGTAAGGTTCTTTGACATCACATTGTCAAGGTTAACTTTAGGGCAGAAGGAAAGCAGATGAAGTGGAATGTGTAGGACTTGTCTTTGGTAGGAAACAGGGCCCAGAGCAGCTCCTTGTGAGGCCATCATGCTGTCTGTGCAAGATGGGAGAGCAGATAGGAAGTCTCTTTGTTTTGGAATTAGTGCCTCATTTGGAGTTTCCCCAGGGGAAAGATATGTACATAGTGCTTTACAACACGGTGCTTGTTCTCCTTAATTTCTCCATGTAATTCATACCTGGAGGGAAGGAGGTAGATGACTACATGTGTTTTCATGAAACATGGTAGGAAATGTGAGACCTCAGGTGTGTAAATGAGTTCTTCCCCCACTGGTGTTAGAGAAGTTCTCCCTATAGCAGTAGGGGACCTGGATGTTTGCCGTTTTCTCATCATGGTGACATTTGCGTTTTCCTGCCACCTTACCAGGGAACTGATGGGAGTGGGTTTGAACATGGAGAAGCCGTGTGGTTACAGATGCAGGGAGGACACAGCAGATAATGCTGCATGAGGCCACAAATCCCAAGCAGCTTTTCACCTTAGCCCCTGTATAGCAACTGATAGATGCACTGCCTTTTTGGGTGGTGTTTTTTTCATGCCACCACTTACTCCAACATGATTGAAGCACAGAATCAGACTCTACAGCTCAAGGAGAGTTATAAAGCAATATGTTTATTATGGTGCCGGGTGCAAGGGGGATCACTCCTCCTGACTTGCGCACCGAGGGGTTAAGCAAGCAGATATTTATTACACACAAACATGCATGTTCATTAGGTTGCCGAGAGCACGGTGGGGATATTACAATAAGTTTAGGTACTCATTACCATAAGTCTCCTCCCTTTTGGCGCTTGCGCACTGCCTTCCGATGGTCGGTCATGGGCAGGGGTCTTCAAGGTGATCTAAGCAGTCTTCCTCACGATGCACTATTCACCTTTGGCACAGCTGGATGCCCCAGTAATCACAATTAGCTGAAACCAGCTGTACCTGCAAGTTTCTGAGAGCTGGCAAAGACTTAGAACAGTGTGACCTTTGTACAAAATTTATTGCAAGCAGAACAGGATGGACAGACAAGGAGTATCCTAAGCTAGCAGATGTTCGGGAGTCACTGTCTCCAAACTACCTGATAATTAGAAGGATGGTAAGAAATAATTCATTCATTAAAAGGATAAAAAGAAATAATTCACTCTTGTTAGTAAGACTACTAAATTCTGTTATCACACCACAGACTTACAACACAAACCTTGTTCTCTATCTTAGACCTAAGTTAAATTAAAAGTATTTTAACCCTATGTTTTCCAGGCACTTGCTTTCCTTATATCAGTGATAATATAAGTTACGCAGCCTTTCTAAGAGCTAAAACACCCAAACATAGTATGTGCTTAGCAGTGGTGTAAAACAGGCTGGCTGTGAGATGAGGACCCAGTGAGGGCACAGAAAGGAGTGGGTTTCCAGGAACCTGGAAATCTTGCCTACTAACAAAGTGGAAAAATGCCTCAGAGCCACCTCATTCCCTTTCCACTTAAAGCCATTGTTAACAAGGCACAAGTGATTAGCATTAGTCAGAAACCTTAGTGACTGTCCTAAAGGGAATGGGAATTGCAGTAAGAGAAATGAAGGGGGTTTTGTGTGCGATGCTGAGGCTTTTTTTGTTAAGGTTTAAGCATCAACTGGCATTAAAGACTTACTCTGTTGGAGAACTGATGACTGCTACAGGCTCATTACATTGGCAGTCTGTAATTTCACTGGCTGTGGACAGATGGAGAAATGGTCTTCCACAAAGGAAGATGGGCATGAAGGGGAAGACAGAGCTCCATCAGCTTGTTAAACAGCACAACTGAGAGGCACATTGCTGTGTCCTTGTCATGCCTGTGGCAGACAGCATTTTCTTAGAAGTGTGGTGGGTTGAAGATCAGTATGTTCACAACCAAAGAACAAATGTATGCAGAAGACTGAAAGAGGAAAGTAACCCTGGTTGCTGGATTTCTATCCTTGCAGGTTTTTGAACAGTGGTGACGCAAAGCCGTGGGTGACCTGATCTGCTGCTGCAATAGTCATTCTCTGAGGAGGAGGCTGGGCTCCAGAGACCTCTTCCAACCAGCATCTCTGTGGTTGTGTGACCAAGATGTAGAAAATTGCGGTTACCCTGCATGTAGCACCCTGCAGACAATTCAATAGTTAAAAGTTGTTAATCTGGGAGAAATCTTCAGAAAAGGGTTTGGCTATCTTAAAAATGCACAATGCAACAAGGTGCACAAAATGGGTCATGTGACCTTCTTTCAGGAAAAAGGGAAAGAAGCAAAATGTCTCTGGGTTGATAACAATGGTAAGCCAACTGGATCACTATTCAAATACAACTGCCTGAATCTAGATAGATATTATCAACAAAGTTCTTGCATTTCAGAGTAACTCCATTAATTCAGAAACACCACCGTGTCAGGCCTTGGCTCCAGTTTTTTACTACTTCAGGACAATCTCAGTGTTTGATGACTCTGAACTTCACCTAGCTGAAGTTTTTGTTTTGACAAAGCCAATGTATCAGTTTTAAAAGGTTCTGTGCTTTTAGCGTTAAAATTATTTTGTCTTTAAAAAAGCCCACAATGCTTAGCTTTCAGCTTTACAGGTGTTTTGGTACTGCCGTGCCAAAAGGAATGCTGTGCCTACCCAACAGCCTTTACAGTAATTCATTTGCACTCAGCAGAACTGCCACCTGAATGGAAGGAAGTTTACTCCAGTTGAAGGATTGTGGCTGCCCACTGAAGATTGTTTCTTAAACTTCTGTGTTGATCAACCCTTGATCACTTGCACTGAAAGAGCTTTTGGTGCAGAGTGATAGATGAATCACTCCTATGTAGAGCAGTGACACGCCACACAGCTGCTAAAAGAGAAATAAACAGAGAACAGTTTGCTGTCTTACTGTTTTTCAAGCCCATTTGACAGGAAACTGTTTCCGAGTATTTCAGCTTCATCAACACAGTTTTCTGTAGCCTAGATAAGATCGCTTGTTTACACTGCACGGTTAAGTGCAGTGCTTTTCAAGAAGATCCTAACAGCCCTTGGTTTTAATGTGAAGTACTGAAACACTTCCCCACCCCTTCCCCCAATGGTTTCTGATATGTGAATTACAGGATTATAGAGTGGTTGAAGTCGGAAGGCACTCCTGGGTATCATCTAGTCCAACCCCCTGGTCAAGCACGGTCAGCCAGAGCAGGCTGATCGGGACCATGAATAGTCAGGTTCTGAGTATCTCCATGTCTCCATTACTTTTCAGGGCAAAAAAAAAGTGAAGGCAAACTAACACCAGATTGATTGAAAAACTGGAAAGCAAGCAGTTGCTGTATCAATGCTAAAATGCAACTGCCCCAATCTAGGCATGTGCTTATGGGAAAAACAAGCAAACTGCTATGCAGCTTAGCAGCATCACTCTGTCATGTTCCATTTTTTAGTAGTTCAGGGCAACTTCATTGTGTTTCAGGGATTCTGCAGGCTACAATATGTGCCAGTTCTCAGGGAAGATTCCAGCTTAAGGTATTCATGTTGGTGTCTCATTAGTAACTACTGCTTTGAGCTTCTTGCATTGAATCAAATCTGTGAGCAGCCTTAAAGATGGATGCAGAAAGAAGAGCTTTCTGCCAGGGTACTCAAGAAACCTGACTGGGACTAAAACAGCCATCAGAGCTATTGCAAACACATGACCAAGTTGTGTGGCTAACGGCTCTTGAGGTGTTCTTTGTAGAACCAACTTGGAAATTCTCTATTATTCCCAGATACAGGGGTCGGGGGGATCATCAGTTACTCCTTGTCCTTCGATTACAGCTATATTAAGGGAAGACTAAGCAAAAGAACACAGAACTGGCCACAGCCATGAAATGGTGACTCAAAGGGTCAAATGAGTCCTTGGCACCACTCTGTCAGCACAGAGAAACATCTGCCTGCCACCATCTTGCAAAAGGCATTCTCCCTTTCTGTGGTATGAGTAAACAGGCTACACAGGGAAGTTAAGAGCTTTAGGCTGTTTAACTAGCAAACTATTTAAATCATGTGTCTTCTAAAGACGTGATAAAATTCAGCACCTGTTGAAAGACTCCTCACTGCAGTTTTCCAGTTGCTTCTCAGTCTTTCTCCAGTTTTCAGCCCTTGGTTTTGTGAGAGCGTAGCAAAAGTAATAAATCTAGGTAAAGGATAGTTAAGCAATCAACAACTCAGATAAACCCAGTCACCCCTTAAACTGGCAGGTTTTACTGGGTATGTATATAAGTACATAAACCATAGCCTGTGTTAGCCAGAATGCACCAGTCAGTTGGCCAGCTGCCTTGGGAGCCTTAGGAGCTGATGAATTCTCACAGAGATTCACACAGGTATGTGAATCCCAGTTAGAACTGCCTGTAAGAAAGGCAAGCACAGAATCATGCTTACTGTGTGAAACCTGTCTAACTCAAGCTTACCTGTGGCCTAATTTGTCCAAAGGTGGTCTGCAACATGCATTCACGTGACTGTAACTGTGATACTCCCATCCACTTACCTTGAGAGTGTAACTCACATTATTTATATTACAGTTTTAAAGATGTTTTTTAATAGTTATTTACTTGCAAATGTCTGAACATAATATTCTAGTTAACATCTTTCTCTTGAGTTTTCTGTATATGTAAACAGTGCTATCTACTACAGTTAATGGCTTTGGGAAGCATAACAGAATGGGTGAGGTGAAATGTTGTGGTGGTTTAAGTCCCGTCAGCCACACAGTCTCTCTCTCACTCACTTCCCCCTCTTTCTTCCCCCAGCTCCCAGAGGAATGGGAAGGAGAATCGAAAAGAATGCAACTCCCACAGGTTGAGATAAGAACAGTTTAGTAACTAAAGTATAACACAAATCACTACTGCTACCACCAATAATAATAATGACAAGGCAAATACAAGGAAAGAATACAATTCTCACGACCTAATACCAAGCCCGACAACGCAGTGCACCCCGCCCCCCTTCCGGGCCTCTGCTCTCTGCTCTCCATCCTGGACATGACGTGCTGTGGTATGGAATACCTCTTTGGCTAGTTTGGGTCAGGTGTCCTGTCTCTGCTTCCTCCCAGCTTCCCCTCCTCCCTGGCAGAGCATGAAACCCAGAAAGTCCTTGGTCAGAGTAAACATTACTGAGCAGCAACTAAAATCATCGGTGTTATCAGCACTGTTCCCAGGCCGAAAGTCAAAAACACAGTGCTGCACCAGCTACCAAGAAGGGGAAAAATGACTGCTACTGCTGAACCCATGACAGTATCCACCCCTTATTCCATACCATTCATGTCATGCTCAGATCCCACATTTTCAATATACCATCACATGTATATGTATACATCCACACACACACAGAAAGGGAGAGAGATCATCCCTTAGTGCATGGACCAATCCCTATAAAGCTGCTGAGTCCATTCAGTCCATGATATCAGGCTCCATCTCTTGTAACAGCCTTTCAGAGCAGGAGAGGCTGTGTGCAGTGTTGACACTCGTGAATAACCTGGGCAATAATGTCCATTGCTAAGTCCCCCCCTCGATCATGAGTCCATCTGTATGCTGCATCTCTGCCCTGATGGCCTGAGGTGTCATGGGCTTAAACCACAACAAATGTGTACATGGGTGAGGTGAAGTGGTAGGAGAACCACAAATGAGGTGCTTGGTATTTATATTTGAATGCTTGTTTTTCACCAGAGGGAACTTGCAGTCTGTTTGTACAGCTTTAAATCTGCTTTGTTTTTTTTTTTGGTTAAATGTCTGTTTAAGCCCAGTCAGCCATGCAGTTGCCCTCTCGTTCCCAGAGGGATGGGGAGGAGAATCGAAAGAATGTAATTCCCACGGGTTGAGATAAGAACACTCCAGGAACTAAGGTATAACACAAACCACTACTGCTACCACCAATAATAATAATGGTAAGGGAAATAACAAGGGAGGAGAATACAACTGCTCACTACCCGCTGACCAATACCCAGCCCAACCCCAGCAGTGATCTAACCCTTCCGGGTAACTCCCCCCAGTTTATATAGTTGGAATGATGTGCTGTGGTATGGAATACCTCTTTGGCTAGTTTGGGTCAGGTGTCCTGTCTCTGCTTCCTCCCAGCTTCCCCTCCTCCCTGGGAGATCATGAGACTCAGAAAGTCCTTGGTCAGAGTAAACATTACTGAGCAGCAACTAAAATCATCGGTGTTATCAGCGCTGTTCCCAGGCCGAAAGTCAAAAACACAGCAGTGCACCAGCTACTAAGAAGGAGAAAAATGACTGCTAATGCTGAGCCCATAACAGTATCCACCCCTTATTCCATATCATTCACGTTATGCGCAGATCCCACATTTTTCAATATATCATAGAATCATAGAATAGTTAGGGTTGGAAAGGACCTTAAGATCATCTAGTTCCAACACCCCTGCCAGGGACAAGGACACCTTCCACTAAACCATGCCACCCAAGGCTATGTCCAACCTGGCCTTGACAACTGCCAGTGATGGAGCATTCACAACTTCCCTGGGTAACCCATTCCAGGGCCTCACCACACTCACAGTAAAGAATTTCTTCCTCATATCCAATCTAAACTTCCCCTGTTTAACTTTGAACCCGTTACCCCTTGTCCTCTCACTACAGTCCCTAATGAAGAGTCCCTCCCCAGCATCCCTATAGGCCCTCTTCAGATACCGGAAGGCTGCTATGAGGTCTCCACACAGCCTTCTCTTCTCCAGGCTGAACAGCCCCAACTTTCTCATCTTCCTATCTTCATACAGGAGGTGCTCCAGTCCCCTGATCATCCTCGTGGCCCTCCTTTGGACTTGTTCCAAGAGTTCCATATCCTTTTTATCTTGAGGACACCAGAACTGCACACAATACTCCAAGTGAGATCTCACAAGAGCAGAGTAGAGGGGTAGGATCACCTCCTTTGACCTGCTGGTCACGCTTCTTTTGATGCAGCCCAGGATACGGTTGGCTTTCTGGGCTGCGAGTGCACACTACCGGCTCATGTTCATTTTTTCATCGACCAACACCCCCAGGTCCTTCTCTGCAGGGCTGCTCTCAATCTCTTCTCTGCCCAACCTGTAGCTGTGCCTGGCATTGCTCCGACCCAGGCGGAGGACCTTGCACTTGTCATGGTTAAACTTCATCAGGTTGGCATCAGCCCACCTCACAAGCATGTCAAGGTCCCTCTGGATGGCATTCCTTCCCTCCAACATATCAACCGAACCACACAGCTTGGTGTCATCGGCAAACTTGCTGAGGGCGCACTCAATCCCACTGTCCATGTCACTGACAAAGATGTTGAACAAGACCAGTCCCAACACCCATCCCTGAGGGACACCACTTGTTACTGGTCTCCAGCTGGACACTGAGCCATTGAGCTCAACTCTTTGCGTGCGGCCATCCAGCCAGTTCTTTATCCACCGAGTGGTCCACCTATCAAATTGATGTCTCTCCAACTTAGAGACAAGGATGTTGTGTGGGACAGTGTCAAACGCTTTGCACAAGTCCAGGTAGATGACATCAACTGCTCTACCCCTGTCTATCAGTTCCGTAGCCCCATCATAGAAGGCCACCAGACTGGTCAGGCAGGATTTCCCCTTAGTGAAGCCATACTGGCTGTCCCCAACCATCTTGTTGTTTTTCATGTGCCTCAGCATGGCTTTCAGGAGAATCCGCTCCAAGATTTTGCCAGGCACAGAGGTGAGGCTGACTGGTCTGTAGTTCCCCGGCTCATCCATTTTCCCCTTCTTGAAAATGGGGGTTATATTTCCCTTTTTCCAGTCATCGGGAACTTCACCTGACTGCCATGAGTTTTCAAATAGGATAAACAGTGGCTTAGCAGCTTCATTTGCCAGCTCCTTCAGGACATGCAGATAGATTTCATCAGGTCCCATGGACTTGCGAACATTCAGGTTCCTAAGATGGTCTTGAACCAGATCCTCTCCTACAGTGGGCCCAGGGTCTTCATTCTGACTGTCCCTGCGTCTGCCTTCCAAGACTTGGGTGGTATGGTCAGAACATTTTCCGGTGAAGACTGAGGCAAAGAAGTCTTTAAGAACCTCAGCCTTCTCCAAATCCAGGGTAGCCAGCTCTCCCGATAGCTTCTGGAGAGGGCCCACATTGTCCCTAGTCTGTCTTTTATTTGCAATGTCCCTATAGAATCCCTTCCTGTTATTCTTAGCGTCCCTAACCAAGTTTAATTCTAACTGGGCCTTAGCTTTCCTAACCTGGTCCCTACCTTCCTGCACAACATCCCTGTATTCTTCGCAGGCCGCCTGTCCTTGCTTCCACCTTTTATAAGCCTTTTTTTCCTTCGACTTCTCAGCAGCTCCTTATCCATCCAAGGAAGTCTCCTGGCCCTCCTACAGCACTTCCTACTAGTAGGGATGTATCGCTCCTGAGCTTGCAGCAGGTGATCCTTGAATATCAACCAAGAGTCTTGGGCCCCCCTGCCCTCTAGGGCTATATCCCATGGAATCTTCCTGAGCAGGTTCCTGAAGAGGCCAAAGTCTGCTCTCTTGAAGTCCAGGGCAGTGAGCTTGCTGCATGCATTTCTCACTGTCCTGAGGATCTCGAATTCGACCATCTCATGATCGCTGCAATCAAGGCTGCCCTGGAGAGTCACATTTCCAACCAGCCCTTCCCTGCTGGTGAGGACGAGGTCAAGCATGGCACCTCTCCTTGTCAGCTCCTCTATTACTTGCAGAAGGAAGCTGTCTTCCACACAATCGAGGAACTTCCTGGATTGCTTGTGCCGGGCCGTACCATGCCTCCAACAGATATCAGGGTGGTTGAAGTCCCCCATGAGAACAAGGGCCTGCGAGCGTGAGGCTGTTCCTATCTGTCTATAGAGTGCTTCATCCACCGAGTCCTCTTGGTCAGGTGGTCTGTAACAGATCCCCACAATGGTGTCTCCCATCGCTGTTCTCCCTTTAAGCCTGACCCACAAACTCTCTGTCGACTGCTCACCTGTCCCCAGGCACAGTTCCATACTCTCCAGCCTATCCCTAACATAAATAGCAACTCCCCCTCCCCGCCTAGCAGGCCTGTCTTTCCTAAAGAGCCTGTAACCTTCCATTCCAACACACCAGTCATAGGAGCCATCCCACCATGTTTCTGTGATGCCTATGAGATCATACACCCGCAGACGTGCACACATCTCTAATTCCTCTTGTTTGTTCCCCATGCTATAGGCATTTGTATAGAGACATCTGAGCCGAGCTCCAGTTGAAGCCGGCTCATTGGCTGGAGCAGCTGGAATATCTCTACATTGCTCTGAGCGTTTACTATAGGTGCTGGCAAGTGACTGGGAGTGTTGGGATGGAATGATGCCCCCCTCCCCCAACACACTTAGTTTAAAGCATCCTTGACCAGTCTGGCAAGCCTCCTACCAAATCCACTCTTCCCTTTCTTTGTCAGACCAGCTCCACCAGCCCCCAGTAGACCTGGCTTCCTAAATTGAGTCCCATGTTCAAGGTACCCAAACCCCTGACTATAGCACCACCCTTCTAACCATTTATTAACCTGGCCAATCCTCCTAGCCTTTTTGAGGTCCTGCCCTGTATCCTGGAGAATTGAGGAAAAGACAATCTGCGCTCCAGAGCCCCTAACCACCTCTCCCAGAGCTCTGTAGTCCGTCTTTATGTTCTCCAGGCTACTGCTATCTATATCAGTCGCACCCACATGGATCACTAGAAGTGGGTAACAGTCAGTGGGACCAACTAGAGCAGGCAGCTTCTCTGCAACATCCCTGAGCTGAGCGCCTGGTAGGCAACACACCTCCCTTGAGACTGGGTCAGGCCAACAGATGGGTGCCTCTGTTCCTGTCAGAGTACAGCCCCCTACTACTACGGCCCACCGCTTTTTCCTGGCAGCACCAGTAGTGATCTTCTTTACCAGTGCATCAGCCGGTTGTTCCTGGTGGGAGTGTGGTTCCCCATCAGCCCCCTGCAGGACAGCAAAGCAGTTCTTGGTGGGGACAACAGATGTAGGAGGAAGCTCTCTGCTTTTAATTGTCCTCTTCCTCCTTTACTTGTTGTTTTTTTCTGTTACTGTTTCCCAGCTTCCTGGGTTAGCGGCCTCCTTTCCTGCATGAGTGACAGCAGACTCTTGAGGCCCCTGCACAGTCTGGTCCTGGAGCAAGCAGTGCTGCTTCCCCTCAGCTTCCCTGACACCTTTCTGCCTAGTAACAGCGTCCCGCAGCTCAGCCACCTGCTGCAGGAGGACCTCCACCAGGGAGCACAGAGTGCAGCCCTGCCCATCGCACACCCTCCTCTCAGGAGCGCAGTGCAGGCACTCTGCACCCCGAGCTCTGCACTGCAGCCTCCCCTCTCATCGGCTCTGTGTGCCTACACTGGCCACTGCCGGGGCAGCCAGAGCAGAGCTCCAGACCGAGCCTGGGTCATACGGCGAGTGCTCACCATCCAGCTCGCCTGCCCGCGCGAACTGCCGCGCAAGTGCAAGCTGCCTTGCACTCCCTGGGGCAGGTTTTTTACCACTCAGGGCTGGCACTGCTCCTCCTGGTGCCGCCTGGTCTGAGTCAGCTCTTCGCGTCGGCTGAGCTGCCGGCTCCTGGGCAAGCCCTGTCGAGGACTTGAGGCTCCCTCGGTCCCTGATGCTGCTCGGAGTTGAAGCTCCTGGACGCCGAGCCTCCCCCCTATCTGGCACTGCAGGCGTCCCCTCTCGAGACAATCACCTTACTCTCTATATATACACATCCGCACGCACACACAGGCATAGATCATTCCTTAGTGCATAGTCCAATCCCTATAAAGCTGCTGAGTTCATCCGCTCCATGATGTCAGGCTCCATTTCTTGTTACAGCCTTTCAGAGCAGGAGAGAGAGTGTGATGTAGTCAATCTGCCAGGCCTCCCTGTATTTGTATTTCAGCCATCGTCTTCCATACCAAAGCGGCTTTAACTGCTCGACTTGCTTAATTGCAGCATGTTTCACACTCGTGAATAACCTGGGCAATAGTGTCCATTGCTAAGTCCACCCCTTGATCATGAGCTCATCTGTATGTTGCATCTCTGCCCTGATGGCCTGAGGTGTCATGGGCCCACCAGGCTCAAAATAATTCACCCTCCCCTTCAGCAGTTTCTGCAACTTGTCGCTGGGGACTCCATACAGCTGCCTTCCATCTCTGATGCTTCCAAAGCAGTGGACGGGCTCAGTGGACTAGATACTTGCCCATACTGTCCCACACACCCTGCCACTCATGACTGTCCAGCTTTGGGGAAAATCTCTTGGTCCTCCCATGTGGGTGACAGGATAGAAATAGTTAATGAAATGGATCCAGGCCTTATCGCCCTTGTCCAGCTTAAGCCCTGGGAACAGCCAAGAAAACATCAGGTGTTAATGCCCTGGTCAGGCCTAAGCCTTGGGAACTGTAAAGAGAACAATGAAGGGTAAAGATGGGTTAGCAAAATACAGCAGACAGTTTGCAAGATAAAGCAGGATGTGCATCTCAAAGACAGACCAAACAATGTGAATATTTGTAACCCTTAGTAGTTCTGCTAAATCGGAATGATAAGGGAGTGAGAAAGTGGAAAGTTACTGCTTAGCACTTAGTAGACTGTAAAAGGGATGCAAGACGTGAAATAAAGCTCTTCAGATTTCACCAGAACTGGAGTCCATCTTTGATACGCCACACTCCTGTATCGTTGTCTAATCCTAGACAAGACCCAAACACGACTCCACTTAACTTTCAAGATCAGACAAAATGGTTATGGGTAAAACACACTCTGTATGCATGCCAACATGGTGATCCCCATCACAATCAGCAGGCAGGTCTCAAGGGTACCCAAAGGCCATTCAAAACCTTCAGAACTCTCAAATGATGCTGCTGTACTTGTCACTGGGCTGGTGTAGCTGCTGTGCTTGGAGCTGGAGTAGCTGCGCTGTCTGCTGCGGTTGGAGTTTGAGTAGCTGCTGTACTTGTCACTGGGGTTGGTGTAGCTGCTGTGCTTGGGGGTTGGAGTAGCTGCGTTATCTTGTTGTAGTCACAGTTTGAGTAGCTGCTGTACTTGTCACTAGGGTGTGTGGGAATGTCTCCCTCATAGGCTGACCACCCAAGGAGGGTAAAAAAGATGTGTAATTGCTAAGCATTTCTATTATATACCTCCCAAGGTATAGAGGTGGTTATCACACTGGGAACGCAAGCCAGATCAGTTTCATGATCAATGAATCTGTTGGATTACAAGTCATTACCATAAAGTACAGCGAAACAAGAACCTTAGCCCAAGCCCCCCAGCTGATAAACACCAAAACAGCAAATACCAGCTATAAGTAAGGTACGACATGCTGAAACTGTGAGATCAAGAGCAACAACTTTGAGAGCCAATAAATCAGCATTGTGATGAGTGACTATTAATCCGAAACAATGAATGCTTATCACAAATACAATTAGACACACACTGGTCAGATCTGTCATTATTTCAAACCTTTGTGCCCCACATTGGGTGCGAAAAAGAACTGTTGTGGTTTAAGCCACCCGCTCGTTAGCTTACTACCCCCCTTCCTGCCCCCTGCTCCTGGAGGGATGGGGAGGAGAATCGAAAGAATGTAACTCCCACGGGTTGAGATAAGAACACTCCAGGAACTAAGGTATAACACAAACCACTACTGCTACCACCAATAATAATAATGATAAGGGAAATAACAAGGGAAGAGAATACAACTGCTCACCACCCACCAACTGATACCCAGCCCAACCAAGCAGCGATCTAACCCTTCAGGGTAACTCCTCCCAGTTTATATAGTGGGCATGACGTGCTGTGGTATGGAATACCTCTTTGGCTAGTTTGGGTCAGGTGTCCTGTCTCTGCTTCCTCCCAGCTTCCCCTCCTCCCTGGGAGAGCATGAGACTGAGAAAGTCTTGGTTAGCGAAAACATTACTTAGCAACAACTAAAAACATGGGTGTTATCAGCGCAGTTCCCAGGCTGAAAGTCAAAAACACAGCAGTGCACCAGCTACTAAGAAGGAGAAAAATGACTGCTACTGATGAAACAAGGACAATGTCCCAGGGTGTGCTAAGAAATCTAGATTCTGCTCTCATATACTTGGGGAATAAGATATTTGTGTACTGAAGGGGTCAGTCTTTCCCCATGTTTTCCCTCAGGCAGTTGATGGTGTTGAATTACTTCATTTTAGGTGATGGTTGATCTAGAAATTGATCTATATTGATGTGGTTATTTGATTAAATGTGTATTTTATCAGCCTTATCAGGTTAACTGTGTTATGCAACGTAACAGTGAGCAGCTTCCAGTCCCATTGCAGCTTCATTTCAATTGGAATTGATTGGCTGATGAGTTCTAAGTGAAACTGTGTTCGTGAAGTTGCATGCACATGCTTTATCTGCCCAGAGGTAATGGTGATCCAGAAATTGAGCTGAACTGATGTGGTGCAAGTCAGCATCTTTCCACTTTGAACCCAGGATAAATCTGTCGCTAAACCATGAAGTACCACTATTCAGCAAGCCTTGCTGCTGTTTTGGGCTGTGTAAAGACTCAGCCACTTACTAGCTACTAAACGTGTTGCCATCTTTCTGCATAACAAGGACCATCACTGGTTTGGTGTGGCAGGCAGGAAGAAGACCTGTGCTGTCACTGGTGGATATGCAGTAGGTCAAATGAATGATGTCTTTGGGGACTGCACTGCTTGTGGAGCTTATTTAATCAGTCTAGCTACAGACCACCATGCAAGGATTGGTACTGGAGAGGGCGCATCTGAGGCAGTGCACTGTCCAACTTTGTTACAGCAGCAGATGGTAACTCTTGGTGTGGCTGCTCTCCTTCAGAGATCTTCTGAAGCTGAATGATGTTTGATGTTCTGCACTGACAGACATCTGGCTATGAACCTAGTTTCATTAAATCACCCTGTTCGTTTGGATCTTTGAGTTGCTGCAGGACTGTGCATGCTTTAGGCTTATTTCCTGGATTTTGTGCTTGTTTCTTGCTATTAATTTGAATGCTTTTGTGGTAAAAGAAGTTGGTTTTCCCTCTCTTTTCTTTAGAATGTGTAATCATAGATTGGTTATTTTCAGAATGCTGTTGTTTTTATAGTCTCTGTATTTGCTGAAACAAGGCAGTAAAAATGACCCACAAAGCCGTATTTTTTAGTCAAACACATATCCAGTGAAGGTAGCAATGAAGATTATAGAGGCTCTCTGGTGAAGTCTGTGCACGAGTGCTTGACTTGTTGACTGTATGGCAGCCCATGTTTTTAGTGAGGCTGAGGTCTTTCAGATGGTCACCTTTGAGGTATCTCTCTCGTTTCTATAAAAGTACAAACTGCAGCAAGCAGTTATTTGGGTAGTCAGTGTGAGTCAGCTAATATTAGTTTCATTTTCAGGCTCTTGGATTCTCTTCTATGACCCTGTACTTGCTGAGTTTGGGTCCAAGCTGTAATATTTCTCCTCACCTTCTTACTTCAAGCCATATCATTCACTAGGGATCTTAGTGGGTTTTAAAGGTTTTCTGGTGAACAAGCCCATAAAGAAGTGTGTACATAATGGCAAAAAAAGGTCACTTCTGAAATGTTACCTATTTTCACCTTCCAGGCTGCATTGTATGTCCTTGTTATTCTTGAAGGTAAGAAAATCTATTTAATGCTTAATAATTACCTAGCAGTAGCATGCTCTCATGCTAAACTGGAATGGAAAATCTGGTTTGGTGGGGATGTATTCTTAGAGGTTTATTAGCTGCAGGACCAGCACAACATTTGAGTGTTGGGCTGAAATAAAATCATGTTCCCAGAGTGTTTCAGTTTGCTGCACTTGCTGCTGTTGAGTAGCTTCTGCTTGAAATTAATTCCACTGGGAAATAAAAGACCTCAGTTAATGGAATTACTTCAGTATATTTGGAATATGAAAAAGCCAAGCTATTAAAAATGGAATATTAATTAATTAAGCTTACAGTTTCCTCTTAGTGTTTGAGTGAGTGCTGTAATAAGCTCTAGCAAGGTTATACTAATAAAACAAATATAATTTGACAGAGTTGGCTTATTAGATATTATTGAGTATCAGTTGTGAGTTGTGTCTTTGTATTTACAAAGAATACAAACAGCTGATTCATTAGCTGTCAGGAATACTTTTTGACATGTAACAGGTTGTGACATTTGTGCCTTTATCTCATCAAAAATCTTATACAGGATTTTAAAGAGATTTCTCTCTTAAGCTTTGTGAAACTGCTCAGGAGGAAGACAAGTACAAAACCACCTTTGTGTAATCTATGGCACTTGGACAAGCCAGGGTTTAGTGATTAGTTTGAGACCAACCATTTCGGTTGCTGGATTTGGAAGTGAATCCTGATTTTCACTCTTAAATCGCAGCTCCCAGGTGATGTTCTCAAGTCATTGTCATGGCCAGAATTTCAGCCTGAAGACAGTGATTATGTTGAACTGTTTGGTAATAACTCTTTTCTGTGTGCACTGTGCTTTCAGATCACAGTGGCGTTTACAACAGATGGGAGAGTATGTGACTATGGTATTTTTGACATTGACTATCCCCAATTGGAGCAGCCTTTTCGGATCAGCTGGCACAAGGGAAATGCATCCTTGCAGCACTGGATGCATGGCAACACTGGGCATGGCCAGTGTATTTATGTCTTTCCTAATGGGACATTGGGGCTCCACATGGTTGAGAAAGTGGATGCAGGGCAGTACATATCCATGGTGTGCAACAGCTTTCAGCACTCTCTCTGCCAGAGGAAATTTCAGCTATGTGTGCATGGTGGGTGTAAATTCTTACTTTGAAGTCCTTGTCTTTCTGTGTTGGGCTGCCTGGATCAGAAACTTACTTGATTATGTTATCATGCATAGATTATGTATTCACAGCAGCTTCTGCCTTTCTCTTTGAGTTCATGTGATGATCTAGATGAGAACACTTGCATGTTGTACTTTTGATTAAAGGTTTGTTACACTTGCAGTTAGCATCTACACTTGTGCTACAAGTCTAAAACCAAGATGTTACAGTTTGACTTTTGTACCAAATCATTTAAGCTCCTAAATGTGCTGAGCCCGTATTGAGCTTCCTTGTTTAGTTTTTGGGTGCTAATTTTAGACTCAGTTTCAAATCTTGGTTTTTTTGTCTCTTCATCCAGTGCTTGAATTTACCAGCTAGGAAAATTAGACCTTTATTTTGGAATCTGTGTTAACATAGCCATTGATGTCAAACCAATCCAGCAAGGTTTACTGAAAGCTGGACTTAGCCTTCAGGAAGTCTGACCCACAGTGCTGATGAGGACTCTCCTCACTATTCTGAGCATCATGGCCCTAGAGATGTTATAGTTCAGGAGTACCATGGCACAGAAGATTAGTCAGAGTTATGCATTGTTCTGCCTTCCTGCTCTCTTCACTCTCAACACCACCCTCTGCTTTTGGTTTCAGGGCTGCCAGAGCATACACAGAAATAAGTACTTGCTCTCTCTTCTGAATAACCCCCTGTCGCCTTTCATTCTAGTTCCTTTATTTTGTAGCCTGGAGTAGAGGATGAGAACGCGTTTTCTCCTTACAGTGCTCCTTTGATATTGTCAGTACCCAACAAAACACTCTGGCTGCCTGGCTGCCTTGCTTTCCCTCTAGCCCTGAATGTTGAAGACAATTTCATCTGTTGTGCTTCAGTGACTTGAACGTGCCAGCTCTGACTTGAGCCAGAGCAATACAAGAACATGGAATAGAAACCAGGCTCTGATGACAGTTGTTTGAGGCCACCACTTTTTGCACCTTTTAGTTAGTGCACATCTGTCAGGTAGGAAATGAAGATTTTTTTCCCTTCTTGTCCATTGGAGTGGACAAACAAGAGGTTTTAGGCTGTTTGAGATGCATCCTATCTTATTTTGAAATAACTAGGAGACTGAACTATGTTATGGCAGGTGGTTTCAATGTTGGTAGAATCTTTGCTTGTCATGGCAAAGCAGTCTTTGCCCAGAAGCAGTTAGCTTTTTAGAAGCAAGCAATTATAATTTGTGTGGGAGTTATTTTCATTCAGACTACAATAATTTTCTAACTTGGACATGCCAAATTCAACTTATGACAAAAGACACAGGATTTGTTTCTGATTCTGACACAGCAGCTGTTTCAAATGTCAGGATCCAGTTTTGTAGGGAAACTGTTAAAACATTCCATTTGGGTTTTGGTTAGCATCAAAGACAATATTCTAGATGTGTCCCTAGGCATTAATATATATGATGGATGCTGATTCTTAATACATTCTTGCTATGTTGTGTGGCCTCCCGGTAGGGTTCTCCCTTCCTAAATCAAATCCAAGTAAAATGCTTCCCAGCATGACAAAGAAATGGACCTTCTCATGTTTCTCAGGGAACTGTTCAGAGACTTAATTAGGAATCTGCCTTCTTAAAAGTAAACTCTGGCTATATGCAGGTTCCTGGTAGATAACTTGTAAGCCTGTGTAGAAATGCTTCCAAGGTGGTAAGAGATTTCAAAGAGCAAATATATATGATATCCTGTACATCCCATAAGTAAATACACATGCTGTTTTTCAAAAGGGCACCTTGTCAGAGGGCTTGTAGGTGGCTGTGTTACTTTTGATCTGAACTGCCTGCAATCAGCCAGGTACATTGAGGTCACATGGAGGAAAGATAACCTGCGAGTGGCCAAGATAAGACAGGAAGCAAATGTCTTTGTCATCTACTGCAGCACAACCCATGTGTTCCCCAACGGCAGCTTGAGCCGTTGCCCCATGCAATGGGAGGATGAGAGAGAGTATGTGGCAGAAGTGTTTGATCAGGATGGCATGTATTTGCATCTGGAAACTTAACCTGAAACTGAACAGTAAGTCTGAGTGTGCAATGCATGTGTGATGATGTATGTTCAGTAGGTGGCCTTGCAAATGGTGTCTTTTTGGGTTGGGCTAATATTAGCCTTTTTACTGTGCAAGGGCCACATTTGAGAGAGAAAAACAATTAGTCAAATAAGTCACATTTCCTGCTTGCCTCTTCTTTTAATGACAACAGCTCTTGTGTTCATGGGCCAGTGCAGCTCTGGGTAGTGGAATCACAGCTTCCCAATGAAATGGCTTGAGCACTGCTACCCTGGAATCCAAGGCTGATGTACCCTTTGGATTTTTCTGTAATACAGAGAGGCTTACAAGAGTACCTGAGTATCACACAGTGATACAAAAATGTGTGAGCATATCTCACCACCTATTCTTATCACACCTTACAAGTGTCTCAGTGGTGTGAAGCAGAAAGAGCAGCCACTGAGCCAGGCTGTTGGCTGAGATGTGTCCCAGTGTCATGTGTTACAGGCTCCGTATTTGCTTTGTGGAAAGAGGCCCTTTGGTTGTAAAATCCTTAGAGAAAATGAAGGAGGCAACCTTTAACTTTAGAAGTTGGCTTCTGACAACATCCTACTTACAGGATGTTATAAAAATAAAGATCAGTCAAGCTAACATAGTGCAGCAGGATGAAGGCACAGTGTTTTCTTATAACTGAATTTTCCTTGTAGAACAAAAGGAGATGTTCAGAAGAGATGCTGTTTATGTACTGTTCTATATTCTCATAGTATCACTCGGAATTGTAATTACTGCTGTCTCGATTGCGCTGATATGGCGTTTTCAGAAGCACAAAGAAAGGTCAGGTAAGATATCCTATTTAACACTTTTGAATACAGAAACCCTGTTTCAATAGCCAGTCACATGTAGATCCAGTTCTTTATATTTCAGGGAGTATTTGACAGTGCAGCTTTGCTTACGAGTTAGGTTAAGATGAGCAGGCTGCAGCTTTACGCTGTGGTCAGTGCCGGAAGCAGCATGTGGCTCAGCAGGGACTGGCTGCTTGAGGCTTTTTGACAATGTGAGGAGTTTCAGCCCTGCCTGCTGCCAAGGCCATGTGCTGGAAGTGTCAGAGATAGTCCTGTCTGTCTGCAGGGTGGACTCATGGCCTTACGAGGTCCCAGCAGCTGCCCTTTTCCTCGCTTGTGCTGTCTGCTGAGAGGTCTTGTCATCTGGAGGTGGGACATAGTTTAAGAAGTGTCTAAAGGAAGGCAAGCAGAAGTCAGCTCAGGAACTGACATCTGAACTCCCTCTTTGTTGTTGACTGCACTCTGAGTTTGTTTTCAATTAAATGGGGGGGGGAGGTCCTTCACGAAAATTATGAAAATCTTGTGCAGGGACTAGGTAGTGCAAACCCTACTGAGCAAAGGAAGAAAGGAGGAAAATTTGAAGGAAAAAAGAGGCTTATAAAAGGTGGAAGCAAGGACAGGTGGCCTGCGAAGAATACAGGGATGTTGTCCAGGAAGCTAGGGACCAGGTTAGGAAAGCTAAGGCCCACTTAGAATTAAACTTGGTTAGGGATGCTAAGGATAACAGGAAGGGATTCTATAGGTACACTGCAAATAAAAGACTGACTAGGGACAATGTGGGCCCCCTCTGGAAGCTATCGGGAGAACTGGCTACCCTGGATTTGGAGAAGGCTGAGGTTCTTAATGACTTCTTTGCCTCAGTCTTCACCGGAAAATGCTCTGACCATACCACCCAAGTCTTGGAAGGCAGACCCAGGGACAGTGAGGATGAAGACCCTGGGCCCACTGTAGGAGAGGATCTGGTTCAAGACCGTCTTAGGAACCTGAATGTACACAAGTCTATGGGACCTGATGAAATCCATCCGCGGGTCCTGAAGGAGTTGGCAAATGAAGTTGCTAAGCCACTGTCCATCCTATTTGAAAACTCATGGCAGTCAGGTGAAGTTCCCGATGACTGGAAAAAGGGAAATATAACCCCCATTTTCCAGAAGGGGGAAATGGATGAGCCGGGGAACTACAGACCAGTCAGCCTCACCTCTGTGCCTGGCAAAATCTTGGAGCGGATTCTCCTGGAAGGCATGCTGAGGCACATGAAAAACAACAAGGTGCTTGGTGACAGCCAGCATGGCTTCACTATAGGGAAATCCTGCCTGACCAATCTGGTGGCCTTCTATGATGGGGCTACGGAACTGATGGATAGGGGTAGAGCAGTTGATGTCATCTACCTGGACTTGTGCAAAGCGTTTGACACTGTCCCACACAACATCCTTGTCTCTAAGTTGGAGAGACATCAATTTGATAGTTGGACCACTCGGTGGATAAAGAACTGGCTGGATGGCCGCACGCAAAGAGTTGTGCTCAATGGCTCAATGTCCAGCTGGAGACCAGTAAGGAGTGGTGTCCCTCAGGGATCGGTGTTGGGACCGGTCTTGTTCAACATCTTTGTCAGTGACATGGACAGTGGGATTGAGTGCGCCCTCAGCAAGTTTGCCGATGACACCAAGCTGTGTGGTTCGGTTGATATGTTGGAGGGAAGGAATGCCATCCAGAGGGACCTTGACATGCTTGTGAGGTGGGCTGATGCCAACCTGATGAAGTTTAACCATGCCAAGTGCAAGGTCCTCCGCCTGGGTCGGTGCAATCCCAGGCACAGCTACAGGTTGGGCAGAGAAGAGATTGAGAGCAGCCCTGCAGAGAAGGACTTGGGGGTGTTGGTTGATGAAAAAATGAACATGAGCTGGCAGTGTGTGCTCGCAGCCCAGAAAGCCAACCGTATCCTGGGCTGCATCAAAAGGAGCATGACCAGCAGGTCGAGGGAGGTGATCCTGCCCCTCTACTCTGCTCTTGTGAGATCTCACTTGGAGTATTGTGTGCAGTTCTGGTGTCCTCAACATCAAAAGGACATGGAACTCTTGGAACAAGTCCAAAGGAGGGCCACGAGGATGATGAGGGGACTGGAGCACCTCCTGTATGAAGATAGGCTGAGAAAGTTGGGGCTGTTCAGCCTGAAGAAGAGAAGGCTGCATGGAGACCTCATAGCAGCCTTCCAGTATCTGAAGGGGGCCTATAGGGATGCTGGGAAGGGACTCTTCCTTAGGGACTGTAGTGATAGGACAAGGGGTAATGGGTTCAAACTTCAACAGGGGAAGTTTAGATTGGATATGAGGAAGAAATTCTTTACTGTGAGGGTGGTGAGGCACTGGAATGGGTTACCCAGGGAAGTTGTGAATGTTCCATCGCTGGTGGTGTTCAAGGCTGGATTGGACATAGCCTTGGATGGCATGGTTTAGTGGAAGGTGTCCTTGCCCCTGGCAGGGGTGTTGGAACTAGATGATCTTAAGGTCCTTTCCAACCCTAACTATTCTATGATTCTATGATTCTATGATTTGCTGAGAAGCAACAAAGAGGCTAACCCAGCAACAGCTGACAAGCTGACTTATTTTTCTGTCTCCAAATTCCAATATAATCAGAAGCAAAAGCATTTAAACAAAGCAAAACCTGAATGAGAGTAAACTATCGTAGAATCACAGAGTGGTTTGGGTTGGAAGGGACCTTAAAGATCATCTAGTTCCACCCCCCCCCCGCCATGACCTTATTTCTATATTCAGCCAATTCAAAATATATTTGTTTTCATGCTACAGGTCAAAGGGCCTCTCAAAGTCTTAAGTGAATTAAGCAATTTTTCCAAGATTCCAGAGTACTCTGTTTGCAAGTGCAAGCATGAAGTGCTTCACAGGAGGGAGCTCTCTCTTAATAGCTGGAATTGAAGAGAGGGAGAATAATAATTTAATCTTTTCCACTTTAGAGATGGCTAAAATGTTAAGAACAATACAGCATTTTTGTGTAACATAAAGGAAAGTTTGCTCATAATTTCAGTTTCTATAAAAGCATTAATTAACTGAGAGTAGATTTAGATTAGACATTAGGAAGAAATTCAGTAAAGAAGAGCTTTAACAGAATTTCTCATTTTGTTGTTCAGTGAATGGGATGCGAAGTTCAGGTTGAGGCAGAGGATGTGCTACTACCCACACAGGGCTTCTGTGCTCAGGCTTAGGGCAGTGTGTTTGGTTTGTGCTCCCCTGTGCTGTGCTCAGGGACTCAGCTGCCAGTGAGGCTAAAGCTCAGATCCTTCCATACCTCTGGTCATGCAGAGCTGCATTTAACTCTACCCAGAATGCTTGGGTGGCTCTGCCCAGTGTTCCTGGCAGATGCCAGCACAGGCAGGAGTGAGTTTTTGGCCTGAAGCCCTGCTCCCACCAGCTGAACACAGAGGAGAAAGAGTGGGCAGTGATGCCCTTGTGTCCCAAAGTGGTTGGCTGTCCAGGTAGAAGCATTCCCCGTTGTGCCACTTCCTACAAGAGGCTGCTCAGGCTCTACTTGTGGGTGCCACCATGTCCTTCACACTTAGACCCATATCTTTATCCGAGGGCTGTGGGAAAGGCCTGAGCTCTGGAGCTCTGAAGCTCTGAGCAAGAGCCAGCATCTGCTGGGGCTGTGCCCCTCTGCCCAGGGGGATGGTGGGGCCTCAAGGAGGTCCTGCAGGTCTGTGGGCAGCTTGTGGTACACTTGAGTCCTGCTGTGACTACACGCATCCTGCTTTGTGCAGGCAAGAGGCAGGAAGGGGTGGCTGATATGGAGGAGTTGCTGCAAGCGCTCACATCCATTGGTGCTGTTCTGCAGGCCAGCACTTGCCCAGGGGTCTGTCATGTGCCCCATTTCCATACACCTCTTTTAGACCTGGCTATGGGTAAACCAACCATGTGTGTATGCAATGACAGCGTGACTGGGGCTGAGGGTGAACTCCTTGCTTCTCTCTCAGCTGGCTTGAGATAATATTGCAATTCTGCTGTTCCTCACATTAATCTGATTCTTTGTTCACTTTGAAGGACTGGTGGAATCCTGAAGAGAAACCTCTCTGCGGATCAGTTTGTTTTCCAGAGCTGATGCCTTTCTCTTTTCTCTGCTGAAGGCCTTCTAGGAGAACCCATGAGGAACTCCTTGGAAACTAGACATTGTAGTTAACCCTGAAGAGAGTTCACCCCTGGCTTCTCTTTGCTTCCGCTAAGAGGTGTCACTGTGTAAAGAGAAGGACCTCATGGATTTCTGGAGGCCAGATCAGGGCTCTGGCCTCAGTCCCCACCTCCTCTTGGGTAGTCATGGACTTGAATGGACAGGGGAATGGGGCAAACAGCTTAACAGCTCAGTGGACATGGGTAGTTTGTGTCACCCTTCATTTAACGCATACAATGTGAATAAAAACAGTTTAAATTGGTAGATTTAAGCATGATTTTACTTCTGTTGTTTGCTTAAAGGAATGTGCTGCTTAGGTACAAGTTATTCCAAACTGTATTAGGGAATGGGAACATACAGCAGTTTAATTTCAGAGCTGTTGTTTTAGAAGGAAAAAAGAAAAGGAAAGAAAACAGAACATTGCTAGCATACGGATATAGCCATATACGTAATTGCCATTAATGAACAGCCTTGGTAATTAGACATATTTTCTGCAATGCCTGTGCTAAATTTTATCTTAAATGGTACGTTAGTAATTTTAAGATGGCTTTATCTTGGTTATAAGATGATGCTTGTATGTCTCATGAAATATCTTTTCTCACAGACTGTTGAATAAATGGGTGGTATTATTACTAAAAAGGTGTTCCTTGATGTCATTAGGAACTGGGGTTGTTTATGTAACCTATTTGGCTGTTTGAGTACATCTTAATACATGTTCTTTCTGTTGGTAAACTCTGTGGCTTTGTATTCTAATCCTGCTGGGGGCAAGACACATTGTGGATGTCTCTTCAGAGCAAACAGATGACGATGATTACAGTCCCACTTCCTGATGGCCCTTCTTCATCAGAAAAAAAACAAACCCAGCCCCTTTCTCATCTTGTTCTTGCAGGATCATTTGTGCTTTGCTGTGGAGTGTACAATGTGTCCCATCCTTCTTTTGATTTTCAAAACTGACCACAATATTCTTGTTGAATTTCAAAGTATTCAGGGTAATAACTCCTTGTCTTCATAGCTCCTGCTCCTCCTACTTTGCTCAGAAAGGAAATGTGTTTTATTGAAGGGAATCACCTGCTCTCTCACATTGAGGCTTATCACAGAAATAATCTGTCTGAAGGCAAAATCCAGGTTTACCTTCTAGTCTATGGCGTAAGCTTATGAGTCTTCAAGGTGAGAGAGCTCTTTAAACTGTTATTGGGTATTTGGGGGGGGGGGGGGGGGGGGAAGCTGGTTGTGCTGTTGATCTATGAGAATTCAGTGAGTGTAGGCTTTGACTGAGAAACAGTCAAATCCCTGACTGCTACTTCAGATTTGCTTCAATTCACAAAGTGCTGAGCGGTGGGTACTGTAGATGTGTGCTGCACTAACCAGGTGACTTGGATTAGGAAAGGAAAACTTACAGGTGTCTGTCATTCAGGTAAGAGGACACAACTGGTGTAAGTAAATGGAAACTACGTCTCTGATGGAAAGAGTGTTTGTTAATGGTTGAAATGCCACACCTTTCCATGTGTGTCATTACTCTAAAATGATAATCTTACATGCTTATTGCTAAAATGTTTTATGTTCTGCATTTGCAACTGACTTCTTCATGCTTTTAAGAGCAATCAACAAGAAGCATGTGAGCTTCCTCAGGGTTTCAGTTGTGTCCTTTCTCTCACAGCTGAACACCAGCCCTGCAAGTGGAGCTGCGCACAAGGATATGTGGTGTGGGACAGCAAAGCTATGTCTTGGTTTGGCAGGGAGCATTGCTCTTTCTTGCTTGATGTTCAGGTGGTCTTGCACACTGGCCTGCGTAGATATGTTTACTCTGTCTGCCTGGGGGTAGATGCTTTTGCTGGTTTCTGTCATTAAAGGGGTAGGTGCTGAGCTTAGTGTGCCAGATAATAGTTGTGAGAAGGAACTTTAGAGGTTGCTGAAAGGAGAAGAGTACTGCACAATAACTTGTTTGGCAATCAAAGGGGAGCATCAGAATATCCTGTGTTAATGGCCAGCTGACAGAAGCAGCCCAATACTGGATGTCTGAGAGTACTTCAAAGGTCCTGAACATGATGGAAGAGGGCAAATATGTGTCTGTCTGTTATTGGATGATTATGCTTAGCCTTTCATTTCAATTTGTATACAAATTCCTTGAAAATTCCTTTGGACACCTTCCTTCTCTATGGAGGAGAGGTCTTAGGATCATGAAATAAACTTTTTGTAGTTTTACCCCATCCCTTTCTTCTTTGATTGACAAACATCCCAAATCACTTTTACAACAGAATTTGTAGCCCAGATAGGACCCTCTCATCTACTGGTCAACTCTGGTGCCTCTTTGGGATGTTCTGATCTACAGACTGGCTGACCTCATTTATTTCTCTCAGGGGGAGTGCCCTGGGACCAACTAGAAAGAGGTGAGGTGGTGGTGAGTTGGATTTCTGTAATCGTACACAATTCCTTTAATTTGGAAATGGGACATTCCATTCTGCCCCCATACAGACCTGACCCCATCCTTCTTGCCATGAACAGAGACTTCAGACCAGGAGACCACATCTGCTCCCACTGAGTGTGGGAGAAACAGTTATCAGCATTCTGGCATTGCCAAACACATAGGAGAAACACATAGAATAAAAGCTTATTTCAGATTTTCAGGGTATGCAGGCGTTTAGCCTGAAAAAGCCATATTTATTTCTTGCCTTGGCCTCAGCCAGGTCTACTTGTTTAAAGAGTGTTGTGACCAAGGACTTTTCAACCCACCTTCTAAGTTCTAGCTGGCATGTTGAAGCAGTGTTTCCATTTTTGATCCTATAAAACACTGCTTTTCAGCCTTTTCCGGTTTGTGGACCTCTAATTTTTTTTTTTTCAGTGGAGTTATGATCTCCATACAATGAATGTCTTGTCTGCTGACAAGACAACTGTTTTTCTGAATACCTTAGTCTGTGTTTGCTAAGCACTTCTAGTAAGCAATACAAAGTTAGATGAGCTGGGTTTTTTTCTTTTCTCCGTGATCAAAGAGTATGTCTGTGTTCCTTAAAAGAAGTTTCTTAAAGCTCTTGAATGCTCTAATCTGCTGCAGGAACTAGCAGTTGCAGTTTCTTGTCTTTGGTAACAAAGCTTCAGCAAAAGGAAACGTGGTTTTTGCTGCTTTTTCAAGACTTTTGATTGTCATGTTAGGTTGTCCATGGTGCTAAATTGTGACGAGGGGGATTTTGCCAAGCTGATTTTCCCTCACCAAAGGCACAGCAAGGAGAAACCACACGATGAAGAAGATGGTTTGGTGCTTGAGGAGTGCGTGGGGGGGTGGCTGCAGAAAAATCCCAGTTGGAAGGAGCTGAAAATCTCTGACAATTTTGGCTGTTTGTGTCTCAGTTTTGGCAGGCTAGGCCAAGGACAGTGAGCTGGGGGCACCAGTGGCAGAGTTACATGGTGACAGGCTCTGAGGTGAAACTGATTGGGGCTGAAATTAATTTGAGACATTCATTAGAAACGAAAGCAAAAAAGCATGGTTGACCTGCACCAACCTGTAGCTGACTGGATCTTAACTTGGCTTCTCCTTGCGTTGTCCACTCACACAAGCAGATTTTCCTGGCCAAAGCCTATAGGCTGTATGCATTGTGCTTGCTGTCCTCGATGTAGTCCTTCAGTTAAGCTGTGTTCAGGTAATAGCATGGTTGAACCCATAAAACTGAATAGCTCTGTAATAAGAAGGCTGTTTTGTTTATTTTTTTTTCCAAAGCAAATGCAAAGCATTTCACAGTGGTGCAAAATATAAATTGTGTGGTTTCTAGCGGTTATTCCATATATAGACTCTTCTTTTTCTCTTGTCATCATTGGCCAAACTAGGAGAGCTGTGTCACAGAAACTGTATGTGATTGGTGTGCTTGACCTGGACAGCTGGGATCTTTACGTTCTTGTCCTCTGGACTTGCTTCAGCAGTGTTATGTTGGGAGCCCCAGAGCTGAACACGGTACTAAAGGTAGGGAACAGCAGTATCTGGTCCCAGATAACTTCAGCATCACACAGCAAAAGCAAGGGCTGGGGCAGGAAGCGTGAGTCGAGGATCAGTGGTGCACCTGAGGCACAGCATACCTCATCTGGGAGGTCTCCTGGGTTTTACTTTGTCCACATCAGAGTGGGTATCCACACAGGTTTTCCTTGTATCAGCCCTGTTGCTAGACCCCCAACATAACTCATCTGTGTCGTCATCCGTGTTTGAAGGATCTCAGATGTTCCTTCCACTTCTTGGCACGAGACAGCTTTAAATATCCATGGATGTTCTGAAGAAAGAGAGAGCATGCCCAGGGGCCCTGTCACAGGAGCTCCAGACATCCTGGCCCTGACTCCTGCAAGTGTTGGATTGTTCCATCCCTGAGGTACTACAGGCTGGAGAAGCCCCAGGTACTTTGTCCATAATTGGGCCCAGAGCCTTTCTGTAGCACTTCCTGATCTCAGCATGTTTCTGCAACATGCTTTTTATAATTTGTGGGTTACTTTAAATGTCTTTGTCACAGAGATAGTGTCTCTCATTGAGGCTCTGACCTCAGCTATGTTTGGAGAAAGGCTAATGGCTGAGGTGAGCTTTTAATCCGAGTTAGAACAGTCCTTTTTGTGGTCTCTTTGTACTGGAATCTGGAAAAACTGTGGTAGTGTGTCTCTTTCACTCTCCTTCACTCACAGTGGCCTGATTAAATCTCACGTTGTGCAGTTGGTTAGTGGCTGTGGGGTGTCTTGGGGAAGATGACCAGCCCCATGGAAGTTGGATGGATTGAGCTGGAAGGGGGATCACCTGCAGGTTATCTCTTGAGGCAGAGGTAAGAGGAGTGAGAACAAAAATTCAGTTCCTTTCTGTTTTCCTGATTTGCCTTATTCAGCATCCATGTGAGAGCTGGTCAGGAGAAATGCCCCATGTGCAAATTTCTGTGGAAACCATGGCAAATGGGAGATTTCAGGAGGTAGGGAGAAACATCCATGACCTGTGTCTGGCTTTTCTGCTTTCTAAAGAGTTGACAGGAGACCTCTCTGCTCTGGTCCTTGTGGTGAGGAAGAAAGAGCGTCTCCTCTGTCTGACATGCTGGTAGACAGTGCCATGTGCATCTATTGAAGTGAGTGGCAAGTGTACTTATGGTGTGGGTTAGCTTAGAGAATGGATGGCTGTTTGTAAAATTATGTCTGTCCACAGCTGCAATGCAGCCCCTTGTTTTTTCTGCCCCCCTAGGGCCATGCAAGCCACCTGCAGCTGGCTGGACATCCAGGCTGACCGGCTCTTCCTGGTGTGTTGGGTCCCAAGCTGTGGTGCTGTATCACACATGTATGAACTCCAAGTGCTACAGGACAGCTTATGGGGCAAGGGCCAGTGGAGCATACGGTATTTGGCAGGCCTGTACTGCGGGGCTGCCTGGGAAATCTATGTATGTCCATGTCCTTGTTGTCTGTAGCTGGGAGTCTGCAGGTTTATTTCCATTTTACGGATCTATGTGGGGCTGTAGAGTCCCTGATGCAAGAGGGCCTTCATCTATGACCAGAAGTCCTGGTCACTCTTCTTACTATGCCATTACAACCTATTTTGACCAACGGTCACTTGCTCTGAACATGATTTACAGGAGTACTCTGATTATGTGTGTCTGATTCCTAAGTAAGCTGTAAAGTAACTGTAATTTCCCAGCTTTGCTGTTAGAGCAAAAAAGTGCATGACAGCCTCTTTATCACCATGTAAGTGTATACATTTTTATGTTTAACTCTTCTATTTTTTGCTTGTTATTACTGTTTCTTTGATCAAGAAAGAGTTCAGAGTTCAAGAATAGCTCTCTGGCTAGTTCCATGTAGCAAAGAATTCATATTCTTATGAACATAAATCTCTATCGGTCGCTGCAAGTTCATCAGCCTCTGGGATCCTGCTGCCCCCACACAGAACCATCTTGAAGGCTTGACCCCCATTCCTGCTTTGTGGCTGCACAGCTAAACCCTCCTAAGAGCCACTCAAAGCATGTTTAATTAAAACCAGTCTAATGCATAAATAGCTGTAAGCGTGGATTGGACAGGTAAGTTAATATGACTGCAAGCCTCTCCCTCCTCCCAGTGCTGCAGAACCCAGGTTGTACCTGCCCTGGCAGCCTGTGGTGTAGCCATGGCCATCCTATAGCCAGGAGCGGGTGCTGGGGCAGGGAGGCCTCAGCAGCCTGCAGAGCTGGCTGTGTGCATTGCTGAAGCTGTGGGCTCATTTTCTGTTTCCACACATTGAGTTTCTAGCATCTAGCTCTGCCACCTTCCTCCATGTTAAGCGTGGCCTGTGTATTTCCCCAGTTAACGCTGATATGCATTAACGACAGTAAAAATAGGTACGCTGCTAACACCAGCCTATTTAAAGGAAGATGTGCAGTTAGTGTGTACGAATTTCTCTGTAATACTTCACAGCTTACTCCCTGCTTTACTTGCTAGCTCGGGTTTTCCAGTCTCCTGTGTTCTATCAATGCCTCATGTCATGTAAGGAATGAATCTCTATTCTCCTTTTGTAATGCTGTTTGAGGCTAAATGAACAAAATAGTACTGTGAGCTTACAGCTCACCATGTAAAAAGATTTTTAGTTCACCTTCCAGCTACAAGTTCTTATAGAATAATAGAATGGATTAGATTGGAAGGGACCTTAAAGCTTATCCAGTTTCAACCCCCTGCCATGGGCAGGACACTTTCCTCTACACCAGGTCACTCAAAGCCCCATTCAAGCTGGCCTTGAACACTGCCAGGAATGGGGCAGCCACAGCTTCTCTGGGCAGCCTGTGCCAGCGCCTCAGCCCCCTCACAGAGAAGAATTCCTTCCTAATGTCTGATCTAAATCTCCCCTCTTTCAGTTTAAAGCCATTCCCCCTCATCCTGTCACTACATGCCCTGGTAAAAAGCCTCTCTCCAGATTTCTTGTAGCCCCCTTTAGGTACTGGAAGGCTGCTATGAATTCTCTTCTTCAGGCTGAACAACCCCAACTCTCTCAGCCTATATCCATACATAAGTGCTCTAGGTTTGTGGGCTTCCCCTGGACTCACTCAAGCAGCAACACACACCTCTTGTGTTGGGGGCTCCAGAGCTGGATGCAGTACTGCAGGTGGGGTCTCAGAGAGCAGAGTAGAGGGGCAGGATCACCTCCCTCTACCATGCGTTTCTTAGTCCCCCCCCAACCCCCCACTTATACTTGTAGTTTCTGTTAAGCCTCACAAGGTGTTTTCTATCTGCCGCAATCACACAAAACTTTGTCTTTATATAAAAAAGGGAAGTGAATTTTCTAGCTAGCCAAGGGTGTTGTGAGCATTCATTAGCCAATGTTAGAAATTAGTGTCGAATCTCATCAAAGAAATTTATCATACATGTAATTTGAGAGGGTTGCTCTTAAGAGGAGGCTGCAGCTGGATGACAATGCAGGCTGTGCATGTGCTGTCATCTTCACCCTGGCTGTGAGGGTGAAGATGAAGATGAGCTTTTTCTTAGCTAGTGAGGCTGTGAGGGACAGAAGGAACCTAATGGGACTTCACATACCGTGTGATGTATGGGGCACTTGCAGGCAAGAAATATTGAACTCATAAATGTACTCATTTGTCCTGGAGTTGCTGAGAGGGAGACTAAATACAGGACACTGCAATGTCACAGTCATGCAGTTGCTTCTGGAACAACAGAGCTACAATAGGAAGGCCACATTTTCCTTAGATTTTACTGCAAATCTTTAAATGAGCTGTGCAATGCTGCTGTCATTGGCTGGAGGCAAAGTGAACTTTTGCTGGATGTGTCTGTATGCAGACCCCTTTTGCATTTTGTTGCTTTTCTGTGACTCTGAACATCTTGGGGTGCTATTTTGAAGTGACCCTGCACACGCTGTCTGTTCTGCCTTGTACCTCACGCATGAAGATGAAATGAAGTTGAATGTGCACGTCAAAGCAGGTGGTTAGCCCCAGGCTTGCAGCCATATTTGAGAGAGATTTTCTTCATGTCATTTCAGCAGCACAGAAGGAAATGAAAGTGTTTCTTACTTACTGTAAATACTTTTCTTTCTGCCCCTTCCTCTACACTGTTGCATCTGAAGACTTGCTTCACTGCTTTTCTCAGAGAAGGCTATTTCTGGCACATCTTAGATCAATTTAGACCTGTCCTATGCATGCATGATAAAGACAGGATGATGCTGTGGTAGCCTTGAACAAACCTTTAAATTTTGGCCACTGGGTGCAGGAGATGAGATGTAATTGTCATTGCTGAGAACTCAGAGGGACCAAACCAGTGGCTGAAATGTGGAATTATCAAGCAGAGCCAAATTCTTTGAAAAATAGTGTGGACCACAACACAAGGGGTTTAACCGTTTCTCAGAAATGTTTATACGTATAATTCTACAGTATGGAGCTTCCTTAACAGGCTGTGTTTGTGCTGTTTTTCTGGACACAGACATGAAAGTGTAAGATTGCCAGCTGCATCCTGAACAGTTGTTCCCTAATACGTCTGCTAAGTGCACCTAAAAAAATCCAGATGTAGGCTGTAGTGTTATGGCAGTTTACTTCCTCCAGTGAGTGAGATGGTTTCTGATGTGTTGCTTGTGTAATTCACCTTGGTACTCAGTGCAAAATGCCAGTGTGCTTTAAGCTATCTCAACAAATGCAAACAAAGTGTCTGGGCCAGTATGGCCTTGTAGATAACTGGTTCACTGTGGTTCTTAAAAGACTGGCTTTTTGGTCTTGTCTCTAGGATCTGCATTCCAAACAGAATCAGGGTGGCTTCTGGGTGCATTTTGTCCAGTTTTGCAATGCAACTTCCTTTATTCTGTGCCTGGGTGGATGTATGGAGCCTTTCCTGCGTGGCAGGTACTATTCAGGCATTAGAAGAGCCCAGCAAAGTTCAGGCTGGCAATGTACCTTTGTGTACAGAGGGAAAGCCTTCTCCCACCTCTGCTGCTGGTAAGACTCTCTGTGACTGATTGTTGTTGGTATCTCAGCTGGTCTGCACATGCAATGCTTTATCTGACTGGACTGATTTTTCTCCCTGGCTGGGGATGCAATACTTCAAAAACTAGAAAAGGATTGAAGAAATAAGTGTTTCACCTTTGCCTGCTCTTGATGTTGGTGTCTTCCTAAACGGGGTGAGCTGACCAGGAGATATTTTTGCCTCTCCTTACCTCTCAGCCCTATTCTCACACTTGCAGCTAGCACCAAGGTGCAGGACTTTGCAGAGCACATTGTGGCTTGCATTTGTTCAGCCCGAGTTCAGTCACCCAAAACCTTGCAGGTCTATTTTGAAACATCCACTGTGGAGTCTCTTTTTTTTTTTTTTCTTCTCTTCTCTTAATCCTGGCATCATTTCCTGAGTGCTATATTCACTGAGCTCTGTAGCCAGATCGTCTTCTCAGCATATGGTCCAAGGAGCTCTTTAAAATGGATTTCAGCTCTCCTTTTACTCTGCAGTGCTTGCTGGTGATAACAACTGTTACTCATGGTAAGTGGGATTTTTCTTTATGAAGTTGCCACAGATTGCCTAAATTGGCAGACACCTTAATTTTGCTCCAAGATCTTTTAATGACTCTACCAGGTTTGGGGAGATGTCAAATAGCGTAAGTGCTAATGCATGAAAGGGGCAGTCAGACCAAAGTAAGATAGATTGGGTTTTTTTTAGTAAATGAATGATAATTAACAATAGAATACTTTCTCAGTGTACTGTGTCTGTCAAAGCATTTCAGAGGAGAACCTAAGGTCCTTGTAGGCAGAATGCTGGCTGGAGGGGCTAGGGAGGACGTGATCCCACTTCTAATGCTTGGTGTGACCTTGGGTTAGTCCCCGAGCTACTGCCGCCCTGCCATTTACCCACCTCTGATTTGTGTACAGCAACTTCATAGCATGCAGAGAGACTTGTTAAAGCTGCCACCTTACTCTTTGTGTAGAAGTAGCTGTGCAGGCAGCAGTTGGTTTTGCTATCCTCTGTAAAAGACCCACGGCATCGATGCCCAGAGTGTCTGTCTGCACAGTCTCACAGCTCTAAGGGTGGGGTGGGAGGTGTTCTTGTCAAATTTTAGGAGAGAAAAGATGAGGTGCTCAGCCTTTTGTCATGTGTGCATGGTGTGCATGCCACTCCCGTGTCACGGCGGGGGGGGGGGGGGGGGGGGGGGTGGGAATTGGCTTTTATGCAAGGCTTCCCACTCCTCTGACTTCCAATTACAGCCTGTCACTAGGGTGGGTCTGTGCCTCTTAAGGTCTCACCTGTGCCTGTCTGGGAGGCAAATGAGAAGGGATGGATGGACACCACAAGTTTGCTGCCCACACTCAGCGTCTCTCCTTTAGGGTCTGTCACCTGGACCAGTGTGCTCAGTGGCAGCTCAGCAGTCTTCTCTGTGGGAATTCAGAGCCTGCAGAACCTCTCCAGTATGAGCAAGAGGGACACGGCATGCTCCATAGCTGTCCTGAATGATACTTTGTTGGCTAAGTGTGGCACTTCTGCCTGCACATGCCTGAAGTTCGAGAATGGCTCTCTAGTGTTGAAGACTGTGGAGAAAGAGGACGAAGGAAAATATGAGTTTGTTTTTCACAACACCACCAGAGTTTTTACACTGCAAGTATTTGGTAAGTAGCCTACTTATCAACAAATAGCTTTTGAACTCGTGAGCCTGGCTGGAAGCTAGTGCCTTGAAATTCTTCCTAAGAGACTGCTTCAGTTTGCAGGAGCTATAGGTACCTCTGGAACAGCTTTGTAAGATTCTGACACCTCAGGGAGCAGTAATGGTGAGTGTAAACTAAAGGATGCTTGTTGCATCTGTGTTGTCAGTCTCTCCTGTCTGTTGAGCCTTGAAGTAGCCAGTCAGTTGAGTGATGTGCTGGTTTTCCTGCTGTAAGAGCAGGAATTGTTTGCGAAGTTGAGCCTACAGTATGTAGACCTGTAGCTGGAAATGGACTTCAGTCAATTTCTAGAGTACTCTTCCTGATGGCTCTTACAAAAGCTCTCACTGACCCAACTGCATTTTTGTTGCCTGTGCACACGCTTCCTTAAGGAGTTAACTCTACCTGGCTTGGCTCTGGAAACTGAACTGGTCTTGTGTGCATCTGGGTTGAGATGTGCTGGGTTATTCTCCTGCTTCATGCAGCTGAGGGAAGGTGCTAAACAAATCCTAGAATAGGTGGGGTTGGAAAGGACCTTAAGATCATCTAGTTCCAACCCCCCTGTCATGGCCAGGGACACCTCCCACTAAACCATGCCATCCAAGGCTATGTCCAATCCAGCCTTGAAAACTGCCAGCGATGGAGCATTCACAACTTCCCTGGGCAACCCATTCCAGTGCCTCACCACCCTTACAGGAAAGAATTTCTTCCTCATATCCAATCTAAACTTCCCCTGTTTAAGTTTGAACCCGTTACCCCTTGTCCTATCACTACAGTCTCTAACGAAGAGTCCCTTCCCAGCATCCCTATAGGGCCCCTTCAGATACTGGAAGGCTGCTATGAGGTCTCCACGCAGCCTTCTCTTCTCCAGGCTGAACAGCCCCAACTTTCTCAGCCTATCTTCGTACAGGAGGTGCTCCAGTCCCCTGATCATCCTCGTGGCCCTCCTCTGGACTTGTTCCAAGAGTTCCATGTCCTTTTGATGTTGAGGACACCAGAACTGCACACAATACTCCAAGTGAGGTCTCACAAGAGCAGAGTAGGTGCCCCTGAGCAGCTTGAAGGGTAGTATCTTCTGGGTCTGTTCAGAGATAGGTTTCTTGCTATGCCAGTCTCCCTGCTGTCCTCCCCATGACCTCAGAATTGCTGTTCCCTTTTGTGTGCCTGCTCATCCATCTGTGGGGTGAGAAGACAGATGCAAAATCACTTCTGTACTAGATCCAGCTCATTGCTTGTGTTAACACGGAGAAGGCTCAAATGGGTTTGCCCCCTGCTGAATAGTGCTCCAGAATGCCAGTGAACATTGTTCTGGCCCTCATCTCCACCATTCCTTTTGCAGGGCTTTCACTTAAAAAAGCTTCTAAGGGAAATTGAAGTGTGTGAAATTGTAATGAAAATGTCTGAGCAAACTGGTCTTAGTGAAGACAAATGAACCTTTTGGGCGCAAACAGGCAGAACTGCCATGGAGAGTAGGTCAAAGGTGTGACTCCTTGGCATGAAGATCAGGGGCTTAGACTGGAAATAGGCAAAGAGTGCAGAAGTGTCCTGGATTTAACCTCCATTTCAGTGAATTTGCTTTGGGAGCTTCTGTCTCTTCCTTCTGTTCTGTTGCCACACATAAGTCAAGGAAACAATTTCACATCAAAGGTAATCCTGAGGGCACTGAATTTTAGCCGAAAGTAATGTCCTAGTTGAACAAAGTGATTTCTGAGCTTATTTACATGGATGTTTACATCAACATTCTCAGAGTTACTCTTACTGTCATAAAACCATACTATTTCTCTGTCTAGTCTGTATTTGCAAAGTGGCAAATTTAGGAAATAGGTTGGCTCCTTGTAGTAGACAGAAAGAGAGAAATTCAGGAAAATGTAACAAGATCGATGAATCATAACTTCATTTCAGACTGGCCTAGTCTGGGTCATCCTATCTAACTGCAGGTGTCTGATACCTATGTTGGACATGATTTGTACCAATTGCTCTCTAAACAGAAGAAGAGGCACAGTGACAAGAAAAGTACAAACCTCTGGGGGAGGAGAGGGCTGAGTCTCCTCTGAAGCTACTTACCTGTTGATTACAAAGGAAGCCTCCGGATGGCAGATGCTTTGGGTGTTTGCACTGTCCTTTCAGATCAGGGGTTTTTATATAGCATGTTTTCAGTTTCAGTAAGGAAAATGAAGAAACGCCAGATTTTCATGGCATCCCCAAAATAGGTACCAGGAGTCACCAGCAGGGTTGGGTGGGCACTGCTAAGCATTTCAGGGCTGGGGGCAGACACTTAGGAGTCTGGTTGATTCCTTCTGTGTTCCCTGGTAGTAAATGTGGTGGTAGTAAAGGAAGCTCCTGTCCAGCTCCTGTTCACTGCTGAGTTGGCTCCTCACCTCTTTTTTTTCCTTCCTGTTCCCATTGCCCGGTGCTGTGTGTGACCAGAGCCAGCCATTGGTATCCGGTGCTTTCCTAATGGGACTGGAGAGTTGTCTTGCAACGTGAACAGCAACGAGAGCACCAGCTTTCGGTGGCTGCTGAACGGCACCGACATGAGTGCCCATGAGGCTTGTGTTAAGGATGGTGGGAAGAAGGTTCGCCTGGACAAAACCGTGCCCGGAGAGTTTGTATGTGAGGTTCGCCATGGGAACAGTGTCACTAGGACCAGGCCTGTGTTGGTCTCTTGCAGCTACGGTGAGTAATGGTGTCTCCAGAAAACCTCACTTTTGGTCTCTTGCAGCAGAAAACTAAGGAATTGTTGCTGTCAGAATAATACTGAACTCTTCTGTCATCTGGCAGCTGCCTTCCAGGCTTGCCACATCCTCCCTTTTAGGAAATTTCCCCTTGACTTCCTCCTCCCTCCTGTGTTTTGGAATGACACAGCCTACAACCACAGAAAGGATGGAAATTTCTTCAGGAGGTCCTTTTACCCAACCCTACAGCAAGGATGGATTGCCATCTGTCTGTTTTCCTACTTCCCATTGATGGAGACCTTGCACCCTCCTGTGCACCAATCCTCTATGCCAGTTTAGAAACATGAGCTGCTATCTACCTGACTTTCATCCATTGGCCAGACGGCTTTCCAGTTTCTGCAACATCCCTGTAAAAACATGTCCACTAGTTCAGCCCTGTTGCTGCTGGATTCAGCTGAGGTTTTTTGCCTTGTCTTTTTTCTCCTTATTTAGGCCAGCTGCACAAAGATTTACCAGTCTATACAAATGTCTCTCCATCAGCCCTACACCATCAGAGATGTGGTAAAGACACAGTTCATTTAGTTATGAAATGTAGCGGATTTTCTCTTCATGTCTCTGCTCAGATATGTAGTTCTGTGATAAGGCTATGACTCCATCCCTTGGCAAGCTATCCATATATGCTGAGTACTCTGCTGGAATGAGGCTATGATTTAATGGGATAGAAAATGAAGATCCTAGGACTGATCACCCCCAGAACTGCATGATGCATTTGTTGTAAGCTCACATTCAAACAAACAAACAAACAAAATTATTAGGTAACCTTGGGTGTGCACACCAGTGTTGATGGTTTTTCTCCTCTCTGGCAGTGAAGATGATCAACAAAACTACATCAAAATGGCATAATTCTCTAAGGTTTTGACAAATTTAGGTGTAACCAATTTATTCATCTTTGCTACTCAAGAAATGGTACTGTGCAATAGCACTCAGCATTTTAGAAACTGAGGCATTCCAGCTCCATAGCAGCTACTGTCTTTTTTTTTGTTTTTTCTCTCCTGTGGTTGGCATACAGTTGGTGTGAAAGCAAAATTACTGACATAAACCCTGTTTCATTTGTACTGGCATTTAGTGGAGCTGCTGGGGGCTCTTCAAGCCTGATCATGTTGGCACCACTGGCAAGTCTGTGCACATTTGGCACTTGTGATTGTGGAAAATGATCTTCATTTTGTCTGGTTAAATTGGTCAGAGGTAGCATATTCAGACCCAAGTGGGTTGCAGCACTGGGGAATGAGGACGTGAACATCCACAAACTGTTCAGTTAAGCCCTGTGATAAAACATGCGAGTGCTGGCAGTTACCATTGTTTATTTTGGGTGGCTGCCCAGTTCCCCAAGTGTGATATCAGTTCCCCATTTTCTTTTGGAAAGCCCACAAGGGAAATCAGTGATAGGTCTGTTGGGATGGACACATGCATGATCACAGATTTGGAAGGGTCTGAGAGCAAGAACATAGCAGAGATTCTAGTTTTTAGTCACTAGATGCAACTACATTTGTAAAAAGTGAACTAAAGCAATTCTGAATATTAGTAAAGTGACTTGAAGAAAGAAACAAGTTCAGTTAAAGATTAACAATTTTTGTTGGTTATTATTTGCTCCAGGCAAAGGGCTGAATATAGTTTTGCATTGTAGATATGAAATGTATGTAAAAACAGTTACTTAGGCAGCCTCTTGGCTGCTGAAATTGATTTTGAATAACAGCTTAAAACAATTTGGCAGAAATATTGTCAACTGATCAGGCACCAAAGGACTCTGACCACAGGGATCTAAAGCAGAGGTTTCAGATTTTAACAGGTCAACATACATAAAAGACTTTCATTGGTTCATTACGTTTTTATTACTTGTTTAGTATAAATTTTAAACACAATATTTTATCTCAAAAAGACCTTTTTAACAAACGGTAATTTTTTAGGAAAATAAAGGAAAAAAATCCAACATATATTTATACTTCTGACAATATTCTCTAAGCTTTTGTCAAAAAGGAAATGAAATTGTTAGGGAAATTATTTTTCATTTGCTGAAAGTTTAAGTATAGATTTTTTTGAACTTGGTAACTGTTCTCAAAGAGACTGGAACAAGCACTCCAAAAATACTGAGTATGAGTGATTTCACACACAGGAGGAGCTGTGTACCCTTGTTTTTACTGTTCTGGTGAGTATGTGGTCTATAACAGCATGTAGTATGTCCTGGAATATTTGAAACGCTTCCCAGCCTCTGGGGATATGCAGCAATTTGTGCATATGGGGTCTTAAAAACAAGCTCCATGTGAGCCTGTTGGTTTCTGCAGTGTGGTGCTATGCAGGCGTGCATACAGCCAAAAAGAAGCCAAATGATTCAAAAAGGGATTGTGTAAGCTCACCGAAGAAGTTTTAAGGACTCTGTGTTATGGTGATAGTTGAGCTGTATGGGGTTGCTTTTATTTTTTTTCATGTGGGAAGAAGAGTTTTCCTTCTGGCTGCCCCAGGTTGGAATAAATTGTCTTAGAGAGGGAGCCAGTCTGGATGAATCTCTCTTCCGCAAGTCTGTGATGCCCTCTACCAGCTTTCTTGCTCAGCAGCAACGTATGTGCAAGCCTGACCCATCAAAGCAACCCTGAGCAAGGGACTCTGAGCTGGGCAGTAATTACCCCTGACTAGTGTTTGGCCTTCTGCTCAGCCATCTGTAGCCTTCGCCTCCTGCTAGGTGTTTTGAATGATCTCGGTTGGGAAGGGGAATAAAGAGAAATCCTTCCCCAGGCAGCAGTGAAGCTGGTTTTTATTACAGCTCTGACTCGGGTGGCTGAAGTCTGTGGTAGCTGAGAAAGTGATCTCTGATCAGACTTGCTTTGAGGTTGGTGTAGTCGTTATATGGTTGTTATAAGTGGATTCTCTGGGCCCTAGCACAGGCTCTGAGGGTAGACTCTGCAGCTTTTCTTTCAGCAGGAGATGCTACCTTAGGTATCCCTTCTCTTCTCAGCTGTGAGTTTTCATAAACCTTGTTGAAATGTAGTATCTTTCAAACCACCACCTTTCTTGTTAAATTTGTTTAAAACTTATGAATTATCGATGTTACTCGTCAGAGCAGGTAGAAGCAAATGTGCATAGCTTAACCAAGCAAGTCTCTTAACAAACAATCCCATACTATAATTAAATGATGTGACATAAGTCACGATGTGCCGTAGTTCACAGGATCAGCTCCCTTCATCCAAACCAAAGCAACACTAATGTCCACATGCTCTAACCTGGCTGCAGGATTTCTCCCCTTTGGAGGAAGTAGCTTGTCCACCCTGGTAACTAACAGTGCCGTGTTCTTCTTGCAGGAGACCTGCTGCAGTATCCATGGTTCATCTACATCCTTGCAGGGTGTGCAGGGGGTGCAGTTATCCTGGTGGTGCTTGTGTCCTCAGTCATATGTTGCTGCACGAAGAGGAAACACAAGTTCATCCCAGTGCCTTCAGGTGAGTGGAGAATGCTGCTTCCCCCTGGGATGAGTCTCACAGAGGACTGTGTTTATATAGGCTGAGGTTAAAATAAGCTCAGCATAAACTGGTCTCAGCTGGATTACTGCTTGTCTTCTGGCCAGTCCTCCCTTGTCCTGGTGGAGCAGAAAGCTGCATGCTGATGGGCAACTATTGTGACCAGCAGGGTGTGGAATTAAACCTTGCTTTTTCTTTTTTCACCTCACGCTTGCCACCATGTGCTCCTAAAAAGAAAGAAACAACAAAATCTCTTCTATGGGCAAGAAAATTGAGCCTCATTCAGATCTAATCCTGAAATGACCTGTAGGCTTCTGATGGCAGTCCTTTGTCAACACCAGTCCCTGACTGCAATCTGCCCGTGCCCAGTGAGGTCACCTCAAGCTGTGATCCTGCCAGCCTCCCCAGGCTGGTCTCTGACAGGTTGCCATTGGCCCGCTATACACGGTATCTGTCTGCTCTGGGAATGGAGCCAGTGCCACATGAGGAGGAGATACAAGCATGTGTTGGTGGTCTGGCCTTGCAATAGATGTGCTGAGGCTGCTGGGATGTGCATGACCTCTTTGTTTCAAGTTTCTGGTTTTGGTTTTGCAGAGGAGGAGAAGGATGACAGACTAACAATGTCCATGATCTCCGGTGAAAGTGTGAAGAGCCCCCCCAGTGGAGACCATGTCGAGGCTCAAGCTGCCCAAATTGGCTGTCCTCCAAAGCCTGGTGGGTCCAGTGACTTAAGTTGGACAGATAGCTTGTTTAGGAGGGTGAAGGACAAAAGGGGTGTGTGTGGCTGATAGGGTAGGGCTGACTGTAGAGAGGGGCCTGGGACTCACTTGGAGAGTACATGCTTGGAGGGTGCTACATTTTGTCCAGACAACAGGAGTTGCAGCAGGTCATTTATCAGTACATTACTTGTGCTTGGCTTCTACACAGGAGTGACTCTTGCCCTCACCCAGCTATGAGATGTAATAGCAGCCATCCCACAAGCATCCCACACAGGGTACGCTGGCAGCCTGCAGAATGTTCCAGTACCTCACGTGCAAAAACACACATCTCAAAACCAGCACCACCCGCAAAACTTAGCACGTTTCCTGCAATTTTATCATGCACCCTTCCCCTTCCTTCTCATCAGTAGCATTTTATAAGACTCAGCATTGTTTTTGTAAGCAGTCATCTTCAGGAAAGTGTCCACCAATATGCTGATCTGTAAACACAGCTAAATCCTATTAAAGTTGGAGGCTCATGGATTTCATAGGATCATAGAATGGATTGGATTGGATTGGAGGGGACCTTAAAGCTCATCCAGTCCTAACCCGCTGCCATGGACAGGGACACCTTTCACTAGAGCAGGTTGCTCCAAGCCCTGTCCAACCTGGCCTTGAACACTGCCTGGGATGGGGCGGCCACAGCTTCTCTGGACACCCTGTGCCAGCACCTCAGCACCCTCACAGGGAAGAATTCCTTCCTAATATCAAATCTAAATCTACCTTCTTTCAGTTAAAGCCATTGCCCCTTGTCCTGTCACTACAAGCCATTGTAAAAAGCCCCTCTCCAGATTTCTTGTAAGCCCCTTTTAGGTACTGGAAGGCAGCTGTAAGGTCTTCCCTGAATCTTTTTTTTCAGGCTGAACAACCCCAGCTCTCTCAGCTTGTCTCCATAAAAGAGGTGCTCCAGCCCTCAGGTCATCTTCATGGCCCTCTTGTGGACTCACTCCAACAGGTTCATGTTCTTGTCCTGAGGGCCCCAGAGCTGAATGCAGGACTGCAGGTGGAAGATCACAAGAGTGGCATAGAGGGGGAAAATCACCTTGACCTGCTGCTCACGCTCCTCTTGATGCGGCACAGGACATGCTTGGTTTCTGGGCTGTGACCGCACACTGAAGCTGACTCATGTTGAACTTTTCATCAGCCAGCACCCCCAAGTCCTTCTCCTCAGGCTGCTCTCAACCATTCTCCACCCAGCCTGTGGTAGTGCTTGGCATTGCTCTGACCCAGCTGCAGGACCTTGCATTTGGCCTTGTTGAACCTCATGAGGTTCATTAATTCGGGACTAAAGTGGGAATACAATCATGTTTTATATCCTTCAAAGGAATCAAAACTTTAAAATCCCACGACTTTAGCACGTGTATGGTCAAGTGAGTGCAGTGATAAAAACCTTTCAGAAAGCTCCTGTTCTGTAAGTGCCTGATGTTAATACTTCATTTTTTGCATGGTGTTTCCCTCAATTTTTTTTCACAAATATGCATGCTAGCAGCACCTTACCCAGAAATGCACTATCATCACCTGAAGTAGGCCTAGCAGAGACATCATGAACTGGAGGTCATAGCATCGTCTCAGTACTGCTGTCTCCAATTCTGGTGTCTTTCTCTGTACCAAGCGTATCCTCTCAGCAGCTCAGCTGTGTTTTATGTCTAACCTTGGATACGCTTTGCTCTGCTTTCAAAATATTAAATACTACTTGCGGATACATTGCAAGAAAGAAAAAAATAATTCAGGTCATTGTTTAATATTATACTTAAAGCTTAGAACTTTTTTTAATAAAAGATTTACACATTGTCAGTATGACTGACAAAGTATCTCACATTTACATTTTCTACCAATAAGTAAAAAGCAGAGGTGTGTATTTAAAGTGTTCAGGTGAGAATATATTAAATGTGTGCTGTTTCCCAGCTTTAACTACTCAGATGTGACTGAGTAGATTTAGCTTTAGTATTTTGATATATTTGGGACACCAAAGTGTTTAAAGCTATAACAGACAACTCAATAAATGAGTAGTTTCAAAGAAGACTGAAATTTTGCTTGCAGACACCTGGGTAGAGGGTACTGAGTGGGTTAGGCAGCCAGCAGCATCAGGGGCTGGGGAAGAGTTTCCACATGGGTGAGCATAATGCAGTCATTCAGACCACCTCTCCCTTCTTCTCCAGATGCTGCCCAGACTGATCAAGATGTTGAGCCTCAGCCACTTGTGGAAGAAAACTTGGCAGTGGAGATGGAGGCTGAGGAAATGCCAGACCCAGAGGTCATAGTTGATGTGGAAAACCAGGAAAATCCCTCAGACTGTTTCCCAGATCCAGCTGATGACTGATCTGGCATGCTTGCTGTTCCACCTTGTCTTGAAGCCTACAACACCCATCCTTTGCATCCCATAGTCCCACTATGTGTAAGAATTAGTCCAGGAAATTTCAGCAGGGGAAAGGCATGAGGTGTCAGGCCTGCTAACTTCATTTAAGAAAATAAGTATGTATACAAGGAAAAGCAGATGCTTGGCTTGAAGGCCACGCTGCTGTGGGCTGACAGGTTCTCTAACAAACAAAACTGGGTAGGTTGTTGATGCTTTGCCTGTTAATAGACCTGCAGCTAAACTGTGGAGCCCTAGAGGACAGCCTGAAATGAGATGGGCAGCTCCTCTGCTTCCTGCCACCTTATGCCTTGCCATGTCTCTCACAGTCAGCAGCTCCTGCAAGGGGCAGGCATGGCAGGCAGATTGGGATGGCCTGCCAGTCCCAGACAGAAACAAGAACTTGCCAGGGATTTCCTGAGAAAGCCCCTTCTTCAGATATTTCAAGGCATTTTTTCATACGCCCTCAGAAAAGAGCTTTGTGGAGGTCTCAGCTAGGTATCTGCTGTGCACGGTGTCTATCTGAATCACTCCTCTGAGCTCCAGCCCCTTATATGATTTGGTCACCACTTGCTGTTTGGGACCAGGAGTGGTGGTGGTGGCGGCAGGGACTGCTGTGTGCAGACCCTAGGAGGTGATGTTGGCTTGCTTGCCTTTTGATGCCCTGTAATGGCTTTCACCAGAACCTCACTGCTCAGGTTGTGAGTTAAAACAGCTCCATCACTAGCTTGCTTGCTTGCTTGCAGCAGGAGGGGGCCTGGGGTGTGTAATTTTATCAGAAATGTTGATTATAATGCTGAGATCGTTCATCAGTGCAAGCATTAGTGCCTTTACTGTAATGGTTTAGCTACTGCAAGCTGATAAATCAGGCCATCTACCTGTGCATGTAGGCTTTTTCAGTGCTGTGTTACTTGAACAGGCAGGAACCATTCATAGACTCTCTTAGGCCAGTCTTACTGCTACACACATCCTGTTCTGCTCAGGGGAGGTTTGCAAGTAGAGCAGCTGTGGTAGACTTGCAGAGAAGAAGGATGAGGTAAGGAGAGGGCAAAGACTTGGTCCCAGGCAGCAGGTAGCTGAATCTCTGGCAAGCTGCCCAGGGCTATAGGGTTCTCGGGGCACAAGGAGTACTGCAGATGCACTGCCAGAGCAAGGTATTTACTGTATGAGTGCATTTTGGTAGCTGGAAGTGAGACATGTTGGTGTTAACCTAGCCCTGTGGGCTAGAAAGGCATGGTAGAGTAAAAGCAGAGATGGTATAGGCTGAGGCTGAAAGGAGTGGGGAAGAGTGTGTTGCACTCCTCTCTTGCCTTCTTGCATCCCTCTCTTTCCATTTGTTCTTCTTTTCTATTGTGCTGATATTGTCCCATGAATCCCTTGGAAACAGATTTGAGGTATGCCTTGTAAATGTCACCCAACAAGGTCTGCGAATATCCCAGCAGTCAAAACCAAGCTGAAGCCGCTTCTCTCCCAGGCGGGGGAGCTGGTGGGACTGCTGCATGCCGACCTGAAGGCTGCATGTCTCTGCACATGGCAAAGCTCTGCACCTGTGACGCCCAGCCATAGGTAATTGTTCTTGTTGTTTTCTTGTCCTGTGACTCTGTTTAGAAGATGTTTGGATCTCGTGTGCTGTGTTGGTGGTGATTCAGCCTCTCTGCTTCTTAAGGCTGCTGTAGGAATCACATTTTCCACAGTAAGAGGAAGATAATATTTCTTTTCCTCATGGTGCTGTTCTAACTCCTTTCAGTGCAAACATTCCTCAAAGGCTGTGATCCGAATGACAAAAATGTGACGCCAAGTGCTTGGGATGGCAACTGCCAGTTGGCAGCACAGCAGCAGTGAGCAGTGCTGGGCGAACAGGGGATGCTGTCACCAAAATGGGAGGACAGTCAGCTTTGCATCTCTTCTGCACTTTTTGCCAGGGGCAGGCAGGGGAGAGTGGACTCCAGTGCTCTGAAGGAGGAACGTTTCTCTGGGCTGCTCTGAAGTAGAAGCCAGCAGCGTTTTGGGTGCTGAGGGAGGCAGAGTAGGGCCACCCTTGTCCTGCTGGGCTGGTGCATCCTGGCTTCAGCTTGTCCTGGTGCTGCCTTGCTTCTGTCAGCCCTGAGAGGGCTGGGGTGTGCCCTATTAGCACCACCACTTCACCACCATTAGTGTAACCCCAGTCCAGGAAGCATTTTTCCCATTGAGAGAGGAATCTGAGACTCAAGATGGCGTTATGGGGCACATGGCTTTATGAGGCATATGTCTATGATGACATGGCTGGTTTTCTGTCCTTCCTCGTTGAAGATGCAGGACAAAGGTTTCTGTTACTGTGAGGTGAGAAGTGCAGCCTGTGCTCTTTCTTTAACTGTATGTGTTCATGTCCAGCTATTGTTCTTTTTTGATGGTTTTCTTTTCCCCATTATGATTTTGTTCCTAATAAAGAGATGTGTTTTCTAACTTCTTTTGGAAATGTTTAAGTTTTGTTATTTAATAATTGTTTCATGGGTTTCACTGAAAGTACAGTCTGGTTTCCAAATTTTCACCCAGCCAACTGAAGGAAAGGTGGTAACAAGTTACTGCTGACTTGGGTAGTGTGGAGAGCAGAGACCACAAGGACATTTGTCACAAAGAGATCACAAGAAGATATTGTATGACAGTAGCATGCAACTAATCCGTCATGGAGTGTGTGTGCTAATGTGTCTGCACATCTGAGTGCATCGGCAGCTCACCAAACCCTGCTCTGGTGCCTTGCCCAAACAGTGAGGTGCAGGGAAGGGACACAGGAAGACGGTCTTGTTTTGCCCATCTTTATCCACCCGTGTTTGTGACACCTTAGACACCTTAGCTGTGAGAGAGGATGCTTGACTGCATAGCTCCTTTTGAAAGGAGAGTGTCGTGTTTAAGCCCAGCCGGCAACCCAGAACCACGCAGCCGCTTGCTCACTCCCTGCCTTCCTCCCTCCGCTCCTGGAGAGATGGGGAGGAGAATCAAAAGAATGTAACTCCCATGGGTTGAGATAAGAACAGTCCAGTAACTAAGGTATAACACAAACCACTGCTGCTACCACCAATAATAATGATAAGGGAAATAACAGGGGAAGAGAATACAACCACTCACCATCCGCTGACCGATACCCAGCCAAACTGAGCAGTGATCTAACCCTTCTGGGTAACTGCCCCCAGTTTCTATAGTGGGCATGACGTGCTGTGGTATGGAATACCTCTTTGGTCAGTTTGGGTCAGGTGTCCTGTCTCTGCTTCCTCCCGGCTTCCCCTCCTCCCTGGCAGAGCATGAGGCTCAGAAAGTCCTTGGTCAGAGTAAACATTACTGAGCAGCAGCTAAAAACATCGGTGTTACCAGAGCTGTTCCCAGGCTGAAAGTCAAAAACACAGCAGTGCACCAGCTACTAAGAAGGAGAAAAATGACTGCTACTGCTGAACCCAGGACAGAGAGGTAACTCTCTCATGCTCATCCTTAGACAAGTGAGCCCAGATGGTGCATAAAAACAATGTCCTGGTGGTTTGTGATCATATAAATCCCTTGACTTTACCAGGACAGGGTTAGCCCTGGAACAGTGGTGGGACTGGACATGGGTGATTGTGTCTTGCAGCCTGTGAACCCAGCACCCCAAGGAACCCCCTGCCTGAATTTGCAGTTGTTTTCCAGCCTGACTATGGTGCTGCATCACCGAAGGCAATAGTGAGATACTTCCATCAGAAGGTATCTGGCAGAATAATGGGTATGGACATATGCAGGGCTGTCAGGAATTTGACCAGAAACAGATATCTCTGCTGCTTTTTTGGGACTTCTGGTGGTCCAGATGATGCCATGCCATGCCATGCCAGCCCTATACTTGCTGGGTTGCTGAGGGAGCCCTTGGTGCCAGGGTGCTCCCAGGGACCTGTGGCCTTCTGTGGGGAGCTGGTTCCACATACAGCTGACAGTCATGCTGTCCTCTCTGGCCACTGGTTCTGGTTGGAAAGACTGGGAGTAGGGCAGAGCCCATCCTTCTGCTCAGAGGGCTGGCAGGAGAAGGGGAGCTCTGTTCTGTGTGAAATGATGATGACTTGGGGTATGTTTTTTTACCAGCTGGAAAAAACCACCAGTGGTTTATAGTACTGTGCAGAATGGATGTTTAGCTTTGTATCCATGCCACTGTTTTGTGGTGGGAAGAGAAAAATTTCACACCTCATGTGGCAAATGCTCAGCAACAAATGACATAAAATGTAATTCATAGTGTTTTCATAATGGAATTCATGCAGTTCGTGAATATAAAAAGAGACAGAGGATGATCTTATTTGACATAAGATATAGGTGAAAGCAAAAGCAGAAAAAAGATGTGGTATATAACAGTAGCAGAGAGAGGGAAATGATCCCTTCAGATTTTTTTGACATTCAAGATGAATTTATCCCCACAAAATTCTCACATCAGTAAAGCTCCCCATCCTAGTAATGAAACAGTTTGTGCTCTGCTTTCCAGCCTTGACCCCAGGCTGTTGTGCCTGATGTCCCGGTGGCTGTATACATAGCCCTTGGAGTCCTACCTCCACGCAGGGTAGAGTGAGGTGCCCCATAGACTTCCATAGGTAAACACATAGAACCAGTAACAGAATTGGGCAGGAAGAGCAGCATCATCCATGTCTGTCTGAGATGGAAGCAGGATTTGGTGATGTGTCATCACAGAGGCTTAGATTAACATTTGGGTATTGTTTGTGCCTTCATCCAGGTTGCTTAGTGCTGGGGCGCAATCAAACCCTGCCTGTACAAGGCTAGTGATGGTGAAGTTCCTCGAGCATATGCGATGCTCCCCTCTTCTCATCTGGTGTAAAACAGGCTGGGAAACAACATCATTGCCCATTGGGGACCCTGTGACCTTTGACAACCAGTGACTGCATCGGTTTTGTTCACAATGAGCACTGTGTATCCTTTCTGCAAAGGTATGTGACTCATCTCTTATGCAGGGGATGTGGCTGGAGACAGTGGGGGAGGCTTTACCAAGAGCCTAGAAGGTCCGTAGATAAAGCCCTTCTAAATATTTGTACTTTTGCAGCAAGCAAATGGAGGCAGGTATTGTGTTAATTATATCAAGATTAATTTAACTTTGGTATGATCAGTTAAGACATCTCTTTGGGCTATGCAGGACCATTAGGAAATGTGGGGTCTTTCTGGCTGGCCTCCCTCAGACACCACGTGTGTTGTTGCAGGCTAGCTGATGGGCTCAAGTGGAGCTCTTGGCCAGCTTTGGGACTGAGAGACTGTTACTTCCAGCCATCTTGATCACCAGCAAGAAACATAGCTGAATCACACAGCCATCCGCTGTTGATAAGGACTAAAGAAACTGCCTGTATCAAAACAGACTGACTGCAGAGCAACAGATGTTGAATGACAGGCAGATGGGGTGTGGGGGAGCAGGGGTGCAGAGACACCCCGCCTAAAGTGTTCAAATATGGGTAAACCCCTCAGAAGCTGGACAGCAATTGAATTCAAAAATCATGTGAAGAGCCCGGGGCAGTTCTGCCCATAGAGCCATAGAATCATAGAATAGTTAGGGTTGGAAAGGACCTTAAGATCATCTAGTTCCAACCCCCTGCCATGGCCAGGGACACCTCCCACTAAAACCTGCCACCCAAGGCTCTGTCCAACCTGGTCTTGAACACCACCAGCAATGGGTAACCCATTCCAGTGCCTCACCACCCTTACAGGAAAGAATTTCTTCCTCATATCCAATCTAAACTTCCCCTGTTTAAGTTTGAACCCGTTACCCCTTGTCCTATCACTACATTCCCTAATGAAGAGTCCCTCCCCAGCATCCCTATAGGCCCCCTTCAGATACTGGAAGGCTGCTGTGAGGTCTCCATGCAGCCTTCTCTTCTCCAGGCTGAACAGCCCCAACTTTCTCTGCCTGTCTTCGTACGGGAGGTGCTCCAGTCCCCTGATCATCCTCATGGCCCTCCTCTGGACTTGTTCCAACAGTTCCATGTCCTTTTGATGTTGAGGACACCAGAACTGCACACAGTACTCCAAGTGAGGTCTCACAAGAGCAGAGTAGAGGGGCAGGATCACCTCCCTCGACCTGCTGGTCACGCTGCTTTTGATGCAGCCCAGGATACGATTGGCTTTCTGGGCTGCGAGCACACACTGTCAAATCATGTTCATTTTTTCATCGACCAACACCCCCAAGTCCTTCTCCACAGGGCTGCTCTGAATCTCTTCTCTGCCCAACCTGTATGTGTGCCTGGGATTGCACCGACCCAGGTGGAGGACCTTGCACTTGTCATGGTTAAACGTCATCAGGTTGGCATCAGCCCACCTCACAAGCTTGTCAAGGTCCCTCTGGATGGCATTCCTTCCCTCCAACATATCAACTGAACCACACAGCTTGGTGTCATCGGCAAACTTGCTGAGGGCGCACTCAGTCCCACTGTCCATGTCACTGACAAAGATGTTGAACAAGACTGGTCCCAACACCCATCCCTGAGGGACACCACTCCTTACTGGTCTCCAGCTGGACATTGAGCCATTGAGCACAACTCTTTGCGTGCAGCCATCCAGCCAGTTCTTTATCCACCAAGCGGTCCACCTATCAAATTGATGTCTCTCCAACTTAGAGACAAGGATGTCGTGTGGGACAGTGTCAAATGCTTTGCACAAGTCCAGGTAGATGACATCAACTGCTCTACCCCTGTCCATCAGTTCTGTAGCCCCATCATAGAAGGCCACCAGACTGGTCAGGCAGGATTTCCCTATAGTGAAGCCATGCTGGCTGTCACTAAGCACCTTGTTGTTTTTCATGTGCCTTAGCGTGCATGCCAATAGCATCATGGGCGTCTTCATGAAGGAGTTTCTCACCTCAGCCAGGAGGTGCGACTTCAGCCCCAATAGCTCCTTGTCCCTGGGGTTCCCCCACCCTCCCATCAGCCGTGAGGGCATGAAGGGCCTGACTTCATAAAATCATACATTATGCTTGCAAGTTTAGGTACCTGACTATGTCCCTCACCTCTCAACAGACCTACAGATGTGTGCCTGGCACATTGGTTCCCACCCCAGGAGCTAACATTGTCATCTTCTTTGGTCTGCATTTTCCATTGTCTTCAAGTTTTGCTCAGAGAACAGGCCACTGGCCAGCACCATGTCTCCCCTTCGCTGAGGGAGCTGGGTTTGGACTCGCTGGGTTTGGACTCACTGGGCTGCCACCCAGTGATATGCCTGATATCCCAGCTGGAGCTGGCTGTGGAGCTGCAGGCAGTGAGAGGGGTGATTCATGGTTTTCCCTCCACTCTTCGTGTGGTCCCTGGGGGCTGGAGTGGTGGGTGTTGTGAGGATAAGTGAGTCTCTGCCTCCTGGGAGATGGGAATCCTTGGCCTGTGTCCACTATTTTATGGGCATTTTGGGGCAGGGACTGGTGCTGGTGCATAGAGAGACATCTCTAGCCTGCTCATCGTGTTGCTGTACCAAACACTGATGGTAAGCACAGGTTCCCATCTGTAGAGGTAGCAAATATGGGTGGCTATTATCCTTTTATTTTTAATTGACTTATTTTTCTGGTTAGCATATTCCATGTCACATTTGGCCAACATACATGATGAAATACTGGATGGGGCTATAGTATAAGCTGTGTATTTTATAGTTAATATTGGAAATGAGGGGAAAAAGCAACCCTTGGAAACTGAATTCCATACAGAATTTTTAAAACTCACCTAAATTGATAGCAACTACTGATAGTTCTAGTATTGACTAACGCTATAGAAGCTAATGTATTGCAGACCAATGATTACTTGGAGGCAATTTTCTGCAAATCTTTTGGAATTGTAAATACAGTACATTAAAGAGAATTATGATCTGCTCCCATACCATATGCAAATGGATAAGGAAATACCGTTCAGTGGCTATCCTCTTGCCAGCATTGCTATCTCAGCTTTGGTTTATACAAATTCTTTTTGGAGAGAAAAATGTATTTTCCCAAAACTAGGGACAGAAGCAGTTATAAGAGATTTTTTTGATACTGAAAGTCACATAATAAGAAATTTTCAAGCAAAAAAAAAAAAAGAAAAAGATGTGATGATGCTTTTGTCTATGTGAAAAGAATTGCAATAGTGACTTTGAATGCATAACTTGAAGCAAAGGGCAGTAAGAGTTTATGTTGCATTCCTGGGAAAGCTTTCCATCACAGAGCAATGGGCATCAGTGATTTCTCCTCTGAAATGCAGACAAACCTATAGTTAGGGGATTTGGGACAGCACGGATGTGACCTATATGAATGGCACAGTCAACTGCCTGTCAGTCTTCATTCACCTAGAACAGAATAGAGAAGCTGGGGTGGGAGAAGGCTTTTCCGAAGTGCGACATGGAGCCTGAAGGAGCTGCCTGCTGGGTGGATGTCTCTGTTGTCACAGGACAAACGGTGACAGCACTGAGAACACGAGGACGATGCAGAGAGCAGAGTCACCACTGTGGGAGATCCACGAGGAAGAAAGAGCACAGGGGTGAACGCCTGAGGGTACAGAAGTGATGGTGAATAATGGCAGTCACAGATGCTGTTTCTTCACTCAAATGGGTGGGGAGGCTGCAGGGGTCTCAAGCAAGATCTGTCCTCTATCATCCTGACAACTCTTTAGGCAGTATAAAGTGTTGACCTTCAGAAAGCTGTAGTCACTGCTGCTTCCTCCTTGCTCCCACTCTCCCTGACATTTGGCATGAATTGTGTTCTCTAGATGAATGCACTTCTCTCCAGGTGGTAGATTACAGCTCCCCAAGCCTCTCTGGTGATGCTTAGCCTGGGAAACTGGGGGAGTCCTCTCTGCCTTTCTCATGAGGCATTTGCATGGAATGTGCTGTGCTAGTTTTGATAAGCCCAAGAAAGGAGTAAACAGAAAACTTCCCATAGCAGCAAACAGGAGATTCCTTTTCTTTTTTTATTCTGCCCCCCAGTCCTTCTCTAGTTCTAGCCAGCTCTTTCAGGATTTTTTCTCCTGACTTCACTTTCTTGTATGGGTTTTGCCAAATGAGATGAGAGAAGAGTGGTAGGCAGAGAGGAGCCCCACCAGCTTCTTAGGTACCCTGAATACAGATAAGAACGTGCTGTTGCCTTTCCTTGCTGTGCACAATCTGGGTCAGAATTTCTGTTGTTGCCATAGGAGGCCACTGTGAAAAGCTGTGAAACTTAAGCCTTCTGTTTGTACATATTCCTGCCAAGCTCTGGAGGGTTTGCAGTTCTTTTTTTTTCAGGTGATTCAGTTTCTGATAAAGAGTTTTGTTTCCTTATCTCTTGTTGAGAGTTTAAAACTTTGTAATGGAAAATACAAAAGCCTGCTGATAGCTTTCTCTGGAGAACCAATTGTAGGAGAGGCTCTTCTTTGCTGGAGAGAAGATCTGTAGGAGTCAATGTTGCCATGAATTCAGTATCACCTATTTTGAAAAAAACCCCAATGGTTAAACAGCCTCAGTGAGAAAGGAAAGTAGATGTCTGTGTTTATACTGCATTACCAATGCTGCAGAGCTTAAAACAACTTCCAAGATAACACAAATAACCACAACTTCCACGATAACACAAATAACCACTATAGCTGTAGTTCCAACCCAGGGCATCTTATCTGTGTGGGCACAAGGCATGCACAGTAACTTTCCATTGAGGCTGCACTGCAAAGCAGCCACTTAAAGTGGTGTATGTATAGGACATGAAAAAACATTGTCAAGAAAAAAGCCCACTTTTCCATGATGTAAACAAAAAGGGTGGCTGAAAAGCATTGTGACACCATCCTGTACCTGATCACTGAGACCTTGTTTGTGGCAATAGAGGTTCTGAATGGAAGGTTTTTTCAGATGGTGCTTTGTAGGCAGGTAGTTGGGAGTCTGGGGTTTGGGTCACAGGAGCATCTGGTTTCCTTTGTTTTCCTTCTTTGGACTGTCTGGCTGACCTTATCAAATCATTTACCCCTCTGCCTCATTTCCTCACCTGTAATACTGTGATGGTCACAGAGGACTCCTCTGTAAAACGGGTTTAAGCCTTGCTGATACACAGCAGCACCTCATACCTGTGTGTTGGTGTGCCTGAGAGCTGGGAAGCCCTGTCGGGTGCTGCATGCAGAGGTCTTGCATGTGAGCTATATGGTCCAGCTGCCACACAATGTCTGACTGCGCTGGATGCGAGGGAGGAGGTTTACCAACACTGCTATGGTGGACAGCATCTCTCTTGTTAACTTTGCTGGCTTGTGAGCTGCTGGTTTCCTTCTGTCTCTCAGGAGTGTGACAGAGGGAGCTGGTAGATGTATTGCCTTGGTGGAAATACTGTGAAAAGCCACAGCTTGTGTCCACTCCCCGTGTGCTTGGATGCATTACAAAGACCATCCCTTGCCTGCCTTACTGAGCTCTTAAACCCCAGAAATACCCAGAAGCACAATGACATGGCACATCAGCCATTACCCTTCCCAGCTGATAAGAGGAGCCGTGGGCTGTAAATGTTTAGAAACATGGGCAGCTTTGTGCCTGTATTTTCCCCTGCTGTGCAAAGGCCTACTCTTTGCTAACCCTTGCTTAGCTCCCTGCTGCAGCCACCCAGCATTTCCTGTGCATGTTGGCAGCAGAGCCCAGCATGGTCGGGATGGGGTGAGCCTGTCCTGCTGCCCTGTTGTCCCTGCACACTGAGGAGCTGCCCACCTGGGTCTGCTGCTGCTTGTCAGCCCTCGTGTGTGGCTGGGTCACACTGATGAGAAGTGTGTGTGCCTGGGCCGGCCAGACCAGGGTCTGGTACTGGTGTGCCATGTGGGCTTGCTCAGGCCTGCCAGGCAGAGCAGGGTGTCCTACCACACCAGCCGGCCAAAACCTCACTGTCTTGCCCTGGAAAGGGTCTTGGCTCCTGTTTTCTGCCCCACATGCTGTCCTCACAGCTTGCTAGATGAGCTGATGTATTGAAATAGCTGTATGTAGGAATAGACAGATGTCAGAGCAGCCAAAACAAGTTCACAGGGAACAGGAAACTTGTGGGACCAGAGAAGAAGCAAGGGAAACTGAACTGCCAAGTTGGGATCCACACTGGGCAGCAAAAGGGCTTGTGTGTTGCACAGGACCTCATGGCCAGAGGTGTACCTGGTGCAAAGAGCATCTGTATAAGTTATTTGAAAGACACCAGGATGCTTTTTCTTGCTTCAGTGTGCAGCAGCAAGTCTGTGCTTACAGATCACTCAGGTGTTTTGAGAAGTTTACCTCCTAATTTCCTGGTGATAAGGGCCAAACCTCCTTACGTGTATGTACAGTGCCACATAATAGGCTTTTGTTTGCTATTGTAGATCCACTATCTAATAAATAAATTAGTCACAGATGGCAGCAATTTTGTGGTCCACAGTGACACTTCAGAGGGGCTTATCCAAGCTCTTATAGGAGAAAGGACATTCTATGGCTGCCTACATGCATCCCAGGGCTGCCCTGGTAGGACAAATCCCTACAGTGACTTTGCAGGGTATTGAGAGAGTTGTTCTGATGGCTTGCAGTTGAAATTAAGACCTTCCTTTGTGTGTGGGAACTGTATAAAGGCCATTCAGGGCCCTTCCTAGGAACAAATGCTTTTAACACTGAAAGGTATTACCCAGTTGTGTGTACTCAGTCTCTCAAATCAGTTCTCATCCTCCCACCTACCTGTTTTGGACTGTCCCTCACTCCTCTGGTGTTATAATAGTATAATAGGTATAACATCGCACAAGACCTGGGTTATTAGTGCACTTCTTAAGCTGAAGATTTCTGGGGAGTGTCAGATCTTGGCCAAAACATTTCTTAGATGGTAGTAGCAAGTTGTCTTTCCTGGATATGTTTCAAAGAGAAGCTGTTACCTTCTTTGGGTAGCTAGTCCATCCCCTCTCTGGTAATGAAGGGTCGTATTGTAGTTAATACAGGTCTCTGTGTATTTCACTGCTAAGACTGGAAGAGGCTGTTCTGTTCATCTGTCTGGCTTCTTGTGTAAGACAGATTAATTGCATAATGCCAGCAAACTTTTGTTTGGACTGCAGCATGTTATGTAGTAGTAGTAATGTCACTGAAATTACTAGAATAAGATGCTGAAAGTTACATTCTAGATCTAGGATCATTATCGACGATGGAAATCAATGTCAGATAAGCAAGACTGAAATGCACCACCTACAGGAATAACTGATGGGGTGCTGACAGCTGCTGTAGCCTCAGTCATTTTGAACCACATATTGTCAGACTGTTCTGTCTAAGGAAGTTGCATTCCTGCAGACCATACTGACACCTTAAACCGGGTGCTTTTTTGTGAGGTTTGGCTGTTGACACATGCTTACAGGTGGAAAAGAAGAAAACAAGTCTGAGAGAGAGAACAGCTGGGGCTGATGATATGCTGTTACAGACATCACAAGGGAACCATTTCTCTTCAAATTGTCATCTGAGGGCTATTCTGCACTAGTCGCTGTTTGTAAGCTTGCATTTACGTTTTTTTAGAGAAGGACACAAAAGCTTCTGCAGCAGCCATTGCATTACTGACAGGGTGTCTCACTATTTTTGGAATACTTCCGCTGCATATAGGCAAAGCAGTGCTTTCAGTTTGCATGCAATAGGCTCCAGCCACCAAGTCAGCATCCACACTAAACCCTTGGCCAAAGCTTTCTTTTTTGAGTTTTTAGTCTTCGTATTTGTAGTGCTTCATTCAAGCTGAATTTCTTCCTTTCTTGGCTTTGCATGAGGCAGAAGTGAAGAGGAGGTGATATGTGGCCTTCGTCAGCCAAATGGCTGAAACTGTGTGTGAAAGCCAGCAGTTCCTTGGTATTTCACAGTGCAGGGGCAACTCCCACTGCCAGAGCTGACTTTGCTTCTTCCCCACTCCAGCCACTGCCCACATTCCCCGTGTCCTCCAAAAAGCTACAGTAGAGGGGAAGGGAACGTGCCATCACAAAACCCACAGTTACCATCCAGGGCAACCCAGATGGAGCCCAGGCTAGGGTGCAGACCCAGGAGAGCTCCCAGGAATAAGGTTAGCCTTAGCTAAAGTTTCCTCTCCGCATGGTATTGCCCATCTGGTGTTCCAGTCAATATCACATTTGCTCTTCTCCTCACAAACTGAGCCTGTCATTGTGAGAAGTTGAGAGATACGAATTTGCAGTGCTCTTGTCGTTTTTCATGGTGAGGGTCCTGGTGTGGTGGTGGGTGCAGGGTGTCTGGCTTCTTCCAGGGAAGAGTATTGCATGCAAATACCACTTAATACAACATAAGCTCCATACCAGAGGAGATGGTGCAAGTTAGCAGGTGGACTACAAATCCACCCTGGCTTATTGCACCCTGATGTTCCCGAGAACATGCTAAGTGTACTTGTATACTTCTACTTTAGTAGATCTAATAAAATTATATCTCTTTTTTAAAATTTATTTTAATAAGGCTCAGGCATGAGTATTTATTGGCTCATCATTAAGTTGAAGACTTAGAGGTGGGAACATCTACATATTGCTCTTGAGATGTTGCCTTCAGGTGTGTGGGAGTCTGCCACCTTTACATGTAAAATGTAAGTATGATACTTACATTCCCTGTGAGGAAACATCTTAGTGTAACACAGTGAACGGAAGATTAAACGAGTGCAAGCAACAAAAGCAAATGCACATGACTACCGTACTTTGTGGCTTTTGCAGTGGAAACAATACCATAGAGATAGCAATGACTGCAAAGAAGCAGCCCATTGTTACAGCTGCACTCACTCCTCTGCTCTGCTGTCTGTCATAAGATGGAGATGTCTAGCAATCTGATGGGCCAAGCACCCTTAGCCTAAATGAAAGAGCCTTAAGCATCACAGGCCTAACTGAAGACAAGTCCAGCACCACCATACTGGGAGACATTTACTTTTCAATTGGTGCCCTGTTTTTCTACCTGGCTTGTGTTTAGCCCAGAAGTGTTACTTCCTGAGTAACGGGTATGAGAGAGGGTATCTGCAGCAAGCAGGAGAGCATGAGGGCATACTTATCTGCAGGCCTGGCAGATCTCACCTCATCCTGCCCAGCTGCAGGTTGGTGTTTGGGCTGTGGCAAGACACAGCTACCAGCAATAGCTCTTGCTATATCCTTGGGGGGCATTGCCAGTCAGTGCGGGGCTGCCTTAACCAGTGTTCTCTGCTGTAGCTGTTTTCATAATATGCATCCCATGCCATGCGTCCCATGCCACACTGTTGAAGGTACATGCTGGCCTCCAGAGCTCCTCTGCAGCGTTAGCCCAAAGCTGCTATGCTTCCTAGAGGTACCTTCAGATACCCTCTCATTAATGCCTTTCTTGTAGGAAACTGGATACATCAGTGCAGGAACTTCCAGTGCTTCCTCCCAGTAACATGCAGAAAATCCCTTCCTCCTAAACTGGGTGTAGCCAAGACTGCAACACAGCATTGTCTTGCTCGTCAAGAGAGGGAGAGTAAAGCTGCAAGGTTATTGCCATTTTTCCATTTCTCATCTGGCAGGAAGGCTGAGGTTAGAGACATGGTCTGCTTTCTCCTTGTCCAGCTGGGTGTGATGGTGCAGGATTTTTCTGATGCCGGTTGGGAAAGGGGCCACTTGGTGGGATGGACCATGCACACACCAGGATCTCATGGGGAATCCTTGCTACAGGTGGTTGGTGTGCCCCTTTGCTGGATCAGCTGTGCTTTTGTTACACAAAATCTCTAAGCAAGCTGATTTTCTGCACACACTCCAGGTACTCAAATACAAAGGCTTGGGGTGACATTTGTGATGAACAGTGGACAGGGGACATCAACTACAATGTCCTTACCACTTCTCTCGAGGGCCTCTTCACTGTTCACAGCAAACTCATTTTTGACCAGTTTTTATGTCCTTTAGGAGTGGTTTCTTTTCCTGTCTACCTGCTGCTCTAAGAGGAAAAATGGATGCATGCTTGATGTGCTATATAACTGGTCAGCTGCATCATGGGGGCTTCCAGTCTGACTCATTTCAGCTGTGCTTTTACAAATGCATGGGCATCTCTGCATGGCAGGTTTGATTAACTGGAAGTAGTGGCCTTACTAGTACAGGGCATCCTTTTTAAGCCTTGTTCTGCTGCTATCAATCTTTGACTCTCACCTTCCCACACATGTGTCTTTCCACTTGTACTTCATTTGTACCAATGCTCATTTCTGCCTGCAGCTCTGCAGGATCCAGCGAGGACGCCACCGAGCAGGCTCAGTGTGTGTATGGAGCAGGATGATAGTCCCTGCCCCTGTGTGTTGGCAATCTGACAAACACAGTGCAGAGGTATGCTGGAAGCAGGCAGTGGCTTTGAGGGATTTTGCCTTGAGAAATAACCAAGACAAGGATGAGCAGAGTGTGGGGAGTGGTTTCATTGTGTCAGAGGCCTCCCCCTCCTCTCTGCTTCATGGACAGAGCAGGAGAAATGGGGGTTGCTTTGCCCAAAGCCCTGTAGGCACTGAGGCTGGGGCTGGAAGCTGATGTGTCCAAGTATGCAGACCTTGCATGTCCTTGCCAGTGTGGCTGGGAAAAGAGGTCCCCAAAACCCCTTGGGCTGGTGTTGCTGGCACAGTGTGCCTGGCTGGAGAGATGCCTGAGCACAGTAGCCTCTGCCCTCGGCTCGCTCTTCTCCACAAAGTGAGATCGGACACAGAAATGTTATCTTGCTGCTGCTGCTTCCTCTCTCCTTTTGTGTGTGCCTCTCTTGTGTGTTCTTTGTAAGGAAACAATAACAAAAAGAAGGAAAAAAAGCTAGGTTTTCCTCTGCTGTGCCGAGGAACCAGTACTGTGACCACATTACGTTTCTCCTCAGGTAACTTTTTCTCCTTTTGTGCCAAAAGAGGTAGTTTTTACCAGCGTTAGTACCAGTTAAAAGATTATAAAGCCAGAGAAGAGGAGGTGTCTTACCAGGTCTTCTTATGACTTCCTGTGACACAGCTTTTTTTTTCTGTTGTCTTTCTTGATCTACATCAGCGACAAAATGCTGGAAGATTTCAGTGGCCACAGTAGCAGAGGGATTGTGCTGGGATGATATGATTCCAAATCTTCACCACCCCATCTGTTTGATGCTGGAATCAGGAATAAAGATTTTATAAGCTTCTCATGTGTTTTTAGAGCTAACTCCCATGCCTCTTCCCAGCTTCTTTTATCAACATTTTTCGCACGCCAACCAGCTTCAAGGCTGGTTTCTGCTCAGACACAAGGCAGTGTTTTCATCCCTTGCTTTCTCAGCTTGCTCAAACTGTGTCTGCAGGACACGTTTGTGTGGCACCAGCCAGCCTTTCATAGATCAGACATTAATGTGAAGTTGACCCTGATGGTTTCCAAGGGAAGTGTGTCTCCTTTCTATATGTTGTCCAACAGCCACTGGCTACCTGCTCCCCACTGGGGGTCCTGGGTTTGCTATCCCCTTTCTGCTGCTGAGGCTGTGGGGAAGCAAAAGGATTCCCTTCACCCCTACCACAAAAATGAATCCATCCCACTAGGATGGATGTGGGTGCTGGAGTTGAACTCTTTGGGTGAACACTGAAGAGGATGAGGGCCTCCAGCTGGCTGGATGGGTTTCAGGGGTGTTCCTGCATTTTGTCACTGCATGTTGTCCCCATCCTGATAAAATGCTGTGTCGAGAGGTGCTTCTGCCCGTGGCTTTTGTGCCGGTGCTAGAAATGAGAAGCACTGGGGTGGAGCAGGAGGAGGGGAGGAGGGCACAAAGGCTGTGCTGACACGTCTGCCTGCTCACAGCAGAAAATCCTTCCACTTTCCAGGAGCTATCATCAGACAAGGGGACACTGGATTTTTTTTTACCCTGAAAATGAACTTTAGGAGGATTTTCCTAGTCAAGAGCCTGCTGCTTTTGTTTCCCAGTGTAAAATGTGAGTTTTTCTTACCCTTTTTTTGCATTTTCAGGCTAGCATTGTTAAACTTGCATTTTAAACCATTTACAATGATGGGATGTTGGTGGTAAGAAAACAGTTCCACTTTCCCAGTGAGTGAAGACCTTTGGGTTATTATTTGATTTCATTTTCAGCTGGGGAAGCGCAGGATCTGAGTTTCCTATTCCAGTTGTAATAACAAGCTCTAAACAGTTTTGGTTTTAAGTTAATGAGTCTTAATTTGACACGTGTATAATGAGAAATGTCATCATATAGTTTTCTCTCTGCCCTCGAGGTAGCTCATTAGAGAGCCAGTTCACTGTGCATTATCGCATGTAATTTCTTTTTCTTATCAAAGATGAGTGAATCTTTTGAAAGTGCAAATTATATTCTTCCATAAATATTAACAGAAGGTGATATATCTCAGTGTCTTCAGTGGAGTTGAAGAAGTCTAAGATATTAAACCAGCAAGCAAATACATCTTTTATATTTTGCATATTATTGCTCTCATTTTTTAAAGTATTAATCTAAAAACTTAATTAAAGTGTTAACTCATAGATTAGAGAAAGTTAGAAGAGGTGGGGACAATACAATCATACACTGATGTTGTTTTTCTCTGTTCATTCCACTGCAGATTTCATGTATGGCTGTTTAATGCTCTTTTCTTCCAGAATAAAATTTATAGTTAAATATTTTTGTTTGTTTGGTATGTGATATATGAAACATCTTCCCCAGCAGAAATGATGATCATTCCCTTGAATGGAAAACTCTTTTCAAAGACTTCTTTAGCTCTCTAAAGTTACTACGGGAGCTTTTAATTTTAACTCTTTCTTGTGACTGCAAATGAGCTGACAGTTGGGCCTTTCTGCCCCTTAAAGCACATTTCAGTTGGCATTAGCAGAAATGCTGTTACTTTAGCTAAAAGGGTTTCTAGTAGCATACGTGTGGCATAATCAGCTTTCTATTAGCAAGACTATGGAGATCAGATAAACATGCAGAGATATGTTCAGGTGGTCTATCCATAGAGATGCCATTAAATTATCCTTGAAAACTTTTTTTCTGTACTTCCAGAAAGGATAAATGATAGTATCTGTAATTCAAAGAAGTCCTATTACTAGCACTAAACACCAGTGCATGACTGAGCAGAAACAAGTATCATAATTCAGATATATGGGTCTAATCTGCAGTGACATCTGTGTGGAGGATAGCTGCTTCCAAGGCTGGTTGATACCTTTCATTAGGTTCGTCAAATATGTTGTAAGAAATGCCATAGTAAAATAACAGCCACTCCTTAGATGGGGGTCAATTGCTGGAAGCACTTCATTATTAATGTTCTTGTTGCAGAGGTGCACTGTTTTAGTTCTTTGATTACCTGTAGTATTAATTTCATGAAATGGCAACTAGGTTTTAGTTTCCTCTCTGTGACATAGTTTAGCATTGTCCCAGGTACCAGGAATGAAGGACTGTAACGAAAATATCCATAACCATAGTTTTTCTATGTGGGGAAAAAAGTGCTTAAAATACACAAAATTAGAGCATAATCAGCTCTATCTGGTGATGCGAAGGGAAATCCCCTCGTGCCGACTGGCTTTATCCTGTGAATTGAAGAGGAATGAACATAAGAAAATGACAAATGAAATAAGCAGTGGCTCTGAGGGCCCATTCTGCTGTCAGTGAGTTTATCCCACCTGACACTTGTGAACACTCCTTTCCGTCCTCCTGCAAAGGAGGCATGGAGACAGTTCCTTGAAGTGCCCTCTCAGCAAACTTTGTACTCCAAAAGTACTGGCTCACTGGAGATGGGCCTTGCAAAGGCTGAGAAGGAGCCTGGAGGGGAGAGGGCAGGCTGCCCAGGCACAGCCCCAAGAGTACATCATCTCCATGGACAGCAACATGATGTTTGGCAGCCTTCACTTTCCTGAGTACGCCCTTCAGCAGCCACATTCCAGGTGCTGCCCAGTAGCACTTTTGGGAAGCACCTACTCTTACCTGTGTTGGGGAAGAGACCTGTCATCAAAGGACATCTGCAAAAAGGAAAAAATTTATTTGGCCTTTACTTCTTTCCTAATGTCTCCAGTGCCTGAGCAGTTCACAGGATACAGTTAGCTGTCTGTTTCTACATGCCTTACTTGCCACATTGTGATCCTGTTCTAGAAAAATCAAGTGGATATATTTCACTGGAGCAGGGTGTCCAGGATAGGTGAGGCGGGGGCATTGCAACTTGGTTCTGTGCCTTACACTCACTGCTTGACATGGGCTATGATTATTATTATTATTACCATTATGACCATCACTGTCATTGCTGAACTGATCCTGATGTCCATGGTCACTACTAGTTTGTGCTCTTGCTGTCCACAGTGATGGATGCAGTGATGGGTGCTCTGAGTACCAGCCTGTGCAAAACCAAAATTACCTTATTTTCAGGAAGAGTTAAGGTTGGGGTTAAGTTCATGGGCCGCCATTAATTTTAGCATCCAAAATCATGCCAAATAAGTCGGACAGAGTACAAAGGCAGCTTTTGAAAGCTGGACTCAGCTTCCTTGGCTATCAGTTAACTCGTGCCCTGACATTTATCTAATGAATGATCAAGAGGTGTTTTAGACCAGGGGAAGAAGACAGCATCAGTAATGCAAAGAGGCTGAGGCAACTCGAGGGGTGTGTGTGTGGGGGGCTGGCTAGCAACTGGAGACCTTTTGGGTCACCACTGTGGCTGCTGAGCACTAGAGTGAATGCTGTTTGAGACACATCGACAGGCTGGTTGTGCTTCCCTTTACAGGCTCTGTCACCAACTGGTTTTATGTGGCAGTGAATGAGTCGGCTCTTCTCAGCATCGCTGCTGCGGGGAGTGTATATGATGCAACATGGATGAAAGACAGAAAAAGGTTGCTTCAGATAAAAGATAGGAAAGTTAAGTACTATGTGAACAAGGAGCAGTGCAGGTGTAAGATATTCCTAAATGGGACTCTGCAAATAGAGCAGGCAGTGAAAGAGGACAGTGGAAATTACACGGTGACTGTTAATGAGCAGGATGGAAAACGGAAGGCAGAAGAACATACAATGTTCATTGTTCAGGGTGAGTTTTTGCTCTTCCCATACAATTCTTATCATAGCTGAATAAGAGTTGGTATTTCTGCTCTCTCCTACAGCCTTTCTTGTTCATTGTCGCCCTTTCCGCTTTTTCTTGGGGGGGGGGACTTCTGTGAGATGCACCTCCTTCCTCCTGCCACTGACAGCAATCTGGATCTCTTCCCCCTTCCCTTGCTTCTGTTGATGCCCTCTAGTGCCCTGCTTCTTTCTGGCTCTCCTCCTTGTTGGCCACCATGTTTTCACGTGTCCAAGCAAGCCACCATGAGCACATCAGGGTGAATGTGGACAACCCCACTACAGCATCTCAGGCAGTGCCTTGATGGGGCCTGAGCTGGAATATCACCATGCAGATGGGCTGTGCTCCCAGCATCGCTGCTTCCAGAAACCTCTTGTGGGAGCACAGCAAGCACTTCTGGTGTTATTTGATGAGTACTGAGCTATGACTTTTGGTGTTCAGCCAGGGCCCCAGGTAGGTGAGCACCTTGCACTGCATCTGCCAGTTCCTGAGAAGAGCTCAGGAGCCCAGCTGGCAATAAATGCCTGTATTTATACAGTGCAATCCCACTGAATTTTTGCTTTAACATAAAAAATAGCCAGCAATCACTTCCTCTGACAAACAGCACAACAGTTGAATTTCCAGAGACAGAAGACTTCTGCACCCTATCTTTGCATAACATAACACCACAAATACAAAGATTGCTCTGTTTGCAGCATGCTTAAGTACCTGCCTGGGGATTTCAGCTATGTGGGTTCCAAGCATGAAGGCATCCTCTAATCCTGTGCTGTGTCTTGTCCTGAGTCATAGAATGGTAGCAGTCCAAGGCTTTTGGGATGAGTAGGGAAGGTGGGATGGCTATTCTGCTCGCTTACGGATGCTGCCACCTTTCCAGATCTCTAAACTATGGGGCATCATGTTTTTTTTTTTTCCCAGCAATGGAATGATTTTGCTCTTCCTTCTTCAGCCAGGGTGCACACCTCTGCCAACCTCTAGAGTTTGTGGCACCAGCTGGCACTCCGGAAGTGTTGCCTTGATAAGGCAGCAATGACATCTAGAATAGTTTTAGCAAGGTTTCTGCAGTGGGAAGCTCCGTGGCTAATGGTCTGCTGAGCAGCCAGGGTGTCTCACTGCTTCGGGAATTACTATTGCAAATGGCCTACAGATTCAGGAAGTCATCAGGGCCTCATGCTATTTACTCATGCTTTAAGCCACTGAGCTGTCATTGGGGTGTCCTGGGTTCAATTTCAGGTTAAGGTTCCAACCCAGGTATGTGCTGCATCATTTCATTTTCGTCTGCTGTGCAGCAGAGAGGTTCCCTTACCTCCAGCACACAGCTTTAGAAGTAAAGTCCTTTAGTAACTGTTGGGTGCTAGAGCCATTTGTCAGCCAGATTATACTTTGATACAAACCTAATAGCCCTTATTGGCTTTAAAATGTATGATCTCTCTAACTTATACTGCCTGTAAGTAGAGGTGGCCCTGGCATGGATTTGTTTACCTGGTCTAAAAGGTAGAAATTAACTTTTTTCCCACCTGATGTCCCTGCCAGTTTGCTTTTCTGCCTCTTTCAGTGCCACCAGTGATAGAGAATCTGGAACCAAAACGTTTGTGGGATGTAAAAAGAGACAGAAATCAGTTCTTTCTGTCATAGTCTCATTGAGAGCTAAGAAGCATCTTTGTTTTGTGTTTTCTATTCTGTTTTGATGGGTTTTCATGTTGTTGTTGCGCTAGTTGGGTGCTGTTGGTAGTACATAAAGCATCACAAGCAGCTTTTAGTCCTGCCTTAGAAGAAGACTCTCCTGATGTCCACAGGCAGATCAGAACCGATTTCATTTGCATCCAACCATTGGGGTGTTGGAGCAGGCTGTGTCTCTGAGTCCCTCCCATCCACTGCCTCCCCTTAAAACACAACTTCCTCCCTTTGCCTGTCTGCCTGGCTGGCTGTGGGCCATGCTCAGCCTGAAAGTAGTCCAGCCATGGTGGCACCGCTCTGCTTTGCTAAGCTAAAATATGTAGGCTAATATACTGTGTTTTCTTTATTATGGCCATGTTACTTGTCTAGTAGAGGTCTAATTTACTCCATATTCTTCTCTGGTCTCATTAGCTGGTATTACTTGCTGCTTATTGGGGGCTAATACTCTGTTCTGGATAATAATGGAGGTTTTCAAAAGGAGAAACCATCTCAGAAGTGCCTGTCCCTTCTTTTTCAGGGCCTGTCCCTCAGCCAATCCTCAGTGATGAATGCATGAACAAAACTATATTTGTCAAGTGTGAAGTGAAGCAGAAGACTAAAGATGAAACATTTATAATAGAACTGACTCAAGATAAAAGCAAAAAGATACAAAAGAATGCATCAAGTTTGGAATTGCACACGCAGCATTCTGGGACGTTCAGATGTGTTGTTAGGAACCAAGTCAGTGAAAAAATGGTTGAAAAAGTAATTAAGTGCTCAGGTAAAAGCTCTGTTTTTGGCAGAAACTGCTAAAGTAGACCCACAAAGTATATCCCAGTTGTGTGTATCTGTAGGATTGGTCCAGGTGTCATGAGCATCGATGGTTCCAGATACCCAGTAGTGCAAGTCTAACACTGCTGTAGTTACTGGCAGCTCATGCTGGTGTGGTAGCAGTGATGTGAGTCATGCTTCCTGCTTGGCATTCCGCGGCTCTGTTGCATCTCCACCTTCTCCACCCTGCTGCTGCCAGCCTCACTGCTACCCTTACGGCATCCCTGCTTTAACAGCAGAAAGCCTAAGCCAGGAGCAGTGGGATGTGAGGTGGGCCACGCTCCTCCTCTTCTCCTGTAGCTAGTGGTGTTTTTTCCCTTCCTCTGAGAGGCCTGGGGGGTCACTGGAAGAGGGATAGAGGTTTCTTCTGGAGTCAAGAGCCTTGTGGATGGCAGAGAGGCTCTCAGAGCACACTGCAATGCTGTTTTCCACTGGAGGTCGTCTCCTGGGTAAATGAGCCCAAACATGTTGTCTTAATGAGGAAATGCTGTCTAATGCTGGCCATCCCAGGGCACAAGACAGGCAAGCATGGGCCTGCCTGCATTGCTGGTATAGCCAGACATTAGCCTTCAGCTGAGTACTTGATTTCACTTCTCCTCACCCTTGAAAAATGCTCTTTCTTCGCAGGGTGAGTTGGGTGGAAGAGCTTGTTTTTTCTCACATCATTACAGAGAAATAAAAGGTTTGCCACATGGATCTTCAAAATACAAATATAGCATTTCTAAGACACACACACACACACAAACCCACAGGAAAACTTGTAGCACTACCCTTCCTACTCAAACAAAAATCCCTCAAACCTTTCTGTGTGGTGGCAAGATTCTGCCAGCTCCATAGTAGATTACAAATCCCTCAGCTTGCAACTAAACCTCTTTCCAACCCTGCTGCCCTCCATGAACTTCTGGTCCTGCATTTGGGGCCTATCACCTTGAATTTAGACCTTTAGCAGGCAAGGCATATTTCAGATAGGCTTCAGCTCAGTTGACTGCATTTAAGCATTAACCATGTGTGAATCTGCCAGTGCTCAACTTAGGGTCAGCTAGGAGAAATAGGCATGGAAATGGCAAAATACACCTCTGTGTAACACTGGCAGCTAAAAAAGGTGAAAACCAACCACATTAGTGAGGGTACTTGTCTTTTTTTTTTTTTCCACTGGAGCAGCCCAGGCTGATGGTGACCTTTATACTGTAGACATAGAATCATAGAATCATAGATTCATTGAATGGTTTGGGTTGCAAAGGACCTTCAAGATCATCCAGTTCCAACCTCCCTGCCATGAGTGGGGATGCTTCACCCTAGATCATGTTGCCCAAGATTCTGTCTTAACCTGGCCTCAAACACTGCCAGGGATGGAGCATTCGCAGCTTCCTTGGGCAACCTGTTCCAGTGTTTGACCACCCTCACAGTAAAGAACTTCTTCCTTAAATTGTTTGTGCCATCACTCTCTGCCCTCCATATGCATGCCCAGTGAATGTTAAGAGTGATACCAGTGGTGTTGTCCTCTTTGGAGCTTTGTCCCCCAAAGAAGATGCACTTCTGCTGGGTTCACTCCACAGCACATGTGCTCAAGCATGAACCCTGGATGCCAGGAGGGCCCAAGCAGGAAATGGTGGAGGAAAGCCAGCATCCAGGAAACCTCACTGGCGACAATAAGGAGCTCTCATATAAATTTTTGCTCACTGGGCTAACTGAGCTCTCATTTTGAGACTGGGATACTTGGTTATGTTCTTTTCCTTTTCACTATTTTTTAAAATTTGCCTACAGCCAAAATTTTAAGAGGAAGTAGCAAAGTACTCTGAAGTGAGTTAGTCTCAGTGTTTCCAGCTCAGTAGGAAGTACTTTGAAAGCCTAGTTTTGTTAGATGCTGTGCACTGCCTGCATGCTCATTGTCCCTAGAAGTATCCATTGCTACCAGGAAGAGGGCATTTGCGGTAATTTAAATCAAATGAGCAGGCTCACATGAATGGTTTCAATTTTCTGCAGAACTTAGATCCATCAGGGAGCAATCAAAATTTTCCACAATGAGGACCAGCAACTTTATGCTGTGTACAGAGAAAAGGCAAAGGATGGGCTCTCTCACTGGGCTGCCTTTACAGTTGACAGAAGAAAATAGACAACTCTAGGCAGATGTTGTGCAAGTTACTTCTTTCTCTCTAACATCCTCTTTTATTCCTTTAACTAGGCCAGCTGGACCTTTATCTCATCTTAAGCATAGCAGGAGGTGCAGTCTTCTTTGTCATTGTCATGATTTTGCTTATTTATTGTATCAGGCGGAAGAAAGCAGAAAGGCTGGAAGATGATGGTAAGTGCTTCAGAGGCTTTATGTTGCTAACTAGTCGCCTAAAATCTTGGAGCTTCATGCTGACAGTGAGCCCTGTGGGCAGGAGTATCCTCTCTACTTTGGCATGAGCAACAACAGGGTTTTGGCATATGGTGAATCTCAGTAGATCAGCTGGCATTGCCAGTCTTGTTTTCTGATACATTGCTTTGAACAAAAGACTTCTTGTCAAGCCCTTTTTTCAGTTGTGGTGAAAGAATTGCTCCTCTAAAGCTTGGCCAAGGCCACCAGTCATGAATATCTGTGGGGCTAAAATATACGGTTAGGTATCCCATCAGCAGATTTTTGACAAATTTATATGATGTAAAATTAGGATCCTTGAAATCATTAGTCACTTTTGGAAATACTGCAGACAGTGAAAAGGGGCAAGAAGAGCTCAGCTTTTCTGTGGATTTCCTCAGGCATCTCACAGAACTTGTTCTCTCTACGGAACAATGTCCTTGGAGGCCCGTCAACACTGGAGGCCCCACCTGGGGCACTTTAAAGAGCTGATGTTTTCAGGGTGGGCAGATATTTCAAATGTTGCTCAAAATTCATGGCTCCTTAAGACCATGGGAAATACTCTGCCAGTGTTCTCTGAGAGTGGTCTCTTGGTCTTAACAGAGAGGTTGCCTTGAATTTACAACCTGGGCATTGCTGCTAGTTTTGGTGGACAGAAGACACTAAGCTTCCACACAAGAAGAGTTGTCTGGTCCACTTCTAGATTGGGAAGCTAAAGCAGGAGGGAAGTTGCCCTGGCAGGGCTTGTTTAAAGGCTTGTTTCCCAGTCCTGCCCCGACTCTGTGTATCAGGCTTCCTGTGTGGTCTCAAACAACAGCTACTCTCTGTGTGAATCAATTCATGAGTTACAAAATGGGAGTAAAAGCTCCTTTGTACACCAGAATTGTCATCTCTGTCAAGATAGAGCAATGCCTGAAAGAAACCTCTGCGGCTGTCCCAAAGGTTCCCATGGCCAGGCTGACAAGAAGGGTGAGCATGACCAGTCCTGTGGCTGAGGGCAGTGCAACTTCACTACACCTGAGTGTGGGTAACTTGCTATTACCCTCCTGCTTCCCCCGAAGTTATGATGATGAAGCATAGGCAAGAGCTTTCCCCATTCACTGAGAGAGCTCACCACATTGCAACCACAGGATGTCATCTCAGAAGGCTTGCCATGAGCACAATGAGGGTGTGAGCATAGCCATCTGAGTGTTACTCTACATTCTAGCTGTTCTTATTTGAGTGAAATATGTTACTCCCTCAACTGTGCATTGATAGCATACCCTTGGTTCTTGGATCTGGATTCAGCAAGAATGAAGAAAAAGAGAAGTCTGGGAAAATGAGAACTAATATATAAGAGTGACTAGCCTCTTTGAAACAGTTCTGTGTGTTCCTAAGGCCATTTCAGTGTCCCAAGTGACTTAACCCCAAAACTAAGCTGACTGATATTACAGAAATGATGAGGCAGTGATCAAGAGTCAGCTGGCATGAATTTACTTCTGCACATGGGGAGATCAGTGCTGTCAAAATGGATCTCTGGCTTCCAGCACTGATACTGGCAGGGCAGAGCGCTTTGATACTGATTGCTTCCTGTGATTGCATCTCACTTTGCTTTCAGTGTCCTGTTTCCAACACAGCTCAGAGCAGCTCAGGCTGGGGCTGTCCACTGGTGACTGGTGGTTCCCCCAGCACAGAGAGAGGAGAGCTGCCCCAAATGCCCCCAGGTACCTTGACCTCAGCCAGGCAGCTAAAAAAAAGCTTTTGGTTTTGCTTGGGATGTGCAAGCAGAGGTGATTTTGATTGTTGACTGGAGTAGCAGGAACACCTGAGAGTGATAGCAGACTTCCAGGTAAGACCAACGTTGGCTTTTTCTTGCTTGGGCCCACTACTTTTTGCTGTCTGTTCCACTTCTGCTCAGTCTGTGCCTGACTGCGGGGTGCTCATGTCGTTGCAGGAGAGGAGCATGTGACGCAGTCTTGCCCCATGGACAGTGAGATGATGGTGAGGGAGGTCCGGCAGCCGCCGTGTAATCCCACCCCGAGGCAGCAGCGTGTGCAGTGGCGGCCGCTGCCCCAGCCACAGGTACAGCAGCGAGCACTGCCCCCACGGCCCCGGCCCCGCACTCAGCAGCGGACTCCAAACCACCCCAGAGAGAGACCTTGAACGTCTGCCCCGGGAGGGACAGTGGTCTCTCTGCTCCACGGTGCACTGCGAAAAGAAAGCTTCCAATAGTCAGGAATCCCTCCCTCCCAGCCTTGCGTAACACTCAGCTATGAAATGGCAGCTTTTGTTGCAGAAAATTAGAGAGAGCATCAGATGCAGACGAAGAGACCCAGTGGAGGGGATTCAAGGTGATGGGCATTCATCCCTGTGGCCATTTTTCTTGAAGTGTCTCCATGTTAGGGTATGGAGCGTTGAGCCTTGAAACTTGTGTCTTTCTGTGGTTCACTTGTTTATACCGCACCTTGTTGTCTTCGTGCCTTTTGGATGGATTATACAAAGAAGAAGCTAAAGCCCTACTGAGACAACATGGACCTAAGGATCTTACTGGGTTTTGTCACGTATCTTTTGTTTCTCCTGCCACATATTAGGACAGCCCCATGGCTTCAGTATCAAATGCATGACCGCCTGGGTTAAAAAATAATTGTATGTAATCAAATGCTTGTCTGAAGTTGATAGAATTGGTGTCTTGAAACACAGAGAAGAAGATACTGAAGGGAGATATGGGAGCCTTGAAGGACATCTGTGTGGGGAAAAGTGCAAGTGAGAAAGGAGTAAACTTTTCACTTTCTCTACCATGGCTTAAATTGCAGGGAGGGTTAAGTCAGGTGTGGTTTTTATTTGGTTTGGGGTTTTTTGTTCCAAATGAAGCACTGAAATAGATTTCTGGGAGAGGATATCAAGCACTGGGGGTTTCAAACAGCGGATTAAGCATCCTCATCCAGCTGAGGCCCAGGGAACGTGCTGCGTGGCCTCTTCAAGGAATATTTCAGCTCAGTTTTCAGTGACTCCTTGCTAACAACTAAAATTAAACTTTACTCTCAGGATAGGTATGTTTGGCTATCCAGACATTTATTTTGTCATAGAAGAAGTCTGCTAGTCATTAGCTTATAAAACAAGTGTTACAGACTTCCAAGCAGTCTGATCACTAGTGACATTGTCTGAATTGTAATGGCTACCCATTGTAGGGCCTCCTGCTGATGGTGAGGGACCAGGACCTTTTTCTGGTAAGCACCTCATATATAACAAGGTGATGATTTGCCAGCTTGGTCAAGGATGCTTTAAACTAGATGTGTTGGGGGAGGGGGGCATCATTCCATCCCAACACACCCAGTCACTGGCCAGCACCTATAGTAAACGTTCAGAGCAATGTAGAGATATTGCAGCTGCTCCAGCCAATGAGCCGGCTTCAACTGGAGCTCGGCTCAGATGTCTCTATACAAATGCCTATAGCATGGGGAACAAACAAGAGGAATTAGAGATGTGTGCATGTCTACGGGCGTATGATATCATAGGCATCACAGAAACATGGTGGGATGGCTCCTATGACTGGTGTGTTGGAATGGAAGGTTACAGGCTCCTTCGGACAGACAGGCCCGGTAGGCTGGGAGGGGGAGTTGCTATTTATGTTAGGGATAGGCAGGAGAGTATGGAACTGTGCCTGGGGACAGGTGAGCAGTCCACAGAGAGTTTGTGGGTCAGGCTTAAAGGGAGAACAGCGATGGGAGACACCATTGTGGGGATCTGTTACAGACCACCTGACCAAGAGGACTCGGTGGATGAAGCGCTCTATAGACAGATAGGAACAGCCTCACGCTCGCAGGCCCTTGTTCTCATGGGGGACTTCAACCACCCTGGTATCTGTTGGAGGGATGGTATAGCCTGGCACAAGCAATCCAGGAAGTTCCTCGATTGTGTGGAAGACAGCTTCCTTCTGCAAGTAATAGAGGAGCCGACAAGGCGAGGTGCCATGCCTGACCTCGTCCTCACCAACAGGGAAGGGCTGGTTGGAAATGTGACTCTCCAGGGCAGCCTTGATTGCAGCGATCATGAGATGGTCGAATTCGAGATCCTCAGGACAGTGGGAAGAGCGTGCAGCAAGCTCACTGCCCTGGACTTCAAGAGCGCAGACTTTGGCCTCTTCAGGAACCTGCTCAGTAAGTTTCCATGGGATAGAGCCCTAGAGGGCAGGGGGGCCCAAGACTCTTGGTTGATATTCAAGGATCACCTGCTGCAAGCTCAGGAGCGATGCATCCCTACGAGAAGGAAGTGCTGCAGGAGGGCCAGGAGACCTCCTTGGATGGATAAGGAGCTGCTGAGGAAAATTTGAAGGAAAAAAGAGGCTTATAAAAGGTGGAAGCAAGGACAGGCGGCCTGCGAAGAATACAGGGATGTTGTCCAGGAAGCTAGGGACCAGGTTAGGAAAGCTAAGGCCCAGTTAGAATTAAACTTGGCTAGGGATGTTGAGGATAACAGGAAGGGATTCTATAGGGACATTGCAAATGAAAGACAGGCTAGGGACAATGTGGGCCCTCTCCAGAAGCTATCGGGAGAACTGGCTACCCTGGATTTGGAGAAGGCTGAGGTTCTTAACAACTTCTTTGCCTGTTCTATGATTCTATTGCAGTCCAACCTCTTTCTCTCTTTGGGAGGGAGATCTCTCAGCAGTTCTCTATCATAGAATCATAGAACAGTTAGGGTTGGAAAGGACCTTAAGATCATCTAGTTCCAACCCCCCTGCCAGGGGCAAGGACACTTCCCAATAAACCATGCCATCCAAGGCTCTGTCAAACCTGGCCTTGAACACTGCCAGTGATGGAGCATTCACAACTTCCCTGGGCATCCCATTCCAGTGCCTCACCACCCTTACAGTAAAGAATTTCTTCCTCATATCCAATCTAAACTTCCCCTGTTAAAGTTTGAACCTGTTATCCCTTGTCCTGTCACTACAGTCCCTAATAACTGTACCTGCATCATCCTACATGTGCTGGACAAACACTACTTGCTCTTTCATTCCTTGGAGACATTCACAACTGTCTCTTTGGCACAGCTGAGGAGACAAGAGAGCAATGTCTGAATGGGTACACTGGCCTATCTGGTGTAATGCGAAGTGCAAGTGGAGAAGGAGGAAGCTGCGAGAGCCACAGAGCACAAGACATTCACGCAGCATGTTGCATTAGGCAGAACACGTAGTACCTCCTTTAGTTTTGACTATCCTACATGTACCAGTGGAGAGAAAACAGCCATCCTTTGTTTCTTCCCAGGAATGTGACTGTTTTTATCTTCTGGCACAAGGGCAGAGAAGTAACTTATCAGGGACAAGGTCTCTGCCTCTGCCAGAGCTCAGTCATTTTGCTTGAACTCCTGTGTCAGACACAGCCCTGGGGGCATCACCTTGGCTTTCTACAGCTTGTTTTAGGGCTTTTGCTATTGAAAGTTGCATCTGATAAACACTTCATGGTTTATTCTGTAACATATGCTATATCCCTGTAGAGAATTAATAAAGATAAGAGCGGTTGGAAAGAATCTGAGTTCATGCCTGCGCTGGTGCTTCAGTATCTGGATCTCACTTTGGTATGAAGGAGGCAAGAAAAACATGTTGGTCCCTTAGCCATGGAAACAGAGATGCAGGAGGTTTCACACCGATGCCCAGCTGATGGGCTCAAGCTGGCACAGGTGAGCACAGCTACTGTGCACACCTACCTGCTGTGGCAGCACGCTCTGACTGTCCTATGTGGCTGGAGCTTTATCACAGCCCTCTTCTGAGCAAGCACATGAGCTGGGAATTCTCTGTGGTTACATGGTTACAGGAGAACTGGTCCTTCCTGGGAGAAAGGGGAGAGTTACTGGGACCTGAGGAAGAGGATGGGCTCTTCCTGTGATGCCCTGACACTAGTGTTCTCTCTGCCCTGGGCTTAACAGAGCTGCAGAAATGCTTTGGAGATGCTCCTTCCCCATGGCTGAGGATTGGTGAGCTTCTGTCAACCCTCTGAGAGACATTTCTGGGCTTCCCACTAGCCTGGGGCTGCTGCTGGTGAGTGACACTTGCTGCAGCTCCTTGCAGTGGAGCACCAGTGCCTGCATGAAGTGGTGTCAGGATGACTCCAGCCCAGCAGAGATGTGTGCTTTCTCTTCTGTCAAGGAGCTGCAGCCCGAAGCTAAGGATGAGCCCAGGATAGCAAAGGGAGGTAAGAAGCTTTTATACTGTTGGTCACAAAGTGGGTCCAAACCTGTGCTCAAGACTGGGCTTGAGACCACCATGTGAACTGGGGAAACCTCTGTTGTCTCAGCTTAAGGTATGTGACGGCTGAACATACCCAAAAGCTGCCCTCAGATCCCCTTCCTGGAGAGCAGGGCTGCCAGCAGGCACCCTGATTTCAGGACAGGGCAGAGGCCACAACAGTGGGCATGAGTGAAGTGTGGAGGTACCTATTTTAATACTGCCCTCCAACTGGCTCCTGTAACCATAGGCTGAGAGAAACACTCTGGGCCTCAGCCAACTCCCTGAGGTCTCTTCTGAGGTACTAGTCTCTTTTCAGCTAGATGTTTCTCTTTTATATGCTAAGAGGCTCGAAGATAAGTAAAGAGAGGTTAATTTAGCCCTATTGTGTGGATTTGCACCAAAACAAAGTCCTCCATCAGGCAAATAATCAAATACTAAAAGCACAGAGTGCCCTGCAGAATGGGAGTCATATCAGAACAATGCTTATTTTTGATTGACACCTGTTTTTTGATAGTTACCATTTTTTTTTGCAAAGTCTCATGTTTGTTCATGATGCACTGCAAGGGACAATACTTGTACAGTCCCCAGTTCTACTTGGTGCTTGCTTGAAAAGTCAGCAATTCTTCTGAATGTGTGTCATGGAGCATTCAAATCTCAGGGTTTTATGCTGTAGAGGATTTTTAGCTCTGAAAAACAAGCTGACAGAGTGACCTAAGAAATAAGAGGAAGCAATGGGCTCTAGTGCAACCTTTCTTGGTTCTTCTTTCATAGACACATCTATCAGTGAGTCACACAAAGTGAAGTGTTTTTCCCCGTTCTTCTTAAAGGGGATGAGATGGCAGGGCTGAAATGCTGAGCCGTGCTCTGTAAGGATGCTGCCTTGTCCTCTCTGGGGAGATATAGTTGATGTTGCCTGGGTGCTAGCAGGGCTCAGTTTTGCTTTGCAATGTTCTGCAGAGCCAGTGCTGACAGAATGGGAGGAAAGTGCAGTCTAGTGATCCAAGCAGGCCTGTAGTCATGCTGTGGTCCTGCAGCACTCATCAGTTATGCACCCAAAAGACAATGGTTGGTTGTATATAAGATACAAATCATCTATTTCAGTCTTAATCCATGTGACATCAGCAGCATTTGCTGCCCAAACTTGGCCTTTGTAGTAGAAGAGACCTGCTTGTATGTCAGCCAGACCTTTGGCAGTCCAGGGGAGGCTCTCTCACTCCTGGCACAGGCAGAGCTGGAGCTAGATGGATCATATAATTTATAAAATAAAACTCTGAGCCTGTAAAAGGACAAGTAGGAAATGTTGGCGAGTTCAAATGTCTTTATTGGGAATCCTGACAGAATGATGCTATGGGGAAAAGACAGAGTTTTCATCCTTATTCTGCAAAAAGTTGTCAGGCTCTGATAAGGAGATAAACCCCAGCTGGAGCTGTGTTGCCTTCCAGCTCCCTTCTCCATTATGACAGCCTCAAGTTCTGACAGACCTCAAGACATTGTCACCTCAAGTTTTCCTGCTTGGCAACAGGAGCTGCTCTCTCCCCAGGAACAGCAGGGACTTGAGTGAATGAGCCTTCCCAAAGCCCGTGGCAGAGCAGCATGACATAGCTGCTGCTCCCCTTGACCTTAGAATAGAATCATAGAATCATAGAATAGTTAGGGCTGGAAAGGACCTTAAGATCATCTAGTTCCAACACCCCTGCCAGGGGCAGGGACACCTCACACTAAACCGTGCCATCCAAGGCTCTGTCCAGCCAGGCCTTGAACACTGCCAGCGATGGAGCATTCACAACTTCCCTGGGCAACCCATTCCAGTGCCTCACCACCCTTACAGTAAAGAACTTCTTCCTCATATCCAATCTAAACTTCCCCTGTTTAACTTTGAACCCGTTACCCCTTGTCCTATCACTACAGTCCCTAATGAAGAGTCCCTCCCCAGCATCCCTATAGCCCCCCTTCAGACACTGGAAGGCTGCTATGAGGTCTCCATGCAGCCTTTCCTTCTCCAGGCTGAACAGCCCCAACATTCTCAGCTTCCTATCTTCATAAGGGAGGTGCTCCAGTCCCCTGATCATCCTCGTGGCCCTCCTCTGGACTTGTTCCAACAGTACCATGTCCTTTTTATGTTGAGGACAATACAACTGCACACAATACTCCAAGTGAGGTCTCTCAAGAGCAGAGTAGAGGGGTAGGATCACCTCCCTCGACCTGCTGGTCACGCTTCTTTTGATGCAGCCCAGGATACGGTTGGCTTTCTGGGCTGCAAGCACACACTGCCAAATCATGTTCATTTTCTCACTGACCAACACCCCCAAGTTCTTCTCCGCAGGGCTGCTCTGAATCTCTTCTCTGCCCAACCTGTAGCTGTGCCTGGGATTGCACCGACCCAGGTAGAGGACCTTGCACTTGGGATGGTTTAACTTCATCAGGTTGGCATCAGCCCACCTCACAAGCATGTCAAGATCCCTCTGGATGGCATTCCTTCCCTTCAACGTATCAACCGAACCACACAGCTTGGTGTCATTGGCAAACTTGCTGAGGGCACACTCAATCCCACTGTCCATGTCACTGACAAAGATGTTGAACAAGACTGGTCCCAACACCGATCCCTGAGGGACACCACTCGTTACTGGTCTCCAGCTGGACATTGAGCCATTGAGCACAATTCTTTGTGTGCAGCCACCCAGCCAGTTCTTTATCCACCGAGTGGTCCACCTATCAAATTGATGTTTCTCCAACTTAGAGACAAGGATGTCATGTGGGACAGTGTCAAACGCTTTGCACAAGTCCAGGTAGATGACATCAACTGCTCTACCCCTGTGTATCAGTTCCGTAGCCCCATCATAGAAGGCCACCAGATTGGTCAGGCAGGATTTCCCCTTAGTGAAGCCATGCTGGCTGTCACCAAGCACCTTGTTGTTTTTCATGTGCCTCAGCATGGCTTCCAGGAGAATCCGCTCCAAGATTTTGTCAGGCACAGAGGTGAGGCTGACTGGTCTGTAGTTCCCCAGCTCATCCATTTTCCCCTTCTTGAAAATGGGGGTTGTATTTCCCTTTTTCCAGTCATTGGGAATTTCACCTGACTGCCATGAGTTTTCAAATAGGATGGATAGTGGCTTAGCAACTTCATTTGCCAGCTCCTTCAGGACTCGTGGATGGATTTCATCAGGTCCCATGGACTTGTGTACATTCAGGTTCCTGAGATGGTCTCGAACCAGATCCTCTCCTACAGTGGGCCCAGGGTCTTCATTCTCACTTTCCCTGCGTCTGCCTTCCAAGACTTGGGTGGTATGGTCAGAGCATTTTCTGGTGAAGACTGAGGAAAAGGAGTCTTTAAGAACCTCAGCCTTCTCCAAATCCAGGGTAGCCAGTTCTCCCGATAGCTTCTGGAGAGGGCCCACATTGTCCCTAGCCTGTCTTTCATTTGCAATGTCCCTATAGAATCCCTTCCTGTTATCCTCAACATCCCTAGCCAAGTTTAATTCTAACTGGGCCTTAGCTTTCCTAACCTGGTCCCTAGCTTCCCGCACAACATCCCTGTATTCTTCGCAGGCCGCCTGTCCTTGCTTCCACCTTTTATAAGCCTCTTTTTTCCTTCAAATTTTCCTCAGCAGCTCCTTATCCATCCAAGGAGGTCTCCTGGCCCTCCTGCAGCACTTCCTTCTCATAGGGATGTATCGCTCCTGAGCTTGCAGCAGGTGATCCTTGAATATCAACCAAGAGTCTTGGGCCCCCCTGCCCTCTAGGGCTCTATCCCATGGAATCTTACTGAGCAGGTTCCTGAAGAGGCCAAAGTCTGCTCTCTTGAAGTCCAGGGCAGTGAGCTTACTGCGCCCTCTTCCCACTGTCCTGAGGATCTCGAATTTGACCATCTCATGATCGCTGCAATCAAGGCTGCCCTGGAGAGTCACATTTCCAACCAGCCCTTCCCTGTTGGTGAGGACGAGGTCAAGCATGGCACCTCTCCTTGTCAGCTCCTCTATTACTTGCAGAAGGAAGCTGTCTTCCACACAATCGAGGAACTTCCTGGATTGCTTGTGCCAGGCCATACCATCCCTCCAACAGATATCAGGGTGGTTGAAGTCCCCCATGAGAACAAGGGCCTGCGAGCGTGAGGCTGTTCCTATCTGTCTATAGAGCGCTTCATCCACCGAGTCCTCTTGGTCAGGTGGTCTGTAACAGATCCCCACAATGGTGTCTCCCATCGCTGTTCTCCCTTTAAGCCTGACCCACAAACTCCCTGTTGACTGCTCACCTGTCCCCAGGCAGAGGTCCATACTCTCCAGCCTATCCCTAACATAAATAGCAACTCCCCCTCCCAGCCTAACGGACCTATCTTTCCTAAAGAGCCTGTGACCTTCCATTCCAACACTCCAGTCATAGCAGCCATCCCACCATGTTTCTGTGATGCCTATGATATCATATCCCTATAGACATGCACACATCTCTAATTCCTCGTTTGTTCCCCATGCTACAGGCGTTTGTATAGAGACATCTGAGCCGAGCTCCAGTTGAAGCCGGCTCATTGGCTGGAGCAGCTGGAATATCTCTACATTGCTCTGAACGTTCACTAGAGGTGCTGGCAAGTGACTGGGTGTGTTGGGATGGAATGATGCCCCCCTCCCCCAACACATCTAGTTTAAAATATCCTTGACCAGTCTGGCAAGCCTCCTCCCAAATCCACTCTTCCCTTTCTTTTTCAGACCAGCTCCACCAGCCCCCAGTAGACCTGGCCTACTAAATTGAGTCCCATGTTCAAGGTACCCAAACCCCTGACTACAGCACCTCCCTTCTTACCATTTATTAACCTGGCCAATCCTCCTAGCCTTTTTGAGGTCCTGCCCTGTATCCTGCAGAATTGAGGAAAAGACAATCTGAGCTCCAGAGCCCATAACCACCTCTCCCAGAGCTCTGTAGTCCTTCTTTATGTTCTCTGGGCTACTGCTATCTATATCAGTAGCACCCACATGGATCACCAGAAGTGAGTAATAGTCAGTGGGACCAACTAGAGCAGGCAGCTTCTCTGCAACATCCCTGAGCTGAGCCCCTGGTAGGCAACACACCTCCCTTGAGACTGGGTCAGGCCGACAGATGGGTGCCTCTGTTCCTTTCAGAGTACAGCCCCCTACTACTAAGGCCTGCCACTTTTTCCTGGCAGCACCAGTAGAGATCTTCTTTACCAGTGCATCAGCCGGTTGTTCCTGGTGGGAGTGTGGTTCCTCATCAGCCCCCTGCAGGACAGCAAAGTGGTTCTGGGTGGGGACAACAGATTTAGGAGGAAGCCCCTTGCATTTAATTGTCCTCTTCCTCCTTTTCTTGTTGTTTTTTCTGTTACTGTTTCCCAGCTTCCTGGGTTAGCGGCCTCCTTTCCTGCATGAGCGACAGTAGACTCTTGAGGCCCCTGCACAGTCTGGTCCTGGAGCAAGCAGTGCTGCTTCCTCTCAGCTTCCCTGACACCTTTCAGCCTAGTAACAGCATCCCGCAGCTCAGCCACCTGCTGCAGGAGGACCTCCACCAGGAAGCACAGAGTGCAGCCCTGCCCATTGTGCACCCTCTCCTCAGGAGAGCAGTGCAGGCGCTCTCTACACCCCGAGCTCTGCACTGCAGCCTCCCTTCCCATCGGCTCTGTCTGGGTGCCTACACTGGCCACTGCCGGGGCAGCCAGAGCAGAGCTCCCAGACCGAGCTCGGGTCATACGGTGAGTGCTCACCATCCCACTCGCCTGTCAGAGCAAACTGCCGCTCAAACTGCCTCGAACCCGCCCTATTCGCCAAGCTCCTGGTCGCTCGCGCTCCCTGGGCAGGTTTTTACCCAGTCAGGGCTGGCACCGCTCCTCCTGGCGCCGCCCCCTCTGAGTCAGCTCCTCTAGTCCGCTGAGCTGCCGGCTCCTGGGCAAGTCCTGTCGAGGACTTGAGGCTCCCTCGGTGCCTGTTGCTGCTCGGAGTTGAAGCTCCTGGACGCCGAGCCTCCCCCCGATCTGGCGCTGCAGGCATCCCCTCTCGAGACAGACAGGAGCAGGCGCATGAGGAGCTACCTCATGTCAGGATCAGTAAAGGCATCTTCCAGCTACTGCCCAGGGCTTCCCACCTGGGGTTTGGAGTAGAGGAGAAGGGCAGGTACTAGCTGAGCCGGCCAGCAGATAGGCCAGGCTCTGTGCAGGCAGCTGCAACAGGATGGGCAGGCACAGAAACAGCTGCCTAAGATGAGCTGGACAACCACGAATCAGGATTTGAGTTGTGTATTTTATGTTCACAGTCCTTGGATGTGGCTTCTCTTTCTTGGAAAGCATTAATCTGAGCTGTAATTTACCCTTTGGGCAGAGGGTCAGGCCTTGCTGGGCCTCCTGCTTCCCCCTCTTTTTTAATCCCAGGACCAGTTGCCTTGTTCTCACCTCCTGTGACACCTCCCCAGGCCGCACTGCTACAGCATTAACTTCTATTCTAGCTTTCCTTCCTATGAAACGCCCACTCTGGGTGGTTTATTTTTCCTCTTTGAATGACACCTCAGCACTCTTCCTATACACGTCGGTCTCAGGCCAGTATGCCTGCCAAGGTGCCCCTTTGGCTTTGAAGCACAGTTTTTCTTCATCATGCCTGCCCTGGGAAGACCTGGTTGCTTTGCTGCTGTCAGCAGTCTGGCATGATTCCTGTCTCCGAAAAGATGGAAGAGGGATGCACCTCTTTGCTGTCTCCTGCTATGGGAAGTGGACAGCTGATGGTGAATCCCCTTTCTCCAAGTCTTGCTGGGCATGCATTGAGCCCCATCGGCTCAGAGCCTGTGATGCCAGCAAGCCCTGCCCTCCCTCTCCCTTGGCACATGCATCACTGCTGTAAGTTGCCAGTTCAATCGAAGTACATGCAGAGAGAAGGAGAGGGCAAGGACTAGAGCAGAGAAATAACTAAGACAACGTTTGGTTCTGCTCATCTGGCTGTCAGCAGCACTGATCTCAACATGGTTCTGGTGCCTTGTGTGCCTTTGTTTTGGGTGATATTGTTAGACAGTTTCTGCCTTTGGTGCCTCTGAAATGTAGTTTTTGAGATAATGGGAAAAGATAATCCCACAACACAGGCATTGTCTGTGCAGTCATTCTCACTGGTTGCAGTTCCCATGCACTTTCTCTGCCTACATAACAATCGCAGGCAAGCATTTTGAGTTGCTGCCTGGCCTCCCATACAAATACCCACTTTCATTTTCATGGGTGGCCTGGGGCAGGTGAGTGAGCATGGGGCAAAGGGAGAGGGGTGTTCGTAGAGATATGCATGGCACAGGCACTGCTGGCAACCAGAGGGAGCAGCTCTGAAACAAAACTGTCTGCAAGTATCCCAGAAATGCAGTCCTGTACTTACAGCTCCCTGGCTGAACAGTGGTGAAATGGGGACAGGCAGTAAGGCTGGTGCAGTAGGGCAGCTAACGCTTGAAGAGCCTCATGCTGAAGTGTGACGCCTGCTGGGACAGTCTGGGACTGCTGCTGTTAGCAGCCAGAATCAGACCAACCCCTCTTCCTCTGATAGAGTGCCCTGGGCTCAGCAGTAGCAGTCATTTTTCTCCTCCTTAGTAGCTGGTGCAGTGCTGTGTTTTTGACTTTCAGCCTGGGAACAGTGCTGATAACACACTGATGTTTTTAGTTGCTGCTCAAATGACCAAGGACTGACCAAGGACTTTCTGAGTCTCATGCTCTCCCAGGGAGGAGGGGAAGCCGGGAGGAAGCAGAGACAGGACACCTGACCCAAACTAGCCAAAGAGGTATTCCATACCATAGCACATCATGCCCACTATAGAAACTGGGGGCAGTTACCTGAAAGTGTTAGATTGCTGCTTGGTCGGGCTGGGTATCTGTTGGCGGGTGGTGAGTGGTTGTATTCTCTCCCCTTGTTATTTCCCTTGTCATTATTATTATTGGTGGTAGCAGCAGTGGTTTGTGTTATACCTTGGTTACTGGACTGTTCTAATCTCAACCCATGCTAGTTACATTCTTTTGATTTTCCTCCCCATCCCTCCGGGAGTGGAGGGAGAAAGGGGGCGAGTGAGAGAGGGGCTGCATGATTCTTGTTGCCAGCTGGGCTTAAACCATGACATAGAGTTAAGGTGAGGTTTCCTGTGAAGAATGGGAATGAAGTAAAGGGACACTTGTTTGCCAATGAGTTCCTACACCAGGGTGCTTGGCTTTCTAGCTTTTCTTCCGCAAAACATGTGTGTACCTCACTTATTTCTCTGATGGGCTCTTCCCAAAGCCTGCTTCAGTCCCTTCTCCATTTGGCTGGGTGACCCAGAGCTGTCTGTGTTTGCTGTCAGCTTCACTGAAGGGTCTCGCTAGGCAGAAGCTCACTAAGCTCCCTGCTCTGTGCCAGGGGGCTGTGGGCTTGCCCTGCTCTGCTCTTACTCCTGACCTCTCATCCCACACTGATGGTGTGTTCTGTCCCTTGGTGGCTCTCCCTGCCCTGAGCACTAGGCAGATAGTGAAACCTGGGAGGGTGGTCTGTAGGCTTGCGATGCTCCTGTGATGCTCCTGTCAGTATTCCTGCTGGGGACAGGGTCCTGAATTCCCCTTTTGTCTGAGAAGGGAGTACTTGTAGGTATTGGTTTGTGCTGGTGTCAATGTTTTATCCCATTTCTGCTTTCGTGGAGATTTTACAGCTTTTAAATGCACCACCTGAGGGAGCTGTGTTTCTGGGAATGGCTGTACAGCACTGGACTGCATGAATGGCTATACAGCCAACAGGCTGCACAACACTAGAGTGACTGCAAGGCCTGAGTGCTGCTGGCACATGGGTCACTGTAGTAGCCAAAACTTCAATTTTTGTTGGCTTCAGTGTGATTTCAGTAGCCAAAGCCAGTGTGAATGAATGGCAGAATGAGGATGTGGCTCCTATTACAGGGGAAGTGCCTTTATCTCAAGCCCAAAACTCAACCAGCAAAACCTCCAGCACCCTTGTGCTGAGCTTACAATTTCTATAGACTCTGTTTCTCTTTTTAGCCATTTAAAAAAGGGACCAGCTTAGACAGAAGCTAGCCACTGCAGGAGAGGAACCAAATAACATGATTTCCTTTTTAAAAATCACTGACAGGAAGGAAATGTCTGCACAGCAAGTGACTTGTAGGAGCCTTTAGCCCCCGTAGGGGAAGTTAAATCCTGAGTGTTGGAGGAGTTGTTGGGAATTGAGGTGTACCAAAGGAAGGTCTGTTTAATAAGGGAAAAGGGGTGAAAATAAATGTTGTCCTCACCCTGTTTATGTATCGGACATCTCGCTTTGCCTAGGAATTCAGGCTACACATGGACCACATTTAGGCCACATAGTTTCATGCTGCTGAGAACAACAAATGTGTTCCTGACTGTTGCTGCCAAAGTACTCCCCCTTATCATGCTCATTCTTGCAGCTCTTCCTTGGCATCCCTGTGCCACAGGGACAACTTTCCTGGGGTATGTTCTAGGGAAAAGAGGTTTAAGCCCAGTTGGCAAATCAGCCACGCAGTCGTTAACTCACTCCCCTCCATTCCTCCCTCTCGCTCCCGGGGGGATGGGGAGGAGAATCGAAAGAATGTAACTCTCACGGGCTGAGATACGAGCAGTCCAGGAACTAAGGTATAACACAAACCACGGCTGCTACCACCAATAATAATAATGATAAGGGAAATAACAAGGGGAGAGAATACAACCACTCACCACCCGCCAACAGATACCCAGCCCGACCAAGCAGCAATCTAACACTTCCAGGTAACTGCCCCCAGTTTATATAGTGGGCATGACGTGCTGTGGTATGGAATACCTCTTTGGCTAATTTGGGTCAGGTGTCCTGTCTCTGCTTCCTCCCAGCTTCCCCTCCTCCCTGGGAGAGCATGAGACTCAGAAAGCCCTTGGTCAGAGTAAACATTACTGAGCAGCAACTAAAAACATGGGTGTTATCAGCGCAGTTCCCAGGCTGAAAGTCAAAAACACAGCAGTGCACCAGCTACTAAGAAGGAGAAAAATGACTGCTACTGCTGAACCCAGGACATTATATGTATGTCTCTGAATGTCAAATGTTGCCTGTTGATGCTGAGAACATCACATCAAGAAAACCGGGTAGGCTTTAGAAAAACCACCAAACTGCAGCTCTGAAGAGCCACAGATGGTGCCAGGGTTCGATGGGTTGTCGACAAGCGAGGAGAGGAGTTTCAAGAAGGCAACTGTAGAAGTAGCTGTGAATTTCCTTTCTCTCAAAGCATCTGTGCTAGAGAAAAACATCTGTGACAGAGCACCTGAAGCAAATGCAAGCATGATGTCTTATCTAGAGATGAAAAACTGCACCACTACCAGGGGGGCACAAAAGCAGCTGTCTCGACAAATGTACACGTGTGTTAAACAGTGAGAATTGTTGGTCCTCTCCCTCTCTTGTATTTTGAAGGACACATGCTTCTGAAGCCCCAGCAAGAAATAGCACAGAGGAATGGTTTACAGGCCTAGGCTGATCGACAGAAAGCAAAAGTTCTGCTTCTTCAAGGTATAAAAAAGATGCTGAATCCTTTTGAAAAAAATCCTGCTGTTGGAAGGTGGGATGGAAGAAGTGACACAGACGTTACTTCTCCATGAGACTGGTGAGGCTTAGCCCAGCGGTGCTCTGCACCTTCTCCCAGCTCCACATGTTGTGCAGCTGTGTGATACAAGTAGATGGTCTCATGGGGCAGTTGCATCTTGGAGTCTGGGTTTTCAGGTAGGAACCCAGGCCATGGATCTTTGCCATGGGACTCTTGGTAGCTTTGGTAAGCTGGACATGTAGTTACCACCATTTTAGTTAGGTGTAACTAGTTAGGAGTGAGCCAGGATGGAAGCCCTACTTGACCATGCCACTGAAAGTATTCCCTGGGGGAAGTTGTGTGCATGAAGCATGGGAATTCTGTGCTATGCCTGTTTTAGACCCTGAACTTTCCCTTTCCAGTGGCCCTGGGTTAAAGTTTCTACCTTGGGTGATGAATAGCATAGCTGAAGAAGGAGACGCAAAGCCAGACCCGTGCTCAAGGGTCAGCTAGCCCGTTGCTGCTCAGGCAACTAGTGGCTGCTTGGTCTCACTGGAGGAGAAGAGGAATTTGTGTGCTGGCCATACAATGGCCAAAACACTTTAGGGTTGCTGTATGTAAGCACAGCACCTTTTAGTCGGCTTCTGGCACACACCTTTAGGCAGGGAAGGCAATTTACAGCACAGAACTACCCAACAGCTCCTGTACAAAGTCCTGTCCTGCAGGATTTGGCCTGAGAGCTTTGCTCAGCTGTGCTGTCAGGACAAGAAGTGGAAGCAGCAAGTGCAGGTCTGCAGCAGCCAGCTTGGTGCGGGTGGGAGAGTGGGGTGTGCAAGAAATGTTGGTGCTGTCATCTAGTGGCACAACACAAGCACAACCCAGCCATGGCTCTGTATCCTTCCTCCTATGTCTTTTACTCCTCTCTTGTGCTAATTTACATCCCAACTGATAGGCTTGGGAGTATTTGGGAGCCATAAAGCTTTCTCCTAGAACAGACAGCGGGAAAGTTGTTATTGTCTCAAGCTTCATGAGCTAATCCAAACTCATGAACTCAGTGAACCCTCACGTACCTGTCCCCAGTAAAGTGTATTTTGTGCCTGTAAGAAAGATTAGCCCAATGCACAAATAGAATAATGGCCCATCTAATTTAGATCATGTTTTGCACCCAAGAAGATCTGAATAGTCAAGGCTAGAGATTTCTCTTAAACACTTGATTTCTGTTATTTGTATTCCGAACACAGCATCAGTCACTCGTTTCTGTTTATCATCTCCACTACAATCAAGTTCAAGTTTTGGTTCCTCTTCTAGATGCTCAGACATGTTCTGCCACTTACACAGCACGTGGCAAACGTCCCCATAGTACACTCAGATGACCTGTCTTCTGGAAGACGAAAAGCAGCTTTGAAGGCTCAGAATCTGAGATGTGCTCAAGGCTGAGTGGCAAAGGAAGGGCAGAGGTGGGAGTAGGGCCTTGCAGCTCATTTTATGTCTTTCCCAGCCTCTAATGGCTTTGTCCTGTAATTGCCCCCTCTTTCCCCACACAGCAGGAGTGCTGGAAAATCTGATGATGCTAATTCTGGCAGAGGAACTGGAATGCAAACCACAGCCCGGGCAGGGGGCAACAGGGAACTGAAAGCAGCCTCCCAAATCAGACACACTGGCATGGTTTTGTTTTCAGAGGTGCAGGGATTTCTTCACCATGTTTTAAATAAAACTGTAGAACAGTTGGAAGGGACCCCAGTGATCATGTGGTCCAACACTTCACAGTAAAGGGAACCTAGGTGAGATTATCTGGCACCCTGTCCAGTTGTGTCATGCAAACCTCCAGTGATGGGGACTCCACCACATCCCTGGGGAGGTTGTGCCAGTTGTTCTCACAGTAAAAAAATTATACCAAGTTGAAGCCTCTCCCAGTACAATTTGTAACCATTGCCCTTTGTCTCATCCATGGGTCCCCTTATGATTTAGATAAAAATCCTTCATCTTTCCACCCCTGAAATGCTTCTCTTCATGTGTGATGGAGGGCGATCTTGGCTGGCATCCTGAAGGAAATACAGTTATGAAAGTATACGTCTCTGTTGGTTCCCATTCATGCTGTCCTCATCCACCCTTCCTTCCTACCCTTCTCCTTGTCTTTTTCAGGAAGCATATTAACCTGAAGGGTTACATCTGCTTAAGTACAGTAAGTGTTCAGTTTTTAAAAGACTCCTGGCTTAATTTATATTATTCTTTCCTGCTGTGTAAGGCACTCCTTGCTCTGGTTAACTATTTTGGCTCACGGTGTCAACTACAGCGGCTGCAGCAGCTCAGAGGTGCGACCTGATGGTGAGTAGAGGAAGGTCCTGGTGGGATTCCTTTTCCACACATGAGGATGAGATGGGGTGAGGGGAAACCAAACCAAACCAAACCACAAGAAACAAAACCCAGACACATTTGTTCATAGAAGACCTGGTTTTGTGGTCCCGAGAGCTGACTTGATCGAGGAGAAACCTCAGCAAGGCCAGAAGAGGGCACCTGAAAACAACTGTTTTGCACTCCGCCGCGTCTGCTGCGGGGCTCTTCCCTTCTCTTTTTTTCTCTTCCCAGCCACCCGCTTCCTTTCCTTCACACAAACCCATTTTCATCTTCCTGGGAATGTGCTGCTTTGTGGCCCCGCTTCCTGTGGCCCAAATCCTTCTCCATACCCATGCCCATACCAGTGCCCAGCAATATGCTCATCTACAACACATGAAAGTCTATTGTAACCCTACAACGATTCAGGGTTCAAAATCAGATCTGCTTTTTTTATTTCTTTTGTTTTCCCCTGAAAAGCACCCCAAAACATGAAGGATTCAGTAAAACATCACTTGTGCTCAAACCACAGTGGGGCTTGTAGAAAGGAACAAACTATCCCTCCTCAGCAAGCAGCAATGGCAAGCTGAAAGCATGTCTTTTTGAGACATCACCTCATGCTGGCCTTCTTTGCTGGTTGGATGTTGCTCCCTGAAAAGCCTGCTTTTCCAAAGGCTGAAACATTTTAGCCAGAGATTCTGCCCATCAGACTCCAACTCAGAGGCATCAGGCCTGAGAAATGTACAGAGCCCATCTGCAGTGAGGGGTGGCCAGGTGCAACACCAGTATCAGACAGATTATAAAGCTCCCAGCATGTGTTTGGAATGAATTTTAACACAGGCAGTCACAGTGCAGCATCCCTGCTATGTTTCCCTTCTGGGTAGGTGAGCATCCCATGGTCTTTCCCTCTCTCACATGTGCAGAACTGCACTCTTTTCACCCCCAACCCCCAAACACATGCTGTTTCCTCCTCGCTTCTCATGAGTGCTTGCAGATTCAAGTGCGAAAGCTCTACCAACAAAGGCTTTTTACATGCTCTGCTATGAATCCTTGCTGTATACACTTATGTCCTAATTGCATCACTTTCCTGCAATTTCCTTCCTCAGGTTAGCACCCCTCTCTCTTAGTCGGCACATGCACACAAAAAACACTTCATGCTCTATGGCTGTGCCCAGAGGGCCCACATGTAACTCACACTTGTAAGTACGTCTCCACTTTCTAAGCACAGAGACATTGTCTTCTCTGTAATACATTATTACAACAGACTGTGTATAGATAGGCACCTTTTCCACAACTTCAAGTATAAAAATACTCCTTTTCTTTGCACAGACACACATGCACACACTTACTTTCCTTTCTCCACAACAGACAAGCCTTTGTTGTTAGGCTGTCTCTGCTCCTCTGGTCTTTCTTTCCTGCCTTGTTTTCCCTAATGCCTGTCTCTCCTGCTTGTTCAGGCTGTCAACTAAGCTGCAAGGTGCTGCAGATGAGCTGCTTGAAATCACATTTGTCCAAAGCTTTTTCCTGGGGTGATGTGTGACTTGTTGAAACAGGCTCCATAAGTGCTCTCAGTGAATCCTTTGCCCCATTTCAAGGGTACAAAATGAAACATTATGATGGAGCATTTTCCCCTGTGAGGTGCTCTGTGCTATAGGGCCAAGGGACTGGCCTTCTCCCCAGGGAGTTGAAATATCCTTTCACTGCTGTTGCAATAGCAAAACCCCTGCTCTTGCCAGGACAGGCTGGGCTGCCACATCCAACCTGCATGGGCTTGCGTGCACACATTCGCCCTGGGCAGTGTGCTGCCATTGCCACTCTTGTTGTTTGACGGGTAGGCTGCTCATATGCTGGAGCTGAGGGAGCAGCGGAAAGCCAGAATGCAACAAGTGGTGAGTGTTGGTGGTGAGTGTTGGTGCTTGGCTGTCCAGGAGGGGCTCTGTGGTGGCTCACTGGTGTCAGCAAAGGCTTGTGGTTTTTGGGAGGGCACTGCTCGTGGTAGTGGATCCCCATTGCTGGAATGGGAGGTGGCCAGGCTGTGCTGCAGCACTGGGAAAGGAGAGGTGGTGTGGCTCTCCTCTCACCTCCATCCTGAGCACTCAGCACTGCTCTTCGGCCATTCCTGGAGAGGTTTCTTGCACCTTGCTGCTGCCTGGTTTGTCCAGGGCTCCTGAGGACCAGCCTTGCTGGAGCATTTACAAGGGGTGCTGTGTCCCTGCGCTGGGCTGCCAGCCTCTGCAGAAGCATAGCCTAAGCCCTGTGGAAGGGGCTATAGCCCCAATCAGACTTCATGTGCTTTTCCAGCTGCATTCTGCAGCTAGATTACAGCTTCCTGCTGCTTGGAGTGAATCACCTCTGGTTAAGACAGGCTGTAAGGAGGTGTGGGAATGACACGAGAAGTGTTGGCTTTGTGGGATTTGCTTGGTGCAAAACCAGCTTCTGCCTTTGGACACCTGGATGCTAATGGTGTCCTGTCCCAGTGCCAAGGCGATGTGCAGCAAAAGGAGCTGTGCAAATGTCTCTGTCCCTCTTCCCTGTCTGCATTGACCCTAAATGCATCCACCTCTTGTGGGAGGCTCTGCTGAAGCAGGATGAATTGATGCCAACTCACCTGAAAGGGATGTGGTATACTGTGATGTGGTGTGGGAGGGAGCTTTGTATTTGAACGTGCCTCTTTGACTACACTGGGAAAAGCACAGCCAGGCTTTCAGTGAGTAGTACATTGTGCTAAGCAGCATTTTTGTTATGAGGGTGACACAGGTGGCAGATTCTCAGGTGAAATAGATTCAAAGACAGCTCACTGAGAAGCTGGCCTCCACTGCCTTGTCCTTGCAGTGCTGTGCCAGCTGCCCCCTTGATATTGGACCCAATTCCCCTCCTCTACTGGCCTTAGTCTGCTGGGTCTCTCACTGAGGTTAGAGTTCCTAAAATGCTCTTCACTTTGTTTCCTTTTCTTATTTATTTCTTCTGTTCAGAACAGACATGATGCAGGAAGGAATGTCCAGCAGATGTACTGCCTGGCCTGCGTGGTTTCTTTGGGACAGCCTATCTCCTCAGAGCAGTGCACTGGTGCTTCCACTTTTCATCCCTTCATCTCAACCGTGTGATGAGTCACAACTGCTATGTCTAACAGAGTCAGATTTCACATAAGTTACTGTATTTTTCATCAAGCTCTCTCATCTGCTCAGTCAGGGGATGGCAGCTGGCGCTGCAATGGTGGGGAGGATCTCCAGCTTGTTTTGCTCTGCTGCTCCATTTGCCTCCTGCACAGAGTTCCCAGCCAAACCAAAGACAGGACACAAATGTCTCTCACATACAGTAAAGCAATGGCTCCAGCTCCCCTCGCTCCACTGGCTCGCTGACCTGAGGCCTCTGGGCATAAACAAAGCACAGTGTTAGTGGAAAACTGGTGCAGCCCCCAGAAGATCCCTAGGAAACACGTGAGCCCGGATGGAGCCAGCTGTTCTGTGTGGGAAGGCAAGAGGTTAGTCCAGATGACGCAGAGGAGAAAGGCGAGCCAGAGCTGGAGCACATTATTTGTCTTGTGGATGAGAAGATGAGCACATTGGGCTGGATGTGGGTGAATGGTGCTTGGCCATGTTTTGAGGAGTGACCCCAAGGCAAGCTGGAAGAGCTGTAGGTGTCAGCCCTTGTGAAAAGAATGTTGGAAACCCCACAGCTCCGGGAGGCTGATAGGGCAGTGTATTTCCATTTGTAACCATTAGATTGGTCTTTGCACAGGCTTACTGTAGCCTGCAGTTTTCACAGTGAGAGGCACAAACCCAAGCAGTGAGTAGCTGGATGGCCTGTCTGATGCACAGATCATCCCTTTTCTTCTGGACTGAGATTGTGTAACTGATAAGCATCCAGACAGCCAAAGGAGACAAAGTCTCTTCCCTACAACTCCTTGCATCCTGAGGAGATGATTCAGGCTGAAAAGGTCATTTCAAACATCATCTGGGTTCTGGGTTCTGGTCTGGATGTGACTATGGTACTGTGAAATGCATGTGTTAATCAGGGTGATTTGTTGGTGCTAATGGGGAAGCCACAGCTTTTTAACCACCTTTTGAAATACAGTTGGGCTCTGCATGTGTGTTGAGGGTAATGTGGACTCACACACTGAAAGACCTCTTTCATACCACTGCCATAGCTTCAAGACTCAAAGCAGAGTGTAAGGCAGCACCCTCTTTGTGCAGTGAGGTGAAATGGTTCAGTTTTCCTTCAGAAGTTTCTGGGTGACCAGCCATGTTAACACAGCTGCAGCTGTGTCTCCACAGGAATGTTGTTTTTTCAAGCTGAAACTGAGAACAATTCCCTCAAAGATGCACTGAGGATAAAAGTGATTATTCTGTAAGGAGCAGTGCTGTCACTCGAGTGGTGTTGTGGCTCAGATCTATCAAAATTGGAGAACTGTAGGATCAAGGCTTAATGCAGGCTGGAAGGGACCCTCCTGGAGACCATCTAGTCCAAGCCCAAATGAACCCCAGAATGAAGCAGGTAGACTGTGAGGCATTGTAGCATCGCTGAGTAGAGAAACTGGAGATCTTGGCTTAGTGGGGTTCAGTGGGTCTTTTGCAGTGATGTAAGAGGGGTCAGATCTGTGGATTGCACTCAGACACTTGGATGCTCATGTCACCATCCAGAAGGTTAAGGGTGCTGGTCCAAGCATGATACTTTGCTTCATTATGGATAATGCTGCTGCCTTCCCCATTTCCTGTGTTATCTGGCTGTGACAGTGTGCTCTGCACCCATCATCATGGTTGTGCTCTCCTTGCTTTGGCTGGGTAAATAATTGCCTCTTTTCTTCTTTGCACTGACTATATGTCAGTGCAGTGACGGAAGCACAAGGGCTACATGACACACTGCTTTGACTCACCAGTGAAAGGATGGTAGGAACATAGCTTTGTGCTGCAGGTATGCATGGACCCAGAAGCAGAGCAGCTGGGAGGAAACCACCTTAGATGTCCTACAGCTTCATGCAGGTGCTGGTTTTGCCTTTCTGCTGCTGCTGCTCCTTCTTCCTGTTGTTGTTCTATGCTCCTCCTCTCCCACTCTTTGCAGCCAGGAGAAGCAAGGAAGGTGCTTAGAAACCTGCCTCTTTAGAAAGCAAATGTTCCTGCTAGCTAGCAGCAGTCATGCCCTGCCTTACCCTTGGTGGGAGGTGTATCTTGTCTCACAGAAGTTTAATGCATCTGGTGTTTCTGCTCCCTGGGTCTGTGAGCACATGCTCTTCGGTGCTCAAACGATTCCCCAGGTTTGCATGAGTTTGCAGCTGTGTTTCCTGCTTCTGGTTCGTGTGGACATAAAAAAGGTACAAATGCTGGATATTTAGCACTTCAGTCAGGTCGGGCTGCAGCCAGGAAGCTCAATGATTCGTAATGGAGAACATATGGGATCGCATGCAAACACCCTCACTTGCTCTGACCTCACTTCCCTGCCTGTGAAATGGACATAGTAATTCAGTGCCTCAAAGGAGAGTTGTGGGGCTTACTTAGCAAATTAAGATTTGTGAAATGCTCGCAGACCTTCACCCAGAAGGGGTGGCAGGAGGGTGTTGTGTTTTAACTGTGGGAGCATTGCCAGTCTGTCTCCTTCCCTTGCATCCGATGGAAAGGAGATGCTGGGTGGCCTGTTTGAATAGCAGGCCACTGTGCAAGGCCTTACCACAAGGGAACTTCTGGGGTGCTGTTGTACTGGATGGGGACGTAGCATGATGGCCACCCCACAGACCTTGTGGCAACAGTACCTGAGGCAAGATCAGTCCCACTTTGGGAGGTGCTGGATGGTTTCTCTGGCCCTGACATCCTTGTAGCCATCTGGGTCTGCTTCTCACTGCTTCTGTAGGAAACCGGTACCCTCCCATGCAGCTGTCCTTGCACAAGTGTGCTCTATATCAAATGCTGACTCCAAGAGCAGTAGTATTGAAAAAGTCCCAAAAGATAAGAATATATCACCAGATAGTAAATAAAGTACAAGTTAAGGCAATATATTTTTTCTCCTCCTCCACCTCCTTCTGCTTTTTTTTAAGGTGAGGCTTTTTATTTTGACTTCAAGGAAAGCAGTAATTTATCTTAGAGCTGGTTTAAAAAAATCATTTTCCTATTCCATACTGACCTTTCTCAGGCAGATGAAAGGAACAACCTTTAAAGAAGAGAGCTGAGTAAGGCAGAAACCCTTCCTCTTCCTCCTCCTCATTCAAGGCACTGCATCCTCGCTTCCTCCATCCAATGCTCTTGGCACTGGTTTCTAGGGGAGGAGGACATTGGCTCCATTCTGTTTCCTGACTGACAGGCTCTGACATACACACACACACACACACACACACACACACACACACACATATGTTGGTCAATATTCTCTTGGTCTGTTTGCTCCTCCTGAGCCCAACACACTGAGGTGATGAGCCTGAGGCTCAAGAGTTTTCAAGAGTGAAAGTCTGGGCTCCTGTAACAGGATGTCCTCTCCAGTCTTCTGTGGCAGGGGTTGTAAGAAGTCCTCCTGGTCCTCAAAGCCACCTGAGAAGCAGGGTGGCTGAGCTGCACTGTGACCAGTGGTGTTTGTGTTTGGTCAGGGTGAGACTGTGTTTCCCAGCATTTAGTATGGGCTGAAAACGTGTAAGATTGAGCACACAGCATGAAGAAATTGCCCCTGAAACTCCAGCTGCCACTACCTGACCAGGACATAAACCAAACAGCTGGCAGAGCTCCAGGGGCTGACAGCTCCAAAGAGGTATCTGCCCGAAGGGCAGGGAAAAAGTTGGCATTGTTACTGGGCCAGGGACTCATCCTGGCAATCCTGTGTAGGAGGCGGTGAGAATCTGTCCAAGCTGAGATGCACCGAGCACACCAACTCACCAGTAAATGAAGTGGCATTCTGCCAGAGAAATTTTTGCTCAGCAGAAACTATGCGGATGCATCTGATATGGACCCTGTAAATGGCCATTAGCCTGTTCCAGATGAGAGCAACATAATTGAATTTAAGGAAAAGGTTTATGAGGGAATAAACTTTTTCTTTTGCATAGTTTCCCAGAAACTCTTTTTATTTTTTCTCTTCACATGATAGCTGAAAATGTTGGCAGGTTGCAGTTAATACATGGAGACAAAAATAAGAACCAAGGGAGGGCAAATGAGAAGGAAAACAAGGTATGTCCATCTTCACTAGAGCTGGGTGTATGTAGCAATAAACGTTCACAAAATGTGCTTGTGAATAAAACATGCAGCCTGTCTTCCTCAGCGATTGTGACCCATTTTATTCCCAAACACTGCTGAAAAAAAAAGATTCCTACCCACAAAGATGTTCATGAAAGCAAGCTATCTTTTAGAGTAATGTGAATAAATATAATTGAATGCTCAGGCTGGCGTTATTCTCAAAACCATTTTGAAGAGCCCTATCAGTTGCATAATAGGCTCATGGAACAATTCAGCATGATTGCAAATAACTTGCAATGAGAGGATGCTTTTGCTGTGTACGAAGCACAGTGCCTAGCTAGAAGTGATATAGGATGACTTACATGACCAATGGCAGAATGTAAACAATGAGTGAGGAGTAGGACATTTACAGCAAAAGGGGTCCCAACTAAACCATAGGTTAAAATGCTTTCACGCAAACCTCTTGTCACAGCCACCCAAAAAACAGTCCCATCTGGAAGTAGACAGGCTGCTGGCTGATAATTTGGGGACAAGATAACAGGACTGCTTTTGTCAGGGGCTTTATCTGTAGCGAGCAATTTGATGAGCTTTAATCATATGTGACAGCAATGTGTAGTCTAAAGTTGTGGTCAATCAATTTGAATTAATCCCTCCATCAATATCACTGAACTGAAGATCAGGGCAAGTTGGTGTCATTTTCTGGCTCAGCACATCACCAAGAGAAATGGCTCTCCCCGTCTGCAGGTATCCCCACATTTCCTGCACTGGCCTACATTCCTCTTTGCGAGCCTTCCCTGCCCATGGTATCAGGGGCAGGGGTGGAAACAAGCTATCGGTTCACACAGGGTCCATTCACCTCTGGCTGTTGCAAAGTGGGTTTTGCATTTTTTCCTGTGTGTAGCAGCAAGTTGCATTTCATACGCCCAAAATGCTGGGGCTTTCCTGGCATCTCCCGGTTGGTATTACACATTAAACTGTAATTGCACCATCAGGGAGTTTTCCTTTCTGATGGCCTGCCAACATGCCCCCTTTAAAAAAATTATATCTATCGACGTTAGCAGCTTGCCCAGGAAATAATCCAGACAAATGCAGGCTGCCCCATCTTCGGGCCAATTAATCTGAAACAGATACCAGTGAGAGGGTGATAGAGGAAATGCTGAATGAGATCTGCGGGGAGTGGACAGCAATTTAGCCAGGCTGTAAACTTGCAATTCAAATGCTGGCAGTAGCGCTCAGTGATTATGGGCTATAGAGAGGGCAGAGGAGGACTCTGCTGCAGTGGGCAATGGATGGTGCATTTACGGGCAGTAGCTACGATGCTAAGCACTTCAGGCACCCCAGGGCCAGCTCCATATTGATAAAACGCTGGGTGTTTCTAGAGGAAAGGGTCGGCAAAGCTGCTAGGCTAGAATAGCATTCTGGTGGAGATAATGGGTTAGTAAAGGGCAGGAGAAAAGTCTGCATGGCTCAGACCTCTACTCAAGAAACAGTTTTCTGTGCAGCGCAGCACAGGTAAAGGGCTTCCCCATGCAGGGGCCAGGTCTTGGTAATACAGACAGCACCCATGGAAAATTAAGAGCATCACTTTTTGAGCAGAAGTACTTGTAGAAAACTGGGTGGCTGCATGGATGTGGCAATGTGGACTGCAGCAGAGCTCAAGGGTAGGTGTCCCAGGTTCATCTGTAGCAGTCATTTTTCTCCTTCTTAGTAGCTGGTTCAGTGCTATGGAAACAGTGCTGATAACACCGACGGTTTTAGTTGTTGCTAAGTAATATTTACTCTGATCAAGGACCTTTCAGTCCCATGCTCTGCCAGTGAGGTGGGTCATGGGAAGCCAGGAGGAAGCAGAGACAGGACACCTGACCCAAACTAGCCAAAGGGGTATTCCGTACCACAGCACATCATGCCCAGTATAGAAACTAGGGGGAGTCAACCAGGATGCCCAGATTGCTGCTGAGGTCAGGCTGGGTATCAGTTGATGGGTGGTGAGTGGTTGTATTCTCTCCCCTTCTTATTTCTCTTATCATTATTATTGGTGGTAGCAGTAGTGGTTTGTGTTATACCTTAGTTACTGGAGTGTTCTTATCTCAGCCCATGGGAGTTACGTTCTTTCCATTCTCCTCATCCCTCTGGGAGTAGGGGGGGAAAAAGTTGGGAAGGGAGTGAGTGGCTGCGTGGTTCTGAGTTACTCGCTGGTCTTAAACCATGACAGTAGGGAAGTTGTGAGCACCTTGTTCCTTCGCTCTAGAAACTCAGCAGAGTCTGCTGCAACTGGCAGCTCCCAGCAACTCCAAGAAAGGACCACAGATGAAGAAAACATGAACTAACTTAAAACATGGAAAAGTGAAGAGGAAGAGTTGTGCATTTAATACTCTTTATTCTGTCTATGAGGATTTGAGACATTTTTGGCATAGAAAGAAATGAAAAATTGTTCTGAATGCTTCATTTTGACAATACTGAGATGAAAAATTTTGGCTGGTGACTTTTTTTTTTCCTTTTTTTTTTTGGGTTTTGGTTTGGGGTTTTTTTTGTGCCATCAGATTCATAGATTCATAGAATGGTTAGGGTTGGCAGAGACCTTAAAGATGATTTAAGTCCAGCCCATGCCATGGGCAGGGACATCTTCCACTCGACCAGGCTGCTCAAAGCCCCATCCAAGCTGGCATTGAACACTGCCAGGGAAGGAGCATATATGGGAATTATATATATACCCATATCAGATATTACTCCTGTTATCCTTCAGAAAAAAATTCTAAAGAGGAAATCTGAATCTATGTTGGAGAAAGCATTACCAGTTGTATTCAGGTGCAGTGTCAACAGTCTGTCACCATTAGAAAAGCGAGAGCCATAGGATGGGGCACGAATTTCCTCAAGGAGTGCCATGAAGTCTGTGATAAGATTAGTAGCAATCTGATGAGCATTAACTAATGGGGGAGGATGTGTCTAGGAAAAGTTTGATAGCAATGTCTAATAGAAGATTAGCCTGAAATAATGAAAATACCTTTGCACTACAAATTGATTAGGAAGAAAGAAGTTTTCACTTATTCTCTCTCTTTTCCCCATTTGATTCAGTTATAATGCAAATAACACAATATCCATGAACCTTGTCTCAGAAGCTCTTCTTCCATTCCTGACACTACCTTAAGAAAAAAAAAAAATCAAAGCAACAGAAAACCGTAGATAAAAATGTTCAGGAATGGGTAGCATGCAACATATTTTGTATAGATTTTATTGCTGCTAGTTGTCCTATTTGAGAATGAATTGGATGCAGCAGGGAGGTCAGCACAAGCTGTTGTTAATAGCCATTCTCTTTCAAGATACATATAAAAAATCCCAAACACATTACCTTTATGAAATATATGGCTAAAATGATACGAGCTGCTACTCAAATCACAAGCAGTACAAAAGGCTGGTCAGCTATTTGAGCTATAGGAAGAGAGTGTGACCAGAGTAGAGAGTAATTGAGTGTAAGCACAGGAGGCCAGTGTGGAGCGAGGAGGGGAGCTGCATAATTTTGTGCAGAAAAGCCACCAAAATGCCACAGAAGCAGATAAAGGAGGATGTAAGCAAACATCAAAGAAGGGCTTGCAGCACTACATAAGAGTTTTAGAGGAAATGTGTCTGAAATAGTGAATGGGAAATCTCTCCTTTGTTTCCCTTCTGTCAGGCTTTACCCTTGCTTGCATCCTCAGTTCTTTTTCCAGGGAGATGGAGATGTCCCCTGTAAGCAGCTCACTGCATGCCCTGCTGCAGGACATGGCATGCCAACGCAGGGATGCTGAGGGGCAGCCACGGCACTTGTTTTCTCTCTAAATCCCTGCTCCCTCATTGCTCAAAATGTTCATCTTTCAAGCAGCAGCCACTGTTGCAGCCTGGGTCTGTGCAGAAAATTGCAAGAAATGTGGTTTGACTGATTCTTAGGAAAAAAATAATAATGTTCTTCATGGCCTTTTTGCCAAAACCCAGGAGAATAAAGAGCTGAAATTAGGCAGGGAAGTAACCTCTGCTGGAAAGAGCTCTCTCAGCTTATGTCTGCAAAGTTGGCTTTCCTTTGAGCACCTTTTGATTGCTTTAAAGTCATGTACTGTGCATGTATGGTACTTTTTGCGTGGCTAAGCTCTCAAAGTGAGCAGCTGAACAAGGCTTTGCAGTCTGCATGAGTGGCTGATTTCCCTCTACAGTGATAAGTCTGGTTAAATGAGCCCCTGTCTGACCCCCTGCAAAGCTTGGAGAGAGCAGAATACCCTGTGCTGCAGCTCCTTGGAGTTTGTCAGAGGCAAAGTGCCACTGAAATGACTGGCAGGAGAACAGGGGAAGATGTCCTTCCCTAGAGCTTGAGGAGCCCTGCAGCTGCTAATTGTCCTGGAGGACTTCTAGACCTTTCAGGTAAAATGAGGTGGACAAGAGAGGTAAAAGCCAAAGCACTGGGAGATGGAAATGCATGTGGGCTATTCTGCTTTTTGGGTAAACAGCTATTTCTGGTAGGCAGCAGTGCTTCAGAGATCTGCAGAATGGAACTCCCATTTTCCTTCTGTTTGTCTTTAAAAGCAAAAATAGCACAAGCTTTTCCTCCCTCAAGAACTAAGAAGAGCTGTAGAAAGGGACACTGAGGGGAATGGCTACCTTCCCCGGGATGGGAGGCAGGATATCTAGCTGGGGTGGGTGGAGAGGAGCCATAAGGTACAGGCAGCTTGCTTGAACCACAGCATGCTGCTGGCTCCTTGCTCTCATGCTGCCCATCTCCCCACACTGCCTCCTCTCACCCCATGTGTCAGCATCTGCCACAGGTGTTAAATCCGTTAGCCCCAGAGCACCCCCTGGGCTGCTGGATGCCGATCCCCCACAGACAGCAGCTTTGTGCACATAGCCATCACCAGTCACCCAGGCGAAGAGGAGAAGCGGCTCAAGCCCAGCATGGGGGTTTCTGGCTGCAGCATCAGGGACAAGCAGAAATGGGGCTGAGGTCAGAGGGGAGTGGCAAGGGGAAGCAGCAAATCTGTCCCTCTCTTGGGTGTGTGGGGAGGGAAAGTGAGTGCCCTCCAGTGTCCCCCAAAAGCCAGGGTAGGCTGCTCCACATTTTTCCTGCCCAACAAGTCTGCTCAGAAATCTCTACTAGGGCCAGTCCTTTCGGACCGCTTTACTGCTGCTTCCCTCCACAGCCTGCTGCATCCTCCTTCCCCCATGGGAAGGTGTGCAGCATCCTCAGAGGGCTGGGTAGCACCTCGAGATCCTCGGGAGCTCAGTCTGGGGGCTTCTGTTGTGCACTGCAGTCCTAGTGTGCCTGGAGGACAGGATGGTTAATGGGAGCTTCAGTGCCATGTCTGGCATCCCTTGGGATGGGAAACTCAGCCTGAACCAAAGGGGCCATTTAGTGTTGTGAATTATTGAGTACTTTGCAAGGTAGAGGAGCTGAGTGAGCCAGCTTTCAGAAACGCTGCCTGACCAGGGGGGCAAACTCACACCTGCAGCCCATCAAAGCTGTGGTGGGCAGGCTGGAGCCCCTTGCAGTGAGGTGGGGATGTGGAGGCAATGCTGGGGGTCTTGCTGATGGCAGGCCAGGCATTGGGAGCAAGGGAGGTAGGGACACAGTTTACCTCTGGGGCTGGGGAGAGCAGGCTGGGCAGTGAGCTGACAGTGCTTAATATCTATTAATAACTTGGAAAAGAGGAGGAAGCAGCAAGATTTGCAGATGGCATGAGATTATTTAGGTTAGAGGAGATGGTGTAGGCACCCAGCAAGACTTACTCAAGTAGGCAAAGGGGCAGGCAAACCTTGCTGTTTACAAACACGGTGGTGAAGGCTGGCTCCGTGGCGCTGCTGCCGCCTTGCTGGGTTCTCAATGGACTGCAGCAGCCTGGGTGACGCCTGGGGGAGTCTGGGTGTCGCCTCGCACAGTTCTGTAGGAGCATCTGCTCAGCCTGCAGCAGCCGTCTCAAAAGAGAACAAAATGTCTGGCTGTACAAAGAACAGGATTAAAAAAAACCCACACTGAAAATACCGCCTTTCTGCTGTCTAAGAAGAGCAGGTGAGTTACCGGTTGGAGTAATCCTCTTGTTGCATGAGTAATGAATGAGGAAGAAAAATGGGCAAAGAAAATGCAGATGCAGAGAAACTGAAAATAGTAACTGTCTTTTTCCCACCTGTATGAGGAGGACATACAAAGACAAATAAGTTTATCCTCTTAAATAAGCCACAATTGGACATCTTGTGACACTATGGACAAAATGTCTAATGTGGGCAGAAGGATGGACTCTTTCAAGCCATGTATCATTACCCCAGGGGAAGAGATGGTGCAAGATACATCGTGCACACCAGAAGTCCAACATGATTCAGGGTAGGACTGTAGGTGTAAGTGAATCACAAAGCCATTCATGTTTTGTGATGGGGCTAGGAGTTGGTGCAGCAGGTACTAAGGTGCAGCTCCTGAGAGCTGCCCTTGAGGCTACAGTGCACAGGTGATGCTGAGCTGGGCAGGCGAGTGAGTGGCCCCAGCAGTGCAAGGCCATTGGCCAGCATGCGGAAACCATCATCTCCTCTTCACAAGAGAGGACATAGGCAAGTGGGCTGTGCCACCAACATAGCTGAGAAAAAGAGGAAGAGATGATTGGGGTTTATACCCAAACTCCTGCTCATACTTGCCTCTTCGCCTACCCATCGGCACCCAGGACTGAGGTTCAGCCTTCTCCCTGCACCAGGATGGCAGCATCTCTTGGCATGGGGTTTTCACTGCCTGGTGCAGATAGCTGTGAGATAAATGCATCATACAAAGGCTGGATCTTGGTAGTTAATGGAGAAAAAATGTGAGCTGGAAATAGCTTGTCTCGGAGATACATATATTCATAGCACTGAAGAGGAGCTGTTTCTCACCTAGGATTTTAAAGCAGTGGGATGGTAAACAGCATTTGGTCCTTGCACAGAAATTTTTTCCTCTTCCAGAGCAAGGCAAGGGGAGTAATTACTCATCGCCACTTTATAATGTTCTTGTAGGGTAGCTAAATCACTCATGCAGGACAAGCCTTTGCCTCCAATAAGGTTAGGAAATGTGACCTAGTTAAGCCCAGCCATTTTTGTGTGTGAAGAAATGGAAGCAACTAGTGCTTGCTGAAGCTGGACACTAGAAATAGGGTATTTGCTGCTCTCCTGGCTAGCGAAGCCAGCAAGCCCCAGCCCGTGGTGTGTGCAGGTGGGTGCACAGGGAGCACCCTGCAGCAGTAACCCCATCCCAACCCTGCTCATCTGCAGCACTGTGGCTGCCGTGGCAGGCACCGGTGACCCCTGCAGCCCCTGCCATCCCCACTCTGTGCCTCACTCTCCTCCATGAAATGCAAATAAAGAGTGAAATGAGTTTCAGAGTCACTGCTAGGGGCTGGGAAATGTCCATGTGCATGGGAGGGGGGAAAGGCCAGTCCACTGGTGTTGGAGCAGCAGAGAACTGGCCCTGGTCTTATTTTAAGCCCAGCCCCACTGAAAAGCTGCTGCCACAGCTGCTAAAGAACTATAAACATAGCATGCAGTAATATTATCACAATGATGGATGCTGTAAAGGCTTTGAATGCTTTTTTTCTTTTCTTCCTTTTATACCATGGCCTTGTATTTTGCAGCTTCCCTTGCTGCAATGTGCTGGTTTCTTTTGTAACTCAAATCCTGCCCCTTTATCTTTCTCTATCTCTTCTAATGGGTGGAATACATTTGTTTGCTGCCCCTTTCCTGTAGGAAAAGAGAAATACTCTACCATTTGAGGGAAAAAGCCTTCCTCCACTCCCCTCACTGTTCCCAGGGCAGATGTAAGCCTCTCCAACACTGATTAGCATCGTGGTGACCAGAAAGGAGATCCAGTGCAGGCTGCTCAAGTGCCTGGAACTCCTTTCTTGGAGAGGGACTGGCCTTGTAGGGCCTGCAGGCTACTCTGGATGAGAAAGAAACTTCTTGATCCTGAAAATCATTGCTTTTGGCATTTTCTTCCTCAGAAATAGTTTTCCTTTTGACAGTGTTGTGCTTGAGGCAGTCCACTTGAATGCACTGCTGATGTCTTGGACCCTCCAAGGGTGAGGGCGAGTATGAGAGCTTGGGAGTGCACCATGGAGATGTAACCTCCATTTGCCATTTAGGAGTGCTGTGCAAATGGCTGGGCTGGCTAATGCAATGGGTCCTTTCCCAGAAGGATCCTCTCCATCCTTCCCCACTTCTCAGCAGCTTTCCTTCATCCCTCCCTTCCTCTCCCATGCTTTCCCCCTGTGCATCCTCAGACTGTGGAGCTCACTGCTGCCAGTTAGGAATGGAGGCCAAAAGCACACAGGGGTTTGCAAAGCAATTAGGTTCAGAGGAGAAAAGGACCCTGGAGGCTACTAAAATTGCAGGAGCAGCCCCTGGCTGGAGGAGATGCTATGGTGTGGACTGCCAGAGGCTGGGAGTCCTCTGGTGAAAGTCACACTCTATGCCTGTCTTTTCTCCACTCTTCTCTTAAACATATCAACCTGGATGCCCACCAGGCTGGTGAAGTGTGGTCATTCTTGTGTCCTGCTCTCCTGCAGTTTTCTGACCTTGTTCACCCTCCTTCTTCTGTCTCTCTGGCTGTTTTCCTGCTAGGATTTCTTCTTTTTCCCACTCTGCTGTGGCTCTGTTCTTGCCTCACACAATTGGTTTCAGCATTCAGCCCTTGCTTGGCTTTGGGTGTGGCTGACTCACTCATTGCGCCTTGCCTTGATCCCACCTCTTGGCTGTCTCTTAGACATCTGCTCTGTGCTGCATCATTCAAAGGTAGCATGTATGGAAACCAAGCCCTGCTCTGTCCTCTGACACAGCCCCATTACAGCGTTCCCTGGAGAGCTGAGGCTTCTCCAAGGTCACAGTGGGCTCCCAGTGGATAGCATGAACAAGAAGGCATTGGTACAGTCCTCTCCTCCTATCCCCAGCCTAAAGGTAACCTTATCTCCCAGTCAGCTTGGAGTCACATGAGCAGTGCCCATCAGGCTCTACCTGTGTACTCAGTTAGAGGGGATTTTCGAGGCTTGCTGGTTGCAAGGAGCCACTCACAGCCTGCTTGACTGCTGCCCCATGCCTCCCTCCCTGCTCCTGGACCAATGTCCTGAACATGCCTTGCTAAGCATGTTCTGCCTTGCCTGCCTTTTGTCGTTGCCTGCCCTGCTGCAGGGCTGTGCAATTTCTCTGTTGAATTCCATCTCATGGGAAGAGAGGGATGGAGAGAGCTACTTTGTGCTATCCGAGGCCCTGCTGAGAAGAAGGGCTGCCCCATCCCTGTTTGTTTCACAAATTGGAACCTCAGAGACCTCAGTTCCACAGGGGCACTGAGCACAGGGAGCTCACTGCAGAAGGATACATTTGTACCTAAAAATGTGGAGTAACAGTATAATTTCTTTTGGTCTTACTTCCATATTTGCTTCCAAACAGGGCTTTGGAGTAAGATGTAGCTGATCTGCAAGGGTATAAAAATCTAACAAAAGTCGAAGGTTGAGTTTCAGGCCAGTATCATTAAACTAGAGAAAGCTTAATGAATGTGTTTTCTTTCTTCCCTCCCCTCCTTAAATGAATGCAGACCAGGCCAGTGTTTCCTTCTTGGTTAGGGATTACTGAGATTCTGATTCTATGGAAAATGTGACTGGCATGGGTGTGCAGCCAATTTTTGAAGAAAGCATTTGTTGAGGGTTTGCTCAGTGCTTCTAATATAAAACTGAACTAAACATATACATTCAGTTGCTGTGCTAAGACTAAAGGCTTTCTTTGTGTACTGTCCAAACACGCAGGAAGGACTCTTCTGCGGGAAGCGCAAACCCACTGGCCAAATTAAATACAGAGGTATGCACTTAAAAAACTCCTGTGCAGATTTGCAGTTGAATAACATCTGTGCTATGAAGAGACAAAACCCAGGTGTGTATTTCCAAGTAAAGACATCCACAGCTTCTTAATGCCAACAATAAGTTCTTTTATAGGTGCCTTTCACCTTGAAGCATCTCCAAATGCTTTGTAGATCTGTGTGTATACGTGATTGTTTGCTGAGCAATGAATGGGAGGCTCTGGGGTGGGATTTAGCAGCCATTCTGTGTTATGTACGGTGCCCTTGGGCTCCTCCTCCTAGCTCCAGAGCCCTGCAGTGCACAGGCAGTGTTGTTAGCTCTCTCCAACTTCCTCCTCCAGCCTCCTTCCCCTGCATGTCTCTGGGCTTTCTCCATATCCCTCCTTGCATCCTATGCTCCCACTCTTGCCATTCTGTGCTGCAGTTTTTGTGCCTGGACAGCCCACCCTGCTTTCACCTGTGCACGCGCTATTCCTCTTCCTTGGCAGTCCTCTGCATGACTGTCCTCCTGAAGCACTCCCTCGTTCCATCTTCTCCTACAGACTCCTCCGTATTTGAACTCTAACTTTCAGTTGAATTTGCATGCCATGCCTCTTTCAGCTTGTGTGCCACCTGGGACAGCAAAGATGTTTTATCTGCAGTGACAAATTGCTGCTTGAAGTTACAGTGCTACATGAAAAGAACAACCACCCTAACGATATTGCAACCTGATGGCCATGATATGCCAGGGAGCAGAAGGTTAAAGAAAACAAAGGTCGGTGCCAATATATTAAGGTCTGAAAGCAAAGAAACATACTTAAAAGGTTTGCTTACCTAATGTTTTGCATCTAGACACTTTCTGAGATAATCTGTCAATTCCCAGAGTCTCCTGTTACAGGCAGAGAAAGGACAAACTTCCTTGCACCTCAGGGGTGGTCAGAGTGCACTGATCTAGTAAACCTCCACCACTCTGGGATTTCAGTTTTCCAGTGGTACCATTTGAATTGTCTCAAGTGAGGACTCCAATGCCATGAGCCTTTTGGACATTTGCTTTTGGACTGAGTTTCTTCAGAATTTCAGATGACTTTACAAGAGTGAGGGCTGCGTAAGTGCCAGCCAGTTGGCAAGCAAACTGCCCCGAGCTGCTGCTCATCATCTACCTGGCACTTGCAAATCATATTTTAGTACCCTTCTCCATGCCTTTGTCCCAAGTCTAGCTCTTCAGCACAAAGAGTCATTTATGATGTGCTAGCACTGCAGGAGTGAGGTCTCCATGTGCATTGGCAGTAACAGTCAGATAGTAAGTGATGTCCCTCCACCCTAGGCAGGAGCAGAGCTTATCTCAGTGCAACAGGCAGCTTGGAGCCTTTGGCCTAGTCCTCCATCAGAAACAGGCCTGGGATTATCCTTACCAATTTCCACAAAAAATGGGCAGGAAAGTAGCCAGGGGACAGTACCAGACCTCAGCTGTGAGTTCTTCTAGTCAGGAAAACAAGGAAAACCAGATAGCTTTGACAGCCCAAAGGCAATTGAATACCACAGGTGGAAAACCTTAGGTTGTTGAATGAGATAGGCATATGAGGACAGTGGACAATAGGACTGAAAGGGACCCTCCGTACCATACTGGCCAATTGCCTGCCGTTTAGGGTAGCTATGGTATCTGTAAAAAACTGCCTCATCTCTGTGCTAAAAAGAGTCGAGATTGTTGTAACAATAAAACCTTCTGGAAGTCAATCCCAGAAATGCATTTCATGGGCAGTCAGGACCTTCTTCTAATTTTCAGCTCAAATGTATTCCTGGCAAATTTATAGGCACTTGTCCTTGTGCCAGTGCTGCCCTTTCACTCAAACAGCTCTTCTCTCTTCCTGGCGTTTCCCTCCAGGGTATTTGTAAGCAACAAATATATCTTCTTCCAGCCTGAATTTTGCTAGACTCAATAAACCAAGCTCATTTAGTTTCTTCTTGTAGAAGAAATCTCTCTCCTCCCCTGGTCATTCTAAGAGACAAAGGCACAGAAAATGCAGTTTTATATTAATTCATATTTTACATGGACACACAATATTCTATACTTTTGCGACGGCATTAAAATCTTGCTACTTCTGTTAGAAATAGCTCATCTGACATGTCTTAGATTTGCATTTGTCTCTCTCACATCTGCATGCTATTGCCAGCTTACAGACATTTGAATGGCTAGTGCGCTTGGGTCTTTCTCCTCCTCTGTCACTTCCAACTGATGAGCTCCCAGCTGGTAGCAGAAATTCTCGTTATTACTCCCTCAGGGCATGACCTCACATTTTGTACTATTAAATTTGATTCCATCTCTATTGCTTCTGTCCCTTTTTCGTAAGAAAGCTGCTCTGATTTGTCACCGTATAATGCCTTAGAGACCTAAAAACGTACTCACTATATTTTATTTTTAGAAACTGCTTGCTGTTTCAGTATTTTCATTCCGTGAATGATGCTGAAGTCTCTCTGTATTACCACATCTTTCTAACAGAAACTCCAGGCTGACGTGGAGAAGGGCAGGGGGAAATTGCCTCGCAGATGAAATATATTGCAAGAACAGGTAGATTTCCAAAACGTTTCAAGGAAATAATTTTTTAAGTTGTCACTTTGCTGCATGAAATGATCAGATTCACGGTCCAATCAACAGCAAGCCAGACATGGACAGGCATGAAAATATTCTGTTTTACCTAACTAATTGTTTTCCAAAGTGATCCACTGTTGCAGTGAGTGAATTTACTTCATCTTGCTTCTGGGATGTAGCTCTTGTCTACAGAGCTGTCACAGTGATGGCTCCCAGCACTTTGGGTTTTAACCATTAAGACTGGTTTTATGATATTCAGAATACTTTAGAAACAACTGGCTTTATCGTTTAATTGTTGCGTTCAATTACAGGGGCAGCGGGCAGCTTATGAAGATCTGCATTGGTGATGAGAATTCATCATTCTAACCTCTCTCAAATACAAATAATGCTATGTGGAGATCATTTTACCCAGAGAAAGTCTGATGTAATTCAAAACAACCTCCCTGTCCTCAAGATGCTGTAGCAGCTCTGAAGAGTGTCTGGTGCTGCTGGTGCTTTGCAAGGAGGCACCATTGCGTGCTGAAGAAAATTGCCACCGCAAGAGCTATTTAATGGAAAAAATTTTTTCAGGGTACAGCTGGGGAGAGGTGCACACAACAGTGCTGCAGAAATTTATGCCCCATGTCTGAATTGTCTGCTATATGTTTGTGAGGTGTTTATAGGGCTCTGAGCTCTTTACTGGCTTTGTAGGTGTTTGAGCAGCACCTAAAGTAATGGGACTTCTCACCCTGAGGCCACCTCTGCAAAATCCATCTCTGCAAATGAGTATAGAGGTTACGTTAAATGCTTGTGAACCAGAAAAGGCTCATGCATGTAGGCAGCTGTAGTATTGACATGGTATTAAAATCAAAGGTGGTTTCAATTTTTTCTCACTTATGCAAACGGGGCACATCCCACAGGCACATGACAATATGCCATGGTGGTCCTTAGGAAAAATTCAGTTCTCATGAAAGAACCAAATTTTCTTTCCACACCGTGTTCTTCATATGCTCTGAGGATCCCTCATGTTGGGATGATGTGGGGATGGGTATCTGAGGGGAGGACGCTTGCTGTGTGCCCATGATACAGGCTCTGGTAGCACTTCAACACCCTCCTCAAAGCATCAGAGGGGCAGGATATCTGTGCACCTTCCAAGCTGTGCATCATGGGTTTTTGCCAGCAAAGCCTGTATTTCCTGCCTTGTCCAGACATGCTAACAAGGCACCCATGATGTCTGACAGAGCATACCTACAGAGATGTGAAAGAAAACAGCAGGACAGGGAAGGTGAAGCATCATTTTGGAAGCATGAGAACTTCTGAAACATTAATCTGGTGAATAACTCCCTGTCAACAAAATTTCACTAAACCACTGATGTGAATCATGTTGCAGATGGCATCATCTTCCAAAGTGCTAGCAGAACACAGGGCTCAACCTTCAGTGGCCATGCATCGCTATAATAATCCAGCATAACAACACGCCTGTAAAAGACAGAGCTTGTAATAATTGCAGTTCAGGAAAAAAATCCCACCAAACAACCTGTTCGAGATCTGAATAGCTGGCTTGCAGAAGGAGAATTGCCCATTTTGCTCAATGCAGCAGTGAAGATGGGCTCACAGGATAAAGAGCACTACATGCTCTAGTAGACTGAGAGATCTGCATTGATGCTTTTTTCTGAGCGTAAAATCATGACTGTCATTTTTTGAGTGGAAGGTGAAGGTGATAGGCTTGGTAAAGTAGGACCAATCATGGCACAAGTGGAAGGAGGAAGAAGAGATTGCGTGTCAGCAGGGAACCTCTGTTTGTTATTTCATGGCTGCAGGAAGAATGCTTGAAACATTGTTTTAAATACTAAAACCAGCGTGACCTGATTCCAGGATGGATAAATAGTAGTGCTCTTGGGCATGAGATCTCTTGTATACAAGCTACATGTGTTTTATCTCAGCCTAAGGTCTTTTTGGCACTTGAATTTAGAGCCCCATCCTCAGCTTTTCAGTAAGAAAAGGTTAAAGGTCTCCATCCCCCTACAGCTGATTTCGATGCAGGAGGACATGCTAGCTCCAGATGAGAGCTGCAGTTGCCCTGAATGGGTGCTCATTCACATGGCCAGGACCCTGAGAAGAGCCATGGCACATATCCAAGGCAGTTCTAAAATGTGAGCACCAATCCTGGGTGCCCGGGGTCTGGCAGCCTCATCTCAGGTGGAATTTCAAAGGAAGGAGAACTGAGGTTTCCATTTTCCTGGTTTCCTGAGGAGGCACAGCCCTCCCAGGGACACTGGTACCTGTGTCCTAGGCTTTACCTTGGCATCCGGCCCAGAGCTGAGAAGTCTTTACAGAAGTTGGCCAGCCTTTGCACACACTCCCCAACACAATGATGTTAAAAGAACAATGCTAAGGATTGTGAAAGCAGGCCCTCCTCAAGAAGGGAGACAATGGAGGAGAGCCAAAATAATGGCTGCCTTGAGCAATCTTATTTTGGGCTCCATGAGTGTCTAACTCACCCGCTGTTTTAGTGCCTGGACCCTTGCCTTTTTTACTGCACAGACTGCAGCTGCAGAGGAGCTGAACAGCAAAGCATGTTCAGCTTTGGATGGAGGAGGCTATTGCTAGTTAACCTTTTTGTTGGAGAAACTGGAAGGATGTAGTAGTTGAGGTAGAGGCTGAAGGAAGACACTGTCTCACCTGCAAGACCCTGTACTGCTGTCCCAGAGAGCTGGACTTTCTCCTTGCCTGTGCTGCCATGTACCTGTGGGATATCACAAACATCACTTCAACCAGGTAAGGCATTCACTGCCTCTGAGTGTTTTCAGTGACCAGTGCCCATCTTGAAATCCTAGGGGTGCTGATCTTAGCAGTGACAGAGATCAGCGAGAGTCCTACTCTCAACCTGTGCATGCTATTGGAACGTGGTGGTCCCTGGTTAGGCAGACCCTAAGCAGCTCAAAGAGGGTATCAGAAATGACTGACTCTTTCCATCATGTGGTGAGCTGGTGATAATAAACACAGGAGTTGCTGTAAGCACTTCAGCATTATAATAGTGTTATAGAAGAATTTGAGAGGAAATTAATAGGGCCAGAGTAATCAGACCTGAATAGTATGAAGTATAAAAGGCTGGGGAATTCGTAAGCCCTAGGCAAGACCACTCACAGAAGATGTCAGCCCAGCCAGTTAAAATCAGGAAGCATTAGAAGACACTGAATATAATGCCAACCTGCATAATAGACACTGCTACCAGCTATCACAGGAATGAAATTTCATAAAGAAAAGCCCATCTTGGTGCTTCCAGAAGGATTTCCTTTAGCAGACAGCTGAGCACCTGGGCTGATTAAATACAGATAAAAGTCTGAGCAACTGGAACAGTCTATCATGTTTTACTGCACCCTGGCAGTTCCAGCTAAAAAATATGCAGCAAACACATCCAGACCATTTTTAGCTCATCTCTGAATGTATACACACAGTGAGATAACTAACCATTTACTCCCTGTAATGAACGTAGTGCAACACAGGGTCCATTAGCAGTCCTTCCATGGGAATGGGCACCCTGCTCAGGTCCCAGGGATGGGAATAGCATCCTGCAGCCTCTGCCATGAGACAGCAAGAGGCAAGATGCATAGATTTGCTGTCACTCCATCTTGCAGGCTAATGGAGAAAAGCAGGACAATGGCACTTTCTCTTGGTTAGAGAGGACTAGTCTCCTCTGTACTAGAGAAGGACCTGAAAGCAGCAGTTAGCCATGAGTCTTTCCATGTTTGGCTCCACACACAGTACAGCTGTGATGCCTCATGGCTGGCCAGAGCTGCAGGCATAGCCACACCACTTTCAGCAATATGTTGGTGAGGTTCTTATACCTCTTTGCTGGTTTGAAAATTAGCTGCTGCCAGTCTCAGTTAAAGCACTCCCAGCTGGAGTTGAGGATATACTTGTGATTTTGATCTGTGATTGCCTGGTGACTTGTCAAAAGCAGTAAGTCATCAAGGAAAGAGCAGGGGTGAAACCTTGCAGACACTGGGCTTGTAGCCAGGGAGATCCTCAGACCTTGTTTTCCCCCCACAGAAAGGTTTTGTTTGACTCTCAGAGTGATCTGGGTCCCAGTTCCCTTCCTCAGGACCCCACTGCCCCCCTGACAAATGATGCCACATCTCACCACTAGTGGCTTCTAGCACCAAGCTTTGTGAAATGTCCTACTTTACAGCCAGAGATCTAGCAATGGAGAGACAATTTAGTGAAAAGAAGGGGACAGTGCAATTAAGTGAAGGGGTGCCAAAGGCAGGAAAGGTTTAGATTTGCTCCTTATCAATCTTTGTAAAGCTGAGACTGAGGCAAGGCCATGATTCCTTAAACCCAAGACCTGTAAGCCACTGGCAGGATCACAGCACAGGCAGATGGGATGTTTCTGTTACTGGTATTATTACCATCAACAGTACTACTAAACAAGTGATGATAGAAAAATGTATCATTCAACAAAGTGTCCACCCTCCATTTCTGCACAATATGGCTTTAATTACACTCAAATGCTCTAATATAACAAATTAGGGCTTAGTCAGTGTCCTTTGAAGTCAACAAAAAGATTCCTGTTGACTTGAGTGGGTATTTGCTGAGGACCACAAGCTGCAGAAATAAGTCTGAATTGCTGTGGTCCCATACAGGACTCTGCTAAGGGATGGCTTTGCCTCCATGAGAAGCCATTGATGTCAGAGCCAGCAGAACTGAGAACCCATGACTGCCAAAATCAGGAGTGTGGATTTATCAAAGCCCCCTTGCTGTGCTGTTCTCACTCACTTATGATCTGTAGAGGAGTTGCATGCTGGTCCATAATTCTCACCACTTACCCACACACCATCTTGTCCCATTCCTAGGGAGTCACCTTTCTAGGACTACTAGTTTCCTAGTTGTAAAATGAGACCAGGTCATCAGCTCAGGCACCAGCTCAGAATCTGGCCTCTTTTTTGTTTCTCTTCATCCAAAAGAAATGGCAATCCATACTAATTTTTAAAACTGGCAGAGCTACCAAATCAGATTCAATTAGGTTCTTTCTACCCCTTGCACATGCCTGAAATAAAGCTTCTGTTATTGGAGTTTAGCTGACAAAGCTTTTGTGCGAGAAAGGAAAGGCTCCAGCTAGTTTTTCTGTAACTGAAGCCATATGGACTTGAAACTTGTTGAAACAATAACGAAACGTGTCTGCGTCACAGAGCAGTTTTGATTCCAAGACATACAACTGACTGCAAAGTCAGGTTGCCGGTTAAAACTACTTTTGTTTGTTAGTTTGTTTTAATTTGACAAATAATTTAGGGACTCAGCTGCTTGGAAGGATATGGTCTAGCTGACTGCCTGAGAAAGCTTTAAAAAATCTCCAAACCACCCTGAGGTTCCCTGTTGACTCATTTTCATAATACTACACTGTGGCAAATGCTTGCCACCCATTTAGGCTAGTTGCTTACGACATGCCAAGATACATGAAGAGGAAAAATTATTTCAACCTTCTAATATCCCATCCATCCTTCCCAACACATACATGGTAGCTGCACTAAGAAGCAGGCAAGTTGCTAATGCAGATTAAGCTGTCCTTTGAGGAGCTACCTCAATTAATCCACTCAGTAACCACTGAACAAATAAATATCTCTGTGACACATCAGTGTTTCCAGATTTGGAAAGGACTTGACAAATGCCTAACTGAACTTGCACAGTAAGTGAACTGTGGTGGAGAACAGAGTGTGCAGCCTCTGGAGGAGAGCATGGAATGGCTGAGGATGCGACTTGGCTCTATGGTAGCATTTATTTTGTTTTATTTAGGTGCTTGAAGTGAAGGAGGAGGTTGGAGTATGCCAGAAGTGCTTCAGCAAAGCTTGCCAGTGTCAAGAAGGTTCTTTACTTTCACACAGCATGCTTGTAGCCACCTGAAGTCCATCCATACAATACGAGGTATTCCCCCTTGTTTTGGTTCTTGGCCTCAGTGTCAAATGGCTTTGTAATATGGATATAAAACAGCATTTCGTGGAACAAAAAATGCTTTGGTAATTCTTTTTAGAAAGCTGAGCTTTTCTGAATTTTCTTTCTTGTAGGCCCTGGGAATATTGCGCTTCATAATGTCTTGGTTCCTACTGGCCCTCAGACAAGCATAAGACCCCCATGCTTTATGAGCAGGAGGAGTGCTGTGTTGCATGGTGGTGGACTCCGGGCTGGCAACTTGGGTTTCCTCCTCAGGGACTGTGGGAGCAGATGCCTTGGAGCTTGGTTTTCCCTGGGTTTTCTTTCTTTCCATTCTGATTCTGTGTGAGGTAATTAAGGACTGAAAGGTTGCCTTAAGTGCAGCCTTGGGAATTGTATTTTACAGCAGACAGTGTTCTCTGTGATCAGTTATTGTATTATAACAAGGCCTAAATATCCGGTGCACATATGATTCTTTCTTGGAAAGGTTTAGTATTGAAAAACATTAACCATGGAGGCAGATAAGAAGATACCTGTGATTATGGCGCACTGTGGCACTGTAAATGGAGGTAACTGAAGCCAGTGTGTGCTGGTAAGAGGCAGGTGCTGCTGGCAAATTGCTCAAATTCCAGTTCGATGCCTCCAGCAAAATTGGAGTCCTGGAGCAAGTGAATGGAAATACCATAGGGGACAAAATTGTTACTAACATAAATAGCTGACATAATCTGTGCTTGCATGGGAACCTGCCTGTCGCTAGGGATATATCTCAATTTCCTGGTGTGAATTTTCCATAGTAATTTATCGCTTTGGAAAAAATAAAAACCTCAACAAAACCCAAACAAATGAAGTGAAAAAACAAAAGAGTGCAATGTCTCATAACAAGCTCTCTCTGTTGCGGCAGCAGCTGCAGTTTCTCCTCTCAGGTTTCTTTTCTGCTATTACTCAGAAAGAATCAGCAGCTGCTTAGGAAATATTCCAGAAAGATTCATTGAGAAGTTCCTGGTTGTTTTTCACATACTAGTCTGACAGAAGTAACATCGTCAAGGAAGGCACTGGTTCTCCTGGTTTTTGTCTGGTTCTCATAAATAAGTGGCTTCTGATAACACGGTTATCTAAAAGGAAACAACAGATGGAAGAGTGCAGGTGCAGGTGACGGGAGACAAGTACATTTTTTTATGTTACAGAGGGGGTGTGGGAATTGCTTATGTTATTTTAATGATCAAGTTTGCATCTTTTCAAACACTTCTGCTCAACCAAACTGCTTTCCAAGTGGGTGTATCCAGAGGCAACACCCATAAGAGGGATCATTTGGAAAAGATGCAGCACAGGCTCCTCCAAAAGTATCATACCTTCAGGACATGTTACCTCTGGAGTTATTTTGGTGCTGTTATTGTGCTCTGTGCTTTAGGGCTGGAGCCTGCTGCATTCAGAGCCTGTCCAGAGAAGCTGTTGAGGTGGAGCTCAGTGGGACACTCCAAATCAGTGCCTCTGAACAGCCACACCTATTGATCAGCTTTCTCAGGTGTTTTCAGTCAGTGCAGCCAGGGATCTTTGCAGGACATGCAAGGATGAGGGTGTACGGGCATTCATCACCCCGGTGGCCCTCAAGCAGTGAGAATCTCTGTCAGTCATATTTTTCCCCAGCAGAGGGGGAGCTCACTCTGATTAAAACTGGGTTTTCTCCCCCAGTTACAACTGCAGTGGAAGACAGAATATGCTTCTTGTTGGAACTAGATGATCTTAAGGTCCTTTCCAACCCTAACTATTCTATGATTCTGTGTTACAGGCAGCCCTGCCTCTGAGCGCACTCCAGGCAAAATCTAAAGCTCTCAGTGGCATCCGCAAGTGGCGACATGAGTCTTCTTCCAGCCAATAGGGAGCTTCCAAAACTCTCAGGACCATGAATGTTGCTGCATGAAGAATTAAATGTAAAAGTTGCTTCTTCCTCTTCTGCTGTCACTAGACGAAAAAAATGCAAACAAAAAAAAAAAATACTGGGTAAAACCAGTTTGAATTGGTGATGTCCAGTCCTGCAAAACACTGTCCACTGAACTATACAAACTCTAGGGAATGTGGAAGACATAACTGGGGCTTAATAGAGCTTTTACTGCTGGCTGCCTGGCCAATTATTTCTATGGAAAAATCTTTCCCTTTATTGGAGTGAGTTCATGATCATCTGCATAAAAGAAAGCTGTATTCTGAGAGCACATCTGCATTTGCATACGGATGGTGTTCTCTAGAAAATTATTTGAATAAAAATAAAAGAAGAATGAAAACAGGAGGTTTTACTCAAGGGAAAAGTTAATGAACTCACTTCTCTTTCTTTCACTCCCTGATTAAATATTATGTTACATTTTATCTTTGTGCATGAAGAATAAAGCTCCATTCTGTATTTTGCCAGCTTCATTCATGAAGCTTTGTATTATTTTTACTGCAATAAAAAATTAAAAATTACTCTCTCCATATGAGAGCAGAATGGAGAAGAGCAGTAATTCCCTGCAGTATGGAGGAAGGAGAAAGTGAAAGACTAGATAGCCCCTTTTGTTTGTCTGAATAAGCATGAGATGTGCTCCAACATGTGCTGATGGAAGCAGTTGGAGAAGACTGGCTACAGAAGCTCAACAAGAAATGCAAAAAGCATTACCTACTATGTGAGACCTTTCTTTCTGAAGAGTGTTTTCTCTTTAATGCTCATTATTTCAGCAAGCCTGTGGGCTCAGAAGCAGATTGTAGGGATGTTTTAAAGTTGACTCTTTGGTCATTCTAATTCAGGTCCTGTGGATTTTCGGTGTTGGTAACTAGTGGATCTTCAATTGGACCAGCTAAGCACCACTGGACTTCTTGTTCTGCAGTAGTCAGGTAGCTCAGCTGAACTGGTATTACTCACATGGGGCACCACCTAAAAAGGTGGCAGCAGAAGTGTTGGCAACATTCAGATAAGTAAGTCCAGAAGTCCTTTGTATGCCCAAAGATTATTGGACATTTTCCAGTGACTTTATATTCAGACACTGCTTTCTCACAGAGAACCAAAATTTGTCCTCTTCTGAAGTCTCAGTGGTCTACATTAGCAAGACTTTTATATATTGTGATTTGAATCTGAATGTGTTTCCTTGCTTGCAGTCCCTGTGGTCAGAGAGTAGGCAAGGATACTTTGTGCTGTAGTTTACTTTGTGGTGGGTTTTTTTGGCTATCCTGGTGAGCCACAGTCCCTGTGTTGCCAATAGAGAAGCACCTTCTAAAAGTGAACATCTTCAAGTACGCAAGATTTGCAAAGGCACAAATGTATGGAGCATTATCCTAGAAGGTAACAGGAGCCCCCATCTGATGGCCCATCTGAAGGTCTGGGGTGAGGTATAGCTTCTCTGAGAAGTTAGCATCTGAGTTTCCTCCCTGACCATTATCCAAGAGTCACAGAAGTGCTCAATGAGCTTATGAGCCTTTTGTACTGCAGATACCCTCAAAATGCTGCAAGGTCAACAGCAAAGTGCCAAATCAGAACCAAGGAGGCTTTAGCAGACACTCAAAAGTAACAAGCCAACCAGTGGATTTACAGCAAACTGTAACAGCTTGTTATCTGTTGTCCCCTGGGCATGAACACTGAGACATCTGCAGGTTTTGACCTTGTCTTTTTCCCTGCTGGCTCAATAGCTAGTTAGCTGGTCATCCAATGTGAAAACAAAACAGCTGGGATAAGACAGCAAATTGCAATAGGCAGAAGATGCTGGACTATCAGGATGCCAAAAAGACTGAAAATAAAATGCACAGGTTGTTTTGCTCTCCTCTATTATTTGTGTATCAAGATCTCAGACGTTTGTTTCTGGAACTCTGTTAAAAGAAGAGGTTTCAGTTTGCCAGTTGTCATTAAACTTTTATGTTGGTTTTATTTTGCATATATTTTGCACCTCTAATCTCTTTGCTTGGCACGGCAAATTAGAAATCAACCTGAAAAGCACACATTGAAACTTCACTGACTTTCACTGATTTTTATCTGAGAACACAAAGCTCTTTTCATATCATCTCCTCCAGTCCCATCAGGGGAAGGGAAGACCTCCCCAGAAGACTGACTTTTGGATAGTCGTTTGGATTGAGATCTCTGCTCCTTGGAATGCAGTGACTGCGCTAGCTTATATCATGCCTCTTTCCTGTTTCTAGGCTCTTGTTAATAAAGTGTGTGCCCAGATTGTCAGACGGGGTCAGGATCAGCAGCCCCAGCCTAATCTCTTAATTAACCCCTGTTAATGTAAATGAACTCAAAAAGATTCTTTTAGCCTCACTGTTGATTCTTTTAGCCTCAAGTCCTCTTTTGAAAAGACAGCATATTTCTTCTTTCATGGTTAGGTATAGCAAAAACACTGTCTTGCTGTATGAGAAGGATCTGCCACATCCTATGGTGCTCACTTCTTCATCCCTGGATTATAGATTATTTTAAATCAACTCAGGATAATAGGTGACAGCTCACTGTATGTTACATGTAGCATTTCAGTTTTGTGTATGCAAGACACCTCCTGACTTTTTGTTTCCGTAATTTCCATGTCTCAGAATGTCCTGAAGATTTGGTTATTTGCCTTTTGTAGTAGAAGGTAACAATACGTGAGGTTCTGGGAGCTGTCAGAGATATGCACTGTTAATGTTTCTGTTTTAATCTGATTTATCCTCATCGCATATATGTCCTACTCATCGCAATCAAGGTCAGAAAAGGATTTGAGCCTGTTTCTGATGTGGGAAGGCAGCAGTCTCGCAGGTAAAAAACACAAAGAAGAGCTAAACTCAGATTGACCTTAGTGAATAAAGCAAACTCCCAAAATGGACTATAACTGGACTATATCAAGAGAGTGAATTTGAAGCAGGGCAAGAATTGTTAAAAGCAGACTCTTCTCTCCCTCATGACTTCAATTTTGCCTAGGAGGATCTGTATAAAAACAAACAAAATGCCAACAGAAATGCTTCTATTGTTTTCCTCCTCTGTTTCTAATGAAAACTGTTCCTTTAAAACAGAGCAATATCCTTCCTATGATTTTTGCAGTCACAATGCAGAAAGAGAGAAAACCTGAAAGGAAAATTGACTCATTTTGATTTTTCCTAGCTCAAGACAGGAAACATGCCAGTGGGAAAGAGAACAAAAATCATGTTAAGTAAATCTGGATTTTAAACTGCCTCTAATGATCAACAGCAATCATACAAATATTTATTTCTGGTTTTAACAGTTTATTTGTGTTTAAGCTGGCAGCTGATCTTTAATTTGATACTCCATTTCCTTTACATAAATGTATATATATTTTAGATAGGTTCTTTAATTATACACTTCCATAGGCACTCAGACAGCAACTTGTTGGGGAATGATTTTGTCACATACTGCCTCAGCATGCACTTTCTGTTCACTAATTCTTTGGCTGCTGCTGTTCGATTCAGTACTTGAGATCAAATACTGTTTGCACTGAACCTGACAAGAGAATGTCCAATAGCTTCAACAGGGTGTTGATTTTATCCTTACTGTTCATGCCACAGTGGGAGCTGCCATTAACATTTAAACAAAATATTTAATATCTATCTAGTGCTTTGAAGTGCAGCTCCTCACATTGGATAGTAAGCAGCCACAGTTTCAACCAAAAAGCCATGGAGAGACTGCACCCCTGCTGCTGGAAGTGCAAAAGAGGCATGAAGTAGGAGGATGTCTCATTTATGGCATAACAGTTTGGATAACCTTTTTGCATGTGGTTTGCTCATGTGGCATCAGTAACATAGATTGTGCAACCCACAGCCACAAATAGGTCTCTGCAACCTGCCTCTTTCCTAGTTATTATGTCTCCAACCTGTAGACCATCTAGACCACCTTGCTGCAGGCAAGCATCTGGAGATACACTGCTAAATCTGTACGTATGCAAAGAAATATCATGATACATGTGGTTTTCTACTTGTGTGTTTAGTGCTGAAAAATGCCAAAAAATTCAACAAGAGCTTAGCATGTAACACAAAGCAACTGCTTATGAATGTTTAAATAGTTAGGAACCAAACTTCAGGTAGCCAGATTTGAAAAATGTAGGCAGTCTTTGGAAGGTGTATTGAAAGGAGGCTAGTCTAAAACTGCTCAAGAAGTCTGAGAGTTTATGATGTAAAGAAACCTGTAGCTTGTGGTGCTTGCTGCTTTTCATGGATTTCATTATGCCTTCCTGCCTGACAGAACAGCAGTAACATTAAACCTATTGAAATTTGTTAAGTGCTTAGAGGCTCACTGAAGGGAGGCAGTAGAGGAGTAAAAGGTACTCAATTTTCATTGCTATTCTATTAGGAAAGATAGTTTCCAGAGTGTCTTCATAATAAGTAACAATAAATAACTGCAAATGTAGAATCTGTTCTTTGCTCATTAATGGGTATCTTTGGGCCTGTGGTTGAGGAGAATCTCCTTCAAGTAGAAGGTGAGTATAGATTTGAAGATTTGGATTAATATTTCAACACCTTTGTAGGGCCATTTCTTGAACTGGTGTGCTTTACTACTGCATGAACACTATCCAGATCTACTGGCATTTAAATAATAGTGGCAAATTGTTTGACCATTTTCTCCTGTCAAATTTCAACTAGGTTTTCCAATAAATCATTGATTAATGCTTTTTCTTCATTATTTGGTTAGCTCAATAGCCAGCTGAACAATATTCATCAAACAAATTACTTACTTTTTCCCCATCAATCTGAAAATAATTTATTCACAAATACTTTTTACAGGAGGCAGCCAGCTCTAGCCAGGACAAATCAAGGTAATTTCCTACTCTTTTGATCAAATGTCAGTAAGACTTTATCTTGGACAGCTCAATAGAGGCAGGTTTTAATGCATAATACATAATGGGTAAGCTGAGGTTTTCACTGTTCTTTGTGAGCTCTCTGCTATTGCCCATATTTCTCAGTAGTTCAACTGAGAGAGGAATGACAGGGGGACATATATTTTCCATCCAGGTATGCTCAGACACATTTCACAAAGCCAGCTCTACAGCTCTGAGGGTGTAGGGCTCACATCAGCCACAACCATGATGGGGCAGCCCCTTGGCTGGAACACACAAACTGTTTAACCGAGCAGGAGTCGAGGAGAGGAAATGAAGATGAGTATTGTGCCCGCTCCAAAACACAAAAAAACCTTAGAGGCAGAATGAAATCAAGCAACATGGAATTTGGCCAGTACGCTGGGGATAATGCATCTAGCTCTTGAGAAAAGAGTCTTTAATGAGTAGCCAAGACACAAGACAGCACATCCCCAAGTAGATGTCTCCAGGACAACATTCACACTGTGGTTCCTTTTCCCCAGGGTTCTCATGCAAGCAGTTTGGAAGCCTCTGACAGTCCCTTCCCGCCCTTAGTGGCTGTCATATTGCTGACAGAGCTGATGAGCATGGCCTTATCTGCCTGTATGCCTAACCCTCCCTTTTGTTGTGGAGAGCTTAAGGCTGCCACACACCAGCAGCAAGGGGCCTCAAGTAGATAAGGCAATGGGGCCAAAAGATTTCTCCCCTGCCAGCAATCTGCACTGCACATTAGCAGTGCTTTTGCAGCCTCTGCCCCTGAACAGGGTGCTGAATAGTTGTCAGGGTGGGTCCTTCTGCTGTTGGTTGGAGATGTGTGGGACTTCTGAATGCAGTTTACCTTTGCACTCCATGCTGCATACAGGCCTGCTACGCAGTCATCTCACCTTTGTCTTGTGCTACTCAGGCAACAAAGTGGGGAGAACAAGAGTCATTTATCCATGTTTGTAAAGAGTGAAACTTTGAGACAGCAAGCAAATATATATATTGGAGGAGTGGCACAAAAAGGGAGTGGTTGCATATGGGTTTCTCTAGGATCAGTGTGTGTTCATGCACATACGTGCAAGTATAATAATATGTCTAATACAACACTTTAATCTTGATCCTTCCTTGAGATTCTGTTGGTTAATCTAGTTACTCCCAAATGAGAGATGCCTTCACCCTATGCATTATGCAGAAAACTAAGTATGATGAAATGCAGGCAAATATTTCTCCCACATCATCAATAAATGACTTATATGTGGTATCTACTCAAACCAACAACATGCTAAACACTGAAAGTCAAATGGGATGCCTTTCTGAGAAACCAACAACTAACCACATATTTACTCTGCATCTCACGAATAAACATGGTGAAAACACAAAAACAGAGGAAAATATTTATCCTGACTTTATACTTGGAGAAAGCTTTTGACTCAGTCTGGCTTTCGTAGCTGAGCTATGCAAAATGGAATTGGCAAGGGGAAAAAATGACATAATCACATACATGTAACAATCCATTGAAAGTAGGACACACAAAAAAGAAGAAAACAGGCTTTAAAGGAGAAGGTAGACTAACACAGCGGCCAGCTTCATGCCTGCTCTTTCTGTCATCTATGCTGGAGATTTATCAGCCTCAGAGAAACAGTTCTCAAACTGAATGAGGGATCTGAAGCACCTGCTTAAATTGTCACAATACTACGAAATGTATTTTAACACACCCTGCTGCAAGGCCATGTAGTGAGGAAGGAAGAACATCAGTGATGAATGGTAGGCTAAAGATGCTCTCTTAGAAAACACAGATGCAGAGAGAGAGTTGGAGATTCAACATGGGTATTGGACTCCACAAGCTTTTTGTGCAGTGTAGGCAGTTAATGGTCTAATTCCATTTTTAGAGATGTAAGAGAGGGAAACCAAACAATGACTGAGAGACGATTTTTACTTTGTGCACAGCATGTGTGTATAGAACACAATGACACTGTATCTAGGGTGGGTGCCTGTGAGTCAAAAAGCGCTTAGAAATATTGGAGAGTGAAAAATGCTGCAGTGGCTGAAACTGAATCTTACAGTGTGAGGCTTCAAAGGAAACATTCTATCCAGTTTAACAAGAAGAATTGGTAGGAGCACCATGTATATTACTTACCCATGAAAATGGGGGGGTTACAGTTTTTAGGCAAAGGCATAACAAGTCCTGACATCTCTAAGTTAGATGAATTCAGCCGTAAAGGAAGCATTTTCCTGGCAGCAAGAATAATTATATTGGAATAATTCAGTAAGTAAAGTAAGGCACTTGCCATTACTTGGAGTCTAAGACAAGATGTGCTGCCTTTCAAACTCACTTTGATACAGCTGCTGGGAAAAAAAAAATCCATGGCTTGTGTGTATGGGTCAGATTAATGGGTTACAGTGGTCCTTTCTGGAACTTGTTGAGAACACCACACACCATAGCTCAGAATAGCAGGGATTTACCTATTTGGGATTTACCTATTTAAGATTTACCTGTTCTTTTCACCAGTGCAACTAACTGCAGAGCAGTGGTGAAGTAGATGCTGGTATCTACCAGTTACAATAATAGCAATAGGGTATTCAAAATGGGACAATAGTGAGAAGAATTTTCCAAGGACATAATGAAAATCATCAGGTCACTGCTGTACTTTTCAGCATGGTAATTCATGTCCTGGATCAGTGTTCCTCAACTAGCAACAGAGTTCAGGAAATAAGAAGTATGAAGCAAATGTGGACTGGGGATCTGCAAAATCAGTGGCCTTGTGCACACAGTAAACTTTGCATCCATGACTGCATCCATGTGTATGTATCAGGATCACTGCTGCCAGCCTTAAGAGGCACAAGCGGATGTATTTTTAGCATGAGAGCTTGATGAAGGTGCAGCAGGTTAACCAGCATGATGGAAGGTGACCAGTAAGTGAGAGATGTTCCAACCCGTTTTCTAAATTTTGTGTAAGGGACATGGCTTAGTTTACAGAAGTGATGTTTTTCAGTGAAGGAAAGATGTATTTGAATGCTGGCCAAAGGAGGAGGTAGAGCAGAAAGACTGGAAACAGACATCAAGAACAAACAGGCACAGGAGAGTATTGTAAATATAGGTGAAGAGAGTCTTGTTTTGTTTGGGCAGCCTTTTCTCAGTCACACTTGTGGACTCAGCCTCATTTGCAGTTTGGGAGCTAGGAGAACTTCAGTGTGGACATGACTAAGTAGACCCCAGACACCTCATGGCTGCAGCTCTGCAAAGTGATCTACTGTGTACAGGAACTCGGGTAATTGTGGTTGGAGGGTGAAAGTTCTCATCATCAGTTTTAGGAGGGTCTTTTTTCATTCCTACCAGGCAACCCTCTCTACTGTATAGTGTTACAGAATGAGTAACAAAGGCCAAACTAAAATCCAGTCCGATAATCATGCTCAGTTACAAACACAGCACACACTTCCTGCTAGTGGAAGTAAACAACCTCACCCAAGCCAAGGCATGCTCAAGACCAAGGTGCGCTGGAGACGCTAGAATAAATCCTAAACATTTTCTGTGGGAGCAGCAGCCCAAAACTGCATAGGCTCTGGAGATTCCCCACTCACAGAAATGGTGTAACACAGACCCACGTCCATCAACAACAGAAGAACTGGTAGCCTGAAGGGAGCCTGGGCAGCAAACTGCACAACGCACATGAGGAGAGCGCTGATTTACAGTTAAGTGGAATGAAGCAGCAGATAACTGGCTGAGTTACTAGAGAGCAGGCCAGTGCCTCAGTTCTTTGTTTTTACAAACAGGAAATTAAATCCCTGAGCAAACAAAAATCTCTGTGAGCAGGCCTGGAAAAAAGGTGGCGGAGCAGTGGCAAGAATCCCGTGTGGCAGCACCCCTTTGCTGAGTTATGTGGGAAAGGAAAGCAGGAGAAAAGAAACCTTGTCCTAAACAGGGCAGCACTGCTTGTGTGGAAGAGTGACCCTATCCCCTGCTTGGGGCAGAGGACATTCATGCTGTCCCTGCGCTCCCTGTCCTAACCCAGGCTGCGCAGGGCAGGGACAAAAGTGGGCCCCTCCCCAGTGACGGGGTTTGAGTCTATGCCCGCGTGGGTGGGACACGAGCGGACCTTGCAGTTAGGGCTGTGAGACCAAGTGTAGGGAACCTCCGTATCTGGGCTGTGCTCGGATCAGCAGGCAGCCCCCAGCCACGGTTTGCGTGGAGACAGAAATGGGGGTGACCCCCCATGCCTGTGTTGTGGTTCCGTGTGGGGGAACACTGGGCTGCGGATGTGCCCGTGAGGAAACGGGCCCTCAGCCGATCCCCGCGCCAGGGGTACCCGCTTGGGGTGGGGGGCACAGCAGACACGAGGAGACCTCATCCCGGAGCGGCGGGGCCGGGGAAGAGTGAAGGACACCGCAGGAAGGGCAGAAGAGGCGCCATGGAGGCCCCGCGCGCTCGCAGGGCTCAACGGCTGTTCCCGGGCGCCAGCATCTGGGAGCCCAGCTCCGGGACCTCTCCCCTCCCCCGCGCCCGGGGCTGTCCCAGCCACGTGTGCGTGATGGCCCCGGGAGGCCGGGAGACGCAGACTCGCTCGGTGAGGGGTTCCCCACGCCGCAGCGCCCGCTTTCCTCCCCTCCCAGGGTGTGTGACCCGGGACGCGCCGGACCCCCGCGCCTCCCCCGCTACCTGCCGGAGGGGGCGGGCTGGAGAAAGTTTGTCTCTGTGGTTGGCTGCGCGGCGCGGCGCGGCCGGTCGGGGCGGTTCCGTGTGCTCGCAGGGAAGCGGGACGCGAGCTGTCGGCGGAGGAGCGCGCTGCCGGCGATCTCGCTTGCGCAGGGAGAGGCACTCGCGTAGCCCTGCCGGCATGGGGCACCGCGGCCTCAAGGCGTCCTGCCTGTCTCTCGTCGTTCTCCTGCTGCTGCTCGGTGAGCCGCGGGCTGTGCGACCGGGACAGCGGGGAGGGCGGCGGAGGGAGCCGGGTTGTGCTCGGACACCTTACCCTCAGGTTGTGGGGGAGAGCCGGGCCCTCGGGCACTGGCCCCTTGGCGCGGGGGGCGAGCGCCCGCCATGCTGTGCCCCCCTGAGGCGCGGCGGAGCGCAGCCGGGCGCTGCCCTCCGAGGGGCGGCGGGGCCGGGCTGAGCCATGCCCAGCTCTGCTGGCCGGGCAGCCGCCTTCGCCCTCTCTTGGCGCGCCCGGTCGCATTAACAGCCGGCGCAGCCCTAATGGCTCCGCATTCCCTCGGCTCCCGGGGCTCTGTTCAAGGCCGGGGCGCGGATTGCTGCCGCGTATCTCCCCGGAACTTTAAGGGGGATGGGGCGGGGGCCGTGCTGCTTGCCGCGGTTCCCCGATGAGAGGGGTTTTCACAGGCGGCCGGGGGGACGTGATAGTGTGGCCGTAGCTGTTCTTACGCGACCCGGTGCATGGGCTGTGGTCGCTGCAAGGTAAGGGCAGTGAAAGTTCACCTCGCAGGGCGTGATGTGACTCTTTTCAGGGCCGAGAGGGAGATCCTTTTCCTGTCTTCCTCCCGGCCTCGAGGGAAGCTGCAGGATGGGCCCCCACAGCTGGCAACGGGAGCCCGGGTTCTTGGGGCACCCCGGTGTTGAAGGAGGGGGGAAGAGATACTTGTGCACCCTCACCTCCTGGCTCTTGGGGTTTGCTGCCTCTGCTGTGAAGTTCTGTAAAGAGATAACGAGTAACTGTGTAGGTGATGTTTTATGGTGTGTTCACATAATTGTGTAGCTGTCGTTAGTTTAACGTGTGTCGTTATTCTTCACTGGTGTCAATGCCAGGCAGGCGGTGGGCAGAAATAAAGACGCTATAGCAAGAACTACACAAAAGGGTGAATGGTGGGGTTTGGTTTTTTGCTCTCCTTTTCCTCACACACATATTCCCCCCCTTTTCCCAGCATTGGACTTGTAGCATTGTTGTTAACGTGTTACTGAAGTAGCATTAAGTTTAACTAGAGAACCAGAAAGTTGTTCAGGTAAGATAGTTATGTGTAGTACTTAAGTGGTTCTGTGTGGTCAGGAGTACTTCAGGTGCTGGTGAGCAAGCATGCCCCACAAATTACTACATGCAGTTCTTGATTTAGAGCACTTGCAGGTAGTAAGTGAAAGCCTTTTCCTGATTTAGGGCGGAATGGGTAACAGTGCCCCAGCCCCATAATGCAATGCTTTTCAAACAAAACTGTATTTGCTTAGTTTCTGCTTGTATAATTATATAACTAATTCTTGTTTTTAAAGTCTGCCAGAGCACTTTCCTCATGATTTGGCTGTTGAGTCTTTCATAGCCAGGTCTGCAAAGCAGAGAGTTACGGTTGAAAAGACAGTTTCCTGACCTAGCTCATCCTAGTCTCTGCTGAGGCTGCTTGCAGGCAGTGAGGCAATTGGGGCAGGTGGCCTTTTTCTTACTACTATTTAGACCTGTGTGACACTTGCTGTTGGCTGTGATGGAGGTCAGTTCCAGCATGCCAGATCCCCAGGAGTCTTGTGTTTACATAAATAGAGTTGTTTCCTACAACTTGTATCTGAAATTCTTTGTTGATTTTGTGTTTTCTCTTTTTTTCTTGTCCCCAGAAGCTGCAACTTTTAGGCCTTTGAATCAAGGTTTAATTCAAGCTCTAAAATAAAAAGCTTTTGGTAATTAGTTTAAGTTATTGTGATCAGGAACTTCAAGGAAAAGTGTGCTTTAGTCTTTCCCTGCATTTGCAGCTGAAGTGAAAGCATTAGAAAATGGGAGTTCCTTAAGGTTTAGGGCAAGGGGCTGGTAGCCCAAGGTATGTTGGAGTGGAATTTTCTTCCTGTTCCCTTGCTGGTGCTTGCTCCCTTGCCTGTGAACCCAGGACTGGTGCTGGTGGCCTGTGCCTTCTGTTGGAAGAAGGCAGGCTCATATCCTCACTGGTACTCAGAGGAGAAGCTGTAAGCTAGGCCTGCCTATCTCTGTTGCAGCTTTAAAAGTGGTTAAAAAAGGCTCCCAAAGGGGAAATACCGGCAAGCCTGTCCTGTTCTTAACAGCTGTGGACTGCTAAGGCACTATAAGCATGTAGTGAGTGTTGGAACTGGGTTGGTGAGGCACTGAAGGGCAGGTCGTGTTGCTGAGGAGGAAGCGCTTTCCATGTCATTTCGCTATACTGATGTATTTCTTAGCATGTTGTTTGTGGGAAGATGTGGGAATCAAAGGGAGAGCAATGTCGTGACTGTTTTTCCTTGCATCCTGTGTTCTTTTGGGTTGGCAAATGATAGCTTAGTCACCTTTTTGGGCTCTCTTGCGTGTTTGTAGGTTCCTCTTCAGGGCTTGTTTTTAGGGAGTCTGAGTGCTTTTCCAGAAATCCTTTGACCTTTTCTCCAGGTTTCTCAATTCTTACGTTTCAGCACAGCAAACAGCTTGCTCTCTTTAGGTAGCCTCTGTTGTATTTGGCTGTAATCCCTGAACTGTGGTACAAACCTGCCTGAACAAGATCTGAAGTAAGCAGTAGGGGTCATTTAAAAATGCAGCCACATGCTTGATTAGAGGGGAATGTGCTTAGGAAATAATATATATTCATCCACCTTGCTATATGAGCACACATTCAGGGACATTCAAGATTTCAGCTTTCACATCTAATACGTTCAGAAGTTGATTTGCTTTCGTGTGATTGTTTCATTTGTTGTTGGGTTGTTTTTTCCAGTCTCTGTAATCCTTGTCAAGCACTTCCCTGCAAAACAGACCTGTATATTTAATAGGGAAAAGGTTACATATCTCAATTTTTAGAATGTGAACATTTAAATTGTCTAGTTTTAGATGCCTTTCACTGATATATATTTTCGTGTGTGTTTGTAGATCCGTGTTTTAAAAGTAAGGAAAATGTACACATTATCTGCAAGTGGAAATTCTTTTTGGTTATGTGTATAAATCAGTCACTTGAAAGTTAAGTTGGAAAGAACTTCAGGAAGACATTACTGATATGAGCTGGGTCAAAGCAAGGGTTATGCCAGTGTCTATCAAAGTCCCTAGTAGTTTCAAAAGAAAGCTGTTAGGTGGTGTGTAAAGTAAGTATCTATATGGTAATGCAAATAAAAAAATATTTTTGATACTTTGCTTTTGACATTTATTGGAGATGTTCAAGTTAATTCCCAGGCCCCTGCTCAAGATCCTGCTTTCTTAGAAGTATTGCAATAGTAAGCAGTAAGTTTCAGACCAAACTCCTTTGAGATAGGATGATCTGAAAAATAGCTGCTTGAATGCTGTAAGACTTGAATAATGTCTTTCCAGATCATTGGCACTTCTGGAATAAGAAGCAAGATGGAAGGTATGGAACTTCATAAAGTTACTTCATATTTTGAGTTTCATATCAGAAGCTGGCTTATTCATTTACATAAAAGTTTTCATAATTCTAAAGCATAACTGAATTCTTCTAACTGAGACAGAAGAATGGATGGTCCTTTTTTTTCCTCTGGAGTTGGAAGAAGTTTCAAAGCTGGATTTCCAGTGGAAATCATTATCACCTTAAACTTAGTCAGAATGTTCAGTTAAAAGTGAGCTAGATAGAAGGTAGAACCAGCGTTGCTAAATACCTTTGCTGAGTCTTGTGAAGTTGTAAAGGAGTATGGTAATGTTAGTAGATTTGAGTCGATATAATTGACATGGGGACTGCTTGAAACTTGTGGTAGTGTTGCAGTTGGTGCTCCTTTTCATTACACTATATGAGGCTAGTTGCTGGGAAAGTCTTATACGACAGGGACTGAAGAAGCAGCCTGAAGAATAGTATATTTTATATGTAGCAATGGCAAAATACTGCTGCAGAAATATGGAGAACAGTTGAAGCAAGCTGAAGAATTTGACTAGTGTTAATTCTGTGGGCAGCTGGAATTTGTAGGGATGCTCTAAAGGATCTGAACTGTTAGCTGAGCTATGGGAAGAATAGGTAAGTGAGTAAGACACTGAGTCCTGGATAGGATTTCCTTTAAAAAAGGATCTAAGGATGGTTTTTGGCATTAATTGACTTATGAACTTCAGGAATGAGAACTAATTAAAGACTGGAGCTGCCAGGCAAGCTGTCTCAGCTGCTGATAGGCAGGGCTGCCAGCAGTGCCTGGAGTCTATCTGCTTGATACTTTCTGTTACCAGGGACATCTCTTGAATTGTTTGTTATTCAGCAAGACTTTAGGCATTCATGCTGAAATTTTCTGGGCTGTGTGTCTACTACAGGTTGACTTATTTTTTTCTTGGAAATACCCTCCACCCTGAAAACCTCCAGTATTTCCAACTGTTACACTTGGGGAGAAGTAGGAAGATTTTTGTTTCTTCTTTTTAATTATCATGTGTTCTGGCCAATTCTCTGTCCTCAGTCTTGAACAAATAATCATCTCAGCTGCCAAGCTGTGAAGGTCTAGCACCTCCATGCTTTAGAGCAAGAGCTGGAAATTTGGCTGGAGTTAACTGTGCATCAAGAATGTGGCTTTTGCTGTTCTTATGGAAAATGTCCAAATTTGGCCACATTGTAAAACTTGGAAAAGCATTGGGTTTTAAGTGCTCGGTAGGGAATTAGTCTTGGGTGCCTAGAGGAAGCACTCTGTCATTGGTTTTAAGGTGTCGAAAGATTACAGCTGGAATTGGGGGTGGAGAAGTGGAAGCCTCCTTTTTAGTCCCGTTTCAGATTTCTGTAAATGTGTTGTGAAGTCGTGCTCCACCGCACCCCCTCCGGTTTTTTTTGTTTTTGTTTTGTTTTATTTTGTTTTTTATCCTCTCTCGTCCTTCTGCCAAATTGGCCAATAGTGGAGTAGCGTGCTGGTCTGTGTAGGTCACTGATCATACCTGCTGTGGGAGGCTGCTGCTTGTAGCACACAAAGTATATATATATCACCTTTCTTATATGTGGATTTAAAAGAAAAAAAAATCAATGTAAGCTTTATGTGTGGTTTTTAACTTGCTCTTTGGCTTCAGCTCTTCTCTGAAGCTTTTTCCCAGGTGGCCCCCCATTGTCCTTTACTTCATGCTGGCTGTAAAACAACTCCTGCTATAGTTGTTGCTCATTCTCTCTCAAAAAAAAGAACTTATGCCACTCTTTCTGCTTAGCAGACTTGATTCGTCTGGACTTGCCTTTCTGCCGACTTCCCTAAAGATGTGGTTTAGCTATGCTGCTCAGTGCTGGCTTAATGACTGCAATTTGCATGCTTTCATGCTTTTATAGTCACTCTTTTCTTGCCCTATCAGTAGCCATTCTAAAGAGTTTGGTGGAACCATTACTGGGGGTCATGTTGGTTAGCCGGGGTCCAGTTCCTACAAAAGCTAGCTCTGCTTAGGTTTGCCAGTCTTAAAAAAAATAATTACCAATGTAAAGGACTTTGTTTCCATGCATGTTCCCCTGTTAGCTCCAACTGCAGAGATTTAGCATCATGTTTCAGCCGGTATTTGATGCAGTGTGGCTGTGGGGAATCTTTGAGCAGGCTGTAACTGCATTGTTCTCCTACCGGCGTTAAAATGACTGTTGCAAGAGGCATCCACGGGGACCTCTGCCAGCTTCTTATTGATGTGTTTGGCTTCATCTATTGACACACTACCCTTCATTATTACACAGTGAATCCTGTGGCAGTGGAATTCGCTATTAAATCTGCTGGGCAAAAGGGAATTGTCAGGAGCTGCTTTAAAAGCAGTGTGACCACTGCGTTTGGAAAGAATAGCTTCTAAATATGAAACAGATGCTGAGCTAATAGAGGACACTTCCTAAATTTTCATGGTACCAAACATAATAATTTTGAGGAAAAAAAATCAGAATTTACCTAATTTGTGGACTATAATTCAAGTTTTAATGCCCTTTTCCCCAGAAACATATGTATGTCTAATCAGTACATGTATCTATTTGTGCTCGAATACAGCAAGTAACACTAAGGTGAAGACAGACAATTATTTGTTAATGTATACTGTTAGAATAAGGGGCAAGGTGTTAGCATTTCCATCTGTGCTCTAATCCTCTTCTGAGTGCTAGAGGGTGGGAGAGGTGATGCATCTTCCTTTGCTTTTTGATACTGCCACAGACTATTTTGTGCTTTCAGAGCACCACCTGTAATATTTACCCAGATGTTGTAGCCTCCACCATCTCCCAAAAGAAGCGTTGTGTTCTTTAGAAGCCCAGTGATATTCCGTGTATTGGGAGGTGGTGTCAGTGGGTAGAATTTATGTCTATGCAAGGAGCTTTTATGTTGTATGTAGGGTGTGCTTGTTCATATTCGGTTCATATGGAGATTTAAATTAATGCAGAGTAGTAAGTCTATTGCATCAACCTTGTTCCCTTTTATCTCTGGGTTTGGTTCTAGGCAGGGCATGCTGTACCTTTTGGCTTAGAAAGTTTAAGTGGTTGAAGCAGGCTTCATTAGCGAGAAAATAAAAGAGCAGGACAGAATCACTATGCTTGTCTGGGGGTGAAAGGTAGCAAGGTAAGCCTGGGTCTTTCATGTCTATCACAAAGCAGGGTTGAATGGACACTAAAGCTATTGACTAAGCCCTGGTTGCTGGCAACCGTATTGATAAGCAGCTGTCAATAGCTGTAAAGCTGCTGACATCCATAGGTTTGTGGGTTTGTTTATTAAAAATAAATAAATTGAGAAAATAGTATATATAGCCAGGGGTCAATGAGCGCAGAAGTGTGGCTGTTGCTAGAGGTGGGGGAAGGAGGGTGAAGAGGGAGCACGGGAGCAAGACACACTTCCCAGAGAGAAAGGGAAGTGGGTGAATAGTTTGTTTGAAATGGAAAAATGAGCGTCTGCATGAGATGGTGGTGTTGGGACAGTTATCACTACAAGTCAGCCTTGGTAAAAACCACAAGTTACTCAAAGCTCTGCAAACAAATCTTGGAATACCCTAATTTTTTAAGCAGAGTTTTCTGCTTACCACTGGCAGATAAATAGAATATCTAATTGAGGATTCCTGCAAGGGTTTAAAGCAAGGGCAGAAGTGAGCAAAGCAGCAGCAGGTGCTGGCTGGCATCGTAGTGAACAAGGTTGCTGTCTGATCAAGGCTGAGTGACTTTGATACCCAGTTTCCCATACAAAACAGCCAGATGTGTGCTGGCTGTGGCTGACATGCCTGTGGAGGCTGTTGAAGGGACAGCCCTGTTTGCTCACCCACACAAGTAAAACAGACAACTTTGGCCTTCAAAGTTATTTGAGTACTTCTCAGTACTATTTAACATCACCAGCTCCCTGTCAATCGCTGGTTTTACGCACATTGTAAATCTGAAAGGCTTGTGAATTGATGATTGCTTTAAGTACATACAGCCAAGGAGATTTTTAACTTGGAATTAATGTTCTACCTTTAAACCTAGGACTACAAGGAGGTCTTATGCCACCAGATTATGATAGGAAATATCCTGATGATTGTTCCTTTCTGTTTAGTAAGACTCCTAAATTCCTTACAGGCAATTGCATGTACCCACTTTCTTGTAATTTGGTCTAAAATTTGCTCCTGATTGTTCCATTTATCTTGTTTAAAACAGCTCTCTAGTACTTCCTCAGAGACAGTAATGTGTATGGCTGGGTTTGAGCACTTAACTTTCTAAAGATGTGTGAAATGGAGCAAGTGTGGCTACCTGTGTTCTTGTTTTGCTGTGTCATTCTTTGGGGATGGCTGGTTCATACACTGAGTGTAGCTTGGGCAGTTTCTGGGAGCTTGCAGGGTACTGTGGCTCTGCTTCAGTAGTCTCTGCTGCAGGAGCCTTACACTGTCTCCTAGCTAATCTGCCTGTACTGAGGTGGCTTTCTTAAAGGGCAGTGAATACCTGCTGGGAAATTTGAAAAGCACTCATTAGGCAGAGTTCTGCCTATCTGGTGTTATATATTGTTGGTGTTTCTAGGAGAATGGAATCTTTCTTGCCCTCTTTCAGTACATCTGTTTCTGTGCATGGAGGCATTTTTGCATGTCTTTTCACCCATTTGAATCCATTTCTACCTAAACAGCCTTCTCTGTAGTATCAGAAGTATGAATGCTAGCAAGAGTTTTGTCAGGTCATCTCGGGTGTATTGTTCTGCAGGGAAATCGCTATAAGTAGAAGGATGGGAGTGTATACTTCTGATAGGGCAGAACTGTGAGAGGCTGTAGGACTTGAGCTCAACTGAATGTGAGTTCACTGATGCAGAATAATAGCGAAGGTACAGCTGTGCATGTGAAACTTTACAGAGGTTCCTCGCTGCATCTGTCTTGGAAGAAGGACCCTTATGCTATCTCTTCTGACTATCAGCTGGTCTAATGAAAGATCTCTTAAGAATATTGCCTTAGATCACTGTGGTTACATAAATACAGCTATTAGATTATACAGTTATTCTGTGACTTGAAGTTGTAATTCCTGTAATGATTTCTGCGACATGCATGCTGAATTATGCATTGCATGGAAGCTCCTGTCACAAGTCCCAAATAATAATAAAACTGGAATTTAAAATCAGCTGAGTCAAAAAATGACAGGTTGCAGAGCGTTCTTTGAATTTATGGAGACAGTCGTATAGAAATTCCGCTGTCCATTTCTGGATCCCCTCTCACCATCATATGACTCAGATTGTTATGCAAGGTTTTATCTTTTTTTTTTTTAATGTTGAGATAGAAACTAATTGGAATGAGTGAGTGTTTTCTTTCTCTGCCCTTTGACACTTGGCATTTAAGGAGGCAATAGGGACAAACATTTAATGGAGTGACATCCAGGCCTATCAAGCACGAGCTTGTGAAATGAAGCTGAGGAAGTCTCTCATTTTTAATTCCCTTTTACAGACAGAAGTTAAGCAGCTTCATGTTGAGATTTTCCTGCAGCATGTTTCTTCTAAATCCAGTGCTGTCTCATGGTGTTAGACTGGCTTTGAGGTCTGCAATTCAACATTCAACTGTTGTGCATTTCCACAAAAATATGTAAATGCTGAAACGGTCCACAATAGATATGTTGACGTTCAAGGTCACAGCTTTTACTTCTGTTGTTTCAGGCTCTCTGCAGATAATTTATAGCTTGGCTTTCAGTATATCTGTTTGGGTTGGTTCCACTCAAAGTTTGGGCTAAACAGTGTATATAAATATGTATCTTTCCTGTGGAAAATGGGGTTTTCTCTGATTATGATCTCAGATGAGTTCTGCTTAACAAATGATCATTTCAGATAACTGGTTGACTGACCCTGCCTGTAACTTTTCCCTAGCAGTCAGCTATGTAACATACCCTGTCTTCAAGTGTTTATCAGCCAAGAATAAGAGGTGGTTTTGATTACAGCACCATGCCCGAGAGCTTTCTTTTTCCACGGATTTTGTAATCTGAATAATGTGACGCGAGTACAGCTGTATTAGAATTGTAAACTCCCATAATGATTAGAAGGGAAGAATACACCAACCAGAAGGATTAATGAAGATGGTTCTTTTCATATGATCTCAGAATTCTGGGAGATCTTACTGATTGTACTGAGCAACTGTAGGTGATAGACAGGTGGTGACTTTCTGACATGGAACTGCTAGTATATGGGAGTGCAGTAGTGTGGAAGGGGCATGCAAAATTACAAATACCGTAAAACTTAGTGCCCAGGGAAGATAATTACTCAAGTGTGTAACTGGTTGTATTTTTTAAAACCAGTTCTCTCTGGCAGAGGATCTCCTTTCACAATATATGCAAAGAGTGCTTCTTTTGAATTTAGGGACAGGCTGTGCTTTAAGACTTCATAGCAATCCCTTGTCCAGTGCTTGCTTATTCCTTGTGAAGGGGGCAAAGGTCTTGAAATAACCTGTTTTTCTGGGGAAAGGTAAAATCTGATCTAGCTGTGTGCTTTGTATCCTGCGTTTGGAGTCTCGGTAGGTTTAGGCTTAAAAATTGCGAACAGTGGAGGCACTTGTAGGCTGCTCTTGCATTGCATTATGGTGGGTGCTCTTCTGCTTGAATTCTTTGAAATGTCTTAATTTCATGTTTGGATTTTAACTGATTTAAGCTTCTGGGAAATGCTCCTCACAACATTCATCTCTGAAAAGCTGTTCTTATTTCTGAAAAATTAAGTGGGGAGGCAGGGGGTGAAGTGACAGGAAAGGTGTATGGTTAACTAGAGCTCTGTAAATGTTGTTCCTACCACCTTCTCCTTACGTCTTTGCTAGCAGCAGGAGTGCCTTCTAGGTGCTTTGCTACTTTCTATCCTGGGTTCAGCAGTAGCAGTCATTTTTCTCCTCCTTAGTAACTGGTGCAGTGCTGTGTTTTTGACTTTCAGCCTGGGACCATTGCTGATAACACACCAATGTTTTTAGTTGTTGCTAAGTAATGTTTAGTCTGACCAAGGACTTTCTGAGTCTCAAGCTCTGCCAGGGAGGAGGGGAAGCTGGGAGGAAGCAGAGACAGGAGACCTGACCCAAATTAGCCAAAGGGGTATTCCATACCACAGCATGTCATGCCCAGTATATAAACTGGGAGGAGTTACTTGAAAGGGCTAGATCACTGCTCAAGTCAGGCTGGGTATCGGTTGGCGGGTGGTGAGTGGTTGTATTCTCTCCCATTGTTATTTCCCTTATCATTATTATTATTGGTGGTAGCAGTAGTGGTTTGTGTTATAGCTTAGTTATTGGACTGCTCTTATCTCAACCTGTGGGAGTCACATTCTTTCAGTTCTCCTCCCCATCCCTCCGGGAGTGGGGGGAGGAAGAAGGGGAAGAGTGAGCAAGTGGCTGCGTGGTTCTGAGTTACCGGCTGAGCTTAAACTACAACAGTTCTTTGTGGCACCCAACGTGGGGAACAAAGGTTTGAGATAACGACAGATCTGACTGGAGTGTGTCTTAACTGTATTTGCAATAAGCGTTTACTGTTTTGGATTAGTAGTCACTCCTCACAGTGCTGATTTATTGGCTCTCAAAGTTGTTGTTCTTGATTGCAGAGTTTAAGCATGTCGTACCTCACTTGCAGCCCTCACTTGCAGCCGGTATTTGCTGTCTTGGTTTTTATCATCTGGGGGGCTTGGGCTAAGGTTCTTGTTTCGCTGTACTTTATGGTAATGACTTGTAGTGCAATAGAATCATTGATCATGAAACTGATCTGGCTTGCATTCCCAGTGTGATCACCACCTCTATACCTTGGGAGGTATATAATGGAAGCGTTTAGCAATTGCACATCTTTTTTTCCCCTCTTTGGGTGGTCAGCCTATGAAGGAGACATTCCCTTGCGCTCCTACCTCCCCCACCAGACTGTTTACAGCATCATTTGAGAGTTCTGAAGGTTTTGAATGGCCTTTGGGTACCCTTGAGACCTGCCTGCTGATTGTGATGGGGATCACCATGTTGGCACACATACGGAGTGTGTTTTACCCATGACCATTTTGTCTGATCTCAAAAGTTAAGCAGAGTCGGGTTTGGGTCTTGTCTATGGTTAGACGATGATACAGGAAGACCAAGAGATTTTCCCCAAGGCCGGACAGCCATGAGTGTCAGGGTGTGTGGGATAGTATGGGCAAGTATCTAGGCCAGCGGGCCCCTCCAGTGCTTTGGAACTTAACCACTGAAAAAGTGCAAAATCTGGGAAAAACTAATAAAACTCTTAAATGAGGTGTGTTGTTATCCTGGTCATACCAGTGACAGACAAATGACGGCAATGTGCTGGGGCTTGACTTATGATTACAGAGCCCTGTTCAACACTATCCAGCACCTTCAAAGGGAAAAAGATGTCTCTGGATCTGATGGCAAAACAACAGAAAATGCACCTACTCCAACTCCAAGTACAGCAACTACACCAACCCCAGCGACAAGTACAGTAGCTACTCAAAGCCCAACAGCACCAGACAGCTACTGTCTGTTTCCAGGGAGGAAAATACTCCAAATCCTGCTGAAAGCCACTTTTGCCATAAAACTGTGTAAGGTCAATGGACCTGCACAGGAGATTCCATTTTTGGGAATAAAATGGCAAGATGGACATCGCCAGATCCCCACAGATGTGATCAACAAGATAATAGCAATGTCTCCACCAACTAACATGAAACAAACACAAGCTTTCTTGGGTGCTGTGGGGTTCTGGAGAATGCACATCCCGAATTACAGTTTGATTGTAAGCCCTCTCTCTCACGTGACCTGGAAGAAGGATGATTTTAAATGGGGCCCTGAGCAACAAGAAGCCTTTGAGCAAATTAAACGAGAGATGGTTCATGCAGTAGCCCTTGGACCAGTCCGGACCGGGCCAGATGTAAAAAATGTACTGTACACCGCAGCCAGGGAGAATGGTCCTACCTGGAGCCTCTGGCAGAAAGCTCCAGGGGAGACTCGAGGTCAACCCCTTGGCTTTTGGAGTCGGGGGTACAGAAGATCTGAGGCCAGCTATACCCCAACTGAAAAAGAGATACTGGCAGCCTAAGAAGGGGTATGAGCTGCTTCGGAAGTGACTGGCACTGAAGCACAGCTCCTCCTGGCACCCTGGTTGCCCGTGCTGGGCTGGATGTTCAAAGGCAGGGCCTCCTCTACACATCGTGCAATCGATGCAACATGGAGTAAGTGGGCTGCACTAATTACACAACGAGCTCGAATAGGAAATCCCAGTCATCCAGGAATTCTAGAAGTCATCATGGACTGGCCAGAGGGCAAAGATTTTGGAATGTCACCAGAGGAGGAGGTGATGCATGATGAAGAGGCACCACCATATAATAAACTGTCAGAAAGTGAAAAGGTGTATGCCTTGTTTACTGATGGGTCCTGTTGTATTGTGGGAAAGCATTGGAGATGGAAGGCAGCCGTATGGAGTCCTCGAGGACAAGTTGCAGAAACTGCTGCAGCAGAGGGTGAATGGAGTCAGTTTGCCGAGGTGAAAGCCATCCAGCTGGCCTTGGACATTGCTGTACAAGAAAAGTGGCCAGTGCTTTATCTCTATACTGACTCATGGAGGGTGGCAAATGCCCTGTGGGGGTGGTTGCAGCAATGGAAGCAGAGCAACTGGCAATGCCGAGGTAAACCCAATATGGGCTGCAGCACTGTGGCAAGATATCGCCGCCCGGGTGCAGAACCTGGTGGTGAAGGTACGCCATGTAGATGCTCATGTACCCAAGAGTCGGGCCTCTGAGGAACACCAGAACAACCAACAAGTGGATAAAGCTGCCAATATTGAAGTGGCTCAGATGGACTTAGATTGGCAACATGAGGGTGAATTATTTTTGGCCCGATGGACCCGTGACACTTCAGTCCATCAGGACAGAGATGCAACATACAGATGGGCTCGTGATTGAGGGGTGGACTTAACAATGGACACTGTTGCCCAGGTTCTTCACGAGTGTGAAACATGTGCTACAATTAAGCAAGCTAAACGGGTAAAGCCTCTTTGGTATGGAGGACGATGTCTGAAGTACAAATATGGGGGGGAGGCCTGGCAGATTGATTATATCACACTCCCACCAACCCGCCAAGGCAAGCGCCATGGGCTTACCATGGTGGAAGCAACCACCGGATGGCTGGAAACATGCGCTGTGCCCCATGCCACTGCCTGGAACGCTATCCTGGGCCTTGAGAAACAGATTTTGTGGTGACGTGGCATCCCAGAGAGAATTGAGTCAGACAATGGGACTCATTTCCAGAACAGCCTTATAGACACTTGGGCCCAAGAGCATGGCATTGAGTGGGTATATCACATCCCCTACCATGCACCAGCCTCTAGGAAAATCGAACAGTACAATGGGCTGTTAAAAGCTACACTGAGAGCAATGGGTGGTGGGACTTTCAAACATTGGGATACACATTTACCAAAAGCCACCTGGTTGGTCAACACCAGAGGATCTGCCAACAGGGCTGGTCCAGGCCAGTCAGAACTTCTGCATACTGTAGAAGGGGATAAAGTTCCTGTGGTGCCCATAAAGAATTTGCTGGGGAAGACAGTCTGGGTTATTCCTGCTTCAGGTAAAGGCAAACCCACTCGTGGGATTGCTTTTGCTCAGAGACCTGGATGTACTTGATGGGTAATGTGGGAAGATGGGGAAGTCCAATGTGTGTACCTCAAGGGGATTTGATTTTAGGGGAAGACAGCCAATGAACTGAATTGCATGCTATTGCCTGCTATGTAGCACTTTTGTAGCCCACCAGCTAGATGTCTTCAGGTCACCAGCAACTGGCCCTGACTTCCCTCCGACCATCATCCCAACAAAGAATGAACTTTGATGAAACCAGACGAGCTCAGCAGTGACCACATGAGTTCTGCAGTGTCATCATCAGGCAACAGTCCAGCACTGCTCACTGTCTTTTCCTGCTGTGAGAGACTATTTCAAGAGATGGAGCCTGACATCATGCAGCAGATGAACTCAGCGGCTTTATGGGGATTGGTCAGTGCACTAAGGAATGATCTCTGTGTGTGTGTGTGTGTGTGTGTGTGTGAATATATATATGATGTAATAGTGATAGTATATTGAAAAATGTGGGATCTGAGCTTGACATGAATGGTGTGGAATAAGGGGTGGATGCTGTCCTGGGTTCAGCAGTAGCAGTCATTTTTCTCCTTAGTAGGTGGTGCAGTGCTGTGTTCTTGACTTTCAGCCTGGGAACTGTGCTGATAACATCAATGTTTTTAGTTGTTGCTAAGTAATGTTTACACTGACCAAGGACTTTCTGAGCCTCATGCTCTGCCAGGGAGGAGGGGAAGGCAGGAGGAAGCAGAGACAGGAGACCTGACCCAAACTAGCCAAAGGGGTATTTCATACCACAGCATGTCATGCCCAGTATATAAACTAGGGGGAGTTACTTGAAAGGGCTATATCACTGCTCAAGTCAGGCTGGGTATCGGTTGGCGGGTGGTGAGCGGTTGTATTCTCTTCCCTTGTTATTTCCCTTATCATTATTATTATTGGTGGTAGCAGTAGTGGTTTGTGTTATAGCTTAGTTATTGGACTGCTCTTATCTCAACCTGTGGGAGTCACATTCTTCCAGTTCTCTTCCTCATCCCTCCAGGAGCTGGGGGAGTAAGAAGCTGGGGGGGGGGGGGGGGGGGGGGAGGGGGGAGGAGAGGAGTGAGTGAACCAGCGGCTGCATGGTTCCGAGCTACCGACTGGGCTTAAACCATGACACTTTTACAACACTAATAATACTGATTGCTCTCTACTATACTTACTGTTATAGGATAGTGGTGTTAACACGATTTGACTGCCATACCAACAAGTGAACTAAGCCCAGGGGATTTAGTGATGTACTAAAATAAAAAGTGAATTGGGAGTTTAAATAGTACGTTGAAGCTTCAAAGTATGAATTTACGAACAATGAAGAAATTAAAAGAAGAATGAAGAGTTTTGATATATTTATGTATGAAGGGCTTGTCAGTCTTTTTGTTATGGTTCTGAAATTCTAGTGTATTGCTGACACTGGACATGGCTGCATGCAGAGCTCGGAGGAGGATCCTTTATTTTTAAACCATCCATTAACAATTCTGACTACGTGTATACAACATCTCTTAATGAGTATTAATAAGGGCATGACTCCTTTTCTTTTGCCCACTGGGGCTTAGATATAACACTGACTTTTTCAAGCAATTTTATCTTCAGATATTATCATGAAGCATGAGAGCAAGAGGAATTTCCTGGTATTGCACGGCATTCAGTGCCTTTCTTGTTTATAGCTTTTTTTGTTAATGTCCGAGTTCAGATTTTTTGTAGCCTGTGTTCAAGGTCTTAGTGCCAAATGAGCATCTCTTGGGTATGGGTTGATATGGTACAACTGTATTTTGTGTTTCTATTGTTTTTTTTCTGTTTTCTTACATATGGGTGCATGTTTTGTGTCTGCATTCTGAAGGATATGTCGGTTCATATCATCTCTGGTGCTAAGGCTGGATGAACAGGACATGGCTTCCAGGATATTTTCTGGTAAAGAATCCGGGCCTTGCTCTGCCCATTTGGCAGCAATGTTTAGGCCCAGAAAGCTGGACCACAAATCAGAAGAACATCTGGGGAATATTGGCTCTCCCTGTGCATTGAGTTATGTCGGCTTTGTAACCCAAGGGCTGTTTGCCCTCAAGTGAAGGAGCAGTTCAGGGAGACACCTGTCAGCTGGGAATCTTAAAGGTGCTTAAAATGTACTACTAAGAATATTCCCTCATAGTTTAAAGGTGTAGACTGCTGATTCTGGTATCTGTGGCCAAGTCCATCTACAGCTTTCCAGGGGAATTTTAACACCCTTGACTTTCTAAATTGGTGGTGTACTTTCCACTTCTATTCTTATGCTGCTTCATAGTGTTATGTTGTTAGCTGCTGTCTTTGCAGCCAGCCATAATTTATTTTCATCTGGGGTGAAAATTGTTTTTCTGTGTTAATGCCGTGACTGGTAGAGATTTTTGAGACTTGGTCTGCAGTGCACTATTGCCGTTGCAATAGGTATTTGGAACTTGCAGTGTTGTCTTTAGTTCTTATGCTACATGCATGTATCCGTTCAGGATCCAGAAAATGGCTGGCATGCTCTCTGTTGGGATGAAGTTTGGCTGCAGAAGTCTTTGTTCTGTTGAACAATGTAGTATGGGACATAACTGTTCTTAGCGTACCAAATGTGAGGATGCGTAGGGTGAATGCAGTCTGCTGTCTGTAACAATGTAAGTTGATTATAAGTGATAGTTACTGAATAATTTCAGGATATTTCTAAGTTCACCCAAATATTACAGCTACTTATTTTGTACGTAGGTTGTCTTATTAAATAGTGTAACCTAGAGCAGCTCTGCAAGGAGATGAGCAGAAAAGAAGCTATTAAGTGTTTTCCCTCCGGGTATCTTTCAAAAACAGTATTCCCCTCCTTCTGGTATTTTAATGTCATGTTGGTTCTCTACCCACCTTTCTCTTGTTTCATGCTCAAAAGGATTCCCTCTCTTCTGATTTTTAAGAGTTACTTGAAAATTCTTTGTTCTTTTATTCCTTTTTTTGTCCCTCTTCTCACTGCTGAGCACCATGTGGTCACCAGCCTTGGTGCCACTGAGGAGCAGCAACAGTAGTAAAAGGGTGTTTCTTCTAAGCTCCTACTTCCTAAAGATGTAGAAAGAGAGGGAAGGCTGACACCGAAGATCCATTCAGCCTCGTGTTTTGCCTCTGACAGTGGCCAAGAGCAGATGCCTAGGGATGAGTCAGCACACCCCCTTACTATCCTAGTGTTTTGTCTCATGATCTCCTATAGCTTGGGGTTAAGTTGGTAGTAGTGTCCTCATGTTCAACCTTGGTAGTTCCTAGTGTTTTGTCTCATGATCATCTATAGCTTGGAGTTAAGTTGGTGGTAGTGTCCTCATGTTTAACCTTGGATACTTCCTCCAAGAATTAGCTGGCTCATGGGTGTTGTATTTAGCTACCTCTGAAGCTTCATCTTCTGAAATGTGCAGGGTGATGATGATTCATATTAGCTGATCTCCAAATGTTAACTTTCCCTTCCTCTTTTATCACCTGTGGTGTTGACCTTCCTATACACAGAATGCCAGTGGCAGCAGTGAAGTACAATACGTTTGAAGTACATTTCTTAAGAGTGGGAATAACAAGAAACATTTTAAGATGTGTGTTTAGGTGTGCTTCTCTGAAAATTAGCAGGTAATGGCTGAATGTCAAGCTCTACTTCACTCCAAGCAGTAATATGGTGTGATACAGTCTCTTATTACGTGGCTACAAGTGGGTTTTCTCATGTCTAATGGCCTACTTTTCCTCCAGAGCTTAAATGTGTTTCACATCCTGTAGCACTGTGTGTTACTTGTATACCAGGGGAGGCTATTCAGTATTGGCTGTAGGGGTAAGAGTAGTTACTACTGCAAGTGGTGTGACTTAATCAGAACAGGTAACAGTGAAAACTTGCTGGCATGTAATCTAAGACTTTTGATTTGTGATGGGAACATGAGAAAACTAATGGACTTTTACAGCCAGATGCTGAATTGATGAACCTTGCTGTTCTGCTACTGGAGATAATAAAATACCTGCACTGAATACAGGGCAAGGTTTTCAGGGGTGATGGAACTGCCTGGGGGCTGTGAGCCTGAAATGTTACAAAGAGACTTGCTTCCCCAGAAGGGTAATGCACAGGGTTTTTTGAAAATGGAACCTCTTAATTTCTTGAACTATCTAACTTTGGTTACAAGAGGGGAGGATTTCTTTCTTCTGCTTGCTCTTAAAGGTGTAAGTACAGAGGAGTTTGTTTCTCTTCCAGGACTGCAGTAATTGGGAGTGGAGTTGTACCGGGCGTGTGTCTTGCATGAGTTAGTTAAGTGCTCTGCTGGTTTCTAAATCTCCTGTATGTTGCTCACATGCACTTACCTGCCCTCCCATTCCAGAAAGACTCTTCCTTTTGTGCAGTAAAATTAATCCTCTAGTAAATTAAACAGCAGCTGCATGCAACACCACTTATTTTCATGTGTGAGAACTGCTTTCTGGAGGTAGAGTTTAGGGGCATGGACAGGTAATTACACAGCTAATTTGCCTTTAAGCTCCTGGCAGCCGGGAATACCAGCAAATTTTTGACTCTTGCATGCTTTTTCTACATCTTGGCTGTTAAATTTGTTGATCAGGGATAAGCAACACTGTGAAGTGTGAGTGGATTTCATATACTGGCCATACACTTGTTCATGGCTCAGCTTATGCTTGTGATTTAGGGAAGAGTTCCCATTTCCACCCTGAAGTTAAAGTTAAATGTGAACAGCCCTTTAAGTATCCTTGAGGAGCATGCCGGTTGCATTTTCATTACCATTTTAGTTGGGGTGGGGATTGAATTTCTGAGATGAATCTCTTCACCGTCCCACTTTCTGAACATTGCTGTTTACTGGGAAGCAATCTGAGTGTGTAATTAGAATTTATTTGGATGTAAATGAACCAGATGTGTCACTGTAGGAGTGTATCTTCTGTGCTTCAGGTGCCCTTGGGTCTTCAGCCTGTGGAACCAGACCTAGTCCAGTGCAAACTCCCAAATATGTGTAGTGAGATTCTAGAGGTCTCAGAACCAGCTGCTCCCTATAGCCTTTTCTCCTTTTGGACTGTGCCAGGTGCTAAAGCAGGCAGTTGTGCTAGTCTTAAATTTTTATGTGATGGGGGTTAAGGCTTTTTGCTTTTTAAGCATCAGTGGAGTAAATAGGTAAGCCCTCTTGAGCTCCATCTACTGATCGAATACCTTATTCTAATTTTTCAGGAGTCTTAATGCAATCAACCAGATGGATTTGAATGTTGTTTGTGAAGCTTTTTCCTGTGTTTCCAGAACTGTCCATGTTGGTATTTGTCTTCTTTAAATAAGGAAGAGGGCTGTGGCATGCCTGTTTTTAAAGCCAGCTGTTTTGAAGACCCATGTGGGTGTAATTTTATTTAACTGTCTGTGTGTGGGTTACACTCTTTATACCTTCTAGATGGCGTTTAATGTCCATGACCTCTCACCTTTTTCTTACCTGGACCTCTTTCTTGCTTTTGCCCCTGTGAACTGCTGATCCTCCCCTTTGCAAGAGGGAAACAAAAATATAATGAAAAATGTCCTTTCCTGAAACAGAAGTAATTTCACATGCCTGCTTTTTTTTTATGCCAGAGACCAGGCTTGCTGCCTTTTCTAGGGCAAGAGAGCTTCTCATCATTCAGCACCATAGCAAATAATAAAAGCTCAGCAGCAACAAATACTTGTAAATACCTTTCGGTCCTGTTCTCAGTTACAGAATTAGTTATGTAAATCTTGTATTAAATGAGGAGGAGCCCTGATGTCTCCTAGATCATATTCTTGTGCGCACACATGCGTACAATTCCTTCTTGTCTAGGAGGAAAATATCTGTGCTTCTAACATGCTGGCGACATAGAGATTAGTATACTAAACAGTATTGCTCTGTATGACCTGAAATTGGCTTTTGAGTGCAAATTTGATTTATGGACTTTGAGAGAAGAGGTTGGAAAACTATGGCTTCTTGGTTTTCTAGGTTGCAGGTAGCAGTATCAATATAGTGGTGGTGTAGGTGCCTTGGTGAAGACCTCGTGGGGGCCCCTGAGTGATAGGGGTACCAGGTGATAGGGCTCAAACTAAGCTGTCTGCTTTGCATTTGCTTATGTCCTTTTCCTGGCTGTACATATCTTTTTGTTTTCATCTTTTAATAAAGAAATAGTGTGGTAAAGTGAAATGAGCACTAAGCCTGAGAACAGGGATGCCTGTGGTGTGTTCCTAATTGCTCTTGCTTCTACTGCATGAGTTTGGTCTAGTTGGTTAATTTGTCCAAGTACATCTTCTGCAGCAAAAGAGCTGGCAATAGGTGTGCTACTGCACTTAACCTGTGCGTGCACAGGCACTCATTTTCATGCTGTAACACCCATTCTGTGTGTATCTGTTGTTGGCATTTTTAGTGTGGCTGCTTGCTTGGAGATTATTTGGTGAAATATTATATGGTGAAGGTGGGACTGTTAGATAATTAGAATACAGATGAAAAAGATTATAAACACCGAGATCCATCCCTCCACTGGTTCCTATGGCTGCAAATCAATTGTCAAGCATGGAGCTAAGGTGGGCCAGTGCCATATGCTGCCTTGTTCAGCAGTTCCAGCAGCCTTGCTGCCCAGCCACCTCCTTCCATAATCTCCTACCACAGACAGACTAAGCTGCCTTTCAGGATCCAAATCAGAAAGTGTGAAAGCCCAAAATGTGTGTTGGGTTGTTCAGCATTGTGGCTGCTAACGTTTGTAATCAGGCTTTCCTCTGTTGCTGTTTTTGCTGAACCCTGCATGATGCCTTCATTCATCCACTGGAATGCTTGCTGGGAAGCTAGTGTCTGTGTACTGAGATTTGAAATGATCCCCAAAACCAATTTTTGAGGAGGTGGATGTTAAGATTTTAATAATATCTGGATTATGATAGCATATGGGTTTTTTTTTTTTTTTTTAAATCTCATCTCCTGATCCCCTTTAGATTTAACTTGGCTTTAAACAGGACTATGTCTGATATGGATGGTGCGTTAAGTTAAATTGTGGTGGATGAGTGCTACCAAATTTAAGCAGGTAAAAAAACCCAAAACAAAACCCAAACAAACAAAAAAACACCACCACCAGGAAACCATACAAATGCCCCCCCCCCCAAAAAAATAAAATCCCAAACCACAACACCTCAGAACTCCCTGCACCTACCAAAAAAACCACCCAACCAAAAAAACCCCACCTAAACTCAAAGCAAAACAATGACCCTACAAAAACATCGCACAAAACCCCCACTTGTTTTTGTTTACTTTGCTTTTTTGTTTTAGTATAATTGTCAATAAAAAGTAAAAGACTTCATATTGGATTCAGCACTTCCTATATTTGAAAGCATTTTGAGCAATGAAAATGGTTAGTCTCTGCCCAGAGGAAGTGGCAGTATAAAGTGAATGGGTTTGGACAGCTCTGCACAGTTCCAACTGCTTTGGGAAAGATTTAAGATAACAGATAAGTGCAAGTTAATGGTGTTTCAGAACAGCACTTATTTTAATTCCATATATTCCAGTTTGAGGACTTTTTTTAAATTGGTAAATGTTTTCACTCCTCGAGTTGGAATTAGTATTACAGCTTTTAAACTGTGTCCTTCCTCCCCACTAAAGAAAATGTGAAGATACTTTAGATACAGCATTTCTGCAAGTATTTTCAACGTCAAACTGTGCTAGCTCTTCAGCTTTGAGTTGTGGTCCTTACTGCTTTGTCAACTGTTTTCCTTAGAATGTAACGTATTGAATGTCTCCTTTGGCAACACAAATTACTTCTGAGGCAGAAAAACTGAAAATCACCTGTCTTGCATGGAGGTCTAAATACTATCTCTAGAGTCCCTGGACGTTTTGGGTCAGATGTCACCAGGTAACCTATGTGGGCTTCTCTGGCAGAGTAGGGTAAAAATGGAGTTTGTGAGACTATTTGGAGAGAAGTAAATGAAAGCTGTTAGCAGGGACAGGTATTCCAGGTGAGGCCCAGGAAGAAACAGCATATTGACTCTTGCATTTCATTGCTTTTTTTTTTCTTCTCCTTCCCTTTTTATTCTCAGCTATTTTTGGGGCTTATCAAAAGTAGTTTTTTTGATACAGCCTTTTATCTTCAGCTGTCAGTCAGTGGTAGGGAAGGGAAACAGAGATGGAGTTTGACACTCAGAGGAATCTAAAACATGATCTTTACTGTTATCTCTGTGTCTGCTAGATGTTTGTTCTGTTTGGACCAATGGTGCCACAGTTCTGCTTGCCAAGGGCTGCTCTGTTTGACAAACTAGCCTTCTGCTTCGCACAGCTGGGAAAGCTTTATATGGCTTATCCTTTCTCCTCTGCCTGCTGTATGCCTTGGTTTACCTTCCAGTAGTGTACCTGTCCTCATGACTGGGAAGCAGTGATGCACAGTGGGATCTGTGCTGTCAATAGCTGGCAGTTGTGTTTTAAATTCTAATTAGTACTGCATAGGGAACATGGTTACTGCCTTACAAGCTCCCACTGTAGTTTATGGTCTCCTCTTATTGTAGCAGGAATAATCCACAGAAACACTTACAGTAAATTACCATATCTCATTTTGGCAGAGAATTGAAATGGCTTGTGTGCTTTGGTGGAAGAGGTCTTCAAAACGATGGAGCTGTAAAATGCTTTATTCCCAATAACCCAAGAGATGGCAAGAGAGGCAGTTCTACCGGTTGCATTTGCCTTAGGAGAGAGACATGGCAAAGGAAGAAGGCTTTCCTTCTTATGAGGCAGTTCAGTGAAGTTTTTCCAAAACAATCATCTTTGGGCAGTGATCAGATCACTGCTGACTATCTGCAGTGATACAGTGTTTTATATGGTGAAGTACTGTTCTGTTACTACCCTTGTCTTTTTAGATAAGGCCTTCTGACTGCTGTTTTCAGATCTGAACTAGCCAATTACTATGTAGTTATCCAAAGCAATATCATACAAACACTTCTGTTGGGCAGAACAGATCAGATTGGACTCGATAGAAGTTAATCTGGCCCATTTTGCTGGTGTGTTTTATGTATTTAGGGTAGGAGTGTGTCATGGGTTCAGCAGCAGCAGTCATTTTTCTCCTTCTTGGTAGCTGGTGCAGCGCTGTGTTTTTGATTTTGGGCCTGGGAACAGCGCTGATAACACCAGTGTTTTCAGTTACTGCTTGGTAATGTTTTGGTCTGACCAGGGACTTTCTGAGTTTCATGCTCTGCCAGGGAGGAGGGGAAGCCGGGAGGAAGCAGAGACAGGACACCTGACCCAAACCGACCAAAGAGGTATTCCATGCCACAGCACGTCATGCCCAGGATGTAAAGCAGAGAGCAGAGACCCGGAAGATTGGGGGTGCACTGCTTGGTCGGGCTGGGTATAGGTGGTGAGCGATTGTATTCTTTCCTTGTATTTGCCTTGTCGTTATTATTATTGGTGGTAGCAGTAGTGGTCTTGTGTTATACTTTAGTTACTAAACTGTTCTTATCTCAACCTGTGGGAGTTGCTTTCTTTTGATTCTCCTCCCCATCCACCTGGGAGCAGGGGGAAGAAAGAGAGGGGAGTGAGTGAGCAAAACTGCGTGGCTGCAAGGCTTAAACCACGACAGAGTGATGGTGGGTTTTTTGGTGGGTTGTGTTTGTGGTTGTTTTTTTTTTTTTTTTTTTTTTTTTAAGAGGAGGGGAGAAGCATGGATAATCTATTTAGCTTTAATGCTGAGCTCAGGTGGTTGTCTCCCTAGGTTTCAACTATAATCAGCAGTGGGAGAGAAGTTTTTTCAGAGAGCTTTTGTCCGTTGGTGACAGATAGAGCCACATAAACTAGCAAACATCTAACAGTTCTGTAGAAGAACTCCTGGAAATGGAAAGATGCACTGTAGCATAACTGGACTGCTTGGCTAATCTAGTGGCTTTCTACAAAGGACTGACTGTTTTGGTGAATAAGGAAAGAGCAACTGATGTCATCTACCTTGATTCCTGTAAGGCTTTTAGCACAGTACTTGTCACTAATTGGAGAGAGAAGGGTTTGATGAATGGACTAGTTGAAGGATAAGGAGCTGGCTGCATCTAAAGAGTTACTCTCAATGGCTCAGTGTCCAAATGGGGATGAGAAAAAGTGATGTCCCTCACGGGTCCGTATTAAGACTGATACTGTTCAGTATCATCATTAATGACACAGACAGTGGGGATGAATGCACTGTCAGTAAGTTTGTGGGCAACACCAACCTGAATAGTGCAGTTGATTTGCTAAAGTGAAGGGATGCCATCCAGAGAGACCCATTGAGGAGTGGGCCCATGAGGTTCAACAAGGCCAAGTCCTTCACCTGGATCAGGGCAATCTCCTCTATCAGTGCAGTCTGGGGGATGAAGGGATTGAGAGGAGCCCTGTGGAGAAGGACTGAGGATACTGGGGAATATAAAAATGGCCAGCTCTAGCAGTGTATGCCCACAAACCAGAAAGCCAACTGTACACTGGGCCACATCAAAAGACGTGTGACCAGATCAAGGGATGTGATTCTGCCCCTCTACTCTGGTGAGACTCTACCTGCAGTACTGCATCCAGCTCTGGGGCCCCCAACACAAGAAAGGCATGGATCTGCTAGAGAGGGTCCAGAGGAGGGCTGGAGCATCTCTTCAGTGAGGAAGAGCTGAGAGAGTTGGTGGTGTGTTTGAGCCTGGAGAGAGCTGAGGAGACCATATTGCGGCCTTTCGATACTTAAATGGATCTTACAAGAAAGACAGAGACTTTTACCAAGGCTGATAATGACAGGACAAGGGACAACAGTTTTAAACTGAAAGAGGGTAGGTTTAGTTTGAACATAAGGAAGAAACTCTTTACTATGTGGGTGGTGAGGCACTGGCACAGGGTGCCCAGAGAAGCTGTGGCTGCCCCGTTCCTGATACTATTCAAGGCCAGGCTGGATTTTTGAGCAACCTGGTCTAGTGGAAGGTGTCCCTGCCTGTGGCAGAGCAGTTGGCCCTAGGTGATCTTTAAGGTCCCTTCAAACCCAAACCATTCTGTGGTTCTCTGATAATTAAGAACTGTGTCCTTATGAAAGCCTTGTGGTTTGTTTAGGTGCATTTGAAATTCCTTTTCTTGGGGGTAGTGGGTGAGGGGTGAATGAGGAAGACAGCAGGTAATTACTGTGTTGCAAAATATGTTGCTTTTACCTTTTCATGTGAATCTTAATCCACGTGGTATAGATGCAGTCCAGCAGGGAAGGTGGTTGCTTTTTCACCCAGTGCTGGAGATACAGCTTTTCTCAGATACCTCAGGTGATTTTGGAGATTAGAGCAATCCAGCAGCCTTGCAGTTTGATAGCATTTCTGAGGCTTCACTTTAAGATGCAGGATGCGTTTCTTCATCCTGATAGAGATAATGGGTTTTAAGCAATTACACCCAGGCTAATTCCTTTTGATAAGAGCTCTACATTATCTAAAAAAGGAATCCTAACCGCCTGGGAAAGAACAATGTAAATGTCTCTCTCATGGACTGTTTCATTCGCTCTTCTCTGATATCTTCAGATGATATGCCACACATCTTTCAGGCTTTAAAAATCTATCAGTTTTTTTTTTTTAGGTAGGGAGTATTGCAGTCAGGGAAGTGTAATAGTACTGTTGGCTTGCAAGGTGTGGAGGGAGCCCTGCTACTTCAGATGAATTGGGGCTACTATGGGGGTTACAGCTTCAACATAAGGAATCGAATTTGGTCTCTCTTAAAGGAGCCCTTGTTCCCTCCCTGTGCAGGCTGTCTGATTGTAGGGTGCAGGTTGCTTCTGCTGATTAGGGAGATGTAGTTTTGTAATTTGGAAAGAATATCCAAAGCCTACCACTTAATTTAGCACAGATTTCACCCCCTACTCTGTGTTTGCACTGGAAAGAAGAATATGTTATTGTTGTGTGTTAAACAGACATTTTAAGAGATCTCATTTATTTACATTTTTTTTCCTTTTCTTTTTGAGACCAGTAAAGAAATTTCAAGTTAGCTGCATTTCTGATACTTAAATTTCTTTTATTCTGCTTTATCTCTCTGATTTTCCTCTCATACAGTGTAGGATAGAAAATTTAATTGATTGTATTTAAAAAGGGGAGGAAATCACAAAGCAACATGCTGTTTGTGTAAATGTGCCACTTCTAGGAAAGTCATGGGGTTTTTTTTATACATATATATATAAAAGTTTTAGCATTATTGAAAGGTTTTCAAACATTGTAGGCATATTTGCTGTAACTTTCTCTTTTTGTCCTAGATAGTTGTAGATGGTATTCTTGATATGCAGCTGCCTGATGACAATTGGAGCTGGGAGGATAGGCAAGGGGAAAAGGGAAAGATTGGAGATCAGGATTTTAATCACTTGTGCTGATATGCTTTGGTTCTCCTTCCCTAGAGAAGAGCCTGTGAATGTGTAGCATGTGTCTGTCCCGTCACCTGCCTGCTGGCTAGGGAAAGTCTGTCCCAGGTGAAGCCTGATCAGTTCTTTTTCAAAGGAGGATTTGTGTGGATGTGTGTCTGGTGGGACAAAACAAGATGCAAAAACAAAGTATTTCTTTTTTTCCCCTTCTCCACTTGTAAAATGGCTTAGTGTGACTCAAACCGTGTAGTTAAGTAGTGCAGGACAGGAGTGGGAGATTTGGGATTTTGCTGGAAATAGGAGGCAGAGTGCACAGCTGGGAATCCATTGCTTTTTCTCCTATGTGGCACTAGAAGGGTTGTCCGTGCTCAGCCCCCTCATTTACACAGTACAGCAGCAAAGTGGTGCTTAGATTGAAAATAAATGGAGGGGTTCAGGGAGGGAGAGTCATTACCACCACTTGCTAAGTTGGCTGCAGTATCTTTTTGTGTCATAAACTGTTGTGAATTTGAAAGGGCTGCTGTATTTCCTTCCCAGATATGGTAAAGTTTAATGGGCAAATGAAACAACCTTTTGTTCAGAACACTCTTTTGAGATGAAAGGCATCCGCAAAGTTGTTGCTGTGTCTCCCGTGACTGCCTTGGTTGAGGAGCTGGACTGTGTGTTCTAAGTCTTCCTGATGCAGAGGCTTGAGTGCTTAGTCTAAGCCAATTTACTCATTCTTCAGCTCTTAGTTTTTTGGCTTCAACTGGCTTCCTACTGCATGTCACATTGCATTCTCCTTTGGCTGGTGGATGTAGAGAGCCAACCTTCCTCTCTGGGCTGCTAAGAGAACTTGTTTGCTTGTTAGAGCTGCCTAGTGCAGGGCGGAGGAAGCAACTTGTGTAAGAGAGTGTTGAAGCAGAAGTGTGTTCTTTGCAATGATAATACCTTCTCAGCCTTGCAAGCGACTCCACAGATACTTCTTATCTTGTTCTTTCATGAATGATACATAGGTGCAAAACCTGTGTGAAGATGAAGCTCCTAAAAGACTTTTCTCATCTATAGCAATGCCCCTAATGCAAGAGGCAGCCCTTTTCTTGAGGAATTGTATCACTTGTTGAGAGTTTAAACAGATCACTTGTTCTGTAGATCCTGAAAAATTTTGCTGGCTTGTTTTCTTGATTATCCTGAAAATGACAGGTTGCTATTTAATGTACTCAGATTGACTTCACAACCTATCTATTCAGTCATCTGTTTTCTCCTTTTTGAAAGGATTTCGTTTAATGACAGCAATAAGATGGTGCATCTAGGTGATGAGATAAATTAATATAAGTACTTCATGGACCATTGCTAGGGAACAAACACTAGCTCCAAACTGCCTAAGTTACGTCTTGGCTCTCTTGCCACTGTATTATTGAGATGGCAGGCCCCAGTTTATTACGTTGAGCCACACTTTGCCTGTGTTCCTGGTAGATTATTTCATGCATTTCCTTGGGAGAATCCTCTAATTGAGTTGCTTGACAAACAGCCATGATATCTCTGTGGTTGCTCTACTTTTTGGGTGTTTCTGGCCTAACCCTGCAAAAGGACCAGTGTTGCCTGGTAGTCCTGTCACCTAATGAGCCCAAGGAACAAGTCCTATCACCTGTGTTTGTGTGCTGGCATCCTTACAGGATCTCCATTATCTTTTGTTTTGGAAAACAAAATTGCAATTTCATCTGGTGGTCTGGTAAAGTTTTGTATTTGGGCTTTTAATCTTGTGCTCAGGCAGGTTTGATGTCCAGCATTGCAGTTTATGATACAGAGTCAGTTACAGAGTTCCTGCTAAATACACATCTTTGGTGGTCTCAGTGATACTGAAAAATACTGAATTGTCAAAGTTCTGTTATTTTCTGTCGCTAGTGTGTACACTGTTCTGTCCTGCTCCATCTGTTTCTACTGTTAAATGGGATTCAAATGAATCACTAAGAGCATGTTACCTTATATTAACAGTGAAATATATTAGGTGTCATGGAAAATAAATGTTTCCAACAAATTTAGAGCCTTTGTAGCTCTTGCATCATGAATGCTGAACCTGGATCGCTTTGGGAGGATTGAGAGAGTGTATGTGAGTAACATGGAGCACTGCAAGAATAAAACATTTGTAAAAGCTTTTCATTTATTTGCCAGAGTAATATGGAGCCCACCTCTTGCCAAGATCAGTGTCTGTAGTTCTGTGCCTTCTGCTACAGGTGCATGAAATGTTAATCCCTAATGCACAGCAAAGAACATAACACCCTGTTCAGCAGCTAGGGACGCTCTTGCTGTTCACTGCTGCAGCACAAAAGACAGAACTCTGAATTCAAGCTTGCTAGATACTGAGTGTCCTGTGTTGCCTAGAAATGCAGCTCACCCTTTGGGGTGTCTGCCCTGCACATGCACCTCCTTACCTGTAGTCATGGTGCAGGAGGTGCTCTGCAGTTAAGTTCTCATTCTCTTACGTTGTGATGCTGACTCTGCTCCTGCCTTAGAAGACTCCTGATTAATCTTAGCAGTAACAAATGTTATTGCTTGCAAAGAATAAAAGTATAACTCCTGCAAGCTGTCCCTCTTCTCTTCTGCAGCCTTCTGCCCTCCTTCCAGCTTTGTGTTAAACTGGAATTGCTTGTGTGACTGTGCTGTGAGAAGGGGGATAGTCATTGCTTCACAGCAATAGGCTATGGACTCTGAACAGATCCATTGAGGAGTCCCTGCACCTGCATCTTTTCCTTTGGCCTGCCTTCTCTTCTGAAGGTGCTAATCACCCCCTACCTTCATTTACTGTCAAACGGTCTTTAGTGACCTTGGAAGAGGAGAAATTGAGCTGTCAGTGCTAATCTCAAACACAAATGTGCAGCCCTTGCCACATAAGTCATGCCTTTGTCACCTCTAGGTTGGATTAGTGAAGTGGTGGTAGGTAGGTGGTATGTGGGTCTACAGCTAAAGATGCATGCGGAACAGTGTTGTCTACTTGTTTTAGTGTCACAGGAGAGTATTTTCTAGAGGTGTGTTTGAGCGGTGCCCTCAATCAGGATCCTGAGCTGACTTATCGCAGTGGTCTGCTGGAAGCTGGTTTAGCTGTCAGGCAGTGCTTTAAAGCTTACCTGCTGCTCTGAGAGAGTAAGTTGAAAGATTGAATATGGCTGCAACTTAAGATCTAGTAGGGAAATACATGAAGAGTTCTGCAGCTTTATTTTTTGTTGGTTATTTTTGTGTACCAATGATTTTACTATATGGTGCTTGTGTTTAGAGAGATGGCCTTAAAGACATCTGGTTGTGGAACATTACATAGTGGAGGTTTTCTGCTCTGATCTACATATGAATGGTGCAGAGAAGTCCAGCTTCCTCATTAGGACCAGTCAATCACTTGATCAGGTACATAATAACCATCTTCTGGGAGGGATATAAGGGGTAAGAGATTGACCCCAGTCTGCATTACAAGTAAGTTTCATGAAATATTCATGTTGAATACAGAAGGTCATGGCAATGAGGAAACCGGAATGTTATGGCTGTTACGTTATCGTGTCCCTGCCCATGGCAGGGGGGTTGGAACTTGATGATCTTCAGGTCTTTTCCAACCCTAACTGTTCTATGATTCTATGACTGAGCCTGTACTTGTGAACAGCCTGCAAAGCAAAGAGTTAGGAACCGGGGAGGTAAAGACAGTGTCAGTACTTGGTTTAGCTGTTTGCTGAGCAGTAGCTGGGGATAAAAATACACTTTTTAGTTATGCTTCATAACAGGTTCCCCTGTTATGAAGTGGTTTCTGTTCATGAGACTAACTTCTTTCCCACACCTGGATACCTGTTGGTTTTGGTGGTCCTAAGCCTGTGAGTGGGGTCTTAATCTGCAGGAAGAAGACATACAGAGTGATAGGAGGGGAAAGGCTCAGCAAGTATATTGGTGTTCATGTCACTAACTGGTGGCTTTCCCAGTGTAGCTGGTGAATTAGAGCAGTTGTGCGTTGCTGAACTTAGTGTATTGGGTGTTTTGTTTGTTTAAATTTGGCTTTGCCTCTGTGGTATCAGCTCAGCCTTTTGGTCTGACTGCTTTTGATGTTGTTATGGCCACTGTCTTGGTTTTAGCAAGATCTGTCCTTCAGCTTTCTGGCTTCTCCTGTTCTACCTGGCTGCTAAAATACTTTGCTATGGATATGGAGGTGGTGGGATGCAGTAGGCTGTTCACGCTTGAAGACTGAGTTTTTCTCATTCTGAAAAGATTTCTCTGGTTGGAACTATGAATCAAATTGGTTTGCTGTTTTGGGAAGTTAAGAACCTGCTAAAATCCATGCACACCTGCTGCAGTTATACTTTGGGCTACAGAGCCAAATCAACCAGAAAAGTCTCCTGCTGTGTCTTTGCCAGGTCCTCTAGCTACTTGAAGTGGTTCGCACTTCAAGTAATATGCTGTTCTGCCAGCCTTCTGCAGAAAACTGCTCTTGTCCTTCTAGCATCTGAGCAAGACAAGGTCCATCCTGATGAGGTTCAGACATGGTCTGAACACTGTGTGTTCCCCTGATCTGGAGGGAGCCTCCTCTGCTCATGCTGCCCTATTCTGGGACTTCCACCGAAGAGGGATTGTTTGCTAGAAACAGATGTGGTTGCACAAATCTGTTCAAGCAAACTGTGTTGAAATCTGTTCTTACAAATCAATTAGGAAGGTGAGGAAGCTCATCTGTGTTAGAGAAGCCACGACTCTTCAGGGCAGAAATGACTATACTCATTTTTGGAGGAAGTCAACTTATTGTGCTTATGGCCCTCAAGCTAGGGGAGAATTAGTTTCCTACTTTGAACCCTCTACTGATGTCAGGAGAAGTCTTATAAAAATGCCTGGCTAAGTTATGCCCCCAATTTAGTAATGAAAACCACTTATTATTGGTGTTTCAGCATCTTGTATAGCACTTGGCTTGTAGTAGAGAAACTGGTACACATTGGATCTATGGCTACTTCTCTCACTTTTTTTTATTTTTTATTTTTCTCCCTCCTCCTTGTAGTTTTCTGTCTCTCAGTACCTTGTTACTTAATGTGTTAAGTAATGAAACAAAGATTGTACTTGCTAAAAATTGTGCGTTTAGGGGCTCCTGCTCCAGTGAGATTACAAGTTACTGGGAAATAGTGTTTTTACTACTTCTAGCTTTCTGCAGTGAGATGCCCAACCTTATTCTATGCTGTCCTGGTAATTCCTTTGACTGTGTGTTCTCTCTCTATCCTCTTGCCTAGCCATCTGCAGAGGGCGTGTTGTGAGGGTTCCCAAAGGTCCACTTGTTCGAGTCGTGGGAACAGAGGTGGAGATCCCTTGCAGCGTTAGTGACTACGATGGACCCAGTGAACAGAACTTTGACTGGGAATTCTCCCAGGAGACTGACTTTGTAAGGATAGTGAGTACCTGGGATTCTACATTCACCTCTGAGGAGTACCAAAACCGCGTAGGCTACGGGGATATCAAACTGAGACGGAGCAGCAATGATGCTGTGGAACTTGTGATTAGAAACATCCAGCCAACTGACCAAGGGACATACAAATGCTCTACGCCCAGCACCGATGCCACCGTCCAGGGAAATTATGATGCAGAGGTCCAAGTGAAAGGTATTTCTGAAGAATGAGGTGTGCTCTAAATTTGTTTTTGATATTGATTATAGATGTACTCTTAAGAATGTTGAACTTCTGTTGCTTATGAACATTGTGATTATTTTTTTCATCTTTTTCCTGTTTAATTCTTCTAAAGCCAGCATCAAAAACTGGGAAGTGTGATAGCAAAGGCAAGTGAGGTGAAGAAACAAAGAGAGGCTGTTTATTATAAATACCACTTTACTTTTTTTCTGTCTAGTAAATATGTAAATAAAAATGGGAAAACTAAGCAGAGGGATTTCTGAAGATGTCTGCAAATATTTAATATCCCTAAGCCTCTGGGTAGAGAGGCTAACTTCAGGTAAAAAACAGCCTGTCTTCTCTCTCATTTATAGTGTCATTTAGGGATCCTTCTGAATGAAAGAAGTAATCTTCCTTTTCCTCTTTAGCGTGATGATACTGCAGTCATAGCCTAGCTTTGCTCTCTCGGTTAGGGCTCTTCAGTAATAACTTAGGAGGCTATTTTTTTCAACTGTCTTATCTTTTACTCCCCGGAAAATCAGGATGGTTCTGGATGGGAATAGTCAAAATGATGATGTTTGGATGAGAAACTAAAGCGAGGGGAAAGATAAATGAATTTGAATGGTTGTCTTGGCTTGTTTAAAATGGAGCACTTCCTTTAATGGATTTTCAGCTGAATTTCCTTGTTCCTTGAATATATTTATGTGTGGAATACGGAATGATTGGCCAAGTGTTGCTCTGTGGTAGTTTTACTGCCTTATATCTGTAGAGGTCAGTGTATTCTTTTCTTGATTCTGTTTTATGATGCTTGTGTCTTTGGTCTCTTTTTAATAGTGATTTCTGATGGCTTATCCGTGAGTGGTTCAAAAGCACGTTCCTCCATGTCTCTCAGGCTGTCTGAGGGCGACTCCTTCAAGCTGCGCTGCTCAGCAGTTACCACCTCACCAGAGCACACTCACCTGCACGTGACTTGGCAGATCAAAAATGGATCGACTTGGCACGACATCCTCTCTTTTACTCATGAGGGCAAATTCCATCCGGGCCCTGGCTATGAAGAGCGCTATCGTAATGGAGATATTCGCTTGGACACTGGGGCAAATGACACGTATTGGTTATCTGTGTCCCAGGCCTCATCGGTGGATGAGGGTGTCTACAGGTGTCTTGTGAGTGAGTGGGTAAGAGGGGCAGATAGCTCATGGCAGAAGATCCAGGAGAAGAGAGTGGAAATAGCAAGTGTGGCAATCCAGCGCACTGGTGAGTGTTACTTATGGGGTGGGGTCGCACCATGTAGCTGCAGCAGTGCTGTGTCCATACTGTGGTACTTTGAAAGCAGAAATTGGGTGAGCTGGACTAAATGAGGATGTGTTCCAGGAGAACCTAGAGTGCTGTTTGGAGAGGTGGCCTGTTTACATCTGAGCTGATAGAAAACACTTGACATATTTTTCTCTGGTTTCTATTTTGAGAAGAAGGAGGATGAAGGCATGGAAGCATTGACTTGGACCTCTTAGATGCCTAGATCAAGATTTTATCTCATGCTTAGTTCACTTCAGATTTTTTCTATTTTTTTTTTAATATTATTGTATTTAACCCCTGAGCACCCCAAACCTTCTCTCTGCTCTCTCATTGCACAGGGCTGTCCCATGGCACTAAACAACTGCACTTCCCCTATAAAAGTGGCTTGTGATTCAGTGACAGATACGAAGCTTTTCTGTATGTTGTTTATTAAAATATCATAAAAAGATCAAGATAAGCAGTGATAATTTGACGTGACAAATTATCTAGTGATTTTTATCACCAGCACTGGGTCACTGGTCTGATTGCTCCGTTGTGTTGGCAGGGGTCTAGGACAATAATGGTTCTATTAAACACATCATTACATGCTTGACTAAGGAGACAAAAATATATATAGTACTGTGCGGAAGATACACAGATATCCCTGCCCATACTGCTGTCAGCAGTAGATGCACCTAAGCACTTAATTGTATTAGCATTACCACTGCTAGTTGAAGGAGGGAAAGTGAGGGATGATGCATCTTGTCACTCAAGAGGTAGAAAAACAGGCAGTGACGGTACCTCAGAAATGTGAGATTATGGTGCTATTTTAGAAGTGTTCAGACAGTAAGGCTATCTTTTCAGTTTTGTAATCCTTTAATCACTATAGGAAGAATCCAGAACGGCTGGGGTTTTTTTTGCTTGCTTATCTGGATGTAGTTTTAGTATCCTGGTGGTACTTCAACTGTGAAGTCTTGACAGGATCAATCTGTGTCCTCTTTTTCAGGGTGCCTGTTACACAGTAAAGCTTGCAGGTGCTCTCTGCTGAGGCAGGGCTTGCTTAATCAAAAGCTGTAATTATCCATTTTGTCACAATTTTGAAGAGCTTGGTTTAAGTAGGTGGGTTTAATCAACGGCTAAAACTGGGGTAAAGATAGCCATGACCAGTGCAGTTTTTTAATGTGGTTTGGATGTGTGATTTTCTTTGTGTTTGTTTTTTGTTTGTTAGTGGAGTATTTGATTGCTTTCGTTTTTTGTTCAGTCTCTGGCAGCACTGGCATTTTGTTGGGGCATGAAGGCTTTTTTTAAAGTTATGCTAAAGGGGATAGGTTACGCTCCAGCAAAATGTTGTGGGAATTTTTACCCATGCATCCTGTAGTGGGACTTGAAGTTGTAAATGCAACTTGAAGTTTTAAATGGAACAACCAGCTATGCCTGGTAGTTTCACTTCCCTCATTCTCACCTGCTGTAGCCTGTAGAGTTAAATCTGTAGAAACAAAATTAAAAACCCCAAACTAAAAGATGAATTAACGTATTTAACAAAGACGTGCACAGGTTACTTGTGTAACTGTAGTAGGTTTTTTTTTTTTTCCTGTTGCTCTTCTATCTGCTTGCTCGTCGCTTCCATCTCCTAAAATCTCATGATGTCTTTGGGCCCATCTTTGTTCTCGTATGTCTTTTTTTAATAGTGCCTTGCACAATAGGTATATAACTGAGGCCTTTAGACATGTCTGTAACAACAACAAAAGAAGCATTTGAGAATATATGTACGGGTAAACTCTTTTTCAGAGTTCTTTTGTGTGCATACATTGCCAGATTCTGAATGCCTGTCACTGTTTCATGAAGACAGAAGTTGTCTCTCATTCCTGATGGTAATCCTAGAAAGCTTTTACAGACAGGTACCTGTTATATAGTAGAATATGGTTTTACATAGAAGTCACCAATTTGCACCAGCGTCATGGCTGCCTGTTTAAGGCAGCAATCTGTATTCTTGCTTTTGGTCTTCATCATGGATCTGCTGGGAAGAGTCGCTCCTCTAGCAGCTGTGTCTACTGGCCTCAGTTGAGACTTTAAGAGCAGCTGCATTACAAACTGTGGGAGCAGTGCTGCGCTGAGATCCAAATCTAATCTTTAGGCAATGTAAGATGAGGGAATGAGCAAGTGAAGACGTGGTAATCTGGCGAATGATTTGCATTGAGGTTTACAAATAACACATACAGCACCCCTGGCTCACCTCTAACTAGTAACTAAGGCCAGCTTTTCTGCTGCTGGTCTTGAAACTTTCATTCTGTGTGTTTCTTTTAACAAGCTGTGGCTAGCCTGATAACCTGCAGACTGCAGAATGTTCCATTTGAGTGCTCGCTAATGACCCTATGTGCTGGCCATAAAAATACTGGCCAGTGGAGGAGTTTAAATGTGTTTTAAGTGGCAATTGGCATTGCTTTAAGGTCTACAGAGTGTTGGTCAGAGCAGTCAGTGGAGGAGTTGGCAGCATAAAGAGTTATTACTGCCTTCTGTTTGCTTTTGTTTCGTATCTCTGCAACACACCTGAGATCATGCAGCTCAATATTCAGACATTTGAAGGTGGGGCTACTGAGCAGTTTCAAAAGCTTCTGTAATAGAATATGAAGTCCTGAATAAGTTATAGTGGGCTTTAAAAACAAATTTTTTTTTTTTTTTTAATTTTTATCTCTTCATTTCTAAGCTCTAGATGTGGTCATCTCAACAAGCAATGTGTCTGTGACTGAAAGAGATTCCCTGGATCTTACATGCAACATCACAACAGACCGGAGTGGTATTTCCCAAGCAGAAGTGATGTGGTATTTTTCTGCATCACCTGATGCTACTTTATCAGATGCTCAGGTTTTGCTGAGCATGGACCATGATTCTGTTGTCAGTGATTCAACTCTCATCAGCCTGAGCCATGTCGATAAGAACTCCTATCGCCTGTTGGTACGTGATGTGGATGCGGGAGACTCTGGCTACTACTTCTGCCAAGCAGCTGTCTGGGTGCCACTGCATAATGGGAGTTGGCATAAGGTGGTGGAGAGAGCATCTGCGCCAGTCAGTGTGGTGGTGATAGCATTAGGTGAGTGATTCTGCTTTCAGAGTTCATGCGTAATGTATCACTCATTCCTTGGTCCCGTCAGAAAAGGGAGAGGATCTTGCAGAAACTCTTCTGCGCAAGTTTCTCTCTTGTTTGCATCTATTATCTATATGTAAAGTATCTCTCTCACATATAAAAATACTGATGCTCCGGGGTTTTGGATTTGTACATTATAGGTCTTACGGCATGTCCCACTTATGCATTCCACTTTCTGGTGTCAACAGTCTGCAGTTGGGAAATAGAACTTAAAAGCCTGCCTTGTTTTGTAGGGCCTGAAGCTGCCCCTGTTGTCATGTTGTCCCCTTCTACTTCTTTCATACCGTTAGCAGGGCTCTGATCCAGCAACAGACATTCTTTCTGAGCTCTGAACACAGTCATATCAGATGCTTTCTCTGCTTTTCACAAGTCGTATTAAAAAAAACTGTTTATAATAGAAACTTGATAATGAGAGCTTTCAGAGTTGCTGGGTTTTGTTTTGTTGTTTTAATTGCTAGAGTCACACATCCTGTTGGTGGATTTAAAATGGAACGTGACTTTATACTGTTTTATTCTCCTCCCTCGATAAACAAGTAAATTTTACAAGACCATGTCACAAAGCTGTTGAGTAGTGTGACTGAGTGAGAGAAACCTGGCTGGTGGCTAACTTAATGCTAGTGGTATTGATTAGCATAGTGGTCACTAAAACAGATTTTCCTGTGGTATTTATTGTCCTACTCAGTGTGGTGCATTTTTCATCTTGTAGTCCTAGAGGTGAGTGGCTTTTTAGCTTCTGGACAAGAAAAGGATTATCTGTGCACTTGAAGTTATGGGTTCCATACATTAGTTCAGCATTTCTGCAGCAATTTCCTATAATTCACCAATGGGGTGGGGGAAGCTACTTAAACATAAACTTGATGATCTCTTTATTTTATCCTTCCTTTATCTCCCAATTGTTCTTCACAGTTTTCCTTTCTTACAGCTCTAATACTGTCAATATCCACATTGTTTTGCAAGGCGCTGGTTAGAAGCAGCCATGTTTAACAGTTGTCTGTTTAAGACTTGTTGACTAGGAGAGGAACAGAAGCTGTAAAAGAGATTTAATAGGCTTAGCTGATCTACTTGGCCTACAAGAGCAGCCTGACAGTATCTTTTCCTATACCCCTTTCCCAAGACAAATCTGTTTTGGAGATCCACTGTTTCATATGCATACTGCAGATTGTAAAGCAAAAGCTTTGTATTATCCCAGCTGAACTCTGTTTATGCAAATATACTTAGAAGTTGCTTGGGAGAAATACTAAAAATTGAACTCCAGCAAAATTTCTAAAAAGCCTGTTATTTTAGGGATAGGTCTAGGTGTGTCAGCCTACCCATCCTGTCTCCCAGCTTAATCCTGGGGAGAGAATGGCTTCAATTTAGAAGCAGTGAGACTCAAGATTATGTTGCAGGATGCTGTAGGTAAGGTTTCTGTGCCTGTTAAAATTGACAAACTACTGGTTGTGTTGGAAACATGAATGAGCCTAGATGGGAGCTGAGGGAGAACTGGCAGAGCTGTAGTGCTTGGTGCTTGTTCCCAGCTTTGACTGGATGCAAGTATCCAGACCTAAACCCTCTCAATGTACCTGTTCAGAGCCTCTTGTCGCCAGAAACTGGTGGTTCTGTCTAGTTACAAAGGGAGCGTTCCTCCAACATAAATATACTGAATGAGCCCAGTATATAGAGTCTGCTCTGAAGCCTGGTTTTCAGAAGTAAATAGCTGCATCAAAAGGTTAAAAACCAGCGATAATTACTTTAAATTTTGCATTGTACAGACCAGTTGAGCCGTGGCTGTTTCCACGTATACTTGTAATGTGTGCTAGAAGTGTTCAAGTGATGAATGTCTTCTTTTCCTGTCCTCATTCAGCCATTCAAATTGCGTATTAAATTTGTGAGCGTTCCCTTCTTCACCCACTTGCATGCATGCTCATGCATGCACACGTGTTCATGTATGCCCAGGTGCACTGCATGCTCCTGTACTCTCTTGTAGTGCCTATACCTCTAGAACTATTCCTTACACTCCCCATTCCAATTTGGCATTATTTGGAGCAGGAGAGAATAAAACCTGCTCTTCAGCAGTTGCTTGGTTGTTAGGGCAAGGGAAAGTAGAATAAATTTTCAGCATTTGAGGTTTTCAACTGCATACATAATTCACCAACTCCTCCTTAATGGAAGTTAAGAGCTGCTGGAGTATTAAGTCATTGAACTATCAGTGAGGCTGTTCTTTGACAGCTGACAGTGTAGAGAAACAAGGTTTATCTAGCCAGCCTTTTATTCTTTCTAAATCCTCTGGTTGAGTGTCTGTCAGGGTGAAGCGCCTAGCTGGAGTGGTGCTGTCAGAGCCAAAACTCTCTTTGTGGTCCTTCTCCTGCCTTGCAAATAAAACAAACCTGAAGTGATTTTCTGAGAAAGCAAGTTTCTTGCAGCTTTTTCCTTGTGTTCCTGTCTAGAGAAGAGTTTCTGCTTTCATGATGTTTGCTGCTCTGAAAATATTAATTGGTATTGAATGCCTTCTTTTTTGGAGGGAAGGAAAGGTGAGGGGGAGTGATAAGAAAATTGCAGAGCATGAGCAATATATCATGAGGCCCTGGAGAGCAGTGTTTTTTGAACAAGACAGGAAGGGTAGTGTAGGTTTGGTCACCATTACTAATCTATGCCTTGGTTGCGTAGATTTTTATTTTGCCTTCCTTTACACTGAAAATGTGCAGAAATTAGCACTATTTTCACTGGTAATACATACTACAATCTTCTGTAAACAGTAATTTTATGTTTTTAACACTGCAGATACTCAGCATCTCTTGTGTCTGGTGTGTATTAATGCCCTTGTTCTTTCTGGATGCAAGGTCACTGCATGCAGAACGCTTAATGGCGAGCGATCTTTTCTGCAAGCAGCCAGCTTGCTTAATACACTTGTTTTTATCCTTTGCATCTGAAGTCCGAAAGTGTGTGTGCACACAATTTCCACAGCAGTTCTATTAAGATGCTTTATTATCTTGGCTCATTGGTGAACTAAGCCTAAGGTTTAGCCTTGGATTGCAGTCTCTGTCCCAATTATAGCTTCAGTTAATTGTTTCTAGGAGGGCAAAATGCCAAGTAAAACATAAAGCAAGAAATAAATATAGAGCACTGAACAGAATGTAAAAGCCATGTGATGAGTGCTGGCCAAACAGTTGGAAATCTAGTCTTTTTTTTCTGAATTATAGTAGACAGAGGGCAGAAAAATATTTTAACACTAGTAAATAAATATGTATTTCCTTTGTGGTGTGAGGTTGTTGCTGTAATCTTTTTACTTTACTATCTCTGTAGTCTGAGAGAAAATAGTCATGTGGCTGCCTTATCGCTTTTAGGCTTGGACAGCCAGCTATTTCAGATTTAAATACAACAGCCCTGTTCTTAACCCACGAATTTCAGGCACTCCTTTTCAAACTTGAGGTATTCCAGTCTCACAGCTGCATAGGATGTACTTCTCTTCAGACTGTGAAGCTCTTCTGATTTTTGACTCTTCACCTACTTAGTATTTATTATGCTGCTTGTTGAAATGTACTGTGCCCCACTCTTGGTGCTGCCTGTGGCCAGTGCCAGTGGTGGTACCCATGCCCCCTGGTTTTGGTGTCTGGGTGAGCAAGGTGTTTTTTTTTTTTGGGTTGTTTTTTAACATTCTTAAACTGTATTGCAGAGACATAATGGGATGGTTAAGTGTGGAAAAGAGGCACTTCAGGATGGGAAATGGCCTCTTGTCCTAGAGAGGAACTGGGGAAATGGGATGTCTTTGATTAATCCAAAGCTAGAGAGTAAGTCCCCTGTTGCTGCAGGCTGCTCTCAGGCATTTGAATAGGTGCAGAAGGTGACTGCCTGGGCTAAGACTTCACCCACATGGTGGATTCTTGGGGCCAGGCCTAAAGAAGGGGATGATTTTGCTCAACAAGATCTTAGTCCTGATTTTTCTGAAATGGTGTGACTAGACATATGAAATGGAAACTCTTATTCAGAAATGCAGGCCTTGGGGTACTTGTGTCAGACTGGTGCAAGTCTGAGAGCCGGAGCCAAAGTTCACAGTCCCCTGGTCTTGTAAGAAAAATTCGTATTCTGGCATTTGCCTTCTAGCTCAGGTACTTTCACAGAAATAATGTTAGAAGTTAGAAATATCTCTTAATAAGCTCTGGCACTTTTCCTCTTCTGCTTGTAGCTTCTAACCTCTCTTTTTCTGGGTTTCCTCTCCTGCAGAGCCAGACTATAAGGTGTTTCTGAATGCCTCTAAAATACCCAAGTTTTCCGATGACCCCACGGAGCTCAACTGCAGGATCACAAATGCGCAGGACACTGAAGCAAACATCCGCTTCACGGTTTCCTGGCACTACAGACAGCGCCTGCGCAGTGATGATGTGGTGACAGCGGAACTCTTGGCCACCATGGACGCAGACTGGACTCTGCAGCTTGGGGACAGGAGCAGAGAGCGGACTCAGAACGGGGAAATCATCTTCTCTAAAAAGGCTGTTGACACCTTCAGTTTCCGAATCCAGTGGACTTCAGAAAGCGACAGAGGGGATTATTTCTGTGTCATCTCTGCTTGGAGCAGGCACCGAAACAACAGCTGGGTAAAGAGTAAAGATGTGACTTCTGCGTCTGTCAGCATTTTCTGGGCAACACAAGGTAGGAATCTTGCACCTGCTTGCTGAAAGCATGCTAATGGGCTTTGGAAATGGGTTCTGTGTTACAAAGAGGATAAAAAGTACTGCGTAGTGTAAAAGCCTCTTTATTTGTGGAGGGAAGTAACTACTTAACAGTACTTGCCAGTTTTATCAACAGTTTGGAGTGGAAGTGCAAAGCAGAGAGATGTCAGTCAAACTGTGCTGAGAATTCCAGGAGCCAGGCTGTCACTGTGGCAGGGGTGGCATCACTATGCTGGGGTCATTGTACCATTTCATTACTTGGAGTGTTTTGGTCTCTATAGGATGCATCTTTCTGCTGGCAACACGGTTGTCTTGAGGTGAAAAGAGGAATGTCACTCACTTTCAGTCTTCTCTGTCTGACTGTTTGAGGTGTTTTTTTTTTCCTCTTTCCTATAAGCCCATGTTTAGAACACACTTCCAAGGAAGTTCATGAACACAGTAGTACCAGATAGACCATCAAAAAATAAGGGGGTGACAGAGCAAAGTAATTCAGTGATTTGCATAGGTTGGGGCCTTTTTTTAGGCTGAAGTGAGCTGGCTCAGGCATCCACAGGCAGAGAACTTTATTTCAGAGACAAGTATTTTGAAATCAGTTTAGAGGTAATCCCTAATCAGCAAACTAGAGAGCTTCTGCTCTAATTCTGCTTTGATAGAGAAATGGTCAGCTGCTTGCTCAGTACCCCTTTCATCCACAGAATGGTCCGCAAAGGTCTTTTCCAGCCTAGTTGATTCTGTGATTCTGTGTTGGTTTTTTTTTTCCCTCTGAAGCTGACTTCTCCAGCAGCAATGAGATCTCTCATTAATGCTGAATGCTGGTCACCATTCAATTGTTGTGGCATAACAGGGAGTGTGTATGTGCATGCATGTGTAATGGATCATTGCCTTTGGAACAGCTAGGAAGACCAGCTGGAGTTAAAAAGTCTCAGCCTGTGTTGACATTTCTGAGGGAAAACAAACCATGACAGGTGTGAACATTCCCTTGTTTCTGGTTTTATTCCAAAAAAGCTGCTGATTTTGCAACACAAATGTAAATGTTATAGTCCCCATGCTGAAAAATACATTTTGTTGGCAAAACTCGGAGTTGGGAGATTTATGATCTTGAAAGCGAGCTCTCCTACGAGCACTTTCTCCTTCTGAAAAAGCATGTTATATATGTATAAGGGGGGTATTAAAGCGATATGAGGGTTTGATTTCCCCTGCTGCTTTTCCACTCCTCATGCACATCCTCCCTCTCCCCCCCAGCTTTCAGCAGTTGCCTTGCTCTGCATGCCCTGTCACTTTCCATATCCTATTCATGTGAGCTCGGACTTGGCTGTGAGCCCAGTGCTGTAGCCAGCAGCTATGAAGGAGTTAATCTGCTGCTGCCTCTGCTCTCTGACTGTTGTTTTGACAAGCATCTCTGGTGATTTGAGTCCTAAACTGCTCCCAGCGCTTGTAAAAGTGAGCAGCCAGGTTTCCATGAGTTTGGCTAAGGAGACAACTGAAACTTGCCTCTTCCCTTGAATAGCCTGTGCCTACATAGAGGCTTTTCTTCTCAACAATTTTATTACTTGCATTCTCTGTGTTAACTTTAGAGCAGTGCTCCAAGGACTTCAGGGAAATCTCACTTTGAAAAAGGCTGGTTTTGATAAAGGAGCAGTGGTTTTATGTTCTATTGGTGGGTCAGTCAGCACAGAGGGCATTTGGGATAAGGATGCCTTTGCTTGAAATGTGAACACCATATGAAAATGTCAGTCCTTTTTGTGTTTTGTATCAGAAGTTGTATATATGCCAGTTTTGAACTTGAGGGTTTTTTTGTCATCTTTTTCTATTTTCTTCCATTGGGACCAATAATGCTCACGTCTCTTTGCTTATTCAACTTTACAAATGCAGCCAATTGCTATCATAGATCACCACTGATTTTTACATGGTCTGCCTGATTTGTTTCTTCTCTTTCACCTCTTTGTTTTACCATCTTCCCTGCCAAGGTGACAAAGAAAGCATCTTTATATCACCTCAAAAATGAAAAGCATCAATTACGTTGTTTTTTTTTTCTTAGAGTACAAATTCCAATCAGTAAAAAGGGGCAAAGGAAGGGAGGAAGACTTTTTTGACTGGCTCTGTAGATGACTTTCAACCCAGGAAAGAGTTCAATAGTTTAAAAGATAATTTTACTTACTGAGTGTGAGTACTGCCTGCATTTAAAACACAGTTGCTGTTTGCAGTGGAAAGCAGAACTGGTGCTTTTTCCCTAAACCAGTGTTTTCAACTTTGGTTCTGCATGGAATTCTTTGCAAAAGAGAACAATTATCTTTTCATTGAAATTCCAAATCCCAAAGGATTGTTTGGGGTTTTGTTAATACTTCTGTCTTTAATTTACAAAGTAATTGTATTTAACATAATGTTACTTGTGCTAAATGCTTGCCTAGGCCTTCCTATGCCATTTAATTGGGAGTAAGGGCATTTTAATCATTCAGAAAGCCCTGTGAATAGAAAACAGGTGATATGCCTACACACATTTGACTTAACCATTGCTAGTGTATAACACATGCATAGTACAGACAGGAAGCTCTTCCTGAGCAAAAAATTTCCATACCCATGTCATCAAGCTGCCAGCTGTATGTGCCGGTTTGGGTGCAGGAATCATAGAATCATCGAATAGTTAGGGTTGGAAAGGACCTTAAGATCATGTAGTTCCAACCCCCCTGCCAGGGGCAGGGACACCTCCCACTAGACCATGCCACCCAAGGCTCTGTCCAATCCAGCCTTGAACGCTGCCAGCGATGGAGCGTTCACAACTTCCCTGGGCAACCGATTCCAGTGCCTCACCATCCTTACAGTAAAGAATTTCTTCCTCATATCCAATCTAAACTTCCCCTGTTGAAGTTTGTACCCATCACCCCTTGTCCTATCACTACAGTCCCCAATGAAGGGTCCCTCCCCAGCATCCCTATAGGCCCCCTTCAGATACTGGAAGGCTGCTATGAGGTCTCCACTCAGCCTTCTCTTCTCCAGGCTCAACAGCCCCAACTTTCTTATCCTACCTTCATACCAGAGGTGCTCCAGTCCCCTGATCATCCTCGTGGCCCTCCTCTGGACTTGTTCCAATTCTTCCATGTCCTTTTTATCTTGAGGACACCAGAACTGGACACAATACTCCAAGTGAGGTCTCACAAGAGCAGAGTAGAGGGCAGGATCACCTCCCTTGACCTGCTGGTCATGCTCCATTTGATGCAGCCCAGGATACGGTTGGCTTTCTGGGCTGCAAGCACACACTGCCGGCTCATGTTCATTTTCTCACTGACCAACACCCCCAAGTCTGTCTCTGCAGGGCTGCTCTGAATCTCTTCTCTGCCCAACCTGTTGCTGTGCCTGGGATTGCTCCCACCCAGGTGGAGGACCTTGCACTTGAACAAGAAAGCTTATCAGTAGGTGTACAAGCCCCAGTCAGGGGTGGCTGGGCTCTTTATGCCCATTGTCTGCATGAAGGTGAAGTAGTCATGCTCTTAGCTTGGCAGGGGAGCAGGCCAGTGAGGGTGGTCTAGTTGTGTATGGGGGTGTGTGTGTGGCTGTTGGGAGAGCTATTGCATTGTATGTACACGTGTCATCAGGCTGTGGTGCAGGCCTTGGTGTGCCTGCTCTATTTTCAGAGCTCTTAGTATCAGAGCTGCTGGGGCTACAATTATACCTCAGGCTGTTGTATAGCTGCCTTCTCCTACAAAAGCAAAGCTGTCATTACCTTAATGGCTGTTACACTCTCTGTACTTGCAATCTTGTTAGTGCACTGGGGGATGAAGAAGCCTTTATGAATATTGAGATGGTGGTACCAGAGGCTGCTGACAAGACATTAGGATCTGAGGTTACTGTTAGCCGTGGCCATCGTGCTGCTTTTCTGACTTGAGTCAGTGGAGTGCAGGGAACATGTTTGCTGTTTCCTGAAGCCTCGTTGACCTTGCAGCTGTTAGGCTTCTCTAGCAATTTCAGTGGGTTGGATTAGGTGAAAACTCTTTTTGGTCCCTACCCAGGAAGTACTCTTGAAGCTGAGCATGCACTTGTGGTAGAGAGCAATAAGAGAATTATAGTGTGGTTTAACTACTTGGACTGGCCACTGACAGAAGGCAGAGGCATGCATCGCCAGGCTCCAGAGTACAGCTTATTACTCACATATTATCTGAATCATTTAGCTGGGATTTCTTCTGCTGCTAGCCCCCTGTTTTTTAGTAGTGCCCAAACTTTAGAAGTTTTGGGTATGGTTTACTTAGAATATCTTACCTTACCACTTTCCAACATAAACTGCAGATTGCAGCCTTCTGTATATGACCAACTAGGGTGTGTTTGGTTGTGCTTTTCATTCATGGAGTTTTAGAAGAAGGAGATAAGACTCTGCTTGGGATTGCAGGCATGTATGCAGAGGGGAAAGTGTGCAGAGCAGCGATCAAGACAGACATTGCTTTCTTGGCAATTCTTAGAGTAGAAATGAGATCGTAAGCTGTAAGTTCTTGGAGGAAAATGTTCTTTGATCTCTTTGGCCCCTCTTATAATATCTGATGGATAGTTTCTGTTAATATAGGAAATATGAAAAAACTTTCCTTTCCCACTTAACTTTCCTTGCAGTTTACTGTTATTTCTAAACTAAGTCCCAGATCTTTGGTCTCTTCTCTTTCTCGTAACATGCAGGGACAACTACATGCTTTTCTAGATGGGGGTGATGGAATGCTAATTTCTTCTGCTGCTACTGGAGGAGAACAGTTTTGGCAGGTTGTCTTTTCTGAGCTACACCTGTACTGCCATGATCATATGGAAGTGTTTGTCTTAAGCAGATGTATGAGAGACCAAATGCAAGATTTCTTTTTGGTGTCAGGGACCCAGTGCTCTGACATGAAAATTGACAGCGCAAAGAATGTTTGCACCAGGAGGAATTTTTGCCCAGAGCCTCTTCATAAGGCCTAAAAAGCAGCAATATGCAGCAGGAAAGTACAGCTAGCTGTTTGTTCTTCTGCTTTTGGAGCAAAGTATAATTGTCTACTATATTCCTAAAATATGTGGCAGGCTGATCTGTGCTGGCTCCTAAATGCTGCAACCTTATGAAGAAGGTGATAGCAGAATCTCATGGACAAAGAATGAGGAAAAAGTGGATTTGAAGTCTAGAATCATAGGCATGATGAGCTCTCTCACAGGGGAGTGGAGAATGACTCTGTGCAACTTCAACTGTGATTGTACCCTGAGTGCTTAAATGTGACATTCTTGTATTCCTACTTAGTGGGTAGAAGTGTGATGGGCTTTGGTGTGGAGTATCAAGTAATTCTGTGCTCAGCTAGACCACTAGCAGCAGCTCAGCCTTCACCACTCCTGCTGTTTCTTAATATAGCTTTGTACTGTGATCTGCTTTATACAGTACTGATTTAAAGTTGTCATACCCGGTTTCTCATCTTGTGGGCTGTGTTTACTCATTGTGAAAGCTGCTGCTTGAAGGCAAAACACTGCAAAATGTAATCTTGACAAGTTATCTTTGTTGCTCTTGTGGGGAGGGCATAAATATTACTGCATTTACTTCAGTTCTGGGGAATGTGTTGCAATCTTACCATTGCTTATTTCCCTTTTCCTGAGAAGTTCCACCTTGCATGAAAGTGATCTGTGTAGTTTTTTGTTTAACTTGTCTACACTTTTTTTTTTTTTTTTTTTTTTATAAAGGGGAGAAGGGAGAATATGATGCACCAAAGTAAGACCAGAAAGTCCGACTGGCTGTATTTTTGCAGCACTGCTACTTTGGGAAGTGACTGTAAGCTATGTATTATGCCTCAGCCCTCCCTCCCTTGGGAAGAACCTGGGTGTGCAGGGTGCCTTTTCATCACAGTGCCAGGAAACTAGCAACTCCCTTTTACTTACCTGATTCTGATTTCAGTCAGTCCTCATATTCTGTTTCTCCCTGTGAGCTTGTATTTTTTGTGTCTTGAGGCTATACTCCTACATGTATAATTTTCTCTAACCCTGTAATTAAGGGATTCTTGGGGTTGAGGAGCTGGCAGACTTTGGAAAATGCTGAAGAAAGGGAAGCAAATGAAACAGTGTTTCTGGCATTCTTTGTGCCAAAGGGGCTGTTGGGAAGTATCAAGGCTTCTGGTAGGCTTGTACTCAGATGAATAAGTGAGAAGCAAGAGGAAAGAACATGGAGATGGAGGAGAAGGTTTACTGAACCTTTCACATTAAATGCATGCGTGTGTGTATATGGAGGTGCTGGGGATGGGGACTTCTGTTACCACCAACTTCTTTATCATGCAGTGTCAGCTAATCTTGGGAGTTCAGCTGAGTGTGTCTGTATTGCTGTTAGGCTGGGTTTTCAAGGGAAATAAAAGAAGCTACACTAAGTGTTGCCATTCAGTTAGTGGCAGCTTTTGTCACTAGTCACGAATACTCTAGCAGTGTCCTCATCCAGTGCAAAACTAGGACTCTAAATCTTATATGACTAATATCTTTACTTTTGAATAAAAAAGCCCTGGAGGTCCTGTCATGCTGTGACCTGTGTATTGCATTAGTTGTTCTGTATTTGGTGTTTGTTTGTTTTTTTGCAGTCTTGCATCTTGACCCAAACTGGTGTGGTGTGCGCATGCGGTTGAGTAGAATTCTGGGATGTCCACATGTGTTAAGATAAACGTGCTGGGACTTGTCTGTACTTTGCTTCTTTGTAATCTTCTGGATTGAAAATTGCTGCAGGAATTTCTGCACATATTTATTATATTAACCCCTCTCTTGTGGCTTATTTCCTTCCCTCTTCAGATTACATGCTCACAGTGGAGGCGGTGAAATTGAAGCCATTCTTTGTAGCAGGCCACACCTTTGAGATGACATGCAAAGTGTCTTCAAAAAACATCAAGACACCACGCTATTCCGTCCTCATTACAGCTGAGAAGCCACTAGCAGATCAGTCGAATCCCAACGGAACTACTCGCATCATCTCCTTGAACCAGGATTCAGTAGTGCGGCTGGAAGACTGGACAGACCAGACCCGTGTGGACGGCGTGGTGCTGGAGAAGGTCCAGGAGAATGAGTTCCGCTACAGGATGTATCAGACCAAGATTTCTGATGCTGGGCTCTATCGCTGTGTGGTGACTGCCTGGTCTCCAGGTGGTGGTGGCATGTGGCGTGAAGCAGTGAATGGCTTATCCAACCCTATCCAGATAGACTTCCAGATGTCAGGTTGGTATAGAATCTGGCAGCAGTGTGTCTGAGCCAGAAAGTCTGTCTCTGGGAAATACCTACTCTTTGGAACATGGAAGGGGTCTTCAAATGGTATGATGGCTGAGAGCTATGCCTGTCTCTTTTGGTGGTACTTGTGTCCTGTGTGCTATTGCTTGTTTACAGAAAGATGTTTATTGACATGGCTGTAATTGTAATACCTGGGTTTTTCTTTACTAATGCAGTATTTAGAGTCCTTCAGGTTCAGAGCTGGTTCTTGGTATGGAATAACTGCTGCCACATTTGCCAGCTTCATCACTATTTTGCTGTTAGGTAGTGGCTGCTTTGGAAGAACACTAATATAAACTGGATTTCTGTTCCAAAACAGACTTGATCAGGATGGCAGTAGATTACCTAAGCACACCTTCCTGTTGATGTAATTGCAGAAAATGGGCAGGTCTTGACAACCCTAACACTTCAGTAACATCTCAGCAAGTGTATCCTGACACTGGAAACCCTTAGAGGCCCCTTGTGGCTGGATTGCAGAACTCCACAGATTGGGTTGAATATCAGTACCCAGGGCTGAAACCCTCACCCTTCAGCTATAGCAAAGCCTACCTGTTGAGATTTTTCTAGACAAGTGTGCCAGTCCTGGTATATTTTTGTGGGGAGGTAGAGAGGGACAGCATTGGTTTAATCATTGGAGATGCATGTTAACACTGACTTCTTATCGTGTGGGAGAAAGTGCCTTTTGAGTTGTTTTTATAACGGTGGTGCACTTACGAGCGAAGGGGTTACCTAAGCTGGTGACTTCTTGAGCACTTTTGAAGAGCTCTCAGCATAGCCCAAAGGTGCATTCTGTGTTGGAGCTCTCTAGTTAGCTGCTTTATCTCAAACCTTCTGCACCCACCCATTGCTATTCACAAACACAGCTTGGAAGTAGGTCTCTTCTCACATCCCTTGTTCTTCATATGAGCTATTCCACATTCTTATATTCTTATTCTTATAACAGCACTATAGGGTTTTTAAGAGATGTATCTATGACTAGGCAAGAACAGCCTGACTTACAATTGCATCCCGTAACTAAGGCAATTATTCTCTATGAGGTGACTTCTGAAAACTGAATTTCCTTATGCTAGGCACACTGGGAAAAGGACAAGGGCTGAGTGTAGGGGAACAGCCTTGCAGTGAGGACATCACTGTGTAGTTTTAGCCTTATTACTCTTGACACCTGGGTCAGGCACAGTGAGAGTGCAGCATTTGCAAAGGGGTGATGCAAGAAACCAGCAAGAATGAAATCTGTCCCAATCCCCTCCAAACCCTTATGTGGAGGCTTTCCTGCACGAAAGTGGTGTGTCTCCCAACATTGCTTGTGTGATGTCTCTTTGAGCCATCCAGAAAGTTTGGTGAGATGCTGTTAATATCCGTGGTTCAGAGAGAAACCTGTGAGCTATGCAAGGGAGGGAAATGTGCATGTTGCAGTCTTGAATTTTTTGCTGTCACACTCTACTCCCAACCCCTTCACCCAGATAGGATTTCTGGAGTGTGAAATGAAGAAAGGGAGGCAGCCCACAGAACTGCCCTGTGAATTCCAGTAGTAGGGCTGGAGAAGGGGTAGGGATGGTCCTGAAGCCCTTGCAGCCTTTCATTCTTTACAAAAGAATGAAGGGAGAAATGAGATCCCAAGCACAATTTACTGGAGAGCTATTTCCCAAAATAATCTTGGCATGTATTAAAATCTGGCTTGGAATACCTTCCTTTCTTCAATGATGAATGAACTTCATGTCCTTCAGTTGTTGCTCAGATATCCCTGCTGGGCATTCATTTCTAGGCATGATGAGGTCACATGCTGAGCACAGAATGGAATAACTGGAATTATTATTTGGAAAATTGTTTGGAATCAGGTATACGAGACAGAAGATGTTTTGTGGGTGCGTTACTTTGGTTTTGTTTGCTGAGGTGCACTGTCTCTGCAAAATTAGACTGAGTCAGGGAGCTGGAGTTAAATGGCAAAGTTGTGGAGCAGCTATAAAAGCACAGCTCAGATATCATGCCTTTGTCTTGCATCCTGTGGTACAGGCAGCTGTCAGACTTCTTCTTCAGAAAAAGAAGTTGGTGCCAGATTTTTCCGAATGGGAATGGTGAAAGACAGAACTGTTGTGGTAGCTAGTGGTTTCTGGGGAGAATGAGAGGGTGCCCAGAATTGGAGGGAAAAATACTAATAGGGAAAGGTCAGAAAAAGCAATGGCATGCAGCTCTCCGTGCAACTGTAAAAGCTGGGGAGCGCTGATGTGCTAAATACCGAGTTAAAGGGAGGGTGATGAGTAGCTTAAGAGTGTGTTTATCCTTAACAGGGAAACTATTAAGTCACTTGCGCTGACTTCTGGGGTTTTCCAAGTGTAACAGAAAGACATTTTAACTGTGGCTGCTGGAGAGGATATAACAAGGCAGTATAATTTCAAAACCCAGAAGGTATTCCAGTCTCCTCCATACTCTGAAGGCTTGGACTTAGACAGCATTTTTAGCTTGTACCATATGAAGTGGGGAGGTGATAGGTGTAGAAGCAACATTTTCAGAAGAAGAAAGCTCTTAAAGGGTCTTACATAAAGCTTTTAGTGGTAGGAGGAATTTCTTTCTTGGTTGTGTCGATTGATTCCCCTTTGATATGGAGTGGGGAAACTTGTTAGGGTTGGAAATCCTTCCCTCCAGTTTGACTGCCTCCTGATCTCAGAGTGATGTTTCAAGGAGAGTTTTTCAGTGTGCATATGCATTGTGCAATGTGATCTATTTGAATGGCAGGAGGCCTGTAAGCGTTCTATATATGAGCTCAGGACTGTGCACATGAAACTACAGTATTTCCTGCCACAATAGGCTTGAAATCTAGCAGTGCTCTGAAATGTTTTTCCACGAACATCTGTGGAAAATGTCTTGCTCAGATTCTTTCCATTCATGCAGAACTTGCTGGCTGCAAGCAGAGACCTCCTGTCTTCTTTCTCCGCTTGCTGTTGCAGAGGGACATATTTATTCTGTTTGGTTAACAATCTGAAATGTTAATGTAAAGGCATTTGTTTGAAACTTCCTGAACTAAAAAATGAAATGTGGATTTTGTCCACTGAATTATATTAAGTGGAAGTCAGGGATGGTGTTAGACCATTACTTTTCAAATATTGAATCAATGGCAAACTGTTCTCCGCTGGGTATATTTTAAGACCAGAGAGGATCTTGTGACTCCTCAAGTCTGGCATTATGAACAACATGGATCACTAGTCTAATTATGTAAAATGAATGCCTGCTCTATGTAAGCAAACTTAAGCTTATCTGGGGAGCAGGGAGAAGCTGTCTCAAATGAAGACTTTAACATTCTTCGTGCCTTTTTGATTTTCCCAATCTAGAGCAGCATTTCTGCTGTGTGTTTTTCAAAGGTTGCCCAGCAATGTAAGGGTCAAGAGCAGCTGCCAGGGCTTGCCTTGAAATTTGCTTTTAATTTTGTTGCATCATATCTGCTGAAGCTCGAATGCACCCTCTCTCCTCCTCCTGAGCTACTGGATGATGTGTGTACATGGCCTGCCTTTCAGATGGAACACACCTGCCTTCTGTTCCTTGCTGTTCTGAAACCAGTGTATCAAGACAACTTGTTGTAAGACTTGTAATCCTACTCATCCACACTGCAATACCTCATTTGTCTCCTGGTCACCTGGAGGCGTTACTCTAGTGGCAATGCCTGTGCAACCGCAAGGGCTGAGCAGTCAGTGAGAGGTGGTGTGCTTTTTGTCTCCCCTTTGCTCATAGCCTTAGCTGAGCTGGCCAGCAAAGGTGGAGTCAAGTAGCTGGGAACTTGCTTGAGATCAGAGTCCTTATCTGATGCAGGTCTGTGCACAGGTATCTGCATCAAATGGTTCCAGCTGCCTGAAGCTGTTTAGTTTCTGTTTGTTTTGGGGGTGGTTTGTGTGATTTTGCTTGTCTGTTTGTTTGTTTGGTTTTTATTTTCCTGGAATCAAAAATATTTCTTTGGCATTTTTCCTTTTAATTTTCTATCCCCTTTACCCTGAACCTAGCTACCCAGATTAGTGTTTAGAGTAGCTTCACCCACTATACGCTCACCAGGATTTCCACAGAAGTGACTTACTTTCCTTTGAGGATAGCAGAGAGAAGGAAGCTTTTAATCTGTTATTGAGAATTGTGTTGTAGGAGAGAACAATTTGGAACTTGGCTGTGATCTGAACTGACTTTGCTCTGTGCCATTCAGCAGAGGGTAGAAAGCTCTGGAGAGGCAAAAATAAAAAAAAACTTTAAGGGAAGTGTCTCGATGAAATCTTCAGCTCTAGATTACATCTTCATGTGAGCTCATTGCACAGCAAGTTCACTCTGGATGAAGCTGAGATAAACTGGGAGCTGCTGGAAATAGGAGCTGAGTTGTGATGTTAAACTTGCAATTAAAATGAAATGATGCCCTGCAATGACCCCATGACATACTCAGTTTCAGGAAAGGAGAATAGAAAGATTCCTAAAGGAAAGAAAGTTAATCATGGAAATGTATAGAGAGCAATACAGCACAAACTCTGACAAGAAAGGCTGGTATTTTCCTGCCAGTGTTGATAGGCAGGAACATGCTTTGTCATTGTGTTCCTACGTGCATCAATTTGTAGCTGGAATGGAAACCACAGACTTAACTACTGGGGGCTTCTTCCAGTAACAGCGATTATGAGGCTTGGGGTAAAATTTGTTGGAGATCAGCTCCATGAAGAAGCAGGGAGAGGGCAGAGGGCTGGAATAGCGGGGGTGAAGGAGCTCATTATCTGGAGAAAAGCAGGTCATGGGATTCTCAGTTCAAGAGTGAATGATTTGGTGCCAGGGCAGATATGAATAATATTTTGGAAGACAGAACTTGTAAGTTGCATCAAGTTTTTTACCCGTTGTGGTCAGCAGTGTTGGCTGACTCCACGTAGGGAAGCTGCATGCAAGGACTGCAGTCTCCTGGCTGAGTAATGGACTGGATGCAGGCATCTTGGAGGGAACAGCCTGTTCTAGATCTCTGTTAGTCAGATTACTTGACCTTTCTATGTTCTACTTTACTTGTCTGGAAAATAAAGGCAGCTCATGTCTGTAAGGAGAAGATACCTTATATTTTGCAGAAAAGAGCTTGCTAAAATGATACAGAAAAGGCCAAAATGTCACCTAGGACTTAAGTAATTGGGTCTCTTCTGTTGTTTCTCTTTAAGCACATCTAGATTTGTATTAGTAAACTTCTAACTTCAGTTTCTTCACTTTGTTTAAAATAGTGTTTTTCAAGCTTTCAGAAGTCAAGAAATGCTCTGAAAACTTTTTACTCCTTTCTTGACTGCAGATGCTTTTTAATATAGAGTTGTTAATACTTTAATAAAGAATAAAACTTATTTTAGAAGCTGCATCTAAGCTTACTTATTGGCTTAGTTTAAATCAAAGGTCTCAGCAGAAGATTGCAATCTAGGGAAAGTGTCGTGGTTTAAGCCCAGCTGGTAACTCAGCTGCTCTCTCACTTGCCCTCGTTCTTCCTCTCCAGGGGAGGAGAAAGATTGTAAACCCCATGGGCTGGGGTAAGAACAGTCCAGTAACTATAATACAAACCCCATCAGTTTGCGAAAGAAACCACAGCACTGCACCAGCTACCAAGAAGGAGAAAAATGACTGCCAGAGCTGAACCCAGGACAGGAAGGTTGATGCTTAGGGCATACAATTGAGAATGCTGGTTTGTTTTGTAAACCTGTGCCTTTAGTTTCTGAATTAGCTGAGGGCTTATCTTCAAACCGGAAGTTATTAAAATCCAGTTATTTCTCATCTTTTAAAGTCCTGAGCAGCTTTCCTATGCTTAACTTAGCTTTGTTCTTGATGAGCTTTACAGTCATGCTTGATCTGTCATCCTGGCAGTTGAAACTAAATTCTGGTTTGTTTATTCTCCTGAGTGACCAGTAGGTGCCAATAACAGTATTTCAAACTGTTAAATACAAGTGGTGAGGTGAGCAAAGGCACATCATCCATTAGCTCTAGAGTTCTGTTTTTCTCAGTGTTAATGTAGCATGAACTCGGATCTCATTGAGGGAGAGGTCATGTTACACCCCCAAGCCTTCTTTGGATGCTGCAAGTGCTTGAATGTGGTGATGCCGAGACCAGTGTCTGCTGGGAGCTGCCTGTTACCACATGCCTGCATCTGTAAGCTTAGGGTTGAGGTTTTTCTGGTTTTGTTTTTGTCTTGGAGGGTAAAAACTTAAGAAAAGCACTTGTGTTTTGTGTGCCAAGCGCTGCTTGGTAGATCTAGATCCAGATCTTGAATATTGTGGTGTAATGGGGGGGGGGATAAACCCAAACAGGATCCACACCTTGCAGAAAGCTTTTGTGGCACACTGTGATCTCTTGGAAGGTTTTGAGGAGCCTTGAAAATGTGTCTGAAAGCATCCTGTGTTTGCTCTCATGCTGTTTTTTGCCCAGCTGCTTTTCTTGAGCCTGTAGTAAAGCAAATGCCCAGTTAGATAAAGTAATGGTTTTGCTAGTAACCCACTAACAAATACTGGTTTGCTGCTGCTTTTGCTGGAGATTGGCATATGGCTGATTCCTGCTTCTCGCGTCTTGTTGCCAGACAGGCTCAGCTGAAGCCAGAGTATATTGTTTAAGCTGGAGACATGAATCAGACAAGTTATAATCTGGTTAAAAGCACTGGTAAATTGGGTGTTTTTGAAATAAAAGCAAACCCAGAACCCTTCTACAGAGAGGGGTGGCATGCAGATGATTTTTAGTGAGGGATTATAGCTGTGTTATAGTTTAGGTTTAAAAATAGTTTTCCCTCTACAGCTGGAGAGGAAAAAGCACAACACTTGACACATTTCTCAACACTGTTGAAATCCAGTTTTTCTAACACAGGGCAGTGATTTCCCTCTGTAGGTACAGATGGTAATTTGCTGGAGATGTACCCTAATAGGGGCATAACTGTGGTTTACCAAAGGGAAGTACATTCATGAAATGACAGAACAGGTTGCTGGCCTAGCAGCCTTCTTACAGTCCACGAAACTTTGACTCTTCATGTGGGAGGCAGAGCAGAGATGCGCTTGGTGACCCAGAACTGAAGAGTATGTAGGGAGTGCTGCATTACCATGATACATGGCTTTTCCTGGCTGAGTGACCAAACAAGCTTAGCTTTTACCCTCATGATGTTCAATGTCCAGGAATGCTCAGACTCCCTTCTCCTTTAGTGGTTTGTTGGCATGCCAGTGTTGAAGCCAGTCTGTTGGATGCAGTAGATGCCTGGATTTTTAAACTAGAAATAAGGCCTGAGAAGTCCTGTCTATATGTCTGTCCTTGTTTACCCTGCCAGGGCATGAGCGAGGCACCCCTGTTGATGAAGATGATCAGGGGACTGGAGCACCTCCCATATGAAGATAGGCTGAGAAAGTTGGGGATGTTCAGCCTGGAGAAGAGAAGGCTGCGTGGAGACCTCATAGCATCCTTCCAGTATCTGAAGGGGGGCTATAGGGATACTGGGAATGGACTCTTCATTGGGGACTGTAGTGGCAGGACAAGGGGTAATGGGTTCAAACTTCAACAGAGGAAGTTTAGATTGGATATGAGGAAGAAATTCTTTCCTGTAAGGGTGGTGAGGCACTGGAATGGGTTGCCCAGGGAAGCTGTGAATGCTTCATCCCTGACGGTGTTCAAGGCTGGGTTGGACATAGCCTTGGGTGACATGGCTTAGCGTGAGGTGTCCCTGCCCCTGGCAGGGGGGTTGGAACTAGATGATCTCAAGGTTCTTTCCAACCCTAACTATTCTATGATTCTATTCTATGATTCTAAGTTAGGATCATGCAGTTCATTTCAGCATCTAGCTAGAACACAGTCTGTTTCCTGGAGTAGAGCATGTCCTATATTCCTGACATAATGTCACCTCACTTCTGCTGGGACTTAGGATAGACTCTGAACTATATAGACAGTACCAGGATTATTATGGTGCTGTTTTGCCTTTGGTCAGTGCAGCAGAGGGTATGTGCTGTGAATGCAGGGATGTTCCTGGCAGAGTCTGATAGTCTGTTTCTGTTGCTGTGACACTTCACACACAGCTTGAGGATTTTGTGGTTACAGCTGACTGGAGTGCCTTGGACCATGCTGCCCTTAGTCTCCTGGGACCTTGAATTTCTGTCTGCACAACTCTGAAGAAGATGATGGGAAAATATGGGAAAATAAATATGTATATGTAAATATATATATGCACAAATAATAAATGAGCTGCAACAGGAATATGGTTGGGGGGTGTGTGTGAATGTCGGGAAACATAGAATTCACATAGGAGAAGTTTGGATAGAGGCTGAGGAAGCAATTAGATTAATCTCTCTCCGTTTCCCCAGAAAAGGATCCCATCGTGCTGAGCTGCAGCCTGCTTGTGAAGTCACTACCTGAAGAGCTGAACTTCAAAGCATTCTGGGTCTCTTTTATTTCATTAAATATGTTCTAGCATAAGCATGTAGGAGTCTCATTTGGTAGTCCACATGTAGCCTCTACTGCATCTCTATCACCCTTTTATCCTTGCTTGGTGGGGTAATTTGCAATCTTAATTTATGATAGAGAGGACTTCTAATGTCAGAATGGTACAAACCTCCGGGATTGTATATTTGCATACTTCCCTTGTACACAAAGTACAGCTGCTTCTGGGACAGAAGAGAGGGCTGTCAGAAATCTATGATATAACAAAGAGCAGCACAATCTCCCTGTGGAAATTGTGGGGGGAATTTTGAAAGCCACAGGAGTAATTATTGCATTGTAATTGGAATTCATTTCTTAGTGTGCTGTGTAATCTGTGCTGACCAAGACAAGCCAGGCCCTTGTAGTTTGGAATAGTTTCACCAAAAATGACAGCTCTAGCTTCACAGGACATCCAAGTTTCTTTCCAGAACCTCAGTCTGGAGGTGATGTGATAAGTATGTTCAGTGTTTTCAGTTACCAGCATGGTTTTCCACAGAAACCTGTTGGGAGGGCAAGGGTCAAATGGGTTGTCTTGGATGATTTCCTTAAATGTTCTCCATCAAAAGCCTTGCTTGCCACTGATCTTCAGTGGATTTGAAATTTACAGTTCCTGCACTAAAACAGTAACATATAAGAGTGGAGGAGGGCAAATCTTCCAGCAGCTTTTCTGTACTCCTTTTTTATGCTGCTTGTTCCAGTGGTAGCTGAGCCAGGTAATGATAGCAGCTAATGTATTCTAGAAAAGGTAAATCTGGCTCCCAAGTTCCTTCTTGAGTCCCTGGCCCCTTCCTCCAAAGCCACCATTAACATAAGCTTTCCTCCTTCCTACTCACCTCATTTGCCTTGTTTTGTAGAGAAATCACTAAGGGTATTCTGACACGTGCTTCAGTTTCTGCCCTGTGAAATAGGCAGTAATATCAGTGTTGGCGTATCTGAGAAGTTGTGGTTTTGTTAATTTTGTACCAGAGATGTAGTTGTTGTCAAAATTTGGGGAAGTTTGGGTTTTTAACTTAAGCACCTGAAATCAATGCCACATATTGTTATGGTGTTTGAGCATTTCATAGCAGCCTAATGGTTTTCATCAATATCATCACCACATTGCAGCTGACGGAGCTATTTTATGTTTAGGCTTTGAGACATCTTCTACAGAAGAAGCTGTCTTTGGCAGAGGCTGAAGGAAAGCCCAAGGAAGTGTTATCAATGCACTTATTGTATTGTCTGTTTCAATTCTGTATTGTTAAAATACTGAACTGTGAATTTTGCTCTAGTGTGAATTCCTGTCAACAGCCTCAGCCAAAAAGATCCATGTTGGATTAACCTGAAGACATGAACTCTTGTGCTCTTACAGGAGTCATCAGTGGAAGACTGGCTCTTTTTGTGCAAGGCAGTAGAAGCCAGGTTTGGGCAACAGCTTTTGTGTTGGGTGACAGGTCTGGCAGTTTGGGTGCTTTGTCTTAGTGCAGGAACTAATGGCTAAAAGTGAGTAACTATTTCGCAAGAGCTTACACAATTGCTTATCCCTGTTTCAGTGCTCTGTCTCTACAAATGAGCAGAGAATATTTCAAAACATGCAAGAAAGATTTTTGACACAGAATAAAAGCCTGTTGTTAATAATTGTGGTTGCTCTTTTCTAGGTCCCGTGTTTAATGTCTCGGTGCATTCTGACAACCCGACAGTTTACCAGGGTGAAGTGGCAGATTTGTGGTGTATCATCACAACAGAAGGAATGGCACTTGAACCAGGTATTTTGGCAAAATTATCTTACTTGTAACTCATTTACCTTCACCAAGCAGAATAATGCCAGCAATAACAGCCCTGTGTCCTTTAAGTGAGGCTGGAGAATGGACAATCAGCATTGAAAATCCTATAGAGCTCAATAAATACAGGAGAGCATGTTTGCTTTACACAACCCAATTTAAAACAAGGGGGTTTGTTTCACTTTCTGGGGGAGGGGCAGAAAGTGTTCTTTCAGCTAAACCCCTTTGTGCTGTCTGTACCAGCTGACCTCAGTGCTGGCAGTCTCAGTTTACAACCAGTAGGGCTGTGAAAACCATTCCTGTTTCCCTTAATGGGAAAGGAATTGTTAAATCCTCTTAGGAGAAAATGGTCATCTGTAAACAAAGCTTAGTCACGTGGCCAGTCAGCTTCATAATTCAGAGTTAATTTAAGGCTTGATATATATCTAAAAATCAGAATAATTGCTGCAGCCTCAATGTTAAAAATTTGCCATATTACAGTTCTGTGCTGCCTGTGAAAAAAATTGTAGAAGTCTGTAGGTTGTATTATCAAAATGCTTGGTAGGGAGAAAAAGGCTGAGTAAACTTTGTCAAAAGATTCATAGCCTGGGATATTGGACACAGTAAGCAGCGTTGTATCCCTGTTCTTCCTATACCTCAGTCTGTCCCGTGGCTTCTGCTCAGCAGGAAGTTTCTTCTAAGTTGAGGTGTGCCCAAGCTCTTAAAGATACTGTTGTGAGGCAGTATCCAAAGTGGCTGGCTTCCTTTGCAAAACACTAATTGCTGGCAGGGAGCAGCTGCTGCTTCTGCTGGTGCTTGACAGCTAAAATAAGCTTAGGGTTGCCTTGTGAAAGGGGCCTCAGCATCCCTGACTCACTTAAAACTTGAAAAGAGGCCACTTAGTAGCAGTGGGGCTCTCAGTGTTCTGTTGCATTTGGGTTTGTAATGGTTTTTTGTGCGTTTGATAGCTTGAGATGAGAAAGAAATACTGACGAGATAAGAATAATCAAAGGGATCGAAGTAAAAAGATGTCCTCTTGGAGGGCAGCTTCGTAAGGGTTTGTGGTTGTCTGTTGAATTGATGAATGATGTACAGGCTTGGAAATGATGCTGTTTCCAATGACTGTAAGCAGTCAGTGCAGAGTTTTAAATGTCAGCACTGCAATCTGTTCCGTTAATGGATAACGTCATCTCAAACATGGCAGATCTCTGCCTCTTTGTGGTTTTGTGGAGTGGTGGGAGTTGATTCTGTTTGTTTTGAATTGTTTTTTTTTGGGGGGGGTGGGGGTGGGGTGGTTTTTTGTCTGTAAGGGAGCAGATGAGGCATAGGCAACAGATATGTCTGGAATTAAGTGTAGCATTGTGGCAGATTTTGAGGGAACCTTTCAGTCCATGTTCTGAGCCTCCAGTTTCTGAATTAGCAGGATTTGGGGCCTAACCAGCCATTCTGTGTAGAGAAACACTATCTGTACCTTTCCTATGGGCCTGAGAAGCCAGCCTCTCTCCTGTTCTTGTTGCTTCTCTGGATGAGACTGGCAGAAGAGCTGCAGGGAAACAGCTGGAATCTGTGCAACAGCTGTAGCATGCGCAGACTTCCCTTGTCAGTCTAACTTCTTGTCCTTGAGCTATAAAGGGTACTAGAGCAGTGGGATAATAGGCAGGTTAGGTGAAGGACCTTAAGGGCTCATATGATAACAAACAGATGCAGTTCCTCAGTAGTTCCTTATTCCCCTTTATCCCATCTTAGATCTGTCTCTGTGCTGAGTCAGTATCACAATTTAATTCGCAACTAGAATGGAGAACTGGCTTTTTAAATTAGTGTGAAAGTAACAAGGGCTGTCTCATTCCAGTGGGAAAATGAGGCACATTATTAGGGAAAGCCTATGCCACGTATTCGCATAAACAGCGCAAGAGTTGCCAGCATCTCCTAGAAAACAGATGACAGGAGTACAGACATGGTCCTTCCATTTGGGAATGTGATGAGAAAGGAGAGCAGAGCAATTGCATTTGAATATGAGTGGGCAAGATGCCTTTCAAAGGCCATCTGCTCTTCTGGTGCAGGGCTGTGTTTTGAGCCCCTCTTTTGAGCAAAGAAGGATGAGGGCATTTGATAGGATATCTTGTAAAATGTGCATCCAAAACACTTTGAGCACACTTGGTATTCCAGCCAGCTCTGCTCTTGTATACATAGACACTCAACTTTGCAAGCATGTATGTGGATCAGTAATAAGCTGAGGTGTCAGGTGCTAGCTTTTCTCTCTTTTGCATACACAATCAGAAAAATAAAGTACTTCCAAGGAGCTGAGGAAAAGTTAAATCACCTATTGTCATTGTCAGTGCCCTTCTTTATTGCAGTTAGATTGATCCGTTTGTTTCTAGAAGTGTTACTAACGAGTTGGACTTTTGTCTGGTAGAGGTAATTCACAGTACTCTGTTTGTGTTTCTGTGTACACACCCTGTGGGAAAATTTCAAAAGGATGGAAAAGGTTTTGGCATGACTGCTGTGTGCTTTAATTTCCTCAGCTTCTTTGAGACCCTGCTGAAATGGAGTGTGTATTACTAAGCTCAGTACATGGCAGCAACCTCTCCATCTAACGAAGCTCTTCTTTGGCTTGGCAGCTGTGGTTGGTGTCAGGGGAATAGTAGTTCTTCTGTGTCTCGAAGATATAAAAGCTGCTTCTGATATTTCTGTTAAATACACATTTTCACAAATGATCTCTCTAGACTTCCCTGATCACCCCTTCTTGGGCTTTGTGCTTAGGGATTTAAAAGTACTACTTACTGTGCCTGAAAGGAGATAGTTGTTTTTATCTGCTCCAGACAGATGCAGTGGGCACTCTAGAGAATTTAACAAAACCAGCTTGTTCACCTCTTGCATGACTTGAAGTGGTTTCTTCAGCTGTCTAGGAACCCCTGTTCAACCTCATTTAAATGTAGTAAACAAAAAGGCTCTCAAAATTGTTATTCAGTACTGTAACAAGATGCTCAGAGAGCTCCATTATAAGCAGTGGAACTGTATGATTCCTAAAAGCTGGTCTAGAAACAGGATTCCCTGTTTTGAGGAGTGATTGGCCAGGGAAGCAGCTACGGCCCAGACAGCTTAGTCCTGTGTGTCAAATTGAAATGTGTGTAAGGATGTGCTTTACATGTTGATTATCCTCCCTAACTGAGGAGGGGAGGAAGCATAGCATCACTATTACTCTGCTTGCAGAGCTCTGAAGGGTCCAAATCCTGGTGCTTTGTTCTTTATAAAAGCAGCTAAGTTGCATGACCTGAGGACACGACGACATGACCTGAGGACGGTTCCCGACGACTGGAAAAAGGGTAATAAAACTCTCATTTTCAAGAAGGGGAAAATGGATGACCCAGGGAATTACAGACCTGTCAGTCTCACCTCTATGCCTGGCAAAATCTTGGAGCGGATTCTCCTGGATGGCATGCTAAGGCGCATGAAAAACAACAAAGTGCTTGGTGACAGCCAGCATGCCTTCACTATGGGGAAATCCTGCCTGACCAATCTGGTGGCCTTCTATGATGGGGCTACGGAACTGATGGACAGGGGTAGAGCAGTTGACATCATCTACCTGGACTTGTGCAAAGCGTTCAACACTGTCCCACGCAACATCCTTGTCTCTAAATTGTAGAGACATCGATTTGATAGGTGGACCACTCGGTGGATAAAGAACTGGCTGGATGGCTGCACGCAAAGAGTTGTGGTCCAAGGCTCGATGTCCAGCTGGAGACCAGTAAGGAGTGGTGTCCCTCAGGGATGGGTGTTGGGACCGGTCTTGTTCAACATCTTTGTCGGTGACATGGACAGTGGGATTGAGTGTGCCCTCAGCAAGTTTGCCGATGACACCAAGCTGTGTGGTTCGGTTGACACGCTGGAGGGAAGGAATGCCATCCAGAGGGACCTTGACACGCTTGTGAGGTGGGCTGATGCCAACCTGATGAAGTTTAACCATGGCAAGTGCAAGGTCCTCCACCTGGGTGGGAGCAATCCCAGGCACAGCTGCAGGTTGGGCAGAGAAGAGATTGAGAGCAGCCCTGCAGAGACAGACTTGGGGGTGTTGGTTGATGAGAAAATGAACATGAGCTGGCAGTGTGCGCTTGCAGCCCAGAAAGCCAACTGTATCCTGGGCTGCATCAAAAGGAGCGTGACCAGCCGGTCGTGGGAGGTGATCCTGCCCCTCTACTCTGCTCTTGTGAGACCTCACTTGGAGTATTGTGTGCAGTTGTATTGTCCTCAACATCAAAAGGACATGGAACTGTTGGAACAAGTCCAGAGGAGGGCCACGAGGATGATCAGGGGTCTGGAGCACCTCCTGTATGAAGATAGGCTGAGAAAGTTGGGGCTGTTCAGCCTGGAGAAGAGAAGGCTCTGTGGGGACCTCATAGCAGCCTTCCATATCTGAAGGGGGCCTATAGGGATGCTGGGGAGGGACTCTTCATGAGGAACTGTAGTGATAGGACAAGGGGTAATGGGTTCGAACTTCAACAGGGGAAGTTTAGATTGGATATGAGCTTCTTTACTGTAAGGGTGGTGAGGCACTGGAATGGGTTGCCCAGGGAAGTTGTGAATGCTCCATCGCTGGCAGTTTTCAAGGCTGGATTGGACATAGCCTTGGATGGCATGGTTTAGTGGGAGGTGTCCCTGCCCATGGCAGGGGGGTTGGAACTAGATGATCTTAAGGTCCTTTCCAGCCCTAACTATTCGATGATTCTATGACACTGAGTCCTTGATGGCCTTCTGATCTTGGCACTGGGACATTATGCTTTCCTATAATATGGGGCACTTTGTCCAGATGTCCTATAGTACTTGTAACATTGTGCAGCATGGAAGGAAACAGTGAAAGAAACTTTTATAGTGTTAAGTGTGAGTGTGGTTCTTGTGGTTTGGTTTTGTAAATTTGAGACAAAAATTGTGAGAGTAACTTGTCAACATTGAAGCAAGGTGTGTGTAGGATGCTACAGAAGCTTTTGGGAAACCTAGTGTGTGACCTGTTCTATGTTTGTAAAACTATATTTATTATCACTTCAGAGATGCTAGGTATGTTCAACACTGATCTTTAGAGAGCACCTGATTTATGTCATAGGTTTGCAAACTTTTCTGTGGTTTTATTGCATGAAAACCAGAGATATATTGAAACAAATCTGATGACTTTGCTGTATTAAGCTATTTCAAGGAGGATAGTGACTTGGAGCCAAATCCTCCCTCTGATTGTCTGTAGTGAGTCACTAATTGCACACTATGTATGCTGACTAATAAAATATGTTGGCATAATACTGTTGTCCCATATTGTAATTACAGAAGATAGATTCAGCTATTTCAAAATGACAGCAAGTGCCTGCACTTGTCTCTGTATGTTGAGCGAAAGGAACCTCAAATTAATTAGAACTGAAAAGAAGGAATTCTTTAGAGATAGCAAGTTGCCTGGGAATCTGAAGGCTAGATTATTTCTTTTGATATCTAGACTTGTTGTTTAAACCTTTTTTAGCCTGTGCAGTAGCGTGTTCAGGACTTGGCCTGGAAGGTGTCTATAGCCTCCTATGGTCTCTGGAAATACAAGAGCTCATGGCAGTCCTGATGATCTTTGGAAGGAATTGGTTGTTCCCAACGTGCCTGCCTGTGGACCAGTGTTATTACCGTATTTGGCATAAAGAGGCAGCATAACGGATCATAGTTTATAGAAACAGAGCTCTCTCCAGTAGAGGCCCCATTTCCCACTGATGGTTGGATGAGTACACAAAGCAGAAGTCAAAGTTTGGTCCTGTTAACTGAATATATGTTTATGGTAATTTTCATTAACAGCACTTTCAAGAGAAGGCCTGTGCCAAGTAACCAATAGTCGTATTTGTAGTATGGCAGGCAAGAGTGATTGCTGTGAGGTCTGCTGGTCCACATGACTTTATGCTGACCCCCATGTAGGACTGGGAGACCTACTCTTGCTGTAGGGCTGTGAAATAGGCCAGGTGCTCTCTTGACGCTCTGTGCTGTCACCTGGAGCACCTGGCTAAGGCAGGAAACTGGCTGTTGTTCCAGAAAAGAGCTTGGTCAGCCAGCATCTCTGGTAGTCACATCTGCTGTCTCACCTTTTTGTTTTGTTTTGAAGAAGTATGTAAAACCAGTGCACCTATGAGAGAGTTGAATACATACCCCAAACAGTGAGTAATTTTCTTTCTGCATCAAAGGGGAATATTCTGCCTGGTCAGCTGATGCTATACTTCACGTAGCAGAGCTGAGGACGTCCCTTTACTTTACTTCTAAAGTATCATTTTAAGGTTTACTTCTTTCCTGAAGTGTTAACTTGCCTGGTAGAGGCTGAAAAATCATTTGCTCTTACACCTGTAAAGAACTGGAGTACAGCATCAGGTTTAGGGCTTTAATTTTAACATTAGCCTGGAGATCAGATGTGAAAGTTTAGAGAAGAGCAAGCTCAATTAGAAAAAATACAAGTTTTAAATTTCAGGTTGCTAATACTGTATTTTTCAGGGGTCTCAATACTATCACATGGAGGTTTGATACATCGCCAAAGACACTGGGGATTGCCTTTAGCTGTGTAAAGGTCAAGACCTATGCGCACATTCTACCAGTACCCAAACCTCAGGATAGAAATAGTAACCTCTGTTTACAGTTTGGGCCCTTCAGTTTGCTAATGTATCAGGAAGGAAGACCTGTTGATGAAACGAGGCTCTCCTGTCTATGCCCTAAGTCAGGTGAGGATTCAGACTCTGGCACATGTTGCTAGGCTCACGTTATCAAAGAATTGCGCTGACTTTCAAAGTAAGTACCCTGCTACATCAGCCTAATGGGGTTAAGACTGAGGTCTGCTAAAGGGGTTAATAGGATCTTGCATGGACGTTGGAAGAGCTAGATGTGCTGATGAACTCTGACTACCTGTCAGCTTTGTTAAACATGGAAGTTGTTGCAAATGCATTTTGTAGGTTGTCTCCTTGGGTGGTAGAAATTGTACAAGGCATAATGCCTGATGATGTGTGGCAGTAACCCACAACTCTGGAAAAAAAACTGTATAAAAGCATTGTGGTCAGGCCTTGCTCCTGAATGCTTTGTGTGTTTGTAAGTAATTTTTTGTGTTCTGTATAGAATCTCTGTATTCATTTAGGCAGACTAAATGTAACGAAGGGGCCTTCAGCAAAGAGCCTTCTGACTTTTTGGTTGTGTAGGCCCTGCATGAAGATAGTGGTTGCAAATCACTTTCTTGATAGTAAATACCTAGGACTTCCACTCCGTTTTCAATGTAGGTTCAGCATAGTTCTGGAACTGCTTATGACACTCCGCCTGCTTGGTGAAAACTTAGATTAGAGATTAAACATAAGTTTTAGGATAGCAAGTAGGAAAGGAAGAAATCTTCTCTTCTTTGTTCCTGTATTAAGTTACCCTTTCTGTGCAACTGCATCGTTCCTGCCAGTGCATTTCATTACAATTCACTACTTGAATCCTCCTAGAAAGGACATGTTCAGAGCACTCTCTTTTTCTTCTTTCTTTTCTTTCTTTCTTCCACTGTCAGACCAGTGTTGGCTGTGCTGCTTGCAGATTAATCTTTCTGCTGAGAATGGCACTATGAATAATTTTCAGAGCTCACCACCGTGTCTAAATTCTTCTTTGTCCTCAAACACAGATGATATGTCCTTTGATGTCTCCTGGTTTGCTGTGCGCTCCTTTGCGTTGGACAGAGAGCCCATCTTGCTGGCCTCAGTGGACCGGAGAGGGATTGTGACACAGAGCAGGAGAAATGGGAGCAGTGATCTCAGCCTGGAGAGAATCAGCCCATTGGAATTCCATCTCCGTGTGCATGGCTGTGAGGACCATGACTTTGGGAACCACTACTGCGTAGTGACCCCGTGGGTACGATCAGCCACTGGTGTATGGCAGCGGGAATCTGACATCAAAGCCAAACCCATTTTTCTATCTGTGAAAATGGATGGTAAGAGATTGCAACATGTCTTACACAAACTATTTCTTTTTTAACACCTTGTTATGCCTTTCTCTGAAAAACATTTCCTATGACTGTTTTTAAAGGGACTGTGATAATCTCAGATTTTGTTACCCTTTTCTATTGTTTGCAACTTCTGATTCCAGATTCCGTAGGCTCTGTAGGCCTGAACAGATCACAGTCGTAAGACTGGAGTGTTTTCTTTCCTGATCATTTCCGGGTGATGTTTTGCATAGCTGAGGCATCTTTTAATCAAGGCGTAATATCCTCTTCAAGTGTTAACCCTTCTGCTGCCTGCATGAGGAAGCCTAGGTTTGCAGATGGGGTGTGCTGAATTAGTTGCGTTGTGGTTAGTGTCAAAGCTGAGAACAGAAAGAGCTCTGACTCCTTCCTCCCTCTCCTAACCACAAGACATGCTGCTCCCTGCACCTGATGCCTTGTCCACTTTCTAGCCTGAGTTGCAAGAGTTGCTGGACTTCATAAGAAGCAAGTTGCACACTAGATGCTGCATTCAGCATGTAGCTAAGGAAAATTAATGCAGGAGGGATTTTCAACTAGTTGCTTTCTTCTCGATATTTCTGTGAAGTGTCATATTGGGAAGTTCCATGAACTTGAAAGGAATCAAAAGTTTTGTTCTCCCTATTGTGTAGATAACTATGATAGCTGTACTTTCCAAACTCCTTACAGCTCTTGACCCTGCCTTTTGACTGAGCAGTATGTACTTACAAATCAAATTTTGTGATTAGGTACCAACTTTGGAGGTTGATTAGACAGGGTTGTGAGTGGCAGTAGATATATACTGTAGTAGATATATACTGTGCAAGTAGTTCTAATTAAGCAAAGCGTAAAGGAGTCCTCCTTGTCATTTGGAAACATACTACAAAGAGTGCAGCCACAGTCTGCCTCTGATGGGGGAAGCTTACAAGGCTTTCGTTTGGAGGAAGAGGTGATGGGATACCCCTTGGAACTAACTCTGCTTTGCTATTTCACTCCAAGGCTCCTCTCGTGCTTCCAGCCTCCCTGAGGCTTTGAGAGGATAGAAGCAGAAGTGGTAGAGGAAGAATGAGGGTGAGGAAGTAAGGGAGTCCAGTAAAACTAATTTTCAAACCTCAAAAGAAAATTGGTGTAATTTCTGTCTGAAATAATTAATGTGCCGTAAGTGAATACTGTGGGATTTATTTATTTTTGTTTTGAAGGAAAGAACAAAAATCTCTGAATTTCTCAGTGATTTCTAATGATGTTGCCTTCCTCTTTCAGTTTTGAATGCTTTCAAGTATCCCCTGTTGATTGGCATTGGTCTGGCCACTGTCATTGGACTCTTATCCTGCCTCATTGGCTACTGCAGCTCCCGTTGGTGCTGCAAGAAGGAAGTACAGGAAACAAGACGAGAACGTCGCCGGCTAATGTCAATGGAGATGGACTAAGCATGGAGCCAGACACACTTGCATTTTGGGAGAGACTCAAAGGGCTCTTGGACTGTGCTGAGACACTTGCTCGCAGGCCCAGAAAAAACAGTGCATTTGCTCTCTGATTGCAGCTTGGACCTCAAGCTTCTCCTTGTTACACATCATGCCCTGAGAGCATTCAGGCCATATTTAGCAACTTTTCCAGCAGCACTTTCTGCACAGGGATCATGTCCTTCTAATGTTCAAACTGTTGAGTCTTCTTTCAGCAGGGCCCTGTGACAAAATTCACTAAGGTTTTTTTGTTTGTTTGATTGGTGTTTCTTTTTCCCCCCTCCTCTTGGTTTTGAATAGATGTATGAAAACATGATGGTTGGGGTGATGAGTGGGAAAAGGGCTGGTAAAATGTCAGATTTTCATTGTATTAACCAATCTACTTTTCTCTTCCATCCCCATTACACCATCCTGTTCCCTTCCTCTGTCCACCTTGGTATCTCACAGACTTCTCAGTGCTGGGTTGAAGGCTGGAGAAGATTCCTCTGCTAGTTCCTCATGGGGCTGTTCCAGCAAAGAATTGGTTTTCTGGTTGTCTGCATGCCTTCTCTACCCTGGCTTTAAAGGGTTTGCAACATAACATGCCTGGAGATCTTTGGGACACATCTTTTTAAACTTTTTTTTTCTTTTATTTTCAGTGCTTAAAGCTTTTGGCAGCGGTGAATAGGGGCTAGCTTGGCAACCCTCAAAAGTCAGTCCTCAAACAAGGATTTGTTGGATGTCTGCTTATGGCCACCTTCTCCCACACCTTTTCACCTTTTTTTTCTCCCCATTACAGCTGCTCATGTTGTGCCTGACACCCTGTTCTGCTTGTGTAGAGAGAGGGGCATGTGGTATCTGGAGACAAGGCCCAGCCGTCTGTTGGCCTTGGTGGAGAGCTGGAAGACCTTGTCCCTAGTGATGGTGTGACTTATGGGGGAGGAGAAAAGAGGTGGATCTTTGTCTGCAGTTGGTCCACTGACAGTGATTAGAGAAGACCTGTAAACTATGTGCTACCAGGTGCACAGACCAGACTCCAGTGCTGCTTCTGCCAGTCACTCAGTGGTAACCCTTGAACCTGTGGGCAGAATCTGAGACCTGCAGTAGCTGAAGTGCAGCTCAGGGTAGGAATAGGAGCAAGTCCAGGAGGGCAGCAAGAATCCCTCAGCTTCCAATGGTCCTCATTTTCTGCACAGGCCTGCAGCAGGGCTTTCCCTGTGGGTTTGAGACATATTTCTAGGTGCTATAATATAGAAGTCCTTTGGTCTTCCACGCATACTGACCTGGCTCCTGAGTAGGAGCAGCTCCTTTTTGGGGCAGTTCTGTCTTCCCAGCACAGCTGGTGTTATAAGCAATAGAAGTCAGAAGTACTTTATGTAAAACAGACGAGGAAGTAGGACTGCACCGCAGTCTGATGTCCCAGCCGGGGCTTGGCTTGCATCAAGAAGGGTCAGAAATGTAGAGCTGAGGCCAGGGCTCAATCATTCCAAGGTTATTTTGTTTTTATTTAAGATAAAAGATGCTGAAGAAGAGCATCCATGGAAAATAGTGTCTGTGGTGTGCCGTTGCCAGTCTAGACTTTAGTTAAGTATTAGACAATATGCTTCACCAATAGCTTATCTCACTGTATATTCCAGGGGCTCTGGAGGGTTATTGTTTGTGCTATGGAGGCTTCATTTCACATTAGTGTTTGTGGGACCTTACGCTCAACACAATAGCTATTCCAAAACTGGAGTTTTTGCAGTAAGCTTTGTGTGTGTTTTGGGTTGGGCTTTTTTTTCTTGCATTGTGACCTTTGTTCTGACACTGACATGAGGCTTTTGTCTAGAAGGCTGTTCAGCTTCCTGTATGCAAACATGCATGCTGTCACATATGTATACATATGTATGCATAGAGGTGTCCCGTGATGTTTGGAAGCTGAACATGAGGCATCTTCAAAATAGACTAGATTTGCAGAGTTGGGGCTTGCAGCTTGTCATTTAAAGATGCTTGATTGTAATATTCCTAAACTGGGACACCCGAAGTCTATCAGTCTCTGAAAGACTTTGGCCTGAACCTTCATAGCAACTTTTCTTTCTGACTTGATGTTTTCCTTTCTGGAAGAGCTCTGAAAAGGCCTATACTGGAGGCAGATGCAGCTGCCTTTGCTGAGGAACAGGGCAGAACCAGTACGTAGCTTTTGATGTGAAGGCCCAGAAATTTGTAGCGATGCTTTCCAAAGGAAGGGAGTTGAGGAAAGGATTCAATTGGATATTGCTTAGACAGAAAGATTTTTTTTCTGCCTCTCCTATTTGTCTGCTGTAGTGAAATCTTGCTTTTTCCTTCTTGCATTAAAAACCACTTTCTTCACAGAAGGCTTGTGGCATTGGGGCATCTTGGAAGGGATGTAGCAGTGGTGAAGTTCAAAGCACAGCCATCTGTCGCTTTCTGACTCCTTGTTTATGTGCTCTTGGTCAAGTTTTAGGGAGAGAGGATCATGATCTTAATGCAATAATTAGGGAATGAATGAGCAGGGAACTGCCAGCTCTTCCCAAGCACACAACATAGCACACTTTCACCCTGCTGGAAAAATCTCAGGGTTATTTTGGTCAGGGCTCTCTGCTCCTCTAGTGAAAGGTCCCAATGTCCTTAGCTAATGCTGACCTTCCTTCATGGCCTGTAACAACCCATCATTGTCATTCCAAGTGAAGTAAATCTGCTGCTAGCTCGTACTGCTGCCAGCCTCTTGGAAGGCAATGCTACATCCCCTTCCACCCTGGGTTTGCTGTAGTTGGAGGGCTAGAAGCTGAGGGGCTAGACTTACCCACACAAGGTTTCCTTCTGCTTGTGCCAATTTTGTATTATCCCCCTTTTTTTAAATAGAATGGAAATCGTATCTCTAACAAAAACAAAGGTCTGGGTCACTTTTCATGTTTTTATTGTTATTATTTCCTGTGTGACCAGGGTTTGTGTGAGTGGAGGTGTGTGTGCATCTGGTGGTGTATTAAACCTGCAGAGTATCAGAAGAGTAAGCTGCCTGAGATGCAGTGCAAGCATCCATATTCTCCTGCTGCAACCTGTGGTATTGTCAAAGTATCCTAAGGTTTCACGACTTCCTCTGTTCACATTGCCACATCTTGTGGTTAAGCTGGTAAATTCCTCCAGGCACTTGGAATTTTGATACAGGACAAGCTTGAACATCATCTAGCAGAAGGGCAAGATATTTTCTTTCTTTCATTTTAATTTCAAAGTTATAAAATAAAGTGTTTGGCACAAATCTGGAATGCAGGTACTGAATATTTCTAACAATGCTGTGTAAAATGTTTCTTTTTATGTTTAAAATAAAGAGTGAGCCTTTTTAATTACATCTGTCCTGTGGGCCAAGATGTTTGAGCTATGGCAGTTCTTTTCTTGGACCTTGCATGTATGCAGACAGTATTATTGAAGCAGGAGTATCAAATGTAAACCTTAGAGCCCTGTTTCTAGCACTGTTTACCCTGTAAAATAAGCATGAGTCCTATTTTACAGTAATTTTTAAATATTTCTCTGCATTTGTGTAATGAATTGGGGAATGTAATTGTTTTGAGTCTCTCCTGTTTCCACCCCACTATACACATTTTGCTGGGGGAGTTTCCTTTTGATTACCTAGGGCCAGGAGTCACTTTCCCCAGTTCTACATACTGACCATGACACTGTATGGTCTGGGATATCACTTTGGTCAGTTGGGGTCAGCTGTCCTGTCCATGTCCCCTCTCAGTTTCTTGTGCACCCCCATCCTATTCGCAGTTGGATGGTGTGAGAAGAGGCCTTGGCTCTGTGTAAGCACTGCTCATCAGTAACGAAAACATCTCTGCGTTATCAACACTGTTTCTAGCACAAATCCAAAGCACAGTCCCCACACCAGCTACTGTGAAGAAAATTAACTCTATCCCAGCCAAAACCAGCACATTTGCATTCCAACAGGAAGTTGCTTGAGGCAGAAGTGGTTTGGGGATGCCAAGACAGGTTTTGGCAATCTGCATTTGCATTCAAACCAGTGCATGCTTTGCCTGAGATGGCTGCAGTGCAGGCCAGTTGACATCAAAGTATGTAGATTCTTTCCAGATGGTCGTGTTGTGGCAGGCATGGAAAGATGTCCTCTGTAAACTGTACTTACGGGAAGCTGGGGGGTGGCACTAAGCTGTAAATTCTTATGGGGTAACAGGGACCATTAGCTGTGAAAGCATCATAAATGGCATCTGATCTCCCAGCAGAGCCTCTGGCAGCTGTAGATGTTTAACGCATACATGTACACGAGTAATGAGTGGCATGCTTGTGGGACAGCGGTCGTTGGCCTCTAGCTGTGCGGGTTACAGCTCACTGGTGAGTTTGGATTAGCTTTATGAAATCCTCTTGCCTCCCCCACCCTTCTGGGATGACCTGGATTTTAATACTGTTCTTGTGGGTGTGGTAGGATTTTATCGGGGGAAAAAAAAAAAAGGGACAAAACTTGAAGTCTGGAGATGAAGGGGGATGCTTGCAAGTAGCTGCCCGAGTGTTGCAGTGAATAATGGCAGCTACCAAGTGTCCAGCATTGCCTTGTATCTGCTATGGGTTCAGCTCAGTTACCTGCCTATGAGGGAGGTATCTAACTGCCTACTGCCGTAGAGGCAGTCTGAAAAGCACTTTCGTGCCAGAGACTGAGAGTTTAGTTGCTTCTATAGCATCAAGCTCAGGCAACATGCTTGGCTGTTCCTGTTCTACAGCAGAGCCTACTTGTGCTGTGACGGCTCTGGCTGACTGCCCTGCTTGGGTCAGGGCCAGTTCTAAAACCTCTGCTGGGCTGAAGCTGACTGGTGTCGAGTAGGATGCATGGAAAGACCTGCCTCCTCTGTCATGTGAAGGTAAAGCCTTTTCATGCAAATCTTCCAAGGAAATGTATGGCTTTTACCTTCTCAGTGTAACTTCCTACATTTCTATGATTGCAGGGACCCAAGATCTGCACAGCAGATATCAGGAAGTTGGTGTTTCAAGAAACAGCCTTTAGCAACTGACTGAAGCTGTGTGATGTACTAACTGAATAAAAAGCTACTGCTCATTCTTGTGCAAGGTAAACACACCGTGAATACAGCCTGTAGTCTTCTATTGGACAGCCCTTTGCCAGGGATCTCCTTCTGTTAGTGAGGAATCATTGAATCACATAGGTTGGAAAAGACCTTTAAGGTCAACAAGTCCAACCATTACCCTAGGACTGCCAAGACCACTACTAAACGTGAGGAAAAACCCTAAACACTGAGGGAGAACAGCATTAGGCTGTAGCCAGCCCATGATTGATACTGAAAGCTCCAGGGGAATGCCTGGGTTATTGAGGAAGCTGGGTTCTGCAGATTTCCAGGTCATTGAAAGCGGCTGCCATAAAGACAAGCTGTTCTCCTCTCTCTGGCAGTCAAACTACATTCCGCAAAGTGCCAGAAGTGTAAGTGCTTCTATCTCTGGGATAGAAAGGCAGGACTTTCCAAAGCAGACTTTGTGAAAGAAAGTTAGTATCATATCATACTTAGCTCATGTGGGATTTTTATGAGCTCTGGCGCATACTGGGCCTTAAACCAGACCACAGACTTAGTCTGCGTGCACTTCTGCTGGCTTCAGAAGTGAATAATGAAGCTGCAGATAGATGGACATGAAGTTCTGTTTCTTGTTGGCAACTTAAGCTGGTTTATGCCCTCTGGATCCTAGTTTGTACAATCCTGCCAATGATTTGGTATATTCCACAGACAGTAAGAAGTCTCAAAGATGCAAAGGTTCCCAAAAATTTCTTAAAGGGTGAGGCTAGTGAGAATGCTTCCAGAGCTCTTCCAGCAGAACTAGCAATACGAGCGTACCAGTTACTGGTCATCCAAGACCGCACAGAGATATCTGAGAGGACAGAACTGGTGGTGTCTTTGTTGCTTTTGTTGCCTCTGTGCTGGCTTCAGCTCTACAAAAGCCCTGGGCATAGGCTGGGATACTAGGGCTATGGTAAACTGGGAAAATATCCATGCTGCTTAGCATCTGTCTGGATATATGAAAGCTGTGTGCATTACAGCCAAATGCAAGTTTTGAATGCAAGTACAGTAGTACTAACCTCCCTCTTGGTGTTCAGGTGCATCCTCTTTTTTCTGTCCCCAGCCTTGGTTGTTCGTTTCCTCTATGTTTTGTTCCCTTTGCCTCTTCTCTTTCAGTTCTCTTCAGGAGTTTTTTTTCTAGCCTCTGTCTCTCTGAATCTGTAAAGGATCATGCTCTTCTGTGCTCATCTCTCTGAGCAGGGGTATGTTGTGGTGTATCCTTCAGTCATCTGAGAGCCCAAGCTGCAGAACTGCAGCCCAGAGCCCACTGCAGATCATCTGCAAAACATGCACACAAATGTTTTCTAGTCTCTTTCCTCGTGAGAACTTCAGAAAATATGCAAGGAAGCTAAGTGTTTCTAATGGGGAAGTGACTCCAAAGAGACATTCAAATTCCCTTTGCCAAAGCAGAAGGGACAGATTTTCTTTTTGAATAAGATGGGTTTGGCCTTCTTTCTCCACAGTGGCTGTTTGCTATCATAACACAAATACTGTTCAGTGCCTATGAGCTCCAGACAAGTGGCCACTGTGCTAAATATTGTACTTAGTATGAAGCAAATTAATTTATCAAGATTATGATGGGATTCATCTTGAACACCCGGATTAGACACCCTGCCTTGAGAAACAGATACCTGAAGAATGCAATTTATCTAACCTACTTGAGACATTCATTTTAGAATAAGAATCTGAAGGTTCCTATTGCTCACCAAGGAAAACTCAGCTCACCTAAGACGTGAGAATTAGGCAAGGTACACGTTGGGAAGTATTGGCCGGGCAGGTAAGGGCTGAACGAAATGAAGTAATAGAAACTCCCCCTAGTGATGGGCTAGGGAAGGAGGGAGGAAGCCACAGCAGATGGCTGTAGTCATTATTCAACCCAGAGATGGAAAATGGGTCTTCAAGAGCTCTGTAACAACCATTCTTATATAGTTAATAAAAAAATTGGGAAATACCTTTAAGAATAATTCATGGTTTTGTGAAAACAGTTCTAGGGTGGATTTTAATCTCGATTTTTTCACTTGTATAACATCTCTGCCTTTGCATAAGAATAGTCCTTGGATGGCAGTTATCAGGACAGATCCAATCCATTCTAATTGTGTTTTTTATCTGTTGTGCAGGCTCCCAGTCTTCAGCCATGCAGCTTTTCTGCCTTGTGACTACTGGAGTCAACCAAGTCTCATACTGAGGCCTCTTGTGTGTTATCCACAATGTCCAGTCCCTTTGAAGGTATCTCTTCTAGTAGCTGTACCAATAGTGAGCGACCAGGCTTCTTGCAGTATTCAGAGAAAAAACATTGCCATGAGATGAGTCTTCCAGCAATGAAAAGGATGATGTTTTTCTACTTTATTGGGTGTTTGGCCTTTTTCCACCTTACCAGCTGTTTTCAGTCACTGCATACTTTCTTCCTCATATCACAGTGGGCTGATAAGCATAGCCTCTTCCTCTAGCTCAGAAATGTCCATCTCTGATGTTTCAGCTCTGAGAGCATAGCCTGGCAGAAGTATACATTTCTTTAGAAATAAGATGTTAAGGTCTTTTTGAAACTGCTGGCTTTTCCTGTAGCCTTTCAGGTACATGCTGAGGTGTCCTTGCCTGGTGCCATTATCTTTTCGTTTCTCCCTTCCGTCTCCCACAGTCCCCTGCATTTATCCAGAAAAGTCTGTTTTAAGTCACTCTTCACTAAATTCATCTTCAGTCTGACTGTATACAATGTTAACAAGATTGCTCTCAGGAATCTTGGGCATGGCATTACTGTGTTTAAACCCCTCCCCCCTTAACTTTGTCAGTGGTGGCAGCAGTGTGTCATCCGAGTGTCACCTCTTCTCAACTTGGCTACTATGCATGTTTCAATGGTGGGAGATGTTCTCCAAGTCTCTGGGAGTAGCAGGGGAGGTGCTGCAGACTCTCTCGGGTAGAAACTGACAGGTAACAGTGACAAAACTGCAGCTATGTTGCAGTTCTGGGCACATACTTCATCAGGCTCTGTCCTGGGTTCAGCAGTAGCAGTCATTTTTTCTTCTTCTTAGTAGGTGGTGCAGCACTGTGTTTTTGACTTTTGGCCTGGGAACAGCACCAATAACACCTATGTTTTTAGCTACTGCTCAAATGTTTAGTCTGACCAAGGACTTTCTGAACGTCGTGCTCTGCCAGGGAGGAGGGGAAGCTGGGAGGAAGCAGAGACAGGAGACCTGACCCAAGCTAGCCAAGGAGGTATTCCATACCACAGCACGTCATGCCCAGGATGTAAAAACCGGGGGCAGAGACCCAGAATTCTTACATCACTGCTCGATTGGGCTTAGTATCGGTCGGCAGGTGGTGAGTGGTTGTATTCTCTTCCCTCGTTATTTCCCTTATCATTATTATTATTGCTGGTGGTAGCAACAGTGGTTTGTGTTATACCTTAGTTACTGGAGTGTTCTTATTTCAACCTGTGGGAGTTATATTCCTTTGATTCTCCTCCCCATGCCTCCGGAAGGGAGGGGGAGCTAATGAACTGTGTGGCTGATTTACAGCTGGGCTTAAACCATGACAGCTCTTTTTGATGCCCAACATTGGGCCTGAAGGGTTGAGATAACGACAGATCTGACCACAGTGTGTCTAATCGTATTTGTGATATTGTTTTGGATTAATAGTCACTTGTCACAATGCTGATTTATTGGCTCTCAAAGTTGTTGCTCTTGATCGCAGAGTTTCAGCATGTCGTACCTTACTTACAGCCGGTATTTGCTGTCTTAGTATTTATCAGCTGGGGGGCTTGGGCTAAGGTTCTTGTTTCACTGTACTTTATGGTAACAACTTGTAATGCAATAGAATCATTGATCAGGAAACTGATCTGGCTTGCGTTCCCAGTGTGGTCACCACCTCTATACTTTGGGAGGTATATGATAGAAGTGCATAGCAATTACACATCTTTTTTTCCCTCTTTGGGTGGTCAGCCTATGAAGGAGACATTCCCTTGCGCTCCTACCTCCCCCACCAGACTGTTTACAGCATCATTTGAGAGTTCTGAAGGTTTTGAATGGCCTTTGGGTACCCTTGAGACCTGCCTGCTGATTGTGATGGGGATCACCATGTTGGCGCACATACGCAGTGTGTTTTACCCACGGCCATTTTGTCTGGTCCCGAGAGTTAAGCAGAGTCGGGTTTGGGCCTTGTCTGGGGTTAGACAATGATGTAGGAGGACCAAGAGTTTTTCCCCAAGGCCGGACAGCCATGAGTGTCAGGGTGTGTGGGATAGTATGGGCGAGTATCTAGGCCAGTGGGCCCCTCCAGTGCTTTGGGGCTTCACCACTGAACAAGTGCAAAATCCAGAAAAAATAGTAAAACACTTAAATGAGGCGTGTTGTCATTCTGGTCATACCAGAGAGGGACAAATGATGGCAACGTGCTGGGGCTTGGCCTATGCTTACAGAGCCCTGCTCAACACTGTCCAGCACCTTCAAAATGAGAAAAATGTCCCTGTATCTGAGGGTGGGGCGGCGGATGGCACGGCTGCTCCAGCTCCAAGCACAGCAGCTACACCAGCCCCAGCAATAAGTACGGTAGCTACTCAAACTTCGATCGCAACAGTGCAGCTACTACAGCTCCAAGCACAGCAGCTACACCAGCACCAGTGACAAGTACAGCTGCTACTCAAACCCCAGTGGCAAGTACAGCAGCTACCCAAACCACAGTGATAATCACCGCAGCTAAACCAGAGGACCAACTCGTACCAATGCCGGTTGCCCCTGTACGCAAGAGGAAGAGCAAAAAAGAGGCAAGAAAGGTGAAGCAAGATGAAGAAACAATGTACTCACCACCCGGGACAGCATCTGATCAGGAGTCATCATCACATGACGAAGAAGAAGAAAAAGAGGTGATTTCTCAACCTCGGACCTCAACCAAGCTACTGAATATGCAAAAAGATTTTACCTGTCAGCCGGGGGAGCACATCGTCACCTGGTTGCTCCGATGCTGGGACAATGAGGCCGACAGTCACGAACTAGAAGGTAGGGAAGCCAAGCAGCTGGGGTCACTTGCTAGGGAAGGGGGAATTGACAAAGCAATTGCAAGAGAGAAACGGTCCCTCAGCCTTTGGAGGTGGCTCTTGGCAGCTGTGAAAAAAAGGTTTCCATACAAGGACGATGTTATGAGTCATTCGGCCAAGTGGACTACTCTAGAGAAAGGCATTCAGTCTCTGTGGGAATGAGCCATTGTAGAGACGATCTGTCACATCAAGCCGAATGCCAGGGATGTACCCATAGATCCAGATGAAGTCGAATGTACACGACCCATGTGGCTGAAATTTACAAGGAATGCTCCATCATCATATGACCGTTCATTGGCAACAGTAACCTGAAATGACACAGTACCACTAACAGTGGATGAAATGATTCATAAAGGCAGCCAAGTGGTATGCCATGATTGATATTGCCAGTGCATTTTTCTCAGTTCCTCTGGCAGCAGAGTGCAGGCCACAGTTCGCTTTTACTTGGAGAGGCATCCAGTACACTTGGAACCAACTGCCCCAGGGGTGGAAACACAGCCCTACCATCTGCCATGGACTGATCCAAACTGCACTGGAACAGGGGCGAGCTCCAGAACACCTGCAATAGATTGATGACATTATTGTGTGGGGCAGTACCGAAGAAGACTTTGAGAAAGGGAGGAAAATAATCCAAATCCTGCTGAAAGCCGGGTTTGCCATAAAAAGGAGTAAGGTCAAGGGACCTGCACAGGAGATTCAATTTTGGGGAATAAAATGGCAAGATGGACATCGCCAGATCGCCGCAGATGAGATCAACAAGATAATAGCAATGTCTCCACCAACTAATAAGAAACAAACACAAGCTTTTTTGGGTGCTGTGGGGTTCTGGAGAATGCACATCCCCAATTACAGTTTGATTGTAAGCCCTATCACATGACCCGGAACAAGGATGATTTTAAATGGGGCCCTGAGCAACAAGAAGCCTTTGAGCAAATTAAACGAGAGATGGTTCATGCAGTAGCCCTTGGACCAGTCCGGACCGGGCCAGATGTAAAAAATGTACTGTACACCGCAGCCAGGGAGAATGGTCCTACCTGGAGCCTCTGGCAGAAAGCTCCAGGGGAGACTCGAGGTCAACCCCTTGGCTTTTGGAGTCGCGGATACAGAGAATCCGAGGCCATCTATACCCCAACTGAAAAAGAGATACTGGCAGCCTAAGAAGGGGTTCGAGCTGCTTCAGAAGTGACTAGCACTGAAGCACAGCTCCTTCTGGCACCCTGGTTGCCCATGCTGGGCTGGATGTTCAAAGGCAGGGCCTCCTCTACACATCGTGCAATCGATGCAACATGGAGTAAGTGGGCTGCACTAATTACACAACGAGCTCGAATAGGAAATCCCAGTTGTCCGGGAATTCTAGAAGTCATCATGGACTGGCCAGAGGGCAAAGATTTTGGAATGTCACCAGAGGAGGAGGTGATGCGTGATGAAGAGGACCCACCATATAATAAACTGTCAGAAAGTGAAAAGGTGTATGCCTTGTTTACTGATGGGTCCTGTTGTATTGTGGGAAAGCATTGGAGATGGAAAGCAGTTGTATGGAGTCCTCAAGGACAAGTTGCAGAAACTGCTGCAGCAGAGGGTGAATGGAGTCAGTTTGCCGAGGTGAAAGCCATCCAGCTGGCCTTGGACATTGCTGTACAAGAAAAGTGGCCAGTGCTTTATCTCTATACTGACTCATGGAGGGTGGCAAATGCCCTGTGGGGGTGGTTGCAGCAATGGAAGCAGAGCAACTGGCAACGCAGAGGTAAACCCATCTGGGCTGCAGCACTGTGGCAAGATATTGCTTCCCGGGTGCAGAACCTGGTGGTGAAGGTATGCCATGTAGATGCTCATGTACCCAAGAGTCGGGCACTGAGGAACACCAGAACAACCAACAAGTGGATAAAGCTGCTAAGATTGAAGTGGCTCAGATGGACTTAGATTGGCAACATGAGGGTGAATTATTTTTGGCCCGATGGACCCGTGACACTTCAGTCCATCAGGACAGAGATGCAACATACAGATGGGCTCGTGATTGAGGGGTGGACTTAACAATGGACACTGTTGCCCAGATTCTTCACGAGTGTGAAACATGTGCTACAATTAAGCAAGCTAAACGGGTAAAGCCTCTTTGGTATGGAGGACGATGTCTGAAGTACAAATATGGGGGGGAGGCCTGGCAGATTGACTATATCACACTCCCACCAACCCACCAAGGCAAGCGCCATGGGCTTACCGTGGCGGAAGCAACCACCGGATGGCTGGAAACATGCGCTGTGCCCCATGCCACTGCCTGGAACGCTATCCTGGGCCTTGAGAAACAGATTTTGTGGTGACGTGGCATCCCAGAGAGAATTGAGTCAGACAATGGGACTCATTTCCAGAACAGCCTTATAGACACTTGGGCCCAAGAGCATGGCATTGAGTGGGTATATCACATCCCCTACCATGCACCAGCCTCTAGGAAAATCGAACAGTACAATGGGCTGTTAAAAGCTACACTGAGAGCAATGGGTGGTGGGACTTTCAAACATTGGGGTACACATTTACCAAAAGCCACCTGGTTGGTCAACACCAGAGGATCTGCCAACAGGGCTGGTCCAGGCCAGTCAGAACTTCTGCATACTGTAGAAGGGGATAAAGTTCCTGTGGTGCCCATAAAGAATTTGCTGGGGAAGACAGTCTGGGTTATTCCTGCTTCAGGTAAAGGCAAACCCACTCGTGGGATTGCTTTTGCTCAGGGACCTGGATGTACTTGATGGGTAATGCGGGAAGATGGGGAAGTCCAATGTGTGTACCTCAAGGGGATTTGATTTTAGGGGAAGACAGCCAATGAACTGAATTGCATGCTGTTCCCTGCTATGTAGCACTTTTATAGCCCACCAACTAGATGTCTTCAGGTCACCAGTGACTGGCCCTGACTTCGCTCCGACCATCATCCCAACAAAGAATGAACTTTGATGAAACCAGACAAGTTCTGCAGTAAAGGCAACAATCCAACACTGCACACAACCTCTCCTGCTGTGAGAGACTGTTATAACAGATGGAACCCGATATCATGGATCGAATGGACTCAGCAGCTTTATAGGAATTGGTCCATGCACTAAGGAATGATCTCTCTCCCTCTCTGTGTATGTGTGGATATACACCTATGAGATGGTATATTGAAAATGTGGGATCTGAGCTTGACATGAACGGTGTGGAATAAGGGGTGGATACTGTCCTGGGTTCAGCAATAGCAGCCATTTTTTCTCCTTCTTAGTAGCTGGTGCAGCACTGTGTTTTTGACTTTCGGCCTGGGAACAGCGCTGATAGCATCAATGTTTTTAGTTGCTGCTCAGTAATGTTTACACTGACCAAGCACTTTCTGAGCCTCATGCTCTGCCAGGGAGGAGGAGGGGAAGCCAGGAAGTAGCAGAGACAGGAGACCTGACCCAAACTAGCCCAAGAGGTATTCCATACTACAGCATGTCATCCTCACTATACAAACTGGGGGCAGGGCCCTGGAAGGGTTAGATCACTGCTTGGGTTGGGCTTGGTATTGGTTGGCGGGTGATGAGTGGTTGTATTCTCTCCCCTTGTTATTTCCCTCATCAATATTATTGGTGGTAGCAGTAGTGGTTTGTGTTATACCTTAGTTACTGGACTGTTCTTATCTCAACCTGTGGGAACTACATTCTTTTGATTCTCCTCCCCATCCCTCCGGGAGCAGGGGGAGGATGAGGGGGGGAGCTAATGAGCTGTGTGGCTGATTTATGGCGGGGCTTAAGCCACGACAGGCTCTTCAGTGGCAACAGTGAAGGAGTTGTTTTCATACTGAAGACTGGCAATCTGAGCACAAAGGAGTGAGATCTAGTGTGTACATTTGCGACTCTTCCTGACATCTCTGTTTAATCAAAGCTGTATACCCCGCAGGCTTTCCTTGGAGTTCACTGCAGCTCCTGCCTTTTGTTTGGAGGAAATTTGTCTTAGTATATATATAAGTGAGTCTTTCTGTGACTATAGCCAAAGCATCCCCCTTTAGCGCGAAATGAGGATACCAGCAGCAGCAGCATCAGTATAGCCTATACTGTGTTCTGGTCTTGAGATGCTTGCGTGGCAATGAGGGCAACATGGTGTGGTGTTGTCCAGAGTGCTCTACTCACACCTAGGAGGGTGAAAAGGTGGCATGCAGGGGCAGCGCATCTACTGCATGGCCAAGTACAGCTGCCTGGTAGCTAAACGCATCCAGACCTCTAAACAGCATGTTAATACCACATTTTGAGTCAAGGTCCCCCTGACAACCTCTTAGGCCCTAAGATGAGCTTCTTTGAACACGTGTGTATGTATACTTGGAGAGAAGCTTCGTATTCACAGATGAAGGATGCTTTAGGAGCTTCAAGAGGAACTGAAGCTGGCAGTTACGGGATTTTAAAAAGGGATGTTCTAACTCTGTTATTGGACCTTGCAAAACTGCTGCTTTTCCCATGATCTCAAAGGAGTAGGTAAAGAGGGAGTTGTTTCACAAGCCTGATGCTAGGTAAGCTGTAAGCATAGTTCTGGCATTGCTATCTTGCTTTACCATTTCAGGAGCAGAGCTGTGTATTGTCCCCATGATGTTCTTAGTGCTTGACTGGCCACACTCCTCTGGTGCAGACAGCACTTTACTGTCCTGGCTGGTAAGGATGAGACTTTTTGTCCGTATATAGCAGGGTTTCCTGAGGTAGCCCTTGTGCTGCTCTGTGGGACCTGCCACCTCTCCTCCTTCAGCCCCAGCCCTGCAGTTGCCTGGCTACAGTTCCTGGATGCTCCACTCACTGCAGTGGGTTCAGAGCAGGGAAAAATCCATGTGTTTTCACATTAACGCACTGCCTTTGGAGTAGGCACATGCTTCCTGAAGGGCCTTGGAGACCCTCTGCCTACCTCTGAGATTGGGAAACACACCTTTTGTGCATCTTCCACACAGGCCTCTTAGGAGAGCAGTTCCCTACTGCATCCGCTGGTTTTGGTAGCTGGAGTTGTCATTTTTCCCAGCTTAGATGTATTTAACAATTGGCAGCAGCAATAGCTTTTTAATTCCCTTGCTAACATTTCCAGGGCATTTCTGAGCTTGGAACGTGGCTCCTGAGATCTGTGAAGCAAAGGCAGAGGAGGCATTTTTGGAGAGCTTACCTGTAGCCTGCACCTCTGGACTATATCCCCCCTCCCCATTTGGTCACAAGAACAGCCTGAAATTCATGGAGCTCCCTATGGCACCCAGGTGTTAACAACTAAGCAGGCACTGTGTGCCTTCCCCCTCCAAAAAAGCCTTTAGGCAGCAGGGCTCCCCTCCAGGGCAGGTTGTGCAAGCCAAAGGGGGAGGGGAGACTGGGAAGAGAGGGCTGTTTTCTCCTTGCCCCTTCAGCCTCTCTGCTGGGACCTCGCTGCCTCAAATTAGTCTCTAGCTCTTTTGCCGCCTGTGCTCCAGTATTTGGGGAGCCCCAAGGTGTTTGTCTGTGAGTAGAGATGCAGATGGTGAGTCATTGCTGAGGACTGGCTTGGATATGGGGCTGAGGAGATGGTAGAGCCATGGCTGTGGGCAGAGGCCACAGAGCTCGTGCTCCTCTCAGAGCAATTGGCTTTCACTAGGGATGTTGCATAGCAATGTCAAAACCTCATGGGAGATCCCTTTCTTTAACAAGCTGGGTTTTATTTCTCCCAGAGCAAGCAACCTTGGCAGTGGCTGAAAACCCTTCCTGTGGAAAGTCAGATTTGCCCAAGACAGGGTTTGAGGTCTGGTTTCCTTTGGAAGGTAGGATTTGTTGGTACTTTCCAGTGGGTGCTTTTGGCTGTGGCCTCTGCTGTGTTGCATGGAAGCCAGCAGTAAATGTGATGGCAGCAGGCAGAGAAAGCCGCAGGTGCCCTAGTGTCAGGCACCCAAATGGGATGGGGAGCTCATGGGGACAATATGGCAAGACAGGGCAAGTGACCGCAGCGTCTCTCCTGTGCTTGCCTAATTGCTTTTGTCTCTCAGCAGCCTGTTCCCCCTAAAAACCAACACTGACCATGGCGTTGCCTCCTTCATCCTCAACAGCTTTTTCTGTAGCATTTCTACCCTGCTATGGAGTGATCCTGCCTTATCCCCATCCCTCCTCAGGCTCCTTGCAGTGTGCCAGGGGGGCATCTGGTCAGCACTTGTCTGTCCAGGAGGTTTCCAGGTCACTGTGGATGTTGCTGATTGCTGCTGTGCTCTTTTGAGTAGAGTCTAACTCCACCTTGGCTGCATTGGGTCTGGTGAAGCTTTCCATGTTGCATTTTTGGGGATGTTTTTCTGGGAAGCTTTGGCCCAAAGTGCTGAGCAGTATCCAGAAAAGAATGCCTGCAAAAGGGATCCAGAAGGAACAAGAATGGACAGGGGAGCATGCAATTAAAGATGACCATCACCTGCAAGAAAGCCAAAACCAGTGCTGTGGGCAGCCTGACCTCCAGCCTTGTGCTCTAGAGTGGGAGATGGTGGCACCCTGCTGGATGCTGGCCCTGCTGCTTAGGTGCTGGTGGTAGCCAAGCTGTGCTGGGGGCTGGAGATCAATAGTGGTCAATTACCATTGCCCTGGTGCAGCACTTCAGCTCACCAAGCCTGGTTCAGAGGAAGCAAGTCCTCTGCTCCTTGTAGGTACAGACAGGAACTCTTTGTACTATCCAAGATGCATATTCCCCCCTCACTTCCTATCTGATGTTACCCCAGGAAAATAGGGTAAAGGGATCTCTCTCTCCATGGATTTAGCTTCCCTGATGTTTCTAATAGCAGTGCTATCTTTGTAAGAGATTCTCTGGTCCTCTTCCTTCATCCTGCCTTGTGTGTTTAATAGTCCTGCCATATGTCTGGTTGCGCTGATTTCCCAGGGAGGAAGAGAGGAAGTTTTAGACTGCACAGTCCAAGGAAGCAGGAGCTGTTCGTTTTGTCCACAGAGCATCATCACTGCCAGTGATAGGGCTGGGCCAGGCAATCCTATTCTCCCTGGTTTCTCTATTGCAAATGTAAGCAGCGACTCATGCATCATTAGAATTGCAAGCTTGGAATTAAACTGTCCCCTTGTGTGTGTTTATCTGCACACTGACTGTCAGAAGCTCACTGAGGTTGAACTCCAAGTTTTCTTTTCATTTACCCTGTTGCTGTAGCAGAGATGCTATTCCCTCCTCCAGAGTGGTAAGCAGGTTGGCTTTCTGTCAGCAGGATCATCCCCCGGGGTGCTGCTAGCAGTTGGGTTGCTCTTGAAAAGCAAACCCCTTCATCCCTTTTCTTCTGAAACAGGAGGGTTTCATTCTGAACAGGGAATGGAAGCCTTCCACAGGGTTGTAACTGTGTCCTGCTTCCATAGGGTGTGGGCCCCCATCGCCAACAGAAGTGCTGGGGCACTCCACTGCTTCCCAGCCTCTGCTGTATCTGCTCCCCTCCTCTGAGGAGGCAGCGCATGCGTTTCTGTCCCATGTTGCACCATCTTCTCCCAAAACAAGTGTTACTCCTCTGCTCCATTTCATTGCAGTGGGGGTAGGTGGCAGGGGACAGGTGATATCCTGCAGGGACCTCTCTGCCTCCTGCAACAGCCCATTCCCCCAGACTGGATTTGGCTCTGGAGAGCTGGGTGGTGCTGGTGAGGAGCTGGCTAATGGAGGCACCAGTCTTGCAGTGAGGAGCCTCTATTTTCTGGCCCCTCAGGCTGTTATATGAATCAGTTTATTAAACAGGGAAAAGAGGGACCTTGTGTTTGTTTTCGTTGCATGAATTTCATTCCCTCTAGGAGTCCCATGGGATCAGGCAAAAGGACTTGTTTTACGGTTATTGTTTGTGAATCCCTGAGCTAATTTAGTCATTCAGTGGATACCCCAGCAGCACAGCGGGAGCAGCATGGCTCAGGGGTAAATGCTTTGTGCTGCCATCCTTTCTGGGGAAGAATAGAAAAACTAAAAAACCCACCCCACAACCAAAACAACAGCTCCAAGTAGATCCATTCACAGAGTGTCTCTGGTTTGAGCCCCTTGCCTCAGAGGCTGCCCAGAATGTGCCCCATCAGACTCCCACCATGTCCTTGGCCCCTGGCCATGCAGTGCTGATGGCAGGATGCCATGCAGCATTTGATACAACCACAGCACTTGCCTTGGGGCTATGCCATTGGCTTCCTGGCCTCAGTCTTTCCAGCACAGCTCCCTGTGATCTTGCCACCCCTGCAAGGAGTGCTGCTCCGGGATGCCCCGTGTATGGATGCCTACCCATGGGATGTGCTTACAGGAGAGCATTCACAGCTGATTCCTGGTGCGTGGTGATCCTTTGAGAGCTGATAGACCTCCTGGGCTGGGCTGGCTGTTACAACAGGGTCTGCTGCCTGTGTAGCCAGGCTGGTGGGAGTACTGTGGAACAGGCACCCCACTTGGGGTGCCCACTGCACCCTGAGGCAGAGCTTGGTCAGCCATCCTTGGTTAGCACTGTGCCACCCCAACTTGTACCTATGGCATCATGCTGTTGCCTGCAGCTGTGGAAAAATAATTAGCTGTGGGGAGCTTCATCCCTAGAAATCTGCCCCTGTTCCTCACTGGGGCCTGGCTCCTCACCTTCTCTGTTAGCCAGGAGCGAGCTGTTTCATGGAACAAAGTGGAAACCATGAGGCAGAGGGTTAGCCTGTGAGCTGCTGTCCAATGGCAAAGCCACTGGGTGCCAGGCAGCAGCAGCCTTGGGCATCAATCACCCTTGCAGCATGGGGCTGGGGTGCTCACTGTCACCTCCCACAGGCATGTTATGTTGCACCCAGCTTCCCAACCTCTCCTCGGCATTTTTGAATAGAGGAAACCACCACCACAAGGCAGCTTCCTCCTAGATACTTTCAAAATAGAAGGGTGGCTGTCACCATTGTGAGTGAGAGCCTTCCACTGCCTCTCTGGGAGCTGACCCAAGCAGAGCTGTTTTCCATGGGGCTGGGGCAGTGCTTGCCAGCCACCTTCCTTCTCTTGCTGGGTGAGTGCCCTTCCTAGTGGTGGTGGTGGCTTTCCTGGGGTGGGGGAGCGAGATATAAAGCACCCTCTCAGTACAGATGGGACATTTGCAGGTGGATGGCTCAGACAGCACTGCTCTGACTCGATGGCCGTGGGAAGAGCTGCAGTGGCATGGTCTCCTTTCGGCAGTGTGCTTTCACTGCAAAGCAATAGCCTGGACCCTCATGGAGTTTTGGTGCAGGGACATGAGCAGTCCTGCTGTGTGGCTGTGGGGAGCGTGGAGGGGGCTACCCCATCTCCCCTTCCCTTGGGAGGGGGTTTCTGAGGGTTCCTTAGGCTGTGCTGCCACCGGTTCTCTACCCTGAGCTGGTCTCTGTGGCTGGTTTTTGACTCAGTGCCCACATCCAGTGGACATTTTGCTTGGTGTGCCTGTTGGGCATCAGAACACAGCAAGTGTCACCACCAGGAGCTCTGCAGGAGGGGAGGGTGCATGGGTGGCCATCACCTCTCCAAAGCCTCTTCAGGCAGAAACAGAGGGGAGCCCTCGGTTCCTCCTGATGCCCTCTTCCTTCAGAGGAGCTCTTGCTGGCCCCATCTCCCACATCCTCCCTGGTTTCTGTCCATGCAGCACCTCTGTACCACCCAGCCTGCTGGTTCCCTCTGCTACCCACATCACTTGGCTTCTGCATTGCATCTCCTTCCCTTGCAGTGGTCAGCTTTGGCAACTCCTCTCTCCCTTACCCACCCCCGTGCAGGACCTGAGTGCTTGGCCTTCTGAATTGTAACACTCCACAAGCTTCCTCCAGTGATCTCAGCCTGGTTGCTGGCTAAGAGATGTTCTCCTGCTGTGAGTAGGCTTGATAACCTTCTGGCCATGGTGCTCTGATCTCTGTCATTTGACTCCCAGTGTGCTAGAGGCAGGAAAGTTTAGAGGTCTGTTATAACAGGACTTGTTCTTGCAGTTGCAAGGGGCGTGATGTCCCTTGGACTTCGTGCTTCAAAGAATGAGATTGCACAGCAATTCTTTTCAGATGTGGTCTCATGCACGTCCAGACCCACCGCTGTTTTGGGTGTGCAGCCCTTGGGCAGCACATACCCCTGCAATGTGCTGACTGTTTGCCAGCAGGCCTGAGCGCTGGCCAGCAAGATGGTGACTGTTCAGAAGGGGCCCCTCTACCATGTGAGGGCTCCCATGTCACACTGTGGTGCAAGGTGAGCGGCTACCAGGGCTGGTCAGAGCAGAACTTCCAGTGGTCCATCTACCTGCCCTCAGCCCCCGAGCGGGAGGTGCAGATCGTCAGCACCATCGACCCCTCCTTCCCCTACGCCATCTACACCCAGCGCGTGCGCAGCCGCGGGATCTACGTGGAGCGGGTGCAGGGGGACGCCGTCCTGCTGCACATCACTGACCTGCAGGAGCGGGACGCTGGCGAGTACGAGTGCCACACGCCCAACACCGACGAGAGGTACTTTGGGAGTTACAGTGCCAAGGTAAACCTCCCAGGTGGGTCCTGAAAGAGAGCCGTGCTTGCTGCTGGGCAGGTGCACAGGCAAGTTTCCACTGCCTCCAAGGGCACAAGAAGTGTTTGTCTCTGGGTCTTTGACAGAGGGCAGCTGGGAAAAGGGGTGGTTAATGGGACCGGTGGACACAAATTTTATTACTCTTCCCACTGTGGGATTGCTGCTAAGTGCTGGGCATACCCCTGGTCATTTTCCCTTGCAGGTTGCTCTGGCCTTTGCCTCCCAGCCAGGGCAAGGGGAAGAGAGAGGAAGCCTCTGCTGTCCCATGGCCCAATTTTAACTTCAGCTCCTGATGCAGCCAGAGCATTTCTCAGCTAAGCACTTAGGAAGACAGGAGTTTTCAGCCTCAGTGCATTAGCTGTTGATGTACTCTCAGGTCAGGGTGTAGGACTAGACCCAAGCATGATACCACATATGGAAGGAAGCAGCAGGGAAAGGGGAAGGTAATGGGGTGGAGAGACAAAGGGAAAGGCTCCACTGTGAGCCCACAGAGTTAGATGGTGGTATGGTCACAATGAGAACAGTCAGCCATTGGAATAATCTCCCCATTGAAGTGGTGGACTCCACAGTGTTGAAAGTTTCTAATATTCAGCTGGATAGGGTGCTGGGACATCTCGTCTAGGTCGTGCTTTGCCAGAAAGGTTGGTCCAGATGATCATTGAGGTCCCTTCCAACCTGGTATTCTATGATGCTGTGATCATAATTCCCGTTGGTATTCATCCCTTTATTCTCTTTATGCTGGTGTTGTACCAGCCTGCATTTGGGATTGTGAGGGGCTGGATGTTAATCTCTTTGGGGTTGCCCAAGTAATGCTGCTCGTAGTTTGACTGAAGAGGGTACTGCAAAGAGCTTCATTGTGCTTTCTTGCCTGCTGAGATTTTAAGCACTTCACACACCTTTGCATTGGCTGATGGAAGAAGCCTTGTCAATCAACTACAAAAGATATTTCTCCTATGCTGTCAGATCCATTAAGAACTGGCCACAGTTTTGTAGTGTCTGGCACATTGCCCATTAAGGCCCAGAGACAATTTTCCCTCCTACCATCTGCCCTCTGTTTCTTCCCCATGCTCAGTGATCGCAGACACCCTCTCTGCTTCTATGGCACCACAGGTCCTCACCCGCACCAAAGGGGATGCGGTGGAGCTCACCTGTGAGGTGTCCAAGCTCACTGCCCAGAAAGCACATCTCTCTGTTGGTTGTACCATCTTCATGGAGCAGGAGAGCACTGCTCTGAGGAGGTCTTCACCCTCTCCAAGGACTTTGTCTTGAAGCCACGGCCCTGTTACACTCAGAGGTTTCTGGTGGGAAACGTGCAACTGAATAAAGTTGGAAACACCATGTACAAGCTCTCCATCGAAGGAGTGGAGCTTTCTGACCAGGGGCAGCCGTATTGCGAGACAGCTGAGTGGATTGAGGATGCTGATGGGATGTGGAAGGACATCTCCCGCAAGCAAACAGGGAGGACATTTCTGGTGATCATGAGCCAGGATAAGGTCCTTGCAAACTCACATGTTCGTTCCACCTCCTTTGTGCATTTAAGGCTCTATAGCAGTAGTCTTGTCTGTTCATGCTGTCACCAGTCTGCCAGTTTTCAGAGCAACTGATGTTGCTGTTTATTAGACCATCCATGTGTCCCTTCCTAGTAGTTCACATATGGTAGTAACGGGACTGTGGGTCAGACTGTGCTTTGAAGAAAGTGCACCAAACTCCTGGCTTACGCTTTAGGAAAATGTAGTATTAAGTATTTAGATGGAGGAGACTTAGACTTGCTGCCATGTGTAACATGGATTAAAATAGGAAAGCTTAAAACCTGCCTCTTGCAAGTGTTGCCCATGCTCCCAAACACCACTCTCTGCCGGGCACCTCCTGTTCCCTCTGCCCAGTAGCTTCCCATGGCTCTGGTTCCATGGTTCTGGGCAGCCTTGCCTAGTTGAAGATGTCCCTGCTCATTGCAGGGGGGTTGGTCTGGATGAGCTTTGAAGGTCTGTTCCAAACCAAACTATTCAGTGATTCTATGGCTCCTGGCATCTCCAAGCTCTGTGCTGCATCTCCCAGGGCCAATAAGAAAATCCCTCTCTCCCCCCTGCCCTGGGATGGTTACAGTGTGTTTGCTGTGTGTTTGCTGCCACTCATCTGAACACATGCCTTTTGCTGGCTGCAGTGATTTCCCTGCTTTTCCCTCAGCTCTGTGTGTGTAGCTGTGCCCAGATGAAGGGAAAACCTCCCTTTCTCACAAGTAAGTTTTACCTTAAAGCAGCCAAGACAAATCTGCATCTTGTTGACACCTTTTAACATACACAGTAAAATGGGAGCAAGTCTTTCACTGAAAACCTGCCTGGGGATGGGGTGTACCCTGTTCCCATGCCTCAGGGAGGATGAAGGAGGATGCAGAGCTGGGGCAGGGAGGGAAACCCACATCTCATGGTAGGGTGACGAGGCAGAGCAGGAAGCCAAAGAAAGGTAAGGACCAAGCATCCTGTCTGTGACTCAGGAAGGCAAGGTACTGGGGGAGGGAAGCGAAGTGCAGTTTTACACTGTCAGAGTCTGGTTCCTAATCCCTGTCACAGCTTTATTGCCCTTATTACACACTGTTTGCAGCAATGGCTTTCCATGTCTGCTGCTGCCTGGCGAGCAATAGCAATCAATGTGCTTTCCTGCATCCACTTAAGAGGGTTCGTCATGATCAGTGTGGCTTTGGGTACCAGTGCCACAGGATTGTTTAGAAGTAGAGAAACCTTGTCAGAATTTACTGTTTGCCCTGTGATAGCTGTTAAGGGTATAAGGCAGGCGACAGTGGAAAGAGGACAACATGGTGGTTGTATTAGAGCTGCTAGTATTGCTGAGGGGTAAACAGCAGTGGATGTATGAGCCTTCCATCCTGTCAGCATAGCCCCATGGGAGAGCTCAGGCTGCAGGGCTGAGCGCCCCACCACAGTGGCAGCTGGTGACCACTCTGACCATGGCTAACCACTCCATTGGTTTCTATAAACTTTCCAACAAATATTTGGGAATGCAAAACACATCTGCAGTGGCTGGGGTTCCTGTTTGCAAACTGTTTATGAACCAATGTTTAAATTCACAGGGTACTCTGCTTTCAATAAATTTCTCAAGCCCTTCCAGTGGCACTCTGGGAGCTGCTCTATTTTACCTCCAAGCTACAGCACATAGCCTTGCCCTTGTTAGACACGGGGGCCACTACAGTGAACCAAGGAGATGGAGTAGTGTGCACCAGGCTGCCTGCCCATGGATTTGGAGCCCAGCCCTACCCCTGCTTTTCGGCTGTGCCACTGCTGTGTGGTGTCACGGCACAAGGTTTTGGGGAACCCTGTGCGTCTCTGCCTGCAGCCGCTCCTCAGCCACACCAGTGCCGTGAGCGCAGAGGGTGTTAGTGGCAGAGGCTTTGAGGCCCTGCGAGGAAGGTGAGATGTATCATAGGACCCAGAGACTGAGTCTTTACTTCAGGTGGAGCTGACTGCCCAAGAGGGTCTGCCAAGGAGAAGGTGGCTTTCTGCTCCCCATGGTGCTACCCTCTTTGCTCAGCGACTGCTGCTTGTCAGTATGGGGCACAGGGCAGGGACTAGGAGATGATCTCCACCTCCTCTTGCTTTCCTCCAACTTCCATGTGCTGTTACAAGTCTTGATATTTCTGCTTCCTGTGGGAGCTACCCCAAAACCTCTCCATCTTGGTGAGCATCTGTTGCCCACATCCTGCAGCAGGCAGTGAGGGCTGCAGCATGTGGGACCAGCAGCATCAGATTCAGACAAGCAACTTGAGTGCCAGACCACCACTCACGTTTTCCACAGACAGCAGAGTTAAAAACACCACTGAGTGGTAAAGCCCCTCTGTGCCCCTTTCTGGCTTAAGAGATATTTGTCACATGAAACAGAACAGCTCCAGGAAGTGAGACAGAGCAGCCCCCCAAAAAAGCCAGTGCCTCTGGCTTAGCATGCCTGAGCTGAGCCAGGGGTGGCTGTGGCCCGAGGCCATCTTGGTGGGTGCTCTGCTCTAAAGAGCAGAGTTTAGCTCCATGGGGCTGTGGTGTCTCCTCCACCTGCGACTGCTGGTTAGTGCCTGGCAGCTGTCTCTCCATGGGCAAAGTTTTCCATCCTGCTGACTTTTCTTATGAAAACTGTTTCAGTAGAGAATTCCCTCCCGTTTCCCTCTGCACAGCCATCAGTGCTGCCAGGCAGGAGGAAAGCATGAGCAGGGCTGCCTAGCACACTTCTTGCTTTTGACTGCCCACAGGTAGAAACATCTCCGTGGACATTGCGGTTGCTGAAAGCTTCCTTTCTGAAGGTGATGCCTTGCAGCTAAATTGCATGGTGGGAGCTGAGAAGAGCAACAGCAGGCACTTTCAAATGCTTTGGCTCCTCAGCAGCAATGGAAGTGGCCAAGGTTGACCCCCATGGGGTATTGATTTTGGAGGCAGAATATGAGGAGAGAGCGAAGCTGGGGCAGCTCCAAGCATGCAAGCAAAGCAACATAGTTTATGTCCTCACTATCTATGAGGTGGGGCTGAAGGACAATGGGACATACTGCTGCTCTGTTTCGGAGGTGAAGACTCCTGGTGACTTTCACAGCATCCACACCATTCTGTCATTCAGGCATCCAAGTGAATGTGAAGCAGAGAGGTTGGTAAATCCTAGCGGCTGCTCTTCTGTGTAAAGCCTGCAATGATCCCTGACTAGGGAACTTCAAGTCTGGCCTTATCTTGGTAGGGGCAACACACATGCTGTTTACAGCAAGAGCGCAAATGTGCCACAGGTTTTGGTAGATAATAGTGTAAAAAGCACTTGCTTCTGGCAAACATAAGCATGACAAATGCTGCAGCTCTCAATAAAGTGTAAATCTATAGCTTAGGCTCTTTACAATGTTTTGGGGCAAATAGGTACAGAGTTTTGGGGAGGTTGGGTCTCAATGTGTCTTTGGAAAATCGTGAGCAATCGTAGAATCATAGAATAGTTAGGGTTGGAAAGGACCTTAAGATCATCTAGTTCCAACCACCCTGCCAGGGGCAGGGACACCTCACGCTAAACCATGTCACCCAAGGCTATGTCCAATCCAGCCTTGAACGCTGCCAGTGATGGAGCATTCACAGCTTCCCTGGGCAACCCATTCCAGTGCCTCACCACCCTTACAGTAAAGAGTTTCTTCCTCAGATCCAGTCTAAACTTCCCCTGTTTAAGTTTGAACCCGTTACCCCTTGTCCTATCACTACAGTCCCTCATGAAGAGTCCCTCCCCAGCATCCCTATAGGCCCCCTTCAGATACTGGAAGGCTGCTATGAGGTCTCCACGCAGCCTTCTCTTCTCCAGGCTGAACAGCCCCAACTTTCTCAGCCTATCTTCATACAGGAGGTGCTCCAGTCCCCTGATCATGCTCGTGGCCCTCCTCTGGACTTGTTCCAACAGTTCCATGTCCTTTTTATGTTGAGGACACCAGAACTGATGGACCCAGCAGAGCAGGTACTTCTGGATGAGGGGAATCATTGCCGTTTCCATCAGGGTGATTTCATGGTTTTGGAGGGATTACTTGTAAGAAACCACTCTGAGAGATGTGCAGGAGACTCTTGGTTTTCTTGTCATAGCTGTACAATGACAATTCTGATGTATCAGGAGCTGCCTGGTGAGACTATTTCATAAGCATTTCTTTATGTATCCATGTCCCAAGAAAGACACTCCTTTCCGTTTCTAATATCAAGATTTATCTAGTCTCTCCATTTAATACTGCAGTACCTCTGGCTTTCTCTGAGGAGCACAACATCCCCTCCAAGTTGGTAACTGTTGTTTGCAGAGACCCGCTTATGCCTGTCCGTGCCAGCACGCCGCAGGTCGTGGCAGGAGATGCTCTGATCCTGCTTTGTGAGGTGCAAGGAGCCACCAGCCCTGTGTTGGTGTAGTGGTGGCACCTGCCACCGCAGCACCCAGGTCTTTCGGTGCTGGTGACCACCATGGAGCAAGATGGCACCCTGAGCCTGGGCAGTGCCTACCAGGACAGCAGGATTTGGGGGAGCCTCCGGCTGGAGAAAATGAGCTCTGGTACTTTTACCCTGGTGATCCCTAACGTGTTGGATGAGGATGACGGCGGATGGTATGGCTGTGAAGTGACAGAGTGGTCCCGAGGCCAGAGCTGGACAAAGGAGAGGGAAACAGCAGTGACAGTCAGAACCATGGGTGAGCTGTGCCACTCCTGTTTCTGGGCTTTCAAGCTGGATGTGCTAGAGGCAAGGCTGGAGAAGCGGGCGGACAGAAGTCTGCTGTGCCCTGAGCTCCACTGCTGCTGTTGCAGGGTGACCTGGGGCTGATCACTTGGCCCTGGAATGCTTCAATTACCCCCATTTCTAGCAGGGTGCTTGAGTCTTCCATGTGACATGTTTTCAGAGGGACAACTTGGACAGAACAGCTAAAATGAAGAGAACTCAAAGGCAGTGGCTTGCTCAGGAGGTCTTTCTGACTGTCTCTTGGCTTAAAATACAAAATACCTGCTCTAGCAGCATAGTCACTTCTAGTAATTAAGCTCAACAAATGCACTTGCTGTGTTGTATGGTGGCCTTTGTCAGAGAGACACCCCTGGTGCAGGCATTGTATCACTTCTCCTGCCCTCCTGTCTGTGCGCAGAGCTGCTAACCTCCCTGGCATGCAGTGCCCACACCATTTCTTCTTTTGATTGCTGGAATGTGTGCCTTTATGGAGAAGCAACTTTTGGCTGTGATTTAGGGTGGTTTTCCTTTCTTATTGCTGTGCTGCACATTCAAGAGCATTGGTTGGTCCAAACAGGGCAGCAGCATCAGCAGAGGATCCCTGGCTCCCTCTTGCAGCGTGGGACTGGGGAGCCTGGAAGAGAGAGTACTTGGGGTTACCTGGGTTGTGGGAGAGCAGGAGACGAGGTAGGAGAGAGGCAGGGTTGGTGTGGGGTTGGAAGAGCATGGAGCAACCCATGGGACAGTGGCACTGGCAGAAGAGCAGCAGGAGTGCTGGCTGCCATGGAGATGAGGTGGCTGGGGCAGTGGGGATGTCCTGCATGGGAAGGGGGGTGGCACAGGGAAGGATTTCTGTCCTGGTGCCGAAGACTCTCCTCCCGAGCAGGTCTTGGTCTGCATGCCACGCTGAGAAGCCAAACTGTCACTGTCAGATATGGGCAGAGTTTTGAACTCATCAGACAAGTGAGCGGTAACTATACCCTCAAGGAGGTGCCATAGTCTGCGAGGTGGTTCTTCCAGCCCAGCCTGTCCAGTGGCCACTATGGCCACTACCAGGAGCTGGACCACAGCACCATGGCCTGTGGGACTGCACAGCCACACTTCCAGAGGAAGCTCTGTTGACGAAGGCTGACATCTCCTTCAGGCTGCACGTCCACAGCGCCGTGCATGCCAACAACAGGTCATACCTGTGTGAGGTGGAGGTCTGGAGGAAGAGCACCCTGCTGTTGGGGCCACCAGCAGCCACCACCAGGTCCAATCCTGTGGGGATAAAGGTGATGCTGCCAGGTAAGCAGTGCCTCGGGTGCTTCTTCAGCAGAGGTCTCCTCTTCTGCAACTTTAAATCGGTCAAACATGACCGGAGCAACCAGGACCAGTGATGGCTGGGGTGTCCCTAGCGGGGTCACCTACCAGGGCTGCACAAGACAGTGCTGCCTGTCCTGCTTCTTCCTCAGCACCCACAGATCCTGACAACACTCTTTGCAGCAAATTTGGTGTTGGGGAGTGACAATGCCTATTTGTTTGCTGATTGTGGCAAGCATAAAGGGCCCTCCAGCCCACCCTCCCTGAGCCTGCTCCCTGCTGCACAGTGTCAGCTTGTCCTACTCACAGATGGGGCTGCTGGAGGAGCTGGAGGAGGTGTCCTAGCCGAAGCCTCTAAGCCTGTGGAGGAGGGTGTGAGAATATGTGTTTGGGTTTTATTCCCCTCTTGTCTGTTCTGACAGCAAAGAAGAATTGTTGCTCTTTTTTTCATGCATTAAGTGCTCCTTCCTCTAATCCTTGGATTTTCAGAATTGCAACCCAGTGAACTGAAATTATGTGTTTTCTGTGGGGTTTTTGAGGTTTTTTTTTATAACTCATGGGTTTGCTTTATCATAAGCTGGTAACATTTCCTTCCCTTTTCAGGCTTGTTTCCATGGTGCTCTCCCTCCTGCTCCGCTGCTGCTCTTTCCTTGCCCTTGCAGAGCTGGATGCTGGGATGCTCTGTGTTACACCTGAGCTACAGCCACTGAGGGCCAGGGGGTCTGTGTGGTGTACTGAGGCTGGAGGTGACAATAGATAGTGTCTGTGAGCACATGTTAGTGGTTAAATGGCACTAAGATAAGCAGGTGTAATTGTAGAGTGTCTGCACAGAGGAGATGATAGCAGCAGAGATACTACGTTTGGCTCCAAAGGTGTTGCAGCTGCAATGCTGTAAAGATATTGATAACTGGGAAGGCACAATGCACAGTGGGAGGTGGCTGCTGGCTCTAGTGCTGTCACTGTCAGGAAGCATGAGCCAGCAAAGGAAACTTAGGAAGGGAGAGAAGTAATTCTGGGAAGCAGGCCGGCTCTAGGAACAGTGGGATGAGGCGCAGCCATGTCTGCAGTCTCTTCCCCCAGCTCCAGCAGTGAGACTCTCAGTTAATTAAATTGTAACTGAAACGGAAAGCATGTCTTTCTGTCCCAAAGGAACATGGAGGCAGCTGCTTTGCCCTTTTTGGTAATTGATCTTTAGCGGTAGCAAGAGGAGAGCTGGAGGTGAAACAAAGCTAGCTTCATGGCAAGTACTCTACTTCCTCTTGAGGGGATCTCCAAGAACATAACAGCAATTTTCCTCATCAAAGTCAAGTGCTTACTGCAGCAATTCCTGTGGCTTCTCTCTGAGCTCTAGTAGCTTTTGCTTCTCAACTGTTTTCTGCCCCTGTGGGTGTCAGGACAGGCCATACTCAAGCAGTAGTGTCAGCCCTCCCTTCCGTGTCCCTGAATAAAGCTCCTGGCCATCAGGAGGCTGCTGCGTTATATTCCTCTGTACTGAGCAGCTGAAGTTATGAGCCAAGTCTCTTGTTTTTCCCAGTGCGATCAGCTCATCTGTCAGAATCAAGGTTAGCAGGGATATCTGGAGGTCATCTGCTTCAAGGCCCCTGCTCAAGCAAGGCCACCTAGAGCAGGCTGCCCAGGATCATGCCCAGTGTCCCTCTCTGATGGTTTGTGCTTCCTTAGAGCTGGCTCTGGGCTGGGTATGCTTTTAAGTGCTGAAGTCAAAAGATATCCACTTGCATCTGGTTCGTAAGTGCACTCAAGCCTGCTTGATCACGGTGTGTGTTGATCTGATTGAATTTGCATAGTTTGCTAATTATGGTGATTGCTTTCCCATCTTTTCTGCTTTTTGCCCTTACCAATTTCTTCAGAGCAGCAAATATGCACTGTGAAACGCAGGGCAGCACTTTGCTGATCCCTTGGAAGTGGCAATCTCCTTGATCTCCCAGTGGATGTTGCTGCTGAGGCAAGGTAGTAAGCAGGTACTGGAACTTGTGCAAATCCCATTGTGGAGGAAACTGTCAACCTTTTGGTGAAAAAGTGTCTATGCAGTGTGGAGAGAAGAGGGAGGAAGAGCAATAGGGTGCAAAGAGAAATGAGCAGCATAAGTGGATGTGAGCAGGGAGGTTTTGTTGGCAGACTTGAGATGGAGGGGTATCAGGAGTCATCAGTTGGGATATTTTGCATTGACCAGTCTCAAGAGAGAGATTGATGGTCTCTGAAGTGGATTGCATGAGTTTTGAAAAGAAATGCCTGAAGAAAGGGGATATGAATGGACTTTATTCTGCGGTGTTCTCCTTCCCCACCAGCCCCTGTAGGAGAAGCCATAGCTCCCTCCTGGTCCATGGTCCCTCTCCATAACCTGCTGCCATCACATCCCTTGGGGAAGTGCTGCAGAGAAGAGCACCCTGATGAGCCTGTGGCTGAGCGCAGGGGCTGAGATGCTCTGCAGGGACATCTCAGTGTGTGTACTCGAACTGGCACCCAGGGAATGAACTTAAGAGAGCTTGGCTAGCCCTGTCCTCCATGGCACAGGGCATCCTGCTGCTCAGCTGGTATGCAAGGAAAATGTAAGAATGGAAACTGAGCCTACGTTTGCTTTAAAGCCTGATGGTGTCTCATGCAGAGTCATTTCTGTTTACCCACGGGTAAATACCTGTGTGTACTTCTTCCCCTGACTGCTGGCCTCTTCTGACAGAGGTGGTATCTCAGCTGAGGGGAAGCACAGGTAGCTGAAGGCCCTTTGAAGAGCCTGGTTCACAGCCTTTCTGTTGCTGGAGCAGTAGGAAAGGTGTCAGCAAGAGGTGATGTGCAGCTGGAAGGGGATCTCAAACCAGGAGCAGCACAGGCACACTGGGAGCAGCAGTATGCACTGCCAGGGGGCCAGAGCTGCAGGCAGCACCACAGCTCTCCTCTCATGATATGTTCACTGCTAAATGGAGTAATTGCTGGGTGTAATCACAATGGATGTTGTGTGGGTTTGGGTTAGTAACCACAGCAAAGACCCAAGATGGCAACTGTTAGTGGAACCCATTCACGCTCTGCAGTCTCTCTCTGAGATAATACACTTATTCACAGCCTCCAAAGTCATGTGCTGTTTTTGTCACTTATGTGTGAGCCTGCTCATAGAAGCAGTGGTAGATGGACACATTTGCTTGAGACAGAGGGTTCGTGTCTAAGCTTCAGCATGGTCACTGCTTTCATCCCCATGTTGCTGCCTCTTGGTCCCCCAGGCTCCTCTGCTACTTCCCTGTCCAGCAGCACCCAAGTGATTCCCTGCCACAGTTCAAATAAGGGTGTGTGGATTTGCTCTTTCCCTCCTCCCACACGCTCAGTTACAACATCCCTTACTGGGCCTTTGTCCTCTTAGCACCCTCTTTCTCCCTCCTCTTTCAATGGGTCTCTCAGGCCAGCCTTCCTCTCCAGCATCTTCGTATTGGCAGCTGCAGCCAGCATGATGATTTTGTTTCTCCATTTTATAAAGAAAGCTTCAGGTGGCTAGAGAAGATCACTCTGTGGAAATTGCTGGCAGTGCTGACAGTTGTTGAGTGCAGTCTCCTAGAGGAAGCATTAGAAAGGACCACTCGAGTTCAAGCTCCCAGGTGAGCAGAGGGTTATCCTTGTATAAGTGCTGCTGAAGAAGGCTGGAAAAGTTTATTATGGGGCCTCCCCAAAGCTGGCATGGCTTAGGGAGAAGCAGTGGCTCCTGAACTGGATCTGAAATTTAGGGATGCAGGAGGTGTCAAGTGACTCTTGAAGGGAAATAGGGAATTAGGAGGATTTACCACATCCTCCCAAACCAGACAAACTGCCACTGACAGATGCTGTCTAATGCTTCATAACAGAGTGAATCATGGCATTTTCTTTTTCCTCCAACACGTGGTGTGCTTTGTTGGTTGTCAGTGCTCTGAATAGAGAAGAAACCCTTTTCTGGTACTCCTGAGCATCCTGAAGCAAGACATTCAGTTTTCCTTACCCTGCAGCACATTGCTGTGGGGAACAAGGCTGAAGGCTCTGCTGCTCCTCCTTGAGCATGCACTGCTGGGGTGCACACTGGGTATCCCTGGCTCAGTTCTTCCCTCTCTCAGCCTCACTTGGCGTATGGGTTGCAATCCTAAATAAAGCGGATCAGAGAATTCCAGCTTCCTAAGTAGCATTTTGTCTAAAGGATGCCCTACCACATATTTGGAGTAGGTGGGAATTATTACAGCAGAGGGTTGTGAATAAGGGGCAGAGATGATGTTGGGGGGGGAACACCCCATGGAGCAAGGGGTCTGTGCAAAGGTGCCGTGGGGCCAGGAGGGCTTGCTAAGTTATTGCAAGAGGGTGTCAGTGCTGGAGATATCACCAGAGTTGTGTTGGGAGCCAGGAAGGGGAGCCCTTTGAGGGACATGTGCTATGGGCCTGGTGGGCGAGGCAGTGAGTCCCAGTGTTGTTGATCTGCCAGGGCTGAAACCCAGGTGCTTGGCATTGTAAATGTTGGTGGTTGTGGTTATATGAGATATCGAGGGCTCTGACTGTGAGCCATGTGGTCCAGAGGGTACCATTCAGTGCACTTGTGTCTGCAGTGCTCTGTGGCTTGTGCGCTCTCTGTGGGACCATGGGCACAAACCATGTGCCATTGGGAGCAGAACTCTGAACTGTTTTGGGGAAAAAATTATTTTTTGCTGGCAAGTCCATCTCCAGTGAAGTCTCTAAAAACAGCCTTTGTCCTCTTAGGGTGAGTTGGGTGCATGACGAGTGTACAGATAGAGCTGGGTGCCTGCATGTGTGTATGGCTTCTGCAAGAGTTACCTATCCTGACCAACGTGGAATTGCTCAGGGACCCTGTAGGGCCCCTTCCTTGTGCCTGCTCCTGGCGCAGGAAGGCATGGAGCTTATTCACATGTGTCTGCAACTACAACAGAGCTAATCTGGATTTGATTGCACAGGGAGGGACTGACAGTGCTTCACCTCCCTCCTGTTTTGTTCCTGCTGTTTTGTTCCTGTGTCCATCACAGCTCCCTCTAGCACTCGGATTTTTCTCCTTTGTCAGCTCCCTCTGTCTCTTGTGACCCATTACTGGTGAATTAACCATTGCTAAAATCTCTTCGTAACTGCTGAAAAATTCTCCTCCAATTTTTGTGTGTTTTTGACAAGTGGTTTTCATGGTTCCCACAAAATCCAGAAGAAGCTGTGGCTGCCCCATCCCTGGCATCAAGGCCAGGTTGGACAGGGCTTGGAGCAACCTGCTCTAGTGGAAGGTGTCCCTGCCCATGGCAAGGGGTTAGAGCTGGATGAGCTTTAAAGGCCCTTCTAACCCAAACCAGTCTGTGAGTCTGTGAAGATCAGCTGAGTGTTTGTTCTTTCTCTTTCTTTTTGTCTTGTGTGTGTATGTGTTTCTTCAGTGATGCAGATATCAGGGGCAGTGATGTGGAGCCCCTCTGGATCACAAATTCAAATGTTTGAGCAATTGACAAGCGGCAATGACGTAGCCATGTGCCAGTATACCTATAGCCAGGTTACTTCAGCTGAACAAACAGGGCCTTATCTGACCTTCCAAAATAAGGAATTGAAGCAAATTGCATGGTTTTTCTCCCCCTTCTCCTCAGGTAGCCTATATGAATTCTTAAAAAATGATAGTTGTTGAAGATTGAGGGGAAGTGGTGAAACAATAACCCACAGAAAAACAGAGAGAGAAACTCAAACTAGCTTGGTGCCTCACTACTTTTTTCTTTCTTTTTAACTCCAGAGTCAACCATTTTGTCTAGAACCTGCTTATCCCCACCAGTGCTGAACTTCATTCTGTGCTTACCACTGGTGCTGATCCTTCTCCTGGCCCTTGCTGTGTTGTGTTGGTACTTCAAGTTCAGAGGAAGCAAGAAGGGTAACATTACAGAAGACCAGCTAATGGAACTGCAAGGGGCTGTAGAGGTCGATAAAACAAGGGTCTGCAGTGGCAGATATAATTGAAGGAGTAGAGCTGGACAGCTGAGGGGGACTGAGTACTTGCAGAGGGGTTTGTTATCATTTTGTAGTAGTTTTTGCAATGAATCCTTGAGATTGTATGTTTTCTTTCAGTGGAATGAAGCAGCTTTGGTTTACTGGGCATACAGGGTTTTCATGATAAGTGTTCCTCTCTCCTAGGTTAGGTACCCACCCTTTTCACACTCTGTTCGTTGTGAGGTATTCGAGGTCCTTGCAGTATGTGTCTCCCATTGTGGATGGAAGTGGTGTTATTCCTTGGCAAGTATAAGCGGAAAAACAGCTCTTTTTGCACTGTGACACAAAAGTATCTAATTGCTACTCATTTTAGGTGACTTGACAAAAATATCTGTGGCTAGAAACTGGTGGCAGAAATAGAAATGGAGTATTGGTGTCCCAGTTTAAGGCATTACACTTGGTTTTGCCCACCTTTTGCTGAGGACACTTTTTTTTTGCCCATCGTTTTGCTCAGAAACTGCTATTCCCTCTTTCTGAGAGTGCCTGTGCCCAAAGAGCATCTTCTCTGAAAAGAAATGGTCTTCATCACAAAACCTGTCACAGGAACCTGAGGACTGAGCAAGGCCGGCTGGGCCTGAAGAAAGTCAATAGCAGGGGTACCACAACCATCCACAGAAATTGAATCCTGTAGACCCAATACAGGACTTGCGTGAAATCTTGGATCCCAGAAGGAAGAAGTGGACACCAAGACATCTTGGAGATGAGCGTAAAAAGACTTTCCAGCTCCTTCCTTTGGTACGTCTGCTGTAGGGGAAGTCCAGCCTCTCATGCTTGGACTATCTGTGGGTCAGGAAGCTGGGACCTGGTATTAGATGCCTCCTTGTTGTACCATGTAATAAAAAAGTCATGTGTTTGTGAGGCAGCTCCTCTGTGCTCCAGCATCCAGCTCAGGCTCACCTTTTCAAGGTTGAGGCACTCTGCTACCTGAAGGCTGGCTGATGCATTAGAGGAAAGAAGATTTCAATCCAGTCCCTGTAAGTCAAGGGATAGTCAACCCCTAGTTGTGCAAAGTAGGAAGTTCAGGTTAGATACAAGGAAGTTCTTTACTGTGGGGGTGGTGAGGCAGTGGAACAGGTTGGCCAGAGAAGTGGTGAATGCTCCATCCCTGGCAGTGTTCAAAACCACTCTGGACAAAGCCTCGGGTGACATGGTTTAGTGTGAAGTGCCCCTGCCTATGGCACAGGGTTGGAACTGGATGATCTTAAGGTCCTTTCCAAACCAAACCATTCTGTGGTTCTATGATTTTATGTGGTCACAGCAAATTCTGAGGTCAGGCGTCAGGGTGACACTCAATGCACTGTCCTCAAACGAAAGTCACTGTATGGAAATCATGGCAGATGTTGATGTACCTGCTTCCTCTGACCAGGGGGAAGGTTGTTAAGAGACACCACTCCTCTCTAGATGATTTGCTCATATTCTTCACTTTCCTTGCACTTAGAAAAGCTGCCTGCCCTGTCACAGGGAAATGGGAGGTGCTTCAGTCTCTCTCTTCTTGAAAAAGCGCTTTTGGCCTAAGTTTGAAGGTGACTGCTCTTGTTTCCCTGTTCAGCCACCCTCTTGCTCAGCCTTTCCCTGCGGGTTATGTTTTCTGGACCTTGTGCAGCTTTTCCTTTTGCTGTCCTGACCCAGGCTGTCTCTCCTGCAGTGTGAGTTCTCAGAGCCGCACATGGGGCTCTCCACAGAAGTTCCCCCCCGCCTCATGGGTTACATCCATTTACACATCCCAGTAGGATGTTTGGTTTTCTGTGTGTGTGTGACAGTGTGGCACTGTTTGTGCTTGGCTTGCAGTCAGCAGGCTCCTCTCCTGCAGACTTGCTGTCTAGCAAGTTGTTTCTGCTGTGTATTCAGGCTGTTGGCTCTTCCCATCTAGTGGAAGCATCATTTGCATGGGTCTGTTGAACAGCTTTGCGCACCAGTTTGCAAAAGTTCCTGCCTTCTGTTTGTCTTAGTCCCGCCACAATAAGGCTTTAACTCACGGACCAGTTTCAGTCTGTTTTGACAGAGAAACAGATGCTCCCAGGACATGAAACCTTCCAAGTTTCCTGAAAGGTGGCAGCTGGATGGTGAGGAGGCAGGTAAGTTGTCCCACCAAGGGAAGGTTGCAGTGTGAGTTAAGTCAGTTAATGCATGCAAAAGAAAAGGAAGAAGCAATTTTTACCGTAAACTATTGACAATTAATCTGTGTACGTATTTAATCTACCAATTTTGTGCTGTCCCTTTGTGTTTTCATTTGAATTGTTTTCTTATCTTGCCCATAAGAGTACCTTGGGAGAATACTTCATAAACCTTGGTAATGTCAAGAATGTATGATGCCTACAGCTTTCCTCTTCCCACAAGGCTTCCAGATTTCTTGGAGGGGAGAGTAGGTAGGTCTCGACATGCTTTGTTCTTGAAAACAAAGAAAATAAAGTTTATTTTCTTTTTTCCTTGCATTCTTCTATGTGCTTGTCAGTACTTTGTCTCTTTATTTACGTGAAGATTGCAGCTAATCAGAATCACAGAATGATTTGGATTGGAAGGGACCTTAAAGCTCATCCAGTTCCAGCCCCCTGCCACAGACAGGGGCACGTTCCACTGGACCAGATTACTCCAAGCCCCATCCAACCTGGCCTTGAACACTGCCAGGGATGGGACAGCCACAGCTTCTTTGGGCAACCTGTGCCAGTGCTTCATCACCCTCACAGTTACGAGCTTCTGCCTAAGAGCTCATCTCAATCTCCCCTCTGTAAGGTTAAAGCCATTCGCCCTTGTCCTGTCCCTACAGGCCCTTGTCCAAACCCCCTCTCCAGGTTTCTTGCAGCCTCTTTAGGCACTGGGAGCTGCTCTAAGGTCTCCCCTTAAGGAGCCTTCTCTTCTCCAGGCTGAACAAGCTGGTGTTCAGTTTCTCCTTTTTAAAAAATCATTTTGCCTTTTTCTTGTCCTTGGTATCCAACACCTCCTCAAGTATGAAGCCACCTCATTAAGCCACAAACAGACAGCTTGACAGCCCGTTCTTTACATGTCTCAGGATGAACCTCATTGAGGCTAGCCTTCTGCTTAAAAATCTCACTTACGTTGCTACTTACCAGAGTTGTGGGGCGGTGGTGTGGGACAGACCCTAACCAGTCTCCGCAGGGCTCACATGGCTTATGGGTGACCTGGTTGGGTTTGGTATGTTCCCCAAGCCCACGCTGGCCCCTTAGCCACCTCAGCACTCTGCTGCAGGTATGTGGAGGTGTCTTTGCTGCCATATGATCGTCACATCAAAAGCTGTAGACTACTGCAGAGCAAGGTTTTTGTGTCTGGTGGACTGGGGGAAGAAGGTGGGCAGAGAGACGAAGAGTTCTGCATCTGTGAGGTATATTCTTCTGTCCCGTTTTCACCCAGTTAACCAGATTTCTGGTCACGCAGGATTAGAGGTTTTAACAGGGGTATTTCCCTTGCATCTCCTATTTAGAAATGCAAACTGGAAAGAGAGGTCTGGTCACTGCTTGCTTCTGCAATCTGGTCAGGAAACAGAATTTCAAAAGCAACAACTTTGACCATGTGCTCATCCAGGCTTTCACTTTCATTCATTGCATACTTTTCCCCTGTGTGTTTCTAAGGAGTGTTATGTGTTTAAAAGTGACACCAACAGGGAGCTGAGCCCTTCTTTGCAGCCAGTGCCAGTTAGCTGTCCAGGGACAAGTGGATGCAAGCTCGCTACTGCCATTGCAAACCACTCACCTCCATCAACAGCTTTATTTTAAAAGAGTAATCCAAGCAGGAGCTAATTTGTCTTTTAATTGACTCTGTGCTCATTCCCCCTGCAGACAGTATGCCTAGGCTGCTAGGCAAAGTGAGGGGAGGGGAGAGGAAAGGAAAGGAAAGGGAGCTGCTGCTCTGGCATCCCTGAACCCTGCACTCATGATGGGTGCTGTCTCCAGACTCCTATTTGGGGACCACCATGAAGTCAAAGCATGGGGGCTTCAGGGGTAAGCAGGAGATGGCCTTGTCTCTGGCCTTGTGCATGTTGTTACCTCTCCTTGTAAGAATGGAAGGAGCATTCATTTCTGGGACTGTTGACTTCAGTGTGAAAATTCCCCAGAAGGGGTGAAAACGTTGGATTTATCATTATTTTAAGCGTGAGAGAATGAATGGGTGGATGCTGGGATCAGTATGGCAAACCACAAGGAGCTGTGACTCCTTGCAGCCCCCTCATGGGATGCTACTAGTGGGGAGATCTCCACTGTCCCATTTGAAAGAGAAGGGCTGTAACCAATCACTGTTAAATGTGGCAGTAATGCCTCATAGCGTGGCCACCAGATAAAAGGCAGAGGCGGCCTGAATTGTAAAGACGTTTCATTTCCCTGGTAATGAGGGAGACCCACTGTGGCAATGAAACAGAGAGAGAGGCTGCGAGATGCTAATTTCTGTTCCTGCTGCCGCTGCTGCTTTGATCTGAAGCAAATGCCCATTTTAAATTACAAACGGATGCAAGTCAGATATCATCCAGCCGGTGGCTTACAGGCTTAATGAAGCGGGACATAGCTTCTGCCTGGTGATGTTAGGAAAGGCAGGCAATTCAGGGAGGAATTACTGAAGGTCTAAAGAGACAGGGAAGAAGGATGGGGAGGTTGCAGGGTAACTCTCACCATCATCAGTGTAGTGCAAAGTCCCATTTTCTATCTTTGGGAAGCTGTGCCTAGGCTAAGACCCTAGAGAAAGCTATGAACATACTGCCCCACTGTTACACATCTATATTTTAAGGCATGCTTCCTATGTAGGTAAAGCAAGGTCATCCTGCTCTTTGGACTCTGAGTGTGATCATCAATTTGGTACATTCCCCACGTGAGGCAAAGGTACAGGAGGCTAAGTAGTTCATTTTGTGCTATCATTTGGGAATTTAATTGGCCTTGAGCAAGACAAAATTTATTACTCAACTGACAAGGCTGTTCTGGGGCTGTTCCAGAGGCTTCTGGGAATGGGGCCATTGAGCCAGTGACCTGGGAGCCTGATAGCTCACGATGGACAGTCACATCTTCTCAAGATTAAAGATCTGACCTGTTTTGAAGAATGAATGTCTAACAGGATATTTATTACATTCCTCACTAACACAGGGCCTAGCATCAGGTCAGAGTTTGTTGTGTATCTTGTGTGGGTATTCAGAGGCTTGGATGGCTCTGCAAGCTGCTGTGCTAGACCAGCCAGACGTGGGAAAGCTGAGTGACCTGCAGGCAGCTGGGAAGATTGGCCTCTGCACCAAGCAAGGCAGAAATGGTCTGGCTGTTGAAAAGGGCAGATGTGGCTCATAAACTTATTAGGTTCTTTGAAGGAGTCAGTGTGTTTCTGGGTAAGAAAAATCAGATGAATGTAGTCTGTGTGGAGCCAAAAGAGTCTCCACAATGTCCATCATCAAAGGGTCTTATAGAAACCAAGTAACAATGGGATAAAGATAATATTAAGTTAGTTGAGGCATTAGGAACAAGGGCTGGCTCTGACAAAATACCCAGGGGTATTACAAGACTGATTGGGTAATGAAAGAGCAGATGACATTGTCAGCTCTAGGTGACTATAAAGTGAGACGTTAAAAACATAGGTTTCAGCTTCACATATAAAATGATGGGCTCTGAGCTTACCATTATTGTTCAGAAGGAAGTGAGATGCGAGAATAGGCAGGTGTGTGTAACATCTTCATGATGTTCAAAGCAGCCAAGATAGCAAACAAGAAGCTGTGGGTTATCAGGAAATACAGATCAAAATAGATTGCATCATTTTGCTGTGGGACACTGAAGCTTGCTGGTAGGAGGCTCAAAACAAAATGAATGAAAAGGAGCAGGGTTTTCATACCACATGAAGTAAAGTTGGAAAGCAACTTGTTATGGGATGTTGTGCTATATTTTTTTTTTTTTTCCAGGAGGAAACAATAAAGGAGGGCACCTACTGAGAATTAGTAATCATGAAGTAGACATCCTACTAGTACTTGAGCTAGTAATTGGTGGAGTTTTGGGAAGTATCGTATATGATTGTTCTGCTTCTGTCTTTAAGCCTGAGCTTTTGGCCATTGCTTAGGAAAGGTGAGGAGGTAGATAGTCTGGCCATGTAGACCACTTTTTTATTCATGTTTACTTTGTATTTAAAAAAAAAAGAACATACCCACTCAAATTTTCACATTTTCTCTTCCTTTATCCCCCCTAACATGGTGCTTCCTGCACACACACCTCCCCCCCTGGAATGCTTCTAAAAGCATTAGAGTCTTCTTTCAGTAGAGTAAATCATGCTAATCTATAGGCCACTAAACAAGAAGAAGTTTTTAGATTACCCTTTCCTTTTCTACAGCATCTTCCATTCAAGGACTTCACACCATCACAACAGTGTACTTCAGAATTTTCTCTGCTTAAGAAATAATGGAACGTAGACACAGCGGTCTGTGATGAAACAGGCAAAGAAATCAGAAATCTGCTTTTTTAGAATCTCTCTAGAGAAGGAGAGAGGAGGAAAGACTGACTCTAAAAGTGAGAATCAAAGGGTAAAATCGCTCTGCTGGACCCAAAGTTTCCATAGAAACAGATTTTTTTGAAAACGAGTTGCTGCAGTACGAAATGAAGATTGTGGATCTAATTCTGCAAAATATTTAATCGTGTTCTTTGCTTATCCCTTTTCAGCTCAGGATGCAACCATGTGATTTCCATGGGGGTTTATGTGCTTTATTTGATGGAGGTAGAAATAAGGATAATCTGTGTTGAATTGGGATCTGGGCTTTCCTGTGCTTCCTCACCACTGACAAACTCGCATTGAATTTTTTTATGCATGTGTTGTTTTGCTGCTAAAAGTACAGACGCCAGTGCTTCGATCTGGGATTTCAGCACCAAGTTCCAGCAGACCCTTCCAGCTAATGGGGAGTGGAGTCAGCAGTGTTTACATTGCTGGGTGCTTTACTGTTTCCTTAATTAACTCTTTTTCTGTTTGCACGAAGACTTAAATTTACATGGGGTATTTATTCTGTAAATGGATGACCCGGGGAACTACAGACCAGTCAGCCTCACCTCTGCACCTGGCAAAAACTTGGAGCAGATTCTCCTGGAAGGCATGCTAAGGCACATGAAAAACAACAAGGAGCTTGGTGACAGCCAGCATGGCTTCACTAAGGGGAAACCGTGCATGACCTATCTGGTGGCCTTCTATGATGGGGCTACGGAACTGATGGACAGGGGTAGAGCAGTTGATGTCATCTACCTGGACTTGTGCAAAGTGTTCAACACTGTCCCACACAACATCCTTGTCTCTAAATTGTAGAGACATCAATTTGATAGGTGGACCACTCGGTGGATAAAGAACTGGCTGGATGGCTGCACACAAAGAGTTGTGCTCAATGGCTCGATGTCCAGCTGGAGACCAGTAACAAGTGGTGTCCCTCAGGGATGGGTGTTGGGGCCGGTCTCGTTCAACACCTTTGTCAGTGACATGGACAGTGGGATTGAGTGTGCCCTCAGCAAGTTTGCCGATGACACCAAGCTGTGTGGTTCGGTTGATACGTTGGAGGGAAGGAATGCCATCAAGAGGGACCTTGACATGCTTGTGAGGTGGGCTGATGCCAACCCGATGAAGTTTAACCATGCCAAGTGCAAGGTCCTCCACCTGGGTCAGAGCAATCCCAGGCACAGCGACAGGTTGGGCAGAGAAGAGATTCAGAGCAGTCCTGCAGAGAAGGACTTGGGGGTGTTGGTCGATGAGAAAATGAACATGAACCAGCATCGTGTGCTTGCAGCCCAGAAAGCTGACCGTATCCTGGGCTGCATCAAAAGGAGTGTGACCAGCAGGTCGAGGGAGGTGATCCTGCCCCTCTACTCTGCTCTCGTGAGACCTCACTTGGAGTACTGTGTGCAGTTCTGGTGTCCTCACCATAAAAAGGACATGGAACTGTTGGAACAAGTCCAAAGGAGGGCCACGAGGATGATCAGGGGACTGGAGCACCTCCCGTATGAAGGTAGGCTGAGAAAGTTGGGGCTGTTCAGCCTGGAGAAGAGAAGGCTGCATGGAGACCTCCTGGCAGCCTTCCAATATCTGAAGGGGGCCTATAGGGATGCTGGGGAGGGACTCTTCATGAGGAACTGTAGTGATAGGACAAGGGGTAATGGGTTCAAACTTAAACAGGGGAAGTTTAGATTGGATATGAGAAGGAAATTCTTTCCTGTGAGGGTGATGAGGCACTGGAATGGGTTACCCAGGGAAGTTGTGAATGCTCCATCCCTGGCAGTGTTCAAGGCCAGGCTGGACATAGCCTTGGGTGGCATGGTTTAGTGGGAGGTGTCCCTGCCCCTGGCAGGGGGCTTGGAACTAGATGATCTTAAGGTCCTTTCCAACCCTAACTATTTTATGATTATAAATGAATACCACGGTGATTATCAGATACTCAACTCGAGAGCTGATGGCATAAGAAGTTGAGATTTCTTCCTAATCTATCTTTTGTGCACCTTTGTTTGTGACATTTTAAAGATAGGATAGTTTCTTAATATCTTGCATGCTAATTGCTTTTATTGTGACTGTGTGCTGGTAAATGATTGGTTTTAGTTTAAGCTATTTAAGGTTGGTTTGTGTATCTTTTTCTTCCCACTGTTCATGACTTTATGCTCAGCCAAATTAATAGGACAAATATGGTCTGACTCAGAGTTTCATTCCCTTTTGCTATACTTGGAATAGATGAAGCTTTTGTGTAGCCAAGCTGCAGCTACTCTTTTTCACAGACTTTCCATGTTCTTATTCCCTCTTTATTTCACATTGGCTTTCAGCTTTTTGTCTGGGGAGGTGTTTATTTGTAGACCTCCTCAAGCATTTCCCAGCAGCACTATAGAGTCCCAAATAATGAATTTAAGCCTACTGATGGTAACACTTTGTGACTCTCTTCAGATGTTGAAGAACAAATAATCCTCATGGAAATTGTGTTTAGTTTTCTTGCTCCCTCCCCTGAGCCGCTGTGCCTGTCCCAGCCAAAATAAACTCTTAAGGCATTTAAAAAATCCATCTTATTGTAATGTTCAACATGGAAGCTACTGGCTTGCTGTATGAACAATCTCCATATCTTGCATGCACCAGGATGGTGACAGTCGCTGATGTGAAGCTGGTGCTGGAGGCCAGCAGAGGGGCACCAGAAGCCAAAACTGTCCCTTGGCACTGCTGGGCTTTGGTTGTCCCTTACAGCTGGAAGCTATTCTTTACCAAACTTTTCTCTGACAGGCAGATGGAAGACACATCTCCCCGAGACTCAGTGTTCCTGAGTGCTTGCCTCGCTTTGCAGGCATCCTTCCCTTCTCCCTGCTTTGGGACAGACTTTCTGTTTTGTCAGTGTCTGCCATGCTTTTACCATCAAAAGCTCATGCTAACAATTGCAGCAATTATGTCTCTCCTTTGGTAGTGTTTTTCCAGTCTGAGCTTTTCAAGGTGTGAGGAAATGGTGCTGTCAAAGGATATCATATTCCTCCAGTAAGACCAAAAGGGGAACCTCAGGTGCCTGATGAACAGTCTTTCTCCTCAGATGCTTTCAAACCCTGCAGAAGGCCCATGACCTCCTCAGCGTATGAAGCATTGAACAGATTTGAATGGGAAGACCCATTTTGTTACCCTTTTGCTGCCTCCTCTGATCCCACAGGCCCAACAGTGACGGCCGCCCAGCACAGGAGATAACCCTGCCCATTCCCCAGCTGGTCTTTGCCCAGGTCCCCCCAGGGAGGCATTCCAGGCCCACGGAACAAGGCATGGTGCTGTACAGACCTTCCTGCATACTGCAGGCGGGAGCCAGGTGGGTACATCCCCACTGCCAGCCCCCTAGCCAGGCATACTTCCCTTCTGAGCTTGCAAAGCCTACTGTTTGCATGTCAAACTGAAGTCATGAGAATGAACAAAACTAATCTATTTTTAATCCAGTGTGAGATCTCTTGTCTATTTTTGTCATGATTGGTTCTGTTTTCTGCGAATGATCTGAAATTTAGCTTCTATTCCTGCCTTACGAGTGTTACTTCGATAATGGGTGTTAAGGAAGATTAAGACTGCTGTTAGCAAAGGCGGCTGCAGGACATATGGGTGCCACAGACCTATTAATGATAGACAGAAAGTTGTTTTGAGGCACTGGGACAGATTGTCTGGGAATCCTGGCTGAGCAGCAATGAAAGGCTGACGAGGTAAGTAGTGCTGGGAAAATCCTGTTAGAGAAGAAAAAGAGCAGACTGGAGCTGAGTGATCACAGAACGCCTGGTATTGGATATGCAGTTTCTCTACAAAATTGTATTCACTTTTGGCAAAGAAATGGGATTCGTATTTCTCTGCCTATTGTATTTGCTTCATTAGCAGGCTTGTAAGGCACTCTGAACTTCCCAGTATTTAGTAATGGATTAGGACTGAAAACTTGTTCTAAACCCTCAAGGCAGTTGGTTCAGGGTTTGGATCAGACCATTCAACCTCCATCCCATTTGCAGATACCATGGAATGAGATGAAGGATCTAGAACAGCATCCACAGGTCTGGTCTCTGTTGATGTGATGGAGAAATATTCCTTGCTGAACTATAGGGGAGCTACTTAAGAGTTTGGACAGGGCAGCATGGGTAGTAAAGATGTGTACACACACGTATGTTGAAACTTTTGGGTAACTAACAGCACCATCTCTTCAGCGCTGGGAGCTGCCCTGTAGCTGGGATCTATGTTTCCATGTTGTGCCTGTTTTACAGCACTCTTTCTAAAGCACTTTCTTGGCACTTTGTGGCCAGCGGGTGGTGTGTTGCCTGTTCCTCTACAATACGTAGATTAGGCATGTATTTGTTTGGGACATGGTTAAGACTGGTGATCTGTGTACTGCTGTGGGTGTAAGAGTTGTGTGATCTCATGGTGGAGGGTGATTGCTATGCAGCACAACGAAATGTACTGGGATAAATGACACAGAGGGGTCTGGATCCACCAACTGAATGGGTTTGTGCGAGTGATATCCAACAGCCTTCAGATACATTCCTAAATACAGCCTCTCCTATTCCTTTCACCCTTCTGATTAAGGGTGGCAAAGTGGCAAGCTTGTCTCTCATTTTGTTCTCTGCTTTTTCAGGAGGAAATAGGAAGACCAGCAAGGGAATAAATCCTTCTCTGGAAGAAAAGAAGCAACAATGGGTCTGCAAAGCAGAGACAGTGCTTCACTGTCAAGGGCAGCACATGCTGTCTGGAAATGGCACAGTCATGGATCACCCAGGGAGGGAGCCCTGGCAAGGATGGCTGGAGGCAGTGTCACTGGGTAGTAGGGAAATGCCCTGAGGGGGGACTGCACAAGGGCCAGAAGGTGCAAAGACCTGGAGTGAGGCTGGGATCTGGAGACAGGGCGGGTCTCATAGAAGCACAGAACAGCCCAGGCTGGAAGGAACCTCAAAAGATCATCTGGTCCAACCTTCCCGGGGAAAAAGCCTAGGTGAGATTATTTGGCACCCTGTCCCATCACATCTTGAAAACCTCCAGCGACAGGGATTCCACCGCATCCCTGGGGAGGTTGTGCCAGTGACTGGTTGTTCTCACTGTAAAAAAATAGTTATTTCTTATATAAAGGTAAAATCTCTCCTGATAAAACTTGTAACCATTGCCCCTTGTCCCCTCCATGTGGCTCCTTGTGAAGAGAGAGCTTGTGTCTAATCTGTAGCCACCCTTTAGGTACTGGAAAACTGTGATGAGGTTTCCCCCGAGCCTTTTACAGGGATAAAAGACCTAACTCCTTCAGTCTTTCCTCGCAGGACAGGTTCTTTAGCCCTTTGATCATCTTTATGGCCCTCCTTTGGACCCACTTCAGTCTGTTTGTGTCTTTTTTGAGTTGTGGGGCCCAGAACTGGACAGAGTATGCTAGATATGACCTGATGAGTACTCAGAGTGGTATGATCACGTCTGTCTTTGCTAGTAGTGTCCCTGTGGATGCAGCCCAGGATCTGATTTGCTGTAGTGGTCCACTACTGCTCAAATTCAGCTTCTCCAATAGGACCCCCTGGTCCTTGGCTCTGTTCATGTAACCAGAGTCAGGAGATCCCTATGGGACAGATGGTGTGTCTGAAGGGTCTGTGTTTCTGAAGGGGATGCTGCTCAATTTGGCTGGCTGTCATGCTGTAGTGCCTTGCTATCCCCCGGTGAGAGGGGAGACAGCCATCAGGCATGGGTGACAGGGGATGTTTGCATGCTGAGTGTGGACAAAGTGATGGCAAAGTTGGTCAGGAAATCTTTTGATGCAACAGGAACCCCAAGGTGCCGTGACATGTGGCTCCCCCACTGCTGCAGGGCAGCAGCATCTCCGTTCCTGTGGGAAGTGCTAAGGCCTGGAGCTGGGGCAGACCAATAGCACCTGTGCTGTGGCTTCTGCCATGCAGATCTGCCACTTGCCATGGCAGGCTCTGGGTGTACACATCTTCCAGGCAAGGCTCCTTCCAGCCTGCACAGGCATTTGGAAAGTATTTTCCTGATGCTTATGTGGAAACTCCTTATGTCTGTTTCTGTAAAATGCCATTTTTATTTTCAAAATCCCCATCTTTTACATCTCTGAGTTGCAGAGCTGCCCCTCAGCATCCTGAGTATCATATGGATACTCAAGATAACATATGGAACCATCACTCCCCTCCCTGCCTGGCTATTTCTCAGCTTTTCATGCGGCATGGGAGCAAGCTAAACAAGAGCTTTCCTGTTTCACTTGCTTCAACTCAGCACTCTATCAGCCACAGCAAAACTTCAAGTGTCTTGTCAACTCTGTGCTACTCTTGGTAACAACTCTGAGCCTCTGTGAAATTTAGCAGCTGCATCAGCTGCAGACTCAGCAAGGTGAGCAACATCTGGAAGCGGATGAATCTGGTCAGCAAGACAAGATGGAAAATGAGAAAGGCCATATAGAACTATGGTAACATGGGCATGTCTCATAGCATCCATCAGGTTGTGGTTGATTGGGAACCTATCATTCTCTTCTGTACACAGAAGGGAAAGCGGAGACCATTGCGGACACATATCGTAAGGTGGAAGCAATGCTTGGAGTCTACAGCTAGATTTTTGTGGAGTTCAACCTGCCGCATCCTCCCCACAAAGAAGTACTAAAGTGGGCAAGGAGGAGTGACAGACTTTCAGCTGAAGCCCATGAACTGTCATCAGCTCTGTTGGCTGTCGAATCCTGCCTTTTCCTTTGAAATCTGACTGTGGGTTAGGAAGAGCCTCTCTTTTTGAATCCTGTTCAAGAGGAATTGAAGAAGGGTGGCTTAGAGACCTGTGACTCTGGCCCCAGAGCCATGACCCACAGAGCAGTAAGGAGTCATCGAAGTAAGCAAGGGTAGTTAGGTACAGCTAACCACTTCCGTGCAGAGCCAATGGCTGCCACCACCACTCACAGCATGGCTCATAGCCGCCACTGACAGACAGCTCAGTTCTGTGGTGGTTTTCCTACCCCAGTTACCAGGCCACATGTCACACCTCTCTTCATCACCTCTCTACAGAGGACTGGTGGCTTGCGGGTCTTCACTAGCCCTCCCTGCACATCATAGAATCATAGAATGGTTCAGGTTGGACCTTAAGATCATCCAGTTCTAGCTCCCTGCCATGGGCAGGGACACCTCTCGCTAGACCGTGTTGCCCAAGGCTCTGTCCAGCCTGTCCTTTAACACTGCCAGGGATGGAGCATTCACCACTTCTTTGGCCAACCTGTTCTGGTGCGTCACCACTCTCACAATAAAGAACTTCCTCCTTATAGCCAACCTGAACTTCCCTGTTTCAGTTTGAACCCATCACCCCTTGTGCTATCGCGACAGTCCCTCTCCAGCATCCTTGTAGGCCCCCTTCAGATGCTGGAAGGCTGCTTTGAGGTTTCCATGCAGCTTCCCTTCTCCAGGCTGAACAGCCCAAACTTTTTCAGCCTATCTTCATACGGGAGGTGCTTCGGCCCCGATCATCCCTGTGGCCTCCTCTGGACTTGTTCCAGCAGGTCCACGTCTTAATCTGGCGTTTGATGATGGGGGGTACCTATGAGGCACCCTCTGTGCTAGGATGGTGGCAGGGGACACATTGCTCACCCCTCTTCAACTCCTTTCAGGGTGGTGTAGGAGAGCGAGAGGCCCTTGTTAGGTGCTGTGTGGCCACTGATTACATTGCACGGCTACTGCCAGTGTCTAGGAGAGAGTGGGGCATGTGCAGCAATGTGTCAGGATGGGATATGTGTGACTCCTGACTTGGAGCCAGGAAGGATGCCACAGTGTTTTGGTTGACCTCAATCAGGACAGAGATTTTCACTTGAATATCTCATGTTAGATCTGAATAACATTGCTATGATGATGTCAAGATGGAGAGACTTCAGCCCTCCGCTTAGAGTGAACTACAGTGGATAATTATATTCTCAGCTAAGAGCACATGGCTTTTTGTTCGTGATAGGGCTTGTCTGGCTCTAACTTTCAGTCACTAACTCATCTTTTACTTTTCTCCACTGAATAATTAAAGACTCTTGTGAAGGTATTTGCTTAAAGCATCTCATAAATGTTTTTGGGTAACCCAGACTAAGCTCATCATGCCCTTCAGTGGACAGCATTTTTTCCAGTCTTAGAAGTTCAAAATGGGTGTAAAAGCATTGATTACCCAAGTAACCCACACCAGGAGGTCTGCTTAAATATTTGAGTATTGAATCACCTGTACTTAAAAGAGAGCGATTAAGGTAACTAAAGGTGTTCTTAAAGGGATAAATAATTCCTTCACATCAGTTTCCTACTACAAAGGTGGCTCTGGAAGTGCATATGCAGACTTGGCTCTTCTCTGGACCCAGATGAGATAGCTTCAGACACTGAGAGAGGAGGAGCTGGAATAACCATTCTGTATAAGTATCAGTAAGCTGCCAGGTCACAGTGGTGTTCAGCCAAGAGGTCTGGGGGAACATGGGGATTAAAGGGCTGCATCTCTAAAAGAAATAATTCTGATCTTGTTGAAGAAACCCTCTCCACCCTCCCAAAAAAGCCCAAACCAATAAAATTAAAAAAAAAAAAAAAAAAAAAACAAAACAAAACAAAAAAATAACCCCCCAAAAACTCTCTCACACACAAAAAAACCCCACCAAACCCCAAACAAACCAAAAGAACCAACCAAAACAAAAAATCCCAACCAACCTCTGGGGACGGGGTGGGGGGGAAACGTGCCAAAGCTGCAGTGAAGCTTAGGTCACTCAGGAAGGAGGAGGAGAGGTGGATGGAAGACCTGAAGGGGGAAGCAATGGATTCACTTGGAGGGTAGAAGGAAAAAGGGTTGACAGGAAGAGGTACTGAGGGGTTAAAAGTCATCGCCTCCTCAGCATTGCATGTTTATGTCCCTGCTACTGAAGATCTGGGTGTGTAGGACACCAGCAGGCTGGCAGCAGGGATAAAGCTGCTCTGCTGGGCAGTTTCTGGGGTCTGTTAGACCAGTCACAGGGGAAAATGGAAAGAAATCCACAATAGGTGATGATCTGAAAAGGGAGTATGTAGGGAAAGGACCCCTTCTTGGTAACATCCGAGTCAATAACCTCCAGGCAGGAGACTGGGCTCTCGCTGAGCCACTGAAGCACATCTGATCAATAACTCAAATTCCCGACTGGCACATTAACAGAGTCAATTACCAGCTCTGCTCTCTGCTTCCTTGATTATTATTTCAGCATGTAGCAGCTGCTTCACAAGCGTTATGGCCCATCACACTCTGAAGGGACTGAGTTAAATGCAGATTATTGACCGATGAGGCCATAAGAATGTACTGTGAAATATATAGTCATGTTCGCCCATAAATCCCTGGTGAGAGTGCTTTATAAAGAAATTCCTCTTACGGTGGGAGTGCTCTGGGTCACTGTCAATGCCCTGAACAGTGTCTACTTCACCTGATTCCTGCCATGTTGCTATCTCTCTTGGCATTGCATCTTCGCATGAATAAGTGGTTCTCCCTCCTTCAGACTGCTCATGAGGATCCTTGGGCTTCACCAGTGATCCTTGGGTTGATTCTGTACAAGGGCAAAGCAAACTGTATTTAATGTTTGTGTTCTGGCCCTGGGTTTTCTGCTACTCCTGTGCTTTTTCCTCAGTTTTGGCTGAGGTTGTGGGCTTACTCTCTGAAGCAGCCTAAATTCTGTCAAGCTTGAGCAGGCTGAATCATGAGCTGTTTGAACACCAGATTCACCCTCCTCTGCCAGTCTGATATACTGCTGTCTGTCAGCCACGTGGTTCATGGAGGCAGGCTGAAGTGCCTGGCTCATTTTTCTTCACAAATCCCCTCAGCTTCAGGTTTCAAACCTATTTCAATGGAAGGGGTGCATGTCTTTATTGTTATGAATTGTGAATGCTGTGCATCTGGACTGAAAATCTCTTTCTAAGATGCTGGTAGCTAGGCCAACAGTGATGAGGTGCTCATCAGCTTGTTAGCTGAGTCGTGCCCATTGTCTAAAACCTTAGAGGAGCTCATCCCAGGCAGGTTATTTTGCAAGCATAGCAGACGCTGACAGCTTGTGTATAAATACATGTGTGTCCTGGGTTCAGCAGTAGCAGTCGTTTTTCTCGTTCTTAGTAGCTGGTGCACTGCTGTGTTCTTGACTTTCAGCCTGGGAACAGCGCTGATAACACCAATGTTTTTAGTTGCTGCTCAGTAATATTTACTCTGACCAAGGACTTTCTGAGCCTCATGCTCTGCCAGGGAGGAGGGGAAGCTGGGAGGAAGCAGAGACAGGACACCTGACCCAAACTGACCAAAGGGGTATTCCATACCACAGCACATCTTGCTCAGTATAAAAACTGAGGGCAGACACCCAGAAAGGTTAGATCACTGCTTGGGTTGGGCTGGGTATCGGTTGGTGGGTGGTGAGTGGTTGTATTCTCTTCCCTTGTTGCTTCCCTTACCATTATTATCATTGGTGGTAGCAGCAGTGGTTTGTGTTATACTTTAGTTACTGGACTGTTCTTGTCTCAACCTGTGGGAGTTACATTCTTTTGATTCTCCTCCCCATCCTTCCGGGAGCAGGGGGAGGAAGCAGGAATGGGGCTGGAGGGGGGGAGTGAGCAGACCAGCTATGTGGCTGACTGGACTTAAACCCCGCCAATGTGTCCCTCTTCTGCTCTGGCAGCTAGGCATTAGAGGAGATCACTGGTTTTGATCACTGCCCCCAAGCGGAGGGATCTGGTGTTTTAGCCCAAGCAGTGAAGTTTTGTGTCTTTGAAGTTAGTTCCCTGCTGCTGGCAGCTCGCCTTGTGCTTCTGAAGATTTCTTGATCTACTTCTCCCTGGGGTGCTCCCCTTCCAAGGACGGACGAGGATTTCACATGCTTGAGCTGGAGCCCTAACAAATGGCTAATCTTGAGCTTGAGGCATTGCAGAGCTTTTTGGTTTTCTTTTTAATATAGTTTTGACGTGACTCTAGGATGGGTTTTTTTCTAAGCTTTCCCAAGTGTAGCGACCTGGCCATGATTCTGTTTACAATGTTGAAGCAACTGAGATGCCTGGGGCCAGGCCTTCACGAGTTCCCAGGGAGGCCTGAATGCACTAATCTGGTGCCAGCAGGTGAAGGGGGTCCTGCTGATCATGTGTGGTGGAAGAGGCAGGGATGTGCTGCCCTGTGGTGTAACAGTTCCATGCGATTCAAGGCAGGATGACCAGGGAAGTGGGAACCCAGTGCCCAGTCTTCCCCAAGCTTCTCACCTTGGGGAGGACATTCTGTTCTCAGCAATGCCCATGTCCAGATCTGGTGTTTTTACTGTCACGGAGGAAGGAGGTGATGGCATGCAGGCAGCTGACAAGGATGCCAAGAAGGCTAAGTATGAGATCACCCTGGGAACAGCAGGATGAAGGAAGAAGGCATAGCTCTAGAGTGTGTGACTTTTCCAAGGGTATCTCATGTTAGGGATAATGCCAGGTGGTTTTTCCCTGCTGTGGGCAAGGACACCAAGCACAGATACATAGATACTCCAGGGTGCATTTGTGCTGTTGATCTGATACAGCTTGCCTTTTCTATTGCAGGGAAAATTCTTACCTCAAACATACACAAAGATTGATGGGATAGACCTATAGAGGTCAACTGGTAAAAGTTGATGGGTACATGCCAGAACTACACCAGCTTGTACAGTGGTCTTCAGGCTGAGTCCTCCCACAGCTTCCCAGATGAATCTCACCACTCCTCTTGGACATGACCTTGACTTCAGCCTAGAGCAATTACCTGAATACTAGGGCAAGTATGGAATTAGATGTTGTTATATTGGCTCTTCCAGGGATGCAGGTTAGGCTCCCATAACCCTAACTGTACCCTTTGGTGTCTGAGGGATGTGAAAAATCTTGGTTTTTGAGAGAAGGAGGCTGGAAGAGAATGCAAAGAGGTTTGCTAGACCACAGAGGGAGTGAACAGGGAGTTGTTGTTCACCCAACCCTGCTGCACAGCCACGGTGCAACACTCACTGAAACTCCTACACCTCTTTGGAAAAGGCTACAAGGCAAGCATGTCCATGCAGCAGGTCCTGGACACTTGGCCCTTGCTGTCCCAGGGAGGCAGGCAGCACAGGGAGGGTCAGGCAGGGTGAGGGGTATTCAAGGGCAGCAGGCTCAGGACTAGGGTATGCTAAGGGATGGGAAACGCGCTCTCACACCCTTGGCTCCACAATGATGCGCACTGTGGGATGATAGTGGATGCACCCCAGTAGTGGTTGACCCTGTGTGTTCTCTTCCATGGTCACAGCAGGAGTCTGGACTAGGCAACCCATCAGTGTGTCCTGGACAGGTGTTTCCTAGGTGTCTAATCCCAAGAATTGAAGCCTTGAGAGAAATCTCCCTCTCTCTGAGCCAAACTGAGGATTTGGAGTCTGAAAGGTTGTACAGACAGAGGGAATTATTAGGAGGTTAAATAGGTGAAATCACACCATTGTCCTCGATTTTTCTGCTCTGGAGTGCTCTGCTGTGACAACGTTCAAACTCCAGCATGTCCTGCTGGGTGATGTCTCATCTTTCATTGCTGCAGCACAGAGGTTGTGGTTTGTGGCTGAGGGCCCCACTGGTGGCAGTGACCCAGCAACAATCAAACAAGTTGAAGCCTCTGATTAAAAATGCCCCTGTGGGGACAACACACTTAATCATGCCCCAGAGAGCTGTAACTGCCTGGTGGCAGCCCAGCAAAAGCCAGTGTGCTGACAGGGTCTCAATCCTTTATCTGCTCACCTACATTTGTGGAAATATAGAACATAAGTCAAGGAGACTTTAATATAGCTGAGATTGCTACGCTTTCAATCAAATTTCATTGCAACACAAAGAGAGGGCAATGAGTATACACCCATGGGGATAGGCAAAATGTTCTCTTAAGCCTCTTTAAATGCAGAAACCCGCCTGTAAATTGGCTGGAGTGAGGCTTGATACAGCAGTGCTTTTGAGGCTGGCAGCTGCGGAATGGTTGCTAACACCTCGCAGTACTGCTGGGGTGGCACATCCAGATCCCTGCCAGGATTGCACTGACACAGACATGCAGTCTGCATGAAAGGATGCTTCAGCTGCCAAGTGCTTGATCACGTGTGTCAGCTGGGAGGTGCTGGAGGTGAAGGAGAAACCCCCACCATGTGGCAGAGAGCCCTGGCAGCCAGAGGCACCATTGGCCCAACCTCAGCAGAGACATGGATGTTTATAAAGCAAGGCTGCAATCCTCAAATAAGAAGGAAAGATTTTTACAGGCTTATGCCTGCAGGTGGCAAGGCAAGGGCAAGGCAGAGCTAAGATGGCCACATCCTGAGGACATGGCTGGGGTTGTTGGGGACACAGAGTTGGGCTGTCTGTTGGAGGGAGAGGTTGGAATGGTGCTGCTTGGGGAACGTGTACAGTGAGGAAAGACAGGCACAGCTGATATGTGTAAGAGTTGGTGCTATGTGTTCTCTTATATTCAGACAGCAACAGCAGCTTGGGGATCAGACTGGGGAATGCCCTCAGAGTAGACAGAAGGGTTTGGGGATGCAATGTCCTGTACAAGCACCTGCACTGGAAGGAAGGTGAGGGCACTTGCTTTGGGAAAGCAAAGCTGAGTGGGCAGCTCTCTGCAAGACAGCTCCCACATCAGGCTCAAGCACCAAGTTCCCTCCTGGGATGCTGGGCTGTTGGTCTCAGCCCTGCTTTCCAGAGGGGCTCTGCTCACTCAGCTCTCCCATGCTCCATGTTGCAGTGGCATGCGTGGAACAGTGGCATCATGGTTTTAAATAACGGGTGGGTGAGCTCAGCGGTTGGGTGTACATGAGAAACGGGTGGGCTCTGCTCTGTAATTTGAAAGATGACTTGTTGAGCTGTGACTGCATCAACACCCGCAGGGAGAACCAAAGCCCATGTGGTCAGCAGTTTTCTGTCCTTGCTGTGCGGCTTCCTGGAGACGCCTGCCCTGCTTTTTGGAGTCTGAGGTACATGAGTCTGCTGGCAGTCCTGCTGACACAAGGGCATGTGTCCTCGACTGGAAAGCACTCTGGGACGTGTGCATTTCTGCATTTCCACACTTTCCAGTGTGGAAAACATGCTGGAAAGCACAAGTGGATGAAAACCTTTGGCTTCGTGGGGAAATGCCTAGTGCTTGCTGTGTGGCACAGACCCACCCTCAGTGCAGGATGGACCCCATGTCCCGGGTGACATTGATGTATTTTTACTTAGAAGGCCCATCCTGGTCAAGGAGACTCTTCTTTTGCCCTGAACACTGCTTTTACCCAGGCGCTGTTACCCTTTGAGCCCTTGCCCAGAGCACAAGCCCTGTGAGGACGAGGAAGATGGCAATGATTGTGCTGCCTGCTCCTCTGCCCGCCTGGCTATCTCTATACCTTGGACTTCTGTTTTTCCAGGCCAGCCCAGCAGTGCTGGCTGCTGAGTTACACCTTTGGATTGCTGCTGGAACACCTCGGTGTGGCTTCCCAGGCAGCTGGTACTTGAGATGACGCAGCCTCCTGCTTATTCACCAGCCTCTGGCACAGTCCTGCTTGGAGAGAGTTTTGGGAGGGGATTGCGCTCCTGTGGAGAGTCCAGGGAGCCCTGTGGTCAGCAGGAAGGGCCCCTTCTCTCCGTGCCTAAGTGTAGGAGAATGTCTCCTCACTGGCTGAACTGCAGTCAGCGCGGTAAGTCCCCCCTCCTGCTCTCGTGCTCCTCTGCTGGCATTCGACATGGAAAGGTCCTGATTTATTCTGGAATAATATGATGAAATGGTGCAAAGGAAAATTTTACACTGAGGGCAGAGATAAATTGCCCAGAGCAAAGTCAGCCAAGATTAGGGAGGGGAGGGGAACTCCGCTGCTCTGGTCACTGTGAGGACCAAACATCGCTCTGGAAAATAGAACACTGGAAACAATGGGATGCTGGCCAAGGAGCGCTGGCTGAGTTAGAAGGGGTGGGAGCTGACCTTCTCACAGCCTCTAGGGTTTTACTAGTGGTTGATGGATGAAGTGCCTCCCAAACTCCGCGTCGCTACGTGCCCCCCTTGCACCCCACTGCCAGCCGGGAGCGGGGATGCAGGCGGCAGCTCCCGGGGCCACCGCGGCGCGGGAGCCGGGGCCGGGCTCCCGGAGGGTTTCTGACAGTCTGGCACCATCTGCTGGGGTTTCCTGGGAAATAAAGAGGGTTTCGGGGCGGCGGCTGTGCCCCGGGGCAGGAGCCTGGGGACACGGAACAGCGAGCACCAGCGGCTGCCGAGGGCTGGTCTCCATGCTGGCTCTGCTGGGGAGGGAGAGATCACCCTCTTCTCCTTCTGGTCGCTGTTTCGCTGTCAATGTGTCCTTGGTAGCGCAGAACAGTGGCAAAAGTGACTGATGCCCCATCCTTACAGTCCCAGGGCCAGCCTTCAGCTCTGGTCAACCGGGTGGTGACCCATCACTCGTTAGCCTGGTTTGGCCCAGGGGCTGGGGCCCAGCCACATGCAGCCCCATTGCTTTGGAGGAGGATGTCTGCCTTTTCGTGGGCATGGCAAGATTTCAGCTTGGCTGCCCCTTTCTGATTTTTGTCCACAGCTCCCGGACTAAGCTCTGTCCTGTGCTAGCCCCTGCTTAATGCAAGCAATAGGCAAGAGATGTCCCAGATTCATGTGTGCTTGTTCTTGTTAGGGGCTCCAGAAGAGGAGGAAGGGAGAATGGAGATGGAGAAAGACAGAAATCTGCCTCCAGCAAGATGGTCTGCACAAATGGACTGGCTTATAAATGAATTTATAAGTTGAAATTGGACTGTAATGAGAGAGTTACTGAGAAAAAAGGATTGTGCACTGCAAACCACTTAGGAATCTCAGATCTTGGTGCATTACGCAAAACCAGAGGGGAAATTCTGGGTTCTGTGAGCAAAGGCATCACAGATTGCTGTGCATGGTGATGGGCAAGCTAAGGCCAGTGATGTTGCCTACCCCGCAGTCCTTCACTGGCCCCAGGTGCCTTTCCCTTCTCTGATAAAATTGCAAGAGCATTGAGCTCTTGAAATTGCCACGAAACGGCATCATTAAAAACAGTTTTATTTCAAGGCAGCTTTTACTAGGAGTGGTTCTAGAGTTGGTTCTCCAGAGAAATATGGTAGTTTTGAGGTTTTGATTTCGAAAAATAAAGCAGCCTCCCAAGCCCACTGCTGTGGCTGGGCTTTGTGCTTACAGGCTTCTGTCAACAGCTTGCTTAATGAATGAAGATAGGAGGGAAGAAAAGCTTTTCAATGAGGAGGCTGTGTGCTTCCCTGGCCTGGAATAGTATGTAAGATGTAAGCAGTGATTGAAAATATGATATCCTCCTCTTGGTATTCCCTTACACATGCAGAATCTATTTCCCTTTGAATTCCTTGAAACCACTGGAGAAGTTGGTGTGCTTCCATGCATGTGACCTGTGGGTTATCTGTTTGGGAAGCACATAAAGATTCAGGCTTGTCTGAGTTATGTACAGCTGGTAGGTGTGGGGAAAGTTCAGCCTATAATCTTCCTTCTCCTGACAGTAATCCAGCTCCCAAAGCTGTTGCCTCTGATTTCATCCTCCCCCAGTAGTGAATCTGCACACTAGTGCTACCTTTCTGATGTGCAGGGAATACACATTTCTCTCTTTTGTGTCTGAAATGTTGTCAAGTACCATCCCCAGCTGTGAACACAGGGTGTTCACCCTGTCCTATCACCAGTTGTGCCCCACTCCAGTGCCTACATCCAGAGATACAAGTGATGGAGACCAAGCAAGCTCACCAGGAGTGTCTGTGGTTCCCCTGTGTCTCCCCACTGCCTCGTTCCATGGTAAATCAACTCTCTGCATGAAGGAAAGCCCCATTTCACTTGAAAAGCTCAGCAAACCTCACCCCTTCCTAGCCTGGCATGCTACCAGCACAGCTGGTGGCCTGTTCTCCTTGCGGGACTGCTGCCTCTGGGAAACTGCTGCCTTTCCCACAGCCTGACCTGGTGTTTCTCTTCCCGTGTTGGGTACGTATTAACATATTTTCTCTCCTTACTGTCACATGTGGCTATAAATTATGCTCTCAAATGATTGGCCAGGGAGCCTCCAGAGATTACTAATAGAGAGAGAAAGCCAGCATGTATGTAAAGAAAATCACCCTCAATATTCAGCTGGCATTGCTCAAAGCTGAAAGGCTTCCTCTGCAACAGGGAAGAAAAGTCTTAGGCAATGGGAAGAAAAAACACGCCAGGAGTAAGAGCCAGGAGGTACAGCAGCCTGTGAGGACCCAGCACAACTCCTGTGTGCAAGAGGCACCGAGAGCTCTCACTTCCCAACACCCCAGATCTCAGTGGCACTGCTCTTGTCCCTCTACAGCACTAGGCTCACAGGGCAGCAGCAAAGCTCCTGATACTGGGTCTCCTGGGAAATGGGTCTGCTGGGGCCCATTTAGCCAGGGGGTACAGTGTACAGACAGATATCATCTTTCTGGAGTCATTTGTAAAAGAGTTCTCCCATCAGAATAGGTTCTGCAGCTCATGTAGGATAAAAGGGAACCTGGACGATGTTGGAGTGCATTGACCCAAAAATGCACATCAAAGAGGATGCATTTGCTACCAGCCAGAAACCCGATAGAAATGTCTTTGTGGACACAAAGCTCCTGTGGATAGATGTGAACAAGCAAATTTCTCTGGCTATTACCTCCCCTTGGAATATCTGAGATAACAGTGAGCATGAGTTTTCGTTTTTCCTAGAAGAGCAGCACATCTGTGTTTTCTGTTGAGGTCAATTAGCGACATGGGAGACAAGAGCCTGATGAAAAATTAGTGCCTTGCTATTGTCTTCCATCCCGAAGCAGTGATTCTTTGATTTCTGGTTTATAGTAAAGCACTTAGCTCAGAGTCACATGAGGAGCTCTTTTCTTTTCCCCCAGGGCAAGGAGGCAACTGGCTTCCTGGAGGAAGACTAAAAGATGGCAGCTGGTTTGGTTGGCTTTGTTTCCTCCACCACCATCATTCCCCATCCACAGGAATGCAGCAGCATGTCCTAGAGGGTATGATTCTGTAGTTGCTGGGACTTGCTTGCCCCACAGGTACTTGCCCCTTGCCTCCTGGTCTCTTAGCTTCTGCAGATAGAACTGGAGGCCCACAGCCTCGCAGGACACGCTGGTGCAGGAAGCACTGGTGCTGCACTGGTATTTCCACAGGGTTTTTTGTACAGGAGCTAATGCCCAGGCTTGTTTCAGCAGCTTGTTAAATGGCTTGACCCCAGAAGTGCTGCTGTCTCTCTTCTGGATATACTTACAAAGGATGCCTGCCTCTCTGCAAGGCTTGTCAGTGCTGAGGCAGGGGAGGAGGCAGGGAGGGATGGGGCTGCCTCACTGCTGATGTAACTCTGCTCTCTGGGATACAGCTGCAAGTCTCCAAGCCAGCTTCTGCTCTGGGGTGCAGCAGCACATGGAAGAGCACAGACCTCCTCCCCACAAACACTAAGCTCCAAGCAATGCAGCTTTACATTGCATCCTCCCACTCCCTGTGCTGAAGCTGTGTTGTGTTTGTCACTGGGGGAGAGCCAGCCAGCTGTTTGCTGTACTATAGCTCCTGGCTGCCATGCCAAAGTGTTTTGCTGCTTTCTGTCATCTCCCAACAGACAGATGAGTGAGATTGTTTGGCTGAAGGAGTTTTTTCCCAGAACTGCCCTCTCTGGTGGCAGCCTTAGAAAGGGGTCATCTGTTTGGCAGTGAAAGAAAGGCACCACCTTCCTTAGAACTGATACATCCAACAGGGCAGTCCCTTGGCTGGCATCAGTCTCCAGAATTCCACCAAAATTGGAGAGGCCTCTGGGCTCATGCCAAGTTGGGAGCTGCCACCTCTCTGCTCAAGGATGTATGGGATGCATGCTGAGGGCCTGTTATGGTGGTACAGAGGGCTTGTTGCTCTGCCTTATCCAGATGGGCAGAAGGTCTCCTGCAGGCAGTGGGGAGTCCTTGGCAACCAGGGGCAGGTGGGACTCAGGATCTGTGGGGTACTGGGAAGAGGCAGGTCCCCTGCTGGCATGCAGGAAAGCAAGTCATTTGGAGGTTGCTCAGACCTTGGCAGAAAAAGGGTTTCTGACATGCCAGAGTCAATGGTGGGGCGACTGAACACTCACAAAGCATTTCTGAGAAGTTCCTTTGCTGGGTGCTGTGCAAGGAAAAAGTTTGGAGAACGGATTAGAAGTCTGGCTTCAGCTAAAGCCATGTATGGAAAGGTGGAACTGTGGCAGCTACAGTTAAAACCAAGAGAGAGAAGAGGATGTATGTGATTTGGGAGTATTTTAGGCAGAATTTGTTCAATCTCTCTGCAAGTTTAGTGACTGCATCATCTTTAGGCACGGGGGAAAGCAGAGCCTTTCAGCAGGGGCCGTGCTCCTCTGTGCTGGCCCACCGAAGCATGCCTCCCCCCCGCTCCTGGGAGAAAGGGGCCCCTGCAAGTCAAGAAGGAGCTGACTACATCTGTGAGCCATTGGTGGTGTACAGCACTGTCTGGCTGCACCTCCTGCTGCTGAATGGGATGCCAGCAGGAAACTTAACTAATGATTCTGCTTATGGGCTGGCTTGTGGTCCCTCCACATCATGGAATGGGGGGCTGCCAGGGCTCCAGAGCTTGGCACCTCTGTCTCAATGAAGGATGATACCAGCCTGTGACAAGCTGATCTAAATGGCCACAGGTTGCATAGGTTTCAACACATGTTTCTAATGCCTCACAAAGCCTCCACTTCACCATGCTCTAGCCACACCTGCCTGGCAGGCTTCCCTTCTACAGATCCACAGAGATCCACCTCATATTTGTTCAAGGAACCAAAGCACGTGAATAGTAAAAAAAGCATCAGAATAGGTTTTTTTCTTTGTTCTCAAATGCAAATGAAAAGAAGCAACACTATGAGTAGCTGGCAGCCTCTTTGCATCTAGCTGATGCATGAGATGAGCATCCAGAGAGGGATGCTGGAGGTTGGATACCTGCTTGGCCTTGCTGCAGTCTGCTCCACTGCAGCCTTTCCCTTCCACCACTGCTCCACAGCTAGCATCCAGAAATGGCCATAAAAATAGATAAAGATGTGTTGTTTCTGTGCCTGGGGCAAGAGGCAGGGCCATCTCCAGGGAGCACATGGCACAGTCTGTCACACATTGCTGTCTCCTTGTGCCATGCTAGCCACATGTTAGCCTGGTTTCCCCCTGAATGACAGCAGAAATCTAGAGGAGCATTCTGTGTGCTGGCAGGGGCTTTTCAGGGCTTTTTGGGTACAGTTTAGGGGCTGCTGCTGACTGGTCAGGGAGCCTGTTACTCTCTGGAGATGTTGCTTTGGAGGTCGAGATTGGAAATGAGAAAGCATTTCCTCACTGAAAGGCGGGTCAGATACTACAACAGTCTTCTTAATGAGGTGGTTGTTGCCCCATCTCTGTCAGTGTTGAAAAGGCCTGCTTGCTTGCTGGCCATCTCACATAGCATCCACCCCTCTCTGTGGGACAACCCCTGAGCTGAACCTGGTGCAGGAGCAGAGGTGTGATGAGGTAAATTATGTGTGATACTCTCTTTATAGACTGTGTCCGGATGTTGGAGAATATAGAGCTGGGGAGAGTGTAGGGCTTGCCTTGTCTGCCAAACCACAGCAGGGACCGTCCCCCTGGGAAACAGAGCCAGATGGTGGGAAATGGACGTTTGCCAACAGGGCATTACATTGTGGTAGACCTAGAGCATGAAAAGTTTGAGGAAGGGATGGATGAAGTTAAAGGACAGCAGGGCTGCTGCCAGTGCTTTTGGCTGGCTGGTGCTGGAGCTCATCCCCTCTCAGTTTCATTGACAGGCTCTGTGCTTGCCAGATGCTTGCTGTGGCTGCCTGGAAAGGTGCCTTGCCTACTCCAGTAGGTTTGGAGTGAGAGCAATGCCCAAGGGAGAGAAAGAAAGCTGTAGCAGGTGAAGCGAGTCTGCTCTAAAAAAAGGTACTATTTGAATACTACACAACAAGTATCAACAGAGTGAGGGTGGGAAAAGAGTTTTCTTACATTTGTCACTCAATATATAATAAATATTTATCACTGCCTCTCTGCTTAAGCAAATCATGGGATGCTCTAAACAGGGAAGTCAGAACACAGGTGAATTCCCTCCTTGTGCTAGATGGGTTGCTTGTTCAGCCCTAGCTACTTCTCATTCTTCTTGTGTTGCTGTTTCTTCCCCACCTCTTTTCTTTTGGAGGAGACCAGAATTAAGGGTTGGGCTTATCACAGCCTGCCTTTGGGAATAGTAGATTCGTAGGAAGAAGATTCTTTATGCTATACAAGGTCATCACCTCTAACTAGCAAAATAAGAAGCTTTAGTTCTTCTCATCTCTTGCTAGGGTAAGGTCTAGGAGAGCTGACAGCTTGGGGTGAGAAAGGTGTGAAGAGGAAGAGATGGTTTCCAGAGGGAGGAGTGGCTTTGAGCATGTTATTAAACCCTAACATACCCAGAATTTCACAAAATAAGAGGGTGTTCATGCGGTGTTGTCAGGGATGAGGTTTGGAGGGTCTTGTAGCGCTGCTCCCAGGGGGAGCAGGTCAAAGAGAAGGACAAAGAGAAGGTGCTTTCTTTGTCCTTGTCTTCTGCTGAGCCCGAGCAGTGAAGGAAGGCTTTCTTGCAACAATCCTTATTCTTGGGGACCAGGATTGAGATACAATGCTCTGCGACTCATTTACCACACTCCACCAAACAGCCTTTGGTTGGTAGTAATTTTCACTCACTGCAGTTTCGTGTTTGGAGAATTAATTGCTTTAATAAGGAGCTTAATTAGAAGTGCAAAAGTACGATAAACAGCAGAAATGTTGGATAAGCACTGAAGACCATTACCATGAAGAGAGATGCTACCCTGCTGCCCTCCTGGTAGGAAGGCGTATTAGGGCATTGCTAAATCCTGCAGCCAGATTTCACACCTCACTGCTGCTTCTCCTAATGAAAGCCACCTGGCTGAGTGTAGTGGTGGGTACAGGGGGTCTGTGCCAAGTGGAGAGCTGGTGACATGCTCTGTTCGAAAACAATATGCTTTTGCATCCGCTGTGGCCAAACAGCATTGCCAGGGAGCTCTGGCTCCCAGGAGCTTTCCTGACAGTCCTCCATGTGCAATCCCAAATTCTGTAATCTCCTGGGATGTCAGGACACCAGAACAAAGCAGGGTCTGCAGCCGTCCCCATTGTAGACTGTGGTGCAAGGAGATGCACTGGGATGATGCACCTTTGTCACCCCTCGCCTTCAGGCTGATTTTGCAGCCTGGTCATTCCTGCAGTGAAGATGAACGTTTCTGACTCCAGCTGAGTTAAAGAGCTTCAAGAACGAATGAACTCTAAGGCAGAAATAGGCTCTTTTCCTTCCACCCCCTGAAGCAGCTATCAGCAAGCAAAAAACTCCCTAATTTTCAAGGCAACTGAATCCATTTGCAAATATATGTCAAGTTCAACAAATAGTTTGGGCTTAAATAATGGGCAAGGGTTGGCCTTTTTTTCAATCTAAATGTTTTATTACCACAGTTTCTAAACAAAACGTTTCACTTTTTCATTTTGAAATAATTGTCTATAGTGAAATACGCTTAAAAAAACCCAGGCAAAACAAAGGCCCTGAAAATGAAGTAAATGGCACTGAATTTTTGTGTCAAAAGCCACAATTTGACCAACCCACAGTGTTTATTTTTTCCATGGTAGGTGTCAGCAAGCAAACTGGAAAATACGCATTTCTGGACAACATGATATTGTTATTTTTTTTCATCCCTAACAATGAGTTCAGGAATCAATTTTCAGAGGTCCATTTTCTGAGCAATCTCGTCGCCGCTGTCAAAATGATCTCTCTACTCTTATTTGTACCCAAACCGGACAGATAAAGAAGATTCCTGAAGCAGAGGTGCAATTCCTCTTCCTGTGTCAGCCAAGCTCTCTCATCTAAATAAGAGGGATCTTTTTCTACCCCTTCCCCCCAAGGGCAGCTCACGTTGAAGGTGGCAGTGGTCACAAGACTGGTGTCATCACATTGCTATCCCATAGCACCTGAACTTCACAGGGCCCCTATTGATTAATTAAGCCTTGCAATGATGCCTTGAGGTACACATAGCATACACAGTGCAAAAATCGTCATCTGTGAATCTGCAGTCTTTTCTCTATTCTTTTTTTCTCTCGGCCTCCCTCTGCACTCAGGCTTTTACAGCCATTGCTGCCTGGCTCCTTTCTGCTTCTGTGGGCGAATAGGCTGATGACATATCTATCACATGTAGTCAGACAAACCACACTGGTGCAAATTATTTGGTCCCTAAGTAATTGCTTGATTAACTTGGTTGTCTGGCACAATGGGGTTGTCTCACCAGCAGACGACAGAGGGAGCTGATGATGCAAGTTACTTTAGTTATTGTATCTCTTGCAAGCTTCGGGTAGCTCCTGCGGAAAAATCTCCGATGAAACCCAGCCACCAGTGAGCTGGTGTGCAGTGAGCTCTTTGATCCACTGGTTAACACGTCCCAGCCCAAGAAGTAGCAAGGCTTTGCTTGGACAGCCTGTGGGTTTAATTGTAGCACACACACTCTTCCGGAGGGACATCAGCCAGTACCACAGTTCAACACAATTTACAGGGGAAGCAGCTTATGCAGTCCTTCCCTGACTTCAGAACGAACAAAAGTCCGCCCCTTTTCTCAACATTTCCCTCTGAGGCTCCCTAGCCAGTTGCAAGGGCTTAATCCTTCACTGTCAAGCACCTGCTGCACAGCTCCTCTGCCTGGTATTGGCGGGTGTCTAATGCCTTGTGTGCTGCACAAGTGCAAATGTCCTGTCCCACCTTCAGAGCAGGAGAAAATGTTCTTTTCTGTTACTTAAGCCAACTGCACTCTCAGGAGAGTCCCACACATCCCCCACCCTCTGGCAGGCTGGTTCCGTATTTGTTTATTTGTGGTCCTCACAGCTGGTCCAGGCAAGCATCCCTGCCCATCTCTTCCAGTTAAGAGCCTGTAGTTTCTGCGGGCAGAGGAACTGGAACTGTGGACATGCAAATGCAGCTGCCAAGAGAGGGCGTTGAGGCACTGTCCGTGGCAAAGCTGGTTGGGGGCCAGCCTGAGGTGCTCTATGTGCAGCCCCACAAGCAAAGGCGCCGCTGGCGGCAGCGCTCCCAGCTGTGCCAGCACGGGTGGCTGCTAAGTTTGCCTGTGATTTATGCTCTGTAGACATCACAGAAAGACTCGGCGCTTTTGTGAAGGGATCAGCAGTGCCTTGCAGTGGAGATGGCCACACAGAGCGGTCTGCTGCAACATCCCGCGGGCTGCTGGTGGCGGAGCAGGAAGGGTGATTATCCACCCATAATCCGTGCTTCCCACTGGCTTTCTAACCCTTGCAGGGAGAGTGCAGGACTAGCCGTCTGTAGGGGCAGAAGATCCAGTATGTAGATTGATGATGATAGGGCAGAGTTCTCCTTGCCCTTCTGTCCTCCAGCCTCAGAGACAGGTGATGTCCATGTCCTAATCTTCCCTTTGGCCATGGGATTGAATGCCCAAACCAGCTCCTCACCTGTAGAGGTGAGTCTCACATGAGCTCTAGCTGCACCATCAAGGGTGTGAGGGCAGGGGCTGTCACCAGCCAAAACACCCATCCGCCTCCTAGATTGTGTCAGCCACTCAGATGTTGCTCCATAATAGTGCAAAACCAGCCAACTGCTCTTTAAGTGGCTATCTGTACCACTGAGATGAACAGCAACTTTTATGGAAACGTATATATTGTTTAAAGTGAAGCTAGGATCAGTGTGTACCTCGGAGGAGAATCTCAGCCAGAGCACGAAAAGCATTTCATGTTGATTTCTGAAATCTTTAACTGCCTTGAGTGGTGCTATGTTTGAAAGTGAACCTTCAAAAGAAGAAAGGGAGAAAATAAGGGCCAGGGTTTGCAACACCAACTCATTCTACATTCCCCAGAAAGCCACTGAGCTGTGGGGCTCTGTCAGTAGACCACAATAGGCAGTCCTACGGCAGTATCATTTCAAATCCCAGAGTGAGGAGATTGTGTTGGGAAAATTATTCTGAGCTCGTTCTTTGGATACAAGAACTTACTGGCTTGTAAATGGGTTTTGACTTGTGGCATATATCCACAGCGGTGTGATGTCCCCTGCGTTGGAGTGACAGCTTCTGAACATACATTTGCCTAGTGAAAATCTACTGCTTTGATTTTTTTTCGCTTGGGCTTCATATTTTGGAGGCTGTAGGTGCCTGTGGGAAAGAGGGAGAGAAATGTAAGCTAGATCAATGCAATGAGGAAGCAGTCAAAAACGGAGGCAGCTGTGTTTGTTGCAAGGAAAATGGATGGAGGCTGTGGAAAGTAATCACTGTTAGGAGCAGGAGAGTAATGGTATCCAATCAGAAGACAAGAAGAGAGTACATTTCAGAACAGTAACTGGTGTTAGCTTCCCGTTAACTATAATAATAACTATATCCTGGAGCGATTGCTGAGTTCATTTAGACCCAGATACAATTATTGCATTGTGTGCAACAAGCACCCTCAATTTGCTGTGGGATATTGAGTTGGAGTCAGCTCCCTTACAGGCTCTGGTTTTCAGAGGCTGAGTTGCTAACAAAGTGCCCTCTCGCTCTCACGTGCAGTTGCTCGCCGCCCATTCACACACGTCTGTTTTCTCTGATAAAGTCAGTGTCTTTGCAGCTAAATGCCAGGCAGTATTTCTTCAGAAAACTCTCTGTCTTCCTGGCAACAGCTTGGGAGTCCCTCATTGTGGACTCGGAGTGCTCTGTGCTTGGAAATAAAGCAGCCTGTTTGTCCAGTCCCCAGTTTGGGACTGGGGCAGCTGGGCTCTGTTGGAGGTCCCAAAAGCATGATGCAGGGCACTCATCAGCCACTGGAAAGGCTTTTGTTAACCACAGCAGCCTTGGCATTGCCTCTGCCAGGCACAACAGAAGTCCTAAGGAGTAATAAGGCTGACACACCCCAAGCTTAAATTTGGACAAGCTTTTTAATACCCAGATGAAAAGATTACAGGAATGACCTATTTGTTTATATGTGGTGAATCTGCAAAGTGTGCAGAAGGCTTTGCTCATTAGGGGAAGAAGTCTGCGGGGCGGAGTTGCCCCACTAGCACCAGAGCTGCAGTCAAATGTGCAGATTAGATGGTGCCTCCAAGGAGCTGGGTTCTTGCGTGTGTTTGGAAATTCCCCATGCAGCCCCAAATTCTTAGACAAAATGCTTTGTGCTGTGAGGCAGAGGCAGCTCGTCCCAGCCTTTAATGCCACTAGAGGCTTTTGCAAGCGGTTCAGGCTCATCTGCAAAGCTGGTGCTACGTTGCCTCATGGGCCAGGGATGTACAGTCAGGGCAAGGGCATGCTGTGCCCCACAAGCCACTCCACAAACCCAAATGAATTTTGTGAGTGTTGAGGCATGCCACAGTGTAATAAGGGATCCACCAGTCCTGTGTCCTCATCTTCCATATTGTCATTAATTGAAAGTGGCTTGGACACATGAAACATCCTCTTTTCTACTCTAATAATTTTTGCGTGTCCTGACTCAAGGTGCTCGAGTTCTGCATGATTAACTTTCTGCCCATTTCATGGCTTCTCGGGAGGTGGAGAAATGCAACCTAGTACAAAGGCAGCTTCCTTAAGAGAAGTGTTTGTTCCATCCTCTGCTGAATGGAAGTACAAAGGCCTAGGGAGCATTGCTATTAGTCAGGGACTTACCCTGATCTGGATTTTGAAGATTTCCTAAAATAGGATCCAATGAAGGAGCCGAAACATGTGCTATAACTTGATGAATATGGTAACTCAGGTTTTCTGTGTGGTGATCAGCCTCTCCCACAGCATGCCAGGCTGGAAGGTGTGGGAAAAGAGCATTTGTGGCTCAGGCAATGGGGTAGGTTGCCCAGCTCATCCTCTGAGGGCCTCAAATACTCAGAATCCTTTAATGAGCGCAATCAAAGGTGTGATTTCTCTCTGCATTCACCGTTTGCTGGGGGAGTGTCCAAAGTGTGCTGTGCATGGCTATTGCAGCAACTCTCAAACTTCTCATGGTCTTGTGACTTTAAGGAGGATGGAGGCATGCAGCTGGGACATGTCTGTTCAGCTTGGTGAATCTCACAGTGCGAAAGGAAGGTCAGTGTGAATCCTTCATGCTATTAATCATCCAAAGCACACAACCATCTGCACAACTGTATTGATTGACTTGGTCCCGATGTAACCCAAGATGTTACCCCTGTGTTGTCCCTAATTGGGGCAGCCTGAGTACAAATTCCTCTGTGTCCTGCCAGGGACAGAGCCCAGGCTGTCCTGTTGCTCTGATACTTCTGTGGCAGGAGATGAGGCAGGCCTGATGGGGCATATGTGGCACCTACCAGTGTTCCTCCACCCTCACTGTTCCTCCTGCATCCCAGCCAGTGCTCAGCAGGCAGGCGGTGCCTGCAACCAGCAACCTTGGTCCCAGAGGTCACAGTAGAGCAGGTGAAGCTGCTGAGCCCTTGGGCCAGTGACAAGGAGAAAAAGTGTGGTGTTATAAATCTACAGCCTGGTTTTAATAGCTTTGGGCTACAGGCATGTAGATTGAATTTCAGCCCTATATTTCACAGAAGTCATGCAGTGGCATGTCAAGGCGCTATAACTGAACAGCCCTCTGGTGTGTTAGATGTCTGGCCGGTGGACTAACTACAGCAATGAAATAAAGCATAACAACATGTAAGAGTGAAGAACAGGAGACTTTCCTAGTGGTGAGATCAGGGCTGTAAAACAGCATCTTGAGGAGCTGATGGAATCTTCTCTATGTCTGCATTATTTAAAAAAAAGATTGGACAAATACTAGATGGTGTATATCAGCCTAGTGGTGTGAAAATGATGTCAATTTTTTCAGGAAAAGGATGGCAGAGGGTATGATGTTCCATTTTCAGCAACTTTGAGTGCTGTTTACTTTGTTATACAGAGTTAAGAGGAAGGTCTGTTCACTGTTTTTTTTTTGTTTGAATGGAGGGTTTCTTTAGTTGTTAATCCTACAGAAAAAGAGATATTTTCATTCTGAAGTTTTAGCTTGTGCACTTTACTGTGAATACAAGAGTGAAGGTCACTTGGGTAGTTTCCCGTAACATAGAATTAGGCACGTTCTGTGCTAGCTGTACAAAAGGATGTCTCTGCAGTGGTCAGATGCACGGAAGGGGCGTGGGAGAAAGGCACAGATCAGGTACCCATCAGCTGGTGCACGGTGCAAGAGCGGATACCGCTTTGCTGGGTGCCGCTCTGCAGTGACTTCCTTTCAGGCTGCCCAGTTTCCTCCATACATGGCCTTACCTGAAAGCTGCAGCAAAGGAGCAGGGCTGATTTCTGCAGCTGTGCAGAGTGGACAAGGGAAGAAAAGCCCAGTGGTTAGAATTTCCCAGCCTTGTTTCCCTATAAAGCTGTCCCTGATCACAACAGCCTTATCCTTCCTACCTGCCCTGGTTTCTCAAATAGCCCCAGCATGGCTTTTCCCAGCCTCTGCACAGTGCTGCCAGCTTCTATCAGCTCAGCCAGGAAACTCCAGCAGCGTTTGCCCAGCAAGTGAAGGCAGCCCGCACCCCGGCAGTGGAAATGAAGGAGCTTTCCCTCCAGCGATAGCTTCCTTCAGACCACAGCCCGCTCCTGACTCTCCTCCCCTGTGTGATGGCAGCAAGCCCCTTTATTTTTGGATTCTGCCGCAGCAGCCAGCTCTACCAAACCCAGCAGCGATGCTGTGCCTTCTGTGGGCTGCACGGAGCAGCCTCTGGCCCTACACACCTTATGCTGGGGTGGTGTGTGAGACCTCTGGGGTAGCAGCTAGCCAAAGCCAGGCAGGATGGAACCAGCCTCGTAGAGGCTGCCAGGGCATGCACAGTGAGTGCAGTTTTGGCTCTCTCTTTTGAACAAATGCTTTTTCCTTCCTGTGAACGCAGAGGTACCATCCCTGGCCCTTGTGGTCCCTGAGGACTTCCTCTGGGCCACAGAAGAATGGAGGAAGGCACCCCTCACTCCAAGAAGCCTGTCTGGGTGTGCATCCTGTGAGGAGCTCAGTCCTTGCTATGAAACAACAAGCTGATAATAAATATTGAACTTATTTAGAATTGCAGATACCAGGAGAAGAAAAACAGTAAACAAAAGAGGCTGCAATCACCATCCTGGCTAAAACTCAGGAATGCCAAACTAAAGGGATGGATACAGGAGGAACAGAAGGCGGTGAGTGGCCAACCAGGCCTTTGAGCTAGCAATTAAATCAAATTCAAGTCTGAGAAAGCAAAAACTCAAAAGGAATCTGCTTAAGTTAGGCTCTTCTTAATGAGAGACAAATACTCCAGAAAATATTGCCTGCTAACAGTATTCATAAGCTGCTCCCAAGATGTTTTGATTAAACCACTGCTGTCTTTCTAGTGTACTAATGTGTTTTAATCTCTCTTGATGCCTTGGGGCAAAGGGGTCTACTGATTCACAGCAGCTTGGTGAGCTGAAACATGTCCCTGGTGAATGCATCTCTCATGCCAGAATCACAGCTTTTAATTTTTAAAAATGTGAGTTTTCAGCAAAGGGAGAACCCTCAGTGTGTGAGCAGCGCGGAACTGCTGTGGTGCCACATGCCTGAATAGGGAGGGAGCTCCTCTGGGAGAGACACGTACTTCTTCCTCTTCTCCTTAGGGTATGCTGAATTAACAATGCTGGCACTATTTTGCTGCTGGACAAAACCTAATTGCACTTTCTTGCCTGGCTAATGTGGCCAGGAGGAGCAGGGTGCCATGTGTCCTGCTAGTCCCATGCTGACCTGCCAGAGGTGGGCACAGACCTGCAGGGTTGCACAAGGCAACTGCGAAGGAAAGACAAGCCTCCTCTTGAGAGGGCTTCACATCTCTCCAGCAGCAATAGGGAGTGATGCTGGGGGACTGGTGCTACCCCTGGCCTTGTGCAAGGCTTTTCTTAAGTGGAGGGTGTCTGCTGTGCTCATCGAGGCATTGGAAGCAGTGGCCCTGATTGGGGAAGTGTGGGAATGCAGTCACAACCGTGCCACGGTTGGGATCACTGTGAAAGTGAGCTGCGAATGTTGAACACAGGCTTTGAGCTTATTCCTCCTTTTTAGGCTTCCCTTTTTGCTGGCAGTTATGGGATGGACCTAAGTAAGTCTTTACAGGACTTCTTGTGCCTTAGAAGTTTGGCTTTGTCTTCCCTGTGAGCATCATGTGGTTGTACCACCCAGCTGGTTCATGGGCAGTGTGTGACTAGTGCAGCTTTTGGTTAGGAGATGGGGTATGAGAGGGTTGATTTCTGGTGTTCAGTGGCCCTCATATCACACAAAACTTCTGGGAGATGAGGGCAGTGGGTTGGATTTGATTCCTGAGGAATCACTGTCCTCAAACTGGGAAAGCAACATTTTTCATGCCCTAAAACCGTGCTCTGGGCTTATATCACATTCAAAGCACACCCAGGAGACAGTGTCTTTTTGGTGCTCAGCCTCCTGCAGTGGTGTCCATACCTCCCTTCTTTTTACAGCCCCCCCATCTTACATTCAGCATGCCTGGCCACCCTGCCTGACATGTTGCTCCACTGATGGTGGGCAGCCAGTGCTTGCTACCATCCATGACCCCTCTTTCTGAACTCATTCCAAAGCCCACAGCCACCTTACTGTTCCCACTCCATGCAACTTTCTGGCTCCTCAGTTTCTTCCCCCCAACCTCATGTTACAGGATTTTACAGGAAAATGGCCAGGAATGGGCTGGGGAAGGAAGACAGGCTTTTCTGTCAGCAGGTACAAGAGGAAAGGTCTGCCTGGCAGGGACTTGCACAGCACATGCTGTTTGCTCACCTCCTGCCTCCTGTCTGGGTGAGGCACCCGGGAGCATCCCTGATGAGAGCAGACAGTTCTTCTGTCCTCTGGGTACAGTAGCTGCTTGTTGCTTGTGGAGAATGAAAACATATTAGAGTACAAAACTGCTGCACTAGTCATTTTCCAATTCCCCACTTGGAGAACTGGCTTCCCTGGAAAATAGGTCACTTACATAAAAAGCACCTTATTATCACACCACAGCAGTGAAGGAAGAGATGGCTTGAGAGACACTTTCATTCTGAGGCCGTGTTCTTGGGTACTTAGATATTTCTGGAAAATTGACCCTTTGGGCTGCAATTTCTCATGCTCATTTTCAGCCCGTAAGGTGAATTTTGGGCCTTGTTCCCTCCACTAAGCTAGATGAAGCTAGGGAAGAAAATGTGTTACGTCTTAACCCTTGGGAGGGCAGTGCATTCAAACACGTTACTTTCTATGGGGATTAGGGTGAGACATTATTCCTGATATTATAGCAAAGGTGGGGAAGACTCCCAGAGACAAGTAAACTTGAGTCCTCCCACTTCCTCCTGTAGTAGCCGCCTGCCTCCCACCCACCCCAGGTATTCATTTGCTTTTCTCTTCTAACTTGTCATTGTGCTTAGCTCTCCCCAGGATGGGAAACAGTCATTGAAGGGCAACTGGAGGAGGAGGGATGGGGAGAAGAGCTCATGCTGGGCATGGGAGTGCTTGAGGTGTGGAAAGGGGCAAAGGGACCATAGGGACTTGCCCTTGTGAGGAAGGGAGAAGGTATTAAATTTTAGGTAAAGGCACCAGAGCTGAGAGAGGGGAAATATAGGTGCACGGAGAGAAAGGAGGGACTCACTGAGGGTATGTGTGGTTGACATTGGAGTCAGGTCATCTTGAGTAGGAGAAGGGAGATCTGTGGTAAACAGCTTTGGCTTGGCTCACTTTGAAGCAGTGGCAATAGCAAAATAAGCAGTGCTCCTCTGAAAGAAAGGAGCTCTGGCTTTGGGCAACAGGCTGTCTGAGACTCCAAAAGGCAATACCCACCTTCTTGGTCCTCAGTTGGGTGCATATTGTGCCTCTGCTTCAACTGGGAGATTGAAGTGCTCTAAACCTGATAAGAGAAAGCACGGAGAGTTTCCTCAGCCTCTCCTTTTTAATATTGCTCACTCCAGCCTTGGCCAGCATCTGTTTCCCCTCACTATGCTGTGCAGGCTGTGGAAGAAGGCACCTTCCAGGGCAGACTTGTACTGAGCTAGGCAGGCAGAAAGGGGCCAGGGTGCAAGACTGCCCCCAGAAGAGGAGAATGAGGAGTGGGAAGTGGAAGGATGAGTGGGATGGAGGAGGACGGGAAGGAGAGAATGCAGTAACATCAGCCGACGGGATGGGAAGACGGAGGGTAACAGCACAGTGAGAAGCCCATGGAGACTTGGAAGCTGGAGAGAACAGATGGAGAATGAGCCAACCAAAGAGCAGTTTGTTTTCCTCATACCCTTACCAGAGCTGGCACAATGTGGACAGCATGGCCCCAAATAGTGGGGGGCATCCCTGCCATTGACACCACTGCAAGGGCTGGGGGCAGAGGGCCTGGTGTCCTGGCACACAGGAGGTGCTTTCAAAATATATTAGTAATTACCTCTGCAGCAGCGGCAGCCAGTGAGCAGGAGTAATTTGCATAGTAAGAGCTGGGAGATAGATGGCTCTATAAACCAGATCTGTCATTCCCAGCTCTCTCTCCCATCTCAGATGCTTTGATGTTCCTCTTTGAAGAGCTCTCTTCGCTTGCTATTCCTCGCTCCCTTGGTGCTGCTCCAGCTCTCCAAATGCCTTTCTCTGTCTTCCTGCCTGTGTGCCTTTGCTACTGCGCTGCTATGCCTGCCTCTCGGCAGGAAGGACACAGAGTGAGTGACAGCTAGCACCCTGAAAGCCAGCGCTGGCAGAGGGCTGCAGGGAGGGAAAGCCAGCTTCAGCAGGCACTGAGGTGTTTGTTCAGCATGAGATCTAATGCACCATCAAGGAGGGCAATGTGAAACAATAACAGCAATAATGCCAGGCAACTTTCATTCACTGTGTGGGCATCTAGTGGGGGGGCCCAAGTACTCAACCCAAAGGTAGAAAAAAATAGAGGTGAATGGGGGGCTGGGGCCCAGAAGCTCCTTGTTCCACAGTCCTTCAAGGGCACTGTGGGCTTCCTAGTATTTCAGTGTGAATGGCATCTCTCACATTACCTGTGTCACTCATAGGTTCAAGTCCCTCTTAGGTTCAAGTCCCTTGAAAGGGAAGGAAAAGAATAGACTCGTGCGAAAAATGTTTTTTTGGGCAGCTGAAGTTTTGAGGGGGGGGGTGAAACAGGACAGGGGCTCTTCTGAGCAGCAGTGGCCATCAGGAAGTCTGCCACAGCAGCAAAGACCAGATCAGAGGATCCTATCTGTGAACGAGGCATAGAGGAACAGGGAGGGGCAGATGAGTTAGAAAAGGTAAGTTTTGTAGACGTCAAACTAAAGGCTAAGTACAGCATGGGAGACCACACAACTAGAGAGGATAAGCCTGTGCTGAAACTATGGCCTTGTCTATACGCAGTAGTTTTACCAGTACTAAGGTGTAGCTACTCAGGTGGGGTTTTACCTTACTGCAACACACCTGCTGTCCTGAGCTCTTACATCCCAGGGTGCCAGTGACTGAGGGTTTGGGGTTCTTCAGTTTTGCAAAAAACCCTTGACAAGCTGCTTAAGCTAAACAGCAATGTGCACCCATTTGTGTCTATATGGGTTCTTATTAAGGGGTAAAAGTTGAAAGAGGAAACAGCAGTGCTTTAGTTTCACCACTTAAGTTGGTGAAGGGGTATAGGAGCCTCAGTATAACTCTTTTCACATATGTGTGTGAACTTTGTAGCCCAATGGCGTGTTACATCTCAGGATTGTCTTAATGGGTGGAGCTGGAGAGCAAACTCTCACAGAGGCACGGATATACACGAACGTCCTGCTGCTGGCTATCTACCTTGTAAGGTATTTTGAAAGGTTCATGCTTTTGAAATAAAAATTATTGCCATGTATGTCCTGTACATGCAGAAATAATAGAATTATAGAATGGTTAGGGTTGGAAAGGACCCTAAGATCATCTAGTTCCAACTTTTAGAGGTACTTAGGTCTGTGTTGCCTTTGAGAGCTGCACTTGAATTTGGGCTCAAGGTTCCATAGCCAAGAGCTGTGAAGCAGATGTTTTGACTGTGGGGACTAAGCAAGAGTTTTTGTTTCTAGTGCCAATTGGACAGTGCCAATCTAGCCCAAATATGCACCTCCTTAGAGTGCATGTGTCCCTGCAACCCTATCACAAGCCTCAGTCCTTTTTGGCAATATAGCCCAAATTTCCAAAAGTGGGCTCTGTCTTTTAAGGGTCACTTTGAAATGCACATAAAAATCTGAGGTTTTTGAGTTCCTGAGACAGGACAAAGAGCTAAGTAGCTCTCAAAAATAAATGCATCCCTAGCAGATGAATTTCCCTAAATTGCCTTTGGAAACACTGGGCAGCATCAGGAAAAGTTGTTGTGTATAGCCTTCAGTTTATAAGCAAGGACCTCAGCCCTGCGCAGGGGGCTTGGAAACACAGATCCCTCATGGTGAACATAGCCAGGTGGAGGCAGTCCATGTGCCATCTTCCTCCCCAGCCACCCTCACCAGTAGGACTTTTGTTTCTGCTCTCTAATGTAAGCAGCTTGATTGGTTTCAGCACACCCTGGGTTCAACAGCTTGTAGGGATGAAACTGCAGCTCAGTCCGGATGCTCTGGTTATGTTCCCTGCTGTTAGCCATACTGCAGGGTGCCATCACTACTTCTCAGATCCAGCTTTGTGCAGTTTGCTGGATAGGCTGTGTTTGCAAATGCTGCAGAAGGGCTGTTTCCCCTTCTGAATTTTCTTCTAGCTGCTGAAAAGGGCTGCTTGACCACACATGGTTAGGCACAGTATAGTCACTGTGGAGGTCAGACATTGTGGTGGTTTGTGAAGGTGGGTGAGAAGCACAAGTACTAATAATCAGCAGGCTTTGAGCTCTTCATATTTCCTTTTTGTTTCCTGAATAAGCGCTGTTGCAAGAAAAGGGCATGGTGGTTGTTCAGTTGTGTGGCTGTCATTACACAAAACCCTGCCCATGCTCAGGGACTGCTTTAATCAAAAACCATGTCAGGTTTCACCTGCAGATCAGGGACCCTCCGTCTGTTGCTGGTACTGCAAATTAACTCCAGCCTGGCACCTGAGGTAACCTATTCTCCAGCAGACAGGTATCCATGTGGCAGAGCAGCCAGTAGCAGGGGAAGTGCCACCTGGTTTGTCTCACACTAGCTGGTAGCCTCAGGAATCTGATTTCCTTTGCAGTGGTGTTGGGGTGTGAGCAGGGCAGAATCTGGCCTCACTGTTTCACCCTGGGGAACATAGGCAAGCTGCAGCATCAATAACATAGCATCTCCTATTCCTACCGTGATGCCTTAGTGGAAAATGACATCATCTACATACAGACTTGTGTTAGGAGCAGTGCTTCAGGGGAGGATCATGGGGATACCATTTCTCCCTGCTGTGGCCTCATGCGGATCTCCCTGGTGAGGGGCTCATGGCAGCATGTCCAACGAGCGTGTGGCACTAGGAGGGAGCTACAACACTGCTTCCTTCTTGCTTTTCTTATGTTTTTGCTGTGGCTTGTTCTCTCTTTCCTTTGGGCTGCAGGAGACCAGGGAGTCTTGCATGTGGTGGGAAATGAACCTCCATGCCCTGAACTCCTAAAAGGCTAGTCCCTTCCTGATGTGTGCCCACATTGACTCAAGCTGAGGTCAAGGAAGGGAGATGGCTTGCTATAAGCAGGTTGGTGAAGGAAAAGGATTATCCTTCTTCTTGGGAGTATTAGTGAATAGACAGGCTGTGAGCACTGGCAAGTAAATCTACAATTTTAGAGAAATGAGCACTCAGACATTGTCACCTCTCTTTAATCTTCTCTTGCCTTTAGTGATTATTTTCTCCTTGGCCATTGCAGACTATCTGACTAGCAATAAGTACGGTTTACTCCGCTGTTCTGGCTCAACATTGACTGTTAATGATGTAAAGCTGTATTAAGCCTGAGCTACTCTGATCATGTCACTCGACATATCCCTTGGTCGCCATGGAACAAATTTCTCTGTAACGTGCTGTTGGTCAGTTGATTCATGCCTGCTTTTCCGTGTTATAATTGTCTTGAAAAGAAATTTTTGAGCTGAAAACTGTAGCAGTGTGTGTTGCAGGAAGAGAAAATGCCTGAGACACACTGACCTTCACTACACAAAGTGTATCCACGAAGTTTACCTTGTCTTTAGAGGTCATCATGCATTTTCCGCAAGGACGGAAGGCCAGAATCCCAGTTGGCATAAATCAATGCAGCCTGCCTGAGAAGGGCTGAATTCTTCAGCTGGGAATTTGCTGAATAGTTTTTGTTAGAGGTCTATAAAATCAGATGTGGCACAGAGAGGGCAGGCAAGGAGCATACATTCCCTAGCTGTTATCCTACAAGAATAAAGGGACACCAGCTGCTGGATGTTCAAAACAACAGGGAGTGATTCCTAGTACAAGGCAACATTAATCTTTCCACAGTATGCTATGGGTTTATGTTTCATGGTTCAAAAAGCATTTAGACAAACTTTTGGAAAACAAAGAAAAATCCCTCCTAAGGCTATTAAACGCAAGAAGAACATGCCTTCTTGCCTAGAAAACCCCGTCGCTGCCGTGGAGGAATACATTAAAAGGGGTATCTTGGGCTAGTTAGGGCACAGAAGAGCAGGTCAGCAAAAACAGTGTAGGCCCTTAGTGTGTGGCAGATGACATAGTAAAATAAATAAGCTTCCTGCTCTTCCAGATTTTAGGATGATTTTATAAAGAGACGATGGCACCATGCAACTAAAGCAGCCAGAAATTTCACTCCTGCTCTCCGAGATGCTCAGGCAAAGACCAGCCATGTTATCAGGGGCTAGTCCATCACCACAGACCTGGGAAAGCATCCCTGGCCACAGCGAGTATTTCTTGCAGGCTTGCTGAGGAGACGAGGCTCAAGCCATCCAGACTCCCCCAGTTACTTCTGGGAGAGGACAGCAGGAGAGAGTATTGGTGTAACAGTGGAGGAGAGAGGAAGAGGAAGGTAACAAGTGCAGTGGCAAGGAAAAGTCCTCCTACGCAGGGACCACAAGAGGGAATGAGCCACTGGCCTACCTGTGATCACGCTCTCCTCCCGAGTAGGGTGTTGACAAGTCTTAGCACCCAGTAGGCCAGAAAACAGCAGCGTAATGTTAAACGGTGAAGAGGAAAGGCTGTGAACACGGGCAGGCTCTATACTTATTGCACCCTGTCATGAACTATTCAGAAACGAAGCTTCCCATGGGGCAAAAGAAAGGTGAGAATACAGAGGCGTTCTCCCTTCCTGAGCAGGTCTGACCACCATATGGTGGTGAGAATTATTGTCACCACAACTAATTCCTTCTTGTCATTGCCCCAGCATATGTCCTCAGGTCTGCAGAAGCAGGGCTGTCTTTTTAGCAGTTGCAAAGATGTGTGGTTAGAAATATGTGGCAGGGGGGTTTCCTTCTCTTTTGCCTGAGAAAGAAGCATCTCTCAGAGGCTGAACAGTCTCTGACTCTACAGGCTATTGGAGGGACAGTGACTCCCTTTTTTCCACTGTCACTCCATTCCTGGATAACACTGAGGTTTCTGAAGCTGACACTTTCATATGAAGCAACTAGTGCTTTGTGACAAGGATAGTAAGCCAAAGCAGAGAACCTATCTCATGCAAACATGACCTTAGTGTCCAGAAGCCATTTGACACTCTCTTTTAAAGAAATTCTACTTGTAATTAAAATCATCTGAGTTGAGGGTTTTGATCTGCTGGGCCTTAGTATTAGAGATCCAGAGGGACCAGTAAATGCATATGTTTTTCCTCTCTTGTCTTCTTTTGTGTCCCTCTATAAAGAAGGGTTCTGCATGAGGTTGAAGGAGGGAACAAGAGGCATTTTTTGTAGCTTAACCTTTCTGTTTCTAGTGTAACATGGTCATCAACCCTCATCTCTGGATTTCTGAATACTGCCATGGCCTCTGTTATGTAGTATAGGGGAACCAGAGAGGCACACAGGCTGTGGCTATAGACATTCGTGCTGGAATTTGCATGCTCTGGCTCTGGTATGTCCTGGAGGCATGTTCTGTGTGTTGATTTGGGGCTGGTTTCAGCTACAAGCCAGACTTCTGATACCCCTATAGGCCTGGAAATCACCAACATAGCAAACTCATTTCTTGAGGGCACATGCAGGGGACCAAGAGCAGTCCGGTGATCAGAGACACTGTCTTGGGATATGCTGGTGGTCTTGCAGTGATGGCTTCTCCCTACATGGGGGCACAATTAGCTCTTGCTCTCTCTGCCTTTGCTGGCAGGTGCACCTATGTAAGAGTGCACCTATGGGAGAGGGCTTCCAGCATGCAGGAGATGTTCAGGGATGTTATGGGTCTCTGAGAATTCAAAGTGATACTGCTCACATTCCTGCAAAGTCTTGCCTTGGCTCAGCTACCATTATACACCATTAAATAGGATTTTAAAGAAATGATAGATGAGATGGATTATTGATGCTTTTTAAAAATGGCCAGTTCTTCAAAAGGGTCCAGCTTTCTACCCCTTATATGGAGGATTTAACTTCAATGAATTGAAACAGGGATTTTATTTTCCCTTCCCTTCATGTAATTCCTGATTATTATACAACCTCTCCTTATTGACATAGTATCTTTAGCTCATGCATCATTTATTGTTATCTGAACAGTTACTGGAAAGTGTCGCTGGGTAAGCTCTGGGGATGAATGGTTGCCTCACTAATGGAGGAAAAGCCTAACTACTTCCTAAATCAATTAACCTGAGAGGACAGAAGACACATCCAGGGTGCTCAAAGCACGTGCATGTGTACACTGCAGTGGTCTCTGCTGTGGGTAGTGGCACAGTACCCACAAACATGCTCCTTACTCCCTGTGTGTTCCCAGCCACGCTGACGGCATGTGGAACGACTTGGCAGATACAGTCACTCCATGTATCCCTGCTGCTGCACATGCACTCATAACTCATGGCTCAGCAGCTGCTGTTCTCTGCCTGCAGCTCACCAGCAGGATGCATGCCTACTCTCTAGCAGGCAGCCCAGCTCTCAAGCTCAAGCCATAAAATTTCATGCTCTACAAGTCCTCAAGGTAATGGTCACCTCATGCATGCATATATATCCATGTAATGCCTCTTTGTTCCCACTCACTGCTTGGAGGAAAAGGCTAACTGCTGCCAGCTGACACCACTGCCACTAAAAGTATAGAAGAATTTGGCAGGGGTCATTATTGCTAATCATTGAAGTTCATCCCAGCAAGATACAGGGATGTTGGACTGCAGGGCAGCACACCTGAATGTGGTGCTGCTGGTCAGCAAGCCACAAGAATGTCCAGCACTGGGCACAAGCAGAGATTGCGCAACACCTCCATGGTTCAGGAAGAAGTGGGGCAGGACACAGCACATGTTTCCTCTGAGACATCTGCACATCCTGCAGGAAGTGAGAGAGAGAGCATGGATGCTGCAGCAGAAGTGATTGGGAGAAGCAAACAGACTGTGGATGAAGAAGATGCAAGCGAGGAAATAGTCTGGTAAGGAGGGTGAAGTGCAAAGGAAGGAGAAGTTGTGGGGTTTTAGAGCATTGGTTACGAATGAATGTGCAGTAAGATGGGCACTAAGTGGAAAGGCAAGAGAAAGGGATGCGCAGAGAAGGAGGTAGGAAAGCAGCTGACAAAATGAGGCCAAGACAACATGCTCATCTAGAAAGGAAGAGGACAACCAGTAATTACATTAGGAGCCAGACTGCACACTCTTTCTTCCAGGAGAGTGTCAACACCATGACTCCAAAGCTGGAGCACCTGGAGGTTGGTGAATGAAAGGGAGCAAATGGTGGCACAAGAAATTCTCTGTCCAGGAGAAAGAACACTGCTAGGAAGAGAGGGAGAGCAGGAAGGGAAAGACACACATACACTGGGCACTAGGCTGGTGGAAGCTTTGAGTGTGTCTCAGCCCCAATAGAAGCCAGTGCATGAGGTATTGTGAAGGGGAGGCAGCCCTGGGACTCAGCTGGCACCACCCAGGCCTTTCAGCTCAAACACCCCCCCAACAAATCCACATCCATATGGCCAGCAAGGGGTAACACCCTGCACCTGGTACATCGTGTCCCATGACTATGCGGTGGGCCATGACCAACCCCAGGAGCTCCTGAGGAAGTATCTCTCCTTGCCACTGTGATAGAAAGAAGGTCCCCAGCCTCATGGTATGAGCAAAGAGGTTGTTGCAGACCTGGCTGAGAAAAACAGTGAGCCCTATTTCCAGGCTTGCACCACTGACTCTTGGCAGACATGAAAGGAAACTGAATCACTGTATTACAATTTCAAGCTCCATTAAAGAAACATGGGGATAGCGATAGCAGAGGGAAGGAGAGGGCAGGGAGGGATGAAGAGAAAATTGAACAGAGCAGAGTAGCACTTGAAGGGGAAAGAAACATTGCTCATAGGCTCAGAAGGGGGAATTGCAAACAGAGATGAGATTAAAAGGGAACCCTTGAGACCGTCTCTTTAAATACCGCAAGATTCACTTAATCCATGCTGAGCCAGGCTTGTTGAGTGCTCAAGGCACAGTCCCTGCTGAGGCTTGCCAGCTGATCTGAGCAGTAGAAACCTGTCTATCCCCATATACCAGCAAGTTGCCCTTTTTCACCTATGTTATCTAGAAGGTCCCATTGCTGATAAATTTACTGTGGAGTGAGCCTAGTGCAGAAGCTTTTTATTTGACTACCCTTAAGTGAACTTTTATCCAGGGACATATAGTCATGTCAGAGTTGGTACCATGTGTCTGGGAGATCAGCATGAAGTATCTGGGTGAAGCTTCACTTGGGCAGGGAGGACTGTCTTCATTTGCTGGTCCTAAAGGTAGGGAAGAGAGCCGCAGATGGAAGAGGAAAAAGTACAGGGTCTGAGAGCACTGTCCATGGTGGCTTATCGTGGAAGAAGTTACCTGCTTTCAGAACCCAGGGGCAGAGTGCATGGGGTGGCTTTGGTGCAGAGGGAAGCAAGATGTCTAACCCCATTAGCTAGACCCTGACCAGTCTGCTCAGGGCTAGCTGCAGGACATTCACATTGCAAGTGTTGGTCTGAGTGCAACCTGGAACCACTCTGGAAAGTCTTTGCCAGGTTTAGCCCCTCATCTCCCATAGGTGTAGTTTCACCAGATTTTCCAATAGCCCACAAAGGTTGGCCAGGAGCAGCATTTGGGCAGGAGGCAGATGGTGAATTGCTTGTTGCTGAGATTGTCCTACAGGGGCTACAGGCTTCTTTCATCCTGTTCACTGTGGGGAATGGTGGTGCTGGTTGGTGTTTGTTTAAACTCTGTAATGTGTACAGCTGGAAAGATGACTCAAATGAGACCGGGTCACCAAAGACACTCTTGTCTATGTATGAAGCACAGTGTGTGTAATGACATTTATGTTACACCTCACCCCCTCAGCTGTGATTTCAGGTCTTATCCCCACATCCCACACCTGGAATTTTTATGGCCTGACAACTAAAAGGGACTGAATTCTTTGGGACAGTGAGCAGTCTCATTTTGCTCTGACAAATGCTGCTGGGGCTGAATAAATAGCAAAAAGAGGTAATAATGCAACAGAGCCGTCATTACTGCATTTCTTAAGCTGTTGCTTGGCACTGCCCTGTGCCATTAGGTATCTGCTACATTATGTCTTAGAAGCTCCTGGGTCTTTGGGACGTTTGCTTTGCTGCACTCTTCTGGCTTCAGTTTTGTCCATACAACCCATGCAGAGGCTCTGGAGATGGGCAGCAGCCAAGGCAGATCACTCTCTCTCCATAATTTTCACCTTCCCTGTGGCCATGCTGAGAGCTGAGCAGTTTGGCTGGGAGCCCACAGGCTCACCTCAAGAACTGCTCCCCAGCAACTGTGCCCACCACCTTTCTTCTGCAGTGTTGAGTCAGAGGGGTGCTGCCAACCCAAACATGAATGTGGCTCTTCTTCGTGTTTGGGGGTCCTGGCAGACTTCATGATATGCCTCCTTGGTTTCTGGACAGACTTTTGATCCTGGGGGTGGTGAGGGAATGGCCAGGATCCTCTGTTAATCAGAAACAAAAGCACTCCTGCTCAGCCTCTAAGTCTTGCCTAAAGTTGGTGGATGTCAGGAAGTGCCATGTTCAAAGGTGGGAATGTTAGGATAGAAGGAAAGACTAAAACCCGCTGACTTAGAGAATCCTTTGTATTCACAGCAGTGCTTTTCCAAGGGAGTTTAAGCACACACCTTGTTCTCATCTGCAAGTATCTGGCTAAATATTCCCCACATCCAAGACAACTGCATCCTAATCCTTACAGAGGCTCGAGAGCACTGTTGTAATGCAAATAATGATAAATAACAGTCATAATAAAACATCACCAGCACTTGTGCCAGTTCCCCAGCAATCCCAAACCGGCTGTAGCAAGTTTCACAGCACCAGGTTATGTAAAGGAGCGTGAGCATTAACACTGGAGCTGTCAGGGAGGCGACCAATTAGCCAGTGTAGCTGCCTCCTGTGGGCAGCAAATCTGCCAGCATGCCTTCACTGGCTCCCTGGGCTGCTCTGCAGGTGCGAGGTCATAACTCATCCCAGCATGGGGGACTGTGCGCAGACAGATGCCCCTGTGCATCACTGGGAAGAGTGTGGGGAGTACACGCCTCCCAGTACCTACGCATTGGCAGGGGCATGTGATGTAATTAAGCCCCGTGTGATGAAGCGCCTGTTCAAAGTGTGGTAGTGAATGCTGGTGTCATTTAAAGTGACTTCAAATTAAAGTCTTCTATTCCCATTTTTCTGACAGATAGCTCTTTGCGAGGTATGTGAAAGGGGCTGCTGATGTGCAGCAGGGGCTGGCAGGGCTGGCTGGGAGGGTGTAGGAGAGCAGAGAGGGCCTCCCTGGTGCTAATCATAGAATCACAGAATGGTTTGAGTTGGAAGGGACTTTAAAGCTCATCCAGTTCCAGCCCCCTGTCAGAGGCAGGGACACCTTTCACTAGACCAGGTTGCTTTCTCCTTCAACAGTTCCAGGGATGGAGCAGTCACAACTTTTTTGGGCAGCCTGTTCCAGTGGCTCACCACTCTCACAGGGAAGAACTTCCTCCTATTGTCTAATTGAAATCTACTCTTTTGTAGTTTAAAGATCCCCCTTGCCCTGTCACTATATGCCCTTGTGAAAATGTGAAGGCCAGAGTCCGCAGGCAGCTTGCCACAAGAGCTGTGGGTACTGTGACCCACGCTGCCCACCCGGGCTGTCCTTAAGCTTTGGCCAAGCTCTGTCACCACACCATGGGCTCTCTCACAGGGCTGTTTGTACCTGCAGAAGGAAGGTTAGGGCAGCAGCTGGCTGAGGTTGGAGGCGATGCTAGAGTCAAGTGTGGAGAGCCGCATCTCAGGTATTTCCCAGTTCATCACCATCAGTGGAAACATCCTGACATGCTGTCTTTTCTTCCCTGCAGTTCCAGATCCTGATCCTGTGCTCTTCAGACCCAGTCCTTTACACTGAACTGATGAGTGTATGAAGGTAAGTGGCTTTATTTAGTAGCATTTTTATATTCTACATACCTCTGTTGGTTTTAGCTGTTGCTCTGACTTGGCTATCAAGGATAAAGTAATAAGAAATTGTGCTCTGGAGTCTGAGCACCTCCCATAGGACTCTCTCTCCTTGAGGGAAAGGAGTAGATTAAGAGAAATTAGCATCTTAGTACTTTGCCCTTTGGCCACTGATATCTACTGTTACAGCTTTAGGTAAGTTCAGCCTTCTTCACCCATTCAGTGCAGAGCAGCAGAATGGAGCAGACAGATGTAGGCATTTATCAAGAATCAGGCTTCTTGCTCGCAGTTTGTTCCAGCCCCACTTAAAAGAACATGCAAGTGGGCATACTGGGAATCACTGAGCCAATACTTTGTACTGGCTGTGGTGTACTGTCAGGGGGTAGTAGGAAATGCTTAGAGAAGGACCATATGAAGAGAGCAAAAGCAGACTGATGTGGCCCCAGGTAAACCTTCCTGATTTTGGGCAATAGCCTGTTCCTGAGAAAAGGAATGTGATTAGACTCGTTGCTGGAGTAGCTACGCGGAGGTCTAGTGCCTTTGAGCCCATTTGTATTTCAGAACATGAAGCTGGATTATTTATGCAAGGTACTATAAAACCAAAACCTGAGAAGATGTTTCCTACCACAGGGTGCCTGCGAAGTATAGGGGAGAGGTAAGAGATGACTCCAGGCAGAGGAGGAAGAAGCACAAGAAGGCAAGAAGTCTGTACAGGGCAGCATGATATGCGGTAGCCTCAGCACACCAGCAGCTTGGGATTTGTGAAGTATTTTGCAGTCCTCAGATGTGCTGTAGTAGGGATTTAGAGGGGAAGGAGGAAGTAGTTTTTCAGATGTTTATGGGAAGCCTTCTCCAGTGTGAGGGACAGCAAGGCAGCTCCAGTAAGCATGTCTGAAAATATGGCATGAGCTGATGGAGGTAGGAGCTGGCATCTCTCTGGTGAAAGAGATGAGACGTAGGAGCATAGGAGGTGTAGATTCCCTCTTATTTCAGATACGCAGGGGAGGTTTTTGGACACTGCGTGGATATAAGCATCTTTCCACTCTGGAAAATAATCAAGCGCTTTGGGGAGTGGGTAGGAGAGAACTAGAAAATCAAACTGCATCTCCTTTCTCCACCAGCCAAAATCATCCCAGCAAGGGGAAATAGACTTCTGCTGTGTTTATCATGCATGATCAAACAGGACCCTTTAAGCCTGAAATCAGGATGAGGCTTGAAACTCATTTAAATAACTGGCAAAGGACTTATCACGCATGTGAGCTCAAGCAACACCGTGGCAGGACAGAGGCACTGGGTTGGAGTGATAGCAGGTTAAGACTGGTGGGTGCTCAGCCCTTGCCTCATCTGTGGCTCTCTCTTGCTCCTGGGCTGGGGATTTCAGTCCCAGGATCTGCCCATCAGTCCCATCAGAAACCATAATGTAGCGTAGCTGCTAAAACGTATCTCGGCCATCTTCCCATTCAAATGAAGAAAACACATGGAGACACAGACAAACTATCTATAGAGATCTGCTGTGACCAAGACGTCTGCAAACAAGGTCCTCCCTGTGCACACTAAGTGTGGTAATCAAGATGGGGAGGGCTGGGTCTGTTAGAGGCAACAGGACTAAGGCTTTTAAGTCTCCTCCCTGAACACATTTCCCCCCTAAGGGCAGTCCCACTTACTAGGCTTGGCTCTACCACAGGCTGAGGTTATAGCGGTGTGCCTTTAGGATGAGGTAAGAGAAAACTATCAGCTATTGGGATGGTTCAGTGTGGCAGCCCAAGGCTGCCTAGGCACCCACACAGCGCATGCAGCAGACACCTTGGGTCGCTTCAGTTCTGTTCTCTAACAGTATTAATTTTCCCCCGAGGCTAAAGTCCCTCTGCTTATAGACAGGGCAGCCTTGCGAGGAATGCAAGTACCCAAAATACTCATTTTATAACATCATTCCCAGAATTTTTGCTCTCTATTTACCCTGGCCAAGCAATTCAGGCCCCACATAGGTGTCTCTCCCTCCCCAGAACTCTGCATTGCTCCCCAACCCTTCTTTTTCTGTCTCATGAACAGCATTTTTGGGTCCCACTGGCCTATTGCAAGTTGAGGAGCCTTGGTGGGCTCAGGTGCAGGTTTGTGTACCTGTACAGGGAAGCTGACAGCCCTGGTGAGCCTCCTAGGAGTTATAGGGGGCCCTGGGATGCCCACCTTGCCCAGGAGTGCTCCTGTGTTTCCTGCCAAGTGAGGTCTTGTCACATGCTGAAGCAAAAATGCCCAGAAGGACAACTTCGCTGCAGCTTTTCTTCATCCCTGTTTTTCATTTTTTTTCCTTTACCACACTTCAAATAATTTGACATTGTATATTTAAGACTCTTTTGTTGTATTCAGTTTACCTCATCTGACCTCACGATCTTCAGGGTAATAGCAGATGAGGATGATAATATTCTGCTGGTTTACAGTGCCACTTTCAGTGACTCCACAAGCCCTTTAGCAACAGTTGCTTGTTAAGGCCTGCAAGCCGTGTAAAGTGAGTTAATTTATTACTCCTGCTGTGTGTATGGTGAGAAGATGTGACTTGAACAAGTGAGATGGAAGGAGAGGCAGGGACTTACAGGCTTGAACCATGTGGCAGGAAGGACTGTGAGCTTTTTCAGCACCTGCAGTGGCTCATATAGCTCTGTGTCCTGAGAAGGGCCTCTGCCTGTAAGTAATCAGCACAAGTGCATGCAGGAGGTTAGGCTAAATGGAGAGGAGGGAAGGTCCCTGAGGAGCAGAACAGAAAAGGCTGCATGTGTAATAGTAGATAACAAGCTCGCAGGCTTTATCAACCAAAGATTTGTATCGACTGCTGTGAAAAGGATGGTGATGAGGTAGTATATGGATTAGAGAAGAGGACGGTGAGCGGTGGCATGGATGAGCTACCAGGGGTCCCACATCAGGGGGGACAAAATCATCCATTCCTAAAATAAATGAGGTTTTCCAGCCTCTGGCCTGGCCCTCCCTCCAGCCCAGCTCAGCTATTGTCAGTTCTGGGGCTATAAACCCTCGACCATGAGAGTCCCATCCCTGCACAGAATGAGAGGCAGGGGTTGCACAGCTGGGCAGGAGAGGACACCCCTGGCTGTGGGCAGCCCAAAGGGAATGGTGAGGAAGCTGGGAGAGGGCAGGTCACTCATTTTCTCTGGGATGCAGGAGGCAAGAGGCATGGGAAGGATGGGAAGAGCAGCAAACGGTTCCCATAACAGAGAGTGGAGCAAGTTGCTCCTGCCCCAGCTGTGTCACAATGATGCCTGCGCTGCAGTGTCCAAGGCTGCTGTCGGGAAGGGGGGGGCAGCCAGCAGGGTGGCTCTCCGGGGTGCTGTATACTTGTTTTTCTTCTGTGTGACATTACACAATGTGAGGTAGAAAATGTTTGTACGGTAGCTCTATTGGTCCTTGGGGTGAGGGGGGAAAGGAAGGAGGTGGTGGGTAATTTGAGGTTCTTTATTAGACCAATAAATCATTTATAATGCACTAGCTTTTAGGCCAGTCCCTTATTGCTTATGTCAGCCACAGTATGCTACATGGCGACTGAAGCTAGCAGAGCACACACCAACTCCCCTAAATCAGAGGGACAGAGCCAAGATGCATGGGATGGGCAAGGGGCTGATACTGGAGGCAGGACTGGAGCTCACCATACTGGGGCATTCGGGAGAGGACAGCTTGCCCTTCACAGGTCCTGGGGACAAATCCAGCACAGCTTGTGACAGGCACTTGGCCTTGTCTGAAGCATATTGTAGCAGCCCTGGTCCTCCTGGGGTAAGGGGGAAGCATCAGGAGCTATTGATACCTGAGGGACCGAACAGTGGCCATGGGCACCTGAGGTGTCACTGGGCACATCACCTAGACTCCCCGTGTCACCTGCAAGCAGAGATAGCAGGCATGATACAGGCGTAATAAACCCTAATGCCCCTGAGCCTTGGTTGGTGGGGAGCAGAGGACAAGGCAGGGTTTCCTGGTGGCACTCCATTACAAAAGGAATGGGGATGTCCTATGCCTGTCATCTTTATATTTTTGGGGTTTGGTGGAGCTTATTCCCTGCGGCTTGTCAGGCAAACTATCTCTTGGGTTTCTTGGGTGCTATGGGCACTCATGAGGTTGCTGAAGGAGAATACCACTTAGTTGGGAAGGACTGTGCTCACCTAGTCACAAGTGGGTGGGTTTTTGGTGGGTTTAGTGGGGGGTTGTTTTTAGGTTTGGTGGGCTTTTTGTTTGGTTTTGGTTTTTTGTTTTTGGTTTCATTGGGTTTTTTGTTTGTTTTGTTTTGTTTTTTGGTGGAAGTTCCTTGTTTGCCACATTTCACAGCTGCGTCTCCTTCAATTTGAGCTCATCAGGTTCTGCAAAATGATGCCTTTTCAATAGCCTGCCTGTGTTCCCCAGTGCTTCAGAAAGCATCAAGTCGCCTGACATTTTGATAAACAATACCTGTGTCAATTTCTCTCCTCATCCTCCTTTTCTCCTCCTTTTCCTTCCCCCAGCAGAGGAACCACCTTATCTCTGGAGCTAGGCAAACAAAACAGAGGAGATGGATAAACTTTCCTTTCAGGAGAATTCATAGCAGGGTGGGCTCCCAGGTCATCTGAACAAATACGACTCCCTGTTAAGTAACCAAAAGTGTTTGAAAGAGGGACCACTGAATGGGCTGAGCATGTACTGAGCATGTACACCCTGCCAGTGTGCTGGGATTTGAAACCCCCTCTAAAAGCTGAACAGCTTCAAAGGAACCTAATGGGGAGAGGTAAATGTAAAATGCTAACAAATACCATTCCCTGTTATGAAATACACAATTGGGGTGTGAGGGAATTGCATGATGTGCCTGTTTCTGTGGGATTTTATATAATTGTAAGCTCTTTACAATGTTCTTTGCATCCTTGTGGACTGCCTGATGGAAGCAGCAGCTAAAAACAAATCATAGGGTGAGAGGGTGAGTCTTGTGGTGAGAATTAGTAGCATCAGGAGAGAAATATTGCACACCTAACTGACTGAATTATGCATTATGCTGCAAAATCCCCAACGTCGATACGTAAATGCTATTCCTGTTGTTTTGCCTGTGACGATTGGCAGCAAAGGAATTCAAATCACATCCACACAGCAATTGTCCTGCTGTAACTAAGTCTCTCCTATCCAGGCAGATATGCTTGTGCAGGCAAAATCTATGCGGTATAGTAGGTGCTTTAGGAAGAGGTTAAAAAAGGATGCTGAAAACATTTTCCTGTGTTCAGCAATACAAAATGTTGTCAGGTTAGCGTGTACTCACCCCTTTTTCTTGTGGGCATTGTAGACTAGATGTCACCCCAGACCTTGGGAGGACTGGGTGAAGAAGTCCATACTGAGGCATTGAAAGTGATTTGAGACATACATCTCCGTGGAAGGACTTTTCTCTCTCCAAACAAGATAAGAGAACGGGAAGCAGAGCCAAACTAAATGTCATCCCCAATACAAAGGAGCAGTGGGGTCAGCACTACATGGCAGACTAAGAGGATTATGAAATTGCATGTAATAAATGGTAAGAAAATTATTATTTTAATGAACACAAGATTGTTAAAATCCCCTGCTATTGGATCTTGCCAGTGTGTTTGCAGAGAGAAGAGCAGATAACAAAGCTAGCAAACAAAGCAGATAAAAACCCTACCTTTGTTTGCTTCTTAAGTTGTCTTTGCTTTGCTTCCAGAAGGCATAAATCAGTTACTAATCACATTCCCTGTTTGAGGTGCTGTGAGTGTTCATATGTTTAATCTGTCCTGGGTGCTTTTAGAAAGAATTGTGCTAAGGTGAGGATGAGAGTTGCACAGAATTGTCTTGCCTTTGTTAATACCTTTCTTTTAACAGAATAAGGCTGTGTGATAATCTGATTATTTTTTTTCCTGCTTGGTGACCAAGTTAAAAATTTGGACTTGAAGAAAAGCAGATATCTGAGGTTTAAAATAACATTCTGATTGCATTCTTTGGATGTCTCTTTCTCTTTCAGAACAGAAATTCCTCTTGAAATGACATCATTTCAAGATGTTTGGGAAACAAATAAGCAAATCAGATAATGTTTTACCAGTGACCTGCTGAATTAGGATAGTTGCTGCAAAATGGTGGCATTTTATCCCCATGCTTTCAAGTGGAATAACCTAGCAACCTATGAAATGTAGCTTATCCCAGGTTATGAGCTCCTTAAAGGATTGTGTTATGGAAGACAAAACATGGATTTGATTAGATCAAGAGCAAGACCTCAAACACCTGTGCCACCACCTCTGCCTGTCTCCCTGTAGCTGAGCCTGAGGGGACAGGGATGCCAGGGCTTGCCGGGGAGCTGGGAGAAAACATGGCAGTGTTTCCCTTTGGGGAAGGTGAGTCTGCCTGCCATCATTCTTCCAGGGTGAGCGGGACTCCCTCAGCCTGTGAGAAAGCCATTTGTCCATGGGACAAATGGCTGCTAAGAGGAAGCAGGAGCTGGTCCTTGGTCAGGCACTGGGATGTAGACAAAGCAGGAGAGCAGCAGATGTGAGGGAAAGGAGAGCTGTAGATCTGAAGCTGAAGCTAAAGGAAAAGGACTGGGAGAGTGGAAATGATGCTGCCTTCTACCCATCCTGAGGCACTGAAGGAGCCAAGCTAACAGGACAGGAGAGGGTGTGTGCTGTCTGGGCGAGCTTGGGTACCATTAGCACTGTCACATAGACAACTTAAAATGAGCCTTCTGTTGGGAAGAAAGAGTTAAAACAATTTTCAGCCTTGCAAGTCTCCCAGTCTCAAACTGTTACTGTTGAAGATCAGCAGCACAGGATTATAAAGATAAGAGCAAGGGAAACACACAAGAAGAAGCTGGTGGAGGATCAGACCACAGAGTAATAATGACAACTCCTCCCAGGCGAAGAAATGGGATAATCCCTGGAGCAAGAAGCATGGAAATCAGCCAGTGCTTTTCCTCGGACAGAGAGCATCGCCAATCTCCTTTCCACCCTGACGCTGTGTTAGCTGATGGGAGGATGCTGGGAGAGGGGCCGGGACAAGCTCCTTCTCACTGCCCTCGAAAGGCTCAGCACAGAGGTGGCAGTGGAGTCGTTGACTCCCCTGGCATCAGGCAGCCACTGATGCTGCATGACGTGGTCGCTGCCCACAGTGCAGGCAGCTGTGACCTGGCAGCTTCTCACGCGCGTGTGTGCTCCTCGGCTGCTCTGGGTCAGAGCTGTCTTCTCTCATTTCAGATGCTTCGCTGCATGCCAGGCGTGCTGAAGAGACAGGAAAAGATGGGGCCATCCAGGTTCACTTTACAGGCTTCCTGCCTCAAACGCGCTCTCACATCCTCAGCCATCGCTGCTTCAGCAAGTGCTCTGCCACATCCTTGCCACTTGGCTGCCCAGGAGCTACAAAAGGGGTCTTGCTAGCAGGTCCTACAAGTGGGCAGTGATAAGCTGAGGGCATGTTTCAGGTCTGTGCAAGCAGGAGGTGATTACAGAAAGTGGAGCCCCAGGCTTTGTGTTCATGCTGACTGCTTCTAAACACCAATGTTGCAGGTGTGCCACTGCACCACTTTGCAGCAGATTTTTCAGTCCTTGAGCTGGACCCCATCTTCACCTTTTGCAAGGCAGTTTTTGACTCTGTAGGCAACCTAATCTCACTGTAAGGATTTGTGCAAGGAGTCCTGTGGCCTAAATAGGGCTGCAAAACTACTGTCTGTATTTATCCAGCATATTTCAGGATCTGACTTCTGCTGTTAAAAGCTAAGGGGTTACAGGGACATTCACATGGGCCAGCAAGGGTAACCTGTCAGGCTTTTCTCAGGATCTGGGCTGACTTTCTTGCACCTTTTGGACACAGCAAAAGACTCCATTATGGAAAGTTTGGAAGACGGCACTGAGCAGAGGCAAATCTGCAGGTCTAACTTGGCCATCTCCCACAACCATAATAAGATGGAATTGCTTCCCATTATTGCAGGATATGACAAATCTGGGCCCACATTGTCCCTAGTCTGCCTTTTATTTGCGATGTACCTATACACTGCCTTCCTGTTATCCTTAACATCCCTAGCCAAGTTTAATTCTAACTGGGCCTTAGCTTTCCTAACCTGATCCCTAGCTTCCCAGACAACATCCCTGTATTCTTCCCAGGCCGCCTGTCCTTGCTTCCACCTTTTATAAGCCTCTTTTTTCCTTCAAATTTTCCTCAGCAGCTCCTTATCCATCCAAGGAGGTCTCCTGGCCCTCCTACAGCACTTCCTTCTAGTAGGGATGTATCGCTCCTGAGCTTGCAGCAGGTGATCCTTGAATATCAACCAAGAGTCTTGGGCCCCCCTGCCCTCTAGGGCTATATCCCATGGAATCTTACTGAGCAGGTTCCTGAAGAGGCCAAAGTCTGCTCTCTTGAAGTCCAGGGCACTGAGCTTGCTGCATGCTCTTCTCACTGTCCTGAGGATCTCGAATTCGACCATCTCATGATCGCTGCAATCAAGGCTGCCCTGGAGAGTCACATTTCCAACCAGCCCTTCCCTGTTGGTGAGGACGAGGTCAAGCATGGCACCTCTCCTTGTCGGCTCCTCTATTACTTGCAGAAGGAAGCTGTCTTCCACACAATCGAGGAACTTCCTGGATTGCTTGTGCCGGGCTGTACCGTCCCTCCAACAGATGTCAGGGTGGTTGAAGTTCCCCATGAGAACAAGAGCCTGCAAGCATGAGGTTGTTCCTATCTGTCTATAGAGTGCTTCATCCACAGAGTCCTCTTGGTCAGGCGGCTCCATCGCTGGCGGGTTCAAGGCTGGATTGGACGTAGCCTTGGGTGGCATGGTTTAGTGGGAGGTGTCCCTGCCCCTGGCAGGGGGGTTGGAACTAGATGATCTTAAGGTCCTTTCCAACCCTGACTATTCTATGATTCTATGATTAGTGACTTTGATAGCACCTGGAAAGTAAAGGAAAGTCAAAGCCAGGCCTGTGCTCACAAGCAAGGGAAGAAACAACCAGAGCTGAGTTTCAGGCAGTTGAAGCATGGAGAAGGGATGAATGGAATAAGCTGCCCTCTGCTGCAGGCTGGAATGCTCATACATGCTATTCCCCCTCCAAACTTCAGGGTGCTTGGGCCCCTTATTTTCTCCCCAGGAGAGACAAGCCCAAAGGGAGCAAGGCTTGCTGGGATGCAAAATGTGGGTTCTGCTGGTGGACTTGTCCTGCTGACCATGGAGGCTGTGAGATCTGGGCCAGGAAGAAGGCAGGCACTCTAGGAAGAGGGGGTCTCGTCCCTGCATCATACACCAGAAACAGCATGGGATTTGTGCTCTAGCCCCAGAGCCTCCAAGATCTGGAAGTTTCAAGCAAGCTTAGTGCAGCAGGTATTTGCCCCTCTGTTGCCTACTAGTACAAGCAGAGTATGTCAGAATCGCAGGACAATCCCCTGGATTTCTGGCTCCATCGCTTCTTGCTAGAAGTGTTTTTTTGTTCTAGTGACAGTCATGCTACACCCAGGAGTGCATGTAGTGTAGGAGAGTCAGGGGCATGGTAATTACCGGAAGGGCTATGTGGATTTGTTTGGGAAGAGCTGGAAAGGCCAGAATTGTGGACATAGCTGGGATGCTTTGATCCAGGTGCTTAGGAGAACAACCTTCCAGGCTGTCACATCAAGTGGCACAGATTATGGATGCACATCGAGAGCCTTTTCCAGCAATCCCCTTGTGCAAAGGCTAAAACCATAAAATACTTCCCGAGGACTGTGATCTTGCAGCAAGGATTTGCTCCACTCCACTTCCCTTTTGCAATGTGCTTTTTTTGTCTTCACAAAAGGCTTCCTTGGCAAAAGAGAGCTGCCAGCTGGCCAGATCTGGCCAAGGGGCTAATGGAAGTATTCAGCTGTATGCAGTTGCACCAGCAAAATTGTCTATTCAAAGAGAAGTCATAGTTTTGACTCTGTTTTTTCATCAGGGTTTATTACTCTAGGACCGCTGCCAATATAAACTTTTCTCTTCTAGCTAAAATGAAAACAAAAATCCTAGCTTGCTTGTCATATGCTTTGAAAGCATCCCTCGTCCTGGTTGGTACCACTGCTGATTCCCCTCTCTTCACTCTTTTTTGTCCAACTGGTCACTGACTTCTCATGTCCCTTTCCTCCTCTTATCACAATGGTGACTTACCCATTTCATTAAATTCTTATTTTTAAATCATGAAAGCACTTTAATTCCTGATGGCTTTAATAACATCACTGCCTCTCTTCCTCCTTCCTTTTTTAAACCACCTCTAAATGTTGGGGATGGAACTAGCTGACAGGTTTCCTTTAATTATCCTCGCTCTCCACGCTCATCTCTTCCACGGTGCCTTCAAGGGACACCACTATGAAGGGTGCTACACGCACAAGCAGCACACCCAAATTGAAGCAGAGAACAAAAACAAAATGTCAAGAAATCCACCCTTAAAGAAATTAATAACAAATACAACCAGGCACATTTCATAAGCCCCATTAGTCAGTACTGCTCAGATACCATGGTGATGAGACTCCTATAAATATTTCCACAGCAGTAAAACTGTCTTAAAGGGACCGCACAGCAGCTCACATGCACCAGGGGAGAGCTTTTGCCTGGAGGAACCTCTTGTCCTGTCCAGACTACATGGCTGACATAAGCCACGTGCCTAAGGAGGAAGACAGCACCATCTGCTTTTCTTTTGCCTGTCATGAGCACCAAGAACAGCACAGTCCTGGTGTTATGCCCATAACTCTGTGATTTGACCACAGCATATTACTAGGGACAAGTGTGGTCTACACTTTCCTGTTCAGCAGTCTCTCAAAACTGAGGAGCCAGGTGAATGCTGCATCCTTTAGCTGCCCAACCTCAGCATCACCCAGCCCGACCCTTCACACAGCACAACCACAGGGAGGAGCTTAAAGATATGGCTTGTAATGGAGCCAGATGTGTACTTGCTTATCCTCCCAGAGGCAAATGTCTGTGGAGCCGAATAACACCTGATCAGGTTGTTAGGATTTTGGAAGCTCCTGTTCACAGATCCGGTAGCCGAGCATGAGCGGCAGGGAGGGAGGGAAGGGAAAGAAACACATGCTCAGATGTTTAGGTTTCCGCAGCCAACTTCTGCCCACACCACAGGAGAGCTTTGAGTTTCTTGCCCTTGATGTAACCACCACCAGAAGTTTGTTTTCACAAAACCTGCTTGTCTTGAAAGCTACAACTCACACATCAGTACCTCATCTGAGAAGAAATAGTAACCCTGTTATAAAGCTGTGGGCTGCATCCCCTGGAGGGTGAGTCTTCACACACCCGCTGCTGTTCACAAATAGATGGAAAACTTCATATCAGAAAATAATTTTCAGAGGACAGCAGCTCCAGTGGAATAATGGACATAAAAACAGAGAAATGATCCTGTGGGAAAAAGCTGACCTAGCCTTGGGGCTGAGGGCCCAATGCATGGTTGCTTTGAGTGACTGTATAAAGGAGCTAGAAACCACTTGGAGTTGCTACCTCACAAATGTTCCAAGTAGAAAGGCTAGGAATAGAAAACAAAACAAAACAAAAACTATTTCTTGCCCATAACTTAGTGCTTCCCTTGCACAAAGCAAGAATTGGAAAGGTGTGGGAACATGAGTTGATTGCCCTCTATGGGCTTCCTTCCACAACAGCTGTAGCTAGTCACAAGATAAGCTAGAGAAGACCAATGCAGAGGGCATGTATCTATGTATGCCTTAGTACCCATGCTGAGTTTTCATACATGCAGTCATACAGGAACATTTGGGGGTGAGGACTCAACTCTTTCAGGAAAAGTGTGAGATTAGCTGTTTGGACTGCCTATAGCATGAGTGGAGGTGAAGAGACCTTACAGCTATGATCAAGGAACTGCTGCTCACTGTCTCCATTGCTGCAGGCAAGTCTTTTCTTATCTTCCCCACTGCATCTTGCACTCTTTCTTGCTTTCTAGCCTTGTGTTTGTGTGGTAGTTCCTGAGCATGTCCCACATGTAACTTGTTTCCCTTAATTATACTTCAAAATGATATCTGGAGGTCCTCAGTAAAGGGTGGCTGCCTGGGTGTGCAAGCAGTATGGAAATACAGTGTTAACCCCCAGGTGATGGGGTATTTTGATAAGTTTCAGACTGCCCTATTTACATGGAGACTAATCAGCTCGCAGTGGAGTTTCTTTTTGATCCTTTGGCCTATCTCAAGGGAAGCACAACACTAACTGACAAAATATGTATATTTTGGCTTTCAAAAACTATTACACTTTGCAACTGTCACCAGACCTTGAGCTTTCTGGTTGCCAGGGAAACATTGCAGGAGATAACCTGATGGCAGCTGTGAACTGCATCCGTTCCTCTCCCAGTGCTAAACCTGCTCTTCCAGAAATGCTTGCTATGGTTTGGGATATTTCATTTTTAGAAAGCAGGGGCTTGAAAAATGAGGTTATTTACAGCCTGAAGGATATTTCCTTCTGAAATGGAACTGTCTGGGTGGTCTGGCTCTTTGGGTTCAAAGCATGTGTGGCAGTGGCTCAGCAGCCATGGGTTTTGTGGTGCTCTGATAATACCAGTGGCTGCTGGAGCAATCATGACCCTGTCCAGATAACATGGGCTAGAGACAATGGGTGGTTTGTATAGTGTCAGCTCTGGATTTGTAATACTCAGGCTCTTTGGGCCCATCAGTTTGGAGCACCACAAGCTAGTGTCAGTGCTGTACACTCGAGGTAAGATAGATGGAGCCTCTTTTCTAAGGCAATAAAAAAGGTGCACTGAGTTGTCCCAGAGGGCTGTCAGGAACTGTGTGCCTCTTCTTTCACTGAGGGAACCTTGTGCTGTTGTTTTCATCAGAAACATTTCTTATTCTCCCCTTTCATACTATGTAACGTCATCAGGCAAAGGTGGGATGTCAGAGAATCTGACTCTGATTTTCTCTCCGTGCTAGCTGGAGCCAAGCTAGCAGACAAAGCAAAAGGTCATGCTGTAGGTAAGGTAAGGTAAGTGATAATAGAAGGTAAGTAGGTAAGTGTAGGTAAGGTAAGTGATAATAGAACTGAGCATCCCTGCTGGTTTCTCCATCCCTTGCAGAGGTGCAGTGGCCCTCGATACAGCTGGTGGTGAGACAGTGGTTGGGGCTGGGCTGAAGAGAAACCAGAGCCTGGGTCTGGGCAGCCAAGGGGCTGGGGGAATATAGGCTGTGGGTCTGCCACATGTGTTGGCAGCACCTCTGGTGATGGAAGAGAGGGGATGAGCACGTGGTCCGAGGGAAGCCAGATGTGTGTCTTCTTTTTCTGCTGTGACAGAACTGCCCTTTAAAGACATAAGATGCAGCTCTTTTTCCTGACACTCAAAGAACAGGGTGACAAGCTGCTGTCAGGGAAATGCTATCTAACTCCCTTTCCCCGGTAAAACTACAGTACAGTGGAATCAAATGGTGACAGGAACCAAGGGAGAATAGATGTGTTTTCCATTTTCTTTTCTTTTTTATTCTCATGTTTCCAAGCATGCATCTGTACTGGGAGCCATGTGCACACTGGTAAATCTTGCCAGTTCAAAGAAATGTTTTTAGTGTTCAAATTCAACCTTTAGTGCTTCCCCCCCTGCTTAAGAAACAACAAAGCCTCGAAGATTCTCCCAGCTTGCATGGTATTAAAAGGATGTCTTGGCTGAAATGGAAAACAGCATCTCATGTTTTCCTTTGGGTTACATGTGCAACAAACCCCTTTGCTACTCTTTTAGGTGGTGCTATGAAAAGTCCTCTCTGCTGATAAAAGGTAAATTGTAGGTGGAGGAGGGGGAGAAGGAGGGGCAAGGATTATAAAACTACCTCGCAGGCAGAGAGCTTGTGTCCTGAATTGTGCCAAAATAACTGGGAGCAAATCTGGGAGTTGGACTGGCAGTGTTGGAGTGCTGCTGTATACTTTGGCATAAGAGTGAAGCCTGGCCCTTGATGGACACAAGACCAGTGAAACCTCCTGGGAAGCTGCTTACCCCAGTCATTCTCCTTTGGTGGTTGACTGAGATTCACTGATGGTTCCTTTCCTCATTTCTGCAAACAAGAGAGGATTTCTTGGGTACACAAGGAAAAGGAAGGGGCAGGAAGGCAGCAGCTTCCCATCAGCTCTTGTGCCCTGTGGCTGGGGCCTCTCCTCATCACCTGAAGTTGGAGCTGATGGATGTGTGGCTGATCGCCTCTTCCCCCTCAATGCAGTACTTGCACTGCCTTTCCTCTCTAAGGAAAGTTTTCATAATTTGATTTTTATTTGAAACTTTTACTCCAAGAGCCCATGTTTGCCCTCCTAACTCCTGCCAGGCCTCAGCGAGGGTCCCAGTAAGAGCTTTTAGAGGGACTTTCCCGAAAGAGCTGCACGTGTCCCTCAGAGCTATAGCCATGATATGCTGGGCAGTCCTTTGTTAATATTCAAAGCAGAGTGTTTTACTCTTAGGATGGATGTAAACTGTTTTAAGGCAAATCCTTAACTTTTCCCTTTCCAAAAAGTAACAGCTGCTCAGGCTCAAGAGCTGAAAACTCTACAAGCATTTGTCCATGAGTGCTGGCTTGGGTCATTAGGATTAATCTAAGCAATTGCTTCTCGCTTTACTTAAAAGGGCTTAGGCCCATTCACACAGATGAATTTGGCCCCAAAATTTGTGTATCTACTTCTTTTGTACTTCCCATCCTAAAAAAAAAAATAAGTCAGATGTCCTTTGGTAGAAGGGCACCACACTTTCTACAGAGGGGAAATGAGGCAGAGGGACTTAAAATACATGAAATGCTGCTTTTTTAATTATTTTTTTAATAAGCTATAACAAATTCCTTATCACCGAGTCCTTAGGAACTGCCTTAGCACAGTGGAAGAATTGATTGCATAATGCCAGCTGTAACTCTCTTATTTTTGGTAACAAGGCATTACTAAAGGCAGATTAATTCAGTGCCATGCTCCAATGAGACCAGTGCTCTTTTGTCTGGGACTGGCTTAGGAGCCCTCTAATATCTAATAATTCTTTCCAGCTGTGGCTGTGAGAAGTCTAGTAGTGGTTCAAAACACACACCTGTATGGCAGCAAGAAGTCGTGAAGGGTACACACATATAGGTTAATTGTCAAGGGAAACTGACTTCAAGTACCATCAAACTGTTTTCAGATGTAATCATGACATCTAAGAGGATGATCTTTGAGAGATCAGAGAGCAGAAATTATTCTCTTGCTTTGCACATCTGAATGCAGTTTGGGCTACAGTCAAATTAGCTGTTTCTGCCTACTCTGACAGTTTGCTCTTATCTCTCTTTCCTCTTGTTGTATTATTAATAATAAAAAAAGAGATGGCAGTAGAAACCTATCTGCATGGGGCAGGGCTGGAGCCACCGTTTGCCTTTAATTGTGAATGGTGACCAGTGTTTGAGTGCCCCTCAAAGGGACGTGCTGGCCCCAGGGATGGCAGGAAGCTCTTTGCCATGCTGCCTGTGGGTGTTTGAAAGGCACGATGCTGGATTTGAACTAACTCATTTGCTTCAACTGCCCCACCTGCCTCCCCTCCCGCTTTCCCCTTGCACAGCACTTAGTAATGAAGCTGGCAGCATTAGAAAGTCACTAGAAGCAACCCAGCTGCCTCCATCGGCTCATGAGGAGAATGACTTTGTAGCTTCTCTCAGTCCATTAATTGAATATAATAAGGCATTTAGTGACAGAAGGATGGTCGATGAGCCTTAGCTGAAATAACAGGGGCCTGCCGAGAGCTGCATTTCCATTGTTGGGGAGGAATGTGTAGGGTCCTAGCGCCGAAGTGTGGAGCTGGAGTTGTATAGGGGTAAGAGCATTGGGAACCTGCTGCTACCTGATCTGGAGGACATGGAGGGAGCCCGATGCTGAGCAGAGGAGCACAGCCCTGCATGCTGAAACACTAGTGTGGCTGATCCACTCTGGGGAGAACAGGTGTCTGCATATTCAGCTCATGCTTGCAGTGCTCGCATGGTGAAAGCCATGGGGAGCTGCCTGCTGCGAGGGGGAATACTGGTGGCTGCTGGCTGCATTGCCAAGCACCTGATGACAGATGAGTCCTTCAAAAAGGGCTGGACACGGAACCCTCTATCCCGGTGTGGCAGGATGCATGGAATACCAGTGCGGACTGGGAAACTCAGGCTCTTTAGTTACCATGCTGGTTGTATTTGCTGGAAGAATTAGGAATGGGTTGGGGTGGGTGCTGGCCTTTTCTGTCAAACAGATTCTTCCTGCATTTCTAGTAGCCCGGAGGAGGAGGAGGGGAATGCACTTGCTGACTGTCCCTGCAGGAGTGCAAGGGATGTCTTTGCAATGCAAGCTCCCTCATTAATAAGGCAGCTGCTCTTGCATCAGCAAGCTGTCTTGCCAGCCTCAGCCCCCGATATTATGGGGTTCCCTACACTGCATTGCCATCTCAGTTCTGTGGGGAAGCAGATCAAAGAGTTGTCACACCAAAACCATGCAGCTCTTATCAGTCTCAGTAGGGAGACAGATAGCTACAACATCTGTGCTGGGAGAAACTGGCTTGTGGAGGCAATGGGGAGAACAGGGCAATCCACCCCAAGCCAGGGAGCAGGTAGTCTAAGCTACCGACCACTACTGCAGCTCCTGTCTTGCCTGCAGTAAGGGTCACCCTGCAAGGTAAGATGTGTGACTCCCCAAAATAGCCAGACGCTGTGGAGGGCACGTGCAGGTGGTCTCTTGAGGCCTGCAGCTGGAGCATCTGCTTTGGTTCTGGTCTGTGCAGCCACCCAACTGGTTGGCACATCCCTCACCTGTGAGAAGGTCTGTTGGCAGGAGGTGTTTTTTTGTCTGAATGAGCACTTGGCAATGTCAACATTTCTCTGGGCTAGTTTAATGTTCTCCTTGCCTATTTGTTTTGTTTTGACATCTCTCCTGAACAGTGCTACTTCTTCCAGAGTGTCTGGATGTTTCACAAAGGGATGTAAATATTACCCCTGCATGGGGAAACAGAGGTACAGAACAAATGGTTGGTTTGAGCACAGGTTTTCCAGCCCCCAGCTCTTGCTCCATCATTACAAGGTCCACAGGGAGCAGGAGGCAGGTCTGGCACAGAAACCTGCCTGCCTCCAGGAGGGAGGGCTGGCAATTGCACAGCAGTGGGAAGGATGAGAAGGAGAAACAGTTTTCTAGGTCAGGCTACAGAGGTGGGCTTTTGGCTTGTATGCAACATCCTGGGAAATAAGGAGGATTCATAGCTCTGCTGGCTGCTGTACCATGCACCCCTTTGTAGTGGTTGAACAGGGCATTACCTGTCCACCTGCTCAGATGGGCATGTCCTGGGCGCACTGGGGCTGCTGCCCCACAAATTAATTCTATCTGCTCTAAGGATGGGTGTTACTGCTGCAACCTTCATTACTAATTTTAATTAACACCCTGCAATCACTTGGCAACATTCCCAACCTTCCCACCTGCCCCATGCCTCAGGACACCTGGCCAAGAGCTGGCTTCCTTCCTCCCCAGGGCATCCGTCCCTCACAGTGTGCTAGGAGGCAGACAGCTCCTCCATGCCACAGTGTCAAAACACACCATGAAACAGTTGCCTGTGCTTGGCTCTGGTGCTAGTCTTGTCCCATCCTGCGTCCCCCCAAGGAGAGGGGCAAGGACCTGGGCATAGCTGGCAAATCCCACTGATGGTAGCAAGCCTTGTGCTGATGCTTTGGCACAGAGCACTGGGGCAGCCTTGCTTTGCTGATGTGCCTTGTAAAACTGAAGTGAAGGGAGAAGGCTGATGCCAAGTCCTGATCACGTACCCACAGCTTTTATTTCTTGCTCTGCTTGCCTCCATCTCTGAGGACAGCTGGAAAGCTGTCTTTCTTTCTCTCTTTCCCTAAAGGCTCAAGCCTCTCTATTTGACTCACCTAGTCTAGACAGAATTGTTTTTGTAGGATTTTGAGGTTTTGCCTTAAGCTTTTCAAAACCTGGAGACCTGAGGCATACACTGCTCGTAAGAGTGAAATGCTTTGTGGCTGAAGCCCATGAGTTTCCTTTCCTTTTCCACAGGGAAACATATCTGCAAATCACCTCAGAGCAGAAGTCCTGGGTAGCAGACCTTTGTAGGGATGCAAAGAAGAGGAATGTAATTTTTTGCAGCTTTAGCTGGCAAGTTATTTCAATTCCTTCCAAAGCAGTGCTGTGGTGGTTTTGGGGTTGTTCCTTGTTTTCGGGGGCTTTTTTTTGAAAGTTTGGGTGAAAGAGGGAGATTTGTCACACTTCTGCAGGCTAGATTTAGAGAGGGGAAAAAGACCATCAGGGCTGGCTCCTCCTACTCTTGCACTTGACCTCCTTGACATCCTGCCTTGGCTGGATGCAGTGCGTGCAAAGAGACCAGTTACATCACAGCCATGCAGCTGGAAGTTTTGTTTTCAGGGGGTAGCAATCCAGCTGGGTTTCTGGTCATCCTGGCTTTCCCATCTCTACTGGGTAGAGGAAGAGCTCCCCCAAACACAGCAGTGGCTGACTGAAGCTCTCAGTCTCTAAGTCTTGACTATGCTCCTCTCAAAGGAGAGGCCAGACATGACCCAGCCACTTGGATATCATTTTAAAAAAGCAGCATCCTGCCGTGGAAACCACCGTGGAAGGGCTCTGCTATTCCTGCCCCAGCAGCACAGGCTGATGAGCAAATGGCTGGCCCAGGCATGCCCAAGTTCTGTCTCTCCCCTCCGGCTCCTGTGTTTGCAGGAGGCAGGGAGAAGCAGGGGACAAGCACTGCACCCTGGGCTGCCACAGCTGCACCAGCACCTTCATTCCCAGTGTACTGGGGCAACGTGCTTTCCTGCACTGCTTTGTGCTGCTGTCTGAGTTAAAAAGGTGATTACTGGCCAGAACAACTCTAAATGCTCTGGAAATTCAGATCCTAATACCTGCATCTGGAGCCCAGAGGGCCCTGGTGGGAGGCTTCCCACTGTAGGACAGGTCCATTACAGAGAGCTAGCTCTTGGACAGGGGTTGCTGGAGCAAACTCCTCCAGGAAGCAACCTTAATACAATAAGTAGCTCTTACCTCCTGATCAATGCAAGACCTCTGCCTCCTTGCAGCTGTGTTGCTGGAAATGACATTATTCAGGCAGACGGCAACACTGATGCTCTGATAGCTCTGGTCTCTGCCAAGGGGCATGAAAGGGCAAGTGAACCTCCAGGCCTGCAGTGGCCACACACCCCCTATGGCAATGAGCTGCTCCTCTGGGATAACAGGGGTGCCCCTGTTACCACCAGAGACACACACTGCTGACCAAGGCCTTCCTCTCAGCTGCTCATAGTATTGCCAGACACTGAGTGTTCCAGCTGAATATTTCCATGCCAAACGTCTGTCCCATGCTCATTTTTTTTTTCTCCTTTAAACAGAAGCTGCACCAAAATTGGTTCAGTTATTTCTCAGAGAAAGACCAAGGAAAGATGATATGTTCAGAAAAAGTCTTGCTATGCTTGAGAAATGCAAGCTTCTGCAGCCCCAGGAAAGACCTGCAGTCAGCCCTGCGCCTACTTCTCATGTGAAGTTGTGAAGTGGTGCCAAGCTGGCCACTTCTACTTTGTGTGCTCTGTGCTCCTCATGTTTTAGATGGTGTGAGATGTTGGGGTCTCATTTGGAGGAATATGGAGCTGTCTGAGCATACTGAGTGTTAGGTAACAAAACTCATAACCTTGGCATTTTGTAGCACTAAAACTAGAAAGATACCTGTGTCTTAGTCTCACCCCTCTCTCCCTCTGCTCTATTTTACAGGGCTGCAGTGAAAATCAACTACTATATGATGTGAACCCAGGTGCTATAAGCATGATCTCAAAAGAACAGCCCACAAGGAGATATTGAGCTGCTAGGGAGACTACTGGGCAGCATACAGAAGGGGAGGGATATGGCCTCACTCTCTGAATAGTAAGGTTAAACCGGTGTTATACCTGTGACTGTCAGGCAGTCCCATCCAGCCCAGCACTAGGTCAGGCAGGAAATCACTGTGGGAAAAGGATGCTGATGAACCCAAGTCTTTTAATTTCCCCACCTCCAGTTTCAGTTGCTATTCTTCTAATGAGTGAGAGGAATTCAAGCTATTTGTTCCTGGCTGCCAGACCCTAGTTTCTGGGCTGTTGTCTATTATTTGTTTTCAGCTGCCTGGCTTCTCATAATGATCTATTCCTTCCTTCATATTTTAGTATTCCACCCTGTGGGCAATGATCTCCCCTTTGTCACCAAAATATTGCGTTAGCATATCCCTGGGTTTTCTGTGCTAAGGTTGTTTAAAAGCCCAAAACAAGAAAACCAGCAGATGGAAAGGAGTTTCATCCTGTCCTCCTTTCAATGCTGCCTGCTACCAGCTCCTCTCTAGTCATGTTGCTACTCATCTCCCAGTGCTAGCACTAATCTTCAGCTTTACTGGCTTAACTGTTAATTTTCCACTAGCAGACATTTTCTATGAAGTCCAGACAGATGAGATCTCCTGCAATGCCTTTGTCTAGGGAAGTATTTCACCAAGGAGTATCATCTGTACAGACCATGACTTACCTGTTGTAAACCCCACCTTGTGTCTGATTTTTATTTACCTTTGTCTTTGATCTTGGCCTTCCCTTCACATGGGGTATGCAAAATTTTAGCGCTCGTGTGCACATGTTTGTATCCATCCCATGCTGTTCTCAGACTTTTAGTACCATACCTCTTCCTCCTCTCTTGCTTGCTAGACCCTTTAGAAAGAAGCTACCAGCCTTTTGTTTCGTTTTGACAGCTCCCTCTGAATTTTGGTCTGGCGCTTGTCTGGCTGTCCCCTTTGCCTAGCTAAGCACATCAGCCTTTCATTGGAAATGTCCATGACCCAAGTTCTCATCTCAGCCTTTGCACTCTTCCTCTTTTGTTCACCAGCCTCCTCCTCACTGACAACTCATCTTGGTATTTCTTTTAAGGTCAATAGTCAATTTTCTTTTTGATAAATGAAATAATTTGACTGCTTTGTGTTTGCTGGAAAGCTTTGGGGTTTTCCCCCCTGGAGCACTGAGATCCTCTGGCTCCTTTCTCTATTCTCCTCTTCCAGCAATATATTCAGTGTTTTGACCACACTGGGATTCATCTTGCTAACACTCATCAAAGGTGTATCTCACTTGCTTACTCATTATTCCCAGAACATACACTACCCTCTTGCCACAGCTCTATGCTGTTAGTTCATATTCTGTCATGATCTCCAAAACCCTTTGCAAGCTTCTGCTTTCCAGACATGGCACCCTAGGAATCTGCTTATTACAGGAACACCTGTTTGCAGTAAACTGGTGCTTGTTTAAGTAGGCTTTGCTCACTGATATGTAGAGATTGCTTTGCATGGTTGCCCTGTGCTCCTACTTATTCATCGCTTTGAATCTCTTTGTCATTTATGCCCTATAACAGCACTGATATTTGCATTTGCTTCCCAGTGATGAAAATGCTGGGAAGTGTCAGGCCCCAAGCAGCTCTGTGAAGAACCCTGCTAGAAACACTCCCGTCTGAAGGTGATTCACCACTGATAATTCCTTGTTGAGATATGTCAGCCAGATCTTAATCCAGTCAATGTGTGGTTTATTGATATTATATACTGGTGATTTTTTTAATCAGAATGTTGTACAGTTGAATGTCAAATACCTAACAACAGTCCTCCCTAAAACTGACTTAGCGTTAGCTGTGGAGTCAAGCTGTAGGTGTGACATGTGTCAAGTAAATCTGTCATCTCATCAGAGAAGGCCCACAAAACTAGCAGAGCCGGTTGTTAAATATATTCCTGTCCTCTGATTGCCACTGCTTGAGACCCACCATGAAACTCTGGGGAACTACATTCCAGTCTCTCTGGGCTTGTTGCTGCCTCACTGTGTACCCCCCACATCCTTTGGTGCAGAAGGATCTTCACTGTTTTCTGAAGTTTTCCCTTTCTGCAGCTTTCCTCCACGCAGTGTTAGTGTGTGGCCATCTTCAGTCAGGGAGTGTACCAGATACTCAAGCCTGTGCAGTCCCCAGGGAAAAGCAGATGTGTGGTGTACGGTCCTCAATATCCTCTGTCTCCAAAGCCAGTTGAATATGTAATAGTTTATCTAATGCCCCTGCTCCTTCTGGGGTGTGCAAGGTGAAAACCTGGACTCTGGGGAAGCAGAGAGGACACTGAAGAGCACTCAGCTCTACAGGAGATGTTCGTTTATCCCTGGACTAAACCTCAGACTGATGCGCCCAACCAAACATTTCCCCTCTGAAAAGTCCAGTGATGCCATGTGCACAAGAGGTAAATTCTCCCTGCTAGAATTTGTTTCTCTGCTTCCAGCCACCTCAGCAACTAGCAAAACCTCATCCTTCCTCTTTGCTCACTTCCAGGCTGCTTAAAGCAAAAGTGGGTTCAGACTACCCTCCTCCAGTTTTGAATTCAGTCCCGCAAGGATTTTACCCACGGGAGGGTGTAGTTGTTCCCTAATAAAGGGACTGCCCAAACCTTGCTCAGGGAAGGCTGTAGCAAAGGAGAAGGTTGGGCATGTGTGCTTCTAACCCAGGTAGCCATAAGCTGCTTCGGCTGCAGGTCACCCGCTATCTCACCTTGTGTCCCTTTGGTAAGGGTACTTCATCCTGCAGCTGCGGCCCTCAGAGAGGTTTTGGAGTGCTCTGGATATCCAGCACCTCTAAAAAACCTGACCATGTGTTTCAGAGCATCAGGTACACTAGTGTAATGCTCTAGTAACATGCTGTTTAGCAACAGCCCAAAAAGATCTCCTGCAGGCTTCGAGTGCTGGGCATGACACTCATCTTCTCTGGTGGTCCTTTTCACTATACCTTTGTGCAAATAAAAGCCGGGACCCCCGCCTCCTCTTAGCTGAAATCACTGTGTAAGAGGACATATTTTAATAATTACAAAGTGCTTTCTTCATTCATTGTCATTGTATCGTGCCCTTGCTAAGCACAGTTCTGTGTGCAGCAATAAATGGAGCCCTTTGCCAATTTCTCCCAATTGGTCAAGGGCTTGAAGAGTAAAATAAGCAGTATTCAGAACAAAGCAAAACTCTGCCAGGAGTAGGTTTTGTTACAAAGTCAAATTTGCCCATAGTTTGTTTTAAGGACTTGTTATGCCATGAAGGCATAAGTTTCTGGGGCACTGTTTCCAGTGTGATGGTTCCTCTGTGGAAGGAAAATAGCTGGACTCTTCAACGTATTGGAGACTGTTTGGAGACTTACATGGCCAGTCTGTCTTCCTCCAGAAGTGCTGAACATGAACAGTTCCCACCGACTCCTTTGCAGGCAAGCTGGGGGTTTGACGCATTAGACCCATAGTTTGAGGGACTTTTATCACATTGAATGACATCTGGAAAACGGCAGATTAAAATACAGTTTAATCTTAACCCTGTCTGCAGATTAGCATTTTAACCAAGTTCCCACCGTGCTGGATGGACTGCATCAAAGCACCTTTCTTTATAAGAAACTATTGTTTGAATACAACTCTGATGCAAGAGCAGATCAATCTGCCCCTTTTGATTGTGGTTTCTCTGAAGTTTTAGACTTGTCCTGAATACAGAATTCAAAACAAAGCCTGAGAGCCTGAAAACCTGCTCAGACTGAGAATAAGGTTTGTGCAAACCCCTGCCAAGCAATAAGGCAGCTCCCTCTGGCTCTGAGAACTGAACTTTTCCCTATAGCAATGCTCAGGTGTGAGAGGAAGACAGTGCTTCTTTGGAAACATTCAGTCCTGCAACTCTGGGTTAAGTGGAGGCTCTCAAATTGCTGGGATGAGTGTCTTTCAACCATGGTTTACCAGTGGGAGGGGAGGCAAATCAACGATTTGCTCAAGGAAATATCTTTACCATTCAGCACATCGATTATCAAATGTGTAACTTAAAGATGCTGGGTCAACTTCTTGGCAGATATCTGGGTTTTGCATATCTCAGTTTGGATTCTGACTCCACAGACACAATCTGGTTTTCCCAAAGCTTCTTACTGGTGTGTTGTTTGCCTCAGGCTTAGATGGGTCACTAGGGCTTCAAGTTGCAAAAATCAGATCGGATGCTCCTATCTTTGTTTTCAACAACAGGGACAAACTTTGCCCTTTGTAGTGCCTGCAGGACAGCAAGTAGTGAATGTTTATGTGAATACTGCCTAGCTCTGATAATAACCTGGCTGACCTTGCTTTGGAGAATCCCTAATGCCCTTGCAAGACAGAAGTGAGTCTCCATCCCTGCAGCTGTGTCACTTGCCTTCAAGGCCTTTCACAGCAGAGGGCACGGGGAGATGGTACAGAGGAGGCTCAGAGGGTACAGATGTACAAGCTCTGGTGGGCTTGCTTGCTTGCTGCTCACATACCTCTTTGAATGTACAGAGTCATGACATGGCATGACAGTCCACAGCCTGTTAGCTATACAAAAATTTACCTTAAACCAGGCAAACTCCGCTGTACAGCTGGGAAAAAGTTGTGGACTATAACGCTGCTACCCAACCTATCTGCTTTTAAACATGTTGCAAGCTGGTGCCTACCTTGTTGCTCCTTCTGCTCCCCTGCTCAGCTGAATACTGTCCCTCTTCTGGCTTTTGTGATGCTGTCCCTTCTGCAGCAAATAGCCTCTTGTCATCCCTGCAAAGAGGGAACTCATGGCCCTCAGCTTCTGGGCACAGGCTCTCCACCATGGGTCTGAGGGACTGGGGACAGCCCAACTCCTGCCTCTATATTCACAGAGCGTGTTGAGAGCTTCTCCTCAGGAGGAGTGGAGAAAGCCATAGATGACTGACAAGGGTGCTCAGGCCACGCCAGCACTGGAAAGAATGTAACACTTACTGGGAGAAGAAGAAAAATACAGTGCATGCTTCCTGTTTGCCTCTTGAGGCCAGGCTGCCATTCCATCACCTCTGCTACCTCTCTGCCTCTTCCATCTTCTGCACTGAGCAGTGCCTTTATGTTCACAGGATGAGCAATTCAGCATATCTGCACATCTTCAGAGGCTCTTGGGAGGTTCCTGTGGAAGGAGAGGGGTTTGTACCTGCAGCTGGGTTTCTCATTCTGAGCTCATTCTGCTCTCATCTGGCAGAGAAGGTAGGAACCAGTTTAACAGACCTCATGTGTTCACTTTGCACTAGCTCCTGAGATTTAATTTTAGGACTCCCTCCAGCTGCCTTGCTTTCCCTGCTCAGCTCCACAGGAAAATGTCACGCAGCACCAGTAGCTAAGGGAAGATCTGTGACAGCAGGCAACAGAGCTGGTGACCTCTCTCATGGAGTCCCAGCCACAAAGATGTTAAGCAGATAATCAGAGCTGACACATGAACAAAATATTACCCTCCAAAACCCCTCCTCTTGTCATTTTCTTTCATGTCCTGATGCTCTTTGTGGTTTTCTGCTACCACGCGCTGCTTGTGCACAGCAGCCTGTACAGCTGAGTACACTTCTTCTGATGTGGTTTGTCCTCTATTTTTCTTGCTTAGCCCTCTCTCATTGAATCTGATTGACTCTGAGGCCATTGATTTTTAAATAAGGTCTTGGGGAAAGGTCTGACAGGTTTTTCTTTGGTTTTACACAGCAGGCTTTGACTTCTGGTTGGGAGCCATTGAGCACTGCTGCTATATTAAATGATGGTCAGTGATAGGAATGTAGTCACTGCTTAATACCCCAAAAATTGCTGCTTTCAAGTGGGCAGGGTTTGGCTTTTGGCCAGATCTCCATGCTCCTGGCAGAATGATTCATTACCTTGTTCTGGCAAATGTATTTTCATCTGCTAGTCTGAATCTGATTTCTAATAGTCTGTGTGGTTCTCACAGCTGAGGAATTTCCTGCCCTTTATCCACCTATTTTCTTCCAATCTAGGCTAAAATCAATACACTTAAATAAATAAAGCCACTGGGCTTGTGAGTACCTCCTGCTGTGTCAGCAGAAGAAGTAGAGCTGAGTGGCCATAGATTAGTTAAGCCATTGTTTTCTTCTTTAAGTAAATTTGCTGTTGTTGGGCCATGCTAAGACCATGGCAGGGGGAGTTTACCAGCTAGCACATTCAAGAGCATGCCTCCTCTTTCCATCGGTGGCAGCTGACTCTGTGGGAAAGGGTCCCTGTTTTGGTTGATCACCAGCCCAAACCCCTAGGGTTTGGTTGTGGTTTTGTGGCATGGACTCTTTGCAATGGGAATGTTCTGCCACTAAGTTAAAGAGAATGGATGACACAGGGTGTAGCCCTGTCCTTAAAGCATTCCCAGGTGTTGCTTTCACTTCTGCTCTTCCCCACCATCATGCTTTTCAGGTCTGGTTTAGGTCTGGTTCTTCTGAAAGGGTTATTCAGTGCATGGCAGTGACTCCTTCCCACAGCCCCTGTCTGTCCTGCAACAGGGGATTCTGGCAGGAGCATCCTCCACCAGGATTCATGCATCCCTTTCATCTAGGGCTTGGGGAAAAGGTGAGGGTGGAATAAGAGGTCTTCTCTTTCTTCTCTAATGCCAAGAGTACTCCTCAAGCACTTATTTCAAGAAGCACAAAAGAGATTTAGGATTTCTTGACCAAGCCTTAGGGTTTCTGCAGTCCTGCTTTTGTGCATGGGGCATTGGAGAAAAGGGGGTCTCATTGATGAGCAATGGGATATATATGCCCTGCCCTGGATTCACTGTACTGCCATGTCCCAGGCAAGGAAAACCTCAGTGCAGAGGAAGGCAGATTCCCCTCCTGCTTTCCTGGGCAGAGCCCCCAGTTCTCCACAGAAGCTAATAAGTCATCTTTGCACTCATACGAAGAAGAGCAGTCACGCTTTTGGGCCTCTGTCTGGTACCAGCTTCCAAATCACAGTGTAAGCCCTGCTTCAAAGGTCCCCCTTGATTTGGGGAAATCATTCAGAGATGTCTGTGTGCAGCAGCTGCGATAACACATTTAGGGATGGAAGGAAACTTCCATTTGACCAATTTTTGCTCATGCTGGGATTTGGGGTTTGTTTTTTTGAATGGAAAATTACATTGGACTAAATTGAAAATGTTAGTAACAAACATCAAAGTTTCATTTCTCCCGCCACCGTTTGCTGCTTTATTTTGTGAGGAAAAACTGTTTCATAAAAACACATCCCACTTTCTCTTCCTTTATCATCTACCCAGCTCTGGCTGCAACTCACTCTGTGGGAGCAAGTAGGATGTGTTACGACCCAGTGGTTCAGCACTGGCAGGGGAATGAAAATGCAGTGCTTTCCCTTCCTCCTTGCCAATAATTGCAGGGCCTGGAGATGAAAGCAATGAGGTGTGCAGTATTGGGCTCTTGGTAGAGAGGCAAGCATGATGCCGCATTGGTGCTGTGATCTTGCAATTCCCTACCATGATGGTGGGTGAGACACTGGAACAGGTTGCCCAAGGAAGCTGTGGCTGCCCCATCCCTGGCAGTGTTCAAGGCCAGGTTGGATGGGGCTTGGGACAACCTGCTGTAGTGGAAGTGTCCCTGCCCATGGCAGGGGGTTGGAACTGGATGATCTTAAGGCCCTTTCCAACCCAAACCATTCTGTGTTTTCCAAAGCCTGCCATCCCTCAATCTCACTGGGCTGAGTTGGGATGCCCTCAGATGCCCAAAGTGGTGAGGGCATTGTGGAGAGACTCATGCTTTCTTTGGTAGGGCTGCCCTGGCAGTTCCTCTGAAGGTGAGCATGGCTATTGCATGCTGTGCCCTGAGCTGGAGAGGTGCAACTGAGTGGAAAGGATACAGGCTTTGTTTATACACAGATACCTGTGCAGCCAGCGGCATTAGTGAGAGAAAACAGAAAAGGACATGACAGTTACACTGGGTTTTGATTAAATATTAAGTGGAGTGAAGTTTTCCAGAGCATGCCTGTGCTGTTTTGAATTGTCTGTTTGATGGGCAGAGAGAGAAGCCAAGTGAGTGAATCCTGGGTCTGGAGGTGCAGGGCTTCCTCCTCAGGAGCAGTGAGGACAGGCATTGTCATGCTCTGGGCTGTCTGCAGAGCTCCTCTTGTTTCAGTCAGAGCAGCAAGCATCTCCTCCAGCTGTCCCACCACTGATACAGCCCAAAGCGAAGAACTAACTCTCACAGGTATCTCCACCGTGAGACCACGGGAGGGAGACAACTGAGGTTCTAGGGCTAGAGCATCACTGGCCCAGGCTGGAGCAGCAATTGCAAGCGGCAGACACCTCCCTGGCTTCTAGTTGGGGAATTAACTGCTCATGTACCCCTTTCTGCCAGGTTTAACACAAAGGAAATTTCCTGTGCTTAGGGAATACTAAACAACTGCTGCAGTCCCTTTTGTGTGCTTCCTTTCCTCTGCTTTCCCCCGTCACAGGAGCTGTGCAGTCGTGACCCAGCCTGGGCACAGCCCTCCCATCCCTCTCCATTCCCACTGCTCCCCCCATGTAGCCTTGCCTTTCCTTGTGCAGGAGCTTAGCAAGGCCACAAGAAGAATTCTCCTAACTTGGTTTGAGTTAATAAGTTAAAATGCAGAGCCTTAATCCCCGCTGCTAAATCAGAATGTAATTCAGCTTATAACCACAGCCCAATCTATGTGAATTACAACCACTTTAAATACAGCCAGGGCTAGATGGGATTTAACATCCTCCCAAGAGATCCTAAGCATGGAAACTCGGACACAGCACTGCTCCCACTGAGCCTGCCATCAAAGGGAGCCGAGGCAGCAGGGCAGATGAATTTTGTTACCTCTCAGGCCTCCTGGAGAGGAGGACCCTTGGGTGCAATCCTTGATCAGGGCACGCGGCCAGAAGACGTGTGTGAGACTTGGGCAAGAGCTTATCCCCCAGGAGAGGGTCAGAGTCTGCCGGCAACCCAAAGCACTTATCTTTAATTTAGGATGTTAATCTCAAGAGATTCTTCAAGCTTTAAAACAAACGTAAGGAGATCTTTGCTTGCCTGGCAGCATCTGGCCTCTGAAAGCAGGCACAAACAGTCCTGGCACCAGGGTTGGTAGCGAGTGTTTGTGCTCTGCCTCTTTCCTCCCAGCTTTAATCACTGACAGATGAACCTTGCTGTCCCTCTGCCTGCTCCAAGAAACCACTAGAGAAAATGGGTCTTCCCACAGCTGGGATCAACAACGGGCACTTGGCAAATTGTCACATAAGTGCCTAGGATGACGCTTTCACTCTTAGCACTATTTGGTTCTAGCTTTCACAGCTTCAATATTCAGTCCTGATGGGGAAAGAACAACTGTTCATTGTCTCCTTGCACTGGCCTGGCCTGGGAAACCAGAGATTTAGGAGCCTGCACGTGAGAAGATGAGTCCTGCTGCTGCCATTGACCCACAAGCCTTCCCAGGGAGCCACAAGCAGTGTCTGCAAGCATGCAAAGTCAAAGGCTCCACAGAAATTTAAGGTCTTGATGGATGCTCTTCCAAGCATTGAACTGGAAAGTCTCTGTGGGAACAAGGCTTACTCTCGTGGGCTGCCAGGCAGAGATGCAGAGTTCAAGGAGTCCAAGGTTACTACACTGGTGAGGAGAGATTAGAAAATAAGCTCTTCTTCCCAGACTGGCGCTTATGTTTGAACCTTTTTAGGAAGATTCTGATGTTTCTTTCCATGTCACTCTTTTTTTTTTGGATTTTTTTATATTTCCTCTCTTTCTGGTGACAAAAGGCTAGTGCTGTTGTGCTACTACCTAGCCAAAGTGAGAAGCCACAGTAATTTCTCACAGCCTGTCATGTAAAGTGTCTGGTGTACTGAACTGGAGAGCTCATGAGTTTTCTGTGGGTGTGATGAAGGAATGGAAATTATGTGAGCTCTTGGGTGCTTTCCCAAACCCCAGCTAGTCAGTTTTCTATGTTTAGAAATTATTTACTTAGCAGCGCTGGTAGAACACAGAGAAGAGCAGAATATTTTCAGGCGCTGGCAGAGCATAACCAGAGTACCGCTGACTGGGACAGATCAGCAGTGGTATAGCAAGGAGGTTCATCTGGGTGTTCCCCAGGCCTATCATTAAAAGCTCTTGAAACCTTTCTTCCATGCCATAAGGGAGGGCCACCTACCAGAGCTGACATGGGCACAGCAGAAGCCACAGAAGTGCTGAGACAACAAGATGGACACCTGAGAGAGGAGTCATGGAGATCTGGATGATGGAGCAGAGATGCACCTTCGTTCACCTGACCTGCCCAAACAAGTGGTTGTGGGAGAGGGGCTGTAGCACTGGGGTGGCTGGAGCAGAGTGCAGACCAAGGCAGATGTGAAGGGCTACAGAGTGCACTCTCTGGAAAGCATTGTCTCCCAGCAGGAGTTGTCTGCAGCCACGCAGCTGAACATGCCTTAGCATAGACCCATCCCATATAGGGAAACGTGGATCTAGGGTCAGCTTCCTCCAAGGCACTGAGATTTTCGGGGTCTTAAGCTAGCAATGCTTGCTAGTGCTGCCCAAGACTGCTCCTGCGCCAGCAGTGCTGGGACCCTGGGCTAGGAGAGGGTGAACTTCCCAGATAAACTGCATTTATGGCTCCCATCTACACTGCCCTTGGCTCATGACAGAAATACATGATCAGCTGATGAATCTCCTGCCAGGCAGCTGGGCTGGCTTGGCCCCACAACTGTTGTTGTGATATCCTCCCTGTGTCCACTGAGATGTCCATGTTCACCATGACCGCTGCCCTTCTCAGCCACAGGCCGGGCATTAACCAGACTCAGAGGTAAGGACTTGTTTTGTTGTTGTTTCGCTAAAGTCATCACAACAGTTTGAATTTTTGCAGAGCTTTACAATCACATTGTTAGTTTCCCCAGAGCTTTCAAAGAGTGCCGTGAGCAATCTTCTCTCTTCTTTAGCTGGTCTAACTGCAAAAGGGAGAGAGATGCTCACCTGAGCAAGGCCAGGATGGTGCTGCCTTCATTCCCAAGGCAGGGTATCACCTGATGCTGGGGCTGCCCAACCATGCACACTTAATGTCTGAAAAGAAGTTCTCACCTCTCTATGCATGAACCGCCAAAATGTGCTTTGAAATGAGGGTGGTCTCAGCACCTTGTGCTGCATGGAGAGGCCAGGCAGACCCTGAAAGTGGGTATGTTTCTTGGCTTTGGCCTATGATGTTCTCTTTTTCACACTGGTCCCATCAGCAGGGATGTGTCTGCGGCAGGGCAGGAGGTGTGACAAAGTGCCAGATGGCAGGCTCATCCGTGCACCCATCTATCATCATTGCTCTGTGTGATGGCTCAAGGCAGAGGGATGTGATCCCTTGCGCTGGTAACAGGGAAGGCACTGGGTACCAATATCTGGACCCACTCCAGCATGTAATGTCCCTGCAGCTGTGCCAGGAAGCATTAGCTGTTTCCACCTTCCAGGCCAGGATGAGAACAAATACTCCTCTCAGGGGATGTTGGTATCTTACCTCGGTCAAAACACTTGCTTTTAACAGGCATGCTGCCCTGGCTGGAGGTTCACACTTCCTGGGGAACTCCACTTTGCAGGCACTGGCAATTGTTTCTTTATAAGACTGCTGCTTCTATGCATGGCCAAAGATGCTGGAGAACAGCCTATAGTGGCCAAAGGGCAGGTTTGGAGTTGGTCTGGGCTTTTTATAGGCTGTTTTGCTAGGTTGCTGACTTTAAAGTCTCTTCTTATCAGGTTTCCTCTCTGGGTGAATGTTAAAGGACACCTTTTTCCATAACAAGGCTGCCCAGCCCCACCAGCAGCAGAACTTAACAGGCTGGCAGTGTTCAGGCTAGCCTTAGAAAGGGCATGGTACAGCATCCCTGTCTTACAGCGTGAAATTATCCCTTATCCCACATGCTGCCATACACAAGTGGGTAATGACAAAATAAGGCTTCCAAGTGATTCTAATAGGGAACTACAACATCTGCTCCATCCTTTGTGCAGGCTGCAGTACTGGAAGGACACAGCAATTTTATGTGAGAATCTGGCCCCAGATGCAGAGATGTATAAGTCACAACAAAGGCTCCAGGGAGATCCTCCTAAAAGAGGAGGAAGTTGGAGATAGCAGGACCACTGTGTGCTCATCCTCTCTCCCTACAGTGGAGTGACTGGAGCAGAGAGTAATGCCAGTACAGCCCGAACTCCTGCTCTTGCCTTTCCCAAAGATGACTTCAGGAGCAGAGCTCTCTTAGCAGCAATCATAGTGGTCCCTGCTGATGCTGAGATATGGGTAGGTTCAAGACTGGCCAGGTTCTCCTCTGTTCTGGATGTACCACTCAGCTCAGTCACAGCTGCCATTTGAGAATAACAAATAACTAAAATGCTTTGTCAGCGTGGAAGCCCATTGTGCCAGCAGAAGCTGTGTTTGAAATACAGAAGCAGTACAGTTTTTGCTGAGGAACACCCCCAGAGACAGGCAGCTCCTGCATTATTAACAATGGTGCTGATGAATCCCTGTAAATGAGACGCGCTCGCTCAGCCAGCCAGCAAAGTGGCTGTGACCATGCTTCTCAGCCTTGCCCTGCAGCATGTGCCTTTGACAGCAAGAGATGACTGCTCTGGGGAGCAATTGGCAATGCTATGCCGTAAGCTTTGGCTACTTTCCCTAAGATTTGTTCATGTCCTGCCAGACTTGAGCTAGGTAGACATGGAAATCCAGCACTGCCTCTCTGCTGGCTGTAAAAAGTGAAATAAAAGGCTGCCTTCCCAATGATACGGGCTTGTGACTAAGGAATAAGATCTGTTTCTTGGCATATACTGTCTGCTCTGCTCCAGAGAGCAATGTGGGCCATGTCCGCTATTCTAACTCTTAAATGGCTTAGCCAGGGAAGTTTTCTTTTCCTTAACTCAGCTTCATCTTGCTCCATTTATCAATTCTCCCTTTAGTTTCTGGATGCAATTACTTCCCCATTGTGGTCATTATACCTCCTAGGATACTTGTAGAATAGGATCTTATACACCCATAGCAGACATTTGGCCAAGAAAGACATCTTAAACTCTTTCAGTTTTTTTTCGTAAGTCAAAGCGCTGAGCTTTCCTAGCAGTATAATACTTTTCTGACAGTATAGCATTTCTTGGATGGTATCTAGCAGCCTATGTGGATACAGAAAGACCAGTCATTCTCCAGTGCATTGTATGATGCCTCCATAGTCTGGCACATCATCGCCCATTCTGCAAATGCATTGCAAGCATGTTATTCTCCCATTAGTGCTGCAAAGCTACTTTGCTGTGCCCTACAGACACTGATGCTTTCCAGATGTCACAGATGATGTCAAACTCCTGATGACATTGCCTTATGCAGAATGAATCTGATAATCTATGGTGTTGTGCTACACCTTTCTGCCTGTTGATGGGTTTCTCTAACACGAACAATGTCGTCCTGTAGTATTTATCTGTGCAAGCAGAGGGCAAAGCAAACACTGCGGGTGCTGAGAGGGCTGGCGAAGATTGCATAGGAGTAATTGCAGTAGCTTTTTTTTTTTTTTTTTTTTACCTTTTTCTTTTAAATCAGAACTTCATGAAAATCTTGTGAGCAGTCTGTGGAGTTAAGGGCAATGTGGAGCCTCTTGGAGTTGCGGCAATGAAATGAGTGGGCAGCGTTGCGAGGACACCAAAGCTCTGGGCAAGGATCTTGGTCTCCCAGAATGATTCTTAAAGTGAAAAGATTGAAGGTACCTCTCTTGTGCTTTCAGTTTTTAGGGATGTTACAAGAAGGGATGATAAGGTAGCCTTTAGGTCCTGAGTTTGGTAGCAGAGTTTTGCAAATGTCCCTCTGAGCTCACAAAAAAGACTAAGAAACCCTGACAAGACACTTAGAAATGCCTGCAGTGCTTGGGTTCTATCCCAGAGGTGCTTAGGACTGAAAGAGTGGGAGGTGAGAGGATTTGGCATCAAGGAAGATACAGCTGAACCTTTGGAAAGGATAACATAAGAAGAGATACACTTAACAGGCTCTCTGCCACCTTAGAAGCAAAGTCTTATCTGCATGCAAAGTGGTGCAGCCTCAGGTAAAACATTACTAGTGTAGGAGTTGAATAGATCAGAAGTGTAGAAACTTAATGCAGAAACAGCATTGCTAATGCTCAGACTGTAAGAACAGCACTGCACAGACCCTCCTGTGCTTGCACCCACTGCACTGAGTGTCTCCCAGGCAGTGGTGAGGGATCCCCAGAGGGAGCCTTGGCCAAGCAGGGACAATCTCCTCACAGCGCAGAGAGAATGGAGCCTGAAGAGGAGCCAGGAAGTCCCCGAGTGCAGGATGAGGAGACTCGATGAAGCATTCTTCCCTGGGAGCCCAGCTTTCCTCCTAGCTTGCAGACATTGTACCTGTAATGATACTTCATGCTACAGATTGAGAGCCCTCTGCAGAACGGAAATATCTCTAATTGATGGCAGCAGGTTACACTATCTGAATGTTGCAAGCCTACTGATTGCGCATTGATCATCCTAAAAAAGGAATAGGTTCAAGTAAGATGAAATTCACCACTCATTCCTGTAGAGGCCCATCAGTACCCTGGCTCTCTAATATCCATCCCCTTTGTGCTCTGATCATCCTGCTAGCTTTTTGCCAATGAGGCAAAGTTTCTGAAAAAGCCCTGCTAAATTCCCCTTTAGAGCGCTGTTTCACTAGAGGGAGTGTGAGCACAAGGCCAAGGTCAAAACTGGGATCTACTCCCAGCTCAGCTGCTGGCCACCTGGGTAACTCGGGATATGGCCTTCACCTTTGTAATTTCAATATTGCCTTATGCATCTTATGCAGTGGGGCTGCTGCCTGCAAAGGGTCACTGTCCCTCCACCATCCTCCCCTTCTTTTGGCCCCATTTCCCAGGCTTTGCTCCATGATGGTCCTCTCCATTAGGCCAGGTCATGCTGTGGGCAAGCAACCCTGGTTCCCAGCTCATCATCTGCAGGGGATGCTGTGAGGAGGTTTTGGTGCCAGTGCTGTTGAGCAAGCTTCAGTTGTGCCTAGCTGGCAAGGACCACAAGCCAGCCGAAGCAAACCTTGAAGTGCCAGTGCAGAGCCCCGTTTGCAATTATCCTTGCTGTTTCGGAAAGGAGTATCTGTGGTGCAGGGGTAACCCATGGCAACCATCTGCTGAACTGCGTTCCGCTGCGGGGGCTGGTTGCCCAGGGGGAGTGTGGATGAGGTGTGGGCAATGAAGAGGGAACCTCACAAGTGTTGGGAAGGCAACACCTCCTCCACCCGGATCCCCCTTCCGACCGCATCAGCAGGCAATGTCCATGGGCCCTCTGCATCGCACGCAGCTGGTTAATTTATGGGCAGCAGCAGCAGCTCACCTTCGCTTTGTTTGCAATTTGCCTCTAAATATAGCTGTGTTTTAAAGGAGGGAGGTGAGCTCCTGCCCACACATCTGCCTGTGGCTCTGCTCTCTAATAGGAGTCTCTCCTTGCTGAGAACAGACTGTGTCACTGTGGTGGTGCCCACACGGCACCTTCTTCATCCTGTGTCCCCCAAGGGCCCTGCGTAGCAGCAATGAGACCCAAGCCTCTTTGGATGGTGGTTAAACACCAGCCCAGCCTGGTGACAGTGTCCTGCCCAGCAGAGGCTGGCAGTGTGCTGATCCCAATGCTTTCCCCAGGGAATCAGCTTCCCTGGGAGGACCTCCCCCTTTTTTTTTCTTTTTAGCAAAAAACCACTAATTGCATTAGTCCTTACAGAGTTATAGCACTGAGACTGGTGTAGAAGGTTGCCTGCAGACATCACTTCAGCTAGTCAACATGCTAAAAACCCAAGTGCTCTCATTTACCTCCCTGTGCAGATGCCTTGGGACAGGGCACCCTGCAGCAGCCATGAGGCCAGGTAAGAAAACTCAGCCTGGCACTCCTCATCTGCACTCGTGCAGGTGAATGAAGGGCTCACCTTTATGGGTTACAAGTTACTCTGACCCTCGTGTTAGAGTTGTTGGTGTTGCAAGCTGCAATCCGGACCAGGACTAACACATCAAAGATTGAACTCAACTCTGAGGCTGATGGGAAAGGTACTGAAGTGCTGACAGAGCATTATAATAAGTAGTGAGCAGAAATAAGAACCTACTTATGTTTTAAACATAACATTAATTAATAAAGAAAAAGGTACACTGTAGATACTAAAAGCCCTCAGATACTGAGAAGAAAAAAAGAAACATTTCTCTCATAATTCTGAAACTTCTAGAACATGGTCACCTAGACCTGGATAACAGCAGCTGCACGTCACATCAGCAGAGAAGACCCCTCCTGCGATGTCATGCAGACGGACTCTGCCCCACAGAAGCAGAGATTTCAGAAAACAGCGTGAGGATAAAAGGAAAAGGTAATTTTTCAGACCGCACCACTCAATCACATCAACATTAATTCTTATTGGTCCATTACTTTGGATGTAACTGAATGCAGGGAAAAATTACTCCAGCCCAATGTGGCAGTACACTTCAGCAAACCTATCTAATAGGTTTATTATAGTTTATTGAGCAAGTGTTAGCCCAGAGTAGATCAGAACAAGTGCCAAAATGCTAAATGGCCTCAGGAATGATGGTGTTTGGGAAAGAATTATTGTGGCAGGATGGGTAACTTGGTGTCTACGGCCCCATGCTACTACCTCCATGCCTGTCAGAAGAAATAATGGCCAAATTGCCTTCTGAGCCTCATGGCCCATTGGACTAATATATGGGGACCAGCCTGTCCAGCACATACAGTACCTTCAGCTCCCCCAGCCTGGAGCATACTTTACAGTTGCTTTTTATGAGAAAGTTATTCTCAGCATCAGGAGGTGTGCTCCTGCCTCTTCTGCTACATGCTGAGGGAAATTCCATTCTCCAGGTGTAGCAATCATAGAATCATAGAATAGTTAGAGTTGGAAAGGACCTTAAGATCATCTAGTTCTAACCCCCCTGCCAGGGGCAGGGACACCTCCCACTAAACCGTGCCACCCAAGGCTATGTCCAATCCAGCCTTGAACACCGCCAGCAATGGAGCATTCACAACTTCCCTGGGCAACCCATTCCAGTGCCTCACCACCCTTACAGTAAAGAATTTCTTCCTCATATCCAATCTAAACTTCCCCTGTTGAAGTTTGAACCTGTTATCCCTTGTCCTCTCACTACAGTCCCTCATGAAGAGTCCCTCCCCAGCATCCCTATAGGCCCCCTTCAGATACTGGAAGGCTGCTCTGAGGTCTCCATGCAGCCTTCTCTTCTCCAGGCTGAACAGCCCCAACTTTCTCAGCCTATCTTCATACGGGAGGTGCTCCAGTCCCCTGATCATCCTCGTGGCCCTCCTCTGGACTTGTTCCAACAGTTCCATGTCCTTTTTATATTGAGGACACCAGAACTGCACACAGTACTCCAAGTGAGGTCTCACAAGAGCAGAGTAGAGTAGGGCAGGATCACCTCCCTCGACCTGCTGGTCACGCTCCTTTTGATGCAGCCCAGGATACGGTTGGCTTTCTGGGCTGCAAGTGCACACTGCCGGCTCATGTTCATTTTCTCACTGACCAACACCCCCAAGTCCTTCTCTGCAGGACTGCTCTGAATCTCTTCTCTGCCCAACCTGTAGCTGTGCCTGGGATTGCTCCCACCCAGGTGAGGACCTTGCACTTGGCATGGTTAAACTTCATTGGGTTGGCATCAGCCCACCTCACAAGCGTGTCAAGGTCCCTCTGGATGGCATTCCTTCCCTCCAGCGTATCAACCGAACCACACAGCTTGGTGTCATCGGCAAACTTGCTGAGGGCACACTCAATCCCACTGTCCATGTCACCGACAAAGATGTTGAACAAGACCGGTCCCAACACCCATCCCTGAGGGACACCCCTCGTTACTGGTCTCCAGCTGGACATTGAGCCATTGAGCACAACTCTTTGCATGTGGCCATCCAGCCAGTTCTTTATTCACCGAGTGGTCCACCTATCAAATTGATGTCTCTCCAACTTAGAGACAAGGATGTCATGCGGGACAGTGTCAAACGCTTTGCACAAGTCCAGGTAGATGACATCAACTGCTCTACCCCTATCCATCAGTTCTGTAGCCCCATCATAGAAGGCCACCAGATTGGTCAGGCAGGATTTCCCCTTAGTGAAGCCATGCTGGCTGTCGCCAAGCACCTTGTTGTTTTTCATGTGCCTCAGCATGCCTTCCAGGAGAATCCGCTACAAGATTTTGCCAGGCACAGAGGTGAGGCTGACTGGTCTGTAGTTCCCCGGCTCATCCATTTCCCCCTTCTTGAAAATGGGGGTTATATTCCCCTTTTTCCAGTCATTGGGAATTTCACCTGACTGCCATGATTTTTCAAATAGGACGGACAGTGGCTTAGCAATTTCATTCACCAGCTCCTTCAGGACCTGCGGATGGATTTCATCAGGTCCCATGGACTTGTATACATTCAGGTTCCTAAGATGGTCTCGAACCAGATCCTCTCCTACAGTGGGCCCAGGGTCTTCATTCTCACTGTCCCTGCGTCTGTCTTCCAAGACTTGGGTGGTATGGTCAGAACATTTTCCAGTGAAGACTGAGGCAAAGAAGTCTTTAAGAACCTCAGCCTTCTCCAAATCCAGGGTAGCCAGTTCTCCTGATAGCTTCTGGAGAGGGCCCACATTGTCCCTAGTCAGTCTTTTATTTGCAGTGTACCTATAGAATCCCTTCCTGTTATCCTTAACATCCCTAGCCAAGTTTAATTCTAACTGGGCCTTAGCTTTCCTAACCCGGTCCCTAGCTTCCTGGACAACATCCCTGTATTCTTCGCAGGCCGCCTGTCCTTGCTTCCACCTTTTATAAGCCTCTTTTTTCCTTCAAATTTTCCTCAGCAGCTCCTTATCCATCCAAGGAGGTCTCCTGGCCCTCCTGCAGCCCTTTCTTCTAGTAGGGATATATCGCTCCTGAGCTTGCAGCAGGTGATCCTTGAATATCAACCAAGAGTCTTGGGCCCCCCTGCCCTCTAGGGCTATATCCCATGGAATCTTACTGAGCAGGTTCCTGAAGAGGCCAAAGTCTGCTCTCTTGAAGTCCAGGGCAGTGAGCCTGCTGCTCACTCTTCTCACTGTCCTGAGGATCTCGAATTTGACCATCTCATGATCGCTGCAATCAAGGCTGCCCTGGAGAGTCACATTTCCAACCAGCCCTTCCCTGTTGGTGAGGCTGAGGTCAAGCATGGCACCTCTCCTTGTCGGCTCCTCTGTTACTTGCAGAAGGAAGCTGTCTTCCACACAATCGAGGAACTTCCTGGATTGCTTGTGCCGGGCCGTACCATCCCTCCAACAGATATCAGGGTGGTTGAAGTCCCCCATGAGAACAAGGGCCTGCGAGCGTGAGGCTGTTCCTATCTGTTTATAGAGTGTTTCATCCACAGAGTCCTCTTGGTCAGGCGCTCTGTAACAGATCCCCACAATAATGTCTCCCATCGCTGTTCTCCCTTTAAGCCTGACCCACAAACTCTCTGTCGACTGCTCACCTGTCCCCAGGCACAGTTCCATACTCTCCAGCCTATCCCTAACATAAATAGCAACTCCCCCTCCCCGCCTACCGGGCCTGTCTTTCCTAAAGAGCCTGTAACCTTCCATTCCAACACACCAGTCATAGGAGCCATCCCACCATGTTTCTGTGATGCCTATGATATCATCCCCCCGTAGACGTGCACACATCTCCAATTCCTCTTGTTTGTTCCCCATGCTATAGGCATTTGTATAGAGACATCTGAGCCGAGCTCCAGTTGAAGCTGGCTCATTGGCTGGAGCAGCTGCAATATCTCTACATTGCTCTGAACGTTTACTATAGGTGCTGGCAAGTGACTGGGTGTGTTGGGATGGAATGATGCTCCCCTCCCCCAACACACTTAGTTTAAAGCATCCTTGACCAGTCTGGCAAGCCTCCTCCCAAATCCACTCTTCCCTTTCTTTGTCAGACCAGCTCCACCAGCCCCCAGTAGACCTGGCTTCCTAAATTGAGTCCCATGTTCAAGGTACCCAAACCCCTGACTATAGCACCACCCTTCTAACCTTTTATTAACCTGGCCAGTCCTCCTAGCCTTTTTGAGGTCCTGCCCTGTATCCTGGAGAATTGACGAAAAGACAATCTGAGCTCCAGAGCCCCTAACCACCTCTCCCAGAGCTCTGTAGTCCTTCTTTATGTTCTCCAGGCTACTGCTATCTATATCAGTAGCACCCACATGGATCACCAGAAGTGGGTAATAGTCAGTGGGACCAACTAGAGCAGGCAGCTTCTCTGCAACATCCCTGATCCGAGCCCCTGGTAAGCAACACACCTCCCTTGAGCCTGGGTCAGGCTGACAGATGGGTGCCTCTGCTCCTTTCAGAGTACAGTTCCCTACTACTACAGCCCGATGCTTTTTCCTGGCAGCACCAGTAGAGATCTTCTTTACCAGTGGATCAGCCGGTTGTTCCTGGTGGGAGTGTGGTTCCTTATCAGCCCCCTGCAGTACAGCAAAGCGGTTCTGGGTAGGAACAAGAGATTTAGGAGGAAGCCCCTTGCTTTTAATTGTCCTCTTCCTCCTTTTCTTGTTGTTTTTTTCTGTTACCGTTTCCCAGCTTCCTGGGTTAGCGGCCTCCTTTCCTGCATGAGCGACAGTAGACCCTTGAGGCCCCTGCACAGTCTGGTCCTGGAGCAAGCAGTGCTGCTTCCCCTCAGCTTCCCTGACACCTTTCAGCCTAGTAACAGCGTCCCGCAGCTCAGCCACCTGGTGCAGGAGGACCTCCACCAGGGAGCACAGAGTGCAGCACTGTCCATTGCGCACCCTCCTCTCGGGATAGCAGCGCCTCTCATCGGCTCTGTCTGGGTGCCTACACTGGCCACTGCCGGGGCAGCCAGAGCAGAGCTCCCAGGCCGAGCCCGGGTCATACAGCGAGTGCTCACCATCGCGCTCGCCTGCCAGCACGAACTGCCGCGCAAACTGCCTCGAGCCCGCCCTGTTCGCCGCGCTCCCTGGGCAGGTTTTTACCCACTCAGGGCTGGTGCCGCTCCTCCTGGCACCGCCCCCTCTGAGTCAGCTCCTCGCATCGGCTGAGCTGCCGGCTCCTGGGCAAGTCCTGTCGAGGACTTGAGGCTCCCTCGGTGCCTGTTGCTGCTCTGAGTTGAAGCTCCTGGACGCTGAGCCTCCCCCGATCTGGCGCTGCAGGCGTCCCCTCTCGAGACAGTCACGTTATCAGGTCCCAACCCTTATGGGAAGATGTAAAACTTGTGTCCCAGCTCTTGGGGATGCCACAGTTAGTTCTTGCTGGGAAAGACTTGGAAAACATTTTACTCTTCCTGAATAAAAGATCTGCTGTATAGAGAGACCACATTTTATTACCAGACAGTTAATTGCAAGGTTAGTTCACCAAAATAAAAGTTAAATATCTGATTACTATCTCTGGAAACAAGGTTAGGGAGAGAGAAAACAGCAGAAGGCTCCGCCAACATCTGCCTGCAACCTTAACTCCATCCTACCCGCCAGATCCAAATTTCTTTCACTCACTGCCCAAACTGAGCATTTATTCTAGCAACCCTCCTCTCCGCAGAGGGAATGTTCAAGAAGTCACCCCTCCTTTCCTTACAGTCCATTATTTATGTTTCTATCTTTTCAGGAGAGTCGTAGAGTGAAAATAGAGTGCTGAAGGGCATCCTGGAGATTTTACAGGGACTCATCGCATTTCAGAGCAGGTTTCTGAATCCCCTTATTTTGTGCTAATTTAGGATCTCTCTTTATGGAGTGGCATTGCTTCAGCCATCCAGCATTTGTGAGACTGCTAATGGAGTACTTGCAAGCTTATTTGAAAAGAGCTCTGCTGAGAAAAGGGGCTCTGCACTCTTGATTCTTCAGCTTCTGCTTCCATCTCTTCCCAAAGTCAGTCAGTTGAATGGTACTCACAAACTTCCATTGCACTTTTCTCCCAATTACTCAGTATATGAGTTCTATACGCATCCTACAGCAGTTTCTCTTTTGGATCCTCTGTTCCTCAGCAGAATGACTTGCAACATGCTGTCTTAAGTAATTTATAATAACCTGCAGAAAAATCCCCTCCTTTTTTCCTGACTACAACCAACTCTCCCCCATAATAAATGCACTATTTCAGGCACCCACAGCCTGACTTACCCTATGGCACTCCCACATATTAATGACTGTCACTGATTCAGCCTGTGGAATAGGACCATCTTCCCCTGTTGTCAGGTTTCTTATGAAACAGAGGTTTCCCTCACATTGCATTGATGGGCCAGCTGTCAGCGTCAGCCTGGAGTGAGCTTTAAACTGACAGCTCCCTTCTGTGGCTGTCTCTCTTTCATGAAAGCCCTTTCTAGTGTCATCCCACCCTTCCCTCTCCCCTCAGGTCCTATCTTTCTCCCAGCCTTTTCAGAAGTCCCAGCCATGCCCCAAGTCTTGTCTAGCAGAGCATCGCAGCTTTCAGCTTATGAAACCTAGCTGTTGTACCCTTCTCCATGCCCTCCCATCCTCCAGGCAGGAACGCAGCCCCTTTCTACAGCATGCATTGCAAACACCACTGCCCTGCACCACAGCTCACATACACATCATGCTGCATCCATTGCAGATACAAGGGTGGCTCTTAGCAAGGTGAAATGCCACCGTGATGTCAAATAGGGCCATGTGTAATGTTCACTTTCAATGGGAGACCAATGTCTCTTGGTCCAGAGGATGGAGAAAATGTTGGCGAGACAATGTTGGCAAAATGATGTTGGACCTTTCACCAACCTGTGCGTTTGGGAAATTGCTCCCTGACTCCCCCAGGTAGCAGGGACACAGTGTGCATATGCTACCCAGGAGGGTATCTCTCTGCCTTGACAACTTTGCACTTGAAATACACCAAGATCAGACACAGACATGCACTAGAAGAAGAAATGCAGAGGATGGTAGCAGCATACACATAGCTCTATAATAATCCCAGATAACAAATTGGCAGGACAAACTCATGAGGTGTGCTCAGTGATGTTTCTAAGAAGTGCTGCTTCTGCTGTTTGCAGAACTGGGGATGACAGCAAGGGGTGTAACTGAAATAGACATTTCTGCTTGGTGCGCCAGGCCTTGCTGAGTTATTCCAGGGAAGCTAGGGAGAGGGAGTAAGGCCACAAGATATCAAATGTGACCATATTTTTTCCATATATGAGCATAATTTTTCATGTTAGTTGAGTGATCTGTTGATAGCACAGGGCCTGATGAATCCTGATGCAACTCTGTGTAAACAACTAAACTAAAGGTCGTCCAGCTTTGTTTCATTACCCCCTTATTAGCAGCAAAGGATGTCCTTCCCCTCATCCCCATTTTGTTTTTCCCTCTGGGTAAGCAGAGGAATTGCCTTTTCACCCTGTTTTAATTACAGGAGCTGCATGACCCTTCCTGGAGCTGCTGTCAGAGACCTTACAATGAGAACATCATCAGGCCAGCAGACTCACAGAAAATATGTAAGTATGTTACATGGGGGCAGGGGGGACCATTAAACACAGCAGGATCCAGTTAACAGAGCACCTGTTAGAGGCACAGAGAGTGGTAAGAGGATGAATCAGGCAGACAGAGCAATCACTGTGTGGCTTTACTCCTTCTAACAAACCCTGGTGAGGCTCAAATAGAAGCACGCAAAATGGGGCGGTGAGGGAGGCTAAGAGAGAAGGAGCAGAGGGTGTTTTGATGCTCACTGAGGCTACTGCTGCTAATGACTGCTTACCAAAGGAATAAATCAGAGGTCAAACATGCTCCTGCAGTCATTGCTCTGGGCTGGCCGGCTGGAGGGCTCACACAGCTGATCTCTCTTCAGCTGCTGGTGGAAAGCGGGTGCTCTGATTGCCCCTGACCACATTGCTTCTGTGTGCAGAGGGGTGCTGTGCCCAGCTGCCTCCCACAGCCCCCAGAATGTTGGGGTGGAGGAACTCTGCCTGCACGTCTTGCTTCTGCAGATACAGGGTGACGGTGGGTGCTGGGCCACAGGCCCAGCCATCATCCTTCTTTCCTCTCCTGGCTGGACCTGGTCCTCACAGACCCACACACTGGCCTCTGCGCTGTCTCAACGTTTCCACTGCTGTGGCCAAACCAACCCACTTCAGGCCTGCCTGTGCACCATACTCAGGCTCAATGCCTGCCTTGTTCCTTGCTGCAGCCACAGCAGGGGCCAGGGCTATGTACACACCAGCCCTCCTGTCCCAAAAGCCCAGCAATACCCCTCCAGCAGAACCTCACCTGGCAGCTAAGCCAGCCTACTGCTGCTGCTGCAGCCCATATAACTTTCATCTGACCTACTCGGGGCTTTAACCTAGCAGGTAAGGACCCCACAATAAGCAAGTGAACATTTTCCTGGGGGTTTCTCATAGTGAAACAGGTCAGGGAAGAAGTCAAAGAGGTGCCTCTGCCAGGGAGGCTTGGGGGACCTGAACAGGCAACACATAGTGGGGCTTGGGCTGTTTCATGTGCCTATACTAGAAACTGCAGCTGCTGCTGGTGGCACAGGGGTGAGGACAGAGTGGGGTTTAGTCCATGTTGTTGTACTCACTTGGAAGAGAGCGTCCCCAGGGCAGTGGACAGTGGCAGTGAGGGAGGAACAACACACTGGTTTTACATGTAGTCTCCTTTGTGAAGGCTTTCAGGAAGTTCAGGCAGGTGTAAACTTTCCTCACAAAATATATTTCAGTTCTAAGTCTAAGGATGGTGTTTTGACATTGCCCTAAATAAATTAAAGACTGCCATCTCTTTTGGAGCAAGGTCCCTCTGGCCACCTGGAGAGCATCTCCAGCATTTGACTTGCTGGGTAATGATTTCTTTTTCTTGACCAGGGGTAAAGCTGCACTTGGTTTTATTTCAGTATAAGGGTTTTTTCATCAAACCTTGTATTTATACGATGTGTCTGCTGACAGATATACCCAAATCAAACATCTAAATAGGATTAATGCAGGTGGCTTATTACTGGCTCTTGAGGAAGACCAGGAATTATGATTATCAACCGTAACAGTGAAGCTGGTGTGTCTGACCGCTCCAACTTATCCTTGAAAAATACGATACAAATAGCTTCTGAACCAGTGAAAAGCCATTTCATATTCACCAAATAATGGAGAAAAGCACAAGCTAAAATAGCAGATCTGAATATCAGAATGTATTTTGGGTTCTTTCTTGCTGACAGAGGGACAAACATACTCATAAACGAAATAAGTGACGAGCCACGTTTAACCCTGTCAGCACCCCACACATATGTAACCCCACCAGCACCCACGCAAGACCAAACATAACTGTTTCAAGTTTTCCAAACTTAAACAATTGTCACAGAAAATTATACACTTTGTCCAGTTTTGGGTCCGCCTCCCCTATTGCCAGAGAAACATTCAGTAATATCTCTCGCCCCTGGGTGGGATTTAGCTGCAAAGCCCAGTGAAACCTGTGCAAAAGCTGCCTACGTGGGTCCTGGTTTCCAAAGAGGCAGGTGGGGTGATGTGTCCAGGACTCTTCAGCTTATGGTTGGATGTGATGGTCCCAGGGAAGGTAGCGCACAAGGGCATGGTAATGGATATACATTTTTCCACTCCAGATGGTTAATTCAAATTAATCCTATGGAGACAGTGACTGAAAGTACAGTTCTTACCTCCTGGCAGTTACCAGCAGTGCTGATGAGTCCCAGTGGGGTTCTTGATGGGCAGTGTCTCCATCTTTTAAAATCATCCTTACAGACAGGTGATTAGTTCCCTTATTGGCACTTTCACCTACAGAAATTAGAACAGAATGGGCTGGATTTGTAATTTGTGCATGTAGTCCAATATAGCTCACATTGAGCATCTATTTCTCTCTTTTAATTAGGGCAAATTCTATCTCTAGAATCTCTTCTTCCAAGAGAAAATTACTTATCTAAGCCATCACCTGTCTAACACCATTCAGCTGCTATTTATTTCTGACATGTTCCTGTCTGTAGAAGGCTTTCCAACTTTGCAGAGATATTTGGAGATTTCACTTATAGAATACTGTGAGATTGTCTGATCAAAGGCATACAAGTGGAAATCATTACTGTTATTTTCAGGCATGTCTTTAATCATAGATTCTCCCTATTCATCGCAATCATTGCAATTGTAAATCAGAACTGGGTTCCTTCACCACCTGGCCACTTAGTGCTCTTCTAATCTCTGCCCGTTTCCTGCACAGTGAGATTTCTTTTGCACCCCCCCTCCACCTCTCTGTGAAGCAAAGATGTTCACTAATATTTGCTATGATAGCTTCACTTTATGAGGATTTGTTTCTGCAAGCAGAGATGATATTGAACTTTTGAATCTCTCCCACTAGGAAATGAGGATAATACCTGAAGCTGTCAATGCAGGGACTATTCGTGGTTCCTGACAACCTTGCTGAAATGACTGAATTATATTCCTATCAGCAGAAAGTATGATATGAGCTACAGTTACTTAAACAAGGGAATAGAGGAATTTGCACTTCTAACTACAGAAAGGAATAGTTTGTTGATGCCCTGTCTTCTTGACAATGTATATCTTTTTCGTCTGATTACGCGCTGGGTCTCAGTGCTGCAGTAGCTTCAGGCCAGAAGAACTGAGGTGTCTGCTTTCTGCTGTTTCTATGGGATTTGGACATCTGATATTGTGGTGGAGCTGGTCTATATTCTCTCCTCGAATCAACGCACATGCACTTCTTTTTCCTCCCATCTCTCATCTGTACAGAAGTTGGGAAGTGTGGCGGGTGAGGGTTCAAAGAGGCCTGTATAAAGGGGACCCACTAGACTAATCTGAGATTCCTGCTGAGGATCCTAGTTCTACTAGGGCCAAGGAAGTCCATCTACTGCACTCCTGGGTTATGCTTCAGAGGCTGGATCTTTTATTCCCAGGAGGTTACAAGCAAACAGGATGCAGTGGCTTTGCCCAGTAGCTCAGGTCAGTCCAACTTGAAAATGGCAATAGCCGGTTTGGTTTTGAGCGTTGTGATTGGGGTGCTGGAAACCACGAGAGTGCCAAGAAAATGATGTTGCTAAGTGCCTTAAGTGACAGCCAATCTCATATGCCCTGACCAAGGAAGTGCCTTTGCTCCAGCAGCTGGAAGTACTGACTCTGTTTCCATGTGTTTGCCTTAAGAAAGACCCCTGTGTGGTAGCTGTTAGTGCTTTTATAAAGGCTAAGGTGTTTCCCACTTCTGATGCTAGGGTATCAGGGGCCTGGGAGGAGGGGAATGGGAGGTGGAGCCTTCCCATCTGAAATCACAAATTCTAGTCTTGGCCCAGGCCATCTGAAAGTTATCATCACCTAGAATTTCAATCTATTTATATTTGCCCTGCATGATTAAATATTCATACCAGGATATTCTGCCATGCACGATGAGAATACTCAATGTAACCTCATTGGAAAGACTGTGTTGCAGATGTAGTCGATGTCCTGCTGTTTTCTGAAATGAATTCTGCATTTGGCAGTTGTCTAGCTTCCCTCTGATGAATGTCAGACTTGTCCCAGATGTCCACATGATTATCCCATTCCCAGAGATCAGGGGGGGTTTAAACACAAACACAGGAAGAAGTCCTCATCTTGCCTGATAAGGTAGAGGGTGTAACATGTTAAATAGCCTTCTCACTTCCAGAAGTGGGTGATCCATCGGAGAACCAAGAGACTGCTGTGGAGAAAACCCTTTGCTAAGGATCACAGCAGAGCAGCCTCTAGCTGCAACTTGCTGACGGTTAATTTACTTGGGGCTGGCAGCCTGGTGCTTTCAACAGCCTGAACTTCACTTAAAAAAATTATAGTGATTAAGTAAACACAGCTATAATGGAAATCTTTACTCTGCATATTACAAACCAAAATGGCCATGAAGGGAGCAATTACAAAATCTCAGGACTGTGGTGAGGGAAGGAATCATTTGAGCTGTGCTGTTGTTTGTTTTTGTTCATCATTTATTTCCCCTGGGAAGCTTGGCTCTCAAGAAGTCTCTGCTGCATTGAGGGATTCTTTACATTTTTGTTAACCCAGTTTTCCATCACGTCTTGAGCAACATGGGAGGAAATATAAGGGTTTTTACATAAAATCACAAGACATGACAGCCTACCTTGGGGAAGGATTCCTAGATCCAGTTTCCGATTCCCATCATAAGCCCACAGCACGTATTGCACATCGATTGCTCTCTCTCATTCTCTGTTAGTCTTCAGTGACATGACTGATTTTACAAAGACTTGAGAGAGTTGTGAAGACAATGCAGGAGTGGCAATGTTAAAGCTGTACTAATGGGAACTGCAATGGTGGCTCAGAGACAGTGGTTGTCTTCCCTTTCTGGAGATATACTAATGGTCCTAGTGGCTCTTTTGGACTTGCCTGATTCGGAAAAATTATAGCATAAAGCAGCATCAGGCTTTCAGCTTCAGCTGATTTTTTGCTGATGTTTGTTCAAGGCCAGAGGGAAATTAGCTGGTGGACTAGTCAGCTGTTAGTAGAAAATTGACTGAGAAATGGAGAACACAGCAAAGAAACAGTTGAGGAATGGTGGGATGAGCGGTAATTCCTAGGTAGATAAAAGATTGATGCAATCCAAAACCTCAATATATTTCCCAAATGTATATAATAATGCAAGCTCAAGAGCTGCTCAAGGGCAGAAACCAAATTGGAGCCCTTTTCCCTGACTGAACAGGCTTAACCAAAGAAAGACAGTGTAGCATTTCCTTTTGAGCCCTGCTAAAACTGCAGCTCTATCAGCACAGGCACTCAAAGCTGGAGCCAAGTGATACGATATGATAGCTAAGAAAAGCAACTGGCTACTGAATGACGGTTGCTCAATATCTTTATATGAGGACAAACACTTCTGTTAATGGCTAGCATGTTTTAGGAATAGAGAGCAACCCACATAGACTTGAAAGAAGGAAGCAGAATGGCAATTTCTATCAAATGGCTGTATGTTGGCTAAGGAAGAAAACTGCCCTGGTAACCAAGCAGACCTTCCCTTGGCTCCATGGTGAGCACACCCCAGAGAGCCACTGTGTGAAAGAGAGGACAAAGTTTCTCCTTCCCAGGAGAAACACACTCAGTTGAGGCACAAGGCCTCAGAGCTGAGCTAGCTGGCTGCCAAGGCAGTCTGAAACAGCAGCAAAGTGGGTGGTGTCTAGGGAAGAAGGGACCAAGTTTGGAGGAAGAGGGACAGAGGGGTGAAAGGGATGAGTTTTGAGAGATAGGAATAAGTTTGGCAGGGTTTTGACAGCAGGCTACTGCTATTGCCTCAGCAAGCCAACCGAAGCATGGGAACCTCAATGCATACACACAAAAGGAATTGTTACTATTATGCCCATTCCAGGGTGATAATCACACAACTGTAGGTTGCTCTGAAACTACCTCCCCTGATCATCCTCACTTCTTGCAGTTAAAAGATGCTTAATTCCAAAAGAATTCAGAGATTTCCCAAAGAGATGCTGCATGAAACAGAGGCTTTTCTGAGACGGGTAATGGTTGTCACTCCAGCACTAATCATAATGAATCATGCTTGGGCTCCTGGTGAGCTCGTATTTTCAAAGAGATGTTGGTTCTCAATCCATTCATTAATATTAATTAGCACAAAATCACGTTTCATTTCCCACTTATGTGTCCAACCTGCAGCATCCTTGCGTGTCCTGTGCAAACGAACCAGATGCCTTTTACGGCTGGCACAAAATAATTAGCTAATAGTTGAAAAAGACATATCTCAAGTTAGTTAAATATTTATGCCAGAGTTTTTCAATTTTGGCTCCCAGCCCTCATCTGGGGGTTGCAGTGCAATTTAGGGATGATATGAGAAAGTTCTCGCCGTTGTATGCAGCAAGCTTTAATTATACATTCTCCATATGGATGCAAATGTTTGATGTTATACAGATGTTGGCAACAAATTGACCACCAGGTACTAGAGTAGAAATAGCAAACTTCAGCAAGCAGATCAAAATTTAATTCCCTTGTTATGACTGGATGCTGCATAATGCAACAGTTACTCTTTTGCTCCTGATCCAGCCTCTTTTACTCAGGGACCTCTTCCAGGCAAAGGAAAAGAAGAAGTGGCCAGGGCTGGAGAAAAGGCACACAGGGCTTGCAAGCAACTGTAAGTGACATCCTGCTCCTTCCCTAGAGCTGGTTTCTGGCAGTGGGAAAGGGGTGTGACTTTCTATGTCTTCAGATTTGTTTACAATATCCCCAGATCTTTTGCTTTGTCTTCTGGATCCCTCTTATACAGCCGTGTGCTGTAGCACGAAAGAGCCAGCCTCCGAGCCAGCCTCTGTAATGAAAAGCAGAATAGCCATGTTTGGGGATGCGATGACAACTCTGAGCTGTTGCATGGTGTGTTTCTGCCAAGCCGCTCTCTCGCCGTAGATGTTTGGCACTGTGCTGTATGAAGCTGCTGGGCAGAGAAGCACATTGCACTGAAAAGTGGGTCCAGCAGAAACATTCAACACCCTGCTCCGGCTGGCAGCTGACAGAGGCAGGGACCACAAAGATGCTTTCAGGAAGAGCAGGGACATCCAGGGCTCCTCTGAGTTGTATGGGATATGGGACTCCTTGTGTTGCGTGAAACCAAGGAGCATATTCCCCCTTCTGACTGCCAGTGTCATGTGAAGCTGTATTTATGTGTGCAATTCCCAGTGCACCTCCTACCAAAGAAGCAGAGAATGAAGCTGGCAGACAGGGATGGCGCAGGGCTGTTAGCTGCATTTATCCTTGAGGATATGCCTGGGACATCTACTCTATTTTCTACTTCATACATGAATGACATTGATATATGTGGGCCTAGTGAAGGCTGATTTTTGTTTAACTAACCTACTTCTCCTGTCTCCTGACCTTCCACTCTTACCAGTGTAAACAGGGTTTGCTTTTGCCTGCTCAGAAACTCAGAACCCCCAAATTGAGTGTAACGTTTTGAGCACATAATTATATTGAGCTAATCACTGTGGTACCTAGGCACTTTCACCTTACTGTACTCTCAGCCAGGCCCAGTCCCTGAGCCAGATTTGGTGGGGATGCTGTTCTGTTGAACCTTTCATTCTCAAGCAGGTTTGGGCAAGGAAATGGTGAGGAAGGAAGGGGTAGTGCTGGCTAATGCCTGTGTTAGAAGTCATATCAGGAGAAAAAGTGCTTTTGATCAGTTCTCACATGAGTATCACACCCTCTAATCAGATGAGATGAGATGGCTGCCTTGTGAGCTGCACCTGGGTCATGCGAAGGAGCAGCAACCCATACCTTTTCTATTTCACCTGCAACTCTCATGCTCCTGCCTTTGAGCATGCCTGGTTTCACAAGTAAGCAGAAATGGGCTTACTCACTTGGGAGATGAAAAGACTTCTAAGAAATACGTGGGTGCTCTTGTAGGTAGTGCTGTAGCTAACTAAACAAAGCCCTTCCCTTTGAGTCAGCCCATGCTTTGGCGATCCAGCCTTTACAGGCAAGGGGGTTTTTATGTTTTCTTTGGGCTAAATTATGAAAACCGTGAAGGATTTCTCAAGGTTCCAGTTAAATTGCAGTTTTTGCCATTCCAATCTGCTGTTCCATCTCTGCAGGCAAAACCAACTGCATTTTCTCTGCCACTCCTTATGTGCTGTGAAATAGCTGTCATGCTCTACCCCAGAGTTAGCTGCATTGTTGTGGAGGAAGAAATGTTTTTTCTGCCCATGCATGAAAATGAATAGATAAATCTCTTGAGATGAAGAGGCAGTTATTTTGTCCTAAAGAGTGGGAAGTGGATGGAGGAAACAGAGGGGAGTCTACAGTAAGCTACAGCTTAAGAGTCAGTGCAAGATATTTATTCCTTGCAGAGGCAAATGAGAGCAGTTCCACAATTTTTATTCTCCTAGGTCAGGAACACAGGAGTGACACCACAGTAGCTCACTTCTTCCCTCCTGAAAGAAGGCAGCAGTTTAAACTTACTGTATTTAATAAAGAGGTGAGAGACAACACAGCAACAAAATAAAACCTCTGCCCACAACATATAGAATGTTGTGGAATGGGGAAGAGGTTAATCAGAAGTCCAAATGCTTGGAAAGTGGAAAGCGGAAAGCAGGAGTGTACTGGCCACAAAGCACTTACTCAAAAGTTGTCCCTGAACTCAATGGATGCACTCTCTCTTTGGTTACCTCCAGGTAACATCTCCTCCTTTAAAGTTTTCTGCTGTGGCAGAAAGAGCTCTGCTCTTTGCATTGCAAAGGATGCAGGCACTAGAAAGGAGGAAACCAAAGTAGTTGTGGCTCAGGGGTGAGATAACCCTGCAGGGTTTGTACACTACAATAAGTCTCTCAGTAATTGGCTAGACCTTGCTTGAGAGAATGCCTGTGCTGGAGCACTCACCAGAGCAGAGAAGCAATGCACAGGAAGGGCTCTTTGGGCCTTAAGAGCTATTCTCTGGATAAGGAGGTAGTTAAAGAGTAGGGAGTGGAACAACCTGGGAATGCTGACAAGGCAGCTACTTGCTTTTCCATTGTTCTATAAACTTTTGTCAAGGTGCAATATAGACATTAGCCACACTGCGCACGGCATAAGGGTCCAGGTTCTCATTTGCACTGAGGCTGACTGGAGACCTGTGCATGTTTCTGTTATCTATGCTCTGTGCTGAAGGGCAGAGTAGCTGATCTGCAGCCTCAGGATGCTAATTAAGAGTTGAGAGGAGGGTTTCAGTGGGATATGTGCTTTCCCTTCTCTTCTGGAAAGTGTCTCCTCTGTTCTTTGTTAAGTTGGAAAGGATAGATTATGGAAAAAAGAGGTAAGCAAGCAGCTCTGTAGCAAATGTTCCTTAGTAAATGAAAAATCCTCCCTTGCAGTCTGGTGAGAATAACACACGGTGCTCTAGTTACTGGGGGCAGGGGTGAAGGGAGCTAGTGAGGATGCCAGAAAAAGAGTACAGCAGGCGTCATTGCATGGTGGTGATCTATTTTTAAGTGACACCAGAAAAAAACTATTAAATATATAACCTTAGTGGCCAGAAAAATGTGTTAAGAGGTTTATTCATGTAGGAAAGGCTTTGTCTTATAAATAAAGATAAGGGCTTCTTTTTCTTCTTCTTTTGGATTTCCTATACAGAAAACATATTTGGACTGTAGTTTCCCTTCTGGGAAACTCTACCTAGTTATGCTGCTTTCTGTCTGGCAGGACTGAGAGGTCCATGCTGCAAATGGGATAGCTCAGTGTGATGAGTTCTTCCTAACATGTATCCCACTACATCCTGTTCAAAGCCTCATCCTGCAAAGCTTTATGCATGTGCTGTCCTGCAAGAAGGCTGGTTGTTTCACGAGCACATGTAGGACCACTGTGTGCTGAAAGTTAAGGATAGCTGTTGCTCTTTTCAGGATGTATCTGCTGCAGGGCTTCTACTGGATGACCTGAAAAGGAGGGAAAGATACACAAAATATGGAGCCACAGATCCCACTCTTCTGTTTTTTCCTTCTCTCTCTCAACATAGGCACTTTCATTAAAGACCCTACAAAGCACCTCAGGTGGAAATATTGCTGTGGATATTAAGTAAACCTGCTGTACTTCAAGTTACCACCTTCCTTCCTTAACTTTCTTGCCTCTGTGAGAGGGTAGAACAGGACGTCTTTCAGCTCCCCAGCTTCATCTACCAACACAAGTCTGACCACTACCTTTATGCTGAACATAAGTCAACCTGCATCTCATCTTTACATCCACCTTCTTTAGTCCAAACTAAAATCTAATTCTGTTTCTTTGTTGTTTCTTCATAGATGACTGTCAAAAGCTCAAGCTCATCAATGCCCATTCTCAGCATTCTGAGCAATGCCAAGCTCAGTCCTGCCCACCTATCATCAGCCTTTTACGGTCTCCACATACCACATGGCCAGCACTCAGGGCTACCGCACATCTGGTCCTTCTACCCTGGCTGCCTTGCTGTCTTCCCATCCACACAAACTTGTCCTGTATTATGCTGCTTATGCGTGGTCTTCCCTAGCCATCTGTGTGCCAAACCACTCGCTGAGACTCCTGACATCACATAATTGCCAGAGCCCTTTCCTCTGTCTGCATAGGGGAGCTATGAAGACACTCTTCAGAATGACGCTAGACTGGGTCATCCCCCTTGTGCTTGGCTTTTTGGCTCCCTCTCATTTGCCTTGACTTCCCACATCTTCACAGCTATCCAGATGTCCTTTTCCAAATTATTTCAGAGGCATGGAAGCCTGTGCCAGCCTTCCCTTCACAGTTATTCAGACAAACATTGTTGGGTTGTACCTGTATGACTGCTTTTGCTGCTGTGAGCATCCACAATACACTGTTGTCATCCTCTTTCACACCTCCTCTAAGTTCCTGTTGTGTGTGTCTACAAACAAGTAAACTAAATAACTGCGAATGTAGACACTCTTGTGGCTTAATCATGATGACTAACATTGCCTCATGGCTTCTTTATGCTCCGCTATCCACATCCATCTGCTGTTGCTTTGCTTACTGATCGATTACTGTGAATCAGGGCATTTCCTCTTCCATTCCTCAACCCAGTCCATGCCTGTTGCTCCTAGGGGCTACGACAGCTTCCAAAATCATGCCATTCCCCAGAGACAGGGCAAGGCATGTCCTGCTGGTACAAGGAAGCTTCCTCTTATGAATGTTAAGGACCATCCCATCCATGTGAGTTGTGAAATAACATGATGACACCATGCTTGCATTATAATGCTGTTGTATTTAACTGCTTAGGCGAAAGTAGAGCTCATAACCAAGTTGCAAAACTCCTGCCTTGCTCTTTCTCAGGCACTGTCGCTGCTCTGTGACACACTTGCAAAACTCCCATTTTGCTGTATTTCTACCAGCGTGCTTTGGGTATTTTTTCTGGTTGCTTTTTGTCTCAGGAGTATGATGATAATAAATCTGTTCATTCATGGCTTTTTTAAAACCTCTGAGGTGAGATCTATCTCTGTGCCCCTGCAGCCTGATCCAAGTGCAGTGCAGGTACTGGCAGCTCTTCCTCTTCTGGCAGGGGGGCTTGCCAGAAAAGTCATGAAATGCTGCAGTGAGCATTACTTTTCCCTACTGGGTGGAAACCAAGGTAAAGAGGGATGCAGAAGCTAGCTGTTCGTCCTAAAGCAAGCCAGGAGGAAAGCTGAGGCTAGAGCACAAGGGTCAGGCTGACCTCTTCCTTGCTGCCGGAGTGGCTGCTGCCATCTCCGTTGTCTCCCCAGGGTGAGGTCTGGTGCTGGTGGACAGATGACACTCCTTCCCCAGTTCCAGCTGCCCATTGCAATGTTAGCTCCAGCTTAAAATGTGTGACTGCAGAGGAATTCAAACATGCTTTAAAACATCCAAACTGAACAAAGCAGAGCAAACGGCTCTTCTTGAAAAACAGCTGCTGAACTCCACTGGCTAGAACTACAAGCCTTTTTAGGGCAAGTGACGGTTCCCTTCTCCCCTGGGGAAGAAAGCTCTTCTACAGCTTATCTGTCTGTCAAGGGAATCTGGCATGTGTTTCAGCTTTTCAGTGTGCAGCTCTGCTCTAAATCACATTTCCATATGGCAACATGATCGGGATGGCTCCAGCACTGCAGATGACAACCTGTTCTTGCTGGCTGGCCAGGATGATTTAGCCAATAACAAGTCAAAGTTGTCATCCCTTGGGTGTTTGTGAGGGGGCTACAACCTCAGTTCTTGCCTGGTCTGCCCCTTGAGCTGTCTTTTCCATTGGGGTAAAGTGGGAGTAAGACAATACACCTAGGATTTAGTAACGGTCTGTATCACGGCCAGCTTTAGTCACAGAGGTTGCTTTCAGGCAGCAAATTGCTGAGGTCAGCAAATCAGCAAATCAGCCTGGCAGTAAGCATTCTGCAAACCTGTTGCCTCTTCTCCTAGCTTCACCCGGTGCCTGCCTCAGCTCCAGCAATGCAGCTGCTGTTGGGGCAGGAGGCAGATCACGCAAGGGCCTGGGCAACCTCCTCCCCAGGGCCCGGGCCTCTATAAAGAGGTGACAGGGTGCAGGGGGAGCGTAACACCAAACAAGCTTTCAGACATGAGAAGTTATTTTTAACTCGTTCATGAGCAGCAAATATCTCATCATGTGTGGCCAAGGAGCTTTTCTCAGCATACAAGAAAACATCATTGGGAAGTGAAGAACAGGCACAAAACTGTGCTGGCTACTGATGTTTCATGGATGCGTTGTTGGCAGGCTGAGCTGAGGATGCTGAGGAAGTCCTGGAGTATGATGGTCCCTTCTCCTCCCCCAGGCATGATGCCTCTGGAGTGCAAGATAATGTCAAGTGGGCAAGATGGAAAGTGATGAATGAAGGTCAGTCCCTGCCCCATACTGAAAACGGTGGGTTTGTCCTCAACACAGTTTCTCATTTGCACAGAATTTCAGGGGATGATGTGAAAGAGGAGGGGGAGAGAGAGGTATTCCTAGTTCTCCCACAAGGGCTTTTGACTCCATTTTGTTAGGGGGTATATGTTTGCTTTTCAACCTGCAGGCCTGCCTGCTTTATTGTTGTAAGGGCAGTGCAGGGATGTTCAGACAAGCTCCTACCTATAGCTCTCCATAAGAAGAAGGGGCACTGTTTGCTCTGCCAGTGCACTAATTCATAATACCTGGCTGCAACACTAATGCACAAAACCTGTTGCCTCCCTCAGGAGACTCTGGGAGCTGAAAAGTTGGAGGCGATGAGTCATTTACAGTGAAGTAGAGAAGGCATTCATTGCCTGTTTATGTTGCAGGCAGGTATCTGATTGCCTGTCCTGTGTGCTTTCAGTTCAAATTGGAAGTGAAATAGCAAAGCCTGCTGTGTTTGGGAACAGTGACCCCCTGAAGGTGTGCTCCTTGGAACGGGAGATTAAATGCTGGGGGAGAAAGAGAACAAGCTGGTGGAGGGGATGAACCAGGGAGCAAATCTTGCAATTTAACATTCAGGAACCTTGGTAGAAGGTGAGACTCTTGGGCTTTCATTCCTGCTGTCATGAATGTGTTAGGGTTTATACAATGATTCTGAAGTGCAAGATGTAAAAACAATCCTGGGAGTATGGGCATGGTGTCCTGGACTTCTTCCTATATGAGTCCCAGATCATTTGATCATTACATAAAGGTGACCAACACCCACAGCAAAATACCTTCCAACATTAGCTCTTGTCTTGCTGTTAGGCCAATACTGAGAGAGGTACGAATTGGCTTCTATCACAGAAATAAAGGTGTGGACTCTGAAACCTAATGATTACATATTTCTCTCAGAGTAACAATCAAAGTGCTTATCATAGATAACTGGATGAAAGAAATCTCTTAGGATAAATGACAGCAGATAAATGAGAGACTGGGTTTTTTTCTGTACAGTTGCCCAGGACTGTTTAGAAAGAATTCAGACACACCCACAGAGTCTCACATTGTTAGATCGGTCCAGGAATTAGAGTTTCTTTCCTCAAAATGATTCTGTGGAAAAATGTGAAGTGCAACCGAGAGCTTGAAGTCGTGTGGGATGGGAAGCTAAAAGGGTACTTGGCGAAAGTGATTTTTATTTTATTTTTGCTGCCGAATCACTCAGTTTTTTGTTGGTTGCCATTGAAAAAAAGTTGATAATTGAAATGTCCATTTGCTCATTTTTCTATGTCACTTTTCATCCTGGGGGAAAGAAAACAAACATAAACTGTACTCCATCAGTAATCATGAGGCCTGGAGTTAACCTTTTACTCACTTGCCTTATTCTGGCGCACATTCAAAGTGTGGGGAGTTCTGAATTAACCAGCAAAACAGCACAAAACTGGGAGTTGGGCTTGATTTTGGTAGGTAGGATTAGAAAACAGAAAACCAATGTATTCATTCCTGCTTGAACTTCAGACAGAGCCTACAGAAGCTCTGAAGGTCCCAGCAGCAGCTGCAGATCTAGCTGGCCACGGAGCAGAGCCCTCAACAGCTTGCCAAGGAGTACCTGGGGCCTTGCCTGTGTCATCTGTGCTTAATGAGCCTGGTCCTCTTGGCACCGAAGGGTAGTCTGCCCCATCATTTAGGCATACTCATGTCAGGACCAAGATGTTTTACCACTGCAGTATAGAATAGCCTTATGGACTGCTTTCTGCCTGCCCTTAGCAGAGGAATGATGCAACAGTTGAACTCCACAATACACAGTGTTTGAGAATTAAACCAGGAACAGTGGAGCTCTGCATTATTCTCAGATCCCAAAGTGTGCACCTAGTTGCGCTGCTGCTCCAGCTGCATCTGGAGGGGACATGTGGGAAGACTACTGCAGCTCTCTAGCAGGGGGTTGAAGTCAGAGCTGACTGTCAAACCAGCCCTACAGCCCTCTCCCCTGTACTGGTTTTGCCCGGCCCAGGAGTGAGCAGGCAGACAGGGGTGTCAGAGAAGGTGGGAGCAAGTCATGTAGCTGTACCACCTCTAGCTTTCTTCACCTTCAGGAAACACCTTTTGCTCTGTGTACACTATAAAGCTTGAAGCTGCACCATGTTTCTTAGTGAGATGTTTCCCTAATGTAATTTCCCAAGCTGGTAGTGTAATGTTTTTCCTCACAGATAGATCATAACCTCAGGCAGAGTGAGACTTCAGACACGGGTACATCTATGAAAACATTGGCATCCTCTTATGTCAAGCAACAGTTAAAAGAAAATCTGCAAAGGGATTAGCTGCCATATACTCCAGGGCTTGCTGACAGATGTCCTGAAAATCTGGAAATGCATCCATTTATCTTTACACAGGGTTGTTTTGGGCTTTTTTTTTGTTCTCCCTCGTTCTCCCTCTTCTCAGCCCTCTGCCCAGGGCACACAAATGGTAATTCCTTCACAAGCTGCCAGGGAACTGCCTTGGTGCCATGCATTGACTGGCATACTGGTTCTGGGGTGTAACCTAGGCTGAGCTGCACTCAAAACCTCAGTCTAGTTACAGATGCCAGCTTCCACTGCTGCTTTTTGCCAGGGCAGTAAGGATTTCCTCTCTGTTCCAACTGCAACCTCTCAGCTCATTTTAAAGGAGCTTAAATGTTGGCCATTAAATATAAATATCTTCTTTTTCCTCTGGGTGAAACTGATGTTCAGAACATCACAGTGTAAATAAGGTCTGCAGAAAATGTTTTAGGCAATGTTTCAGCCAAAATAAATGGCTCTGGCCATTTCTCCCTGCTTTAGCTCTAGGTGAGTCTCTTCTCACTTTCACAGTGTTGCAGAAGAGCTTTGGCCTGATTATGGCTTTCCCCCAAGCACATCTTCAGGTTTTGAGTAGCCAGAACACCCTGAAATGTGTGGATTTTGTTGCGTGATCTCGGGCAAATCACATAGGACAATTGTTTCTTAAAGTGCTTTCTGTTTCTGGATGGCTTGATTCTGATTGCTCAATTTAAAATGCTCAGGTGGCCTCTGAGAGGAGGGGGATGTGGATACACAGACATCCCACCCACTCCCAGCAGTACAGGATACAGTCTTAAATTGTTCTCCAGCTCTGGCTGGACTTGGCGCCCCTCAGGGAGGAAGCTGCTCCTGCAACTGCAGTTAAATCTCCCTCTCCTCATTTTCTGGTATCTCTTTTCCTGGCACACAGGCTCAAATCGTTCCTCATGACTTGTGGAAGAATTGGGAACCTCCTTCCTTGCTTGGTTGACCCCAGTCCCCTTTTCGCTGTTACCATTAGCCATGAAGGTCACTGCTTGCTCCTAAAGGCAGCAAATCTGTCTTGTGCCTTTTTCTCTCCCCTACTTGCTGATCAGAGGAGCAGGGTAAATACACACTGGGCCCAGTACTTGAGGGTGTGCAGTGTTTTGTCCTAAAGAAGGACCAGCATTCTTATTTCATGACATATATCTGTTGCTTTTCTGCCAAACCTCTTTTCTCTGAGGGCCAGACAATCATCTGACTTCACGCTTCGTCTGTGGCTCATGAAAAGCCTGCTCACATTAAGGAGCAGCATATTTGGAGTCTGGATGTTGACATCACTTTGATTTCCTAGGGCAAAAGATGTAGCTCTCACTCACAGCTGTTGTATTGCAGCAGACTCTCGCAGCCCAGAGGTTTGGGAGACATCTACCCTGGCCCTTGGCCGCACAGCAGCCACCCAGCCTTGCCTCTTGCTCAGGCTTCAGGCACCCATTGTTTCTGGCTCTCCTGCTAGAAAAAGCAGGGCCAACAGGAATCACCTGTGACTTGGTATGAGCACAAAACAGCTCAGCAAATGACAGAATAGGGAATAATTTTCCCTTTGCCCTGCAAGCGAGCTCCCACTGTCCAGCCTCTATCCTTGCCTGCTGAGGCGAGCAATGGGAAAACAAGCCTGAGCACACTTCTGGCAGTGACAGAGCAACAAGAAAGATGATGGTGTGGGTTGCGACCTAACGTGTATATCATCAGCATCTCTTGAGTCACGCCCATCTGCCTCCAGCTATTGCAGCGATCCCACTGCCAAAGAGCAACCACATGGCCTGACCAAAATGATCCAGCTGCTGCTGAGAACGGAGCTGCTGAATGACTCAGTTGTGCTGGGAGGACAAGGCAGCCCAGATCTCTCTTCCTGGAAAGCTGCTTTGCAGTAACCATGTGCTTGAAAAGGTATTGTCTTTGAGGTGACTGTGGTGTTCGTTTCTGTTCAACCATGTGAATAAGCCGTGCAGATGGACAAACGTCCATTGAGAGATAGAGCCCCACCTTGAGAGCTCAAAATGCTGGAGGCAAGCCCAAGGGAGGGCTGGCTGCCTAGTTACGGTTAGAAAAGCCACCCTGCCCAATCCTCAGTTTCCCCACTGATGCAAGAGCAAGGCCAATGTTTTCCCCAACAGAGTGTTTGTGAAGTCCTCTGAAGAAGGGCGTTCTCATAAACGCCACGCTATTTTTATTATTGGGGTCAGGGAGAACATGCGTAAAGGTGATGAAGCTTTTGAAACACAGGTTCCCATTAATAGTCTTTAGGAGTTCTTATTATAATCTAATTTGACTGGAATTGGATTAATCTTATAATGCTATAATGTTATTTCCATGGTCTTTTTGTATTTTTATTGTTACTATGCATTAATGCAATATCCTGCCAGAGCTCTGAGAAGAGGATGTGAGTTTAGTGAATTGCTGATAACATTTTTGCAGGGCATTTTTATTGCTCCTGTTGGGCTCATACATTGTAAAGTCACACAGTGCCTGGAAATAGCAGGAACATCCCCAAAGACATCTTGAATTATCTTGTAACAGGCTCCACTGGTGAAAGCAATGTATTCAGAGCCAAGACACCAGGGGTCTGCTCCCAGCTTGTCCCTGACCTGTGCTGGGAGCTCACTTGAATCATGCCACTGTTTTCCTTCCCCTTTTCAGCTGGAAGTGGAAATAATTTGCCCATATAGGAATGTAGTGGGTCTGTGGTCTATATCCCTGACCATCTAAAAAAGCTTCCTTGTATCATCAAGCTTTAATGCTTCCTTTTCATTGAGTTTATCCTGGAAAAAAAATGCTTTTTTCTTGCCTGTGTCCTGTATTTCTTAATATGCCTTTTATTTTTCTTCTGCTATTATTTGTTTCTCTAGTTATGCATCTTTTGAAGCATCGTCTTTATCCTGCATCCATTTAAAGATGCTGGAAGTTTTTATTTCAAGATAGCCCCACGGTGCTTGCTCTGAACATTCATGGGCCTCTCCATGAGGACCTGGAAAGGAAGCTGTGCGTGAACAACATAAAGCAAGCTGAGCAGTATTCCAGTGGATGACGTTTCAGCCCTCATATCATCTAAGAGAGAAGGTAAATAGACTGGTATTTTCTATTAGCTCTTATCATCACCTCTGTTTCTTTCCAAATCTTACTTGAAGGCAGTCTTGATGTAATTAAAGCTTAAGGGCCAAAGCGTTAGTTTCATTTTCAGTGCAAACGCAGCGCTAACCCTTTCTCTCCCATATGTCTCTGGTTATTCTGTTCCATGGCTCCTCCGTTCAAAGAGCATGACAAAGCTGCAAATTAAACCTCCTACTCTGCAAATGGCACAGCTTAACATTATTAGCCTGCAGAAAGAGAATTTGCTGGGTCACTTGGAGCTGGCTACCAACGCATCTGTCATGCCAGCCATGTTGGGAAGCAAGTCCATATGGTGAGACAGCCAGTTTCTGACTCCTGCTGGCTTCAGCTTCTAAGGACTTGGCATCTTTTATTAGACGGCTTGCAACTGTGCTGGTTTCTGCCTTTCTGTGACACGGGAGGGCTGGGGCTCCTGCATTTGCATCACCAAGGGGATGCACTGCGGACTCCATGTGTAGATACAAGGATCTCCTGCCAAGGGTCCTTGCAGGAATAGAGTGCTAGAATGGGACCTCACGCTGCTATTGCTATCACTTCTGGCCTCTTATTTTTGTGAGCAACCAAGCAACTGGGGGTTTTGTTTGCAAGGATATTGGAACATCTGTGCCATGGAGAAGGACTTCCTCATTCCTCTGTTGTTTACAAACAACATAAACCCCAGTCCCCAGTCTTGCCATGTTTATGCATTCCAGTGTTTCCTGAATGCATTTTCAATGCATTTCTGCCGTTGACACACTGTAATGTTGACTGTCTAGGCAGCATCCCAAGTGCAGCAGCGTCTGCACATGGCGAGGGCTCACATCTGGCAACCGTGCATGAACGCCCGCCCTGGATTCGGGTCTCGGTAACAGCGCATCGCAGCGGGACGGTCACGACTTGGTCGAAACTTGCAAAGCCCAGCTGTTATTTTTTTGTTTGCATGAGAACAAAGGAGAGCATTTATGCAATTTCTCAAGAAGCCGGGTTTCCGAGGAGAGCCCGAGGACTCTCTTTTCCCCTTAAAACAAAGGAACCGCTTTACCCCCGCGCTCTTTCCCGACCCCGGCTCCATCGCCCCACGCCACAGTCTGTCACAACCACGCTCCGCACCCCTTCTCGACGACCCCATCCCAGCAGAGCCTGCGGGGAACGAGCATCCCCGGCCCCGCGACCCGCCTCCTGGGATAAGGAGGGGGGAGCGGTCGGTGGCGGCGGGGCGGGCCAGGGGAGGAGTTAGTCTGCGCGGAGGAAGCTCTGGGCACCCCGCGGCAGCGGCAGCGCCGGGCGGGCGGTTGGGCGGGCAGGTGAGGGCGGCGGGCAGTGGGTGCAGTGCCCCGCTTATTGTTATAACTTTTCGGGGTGGGGTCTTTTTGTTGTTGCTCTGTGCACCCAGCCCCCTCTCACCCGCGTATTTATTGTTTTTCGGACGAGACGTGCTTTCCCCCCTTCCTCCCGCCTCTCCGCTGGGAGCCGTCGGCGCGAAGCGGAGCGGGGAGGGGAGGCGCGGCGGCCGCCTCGCTGTGGGGGCGATGCCCCCGCCTGCCTTGGCGCCTCCCCGTGCCGGCCCCGCCGCCTTCCCTTTGTGCCAGCGGGCCCGGCGCGACGCCTGCCCCGGGAGCCGGCGCCCCGCAGCCCCCCGCGGCGGGAGGTAAGGGAGGCTGCCGCCCTGCGCCCCGGCAGCCATGCGGACCCTGCGACCGCAGCTCGCCTCCCTCCTCCTGCTCGGTAAGTGGCGGGCGGCGGAGGGGGAGGGATGGGACGGGACGGGGGTCCCCCGAGCGGGGCGGGTATCCTACCTCGCAGGGCTTCCGGTGGGGTCACCCCTGCCGAAAATACCTAACGCCTTCCCCCGGGAGTTGTCACTGCCCGCGCTGTTCCTGCAGTCGGAGGGAGGAGGGGGAATGAGTAAATAAATATATATATAAATATATAAATAAGTCGGTGTTTCCGCTCCACCTGCGGTATCCCTGTAGCTGTCCCCCGCTGAGCCCCGGGGAGCGGTGCGGCGTCCGGCCGGAGCGGGCGGCCGGGCCGTAGGAGAGTCGGGGCCGAGCAGGGCAGGGCACGGCACCTCGCGCTCCGGACTCTGACATCACCTTAGGACGCCGAGCAGCCACCGGGGCTGCTCCGTGAGGGGTTCAGTAACCGGCGGCTCGGAAGGGCACCGTAAGGGTTGGGAATCCCGGGTTGGTCTTGAGCTTGCACAGTTGAAGGCAGAGGAAGTGCCTGAGGGGTGAGGTAGGCTGCGGAAACAAAGTCCTCGGCTCTCGAAGAGTACGTGTAAATGTCGAGGGAAGGCAGTCCCTGCTGTTGTAAAATGCAGTTTGATTGTGGTGTCTCGCAGAACTCCTCCTGCAGTCTCTTTCTGCCTGCGTTTTGTACCTTGTGAACTGTTAAACCTGTGTCTTTGTCCTGTCCCGTAAGTACCTTCCCAGAGGGGTGACTGTAGACAGTTCTGTAAAGTACTCTGGGAGGGACCCCGCTGCTGGGTGAGAGGTGCTGTAGCAGTGCAAGATCCATTCCTACAAATTTGGGAAAAGCAGAATAGAAAGCAATTAAAATGCCTCTTACATCTCTTGCAGCAGCCCATGTGTCTGGTTTAGTACTGCGGAGTTGATAGGAACGTTTGTGGTAAATACAGTACAGCACTGTCACACTGCTTTCTGCCTGTGTATGTACAGAGCAGCTTTGGAGTTGTTTTGATTTGCCTTTCCATTGGTAAGATTTTCTGCTGGCATTAATGCTATTGAGGGAAGAAGCAGCAAGGCTGCTGTTGTACTGTCTTGAGAATGATCACATACTGGCTCTGCCAATTTGGAAATAACATCTTTATTTGAATTGCAGCATGCTTCCATGTCTCTAATTTGCGTGTGTGGTTTTTCATGCTGTCTGTCTTTAGGAAGAGAAAGAGATGACTCTTTGAAATGGTTTTGGAGAAGGTTCAAAGTTCTTTAACCAGTAGCTTTCTTCCTTGGCTTCCCTGAAAAAAAGCCATCTGAAAGCTAAGTTTATCCAGGGTGATTTAACTCCATGAGTGCAAATGGTCTGTTGTAGCCCACAAGATGGGTGTAGACGAACAGGAATCACTTGCTGCCTTGGCTTTGTGTGCTCCATGTCTCCTGTTGAAGAACAATTCTATCGTTGCGGATTAAGTCTACCTAATATGGAACGAGTGAGTGAGCGGATGGTTTCCTGCACACTGCTCCGAAGCTGATGCAGCAGCATAGCAGCAGAGGGCATCCATCGTCCTGCTGAAGGCGTCCCTCGGTGGTACAGAAGTGGGACTTGCCAGGCCTGGGCTGGACACTCTGTGTCTGTGCTAACCCCACTGCCTGACCAGCTGGCAAGGCTGCCCTGACTCGCTGTATGCACAAGGTGGCTTTCTGGGTTTGACCTAAAGCTGGCTCTGGTGTGCCTTTGCCCTCCCTGGGTTGGGGTGAACTGCGAGGTGTCTTCCGTCACTTGAAGAATTACTCCCTAAATCCCATGGACATTTCTAGTTCATAAAAGCATTGTGCTGGCCTCCTTGTGTTAAGCGTGGGGTTGTTGTTAACAGTAGGAAGCATACCATGTGCATGCTTGGAGTTAGTTTTCTTATGTTATTTTTCACCTGGGTTTCTTGAGACAGTTGATCTGCATTTGCCCAGCTGCTGATTTTAACAAAACTAGGGATGTGTGACCACGCCTCAAAACCTCAAGGTGCACAGAAATGCTTTAGGTTGCTGTTTGTAAAACTGAGACATCATTTGACTTGATGGGGAAGAGACTGGAGTAAAAGCCTTTATTTTGTAAGATAAATTGTTGACTGGCTAGAAAAGGACTGTTGCTTTCCAAACAAGTAATGTTAGTGCTAGAATATACTCAACTATAGGTTGTGTATGCAGAAAAAGAAATACAACTCAATTTTTCCTTATCCTTTTGCAAACTCATTAGAATCACTGAAAGAGGAATTCTGGTTGTAGAAAGAGCCAGTGGATGGTTTAATATAACATATCAGGTATTAGCTAGCTACAAGAATCCAAGTAACTGCAAAACCAGGGTTTGAAAACCCACATCTGGCATGTGGGTGTAACATTTGTAGACCTCTGCTGGTTTTTCCCCTCTTGCTGCAGTGTTTGTTACAGGGTTCTTTATACAAGTGGCACTTCATCACAGCAAGTACAAAATGGGAAAATAGAGCAAGTGCTGTAAATAATCCTCACACAGTGATGAGACCATTAATACTTGCGCCAGCCAGTGCTAATCCTATGTGTAGTTTCAAGATTTACCTTCTTTGTTTTGCAAGGATGCAAAGTATGATGCTTCTCATATTTATAGTGTAATATATAGGAAACACAATAGGCTTCTGGGGAATGCTGAATTCATTCATGTCAGTGACTGGTTTATGAGTAGTTCTGCTTTTGAGTCTCCTGCAGTCTCCAGTATACCACCTGTGAATGCAATTTACAGCTCTTTGTGTTCAAACATTGCATATGTATATATGTACATAGACTCATTACCCTCTTCCTCTCTCTATGCATAGTAATTGGTGATTTATTTGTGATTCCTAGAGGGGTGTAGAGCCTGCGTAAGGTCTTGAAACTCCAGCTGACTTGTAAATGGTGTGTTGGAGTGGAAAAAAATTATACAGAAGCTACTCTTGAAGAAAGAAGGGAACATCTCGAAGGCCTGTCTCCTGGAGGGGAAGGGGTGCTGGCTGGGAAGCAGCAGTGTGCAGTTGACTGCTGCTCAATCGTTTGGCTGTCAGCTGTCACACCCTCCTGCTCTTCTGCTTCCTCTGTGGGCACTGGGGTTGAGGGGGTCCATATGGGTCTGACACACAAGCCTAGGTGCACTAGAGTTGGCTGGAGGGGTAAAGGCAAAGAGATTGACAGAGTGGGCGTTGCAGACCCAGTGTTTGGGGTTGTATTTGTTCACCAAAGCTAGCAGCCCAGGAATGTTGCTGGTGCCTCATCTGCTCGTCCGTGCATTGTTAGCAACAGTGGCCAAGATCATGCTTTCTCCATCTGCGTCTGCCCAAAACCCTCTGCTGCAGGCTTTGTTTTGCAAGCCCATTGTGCTGCCCTCACCCTTGTGTTTGCTGCCTCGAGGCCACTGTGCAGTGCTGGACCTGGACTGATCCCAAGGGTGATGGGGTGGCCTGTGGCTCTTCTTCTCCTGGGGAATGTGTTGGATGGGGTGGCCCTGGCTGCTGCCTCATTTCTGCATGTGGTTCAGATGGCTCTCTGGGTTTGCCAAGTGCAGCTATTGGTGCCGGACTGGCAGACTCCGTTCTTACACACCGTCAAATGTAATTCTTCGTGGGGAGACTCGCTCCCTGCAGTCTTGGCCAGACTGCCTGACATCCTGAGGCTCCTGCAAATCCTGTTTATTTACACAGGAGGTTTTGGTTTATGCGAATTGTCATCTTTTAGTTGACCTTCCATCAAGTTAGATGTCTTTATTAAAGCAGTTTTTATCGTAAATCGAATGTGTGCTTTGAACACTCTTACCAGACCCATTATATAAAGTGAAAGGCAGAATAAACAGCGCTGCAGGCCACAGGGAGGGGGTGAAAGAAAGAGGGTCATAAGGAGAACATTGCTTCTGTGTTGGGAGGCTTACTGAATTTTTTGGACCAGGAAACTGCTTTTTCTTTAAAACTTTAAAAGAAAAGTTCTTCTTTTTGTCTCTCTTGGCTTCTTTCTTACCCCTGCAAAATCAGTCATGGATTCAGCCATTGATCTAAAGGTTATACAGTCTAGTATGAAGCCAGAAGTATTTTAGATGGTTTAACTTAGATGAATCAGAAAGCTGAAAGAGTACTCCATGTTGTCTGATTGTTAGTGATCTGCAGACCCTGCCCAGAAACTTACAGCTTTTCAAGCAGAATTGGGATTTATTCTTGTTGCTAGGGTTCCACTTCTTATGAATTGACTTGTCTGCTGATATTAAGGACATTTAGGCCCTCCAGCCAGTGTCTGGAAAACTGCAGTATTGAGATTTGCCTCTGGCTTTCAAGTTGCTAAATACTCCTTAATGATAACCCACTAAATTGATTTCAACTCCGTTTTTTATATTGGCATCTCTTTCCTAGTCATATAAAATCCTCTTAAGGAATAGTTCTCTGGTTAAATGTTAGGAGACATTTAGCATCTGTTTCTTATCAACTATGGAGAGGCTAAAATGGAGCCTTTCCTGACAAAGTAGGGTTTGATCAAATTGCAAGGCAGAGAAATTGGGTCTGCAGCTGCCTTCAGTGAGTGTAGGATGTCTGTGTGCATATATAAGCTCTAACCTGTTGCACACCCTATGTCCATCAGCATGCTAAGAACATGCTTCCAGTAATGTATGTTAGTAAGCTTTTTGTCATTAGGAGATTTAATTAGGAAGTGGCAATGAGACAAGAGGAAATCTTGCCTTTCTAGCTGCTGCTGAAGTCGCATTTCAGTAAATAATTGAGCATGAGCAAAAAACCAAGACTATCTCTGCTATGTGTTGGGAAGCTTTTGTCGAAAAAGGAGAGGCATTGACACTCGGGACTTGCACTGTTGCTGCACAGGTGCTTGCACAAACACTAAAAAGCAGAGCAGCCAGGCAACAGGCTCAGGATGATGGATCTTATTGATCCCTCATTATGGCATGGGTATTAAGATTTGGCTGCTTAGATAAATTGTGATTTTTGACTTCTTGGATGAATCTTTTGTCTCCATTCAGCATCATCACCAGGGATGTAGGAACCTGCCTAGGCACCGCCAAATCTCTCTGAAAGCACAGCTATACCTTGAATAAGAGCCACAGAAGGTGGCAGGTACTTGTTGCCAGAAGTCATCCAGAGGCTCTTTACTCCTGAAGACTGTACTGCTGGAATCAGGCATTTATTAACTCAAGTTACCCAGTACCTAGAATCTAGCCAAAGGTCTGTGGCTGGCTGCCAGGCCGAAATTACCAACCTGGGTGTCAAGCCTTGTTGGTTCCTTCTTGCTGACTTAAAATAGGAGCTCTCAACGAGCATGTGTGCCAGCCCTTCTTCTAGTCATGATTCTTCTTGCAGCTTTGTAATGTGTTCAAGGTAATTATAGTACTTACTAATATTTATTCCTTTCTAACCAATTATCTGAATGCATTTATCTCCGGTGTGCTTTCAAAGTACTCTGCCCCCTCTCACCGTATCATTTCATCTCGCTGGCTCAGTGCTTTCTGCTCCCTCCCTTGTCACACAATCACAGAAAGTCTCAGGGCAGACATACTGGCTGTGCATGTATTTGACAGTGCATGCAAACGTATTACTGTTTAGGGGTGGGGGGGCAGATACAGAAATCCTAGGCAAAACTAGAGCTCCTTCCCTAGAATCTACTCCATTTAGCAGAAATCCACAGTCTCACTGTTTACTCCTTTTGTTTTCCTTGGTCCTCAGCTTATTCCACCTCCTGAATACTCTGTCAAGCTTTGCTTTTCATCTCCTGGAGATTCCTGTATCCCGTGTTCCTGTTCTGCTGTCTAATCCCATTAAAGAGGAGGGGTGTTTGCTCTGTCTTGCAGGGGATGATTGCTTAACCGCCCTGCCAGGTACTAAGGCGCTTTGTGATGAAGAGCATGGATACCAAGAGAAACTGGGCTGGCATTATGCCATCTCCCAGCTTTCTGCTGACTGCCTGTGGCCTGCAGACAGTATCTTAAGAGCTCCCGCTGAAGGGTTTGACCTTTATGCCCGCAGCGTTATCCAGCACCTAGAGCAGGAGTCACAGCATTCAAATTCCAGTACTTTCTTCTCACTGGTGATATAATTGTAGGCAAGTTGCTCTGTGTCTGCTCTCATCTTCTTGAAGTAGAGAGCGGTTTAAAAGGTGTCATGGGTGGGTGGTTTGTTGAAGTGCAATGTTAGGGCTGAGGTTTTGCCTGCTGCTATTAAGCAAGCAGGCTGCTTTTTTCTTACACGTGTTGAGAGCGTAGCATGGAAGAGATTGTTATGCCCTGATTGATTTCACTCTTGGTGCTGGGAAAGGAAGAAAATTGATTTTTTACTTTGTGCTCTGTGGTGTTACTTACCTGCGCAAGCTCCCTTGCTTATCCTACGTGAATGGGACCAGCCGCTCCTTGCCACCCCATTGCATTCGTGAGGCATAACCCATGTGAATGTAATTTGGAGCTGCTGTGATTCGTTCCAGCCATCAGTGTTACAGTGGCACAGTTAATCTATGGGTCACTGGCATGTAAGGAGCTGTTACATTTAATCAGTCCCATGCCATGAGCTAGCTGGCAGTTGAATCTAATCCAGAGTGTGTAGCTGCCAAATGCTTTAAGTCACCAAGCACTTGCTACTTTCTGCTGCAAATAAGGCAGACTTGAGCAAGATCAGCTTCAGGTGCCCTGCCTGTGAGTGGGGATCAGAGATCAGCTTTGGGTATCTGTGCTCCAGAGGGTTAGAGGTTGTCCAGAGTCTGCATTCTTGCATGTGTTTAAGTCTTGCCTAGTTTTGTTTTGTTCTTTCCTTGCTTGTGCTGCTTTTACACCCCATCCACTCCTCTTGAATTTTCCACTTGTACGTGCAGTGTCCCTCTACAGCTGCAGGTTAACCCCTTACCTTCCATAGCAAGAGCTCTCCAATGATTTGCTTGAAATCAAATACACTTCCTTCTGCTGCTGAAGGTGGGAGAGGTGAGGCTAAAATCTTTCAGCTTCTTCTGCCTTTGTGGGGCAAGTCATGGGAGATCACCCTGTTTAAATGGAATTTTAAATAGAATAACTTGGCAAAAGTAAAGGATGAAGACTGCCAGTTGCTATGCACACAGGTTTGCCCTTGGTTTGCTTTGGCTTGGGCGCTCCCAGGGAGCTTGGCAGAGGACCCTTGCTGCCCTGCAGCCACCATGTAAAGAAAGGACAGTGCTTACTACAGCAGTTACTTGGATACTGCAGGTGTTTAAAACTGGTATTTACTGCAGCAGCCTGGCCCTGGTGCTCAGGCTGACTTTTTTTTTTTTTCAGTCTTTGCAGGTTAGAAGGCGGCAGCAAATGCATGGTTGGTTTTTTAAGTGGCAGAGGTGGTAAGGCCATCTGAAACAGCCCTGAGGTGTTGGGGTAGCATAGGGTGGGCAGGGAGTCTTGGAGATGTCTGTCATCTCTTCTCAAAGGGTTGCCCATGCTGGGCTAGTGCCACCCTACTTCTGGCTCTCATCTGGATCACAAACCTGTGTAGTTTAGTCTGTCCCTGTCTTCTGGCTGGCTGCTTTTGGGGAAAGATGTAGGGTGAGAGGGGAGAGCATGAGGGAAGATTTACTGTGTATCAAACACCTAATAGCTGCTCTAGCAGATCCACTGGGATACATTACTAAAAGCATCCTAATGATCTCAAGGTAATGGGTTTGAGCCTTGGAAACCTGCTTGCTGGGAAGGGCAGCCCAGGGCTTTATGCTCGGCTCCTGGAGGAGGAGGGCTGGGTTACCGGCAGGAATTAGAGCAGGAGTTGGCTTTTTGGGGTGCCCGCAGGTACCCATCCCTGTGTGAGAGAGAGCTGGAGCCATGCACAGGGCTTTGGCATGGCAAAGGAATGACTTGGGAGGCTTGCCAAGCACCAACTACTGCTGTTACCTCGGAAATGTAGATTACCAGTGATTGCAGCTGTGTGGAGGCCAGCTAGGTCCCTGAAGAGATGTAATCTGAGGAAAGGGTAATTTTCTTCACAGAGACATCTGGGTGTTGGTGGAAGAGAGGGAGATGCACAGAGGAACGTGGTGGTGGCTGAGGCCAGCAGCCTGGCCACTGGCAGCACATGTGGGAGAAGCGCTATGGGTTGTGGCTCCCATCCCAGCTGCAGGAGCAGGGTCCAGCTCTGCTGCTCCCATTTCTTCTCACCACTGCTGTTCCTGAGGTAGCAATATCTGTCTTCCTCCTCTGGGAGCTGGGGGTGGCCTGGGAAAGAGGTGGGTCATTTCTCAGCTGAAAAATGATGGGAGCAAGGGTTGGGTGAGAAGGGGGGGTCCATTAGATCTGGAAATTGCCAGTGGAGCCATGGAGACCCCTGAGGTAGGTGGGGGTGATGAGAAAGGGGCAAAAATGAGGATGGACAGATACAAAAGAAATGCATATACATGATCCTGGAAGTGCTGCGTTAGAGGTTCTCTGTCGTTACTGGGGTGATCAGCATCAGTTTCTAAATCGTCCTCCATATGTGGATGCGAGTCTTGAGTGTGGGTAGGGTGAAGCGAGGCTTCTGGGGAAGTGTGCTAGCGGGAGGCCAAAAATAAATGATCAAAACCAAGAATTGAGAAATTAACAAAACTAAACGGATGTATGCAGCTCCAAGAAAAGGGTGTCGTAGTTGAAAGCATATTTTTGAAAATTCCTTTGCTTAGTCATCTTACAGATAACTCAGCTATTTTTACCTTCTTTGCTCTGATGACACTTTGCTGTCTATAACGGGTTTAGCATCCACATTCTTTTCTGGTGTACAGGGGAAACATATCTGCTAATTTTGAGTCAGCATTGTAGAACTGCTATACCTCTTGGCTGTGAAATAATTAAAATACTGTTCTTAAAACTGTTTGAAAGGAGTATAGCTGGTATTACTTCCCCTTCTAGCCCTTTTTTTGAGCCCGTCTCGCATGTCTGCAATCAAATTTGAATAGAGAATATATTCCTTTGCCTTTTCAAATGTAATAAGGAGTGTGCCCTCAACTCCCCCAGACAGAATAGTAGTGATGTTTGGGTTCAGCACAGTAATCTACTGGGAAATGAATGCAAGATCAAGGGCATTTGCAGATTTATATCTCTTTGTGCTTGCAGGGGCTGTGACATTGCTAGCAGGTTGCTCACAAATGGTGGCTTAGATTACCTCTCTTGCAGGCAGCAAGATTTGCATCTTGGCATTCCTATTTGATCTGCAAGTAGTGATGAGAGCTGTATACTCGAATTCAGATTTTCTGAGTAGCAGTCTGCAGTCATTAAGGCAGTGCTTAGACCCCAGAGGCTTTCTTCATGTTTTCATCCTGTTTCAGTAACTGTGTCTCTTGTTACCTTGTTCCTGAATGTTTTCTCTTGTAAGAGGAGACTGTTTGTTGCAGTTGTTAAACCTCAAATGTCTTGAGTCTCCCTTAGGGAAGAGAAGGAACAGTTCCTGAGGTTTCTGTGTAAGTGGAGTATAGAAACACCTACGTGTCTTTCTCAAGTATACAGCCGGGAGCTATTACGGGTGCTGTCCTAACCAGCTGATGGATTCTGGTTGGTTCAGCCTCTGTTTCCTCCCCCTTGCTCACTTGCTGCGTTTAGTAAGGGAGTTTAGTAAAGGAGTTTAGTAAGGGAGCTGGAGTTTCTGTTTTCTTTGGTATATAATGGTATGGGATGCCTCTGGTTGCTTTTGTCACAGCAGTGTAGCTAGGAGGTGTCAAAGGAAATTATGGGTGTTTGGTCTCCTGGCTGGATATAACCATGCAGATTTTAGTGAAATGTGCATTGAATAAACACTGGGGAAATCTCCTGGGATGAGCACTGCCTGGAAGCCAGGGTTGGGAGCTGTGCTTGTCTTTGGCAGGATTTAAAACATTTGGATGTGAAGAGTTTTTTGTACCCTGTATTTGATTCCTATTGATTCAGTGATTTATAGTGTTCCTCCTTATGCTCTCTTTAAAGCCAGACGGACAATCTTAGGAAAGGATTATCTGAGTAGAATTCTCTCTGATGTAGTGCCATCAGGGTTACTTCTTTCCCTCTCTTTCGCAGTGCTGGTGTGACCCATTGCCATATAACGTGCTGGGATCAACCCCTGGGCTTGCTGCTCAGCTCGAGAGCCCCTCGGTCCTGCCTCAGGAGACAGGTTGAGCCCTGCTTGTGTGCCATGGAGGAGACAGCTGTGGTCGGCTTGGGGACACCTCCTTAGCCTAGGATGGCCATGGCTTTGGGTGCTGGGGGTGGCTTTTGTGTGCTCTGGGACATGTACCAGGAGCAGCCATGCACCAGCAGTGCCCTGGCGTTGCCTTGTGAGCCTGTGCAGGGCATTTAATTTTGCTTCCCTGTCTGGAGGTGGTATTTCATAGCTGCTGTGGGTAGGTACTCACCAAGCCATGCCTGTGTGTGCTTAAATGCAATCTGTGTCAACCCTCACATGGAGTCTGCTGCAGTAAACTGAGGAGAGGGAATGGCATCAGCAGCTCCTTTGGGCTTGCTCTTCCCAGCTTCCTGGCCCTCCCTCTCTTCCTCCCTTCTCCCTGTCTTTTGTCTCTTCCAGCTCTGTCAGTCCCAAGCAGTTCCAGACCTGCGTGTGTGGTGTCATTGCTTTATCTGTTCAGCTTGTATCAGTCAATCGCTGTTAAGGTTTATAATCAGTTTAAGAATCTCTGGAGTGCAGCTATTTACAGAAAAAAAAACCCCACCCTTCCAGACTTGCATCAAACAAGAGTTTTATTCTCATTAATTGAATTCCTCTAGAGTCTGATAACTTGGGCATGCTGAAATCAGATAAATAAAAAGCCTCCCTCCCTGGTAGCTATGTAAGTCTTTCCTTAACTCCCTCATCAGAGCGGACTAGGCTCTGCTAAGTAAGTAGCTGAAGATCAAAACTGCTGCACTGGGGAATGTATGCAGGAGGACGCTCAGTGTGGTGTATTGCCTGAGAAAGGGTTTACCTCCACCTCTTACCCGCTTCCTTTGTCAGTTGATTGGGGAAGATTTTTTGTTTAGTGACAAATGCTGTTTAGTCACCCTCAGACACATAATCTCTGTCTAGAAACTGGGACTCTGCTTTCTTTCAGACCTTCTGGTAAACCTGCAGCCCTACAAAGGAGCAAATCTGCTCTTGCTGAAGTCGGGCTGTATCGCCTTTGGAGCATCTCTTGGGCCATGCTGACCCATCTCATCATGTGGGTGCTGAGACGTGTTGCTCTGGGAGACAGGAGAGCATTTGAATTTGTGCCCAAGGTGTGGTGTTGCTGAACTGATGCTGTAATCCTGAAAAAATCCAGCTTCCAGCTTTTTCCAGGCTCCATAATCAAATGAGACTGCGGTCATTAAGGTCACGTCCCCTTCTCCATTGCATCTGTAGTTCTTGTCTTGATGCCAACAGCTGGGGCCCCTCTCATTCAGCAAGTGCTGTTGGTTAGTCCAGGATCCTTCTTTCCTGTGCCTAGATCACACATGCCATAGTGAGGTACATTGCTTACCAGCCAGGCTTTTGCTTATCTTGGTTTTCAGCAACACCACTTTCCTCCTTCAGGGTCTTTCTGCTCTCTCCCCTCCCCTGCCATCCTTGTTGCCAGCTTTCTTCTTGCACACTAGACTTGGATTTCCCCCCACCCCTGTCCGTCTGTCAATATTTGTGTCCCATATCTGTTTACACCTCTGACACAGTGGCATCTGCCCACACACCCCTGGGACACTTTTCCCATCTCTCCCATGTCCCAGCCCCACCATCTGCTGCCTCTGCTCCGCTGTCATGCAGCGGCTTGAAGCCAGCATGAGTCCCCTGTCTGCACCCACCTCCCTGTCTCTGGGAGCACTCCACTCCATCCCTCTGCTTTGTCCTCGTAAACGCTTTAACTTCTCCTGCCATCTTGAGTGTCACTAATGGTACTGGTATCCCCTAGCATGGATAGCCCCTTCTCCACCATCAGATTTGCTCCTTAAACCTTACTGACTTTACAAAGAGGACTGGCATGCAAGTAAGAGCTTGCCTTTACCTGGGGATTTGCTCTGTACTCTTCTTTTTCTCCATGCTTTTCACAAGGGTGGATTTTCTAACCCTTTTGCTTGCTTTAAGTGTCCCAGCTCATTTTCCCTTGTCTCTGTCATTTGCTTTGCTATGTGTAGCCTCTGCCTCAATGCAAAGCTGCTTTATCCCCTCCTCCTTCAGCAGCTGCTCTATTCTCTGCAAGCCCCATGGGATACCCTGTCTGGAGTTCTTGCCTCCCAGCCCTTTGCCAGTTTAGTCTCTCTGTGATGAATTTTGCAAAGGTTTTCTTAATAGCCCTGCTGTTCTACATCTCAGCTGTGATCCAGTGTTACCTTCTTTGGCTTCAAAATTGCCCTTGTGATAGCCAGTTTTGGTCTCTTTCTCTAATGGTTTCCTACAAGCCCTATTGTCTTTGTCTTCTACCTCTCTGACAGAGCTTTTCCTACAACCTCATGAGTGTACCCTGTCCAGCTTCAGAATTTTTCTGGTGGCTGTAAGGGGCCTATTCTGTGATGCTGACTCTTTCTACAGTCCCCAACACTTGGTAATTGTATCCACTACTAAAAATTGGACTGGCCTCTCTCTGCTGATGTTACAAGTTCATATTTCTGTTCAAATTAAAATCTTGACCTCTGTCTCTGGTACTTACCTGCATGTGCATGCACCTGAACCTTTCTGCTTAAGAAGTGTAAGCTGCAGCACTTCCTATCCATCTCTGCCTCTAAAATTTGTGAAGGTTTTTTTAATGTCTGCTCATTTCACTGAACTCTCAAATTAGTTCCTCCTCTTCTGCCCTGCCAAACGCAAGATGCTTGTCTTCACTTTAAAAGCTTTTTCTTGGCCTCGTTGTACCTTGTCTTTTCTAGTGCTTCCTCCCTCTGTGTGGTTTTCCGTTCCCAGCCTCTGTCTCTCATTGGGTTTCCTCAGGCTGGGTTCTCAGAGAAAGATGGCTTATCTGATGGTGCTGCCTTATCTGCCACCCCTTCCTGGTTAACCTGACAGCCCTTTGGCCAATTTCACACAAATTTGATGGGAGTAGGGAGCTTGGAGGCAAACAAGTTCTTGCAAGTCTTGTGAAGAGTAGGAGCTGAGTTGGGCAGGTGGCAGGGGGCTGAGGGAGCCTGTTTTCTTCAAGTGCTCTAGCAGTGCCTCCAAATGACTGTGACAGCTGTAGGAGAAGCTGCAGCTGAAGCTTGCAGTCAAATTATTAGTCTCAGAGACAGCCTCCTGCCTCCTTCCTGAAGGCATAGGAAGCTAGACTTCATTAAGTCTGCTGCTCTTAGGGTTGTTAAAAATGGTGGCTTGGAGCCTTTATTATTTTCATGTGTGTGACTAGGAGTAACCTGCAGCACTGCTTCACCTGATGCCTTGCTACAAGGCTTGTGAAAAACCTGCCATGTATGTCTCCCAACAGAAAGAGACTACAGCACTTCCTTACATGTTGCCTTGCTTTCTCCTGCTCCACAGCCTCTCTTGACCCATCTATTGCCTGTCTGAAGGTGCTTTTCACAGTACAGCTGAGCTGGTGGAATATCCCAGCTGCTAATGAGAAGGATTGTTTGCCAGTGTTCCTGAGCTCCAAAGAAGAAAGAATTTGTGCGGTCTTAGTGGGAACAACTCTTTCCTTGGATCATTTTTCTTTCACCATGTATGGGACTCAAACATGAGGAGAGGAGTGTATGTGTTGCTGGGAATAAAGTAGATGGGGAAAGCAAGTCTGCTTCTTTTTTTCCATGACAGCTGGTACATTAATCAGCTTAACTGCATTGTGAAACCACATTTCTAAACTGAATTTCCTGGGAGGAAGGTGTTTCTGCTGCTGTTTTCACTGTAGTGGAGCTGGCACAGTGAGGCTGCTCTGAGTAGGTGCTTGGTGCTGAGCTAAGGTAAGTCAGAGCTGATGGCAGGAGTGAATGCTGTTGGAGTGTCCTTCACGGAACTGTTGAGGTTGGAAGGGATCTCTGGAGGTCATCTGCCCCCTGCTCAAGCAGGACTATCTAGAGCTTGTTGGTTAGGGTCAAGTCCAGACAGCTTTTGAGTATTTCCAAGGATGGAGACTCCACAACCTCTTTGGGCAGCCTGTGTCAGCACGCAGTGTTTTCTTGTGCTTTCCAGCTGGTCAGTCCCCCCGCTTCATGGGGTTATTCCTCCTTACTCATTGGTAATAGTGTGTTATGAATGTGCGTAAAGGGAATGAGCGTATCTTTCTTCCTCCCAGACTGGAAACAGTAGTAACGTAATGCTTCTGCATCTTTTTGTTTTCCATTCCAAATACCAGAAAGCACCTGTCCTCCCATTTGAAATGGGAGCCTTGGTAATTTGGTGACAACTACTGATAGCTTGACATGCTACAGAGACTAATAAATTACAGTGTAAGGAGATGAAGAGTTCTAACATCCTAATTAGCAATAAGAGGCAGCAGGTAGCTGAAGAATCAGCCTGGATCTGTCTCTCTTTTCAGGCTTGGTGTCTAATGAATTGCCAAAGTTTTGAGAGGCAGCATCTTGCTGGTGTTTGCTGAACAGGGTATAAACCAGAAGAATTTTGGGGAGGGGGAATGGAAACTGCCTGCCGTTGAACAGCTATGCTTTCTACTCTTGTAACCCTTTATGGTGGGGTGGCAAACTGGTTTAGAGAAATGCATGCTTTTAGCCAATACAATTGACTTTGGGGGTAACTTAATTTCCTGTTTACCTGAAAGCTTTTTCTGCTGAAGAAGAGGTACAAGATGGCAGCTTTGCATTGCAAATTGGGTGTTCTCTCATGCTAATGGCCATGGCTGAGGGGCACAAATATTTCTTTTGCATGCCAGAAGGAAGTGTGAGAGATTGCTTGTGGCTGCATTCATTTCTAGATATTATACTTCATAACTCCTTGCAGTTCCATTTCTGCAGGTCTGTGTGCTCAAAAGGAGGTGGGAGCAGGTACAGAGCCCATACTTAAGGATACAGCTGGAGTGCTGGAGGGACGGTGTGCTTTGGGAGGTAGGGAGAGATGTGTAGCATGGCAGTTTGTCATCAGCCTGTCAAACCTGTCAATATCTAAGATTATTGTTAAGTGTCTCTCCTTAGAAAGCAAATGAGCTGGGGTTAAGCAATTCATATTTGAGATTGTTTGAGGATGCTGATTTGGAGGTTTGAAAAGGAGATGCTGTGTCCCAGCCCAGGACAAGAATGCAGGTAAAGGTCCCAGAGAAAGTCAATGTGCTGAACTCCTACATGTGATCCTTACTAAAGTAAGAGAAAACCTGGAGTCACTCAGGGCAAGGGGAGGGGAAGGAAGCCAAATAAGCGGCTTCCATGAGTATGGAAAGATGGGCCAAAACACTAGAGTTTCTCTTGGAGGTGAAGGGAGGCATCTGTGTGTGCTCCCTTGCTCCATTTGTTTCAGATGAAGAGAGCAAGAAGCTTTGCTTTTCTTAAGGAAAAACAAATTTTAGGGAAGGTAAGGAACCAGTCTCTTTGTAGATCAGAAGTGTTTTAAGAGACCTCCTCATGAAAAAGAGGAAATTCCTGTAATGAAAGGCTGGGTAGTAAAAGATCTTTCCTTTTGGCAAGGATAAGGTGAAGGTGAGATTTGGGACTCTGCACTCTTTCCTGGGAGAGTATTTTAAGCATCTGGGATGTTATGAGGTGAATTACAGCAATAACAGGAGCATTCAGTTGTGTAATATTGGGAGGGATTGCAGAACATGCAGGAAAATGAAAAACAGGAGTTAGATTAAAACAATATTGACTGTGAAACAAAATGAAGTTTCTTACTGTCTGAGTGTGAGTGATCGAATGGGGAATAACGTTTGACAGTTCTGAGAGTGACCCTGGCTGTTGAGCATGTGGGACCTAAAGACTAAAGAACGATAATAAAAAGAAATACAGAGGCTGCAGGGCATAATGAGCTATGTCAGAAATTTCCTGCCTAGCTTCATTGCTCGGACAATTTCATTTCCCCCACTGCTGTTGATAGGCTGGGAGCACATACCAGCTAAAGAGTTTAATCATCTGAAGTAAGTGTTGATGCTTTGGTACTACCACGACAATGCTGAATCCTTTAGAGGTCTGGGAGCAGTACTACAGATGCCAGGGTAAATGATGTGTCCTTATATGTATTTTAACAGCTAAAAGAATAGAAGAAAAAAACATACATAGAAATCTTGGGAGACTTTACTCTTTGTGCAGGTCTATACTAAATCTCACAGCGAGCACCTGTGGTTACAGCTTCGAAGCTCAGGCTGGGAAGGCAGTAATGAAGTTGTCATTGCTTTTCACTGGGCAAGGTGAAAGTAGGCATTGCCGTGGGCATTCCAGCAGGCCACTGTAAATGCTGCTGTGTATTGTGCTTAACCGTACCTGTAACTGGCAGTAGTGATATAAGTCACTAGGGATGTCTTCAGAGGGCTGTAGGAAAAAAGAAACTCCTGAAGATAAGACAGGGAGCAGTATGAGTTAGAAGTAGTGTGTGGGCAAACCAGCGCTTCCTACCTGCATGTTCCCCGTATAAGTATGATCTGCCAAGGAGCTTCTGCTTGTGTATTTTGCATATTTAATAAGAGTAATGATGGTATGGTACGTGAAGAATATACTGACCTGAGAACTGAAAACGAGCTGGGAAGGCTCTGTTCTGACCTTGGAGGAACACAAATAGTTGATTCAATAGATTCACAGGATGGGCTCTACCTTAAGTGCAGAAAAGAGCCTATAGTACTACTGGAACTCTCTGCTGTTCTGTGGGGTTAGTCTGTTTTGGAAGTGCAAAGATTGCAGATTATAAGGGATCTTTTTCTCAGCAGCTTTGCAGGAGCAGTCAAACTAAAAGAAGCAGTAGGTGTATTGCACAAAGATAGTAATTTGCCATTACGAATCTGAACCAGCACTACCGTCAGCTCAGTCTTTCCTTCGTACATTAGCATATGTTGTTATTCACCTTTTACATCAGGTACACCTTGATCCACCAGTTTCTTAAAAGCCTGTGTGAAGTAAAGAGGTTGAGCATCATGATGTCCTCAGCTCAGGGAGCTGTGTGCAGCTGCCCTGGCATCCTCCTTTCTTTTGTTAATAAGGCTGTCTTTTTTGACCAGAGGAGTGGCTGGCTGGCTTCTGGATGCTTGGCTTCGTGACTTTTCAAAGTAAAGCTATACTAGATTAAAGAGTTGTTTCAGACTTTACTGCAGCCAGGTAACTTTAAATTTACTTTCTGATGGGATGATTGAGAATGGTAGCGCTGTAAAAGCCGGGAGATCTTGTGTTGTACATCCTCTGGAGCAGGTTCATTTCCTTACTCAGGAATATCACAAGAGTGTGATATTCCTGAAGAAGGTAAATGTCCATCAGAGGGAACTGTAGCGTGAGAGGCTTGAGTCTCACAAGGCAGTCTCTCTGATGCCTCATGTTCCTTGCTTCTGGAAAGTTAAAAATACACCTAGCCCCCATGTCAAAGCTGAATCTTTGCTGTTCAAGTCCAAGCCTGTTGTTTCTTGTCTTCTCAGTGTCCAGCATAGATGATGAATTACAACTTATTCCTTCCGGCATTTTTTGGTGGTTTAAGGGTGGTGGTAATAGAGATGATTTGTGGCTCAAGAACGTGCCATTCTAAGGCAATGTTAAAACTGGCATATATAACATGCCTAATCGTAGATACAGAGAAAAAGTAGTTAGAGGAATGTGACATCCATATAGTATGAGGTTTGCTTAAAAAAAAAATCACAAGGGCAAATCACATTTAACACTGTGCAGCTGTGGAATACTAATGCCATACTGGAGAAAGTAGGGAAGTTGTCTGTCAATATAAGGACCAGATCTGAGAAGAACCCAAGGATGAAAAATGGCTCTGATCTTGGCAAGGAGTTTGAATGTCTGACTGGATGCATAATTATAGCAGAGGTACAAGACCTCTGTTGCAGTCAGAACTTGGGAAGCTAGTCACAGGCCACAACAATCTGTGGTGATTAAAAGAAATGTCATCTCTTTCATATTTATTGAAAACATTTTCCTTAAAAGACAGTAAACATCTGCTGTGGAAGTGAGCGGCTGTGTGACGGAGCAGCTAAGAGATGAGTGAAGGCAGTTGTGTTGGAAGAACAAAGAGCTTCACTGGCGGCTCCTGTCTCGTTTGCCCGTGCTTTGATATTTCCCTGCTGATTGTGATATTTCCATACCAATTATTGTATAAATTGGTCCTGGCTGACCTCTCTACTTAGCCATCCTTAGTTGGCTCAGCAGTGGGAGGAATTTGAATGAGGAATGAATAGCTTTATGAGTCTGTTCAGGAAGGACAGTTCATATGCTAGGAGTGGTGGGATGGTGGCAGGAATGGAAGAGGAGGAGGATAGGGGATCAGATACTCTTGGTAGCACGATTTAGACATCAAAGCAAAGGGTGAAGAATAGGGACAGAGCTGTTCTGCAGGTGGCTCCAGCCAGCCTTTCAGTACAGTGAGCTCTGTTGGCATGACAAAAAATACAACCAGCAAAATACAGTATTTTCCCAGAATTAGGCTTTACAGTAACAAGGGGGGGGGGGTGAGGGGGGGAGAAAGAAGGGTTACTACATGTTTTCTTCTGATAGCATGGTTGTTTTCCATCTGGCAGCAGGTTGCAGTGTGCAGAGATTGTCCCTGCTGTGACTCATTTATGCAAAAATTAAGCTTGAACCTAATTTTTATTTGTGCATTAGCAGGAGACTTTGCAAAATAGCAGGTGCATGTTGCCAGAAGATTGTCTCTGTTTTGGTGTTACCTCCTGGGACAGAGTTTCCCTTGCGTTAGTCTTCAGTTGATGGAAAGTAAGACGACTGCCTGGGGAGGTGTTCTCAGTGGCTGGACAATGGTGAGCTTGGAAGAGCCTTTTGAAACAAAACACTGTTTTGTGCACATCAGTCCCTGTTTTTTTTCCTGGGCTCCACAGCAGAGGTAAGTAAAGGGCTGGTCTTGGCAAGAGCCATCTGTGTCTTCCCTGGGGGACAGAAGGGAGAAAGGAAGGGCCATCCCATGGGAAGCATTATGCCCAGGGGAGACAGAAAAATTAATCTGAATAAAGACTGAACGTGAGACTGGAGGATGGTAACTGTCCTTAAGCAACTTGCTGGAAGCAAAGGCTTGTGCAGGGCACAGTGCTTCTGGTTTGGAGTTGTAGCATAGAAACACTGAAGAGGAGCAGGTTGCAGGGGAGCCCTGCTTGCTGGGGTACAGCTGTGTGTGCCCTGTTGGTTTGTGAAAGCAGCCAGTGTGTGAACTGCTGCAGTTCAAAGGATGCTTTGACAGGCTGAGTGAGTTGGGCTTGTTCAGCCTGGATAAGAGAAGACTCCGGGGAGACCTTATAGCAGCCTTCCAGTACCTAAAGAGGGCTTACAGGAAGTCTAGAGAATGACTTTTTAGCAGGGCATGCAATGGTAGGAAAAGGGGGAATAGCTTTAAGCTAAAGAGGGGAGATTTAGATTAGATATAAGGAATAAATACTGAGTGTGCTGAGGCGCTGACACAGGTTGCCCAGAGAAGCTGTGGCTGCCCCAACCCTGGCAGTGTTCAAGGCCAGGTTGGACGGGGCTTAGAGCAACCTGCACTAGTGGAAGTGTCCCTGCCACTGGCAGGGGGTTGGAACTGGATGAGAAAAGGTCCTTTCCAACCCAAATCATTCTGTGATTCTATGCTTCTGCCTGCCCTGCTGTTCCCTGTTGCCTGCTGCCTGTGAGCCACTTGCTGTGGTGTTGCTCCACAGTGCTACTGTGCTTGTTTGTGGTGGGTTATGAGTATGTGGGAGGAAGGGGGAAGCCACAAATTAACATCACTGGCTAATAAAGCAACAGCACCCTTGGGCTGGATGAAAACCATTGTCTTGTGGGCACAGCATCCTTCCCTCACCCCACGGTTGGAGTGGGGTGCAGGAATGCCTGTTGCCTCCTGTGGCGTTGGACCAGAGCTGAAAGCACCGAGCGCAGCCGAAGGAAGAGTCTGCTGGCACTCGCCTCGCCTCAAACTGTGCCGTGCCATGTGTTGGAGAGCAAGGGCCAGCCGGGTGGCCTACAGGAGGGCAGCAGTTGCCATGGCCTGTAATGCTCTTGGTGCTTGCACCTGCTCTTGGGTTGTGGATGCCCAGAGCATCTCTCAAGCTAGGAAGTAGACACTTCAGCATAACTGCTCTTTAGCACGTGTGTCTGAATTATCTTCATTACTGGGGACTTTCTCCCAGGTCCTGTGATCTGCTGCAGATGCTAATTTGTCACAGCCAAATAGGATTTATGCGCGCTCTCCTTTGCTTCCCTGCACGCTGGCACTAGCTCCCACTTCAGTTCTGGGGGTGTTATGAAGGAACTGGTTCAGTTGTCCATGTTCAGAACAGAAAAAAAGCTGTAATGGTTTCTTTTCCTTTTTTCCTTTTTTTTTTTTTTTTTTTTTTTTTAACCTTCTGTTGTAGTGTAGCCAATGCATACTCTGCAGTCTAGATGACCTGTATGGCTGAAGAATGTGGCCTGCCATGACACAGGTTATGTAGGGGCATGAGGACAGCTGTACCAGCTCAGACCAAGTGTCCTCTGCCTAGCTCAGTATCACATCTCAAAAAGCTGTGCGCAGACAGCTGTGCAATTATAGGTTGTTCTGTGATCTGTTTACTACTCCTCTTTCAGGTTCTTGTCTCACACGTTTTGACCCATGTAAACTTTATGTATCCCCAGCATCCCTCAGCAAGGATGTCCCCATGTCTGCTATGTGCAGCTGCAAGAACTGCCTCACTTGTTATAAAACTGAATCTCACCAGTTTTGCTTGATGGCCCTTAGGTTTCAAAATAGAAGAGATAGTCAATTCTTGTCCATCTTCTCCATGGCAATGCATATTTGTGTAGACATTTACCAGATCCTCTTAAAGTCGTCATTTTTCCAGGCTAGAGTCCGCACCTCCTCCATTACTTCTCATGTAGAAGTAATTCTCTTGTGTCCTGTCATTGTTCCTGCTCTTTTCCAACACTTCCTCAGGAGCGCCTGTAAATTAAACAAACAATAGTGACAACAAAAGACCCCCAATATGCGCTATGTATTTGTGCAGGGGACAGGGAGAGGGATCTCTTTGGAAATGCTTTGCCAAAAAAAGGGACAAAGTAATATTTAAAGGAAATTTAGGATTAGTTATTATCAGTTATTGACAAATGCCGCTTTAGAGCTAAGTGAAGGAAAACTGCTGTAAAGTGGCAGGAGTAGAAACATTCCCTAAGGCTATGTAATCCATTTGGTGTTCAGCACCGTGAGCCCTATGCTTCTGGAAGATATGGGAAAACAGACTTCTTCTTTAATTGCTCTCTGATGATTAGAGACCCAAGATAATACTGCTTCTAAGAGCTCAAGTTTCTCTTTTGGATTAAAGATCTACTGGCAGTGATTACTGATATCTAAGATACCTTGATGTGACTTGCTCTGGTGCTTTTGGGTGAGGTGCAGGCATAACCCACAGTCAGAGATGGGAGAATGTTTGTGCAAGGGGGTCCTTGTCATTCTGCCCCCAGTTCTTACTTATTCTTTCAATGTGTCTATGCTGTGGCAGTTTCTGTGTGCACAGCCATCCTTTCTTCCATTACACTCACCTAAGCCATAAGACTTGAATCAACGTTCTTTGATACAATTTTGCATGCCTGGGTTTTTTTTTTCTTTTTTTCAAAAGGACCTGAAGGTCCTCCTCCTTCCCAAAGAGTAAGTGTCTGAAATGGGGCATCTTCAAAGTATTTCAAATCAGGCACATGAAATGACCAGTTATGTCTGGAAAACCCGAGCTCTGAGCTTTGCATGTCTCCCTGTGAAAGGTCAGCTCTTAGCCACAGTCAGCTGATGTTGGGAGTGTGGGGGTTTTGCAAAGACAGAAGAGTACTCAGAAGATGAGCTTACAGCACTTCTGGGTGAGATGCCTAGCTGGCAGGGATACTCAGGGCTCCTTTCTTGCCTGTAGATTGAATGGAGAAGTATTGAAGTTCTGTCTAATGTTACACGGGAGACACTAATGGCTGGGTCACTCTTGACAGTGCACTTCTCCTTACAGAGCTTCTTCACATGACATTAGCTGAGGTGCTGGAGCTTGCTGTGCAGGCTGGTGAAGGGGAGGTGCTGGGACCAGGCATCTGCTGGCGCCTGGGTCCTGTGTGGTCCTCTTGCTGCATGACCTTGAGTCTAATCGCCCAGCAGCACCATCCCCTCTTTCCACTGCTGCCTCCTCTTTCCCCCACGCACTTTCTGTCTCCCAGACGGGGCCTGGGAGGTAGATAAGTCAGCGGAAGCAAAGAGAGCTGCCTTGCTCTTAGCTCGGAAAGCTGGGACAATAGCCCTCATCTGTAGGGGGATAAAGATCGGGGAGCGCTTCCTTCTTACTGGAGGGGGGGGGGGCTCCCTTTTGGAAAAAACCCAGATGCACAAACCTGTCATTTCTTATTAATTTTAAAGTAGCTCTTGGCTTGCTACCTCCTCCGTATCAGCCTTTGCATTGTCAGTAAATTATATTGGATTTGCAATTAAAAGCCAGCTGTGCCAGTGCAGTACCAGCCAAATGCCACCATAACTGTCTCCTGAGTGTCCTAGGGGATGCATGGAGCACACAGCTCCTCCTCCAGTGAGCTCTTCACTCACTTTGAGAGGGAAAGATAAGAGTTGAAAACGGGATCTTGGGCATATTATTTTTGTTAATCAGAATGCTTGCTTGTTAAGAAATGCAGTTCTTTTACTGATACTGCGTGTTTGTGAGTACAGCAATTCCCAGATCTTGAAAACTGCCAAATACCCTTCACTGTGAAAGTTAGCTGTTTGAGAGGAAAACTTGTAGTGGTGGATGTCTGTCTCAGGCTGATTGTTTTTCTTCTTCCTTTTCTCAGTTAAGATGAGTTAATGAAGAAGTATCTCTGCTTCTGTTGTGTGAAAAGCATTTGTGCCCATCTGTGCTGGAGCAGGAGTTTGCGGCCAGGCAGGGAGGAAGAGAGTTGTGGATGTGCTGCTCCCTGCCCCTCTGGAGATCCAGTCCATGTCTCTCGCCTTTCAGAGGCTCAACAGAAACTTGATGCAAGTTGAAGCATAACTCCAACTGCTTTGTCTTCTTTCTACACGGGAGCTGAGCAGGGCTTTATCTGGGCTGGCTTCTTTTGCCCCTCAGCTGCTTGGGATCCTGGAGCCAGACAGGAAGCAGAGTTCTTTGGCTCTTGCCTCTCACTTTTGGCTGGATCAGGAAGGTGCAGCAATCAAATGCAAATGGGAATAGGAGAGAAGGAAAGTAGGTCTCTTCTGAACTTGGAGCAGCACTCCAGGCTGTAACATTACAGACAAGGTCCACTAAACCACTGGCAACGGAAGAAGGAAGCCCCACATAGCACTGGCCATGAGGGTGGTGGGATTTGATGTCTACCAAAAGGCTGCGTACCTCAGAGATCTGGATTGTGGGTTCCCGAGGTCATGATCCTGGCAGTGAGCTTTGGAACGTCCAGTACATGCCTCTGATAAAAATTACGATTTTCAACTTGATAGTTGCAAAACTCCTCAAAGAATTCATATGTAAAAGGCATTGAAAGCCTGCAAAACAAGGTTGTGTGCTCAGCTGAGAAATGCCTGAATGGGTGTTATGTGCACTTTAAATTCCTACTGCTGCATGCTTGCCTTGTGGTGCAATTTTAATTGTACCATTGTATGCACAGTGTTTGTATGTTGTAGCAAGGCTACATGTGCATACAAAAACTGCATTACTGGCTCTCTTTAGGTGTGCAATAAGGATCTTACCCTTCCTGCTGCTTTAAAAAAAGTGATGCAAAGAACTTGCCAAGAGCTCACCAACAAAGTTTAAGTTGGCAAGCAGGTATTTTATTATTGCAGCGCTTGGAGACATGGGGGATATCTCCTCCTAATGCGTTTCGTCTCTGCATCAATCAGGCTGTGATTATATTGTTGCTTAATATACATATTCGTTATATTTCCAGTAAATGACATACATATTCATAACATTTCCTAGAACTAGTTTACATGGATTTACACCTGTTTTTGCATGTGCACAATGTGGTAGTGGTCTCTGGGGTCTTCATCATCTTCATCACTTCGTTCTTTGGCTGAACTTCAGATTTGGAAAGCCCCATTGTCAAGCGCCCCACCACTAGTCCAGTTCTAACTGGTCATTGTGAAACATTTACCCAAAATGTTTCCTTCTTGCTATTATTACTCGCTGTCAAGGTCAGTGTTGCTTAGCTACAAAACAGAACTAAATTTACTTCTGTACAAAAGAGTATATTTCATTTGGTACTTCCCTGTCTCAAACCCCCCCTTTTTCTGTCCTCTTGCAAATTCTTTTGCAAGATCCTTTAAATTATTCCATTGCGTCACACACTGGTCAAAGGCTGGAGCGTGGTTTTGCTTGTATTCTCAGAGTCCAGCACCAAGGGACTTTATTTGCTCACCAGCAAATGCTCAACAACAAATTTTAAAGAGAGAAAGAAGGAAGGGAGGGAAAGTAAGAGGAAAGAATAAAAGAGTTTACAGCAATAGCTACCACCCCTGAGCTCCAGTGTCCCTGCAGTCTGCTCTGTTTCCAAGTCCAGGGGGAAAGCGTTCCTTCCAATGCAGGTTGGTGCCTTTCTTTTGTAGTGCTGAAACCACATTCTCCACCTGGTGACAGCACACATGCCTTCCTTGGGGTCTTCTTCTCCCCCGTTGTTTCAAGGTTTTAGCTGGGGGGGGTAAAAGTCCTGCATAAACATCTGCTGTGGCAGTAGTGTCAGCCATGTTGGTTCTCGCCGACACTATCTTCACCAACGAAGTCTCTTATACCACGCTGTGGATCAACATTACTGTCTTAGGAAGTGTTATCCATGGTGGCGTCAATGATAGAGAAAAGGGGAAGGGAAAGAGAGAGTGTGTGACACAATAGCTAATAACATCTAATAACTAACAATATCTAATTAACTTTTGCTTAACAGTTATATCTAACTAACTTTATTAAGCAACATCAGAGAGTTCAGAAGGAAGAGGAGGAGGAGAAGAAAAAGAAAGTTTACAGGGGCAATTACAAAGTGAGCAATTACAGGGCCAAGTGACCTGTATCAAAATAACAATCAAAGTAATAGCTAATAGAATTAAGGCTATACAATAAATAGGTACAAATGCATTCAGGTATTCCATCATTTTCCACTATTTCAGTGGAATAAAGTTGAACAATTGCAGACCTTGCGGTTCATGCGGCCTGCTGTCCTGGTCTGCCAGAGTCGGAGTCTGGATATGCAGCAGAAAAAACAATTTCCATGAGCCCTTAGCTTAAGGCGCATGTGCTGTTTGGTTCTGGAATCTTCTGTCCCAGATTTAGGAAGGTGAAAATGAGCTCTCTACTATTGATGATGTATTTTGGCACACAACATGAATTTGTTTGACACCATCAGGTGAGGCCATAGTTATAAACTGCATTCTAGCTACAACATGTTGAATCCATTTAATAGTGTTTTAATTACTTGTCTCACCTTATTCACCCTACAAGGGAGTGCTTCTGGCCAGCCTGAAACAGTGTTCATCAATACCAACAAATATCGATAACCTCCTTTTCTGGGTAATTTAGAAAAGTCTATCTGCCATTTTTGTCCTGGATAGTTTCTTTTTCCAATTGTTCTAATTTGATTCCTGTTTTCAGTTTTAGGGTTATTTCTCAAACACAATTGACAGTGTTCTGTTATCGGTTTGACTGTGGTATCTAAATTTCTTCCTACAACTTGTCGGTCTAAATATTTGTACAATGCATCTGTGCTCTAATGGATCTTATTGTATTCTTCTGTTACTAATTTTCACAACCGATTATACAGAACTGCAATTCGTCCATCAAGTACTTGAACCCAACCTTCTTTATTCCACTCTTCATTCAAATCCTCAATTAACTTCCTATCCTCCTTTCAATATCTAGGTCTAGTCTGTTCAATTGCTAGTTTGCCATCAGAGATCAAGGACATAATTTCAGCCTGCTCTGCAGCTCATTTGGCTTTATAATCAGCCAAATTATTCCAAATTTCTTGATCGGAATTACCTCTTCGATGCACTTTACAGTGCATAATGGCTGTTTCCTTAGGTAGTTGCACAGCCTCTAGCAATTGCAGAATTTCTGTTGCGTGTTTAACTTGCTTTTCTTGAGTAGTTAAGAGTCCTTGTTCTTTCCAAATAGCACCATGCATGTGAACAATACCAAAGGCGTATTTAGAGTCTGTCCATATATTTGTTTTATCTTTTGCCAACTCCAAAGACCTAGTTAGGGCTATTATTTCAGTCTTTTGTGCAGACGTGTTAGCAGGCGCGGGTTTTAGCATATCCCGCCTTTCGTTTACCATTCTTCATGAAGCTGCCACCATTGGTAAACCAGGAATTTGTACCTTCCAGAGGTTCCTCCTTTAGGTCTGGTCGGCTCGAGTATACTGCCTCTATGGTGGCCAAGCAATCGTGAACCAACAGTTCAGTAGGGGTTTCCTGAAGTGATGCTGGGTTCACAATATTAGTGACAATAATTTCAGTATCATCTTGTTCCACAAGAATGGTCTGATATTTCAAGAAGAGCGATGGAGATAGCCAATGAGTACCTTTTTGTTCCAGAACTGCTGATACAGTGTGTGATGCCAACACAGTCATCTTTTGTCCCAGGGTAAACTTGCGGGCTTCTTGGATGTTAATAACTGCCACAGCCCTCAGTCAACCTGGTCATCCTTTTACTTACTTCATCAAGCCATTTTGGAAAATATGCCACTGCCCTTTTGTAGGGTCCTAGTCTCGGAGCCAGGACCCCTAGAGCTACCCCTTGCCTTTCTTAAGGGTCAAACGCTTCCTCGACTTGATCAGTCCAATTTACACCAGAAAGATTTCCTTTCAATAGTTTGTATAACTGTCTTATCATTATTCCATAATCATGGATCCAAAGTTGGCACCGTCCAGTCATACCTAAGGATGTTCAGAGGTTTCCGATTGTGGATGGTCTTGGTGTTTGGCAAATGGCTTCCTTTTGGGCTGTTCCAAGCTCTCGTAGTCTTCCAGTTATTTCATATCCTAAATAAGAGACTCAAGTTTGAATTAACTGTGCCTTCTGTTTTGGACACTTGGTATCTGCTTAATCCCAGAAAATTTAACAATTCAACAGCCCATTTGAACACATTCTTCTTTAGTTTCAGTAGCAATTAGCAACTCATCAATATATTGTAGCAAAGTTCCTGTCTGAGTGGGTGTATTCCATTATTCTAGTTCTTGAGCTAAATGATTTCCAAATATCGTTGGGCTATTTTTGAGTCCTTGAGGTAATACTGTCCAAGTTAACTGAGTTTTTCTTCCCGTTTTGGGGTTTTCCCCTTCAAAAGCAAACAAAGTTTGGCTTTCTTTGACTAAGGACAGGCAGAAGAATGCGTCCTTTAAGTCCCAGATGGTAAACCATTTTTTATTATTGTTCAATTAGGTTAATATGGTGCATGGATTAGCTACCACTGGATGAATATCTTCCACAGTTTTGTTGATTGCCCTTAAATCCTGAACTAACCTATAGCTCTTTCCATCTGATTTCTTTACTGGTAAAATAGGGGCGTTATATTCTGATTCGCATCCATTTAGCAACCCATATTTTAAAAATTTATCAATGATTTCTTTGATTCCTTTCTGATCCTCTTAATTTTAAGGTATATTGTTTTATCTGAACTGGGTGGGCCCCCTTTTTATTTCTACTTTAACAGATAAAGCATTTTTCGCCTTACTTGGAACTCCAAGTACCCATACTCCCAGATATACCTGATTAAAGACTTCTTCTATTTCAGGGAGGTCCTTCTTTCTGCTTTTCTGTTGAATTGAAGATAAACCCTTGTCCGACCCTCTGGTCCCATTGCCTTTCTTAAAGGTGCCTGTGTTATCAGCCCTGTTTTGCTACGAATGCGCGCAGCAATTGGGGTAACATTTTCTGGTCCTTCTGTTCTATCATCAGCAACTGCAACCCCTTCCTTCCTCCTCGTCAATATTGGAGGGATGCAGGGCAGGGGATGCTCCTCTCGAAGGTACCGGTGATACATAATCCTCCACCCTATCTTCCTGATTGCTCCTTTTTCTTAACTTTAAACATCTTTCCCCAATATCAAAGGCTGAACAACATCTCTCCAATTTAGATCCCTGTTTTCCCCTGTCCTTTTCCAAAGCTAAAATTAAGGGATCTGACAGAGCCACGTTAATCCTGCATTCCCTCTGCCACTCCAAGCGGTTTCTTAATGTGAAAAACATATCTGCATACACTACTTCATCCCATGTCTCTGGGTCCCAATCAGGATCAGATACAAGCGCACAGACTTGTGGCCCCACTGCCTTTGTGCCTTTTTTTATTGCTCTGTTTGGTTTGCTTTTATTTCCAGGTCACTCACCCTGCTCTGCAGCGGCTACAAATGCCTGCCTCTGAGACAGCACTTCTACTTTAACCCCTTCTAACTCAGGCTGTACATCTGTTACCTGTTGCTCCAACTCTGTGTTGTTATCTACCATGCCTTCATACACAAGTAGCAAACAGCCTCCCATGCATCCAGCATGGCTCAGTCACTCCTTCGCGTGGGTACCCCAGTACTTTAACACTCCTGTGGGGTCTTTGGCTCCCCACGGTTCAGGTCCTATGTTAGTGCAAGTTTCTATTTTTATCTCACAACGTGCTCTACAGGAGGAGCCAGAGCCTGGGCCGTTTCTTATGAAACATAACAATCGTATATTACACGAAAACTTCAACACAAGCCTGACAACAAAAATGCACAGAACAGCCTCTCTTGGTGCAGCTACATACCACAGTGACCGAGCCCTGCCCTCAGCAGATGCATACAAGGGATCCCACAAGCACACTCCACACAACTCTACAATACTTAAAACGCAAATAAAATCCGACTAGACAAAAAACTATTAATAACTGTTAACAATCACAACATACAGTACAGCATTAACCATGTCATATCGTCAATACCAAAATCGTTACCATGATAATCTGCAAAACTACGTCAAATACCGTCAAGTCACAGAGTTTCAAACAAATCCGAATGTATACCAATAGGACGCTAGTAGTCGGGTATATGCCTTACCTACGAGATTTCTATATCTTGATTTACAGAAGGCTCCAACCTAAAGGTTAACCCGTCCAAACTCCCATGCAAGATGTCTCCTATGACTTATGGAATGTTAACCAAAACAAAATCATACTTACAAAAGAATACCTTCTTAAAGATGGTCCTTGTCTGCTCCCACAGGGATCAGAATGAGTCAAGAGGTCCCTCCAGGAAAAATTCCCGAGGGCCCTAGGGAGCCCCAACCTCAGCAGGTCCTGCAGCTGAGCAGAGAGGGTCCCATCTGGGTCTCCAAACTGATTCAAAGCACTTGGAAAGAACTTGCCAACAAAGTTTGAGTTGGCAAGCAGGTATTCTTCTAATGTGTCTCATCCCAGCATCTATCAGGCTGTGATTATATCGTTGCTTAATGTATGTATTCATTATATTTCCAGTAAATGACATACATATTCATAACATTTCCCAGAACTAGTTTACATGGATTTATACCAATTTTTGCATGTGCACAACAACATGGTAGTCGTCTTTGGGACCCGTGGTCGTCGTTTCTTTGTCATCTTCATCACTTCGTTCTTTGGCTGAACTTCAGGTTTGGAAAGCCCCGTTGTCAAGCACCCCACCACTAGTCCAGTTCTAACTGGTCATTGTGAAACATTTACCCAAAATATTTCCTTCTTGCTGTTATTACTCACTGTCACGGTCAACGTTGCTTAGCTACAAAGCAGAACTAAATTCTGTATGAAAGAGTATATTTCATTTTGTACTTCCATGTCTCAACAGTTCACTTCAAAGGCTGTAGTATTTGCTTTGTCCTGTGGCATTTACCAGATGAGAGAAAAGGCTGTCTGCACCTTAGATGTGTTGGTTGTTGTCATAGTTTATGCCCAGACAGTAACTCAGAACCACGCAGCTGCTCACTCGCTCCCCACTTCTTCCTCTCCCTGCTCCTGGAGGGATGGGGAGGAGAATCGAAAGAGTGTATGTAACTCCCACAGGTTGAGAAAAGAACACTCCAGTAACTAAGGTATAACACAAACCATGGCTGCTACCACCAATAATAATAATGACAAGGGAAATAACAAGGGGAGAGAATACAACTGCTCACCATTCACCAACTGATACCCAGCCTGACCTGAGCAGCGATCTGGGCCTCCCAGGTAACTGCCCCCAGTTTATATAGTCGGCATGGCATGCTGTTGTGTGGAATACCCCTTTGGCTAGTTTGGGCCAGGCGTCTTGTCTCTGCTTCCTCCCTGCTTCCCCTCCTCTTTGGCAGAGCATGAGGCTCAGAAAGTCCTTGGTCGGAGCAAACATTACTGAGCAGCAACTAAAAACATCGGTGTTATCAGTGCTGTTCCCAGGCCGAAAGTCAGGAACACAGCACTGCACCAGCTACTAAGAAGGAGAAAAATGACTGCTACTGCTGAACGCAGGACAGTTGCCTCTAGTGGTATCTTTCCCCAGGATAAAGAGATTGGTGCAGCAAACAGTATTTGCCTCTATTGTTCCTCTCCCTGTTTGTTTCAAACATGCTAGCTTTCCTCCCTTAAATCACATTATTTCATAAAGAGTAAAAAGAAACATAATTTGGAGCAGCAGCAAGCTGAGCCCAAGTTAATAGTTTAAATTGCACTCCATCTGTTCAGCTGCATGGCCTGATGGATGTGCTGAACCCATTTTTCACAATTTGTTTTAAGCTGGTAAGAACCATCTCTCCTGGCGCTGGTCCAGGCTGGCTTTGGAGAAAAACTTCCTATCTGGACTTTCATGTCCAGAGCAGGGGATTGAGTCAGTAATCCCTGATGCCAGGCAACCTCTTCTACCTGCAATTTGCTAGTTTTTGAAAGGTTAATTTCATCTCTGGACTTGAACATTGTTGTCAAAAACTGAAGAGGGGGAAAACTCCACCCCTCCCCCCATCTATGCACACACAGAGGATGAAATTTGCAAACATGATTATGCAGGACACGCTTTAAATCGGCTTATTGCTGTTTTATGATGGCAAGCAAGCAGTCACAGAAGCCAGGGTGATTGGCCTTGCCATGTGCGCATGCTGCTGGTAACTCAGTAACCGATGAACACCCACTGTGGTCTCCAGACCTCGAGCCTTTGATGTAGCAACAAACAAGATAGATTGCTGTAATTTATCTGGCCCCTGGAGGGCTGTGCTGGTAATGTGCCATGAGCCCAAGGGCCAGCCATCTATAATATGTGTGAAAATACAGCAAATCGCAGTCGCCGTGCTGTGGGGTTGTCTTTGTTCCGTGCTGCACAAGTTTGCTTGTGTACAATGCCTGGTACCGGGTCTCGATTTCCAGCAGCCAGGGACGATAAGTGTTAGTGTAATATGCCTACTCCCTCCATTAACCTTAATTGTTTTCATTATATAGTAAATATACTCCTTTCAAATAGACTTGAAGCAGCAGTGCTGGAAGCATGATATTTCCCCATACGCATTTACAAGTGTAACTGAGAGACAGGGGAAGACATGCTGGGTTTCAGGGAAAAAAGAATTAGATCTTGGACCAGCCAAAGCCTCCAGTGGGTTTGCGGATGGAGGGCAAATGCCCGTGATATTGCAGTTGTGTAGCCTGGAAACCCAAGGAGAGGGTGTGTGGCCTCCTGGCTTGCTCATGAGCCTCTCTCCTCGTAGAAGACAGTCCTGGCTGGGCTGTGCCAGGAGAAGAAGTCACTGCTGGATTGGGGAGCCCCAGAAGCAGCTCCCAAGCCACCTGTGTGAACTGGGGTGCTGCAGAGTGTCGAAGTGCCACCACCAGTGCCCTCCTGCAGCAGCCCCATTCCTGGATCTCAGGGTCATAGGGTTGGAAAATTAGAGTAGTACTAAAAACAAAGCCTTGTCAACTTGAGTTTCTGGTTTGTTGCCATACGGTGGAATACCTTTTGTTCTTGGATTCTTACTGCTACCAAAGAAGGATTTTGTGTCATCTCAATGCTGCTTTGTTCACAGGGTATCTTAAAAAACATTCCCCTTGAGTCAGCAAGGAAGTTGCAACGTGGCTGGGAGGATGCTGTGCCAGAGCCTGATGTGCCAGCTTTGAAATGGGGTATGAGGGCTTGCCTTGCTGAGCAGAGCTGCCAAAGGGTAGGACGGGTACATCCAGGAGGAGGCACGGGGGCTGCCTGTTGGGAAGTAATGCTGGGCTTCTCTCTTCCCACAGGCATGGTGTTGGCTCAGCGGCAAGTGATGGTGCAGGAAGGGCCCCTTTACCGCACGGAGGGCTCCCATGTCACACTGTGGTGCAAGGTGAGCGGCTACCAGGGCCCGTCAGAGCAGAACTTCCAGTGGTCCATCTACCTGCCCTCAGCCCCCGAGCGGGAGGTGCAGATCGTCAGCACCATCGACCCCTCCTTCCCCTACGCCATCTACACCCAGCGCGTGCGCAGCCGCGGGATCTACGTGGAGCGGGTGCAGGGGGACGCCGTCCTGCTGCACATCACTGACCTGCAGGAGCGGGACGCTGGCGAGTACGAGTGCCACACGCCCAACACCGACGAGAGGTACTTTGGGAGTTACAGCGCCAAGATGAACCTCATGGGTAAGCTGTCCTGATAACAGCATGGCTGAGGCAATGGGGTATCTCCCAGCCAGCGTGCAGCACAAGCACATGAGCCCCTCCATGTCTAATGTTGTCCGCACAAGCTGTCAGAAAAAACACCAGTGAGGAAGACGAGAAGAGGGCAGGCAGCATGGGTAGTGTGAATTGCAAGAAATCACCATATAGAGGCATGGGAGATATCAAGCTTTCTCTACTAATAAGGCCCTTGTAAAGAAGAGACACCAGGTAGCATAGCTGGGAAGAGGAACATTTGAAGCTCTGTCTGAAAACAAGAGGGGTGTGGAGCTGATGTATATAGAGGAGAAAGGTAGGGAGGCTGCTCCAGATGGCATAAGCTGCAGAGGAGAGAGCTGTGTGCCAAAGGTGACGAAATAGTGGAGTGGGGAAGAGAGAAGATGTAACGAGTGGCATGTAGAGGGAACAGGAGAGATCATAGAATCATAGAGTCAGCTGGGTTGGAAAAGACCTTAAGGTCATGAAGTCCAACTGTTACCCCAGGACTGCCAAGTCTACCACTAAACCATGTCACTGAGGGCCTCATCTACATGGTTTTTGAACACTTCCATCTTCAGGCTCTTAACAGAGGGTCATGCTAAATGCATCCTGAAAACACCACACTGATCAAATTGAGTTGTCTGTAGATGAATTTGGGGGAGTTGATTTGGGGTTTGTTTGGTTGTGTTTGTCTGTGTTAGAAAAATTGAAAACAGGTTCTTTAAAATCTGGAGTATTTCCACAGCACCTCTCATTCTAGCTGACTTGACCGTTTCAAGCTTCAGCTTGCTTTCTGTGTCTCAAAATGGGGTTGGATTTGAAGTCTCTAACTCAGCTAACAGAAGTCTAATAACTTCAATCAAACTCTTTGCTGAAGGACTCCTAAAAGAACTCCTCTGCAGCAGAGACACCCCTCTAGCAAATTTAAGCTCGCAGACAGCAGGCTTGCTTTCCTGTGAGCCTGCAGGTCTCTGGTTTGAAACCACTTTGATATTATCCAGACTAGCTAGTCAGGGTGTTGGCTGTTCGGGTCATGTTGACAAAGGAAACCCATTGTGAAAGGAGTAAAGGTGTGAGTTTAAATCACAATGGCTCTCCTTTGGGTTGTGCTGCTTGCCCTCAGCTTGTGTGCACCTTGGCTTCTTCCCTTCAGAGGTGCCAGCCCAGCCGCTCTCCCAGGTGAAGCCCCATGCTTGGGTGCAGGTTCTTACTTAGGTGCCATCTGATGTCCATGAGAAGTTGGGAAGGCAGACACTTGGATACTCTTTTCTATGTGTTTGGGGTTTTTTGTTTGTTCTGTAGTTCTTTGGTGTGCTTCAGGTGCCCAGGTTTGTGGTTGCTACTTTCGTTTGAACAGGACTGAGTCAGCACTGCTGCTCTAAAGTCACCTTAGGGAGTGAAGCCCATTGAAAATCAACACCTGGTGGGAAAAAAAGTGCCTGGGGGCAGGGTGTTTTGGGGCTGGGCTGCTCTGCCAGGCAGCTGCACCCTGTGGGCTCTTGCAGGAAAGCTGTTAAAAGAAGTGAGAATACCTGTGTTAGCTGCTGGTGGTGTACAGCATGCGACAGGGATGTTGGTGAGTATAGCCAGTGTGAGTGATGGCTGTAGGGCACTGGGGAGCTGCTCCCCCAGGAACTGGGCAGCCTCCTGGCTGATTTGATGGCCAGCCCAGTGCTTGCTGGCTTTGTATGCTTTTTCTCCGTCTCTTGCCGCAAGTACAAGGCATTAAGATTTGGGATTCCGTAGACACCCAGGAATGGTGTTTTGAGGATATTGGCTTCAGGGCTTAATGTGTGTCAGGGATGTTAGAGAAAACAGATCTAAAGTAACTTTTAGTGGATTAGTTAAATCACATTATGCCCCTTCATGAATGCTTGCACTTAGAATTTGAGGCCCTAATTTGGTTTAGCTGAATTCATTTCTGGAAATTCACTTCAGAAATGACTGAAGGTCACTTGTGTTTTGAATATGTGTATCTGCGTAGGCGTTTTCTGTGGTTTAACCAAACTCTTGACAGAAACTGACTTCCAGAGTGCCCCTTGTGATGAGCTGTAGGACAACAACCCCATTCATGTGAGCTGGTGTTGACCTGAACTCTGTTGGTCCTTAAAGTCCCGCTGGGGAAATGGGCTGTTCTGCAGGGCTGGGAGGAGCATGCAACCTTTTTATCCCCTGACATTTCAGCTCTCAGCTACAGGTCATGGGTTTTCAGGCTGGCTTTGTTGCTGTGGACAATAAACAAGAAGAGGTACGCAAGAGCTAAATGAGAGTTACTGTTCTTGTTTTCTCAGAAACAGAACAAAACTTTTTATTTTTTTTTCTTTCATCCAGTTATGAATTTTTAATTGACTCATTAGATTGAGTGACTCTTTTGGCAACAGCAAGGCCTGCAGGGAGGCAGGTTTGTAAGCATCTCTATTCTTTGTTTATGTGTGAAATGGATGTGTTTGGAGCAGTGTTGATTCTAGACTTGCTGCTCTGAGGCCTTTGAGTTGTTGTGTCCTGTGTTTTAAGGAAAGAGATGAAGGAAGAGTTTCTCCCTTCTTCACCCAGGCAATACAACTATGTGATGGGGAAGATGAATGGGACGTTGGTGCATCAGCACATGGGGCTGCTGTCTGCATCGGGGCAGACTGACAGTAAAGCAGCCAATGCGTGTCTCTGCTCTGTCGTCTGAGCAGCATTGAGGGCTATATATCCAGCTTTCTGCAGCTGCTAAAACATAGTCCTGTAATCTTCAAAGATGTGCCGGTTGGGCTTGGAAGTACAGTTCTGTCTGCCTCACAAACAGCAAGAATGGTTAGTGTCTCCAATTGAGATTCCTTTTTATTCACTGAGATCTTGGCCAGGATCTACTACCACTCCAAGCACCTGATGTCTCTGCACTAACAAGTGCTTCTCAGGCACTTCATGGGATTCTTACCTGGATTTATGCATGCAGTGCAAGTGATAATCTCTCTAAAGCTACGAATGCGGCTGGTAGTGTGGTTCAGTGGCCTTCTGCCATGGGAGGAAATGTGTATCAAGGCTTAAACTTTTTCACCAGTCTTCAATTTCCTTCAGTTGCTTCAAAACTAAGTCTTTCTTGCTACCCTTCTTCTTATCTCCTCCTGAGCTGTATCATTGGGAAGGAGGAGTTCTACCTGGGCTGCAAGATGTGTTAGGAGGAAGAATTTAGGACAACTCAGATGGAATTGCTTGTGCTGAGGAAGGCGGCAAAAGGGAAGAAAATAATGGGCGCAGCCTTTCAGGATGTTGTTGAACTGTGTTGATTATGAGAAAGGATTATCCCACAAAGTCTGCTGGCTGCGAGAAGTACATGGGCTGCTCCGTTACTTTATGAAGAAGTTAAGGACAGGAAGGAATTTTCAGGTGAAAGAAGGCAGCATCCGAGTAACACAGCATCGCCACTGACAGGGCAGTAGTATTTTCCAGATTGTCATTGGAATTATTCCTTGTCTTAATAACACTTGAAATATGAGCAGAGGAGATTCCTGTGCAGTAATTTAGGTGGTGAAGCTGCAGGGGTGCTGTGCAATCCGAGATGCTGGTTTGTGCTTCTCAACTTATGTTAATGGATAAATAAACTCATGTTTTTGCTGTGGGGTGAAAGAGAGCTCATAGCAATTACTTCAGAGCTCATGAGTCACTGAAAATTTGTACTCCACTATATCTCTGCAACAAGTTGTTTGTGTGCCTGTACCCTTACAGCCTGTACCTGATAACAACGAAGAGGCCCAGATACAACCTCTTCAGAAGCTTCAGACTTTTATTTCAGTGTTATTTTATCTGTGCTCCCACAAATGTTGAGCTCTTTTTCAGAGGACATGTTTTGATGGAAGAAATCAAGCTTTGAGGTTTTCCTTGAACAGGCAGTGACAGAGCAGGAAGAAAGGTTTCAAAGCACTTGAGGAGGTGGCAGCTCTTGTCCTTTTTATTTTGTGGGAAACAGCTGTACAGCATCGATCCTAAGCAAGTTAAAGCAAAGAAAATGAAAGGGTTTCGGATGGGGCGGGCAGGGGGAGAGACCACAACCTCCATGGTACCGCAGAGTGAGAAGGATTCATTTCAGTGAAGAGTTGAGAAACAAGCAGCACTCAGACTCTGCTGTCTTGGACGAGGGCAGGAGCTGCTGTGGAGCTGGTAGTGACTGGAGGAACAGTCACTGACATCTCCTTCCTGCCAGGTTTAGGTGAAAGGAGGGCAGACAGGATCTGCACTCCAGGTACTGTTCACCCCCTCAGCCTGGCCACACTTCTGCTCTCTGCTAGGTCTCACCCTGCCCAGGTAGACTAGTGCCTTGAGCTCTGCCCTGTTCCCCTGGCTCCTGTCTGGCTGTGATGGCTCCCAGGGGCTGGGTGTGTATTCTTTTGTCTGGCAGCCCCATTGTGGTGAAGACACTGTGCCAGACTTGGGAGTGGTGATGCATATGGACACTGGTGGTATGAAGAGCCGGCTGCCTCTGCCTCATGTCAGAGCTGGCTGCAGCTCTGCTTAAAGGGGTTCTGTCTCCAAATGCTGAGCTGCCTGAGTCTGCAGACCCGAACTCAGTCATGGGTAGTCTGACCGTGTCTTTAAGATTGTGTCTTGTAGGAGTCCACTGTGGCATTGACTGTGTGACCAGCTGCAATCCCATGGCAAGAAGGATAGCTGAAGGGTGCATCTGAGAGGCTTTAGTAACACAAGAGGTGGAAGAAAGACTTTAGCTTGGTGCTGGAAGGGAGGGAGTTGCATGGGTCTCAGACAAGCATTGAAGAAAAGAAAGCAGGACTCTCTTGTTGACCTTGCAACTGAGAATCTCCACAATGCCAGTGGAAAGGTAAAGGGCATGTAGCAGCCAAAAAAAGAAAACGAAAAAGTGGAATTTATTAGCTTGTACCAGCTGTTACTGCTTATTACCAGCAGCTTCCCCTCTTTGTCAAGTGCTGCCATACGTGATCTGCCTGTGCACAGAGCAGAGGGGGAACTCATGTCACAGATTTGACATGGGAGATCACTGCCTGCTCCTGGGAACCTGAGGGCACTCAACACAAGTGTAGTCACCTCTGCTCTCGTGAGGAGCATGGACCTTGGTGGCTGCTGGTTTATTCCAGCTGTCAGATGGGCAGAAGGTGACTGTGCTTGAGGGAGGTGTCAAAGGTGGTAGTCTTGCAGATAAGGATCTACTGGTTTTGATAGAAGTCTTGGGGAGTCTTCTTTCTGTGCTGCCATTTTCTCTTCCTTCTGAGAGACAGGGGGAAGTGTTTGTCACTGTACGTGTGTCCTGGGGGTACTAGGCTTTTTGCAGATGGGCAACAGCATGAAAAAGTGGAAATGAGCAGTTCAGACTGCCCTGAGAGGGTTGCACATGCTTCATCTCTGGAGCATTTCAAGACCTAACAGGATCAAACCTGTCTGACCTTATAGTTGACCCTGCTAGACCTGTAGTTGCGCTACAGACACCAACACCACCCCCACCCCTGAGGTCCTTTCCACCCTGAATTGTCCTATGATCCCATAATGAATCTTTCAGCTGCTGTGCAGTAGGAACCACTGTTAGGCCGCAGTTTGGAGAGAGCATGTTTAAGGAAAGGTATAAAATGGTATATAGTGGGGATGTCAGTGCTAAATAATGGCATAACATTAGTGATCTCCGCAAGGTGAGAACGGCAAGGACCTATTGTGTATCCCCATATTCTTTCTTCTTTCTGGCACATTTTTTTGTATTTCATATTTCTTTAGAGAGGTTGCAGGAGTTTGTCTCTATTGCTTTCCTCTGGTCTACAAAAGGAGAATTTGAGAGCCTAGTGCAGGTGTCCTGATCTCTCTGAGGCCATCTCAGTGACTTTGCTACCTCCATGAAGCATGTGTATGCTTTATTTTGCCAAGTCATCAGTTAACCAAAGCAAGTTCCAGGATTGGTGTTGTTGAAATTCCTGCTTTGTGAGTTACATTCATCTTTGCCTGTTTGGGCTGTGCTTGTTGCAGTAATTAGCTCCCCAGAGGAGTAAAATGTCCTTCACTTTCAAATTACCCTTTAGATGACATTAAAAAAAATTAAAGAAATAGTAAAATCAAATGCCTTCTCCTAGGTGGTCCTTTGCAGCTAGACACCAGGGTATTTTGTTCTAGCTGTCCTTCTCTACATGCCTAAAGCTCTTTGTAGTAGCCTTGGAAAAGAAAACTTGACCTATGCTGCTCTGCTTTTTCTTTCTATTCCTGCTGTGGATGGAAAGGAAGTGTTCATCTGTTAATGGGGGAGGAATGAGGAAAGGAAAACATATTTTACCTCTGGCAGTTCCTATGGGTACAACCTGGGAATTGCACCAGCATACCAGAGTACCCAGTTTCTGATGCTAGGGAGTAGTGGGGGGCTGTAGGCATTGGGTCATGCCATGCTGCCGACTCGCTGCATGTCCCTGGTTATGACGCGCTCTGTCTCCCTCACCATTTTCCAGCTGGTAAAATTAGCATACAAGCCTTTCATAAAGTCTAAGCTAAATAACTGTGAAGCGCTTTGAGCTCCTCAGATAGCGGGGGTTAGAAACAAAGGCTTATCTTTCAGCTCTGCCTGGTAATGATGCTGAATAGGATTCATCTCCAGTCCTGCTTATCCATTTCTGATGTCTTGGAAGTATAGCTGCTTAAGCTCACTCAGTTTTGCCCTTGCAGAAGCAGTGAGGCTAATAGGCACTGCCAGGTTGAGGAGGCTGGTGGTCTGCTGGTGTAGGCAACCCTGTGGCCAGCAGCTCTGGAGCTGGCAGTAGGGGCTGCTTCCTTATAGCCTCCTCTGGCATAGGTGTGCATGAAGCCAGTTCAGAGGCTCCATGCCCCATCCAGATGTAACGCTACTGATGGTAAGAGGAAGGCACCAAGACCTATTTGAATTTCCAGTCTTTTTCTTTGTCCCTTTTTTTAAATCTTGGCTTTAGTCATATATAATCTGGCAATGAATTTCATGGGCTTAGTTATTTCTTGTGCTTTCTAAAACACTTTTGGGTAGATACTATTCATGCTACAGCTGAAAGCTTATAACATCAATCTCTGTATGTGTCCTCGCATTGCTAGACAAGATTCACTTATTATTTTGTGTATCTTTAGCTCTCCTGTCACTCTATTTTCCTGCTAAACGCTTCAAATTATGACAATTTTGCAGTACACCGTGTGCTATTCTTTCCTGTTGGAATTGCTTGCCTAATTTTTACTTTCTTATTGTTGCATTACATGACATCACATCACTTCTGCACCTCTATCTGCACAGGACATGTGGAACAAATTTTAGGCAGACCTGCCTGAAAAGATGGATAATCAATTGTATCTGCTCTCCCCCTTCTTTGCTGTTGAGTTTTCTCCTTCTCTTACCTTCATGCCCTGTCCCTCAAAACCCCAGGCGACTTTGTGGTGTGACATGCTTTGTGGGGAAGGCTCTCCATTGTCAAACTGTTTCTTTCTTTCTCCCCTCCTGTCCACCTACCCATTTCTCAAAAACCTGGTGTTAGACACATTTGGGGCACGTCACCGTATTCCATATGTTTTTTCTTACGTTGTCCCTTTTGAGGTAGATACTTTTTTAAATTCAGCTGTAAGGTGGAGGAGAATTACAATAAGAATACATGTCCCTTTTTATGCATGTCTGTACTCTTGTACCTATGCATTGTAAGAAAAAATGTATTCTAAAATGCATTTCTAAAAATGTAAATGAATGCAGCCACAGGCGATTGCACAGCCCTCTGCTTGCAGATCTAGGCTGGTCTTTAAAAGGAGCCCTCTCACTTCCAGGCTTTCTATGTCTCTTACTTGTCAGGAAGGGAGGCGCAGGAACCCAAATGCTGACTTGCCTTCAGACTGTGAAGAGCTGCAGCGTTTTGCATGGGTAGGTTTCTGTGTAGCGCTGAGCCTGAATAACAAAATCAGTCTGGTCAGTTGAAATGATCTTTGAAAACTAAAGCAGCCTTCGCTGCAAAAGCCTCTTTTCTGAAGACTCGGGGTTTTGCCCTCTATTCTGCTCCAGCCATGCTTGGCTCCACTCAGACATGAGTGTCTCAGGTTGATGGGACTGTGGCACTGGCTTTTCCACCAAGCCCTTTGCCTCTTCAATGTCGGTGAGGCTGGAGACTGCAAGGCTTGGGATCCTCTGCTACCATAGAACGAGCTGCTGCAAAAGCAGCATTCAGCCCACATGCCCTTTTCACTTGTCCTGATGACTCTTCCAATATACTCTGCCAGTTCCTGGTAAAATGAGGCATTTGGTAATCTTAAATCCTAAATCCTTTATATCAAGAGGAAAGTCATCTTTATTTATAGGATGCCTCTTAGAATATCCTTCTGAGATCAGTGTTATAGGCTGTTTGTGTATATTTCCATATTGTATATTGCATTTGGAGACCAGCTCTACGTCAAGCGTTCAAAAAACGTGTAGATGAAGCCTTTAGTGACATGGTTTTGTGATTGACTTGGCAGTGCTGGGTTAAAGGTTGGACTTGAAGACCTTGATAAGGTCTTTTCCAACCTAATTGATTCTATGATTTTAAGTGTGCTACTCAGGACCTGAGGTTCAAATATTGGGCTCTCCATCTTTTTCAGGAAAGCAAACCTGATCTGTGAGGGAACTCGTTCAGGTCAGGCTCCGCATGCAAATCATGGGAAGGAAAGGGTCATCTGATGTTACTATTCACTATGTTTGCTAGTTAGTAGTATTTCCACCCAGTGTGTTCTGGGCAGCCCCCAACCTCTTTTTTTTTCCCCTAAGTGATTACTTTTTCACTGCATGCACAAGGGAGAGAAGCTCTGGGAGGTTGAGAAGAAAGCCAGAGCACAAAAGGAGAGCCAGGAGCTTGGCTTGGTTGGGCAAGCGGGTAGGAGCCAGTGGGCTGTAATGTGGGATGGACAGAACTTGGTACCTGCCCAGCAGCTTGCCAGGGGTTGCCTCTGGCTGTATCAACCCCCTCCCTGGAGGATGTTTGAGGGGCACCTATCTCTTCTGCCTCCCTGCTTGTGATGGGTACCGGCAGGGCTGAGTGGCCAGGGCAACCTCGTCGCTCCCTGGCATTGGACCTGCTCCTGGACTCGCTGGCACAGCCTGCTGGCACAGCCTGCTGGCATTCCTGGCAGTGTTACCAGAATACCGGGTGGCAGAGGAGAGGAATAAAGTGTGCAGGTTTCTCTGCTTCTGTGCCTCCAAACAGACTCTCAGCGTTAAATGGGGAAAGCGATAACTGTGAGGGCAGCTGGTAACATATGGCACCCATCCCCTGCCTTAGCAATTGCTCAGTGAACTCTGAAAGTGGAATACAGTCCCCATGGCTCCAGCCAGCTGCAGCACTGAAAAATCCCACAATGGAGCAGCCCGTTATTCGCTTACTGGTGGAACCCTCACATTCCACGTTGCCTGTTTTTCATGCTGCCTCCCTGGGGAGGTTCATGCTACACTTACTCCTTCCTCCTCTTCTCTTTATTTTTTTTATAATTCATTTCCCCTGGAGGATTGCTTTATTTGTTCTTTAGTTCCAGCCCCTTCGACTTGGTTGCTCTGCGTTTCTGTCAGCCTGCGTCCCTGAGAGGCAAGGGCAGCTGTTTCTGCTGTTGATGCTGATGCTTTTCTCACATTGCCTGTGTCGCTGCAGTAGGTCTGGTGGTAAATGACTGAGTCCCCATGTAGTGCAGTGCCTGTAGCTAGTCTGCTTCTGTGGCACAAAGCTCTGTGCTCATTGTGGTGTGGATGCATGAAATTTTGTTGAAAAATTACAAAACAAGCAAAACAAAGTCAAACTGGGGGCCAATGCTCAGGCAAACTGCAGAGAAGCAACACACCCAAAAGCTCCTAGCAGCATTACCAGTGGTACATCAGATCCTTTTTGTCCTATCAGGTAGGATAGCACAAAAGCTGAAAGCCTGCTGCTTCCGTCTCACCCTCAGGATGGCTCAGAAGATGTAAGTAAGACCCCTCTGATTCAGTCTCCTTACCTGATAATTTGGAAATGTTACTATTGAGCATCCTGGGGGAGAGATTTATTGTGGTTTAAAACATTAGAAGGTCTCTGCCCTGCTTCTGCTGCCTGCTGGGCGTGGGTTGGAAAGGGAGAGCAACACTTTAGTGCTTCAGAGATGGGCTTTTGGTCCCAAGGCAGCGCATCCCCTCACTTCCTCCAGCCAAAAGCCCTGACAGTACGGGCCTTTCCCACTCCCTCCAGCTCCTCCCAGGCAGTACAGGGTTTTGCTTCATATGCTGAGCAGGAAGCCTGACCTGCCCTGGGACAGTGCCTCTCAGTAGGGAGAAGCTGGGAGGAGACATTTTCCATCATGGTTCTGTGTCTGCCCTGTCGGTTTAGCTGTATAACAGTTTTACAATCTTTATCTGATATAGGTTTAAGAGGATTTCCCTGGGTGCAGTGGGATTATTATAAGTCGGAGTGCAGTCTCCAGATGATACTCCTTCAGCAAGTATTTATTTTAAGTGGGTTTAACAGTATTTAATTTATTTTTTTTTTTTGCATGGGTTATAAGTAAATTGTTTACGCTATCAGAGAAGTAGAGCCTGGATAAAATGAAGGAATGTATTACTGGTTTCCAGGCTGGGGGTGGTGAAAGAGAGCACCAGCTGGAGGTGGGAAGGAAAGAAGATAAAATAGTAATGTTGAGGGAAATGTAACGTTATTCCAAGTGGCACTGATTAGTAATACTGCGAAACAGCTGTATAGGAGATGTAATGGGAAGGAAAGCTGGAAGGAACGTGAGAGTGAGGCAGGCAGCACTGGCTCGTCATTTGAGGAGAGGGTGGCTTCTATCAACCCTGTATCTGTCCCATGCAGTTCCAGAGGCGGTGCTGCTGCAGCCTCCAGGAGCACAGAGGGCTGGGGTCTCCCATGCACCCTCCCAGCCCTCATGGGATGGTGCTCGGTCAGGTTTACACTGAAGTGTTCCCTCCATTTTAAGGTTTTCATGCCACCATCTGAAAAAGAGCAGCAGTGGTGACCCTTGCCATTGGGAAGGCTGCATCTGTATGGGAAGAGTCTCCTTTCGAGCCTTGTGCAGGCTGTTTCTTTAACTTCCCCCTCCCTCTAGCAGGCTTTATTGATAGCAGAGGACTTTGGGGCTGGATATGTGTGCACACAGCCTGAAGTCCTGCTGGGTTAGCAAGAGCTGCCTTCTGGCCACCTGCATCCCGACAGTGTCCATAGTCCTTGGAGTATTTCGGAGGATGCTAATGAAATGGGATTAGCTGCCCCACTTGCCCTTGCCATCAACAAGAGACATTTCTAGAGAGCCTACAAAGAAGAGCAGAACCAGAACAGACTTGAACAAAGGTGCTTTTGAATGCAGAAGGAAGCGTGATTTTACCATCTGGCCTTATGGAGGCAAGAGGTGCTGCTGCTCTGTTCCCCATTTGATATCTGAATGAGCCTCTGCCTTAAGGGATAGTTGTTGGCTGAGTTAGTACTAATGGACTGGATGCCATTCAGTGTCCCTGCTCTGTCCTGCTCTGGCTTTTGACACTGTGTTTCAGCATAACTGTGCTCTTTATTCCTTACTGGATGCTAGTTAAAATGGTAACTTAGGGCACTGCAAATAAATGTAGCTAGGCAATGCCTGCCTTAGGGCAGTGTGTCATGGCAGGCAGCGTTTTCCAGACATGGATGCCTCTGTGCTGGGCATGATGTGCTCTGAGCACTTAACTTTCTCAGACCCTGTCATTCTTCATTTTTAGCCGCCTGTTCAAGAGACCAAGATTTTCATAAAGCTGTTCCTTACCAAAAGCATTTCGCAACTGTGACTCGCAATGCCAGACTTACTGAGGGTGAGAAGATTTAGAGAGACCAGTTTCTTACGGCATTATGCTGTTGCATGGAAACGAAGAGAAGAGATCCTGGAGCAGCAGGTTACTTATTGGAGGGCTTACGTTAGGCTCTTTTGAGCCATGTCCTCTGAAGTGTTGCATCAGCATACCATGGATGACCACAGGCACTCCGGCAGTCTGGTGTCACCTTCAAGCTCTCTCAGGTGTACTGATGCCACCTGTCCGCAGATAGGACTCCTTGCAAAACTGCAGGTGATGGTTGCGTGTGATGGATGGTCCACATGGCACTGCAACTAGAAGGCAGGAGTGCTGGCGCAGCAACACTGACCAACAGGGAAGGGAAAGCTGGTGGAGAGGTGGGGTTGGCAAAGGCATGAGCCATTCATTTGGAGAGACTTTGTGCCTCAGAGGAGCTCTGGCTGCAGGAGCAGCCACTCTGGAACAGCACAGAGATGCACTATGGCTACAGGGACATTTCACCTTGGCATGAAGGGCTCCTGCCTCCAAGCTGGGTCCTGAGGTGCAGGGTAAGCTGAGCCAAAGATGGAGCCCTTTGGCTGCAGTGTGGTCAAGGGGAATCAAGGGGCTCCTGCCCTTGCTGGAGAAAGGGGAGGTTGTGGAGATCCCAGAGCTGGACTGGGCAATGTGAAGGGGAGCAAATGGAGATACGAAAGGTGGAGAGTGAATAGCCTGAGGGAGACTGAACGTGAGGGGATTAAAAACAAGGAAAGGTGGAAGAAAAAAAGAGATCTGAAAAGGAAGCAGGAAGGAAAGCAGGAGCAGCAGCACTGGGAAGGCAAGAAAAGGAGGGAATGTGGAAGTGGCAGGTGGAAGACTGGATGAGAGTTTTTGTGTTGTGAAGAACAGCAGTGTGCGTGGCAGGGTGAAATCCTGGAGGCGCTGGAGCAGGGAAAGCAGCACATGTGGGTGACCAGTGAGAGACTGTGGCTGAGGTGGAGGGAGCATCCTTGCTGCCTTCTGCAATGGGAGGAGGCCCCAAGGCTGCCAGAGATATGGGCCCCTTCTTCTCCAGCTGCCCTCCTTCTGCAGGAGCCATGTGGGACTATTCCCCCACTCTTTCCATACATGCTTCAAGTGCCCTAGATGCTGTTTCAGGCTTTTGACTATCAAGCAGCGAAGGGGGTTTCAGTGCTGTCTTCCATCAGGGCTGTCAGGATGCAGTAATTACCTTTGTGCTGCCACCTCCTACCCTTTCTTCCTCTTCCCCTGTGACTGGGAAGTCAGAGGCAGTGATGATGCTTTGAGGAGCTCTTTTTGAAGTGACTTTGTGAGTCATAAGGGATTGGTGAGTGGTGGGGAATGAGATGCTGGCACCCAGCACTCTCAGATCGTTTCAACTCCCTTGTGTCTGTGGCCAGAGCAGCATGTGCTTCGTGCCTGTACTCAGAGACGCTGGTTTCCTTAGATCTCATCTGTTTGGACAGGCTCCTGCTGAGGGTGTGATGTGGATGGAGGGAAGAAGAGAAGAGGAACCAGGGCACCAGAGGTGGGCTGGGCTGGAAGGCGGTGAAGTGGCTTTTGATCATCGTGTCCATTATGTCAGGCTTAGCCAGAGCCTGTTGCTGTAGATAAGCACAGTGCTGGCTCAAGGTCCTGAATGAGTGCTGAGCTGCTCTGTGGCAGCAGTGGGATGCGTTTCTGGAGGAAGCCCTGTTGCAGACCATTGCTATGAGAAGATGGACTTGTCATCTTCTGTGATATATTCAAGCCACAGGATGCTCTGGTGGAGTAAATGAAGCTGGATATCTGTGGACAGTTTCCACTAATAAGATGGTTTAGATGACATGTGCCCCAGGGGCCTCCTCAGGACCCTCTGCTCCTTGGACCTCTCCCTGAAAGGCTTGAAGGTGTTTTCCATCACTGCTAAAGTCTAATGAGTTTGAGACAGCCGCTGCAGTCCCAGTCCTATTACTAGTCCGCTCAGCTGATGCCCAAGGGGCCACCCATCCTGTCCTTAACTATCTGCTGGTTAGAATTGTCAAGACCAAAATGCAGATCCTCCTGTTGACTGCTAGGATGTAGCGCTGCTGTTGAGTGTTCAGGGAGTGCTGTCTGGGGCAGCAGGACAGCCAGCCTGACAGTGAAACCCCTGTACACCAGCCAGAGCAGAGCCTGATTAAGCTTATGAAACCTGACAAGATCACAGCCCAAGGTGGTATTGCTGGAGGCTGCTTGACTGAGAACCGTGTTTCTGCTGCAGCAGCATGAGTGTTAGGGATGTGTCTTTTGAAGCCTGTCACGATATACATCTAACTGTTGAGTAGGGAGCATGTGAAAGTCTCATGCGGTTATTAGGCTGCCAGAAGAGCCTCCTTCCAAAACAGGCACTGGCTGTTGCTGTCTGCAAATGAGGAGCAGCCTATTGTTCTGCGCTGGGTGATGCTCCATCTCAGCTTTGACTAAGTGGTCCCCTGAGCAAGCATACACTGGCCAGGACACAGCTCCTCCATCTCTGCAGGTGCAGTGACGCCTCCACCAGCTTGGCTGGTGCGTGTGTCCCCCAAGATAACCAGGTTTGATGACCTGCAAAGGACATCCCCATAGCCCCGCTGCTCCATCAGTAGCCTGTGTCTCTCTGACCCCAAGCAAGGTTTGTCATTTGTCAAGGTATGGCAGTTGGTGCCCAAGGGCACTGCATGCTGCTTGCTGTAGGTCTGGCAGCCAGCAGAGCAGGACTAGTGCCTGGGGACCTGTGGCCTGCTCACCATCAGCTAAAATAAACTCTAAAGCAATGTATCCCATGGTATGACCTGCATAGGAGCCTACCTGGCTCACCACTTCTGCCATAATAGCTATTGCAAGGGTCTGTGTGCTGCTTGTTGTGGATCTGCATAAAATCAGAAGCTTCTATTTCCTAGCAATCAGTATTTCTCATGCAGGCACTGCCCTCATTCCTGCTGGTCAGATTTGTGTTCATCCGGGAGAAGCAGCAGCTTCTTAAACAGACCAGCTCTTATGCCTTTGTTTTGTTCAGCCCTACAGGGTTAATCTCCTTCTTGGCACCAGATTATTTGCCGCTGGGGGGAACACACATGGGCTTGCCGGATGTGTATTTGGAATTCTCATTTTGCTGGCTCTAATTCCTGCCTGGGAGCTGTGGCCAGGTCCCAGGGGCAGGTTAATACCTGAGCCCCTGCAGGAATCAGCTCCTGAGCCGCGCTCTCGCCTCTGCCTCTCCCTGTGGCTGCTGGTTCTGAAGTATCTCTGAGGGAGGTATTGTAGCGAACAGACCACTTCCCAAACAGTTATTAAGTGTTCTATGTTCCTTGGAGACCAGTGGGCATGAATATTGCCAGCTTAGCAGCAGGCCAGGTAAAAGACAGGGACAGGGGCTTGCAGAGCTGCTTCCCTACTCCTGCTCCTGCCATGAGCTTCTCTCCTTCACCTCTGAAACATGCCAGGCGTTGACACGACTGGCACAAGCATCGCTATACTCCAGTGAGCTGCCAGGTCCTCTCCCCATCCTGCAGCAACAGCTCTTTGCCCAGAACTTGCAGGAAAGAGCCCACGAAACTTTTCAGGCCAGTTTTCCATGTTGCTGCTGTCTCCTTCTCCTGGTAATCCCAGCAATTGCTCTTTCATCATTCCTCTATCACCTTATTGCATTGCCACCTGGGCAATGCTGTCATGCTGTTTCCTTCCCCTCTTCCAGCACCCTTGCTGCTGTGGCTTAAGACCATTCCTAGTAGAGCACAGGGTGCTCTCTGTCTGTACCCCCATGCATTACCCCTTTTTTCTCCTTGAGGGAAGTAGGTCTGGTCTTCCTAGCTCCTGCCCCCCCCCCCCCCCCCAAGTTATCCATTGGCTTTATCGCTCGGTTTCTTCTCTTTGAGATTTCCCCCTCCTCCAGATGATTTTGTTGGTGTATAATTAGTTGGTATGGTGCCGAGGCATGGATCCCATCAGCAGCAGACGGTGACTAAAACGGAGACACAGTTGTATGTCTTGTACTCCTCACTGCTGTTGGGAGCTCAGAAGGGATCGCAGATGTGGAATGAATGGGAGCACTTTGAACAAGTGGCACTGTAATCCCTAGCTGCCCTCACCCCTCTACCCCCCTTTTTGCAGACATTAGTTTGATTAAAATTGCATGAACCCCCACACGAGTGTATTTTACTTTATTTATTTATTTCCTCCCTCCCAGCAAGAGGCTGGTTTGAGGTCTGCCCTGTGGGAAAGCTGTAGAATTTTGGGTTTTTTCAGTAACTTTCCATCTGTGGGGCTTTCAGCTGGTTGCTGTGGGGCTGGTTGTACCAGCGAGACCTGCTTTTCCTGCAGGATGCTGAACTTGAGCACCCTCTGACACACTTGCTGGTGGTGCATGGGTGCGTGCCAGACAGGCAGGGACCCCTTCCAGCAGCAACATCTGGAAGGGAGTGGTAGGCTTGCTCTAGCAAATCTTCACCCAGGGCTTTCCAGGTTACTGAGGGTGTCTCCATGACTGAGGTGTGTGTAAGCAGCTGATTTAAAACCTAGGTGACTGTGTGGGAATTGAAGTATTGATAAAAACAGATACCTTTTGGGGGCTTTTTTCAGCCAGGTTTGTGCATCCAGGTTGGCAGAAAGTGAAGTTTTCGCTGCCATTTGCAGTAGTCTTCTGTCTCTTGTAGAAGAAACAGGGAGATGTAGTGGTAGGACAAGGGGTTTAAACTTACAGAGGGAAAGTTCAGATTGGATATAAGGAAGAAGTTCTTTACTGTGAGAGTGGTGAGGCACTGGAACAGTTTGCCCAAAGAAGTGGTGAATGCACCATCCCACGCAGTGTTCAAGGCCAGGTTGGGCAGAGCCTTGGGTGACATGGTGAGGTGTCCCTGCCCATGGCAGGGGGTTGGAACTGGGTGTTCTTAAGGTCCTTTCCAAACCCCAACTGTTGGATGATTTTATGGCATGGGGAGTAAGATTACTTCATACTACAGCCCTATTCCACTCTGCAAACACTATGTCAAAACTGTCATACTCTTCGATGAGCATTTGTAGCATGGGCTCTTACTCCCTCATCCAGGAGCATGTGCGATTTAGTTTTTACATGTTTTCCCCATGTTGAAAAATGAAGATGCTATTTACTTCCTTTCAGGAGGGATTGCTTTTAATGAAATATTTGCAAGGTACAGTATGACCCTCAGCAAGGGCTCTGTTGTGTGCCAAATGTGGTTTCCTTGTCCACATCCTCACTGTACGCTCCTTGTGCCTCTGCATTGTTGGCCAGGAGGAGCAGAGAAAGGGGCTGGCAGCTCCTGCATGTGCTTGTCCCAGGGCATTGTGTGGGTTGAATCTTCCTTCTCAGACATCAGTGTGTGACACAGGGCTCTGGGGAGTTGGGCTGGGGGAGCTGGCATCCCAGGCACAGCTCTTCCAAAGGTGGAAATCTGGTGGGAGCTGTACCTTGCCGGCAGGAGACAGCTTCCTCTCCTCCTCCCTACCCCAGGGGTGGAACGGCTGCTTGTACTCTTTGGAGGATAGCAGGGTTGTATGTAACAGGAGTGCAAGAGCCCCATGAGTGGTCTGTGCAAGGGATTCAAAACCATGGTGGGTTCCCCCCCATCTTAAGGTCAGAGGAGCTCCCTAGAGCCCTTCTTATCAGCTGGTGCAGGTGTGGCCATTGCCTGGTATCCCCTGGAACTGAGACTAGCCTGTTATTGGTAAATCTGCTACTGAACATGTTTCAGTATCCAGAGCATTGCTCTGGAATAAAACAATTCTTAAATGGAGTATGAGTGGGACCTAACAGATTGTTTAAGCATTTCTTCCTACACTGCCATCAGAAGTAATGTGTTTAAAACTCTTTCAGAAAATGTCTAAATTGCTAATAATCAAATTATGGTCCATTATCTGGCATTGTCATGGGTTGTATGCTATGGCAGACAAATACCATCTTTATATGTGAGATCTAGATCGCTGCTCAGGTCGGGCGGGGTATCGGTCTGGCAGGTGGTGAGCGGTTGTATTCTCTTCCCTTGTTGTTTCCCTTGTCATTATTATCATTGGTGATAGCAGCAGTGGTTTGTGTTATACCGTAGTTACTGGAGTGTTCTTATCTCAACCCGTGGGAGTTACATTCTGCTGATTCTCCTCCCCATCCCTCCAAGAGTGGGGGGGAGGAAGAAGTGGGGGAGTGAGCGAGCGGCTGTGTGGTTCTGAGTTACCGGCTGGGCTTAAACCACGACAGTTCTTTGTGTACCCCATACCTACCTGCCTTGGGGAGCAGTGCCAGTCCCTCTTCAGGCAGGTCTTGCTGCAGCACACAGTGTCCCAGATTTAATGAGTTTTTGATGGGAGTGTGACTGCTTGCCTACTTTCACCATGGACTGGAAATTTTAGGCCAGCCAGAAAAGGTTAACATAACAAAGTGGCAGGTGAGAAGGAGGCATTGAATTTCAATAAACTGGGGAATGAAATCTCCTTGCTTATGAATTCAAGCTCCTGGCTCAGGCGTCCCTCTCACTTACCTTGGAGCAAATCTGCTGTCATGCATAGGAAACAGCTCAGCAACTGCTGTCGTGGCTGCCATTGAGGTGGAGGCTGAGGTTTATTAAAGACCTTCAGAGCTCTGTGGAATTAAAAATGTTTTTACCTTCTTGGACTTAGTAATTACAAGTCAAATATTTGAATAGGTAGGGGCAGGCATTTTGCTGAAATTGGATGATCTCTTTCATAGTTATGCTTGGTTACGCTTAATCTGCATGCATTTGGATGCTTGGCCAGGGGCGAGCGGGAGGTAAGGGATGAAAGGGACACAGTATGGAGGGGAAGACATGAGCAAGGAGAAGAAAGCAAAAGAAACTATGGAAGGTTAAAAATAGTAACAACAATGAGGCTGGGGGGGGGGCAAGAAGAGGCAGAAAAATAATGCAGGATCTTTGAAGAAAAGGGGATAGACAATGAAGCCTCTTATGAAAATGTAAATGGCGGAGTCTGAAGATAAATGACGAGCCTGCAAAGAAACAATGAAAATTAAAAAAAAAATTAAAAAGTGGAAGACAAAAAGGAGGGAAATATTTAGAAGGAAAATTACAGGTTTTCGCAGGTGTGTGCTGTTGAGCGTGTCAGCAGAGACACTCCATAACCTCCTCTAATAATGTGATGGGTACTGGGGGCTTTGTAAAAACAGTCAAAGCTCAAATTTTGCAGTTATTTCTTCAGTGAAATGCAGTTTCCTAAGCATGTAAAGCTGATGGTGTTCTCCTTCTGTGGGTCTCCCAGCTGTGGGTTATGGTCCAGACTTTCCTTCCTGGGGACTATAAACCAGGAGCTCTGCTGCCAACAGTAAGCACAGTGACCCCCAGGACACCACTGGCTTTCGCTCCGGTTGTGGGAAGGCTGTAGAGGCAGCAGTTCAGTGCATGCCTGGGGTTGCACAGCCAACAAAGAGCTCCCTGACAGTCAGTGAAGGAAAGGGACTCGGATTTTACTTTGGGAAAATGTTGCTGTTCTCCACCAAACGTGTTTGGCTTTGGAGGGCTGTTTGTCATGGTTTGGTCTTTTTTGCTGTGTCCCCATGGAGGTAGTTGGGGGTTTTGGGAAAGAGGGGATGTGGTGCCCTGCTTGTGGAGGAGGAGCTAACCTCCCCTTGGGCTACTGGGAGAATTTGTAACATGGTCACTCTTTTGTTACTAGGTAAGTCTTTGGCACCATGGGGAATATCTTGGCTTGGTGAGATGTAGCTATGATAGATGAGGATGTCAGATGATGCTCTGGAGAGGTGTGATGTTGCTTGCATTTGTGGGTGGTCAGGCCTAACACATAGGCAGGCAGGTAGAAGAGTATGGTTACTCCAAGCCTGCCTGGCATCTTTAGTGCTGACTGACTCAATGAGTAGCTGTGCGTAACAAAATGGGGAAGGGACTGAGTTCACTCACCTTGCCGTTCCCCCTCTCCCAGTGAAAGAATTTCTTTCTGGTGCACCTGACTCTCACCAGGGACAGCCTTGCTGCCATCCACACTGTGCCTGCATGGATGGGGCTGCATGTCTCAGCCCCTTATGGAGATAATGTTTTCAGGAGGGAGATGATGCTGCATAGTTTAATGGAAAGTCCTGTCACAAAAACCTATCTGGACAGTGTATTAGTCAGTGCCCAGGGTAAGACCATAGCAGTTGCTGGGGGCATTAGAGGTGGAAAGCAGATATATGACTCTTCCTTAAAGAAAAATGGTTGAATCACAGAGACCTAATTGACCACAGCTTAAAGTAAAAATAAAAAGGAAGTAGGAGACTGGTGGGGATGAAACTCAGCAAGACAATTATCACTGTTAGCCCCTGTCAGGCTGCACACGCATCCCCACCAGCCTCCACTGCTGCGCTCAGGATGAGCATGGATCGATGGTCAGGGTTGTGGCTGCCTTTTCCCCACTCTCGGCCTGTGTTTCTAGAGTGTAAACATCTCACAGGCCATGGGAAGGGGCTTCTGTGTCAGACTTAACTGAGGCCAGTAAAAGGCCATGCTCTCAATGTGCTCAGGATGGTGGTGTGCACCTCAGCAGCTCTATGGGCAAAGGAGAAGCATTTATCAGCCTTCTAGGAATTTAGTTTTCACATTTTTCTGATATTGGTTTTGGGCACTCTTGGGGGTTGAATTTGCATTGGTGGCATGAAAGGAATTGGCTTTTCACTTGCAGCACATGAGGTAGCGGGCTTTGTATTTAGCCTCTGTGTTTTTTCCACAGCCTTATTTCCCCCACCCCACCCCTGAGGACACCCATAAATTCTGCAAATTATCAAAGTAAACTGGATGGATTAAAGGCTGCTGCAAAACTGTTTTAGCAGGAAGTATAACAGGCTGCGCTTAGTTTAACTGAAATCGCTTTGCCTGGATTTTTCTGGCATAAGGCAGTCCTTAATAGATCCAGAATGTCTGAGGATGATCAAGTACTCAAACTCAGAATGAATTTTAAGGGGAAATGGCTTTCTGTCTCTTTTATGTTGGTTTTTTTTTTTTTTTAGTGATGGCTAGAAAAATGAACATTTTTCTTAAACAAGGGTGTTTATTTTTCTCTTTTTTTAATTACTTCCCTGCTTATTTATTTAGGGGGAGTAGTGTGCAGTGTTGCTGTATAATGCATTTTGCTTATAGAGTGGTGACATTTGGAAGAACCCGCCTAGAAAAACTATTTGAAGCCTCAGATATGAGCAGAGAGTCTTCTTCTGTCTCTGCCAATGGGCTGCAGGTAGCAAGTCTTTCCCAAGGAAGTTTTCTCCCAAGTGTGCCTTTTAATAGGAACGAGCCAGGACTCACAGGCTATAAGGGAAAGGAGCTTCAGTCAGTTTCTTGTTGATTCGCCACTCTCTTCTGTGCTGTTGTGATTCCACTAGTTCTTCAGTCACCCTTGAGTCTGCCAGTGCCCAGGAGACCTGAATACCTAATGTGCGCAAGCAAGGGGTCTAGAAGAAAACCAGAATAATTAACTGGGAAAAAAAAATCTTTCTTGTCATTTTAATGTATCAGAAAAAGGAACAGGCTAAAGCTCTTCCTTTTGAAGGTCACGTTTACAGGAATTTAGCTGTGATGTGAAATAGGAGAGCCTTTAAAACTGTCCCAGCGTCTAGGTTACAGGGAAGAAAACACTGATGGGCAAAAAAGAAAGAAGGACGTGTCCTAGCTGTGCTGCAAAACAAGGCTCCTGAATCTACTTTTGGTGGGTTTTCTGTTTGAGTGGATGAGTGGGTGCCCTGTTTTGGAAGGGATAGCATGCTGATACTAGTGTGTTGAGTTTGGAGAAGTTTTCTTTTGTAAAAGAAAGAAGAGTAAATGTAAGCAGAGGAACTACTGAAGCTTGGTTTCCTGTGGGTTTTGCTTCATGGTTGAATTCCTAGGTATAGTGCAATCATTGTGTTTCCTTTATTCAGGTATCCTCATGATTGTCTTCTAGATGACTTCTTTGGTGTCTAAAGGTTGACTGAACATTGCATTGTTCCCCACAAAGAAATGCTAATGTGTGATGCGTATCTCCTCTAGTTCTCCAGCTACTTCATGAAACCTGTGAAACTTACTCTGAGACTGCTGTCCATCTCTCAATGTGTGTTTGAGATCTTTAGCTGCTTTTGAAGCAATATCCACTTGTTCAAGTTAGGTGGAGACAGGCACAAACACCTGCACTGTCAGGTGGTGGTGTCTCTTCTGGAAGCCTGAGTATCTGTACCAAGAGGTCAACCTGAGAATGTCTACCCGCCAACATTAAGACGGAAGAAGGTACTGTCCAAAGATCTTTCGGTGCTGAGAAGCCCATCCTGAAGACTCCTGTCTTTCAGCAGTCCTGGACGCATTATCTTTGGGAGTTTCTTTCATAGGAGGCCAGGACATTGAAAGATTCTCTCTTCTTGTAACTGCTGAGAAGAGCTTCCCTTTCTGTTTTCTGCTCAAGAGTCTTTTCAGGCTGCTGTGACTTGGTGTTATTTCCATTACGCTGTGCTTTCCTCAATCGGCTGAGCAGACAGCAATCAGCAGAGTACCTATCTGCTGCTGTTCCTGGGTATGCCTCTCTCAGTGTCTCAGCCTGTTAGACTCCAAAGCCTGCCTCATCTGGGGACATTCCTGAGACGCAGTAGTAGCACAAGTGAAGTGCTTCATGCTGGTCATTTTGCTATTTACATACAGGGTAGTGAATAGCAGCTGGGAAGAGCCTTTTGCACTTAGATGCAATGGTGAAACAGGCACTGATTGGGAAAGCTGGAGCTTCTGGAGACCTGGAGACAGCAGTGTGTCAGCTGTGCTTGGCTCTCACTCAGAAACTTCACCAGTAGAAGCCTGGAAGTGCTATAAATAAAATGCTGGATTCTGCTGGAGATGGTGGTATTGATCCTGTGCTGGAGACATCACAAGAACTTCCTATTTACTAGTTTATTTCATGACTTATTTTCTTTACTGCTTTGAGTAGGTTTTTTAGAGCACTACTTTGATACAGTATGTGCCTTTTAGTTAATGATAGGTACACCAAAAACAACTTCTTATTTTAATGTGAGATTTATTTTATGAACACTTAGTTTTAAATGCCCACTGGTTCCTGCAAAGGATTTGGGGTATCCTGTAAAACTTGGAGCACTGAGCCCTAGAAGACCTACCTGTATTTGGATGTTTCCCTTCTGACTGTAACCACCAGTGGTGTGCATCAGTGCTGCTGACTATGAACAAGTCATCTTCCTATGGGTCTGCTTGCCTTGTGAGGGTTACCTGAGGAGCAGGACAAACAACTAGTGGCTGTAAAGCTGGAGAAAGTGTCCATCTCTTTCTGAAATGATGCTGCCATTCAGCATGTAGCATGACTTGGATGACCACCTGGTGGTTTCTCTGTGGCTAACTCTGCTGTCAGTTCATTGAGGTTGCATAGAGCACTCACTGCTAGAGGTGAACAAGGCTTCGCCTGGATAGTCATCACAGCCCCTCCACATTACAAGGGTCCAAGAGCAATTCCAAAAACGTGTGGAATACAATTTGTATGGCAGGAACTGTTAAGTGAATTCTTTCCACCTGTCTGGATTAGGAGCTGCTACCATAGAGGTCATGAACAAAAGGGTTTCTTCACGGACTTCGCTGAGGCAGTGCAGACCATGATGGAGAGCTGTCGTTATTTCCGTCAGCTGATCCTTGTTCACAGCTCTTTCCACTGCCTCGACATGCCCTGTCACCTTCCTCATCTCCATCAAATACAGCATGGTTTGTAGGGAAAAGTGATGTTCCGTTCTGTAGTTGTGCATGTGCATGCTGCTCAAGCCTTTCAGACAGTGCCCTTTTCCAGGGAGGGCAACTTGATGGTGACATTCTGTCACTGGGGTGATAACCAGAGAGGTGGAATGGGAGAAGGGGAGGAAAGGAAGGGTACTGTGTGCTTTAAAATGCCCAGATCAATTAATATAAAGATAAATACATTTATTAAAAGATTTCCATAGAAAGATGTCAACCACTCTCATGCAGAAAGTCAACTGCAGGTTTGCGTGTGCCACACCAGCTTTTCCAAGATAGCAGATGGCTACACTGGAGAAAGAGAACACCTATTTGCACTGTCTCAAAAGCTCTTCCAAGCACAGCATTTCTCCTCCCTTCTTATCCCCCAAATCCCCACCATCTGAACAGGAGGAAGCTTGGAGTATGAAGAGCTTAAAGGGGACAGATGACCATACCTACGTACACAAGAGGCAAAATTGCAGAAGTACAGTAGGATAAAAAACTCATCAGGAAAATAGATTTGCAAAAGTGGCTGGTCCTGGTTTTCTCTCTGATACCTTGATCAGATGGCAGAAGTCTGTCAGTTGTTTGACAGAATTTGCATTATTTGTCTTAATTCTGCTTTCCACAGTCTCTAGTGCAGAAGGAGAGCAGGTGTTCCTCGTGGTTGGAGAACTTGGACTCCATCCTGCAAGAGCCAGGGCATGCCTTTCATTCATCACAAGAGTGCCAGCTTCAGAGTAACAGTTCTGAGCTGCCAAAACCTTGTTGGAGGAAAGTAGCTTGGAAATATAAAAAAGAATTAACATTTTTCATTCCAGCTCCCAGAAATCCCTCCTCATCATGCTGACTTCTTGGCTCAGTAGATGGTGGTTGTCTAGTGAAGATGCATGTTTGTATAATATGTTGTGAACAATTTCCATGCTTTAAACAGGACTGATTGAGTAAGAAAAGATTTCAACTGTCTTAGTTTGTATGGGGGATTTTTTGTTCCTAGATTTCAAACCTTTTTCTCATCTACTTATTACCCACCCCATGTCAGTAATCTGCATCTGAAGAAGATGTGATTCTGATCTCCTTCCCTGTCTATGCATCAGCATTTTCACTTTGTCTTCCCATAGTAACTTAAGACTCAGACATGGCCTGAACAGAAGTTCGGGCTGTAATAGAGAGTAAAACCTAATTTCTGTGCTTTCGTCAGTGCTTTGCTTCTGAGGGCTGAAATGCTCCATTCTTGTGTGGTCAGCAGGAGGATGGGTTTTGAAGGGGATGGACTCAGATTCTCAGTTTGTGAGTCTTTAGACTTTAGTTCAAATACTGCTGCTGACAAAAATTGTTTCCCAAGTGTGTCTTGGGCTGTGTCATCTTGCCCCAGAGGCAAAAATAAATCATAGCTGCTAAACTTAAGGAGTGACTGGCTCAAAGGGGTTGATGGACGCTCTAGTCCTGGGCTTTGCAGCTCTAGGGACAGGTCAGGTCCCCAAAGGCAGATGGACAAAAGGCACTTGCAAGGTCCTAAAACCTTCATTATTGCATAAATGAAGGAAAAACAGCTCTCAGATGCATGCTTTGACCTCCTGCGTGATCTCTGCTGAGCTCTTGAAGCTGGGGCACTAATCTCTGAAGCAGCTCTTGCATTCTTTTCTTGAGTGTTGCTCCTGGTCTTACTCATATAGCTGAAGTAGATGAGAATCCTCCTTGAAAATTGATTTTTGAGAAGGGTGACTCACCTGACTATAAAGCACCATGAACATAATTGTAGTCCGGGGGAAAATGGCCTGAGATGCGTTCTGGTTGTTTTGAAATGATACTACATGAGCCTCCCTGTTAACGCCTGTCTGCTCACTGTGCCAGGTCAAATGAAAGAAGGCTTGTAAAAAATTGCAAAAAAGGAGATTTTTTAAGCTTCCCATTTCTGGCATTTCTTAACTTCAGCTTCAGAGGCGTGAAACATTGAGACAGCGTTGGATGCACAGCTTCAGAGGAGCCCAGGCTGTATCAGCTCCTTGGCTCTGTGTTTGCTAGGGTAGGTTTTTTGCTTTCTGTGCCTGTCCTGCAGGCTCCAGGAAGCTGTGGCTTAGCAGGTTGCCCTATGCTGGTTTAAGCCACAGCAAATACCCATGTCCCTGCTCTTAGCTCACAAGTGCTGTTAAGTAAAATACATCAGCTTAACTCTCGGTGCAAGAGGTGCCTGCTGATGTGCTCTGCCCTCATGTTTTCGCTGGCTTAGGCTTGCCTCGAGCTGCAGTAGCTCACTGGTGGTGCTTGGGATCAGTGGGAGAGCTAAATCCTCACAAAGGTGAGATTGTAGAAGAGGGAGGGAGATAGAGAAGGAAGGATTTGTGAGCTGACTCACCTTGGCTTGCTGCCGGAGGTTATTGCCTCCAGAGGTGAGCGGTTGGTGTAGTGCATGGGGGTCTGCAGCCCACTGCTGCCCTCCCCAGTGTCTCCCCTGGGCTCTGTTTCAGGGTCCCATGGTTGGCGGTGGGCCAGGGTGTGAGTGACATCCTCAGCAGAGCTGCAGGAGCAGGGCAGTGCCACAGTGTACCTGAATCTCGCCTGGGTCTGCCCTGGAACACCAGCCTGCTGAATGGGGTGTGCTGCGGGCACAGAACCCACCAAGGAACCATGTTTTGTCAGGGGTTGAGTAGCAGAGCAGGCTGTCATGAAGCATGAGTTTCCCCACTGCAGGGAAGGGAAAAACCCTGTCCCTTTGGATGTCATCTCTGCCACTACCTCATGCCTTTTTTGCCTTGCAGACTGGTTTGCACACGCCTCCTTATAGAGAGTATCTGCCTCACAGAGCACGATGGCTGAAACCATGTGTGTGGGCAAGGGAGGAAAGTTTTTCCTCCCTGCCATGGCTGGGAGATGGATGCAGATGTGAGGCCCCATCGTGCACCTACCTCACTGTGCTTTTTGGGCACCACTGCATCGCCAGCATCTCTGCCCCTGTTGTCAGGGTTCGCTCCACCAGTGCTCCAGCTAATTTTTGCTTGCTGACTGTCACTGCTGGGCACTGCCTTGTCATTTCACCACCTCTCTCTGGTTTCTCCTCTCTTTTTTTTTTTTTTTCCTTTTAATGAGGTCACTTGAACTTCTCCATCTAAATTAGCTGTCCTAATAACAAGATGTTCCTTGAAGTTCTTTGGGACAGGGTGGGTGGAGAGAGGAGAAGGAGCTTGTTAGCAGGTGCCTGCTTTCCCCTGCTCCCTGAAGCTGCTTTAGCTGAGGGCAGAGGGGCAATGGGGAACAACAGAACAGGGGCAGCAGGTATGAGTGTGCACCCAGCACCAACCACACTGCCTGCAAAGCAGTCAGGGACCAGAAATTTTGGAGAAGCATCTCTGAACAGCACTGTGCTGGCAGGGCTGGAGGTCCAGAAAAAAACCCGGCGGGGAAAGGGAAGGGTGAATATCCTTTCTCCTGGAGCTGAAGCACTCGTGAGCAGGTGAGAAAGCTGTAGTTCCCCTGGGTGCATCAAGGACAAGCCAGAGCTGAGGCTGAGCATGTCTGTTCCTCTTCAGCCTGGACACACAAGGAAAGGGTTGCTGGTGGGGCATGGGGCACCTGCTGCCAACCCTTGTGGATCTGTATGGGGCTTGGTAGGCTGCAAGAGATCATTGCTGCCCCATGTGCCTGGGGCAGGCATGCCGGCTTGTGATCGCACCATCTGGCTAGCAGGTCCCATGTGGCTTAGGTGTGTGGCTTTGGCCGGGAAGCCTCCCTTCCAAGACACACTGTGGAGCAGGAGCGGGCTGTGCAGTGGGATCCTCTGCAAGGGAAGAAGCATAGGGACAGCATTTACTGGGTATGTGGGGTGGGCTGGGAGCACGACCAAGGGAGCCTGCAGCAAGCAAGCAGAAGTTCAGGCCCTGAGTTGGAAATGTGGCCTGGTTTACAAGTTTTGCATCTTTTGTCTATCTTTTCCACTTTTTTTCTGCATGAGTTAATTTTGGGTTTTCCTGTGCCCTTTCTCACTGGCTGCTTGAACTCACCCTGTTGCTTTGGGAGATGTATTTCTATTGGCATAATCATTCCAGCCAGTAGTTAATGTACCAACAAGGATACTATTGTAATTGGAGGATTTATTACTGCTGCTGTGAAACAACTGCCGTGCCTCCTTGCTTAACTCTTTGGCTCCCCTCTTGCCTTCTGCCCGCAGCTGAATCAGTAACAAACCGTGCTTTTAAAAAGCTGCAAACTGAAGTTGTGTTATTTTTCAATTTGTTTTTTATTTTCCTGTTCTTACCCCAGAATGCTGCAGTGATACAATTGCAAGGGACTTCAGTGCGTCACCATGCATTCTTGATTGTGCATCAACTGAAAGTGACTTCATAGTTCAACTTCTCATTTGAAATAAGGCTTAGATGTTTGCATGAGCATTAAAAGTATCCTCTGACTGTTTTTCTTTAGACCACAGACCCAGTTCTGTTCACCCCTTCAGAAGCTTGAAGTTAATTCAGTAATTCATAAAGCATATGACTTCTTTCTATATTCTGTTCAACAATTATTAGTCTTTTATCTGCTTTTCATTTAAATCTGCCTTTAACCATCCTTATTTCTCAGTGCAGGTGGGCTTTACTGAAGGAAAGTAACCCCCAAACCAGTCAGATTATTAACACTTCCCTTGTGTTTTCCCTGTGGTATGTGTTGGCAGGTGAGAAAGAGAAGAGGGAATTTTGCACAGAGACCCCACACCCTGAGTCGCAGTAAAGATTTACATCCTCATATTCTGGTCTCAGGTGGGACTTTGGGCAGTGGGGGAAACACAAGCAGCAACAACAGGATCAAAGCTTTCCTCTGCCTGCCCCAGACCACCTGCAATTCTCTAGTTGAGACTTAAAAATAAGGCAAGCAAAGGATGCTACCAGTGGCATGGTCTGCTCAGTTTTGTCCCCTTGCAAAGGTGACATTTGCAGATCTTAATCAGTTTTGCAGCAAAGCACAGTATGTGTTTTCCTCCTTGCCAAAGTCATTATGCAGACTTTTGATTGTCAAGAAGTCACAGTGTCTGATGTGCTGCAGCAGGTATGCATCATCATGTACAGCTAATTGCCAGGCACGAGGGTTTGGGAGGATTACATTGCTAATCTAGGTATCTTCCCTACCTTATCACCGCCACCTTCCTCCTGCCACATGCATGCACACATATTTGGATCCTGTAAGGAATGGAAATCAGTAGTGGTGTGTGGGAGGGATATAAGGAGCGTGGCTCTCTGAGAGCTTGCAGTGGCTGAGAGGGGCCAGGTCTCTTCCACTCTTGTGCTCCCACCCGTGTTGCCTCTCATGGTGTTTTTCAGTGCTTGCCAGTGCTCACCTCTGGATTGATGGCACTGGCACTGCTGTTGAACACTCTTGAGCAGCTTGTTTCTGTCTTGCATGCACGACCAGAGGGGTTGGGGAAGGAGATTCATGGTGCTGAACTGGGATCCCTGTGAGGCAGCAAGATGTCACAGGGCAGATGGAAACATAACTCTTGCACTAATTCCCTGCAAAATCCAGAGTGGTATTTCTCAGCCAGAAGCAGCTCCCCAGGAGTCGCATGCTACATGTATTTGTTCTTCCTAAATAGTTCACACTTGACACTTGGCAAGCTTAGCTCTCTGCAGGTAGTATGAAGTGGGCAGTTGGGGAGACAGGGTAACACCATAGGGTGCCTCTAAAGCGTATCAGTGGGTAAAAGCTATAACAAAATCCAAGGGAAGAAGAGGTTGGTGGGTTTTGCTTGTCCTACAGCAGCCCAGAAATTATGCTGGGTAGCCTGTGTAAGTTGAAGAGCCTCCAAGTGTAAGGGTACCGTGTTGCTAAGCGATTTTCACAGTGTTGTTTTACCAGCTCAAGCTGGGGAGTCTCTGGCTGCCAGCCTGATGCTCCTTCTGCATCACTTAACAAGGAAACGGCATCTCATGCTGCCTTGCTTGGGAGTAGATGAAATGTTGGTAGCTCTCTGGTTTATATCCGGCACGTAAAAGCTTTCCTCTTGGAGGTGGTTGGGGTTTTGTATACCCAAGGATGAACCAGAACCAGCCCGAGGAGAAGGGAGACCTCTTTGTCCACATGGGCAGAGTTCAGCATGGCGCTGGGAGCTGCTGGAAACACAGGTGGTCCTGGGGTCGGAGGAATGTTGAGGCATGCACCAAGTCCAGACCTGGGAACTCCAGTCTGCTCCCTGCTTGTTTTCTTGGAGACTAAGCCAGTTCCTTGTCCTAGAGTTAGACCTAATTAGTACACCAAGTGCTCACTGATTGCATGTTATTGAGGTGGGTTTGTCTGGAGCTGTGTGTGCAGGCTTCCTGAGGAGGGATGCCCATGGGAACCACCCTGGCAAGGGGGGAGCGTCTCCAGGCTCTCTCCTCCTCCTTCTCCCAACAGTTGGTCCCCGGGGCTCCCTAGCTGGGTCCCTGACACCCTCTAGTGGCGATATTTACATTCAGTATTTCGGGAAATTTCAAAACGTCGTGGGGTTGGGAGCACCCTGTGCTTAGCAGCCCACCCACCGCTGAGGACCTGTCCCAGTGCCTTCTGCAGGAACCTAATAGGAAATGTTGAAAAGAGGAGAGAAACAGGTAGAAGCTGGGTAAGAAAGAGCAGACAAGAGGACATGTCCTGTAGCGTCCTTCTTGGCTCCGATTCAGGTATGGCCTCGCTACCCTTCGTACAGTGATGACTGTCATGTAAGCTTACCCTTGCTTTCAAGTAGAGCTCAGCTTGCAGAGTGCCCCAGAGTCCTTGGGGACAGCTTGGCAGTATGATGTCTGGCAGCGGAGCCAGGGCTGCTGGATGGACACTACATAAAGAGTTACTCATATCCCGATACACAAACTGATGTCTTTGAAGCCTCAGTAGGGCAACTGGCTTGGGAGGGACTTCTCTTCTGATAATCCACCTCCCCATGTGCAGTGTTGAGCACAAGGGGATTGGTGAGCACCTTCACAGCATTTTCTGCTTGCTTTTCTTGGCGTGACTTCCAGTCCCGATCTAGCCTGATGGGCTAAGCCATGCCTGTAGCCCTCCTGTTGGCACAGGGCCAGCCTGGTCTGTGCTCTGTGGTGGTGTGTAAGCCCTAGCAGACCTGTGGCCTCACTGCAGGAGTCCCCGGCGATCCGCAGCACTCAGAAGGAGATGCTCATTGGGCTTCTGTAATGAGCTGTGAACTGCTGCCATGTTTGGCTGCCTCTTGAGAACGGCATTTCCCCTTTCTCCTACCCACTTCCCCCTTTCCCAAACTTGGCACCCAATGTGCATCTTGCAGTGTAGCTGAAACAGTTGCTTGTTGGCCAAGCATGAGAGCAGTGGTGCGAAGCACAGCACCTTACCACTGGCCTGGCCAGCTCTGGGCCCTTGCCTGTCCCTCTTGATGTCTAATCCTTTGGAAACTGGGCTCTCATTTAGCAAGCGGGTCTCTAGTCCTCCTGGTTGAGAAGATGAGAACAACCACGTGTATGTCTGTGTCAGACTGATGTAAGACAACCGCCTCAAGGCTGCATGCAACCCAAAAGGTCTTGCTGATTCGTCTAACTGGGAGAATCCTGGTTGGCTTTTTTAACCAATGGAGCAGGAGGAATGTAGCACAGCATGTCAGGTGTTACCACGGTTAAGTTAGAGCCTTTAACAGCATGGCACCACTTACTATTTTCCTCCAGGAATGCATTTTGCAATAGCTTGCCCATGTGGTGTAAAAGATGCTAACCCTCCAGCCAGGTTCTGACCTGGAAACACAAAGTAATGGTTCCAGTTGTTGAAATGGTGCCTGTGCCAGCCTCCAACCTCCTTGGGGAATGGCAAGGCAAGTGTTTGCTTGAGACCCAGACTTTGGACAGGCTTCCTGGTGTTACTCCTAGGGAACGGGCAGGTACACATCTGGCAAGCCAAGTGCCTGCCCCTTGCTTGAGCATGACCTGGTTTGTCCTGCAGAGCCAGGCAGGCTCGTGGAGGTGAGCAGCAATTCACTTTCTGCCTTGTGCTTAGAGAGCAGCCATGCTACTGAGCTGTGGGAGCACACAGCCAAACAGTGGAGTGTGCAGAGCTCTCAAACTGGGTGAAGAAGAATAATCATAGAATCATAGTATAGTTAGGGTTGGAAAGGACCTTTAGATCATCTCATTCCAACCCCCCTGCTAGGGGCAGGAACACCTCCCACTAAACTGTGCCACCCAAGGCTATGTCCAGCTCAGCCTTGAACACTGCCAGCGATGGAGCATTCACAGCTTCCCTGGGCAACCCATTCCAGTGCCTCACCACCCCTACAGTAAAGAATTTCTTCCTCATATCCAATCTAAACTTCCCCTGTTTAAGTTTGAACCCATTACCCCTTGTCCTCTCACTACAGTTCCTCATGAAGAGTCCCTCCCCAGCATCCCTATAGGCCTCCTTCAGATACCAGAAGGCTGCTATGAGGTCTCCACGCAGCCTTCTCTTGTCCAGGCTGAACAGCCCCAACTTTCTCAGCCTATCTTCATACGGGAGGTGCTCCAGTCCCCTGATCATCCTCGTGGCCCTCCTTTGGACTTGTTCCAATAGTTCCATGTCCTTTTTATGTTGAGAATACCAGAACTGCACACAATACTCCAAGTGAGGTCTCAGGAGAGCAGAGTAGAGGGGCAGGATCACCTCCCTCGACCTGCTGGTCATGCTCCTTTTGATGCAGCCCAGGATACGGTTGGCTTTCTGGGCTCCGAGCACACACTGCTGGCTCATGTTCATTTTCTCACTGACCAACACCCCCAAGTTCTTCTCTGCAGGACTGCTCTGAATCTCTTCTCTGCCCAACCTGTAGCTGTGCCTGGGATTGCTCTGACCCAGGTAGAGGACCTTGCACTTGTCATGGTTAAACTCCATCAGGTTGGCATCAGCCCACCTCACAAGCGTGTCAAGGTCCCTCTGGATGGCATTCCTTCCCTCCAACATATCAACCGAACCACACAGCTTGGTGTCATCGGCAAACTTGCTGAGGGTGCACTCAATCCCACTGTCCATGTCACTGACAAAGATGTTGAACAAGACCGATCCCAACACCCATCCCTGAGGGACACCACTCATTACTGGTCTCCAGCTGGACATTGAGCCTTTGAGCACAACTCTTTGCATGTGGCCATCCAGCCAGTTCTTTATCCACCGAGTGGTCCACCTATCGAATTGATGTCTCTCCAACTTAGAGACAAGGATGTCATGCGGGACAGTGTCAAACGCTTTGCGCAAGTCCAGGTAGATGACCTCAACTGCTCTGCCCCTGTCCATCAGTTCTGTAGCCCCATCATAGAAGACCACCAGGTTGGTCAGGCAGGATTTCCCCTTAGTGAAGCCATGCTGGCTGTCACCAACTACCTTGTTGTTTTTCATGTGCCTCAGCATGGCTTCCAGGAGAATCTGCTCCAAGATTTTGCCAGGCACAGAGGTGAGGCTGACTGCTCTGCAGTTCCCTGGCTCATCCATTTTCCCCTTCTTGAAAATGGGGGTTGTATTTCCCTTTTTCCAGTCCTTGGGAACTTCACCTGAATGCCATGATTTTTCACATATGATGGACAGTGGCTTAGCAACTTCATTCACCAGCTCCTTCAGGACCTGCAGATGGATTTCATCAGGTCCCATGGTCTTGTATACGTTCAGGTTCCTAAGATGGTCTTGAACCAGATCCTCTCCTACAGTGGACCCAGGGTCTTCATTCTCACTATCCCTGCATCTGCCTTCCAAGACTTGGGTGGTATGGTCAGAGCATTTTCTGGTGAAGACTGAGGCAAAGAAGTCATTAAGAACCTCAGCCTTCTCCAAATCCAGGGTAGCCAGCTCTCCTGATAGCTTCTGGAGAGGGCCCACGTTGTCCCTAGCCTGTCTTTTATTTGCAGTGTACCTATAGAATCCCTTCCTGTTATCCTTAACATCCCTAGCCAAGTTTAATTCTAAGTGGGCCTTAGCTTTCCTAACCTGGTCCCTAGCTTCCCGCACAACATCCCTGTATTCTTCCCAGGCCGCCTGTCCTTGCTTCCACCTTTTATAAGCCTCTTTTTTCCTTCGAGTTTTCCTCAGCAGCTCCTTATCCATCCAAGGAGGTCTCCTGGCCCTCCTGCAGCACTTCCTTCTCATAGGGATGTATCGCTCCTGAGCTTGCAGCAGGTGATCCTTGAATATCAACCAAGAGTCTTGGGCCCCCCTGCCCTCTAGGGCTATATCCCATGGAATCTTACTGAGCAGGTTCCTGAAGAGGCCAAAGTCTGCTCTCTTGAAGTCCAGGGCAGAGAGCTTGCTGCACGCATTTCTCACTGTCCTGAGGATCTCGAATTCGTCCATCTCATGATCGCTGCAATCAAGGCTGCCCTGGAGCGTCACATTTCCAACCAGCCCTTCCCTGTTGGTGAGGACGAGGTCAAGCATGGCACCTCTCCTTGTCGGCTCCTCTATTACTTGCAGAAGGAAGCTGTCTTCCACACAATCAAGGAACTTCCTGGATTGCTTGTGCCGGGCCGTACCATGCCTCCAACAGATATCAGGGTGGTTGAAGTCCCCCATGAGAACAAGGGCCTGCAAGCATGAGGCTGTTCCTATCTGTCTATAGAGCGCTTCATCCACCGAGTCCTCTTGGTCAGGTGGTCTGTAACAGATCCCCACAATAATGTCTCCCATCGCTGTTCTCCCTTTAAGCCTGACCCACAAACTCTCTGTGGACTGCTCACCTGTCCCCAGGCACAGTTCCATACTCTTCAGCCTATCCCTAACATAAATAGCAACTCCCCCTCCCCGCCTACCAGGCCAGTCTTTCCTAAAGAGCCTGTAACCTTCCATTCCAACACGCCAGTCATAAGCATGCTTTCTTCACTGATACCCACTTTCACCCCATAAGCTGTTGTGCGGAGGCTGGTGTAGCAGGGAGCTCTGCCTTTGAAGCAGTTCAGCAGGAAAGTAACTCCAGCAACGTGATGATCAGGTTTTGTTTATTTAAATAACGTAAGAAAAGTTACAAGAGCCTGTGGCTGGAGGGCAAAGAGAAAGCTGCGTGGCTCTGGAAATTATTCAGGAAGGTCTGAAATGAGGAATTCCAGTGTTATCGTGCAGGCGGTATGAACCAGCAAGGTTAGATGCTGCTGTCCAAACCACTGGTTTGGGAGTCAGAGGGAAGGGGAAAGGGCAGAGAGAGGTAGGATCCTTTTCATGGTCTGCCAGAGGTTATTGCTGGTGAGCAGGGGACAGGAGCCCCAGCAAGGAAGGTGAGAGGAAGGGGTGGAGGAGGAGACATAGTTACAGGGCACAAGCAGTTGCCTGCGACATCAATGGCCTTACCAGGTACTTCCCCTGTCAGGGGCAGTAAATTCCCTGGGTCCTGAACACGTGGTAAAAGCATATGCTCCCATCCTCACTGGACTTGGGAAGAGTTCCCTCTTGTTTATGTCATCTCATGGGTTTTTTCTTTTTCCTCTTCTGGTTGACTTTTCTGCCATAAACAACTGTAGCAGTTGTCTTCACTGCAGCTCACTGCTTTCTGTAGTTGTGCCTGAATGAAATAGACGCAGCTTTCAGCAGCTTAGCTAATTTCGTCAAACCTTCCAGTGTTGTCAATGAAACTGAACTGAGATATGCTAATTATATTTCACTGGTCTGTAACAAAACTGTGGGCATTAACAGGCTTGCTAACACTGCCTTGTCTGGGGAGGTTTGTATTCTTCTTTCCACGTGATGTTTCTTGAGACAGCAAAGTCTAGAAAGGCTTCTTTTTAAGAAAGTCTGTCTTCTGCTGGTAGAACCTCGTGCTAAAATTAAGACGCTTGATAAAATCAAGCAAGGTTGTGGGGCTGCAGTTTTCTTTTTCGTCCTGATTTTAGTGGCTGTACTTCCTTCCTTCTGGTTAATCAATTGGAAAAGTAGCCAGCAGTTTCATTGCCTTGATATGTCTGTGTCCTGAGCAGGCACTGGGCAGGCTGCAATTAGTGCATTGCAGCCCTCAGAGGAGACACTTTCCTCCAAATGTTCAAACCCCTTCATTTGGCCTGAGGGGGTCATTAAAACATGAAATGATATAAACAAAGGAGAGGGGAATTGAATCTCCTGACTCTTTTATGAAGGAAGATTACAGGAACTATGTTTAGTTCCCACTAGTGACTGAGAGGTGAAGACCATGCCAGGGCTAAGGACTGGCTGAAGGATGTGGGCAGGAGAGGGGTCATGAAGCATGCTGGGGGCATACAGTGAAGGGGAGGTTGCCTATGATGAAATGCCTTGATGGAAAGTATTAAGCTGTGCTGCTTTGCAGCATGATGAAAAACCCTGTGCAGTTACTGGGGCCACTGAGTGGGAATTTAAGCACAGCACTGGAGTATGTGCTGCAGGTCAAGGTCTTTCCCAGCCAAAGGTTTGGGGAATGATTCTCCTCTTTTGGAGGCTAGATGTGAGCTAAGAGGCTTTTGCCAGTACTTAACAGTTAATTACAACTGTAAAGAGAAACCTCTGTCCCAGCTGTCTGGGCTTTCGACTCAGCATTTTAGTATTGCTAACTCCTGTGGTGTGTTTCCTATCCCCCTTTGCTGCAGTGATTCCTGACTCGCTGCGAGTGACAGCAGTCCCACAGACACTGAACAAAGTGGAGCACGACTCCCTGGAGCTGAAGTGTGAGGTGTCTAAGAGCACAGCCCAGCACAGCCACGTCTCCATTGCCTGGTACCGGCAGCGGGGCAGCGAGGTGCCTGTTGAGGTCATCTCCCTCAGCCGTGACTTCGTCCTGCGGGCTGGCAGTGCCTATGCCCAGCGGCATGCTACAGGGGACATTCGCTTGGACAAAGTTGGGGAGACCACCTCAAAGCTCACCATCTACAACCTCCATCCTTCGGATCAGGGCGAGTTTTACTGCGAGGCAGCGGAGTGGATCCAGGACCCTGACAAGTCTTGGTATGCCATGACCCGCAAGCGTTCCCAGGGTGCCATTGTCAACGTGCAAGCCACCGGTCAGTGTCTCCTCTGCCTGTTCTCGCTCAGCTGGGTGGTGGGAGGAGTTGGAAAATGGGGCTGTGCCTTGTTAGGTGGCTGGGAATTGGGTGGCAGGCTTTGTCTCCTGATGTGGTCACTGAGCTGGGACTGACACAGGAGCTAAAACAGATCCTAAGCACTTGGTTCTAACACAGGCAGTGAGAGTTTTGGTAAGTGGGGAAGAAAGAATGACACAGCAGAAAATAAAACTAAAACTTTGAGCAAGTGCTTCTGTATTGCACAAGGTCTATTTGCAAGTCACAATCCTTCTCCCAGCCCACAGTGCAGGTTCCTTCTAAGGACCTAAAGATCCAGCTGAGCTCTTTCTTCCTCTCTGATATCCTCAAAGGCCTTGCTTCTTGACCCAGGCCAAGCAGGGTCTGAAAAGGACTAGGCTCCAGATCACATCCCACAACACCACAGTATTCTGGTGTTGCAGCAGAGCTGCTCCCAGGAGTAAAGTCTGGAGGAAAGGGTTATGATTAGTGAGGCCTTGCAGCTCATGGCAGCAAGCTGCCTCTCCTCCAGCATGGCCAGTCTGGGCTTCCACAACGAAAGCAAGCCCCTAACCCATTCATGTGCAGATGTGCACGTCCAAGGGATGTTGGCCAAGCAGGGAGGAGCAAGTTGTAAATACCTTGCAGAGGTGTGATGGCTCTCTGGATGGGCTTTCCATGCTGACATGAGTTGGTTTGTCTCTCCCAGATAAGGAGTTCAGTGTCCGGCTGGAGACAGAGAAGCGGACATACATCGTGGGTGAGCCGGTGGAGTTTCGATGCATCCTGGAGGCGCAGAATGTCCCTGACCGCTACTTCTCCATCTCCTGGGCTTTCAACAGCTCCCTCATTGCCAGCCTGGGACCCAACGCTGTGCCGGTGCTCAACAATGAGTTTGCTCAGCGTGAGGCCCTGGGCCAGCTCAAGGTAGCCAAAGAAAGCGACAGCATTTTTGTGCTGAAGATCTACCGCCTCCGCCTTGAGGACAGTGGCAAGTACAACTGCCGGGTCACCGAGCGGGAGAAGACCGTCACGGGGGACTTCATTGACAAGGAAAGCAAGCGGCCAAAGAACATCCCCATCACTGTCTTGCCGCTCAGTAAGTAGAGACTTGTCCATCCCCTCTGGGGGCCATTGCTCTACTGAGCAGCTATGTGGTGAAGCTGTGATGTGCCGAAACTTCAGCGGTGGGGAAGAGGGAGGATAAGAGTTCCCATGCTGTTGAGGCTTGGAATCCCAAGTGGCAAGATACTTTATTTTTTGATGGGAAGGGCATGCTAGAGAAGGAGGGATATGTGTTGGGTTTGTAGGTGGTGAAACATGCCCCCAGCTTGGTGATGACTTCCTTGAGTTGAAGGTATGTGTGACAGCCTCTGACTTGCTCCTCACACTCTCTCCTTTCCTTGCTCTGCAGAGAGCTGGGTACTCTAAAATACTCTGCAGGCATTATGGGGAGACCAGCTTGGCTTTGGTTTATCCTAAGAGCTGCTAGGTTCCTGCAGCCGTTCAGTGGCTGTTGTTCAACTGTCTTGCAAGGCAACTGTACTGGGAGAAACCAGGGTTCATGTGATCCTCAGTCCTGGTCTGCTCTTCAGCATGGAGCTCTGTTGAGGTCACTGTGTGTCTGCCAACCCTCATGAAAACAGCCCTGCCAGAGGCTTGCCTGAATGTCTTTTGTGTTTATCAGACCAACAGGATAAATACAAAAATAACAGGGTAAGAGGAGAGGGTCCAATGGTTCATTCCTTGTTTTGCTCTCTGAAACTCAGGTAACTGTGGCATGATGAACGATGCACATGTTGCCAAGGCTGCCCTTGCAGTGGGGTTTGACCAAGCAGGGGGTAGCTGCAAGAGGATTTTGTGCATTATCTCCTATCTCTCAGGTTTCAAGGGAAATGCAGACCTTTCCTCTAGTTTTTTTTCCCCTTCTTACTTTTCTGAAAGAAATTCTATTTCTTTTCTCTCCTGCCAATATTTGGTCTCATTTGTTTGGCTTTGAAAATTACTCTAGCTAGAAATCTTGCACTGGACAGATGTCTAAAATGTAATAGTTGTAGGCACAGCTACTTTTCAGACAGATTTCATTCTTGCCATTTGATTAATCACCAGCTCTAGGAACAAGCGTGATAATTTTTCTTGGGTGCTACGTGTTCATAACTCTGATGGGAGACAGCAGGAGTAACCAACACTCAGTATCTCTGAAAAACGAGACCTAAAGCCTTACATTTTGGGAAGCTCAGGATATGAGGTTTTTTTAATGTTAGCAGACATTGATAGCTACCTCTAGTGTCACTAGCAATGGGAGTTAGGGAGAGCTTCTCCCAGAAAGGGTTGTAGGAATGGACATGGCAAGATGGTGATCATGCTGATGTGAACTGAAAAGCCCAGGGAGCTGGAAGCTTTTTTTGGCAGAGCCGTTTGCATGGGATACATGTTGTAGCAACACACATTCCAAGTTCTGCTGAGATCCCATCCTGAATCTGCGACCAGAAGATGCATCAATGTCTCGTGAGCCGTAGGCTGAGAGATTTCTCCCGGCTTTGACCTACACCTACTTTGAGTGTGCCAGTCACCAGGAGCAGCTCGCTGCCCACAGGCTGGTTTTGGATGTGGTCACGCATGAGGTTAAGACATGCCTGGACCCAAATCCATGGGCAGTTTCCTGCACCTGGTAGAAAGCCTCTCTGGCTGGCAGCATCCTTCTTGCAGACCGAGAAGTGGCGAGTGTGTATCATCTCCCCTGTGTATATGCATTTCTCCCCTTAGAGACCAGCATCTCCTTGGAGATTATCAACAACGCCAGCAATGTCTTGGAGGGGGAGAGCCTGCGCTTTGGCTGCAACGTGCGCTCGGGCTTTGGGCCCCAAAGCCGCCTGTCTGTTGCCTGGCACCTGGTGGACAAGCTGAACCGGCGCAGTGAAATTGTGCGTCTGGATCGGGAGGGCACACTGCAGCCAGGCCCCTCGTACACCGAGCGCAGCAGCTATGGGGGCATCCAAGTGGAGCAGGTCCGGCCCGGCTCCTTCACCCTGGAGATCTTCAACAGCATCAAGGCGGACGAGGGCCACTACGAGTGCCGGGTGTCAGAGTGGACACGGACGCTGGATGGGGAGTGGCAGATGGTTGGGGAGCGGCACACAGGCACCCCGGTGTCCATCACTGCTCTGGGTGAGTACTTGAGGTGCGGGGGGCCATGGGGCCATGCTCCCTGCATGCCCGGCGCCCCCCAGGAGGTCACCTGTGAACAACTGGGGCTGCTCTCGGAACTGCATTCTTTGCTTGCCAGCACAATGGAGGTACCCAGCAGCTCCCAGTAGGTCGGTGCAAAATGTCTGCATGCTCTGTTGCATCTGGGGACAAAGTCTAAGGGGTGGCTGTGGCAGGAGCAAAGCCAGGGATGGCTAAGGACAGGGGCAGTGCTTCCAGTGTCCTTCGAAGGAGAGAGGCTGCTGTCCCCGCAGCACTGAAGCCAAGCTATGGGCAGTGCAGTGGTAGTGCTCCATCTGCAGCCTGTGGGCATCAAAGCCTCCTGCATGCCCTGGGTAAACCTTATCTCTGCTAGCCAGACCAGGAGAGCAGAAAGCTGCAGCAACTGTCCAGCCACCAGAAATTATGAACATCTCTGACAGCATCAGAAGTTGAAGACATGGGTCAGGAATTGTCCTCACTTCCTCTGCAAGGAGGCACTGAGCTGCTGGCCTGGAACCACAACATTGTCCATGACCAAGCTGAACCTAGGACTTGGAATCACTGCAGTTGGTACTCTGCTCTGCAAAAGGGCTCCTCCATTTCAAACAGTGTGACCACATTGGTTTAGGAGAGGGCAGGTAGGGCATTAGGGATTTCGGATGGATTGTGGATTGCTTTGGTCCTGCTCAGGCCTTGCTATTTTAAGTCCAGCACTGGTTCCCAAAGTGCTCTGCAGGAGGCTGAAGAAGGGATGACTACTTCTGTGAGGCCGCTGATTTGCAGAATGGCAGCGCTATAAACAATCAGGGAGCTCTACTGAAAGGTCGAGATAGGAATTTTGGGTTGTTTTTTTTTTTTGCTGTTCTCTGTAGTATTAATCTTAAGCTTTGGCAAGATGTATGAGAGACCGGACTTCAAAGTTGTATCTTATTCTGATCAAAATCTTGCTTTTTTCCTCCTTTCCTGCCCTTCACTTTTGACCCTCTTGCAGAGGCTGTTCTGTCTGCAGCTAGAAATCTTTGCTATATAATTTCCAAAAGCAGGTAGGGATGTTAGTTCATATAGAGCTAAAGGCAGATTCTCATCTTGTTTTAACAGCATCTTCCTCATGAGGTCAGCAGCATTTGGCCTGCTGTAAGTCAATGTATCAACCCTTCTCTTTACTCTGCCATTTGCCGAAGTGATGAAATTAAGTGTTGAGATTTTAAAATGTATCACTTTTACTCTTGTTAAAATATAAGATGCTTGGATTTGCCCTGCAGTTCCAGAACATGTGATGGAAAGGTAGTTGCCTATTCTCCTCCTATTCTCACAGAGAAATTGCTGGCTGTTGGGCACATAAAGTCAAGTCCTAAGAAATTCCTAGGTCCTCTTCTTATAACTAGCAAAGCTGAAGTAGATCATGAAAATTTAGTGGAGAAAATATTGAATATTGTTTTGTTACTGCTGAATCTGGTATTTTTTGCTCATCGTAATGTTTCTGAAGTATCCTGAGAAACTCAAACGGAAGGTGCTAAGAAGGAGCAAGAGAGGTTTATGGCTACAGAAATTGCTAGTAAAAAAAAACATAGTAAATTTAGTCACACATTTCAAGTTAAGGTCTAATCGTTTGCCACTCTGCAAGGATGAGAAACTCTTTAGCTGAACCAGCACAGAGGATGTTCCCCCCATAAATGTTCAGACCCATAAATCTATCTACAGGGTGGCTCAGTAGCCAGAAGAGAGGTGTGGTGTTGGAAGAGACCAGATGTCCCTGAACTAAGGATCTTGAGTGCCCAGTAGGGACTTCAGGCCCTGGCTGGCATGGGAAGGAGGAGGCAGGTGGGGAGGAGCAGGGGCAGGTTGCTGTGTTCTTGCAGGGAGGTCTTGCAGAAAATCTGCCCATTTCTATGCATGGCTCCTCTCATTTTGTACCAAGTCCTGAAGGAAGAAGGATCTTTGTGTTAGCCCCAAGTGCCACGAGCATGTTGGTTGAGTCGAGGACCTGGAAAATATACCTGGCTTTCGCACAGCAGTCAAGACAAGTCCCTTCATGAAGTTTCCTTGCCCAGGCAAACTGGAGATTAAACATTACAATATCAGCTGGTCTTGGTGAAATGAAGTTGGCTTTCTAGGGCCATTGCTGGTGTGGTAGCACTCCAAGCTAGGCCCAGTAACATACTTGCCAGGGCTGGAGGGCTGCTGCAGGGTCTGAAGGTAAGGGCTTACATGGGGATGAGATTCAGCAGTCCTGAGAGGACACAGCCTGGGGTCTTGCTCTCCTCCCCTGAGTAATCACTGAACATGTTGCAAGAGGCTTTAATCCCAAAGACAGACCTGTTTTCTCAGTAGTCACACATTCTGGAGCTCTGTCACGGTGGTGCCATAGGGCTGCAGAGGCACTGGGCAGAAGCGTGCAGATACGGTGGTGTTCATGCTGCGGCTGGTGCAGCCCGCGGCAGCAGCTCTGTGGGTTGCAGTGACCTCCTAGCTCACTTCTCAAGCTGCAGTGTCAAGCCAGTGGCAGGCTGAAGCTCCATGCTGATCCAGATGTTCCTGTTTCTGCTGCACACTGACTGATGTCTCCCCCAGCAGTGAAGTTATGGGAAGAGAAGAAAATATTGCTCTCTGCAGCTTGGAACAAATAAGCAATGGAAGAACTCTGACCCAAAATGTAAACCACTCAACTGGGAATATGTTATCCTCAAGTTACTAATAGACTGCTGGTTTTAAACTCCCCTAAACAAGCAAACTGCTGGGGGTAGACAGGTCAAAATGTATTGATCAGCTTGCAGAGTGGTAGACGTGAGAATAACTGCATAAAGCCATCCTGGAGCTGTGATCTGGAAGAGAACAAAAGGTATGCTGTGTGAAGAACAGGAGCAACCAGCTCCTCTTTTAGTTGTCTTCGTCCTGGGGTTTTGTAACCATTGCCACCACTCCAGACCATGAAAGAAGGCTGCTCCTTGCTTTCCTCATCGTCACCTGCAGCAATCAAGTACAGACCTGGGGGTGGGGGGGACAAGGTGGGGATCCCCTCACCGAAAGGTGGATGTGAATCATTGGGTCTGCCAGCGGTCAGACTGGTGCTGGGTAGCTGCTCTGCCTGGTGCTGCTCCCTGGTGCCGCTGCGCTGCTGTGTTTCTGTATGGGGCTTTGGCAGCTTGCAGAGGCTGGTGCTCACCTCTGGGTCTCAGGGTATCTACTCCTCTGGCTGGAAATCAGGCATGATCCTGCTGCCACTGTAGCCAGTGCTCACGCAGGCAGTCATCGCTACACAGCAGGCACTTACGTGTGTTTTTGCCACTGCTTTTTGTGCCCACTTTGCAATTGCAAATAAGAAGCCAGCATAACGCAAGTGACTGATTATTCCAGGCCCACAACTGGATGACCACACTGTAGCTTTTGCATGCTAACAGCAGGGCCTAGCTAGGCAGGTGTCTCACAGCCCTTTTCTCTCTTTCTGCAGAGGCTGGTTTTGCTGTCACAGCCATCTCCCGCACCCCCGGTGTGACCTACAACGAGTCTTTTGACCTCCAGTGCATCATCAAGCCCCACTACCCGTCGTGGGTACCGGTGTCGGTGACATGGCGTTTCCAGCCGGCGGGCAGCACCGAGTTTCATGACCTGGTCACCTTCACACGGGACGGCGGGGTCCAGTGGGGTGATGGGTACATTGGTTTCCGGACCCGCACGGCCATCGAGAAGGCTGAGTCCAGCAACAACGTGCGCTTGAGCATCAGCAGGGCGAGCGACACAGAAGCCGGCAAGTACCAGTGTGTGGCTGAGCTCTGGAGGAAGAACTACAACAGCAGCTGGACGCGGCTGGCGGACAGGACCTCAAACCTGCTGGAAATCAGGGTCCTGCGGCCAGGTGAGTGGCAAAAGTGCATGAGAGGGGATGGGGGTATGTGCTAGTGCTGTGGTAGTCTTCCTGGAGTGAGGACTGCTCTCGTGGCTGTGATTGACATCTCACACTGGTATATGGCTTGGGTAGAACTGCTCAGCTCTTCAGCTGTGGATATGTTGGAGCTCCCTTGTCCACCTCTGGGGAACTGGGTCCTCTCTTTTCTCCTTGTGTATTGTCCATGGGGTTTCCTTCTGGGAAGCAGTGTTCACGCCCAGGTTGGACAGAGCCTTGGGCAACATGGTCTAGTGCGAGGCGTCCAAGCCCATGGCCAGGGGGTTGGAACTAGATGATCTTAAGGTCCTTTCCAACCCAAACCATTTTATGATTCTGTGATTCTATGACTGAAGCTCAGTTCAATCACTGGCTGTTCTTGTGAAATGGAGGTGGCTTTCAGGTTGCCACCTCCATGCATCAGAGCTGACTAACCTGGGGAAGAGGGCGAGGGATGGGGCAAACAGGCTGAAAGAAGAGAGGCATGCTCTCACCAAAGCCTGCATGTGTGTGTGCACCATAGGTGAGGTGCTGCAGCTCTTGTCTAGGAACTTGCTGCATCTCTCACTTTGCTGGAGGCATCTTCAAAAGCAGCTAGTGATCAAAGAGCCTGACTTTGATCTCCACCAGAAACTGAGCTCTTTCCAGCCGGAAGTCACCAAGGCTATGGGTGCCCACACAGAGTTTACTATGGCTAGGTAAGAGACATCTGGTTTGGCAGGGAGAGTCAGGTAATGTGCTAGGTGCTTACGCTTTCTGTACAGCCAGTGGAGAGAGTTAGGTGCCTTCTGTAGGCATGTCACTAATATTTTGGTCGTGCCTTCTATTGTCCATGAAAGGTGCAAAGATACGTGGTCAGGGGAGCTCTGGGCCATCACTGAGCTGAACAGTTTACTGCTGTCTTGGCCTGACAGCTGGATTTGATGTTTGGAGTGAGACTTTTAACACCTTCAAGACTTGGCTCAGGCCCTTGAAGCACGGTAGTCCTCCTTTCGTGTTCCTGCGCAGAGGGACTCCTTCCTAGGGTCTGTGTTCTGGCTTGGGCTTTGTGTTTTCCCCCTCAGTGGCTCTTTTCATACTCTGCACCTTCCCCAGTCCTGAGCACATCTTTCAAAAAGTCAGGAGATGCTGTGAGCTCCAGGCACCTCATGATCTCTCCATCATCTTTTTTCCCTCTCTCCTTCCTTGCTCTCATCTCCAGGTTAATGTCCTCCATTTATCTTGATTATCCTGCCTTGTAATACAAGTTTTATTGCTCGCAAGGTCAGGTTGGTGATGTTCATTATTTTAGCTTATTCCCCTAGGAAATAGCACTGACTGGCTATGGTCCCTGGAGTAATCTGCTTTTTCATTGCACATCTCTGCATGCACATGTGTCTGAAACAGAGACAGAAGGAGAACAGCTTCCAGAGGAGAACCTCTGTGAGAGAGGTGGTGAGGGGGTCATTTAAAGGACATATAAACCATGGTCTTGCAGCCAGTTTGTCTCTACCAGAGTAGTAGCCATCAAGTGATGCTTTAACTGAACGAATTATCTAGTTCTCCATGTTTTTTACCTTTTCCTATCTCCCTGCTGTTCAACAAACTACTGCTACACAAATCTTAGCTGTCAGTCCAATGAGCCTTGCATAATGTTTGTGGTTTTATGGTTCGCAAGGAGGGATGGAAGATAAGTTGAGGACACCCAAGAGTGTCTCCGGCAGCATGGTTGCACTCCCACTGTTCTGTTTCCATGTCTCAGGCAGCCTCTGAGAGCTGAGGTTGATGTTCTCCATGAATGCAATGCCAGCATTTGTACCAGCAACTGCTGTGATTCTCTCTGGTTTTGCAGGCTGCAGAGGGTCATGTCATTTCTTTGCTGGATCTTTGGCTGAATAACCTCCAGAGAGGATCTAGGATAATGTGTAAGGCACCTTGGTCTGAATGAATGTCCTAGAGCCCCCCCAGTGAGACCTGTGCTGATGAAGCAGGTGCTGGTTTTTAGATTAATATCCAGGGCTTCTGCAAAAAGGGTCATTCAAGACCCCTGAACTATTGAATACCTGAGAGTGCTGCCAGTCTAATTCTGTGTCTCTAGTCACCTTCATCTGAGATAACTTCAGTTTGCTATCAGGTGTCTTAGTCCTGGCTTTCTTCTTTCCCTTGCCTATGGATTCCTGCCTTGTCCCCTATGCCAGTGAGTTTGTGGTGAGCTATCTCTGCTACCAGCCCACTAATGGACACTGTAAAGAGGTTTGTACGGAGGTGTTTTGGTAAATTGAGCCAGTGTGTGTTTCCAGGTTGTAAGTTAATGTTGGGATTTTAGTTTCCTTTTCAACCCCTGCTCCCTCTTTGTCAGAATGACCTTTCTATTTGACAGATTCCAGGTGCAGATGTGGCAATCAATATATGTCAGCCTGTAAAGTGTGTTCAGGTGAGAAAGGTAAAATAGTGGCTGCCTGATTGCTTCATTAATCTCTTTGCTCTGTGAAATCCCACATCCTCAAAGGACAGGGTGCTGAAGCTTCTGGTGTATCGGTTTGCTGTTTCAGTGCTCAGGCCATCTCTCCTTGGCACTCTTGCAGTGGGTATTATTTGTCATCCTTGATGAGTGGTAACTGCAGAGGTGGCAGTGCTGGTCTTTAATTTAATGTATTAATGTGGCCGCACCTACGGCTTTCTCATGGCCAACAGATGATGTTGAGGAAACATCAGAAGCTTGAAACACTCCAGTCCTGTCCTATTCCCGGTAAGAAATGAGCAGTATTTGAAAAATGAAAAACATAGCTCCTGAAGGGAGGAGTGAATAAGACAGGCAACAGCAGCATTAACCCAGTTCTGAATACAAGGTCTGTAGATGGGATGGCACAAGTGTCCTGCATGGCATCTGGAGCCAGATTTGGCCTTTGAATGTGACATTTCTGGCATGAAGCTGTTAGAAGGATTAGCAGTGTGAGGACCTATAAAAGGTGCTGGCTCTATGTGTGAGAGCTTATAGAGAATTTGAGTATCATGAGGGCACGTTGTTCATCACTTGCTATTGAGTGAAAGCTCACCAGCAGCAGAAGGATCCACGCTCCCTTTCATGACTTGCTCCTTGATGTCATGTAAGCCTGCGCAGCTTGGGTTGCAAAGTAGAGGGAGGTTTGTGCACAGGTAGGGGCACCCAGTCCCAGATAGCTCATGTGTGCCTTGCAGGGAGAGGGACCTCACTGCTGTAGGGTGAGCGCTGGGTTTTAACTTCTGTAGGCTGGGGCAGAAATCCAGGCTGGTGTAGGGTCTGTCAGGCAGGGTTGTGGACCAGACAGGCTAGATCACCTCTGGCAGGCTCTGTTCTGGCTCTTCCTTGGATTGTGCTTCCTTTCAGGGATGGAGCGGCTGAGACAGGAGGTGCTGTCTGCGGGTGATGTGCATCTGTGTGGTCTGCAGGGCAGAAGACATGATGGGGAGTGTGCTGCAGTCTGGGCAGGCTAGGATGTCTGGATCCTTTTGGCAAGGAGCACATTTGTGCTGGTATATTGAATTGCTATTGCCCTTGTACACATTTTACCACACTACTTTCCCCTGCAGCATAAGTGAGGGGGTGATTTGGCAGAACTTTGAGAGCACCTGGGTTCTGAGCACTAAGGAGTTTCTGGCAACAGCAGGATAAAGAAAAGCAGGGCTTTCACACAAGCAGATGGTTGTGGCAACCCCCTCAGCCCTGTTGTATTCAGGCACAGACCTCTTCAACCCAACCTGCAGGGTGCCCACCTCCCCATTATCCTGTGCTGTTCCTACTCCTCCATCCTTGCATTGTCCCTCAGCCAGTTCCTTCAGGACTAATCCTTAAGCAGGTGCACAGGGAGAAGCTGCAATTGTCTCTATAAATCTGCCATCTTGCTGATGGGTTTTTGACAGTAATGAATGTGGAGGACAGATGGGAAGGGGTGGTGGGGGATGATAACCAGGCATACACAAGGGTGCTGGGCTCCTCACTGACTTTTTGCAAGCTGGGCTATGGCAGATTGATTGACCTGTGAGCTGACGAGCAAACAAGGCAGTCAGGCTCTTCATTAGAGCATTAATTAGCTTCCAGGGGCTCTCCAGGGGCTGCTTCTTAAAGTTTGGTTTATTAGGAGCTGTCAGGTTGAAACCGTTGTCTTGGAGAGAGGAGCTGGGAGGCACTTGTGTCTGAACCTTATTTTGAGAGTGGGGTAAGCCAGAGCTGTGCTTCCCCTGAAATCCTTTGCTTGGGTGGGAACACAGCACTCTGCTGCCCTTCTGCTATCCGTGAGAAACCACCACTGACAGCAGTTTGGCTGCACTGGGCTGGTGGTGGCCAGTGAAATCTAAGGAGTGGAGGGCAGAGGATCCTTAGTTTTTGTCTGAGACCCCATCTGTGGCAGCTGCAGAGAAGCTGCTCAGTATCCTGCTCATCTTCTCTGAAGACTCAGTGAGTGGCCAAGCAGGTGATGGTTGTGACTGCACAGAGTGGGAATGAGGCAGAGAAGAATTGGAAAAACAGGCTGCTGTATGGCATGCTTAAGGCTGGGGGAGGAGGGCTGACAAACAATTGCCAAGACACTTGTGGAGTATAAGGAGAGGCTTTCCCTAACACATGAAAGATATTGCTGTTAATGCCTTTCTTCTGTCTCATTTCTTGGTAATGTCTGCGTGTGAGGAATCCTCTTGTGGATGGATGTGAAAGGTGCCTATTCTATGATGAGTGGCCAGTGGGGTACTAACCACACTTTTAAATGGAGGCTCAAACAAGTGTTTTCAAGGGCCACAAAGTGCCCACTTTAAAACCTGACGCTGTTTTCTCCTGGCAGCATCCTGCAATAAAGTTGAACAAGGAAAGCTAATGAGCTGGATACAGAAGTTAAGTCTGGAAACTTAAGTTTGCTGCTTGCTTGATCCCAGAGTGTTTTTTCTCTGTATGATAGCACTGCTTCCCTGCTTTACAGCACCTGCTCCATCTGGCAGATAGTTGTACTCTTGCTTGAGTGATGAAAGAGGTCAAGAAGTGCTCAGGAGACACAGGAGGCTGTTCAGCAGCAGCTGACACTGCACCGCAGAGCAGTTTCCTCTCACCTGGGTGCTCAGGGACTTGCTCCCTTCCCTTTACCACCAGCAGGGCCTGACCTGCTCCTCTGACTCAGAGCTGCTGCTCTTTCCTCTTGGCTTACAGCACACTGTAAAGACAAAATGAAGGGGTTCAGTGTTATATGACCCAGGGCTGTTCCCTTGCATAGACCTGCATTAGAGACCTAGCTGGAGTTCTTTTTGAGGTAGCACAGGTGAGTTTGCTGCTTCTACCTCATACCCCTGGTAGTCTCCTACCCTGCATGTTTTCTTGGGAAGCTCTATCCCCACACTTGCCAGGTCCTCTGGTACAGCTTCCCCACTTAGACTTGCTGCTGCCTCTTTGGCATAGTTATTTATCCCATGCTGGCACCCTGGGGTGCCTTTTCTCCACACTTAACCATCACACTCCATCCTTGTCCCCTGTCTTTTCCATATACTGTCGCTCTCACGTGTACCTGAGAGCCTTCTCTTGCTGCCGCTGTAGTGCATAACTTACCCTCTAGTCTTTGGGCACTGGTCTGTAAATACAGGTTTGAGGTGAGGTTTCTCCTGAGGGCACACATCCATATGAAGATGCTCTCCCTGCCCTACTCCAAGCAGGGTGTTTTCCGGCTGGCTTTGTCAAGCCAGCTGTGGAATTGGATGGGGCTACAGAACTGATGGACAGGGGCAGAGCAGTTGATGTCATCTACCTGGACTTGCGCAAAGCGTTTGACACTGTCCCACATGACATCCTTGTCTCTAAGTTGGAGAGACATCAATTTGATAGGTGGACCACTTGGTGGATAAAGAACTGGCTGGATGGCCACACGCAAAGAGTTGTGCTCAAAGGCTCAATGTCCAGCTGGAGACCAGTAACGAGTGGTGTCCCTCAGGGATGGGTGTTGGGACCGGTCTTGTTCAACATCTTTGTCAGTGACATGGACAGTGGGATTGAGTGCACCCTCAGCAAGTTTGCCGATGACACCAAGCTGTGTGGTTCGGTTGATATGTTGGAGGGAAGGAATGCCATCCAGAGGGACCTTGACACGCTTGTGAGGTGGGCTGATGCCAACCTGATGAAGTTTAACCATGACAAGTGCAAGATCGTACACCTGAGTGGGAGCAATCCCAGGCACAGCTACAGGTTGGGCAGAGAAGAGATTCAGAGCAGTCCTGCAGAGAAGGACTTGGGAGTGTTGGTCAATGAGAAGCTTAACATGAGCCGGCAGTGTACGCTCGCAGCCCAGAAAGTCAACCATATCCTGAGCTGCATCAAAAGGAGCGTGACCAGCAGGTCGAGGGAGGTGATCCTGCCCTCTACTCTGCTCTTCTGAGACCTCACTTGGAGTATTGTGTGCAGTTCTGGTGTCCTCAACATCAAAAGGACATGGAACTATTGGAACAAGTCCAAAGGAGGGCCACGAGGATGATCAGGGGACTGGAGCACCTCCCTTATGAAGATAGGCTGAGAAAGTTGGGACTGTTCAGCCTGGAGAAGAGAAGGCTGTGTGGAGACCTCATAGCAGCCTTCCAGCATCTGAAGGGGGCCTATAGGGATGCTGGGGAGGGACTCTTCATGAGGAACTGTAGTGAGAGGACAAGGGGTAATGGGTTCAAACTTAAATGAGGAAAGTTCAGGTTAGATATAAGGAAGAAGTTCTTCTCTGTGAGGGTCATGAGGCACTGGAATGGGTTGCCCAGGGAAGTTGTGAATGCTCCGTCCCTGGTAGTGTTCAAGGCCAGGCTGGACAGATCTTTGGGTGGCATGGTCTAGTGTGTGGTGCCCCTGCCCATGGCAGGGGAGTTGGAACTGGATAATCTTAAAGTCCTTTCCAACCCTAACTATTTTATGATTCTATACTGCAGGCAGTCTTGCTTTTCAGCCCCCTAACAAGACTGACAGTGCCAGGACACCTGGGCTGCATTCAGAATATGCTGCTCTGTTCAAATTAACTCTCTTCATGCTTGCTTTTTTAGGAGCCATTTTTTCACTTCCGTTTCAAAGCGCGCTCTGCTTCTCTCCTTAATATCTCCTGAGTGGTTTTCAACTCCCATTTGCAGCATGCATACACAGAACCACAGTGTCAGCCTGTTTGCAGTCTGTGTGCATGCAACTTCTTTGATGTTGTCTTGAATGTCTTTTCAGCACACACTTTAGCTTATCATTGATTTGCTGTTTGCTCTCCTTGGACTAAAATACTTCGCAGTGAACAGTACTTAGATGTTGTCCAGCTCTAAAGCTTTGTGCATCCCTGATGTCCTTGAAGACTTCAAAAGCAGAGTCAGCAGGGGCAGCCCTTGGGGGAGAGGAAGCACTGGTGATGAGTGGGTTTCCAGCCAGGCGTTGACCACTGTTCTCCTTCCCCAGCCCCTTGGCTGTCTTGCTGGTCTCTGCAGGGTGAGAGGCCGCAGGGTCAGCAGGCTCAGTGCTGCAGCAGCATCATTTTTCTCTTGCTGCATCCTCAACTCTCCAGTCAGAGTGGTACCTGGACAGGTATCCTTCCCAAAATGCCCAGCCCAAGTTAATCTAAGTCCCCTGCCTCTTGCCTTTGTGAGCATTGGTTTGGCTGATAGCCTGGGGATGGGACACAATGGCTTTGCTTTTCAATGCAGCAGTGACCTGCATAGCCAGGTAGTGCAGCAATGCCAACATAAAGGGAGCAATTTCAGTAAAATAAATCCAGCCATTTCTTCTCATGGTGATTTTATCTTGTGAGATCAATAACTCTGTGTCAGCAGAATAAACAAGGACAATTTTTATCTGAATGCTTTTCCAGAGCATAGGATTCATAAAGGGCTGAGTATTGTGGGATTTCTACCTGTATTGACATTGCTGAAAAACTAAATTCCTGGGTTCACTGAACCTCAGATCTGCTTCCTTAGAGCAAAATGGCAGGCTCCAGACATGCTGAACCTATGGTTCAGGGTCTTTTTTATTTTAACATGTGTAATAGAAGTTGGCTCCCAGGGCCATCTTACTTGCTTAAATAGGAACTTGTGATGCTGTTAAAGAAAACTCCTACATTTTCTCTGTCCCGTATAACAGAGAAGCAGGGAGTTCAGAGTGATGAATCTTTAGCTCATTCTGTTGTAACATTTTCTTGGTCCTTTAGAAGTTCAAGACAAATTTCTTAAGCAACAACAGATGGCTCATTTCACTTGGTTGTTCTTCCACATGGGAAGTTGACTACACTGATTATGGAGGCAGTAGCATCATGAGTATTTTGAGTGCAGGTAGAGCTGATCTAGCGCTTGGTTTCACAGAAGAAATTGATCCTAATGCCTGATGCATGCTACTGGCTGCATGGTCCTGACCTAGTGCCAGCACCGATGCCACTGTGCACCAGCTCAGTTTGCTAAACCTGCAGAAAATTGGTTGAAGAGGATAGTTAAAGGTGAGTAGAGTGCTTTGGATGGATGCAGTTGTGTCCTTCTCAGGGGACTTTATCTTTGCACAGAGGGCAGCACTTACAACCTGGGCTTCTCAGAGCTCCTGGGAGCAGTGTCCAAAACACCTCATGATCCTGCCTCGAGGCTGTCTGGTGAGCTTGCTGTCTGGATTGCAAGAAAATGGCATTTGCTATCACCCTCAGCGTCTCATCTCTCTCTGCCTTGCAGGCAGCTTTTCAGCAGTAGCTGCAGGAAACGCTCAAATCAAAACAGTACATGCAGAAGTCAGCCATGCGCTACAGGGTGCAGTTGTACTCTTAGCGTGCACCTACGCAAACTTCTCAAATATGTTTCTGGCAGCCTGCTAGGCTCCAGAACAGCATGGGAGTTTGTGTGTGGTGCTGTGATGTGTGTGAGAACTTGCTCTTCAGGTGCATTTAATTACTTTTTTCCCCTCCCTAATTGACTTAATGTTCCTTTGTTTGAGATCTTTCTGATGAGGATTTGGTTAAGTATCTCAGTATGTTACTTTGTTTTCTTTCTTCATCCTCATTGGCTCTGGCTTGGTACTGAATTTATCTTCCAGTGATCCTATCTCCATATTTTAATTTACAAGTGATCAGTGAGCTGTATATTGTTTTCTGGCAGCAGGCACAACTCATGCTGGAAATCTTTTATTCCTCCCTCCCCTCCTCTCTCTCCTGCAGAACTTTTTCATTCATTTTATTGGCAGGAAGGTTTCTGGTTTTAGTTTTGTGGGGCATTTTGCTTTGGGGTAGATTTGCTTCTTGCTGTTCTTTAGAGAGACATGGTTTCTCTTTCTTGGGGAAGTTCTTGCTTTTCCCAGGGTAGCGGCACATCACAGATGGAGATCTCTGGCTTATCCATGACCAGAGCTCAGAGGCTGTGGTCTTTCCAGCTGTCTCCCTCCCTTAAGCTACACACATGGCCTTTTCCATATATGTTCAAGATGTATGGCTTCTGGGATTAGAGTAGACTTTCTGGGTCACATATGCATGCCTCCCCGAGGCTACACTTGGTTACCTGTAGTTTGTTAGCTGCTCCAGAGACTCCAGCATGGCATGGCTGGTAATCCCATGGCTGAGCAGATGTCCTTGTCACTGCCTGCATGCAGTCTTCACACCACAGCATGAGGCATGCAGCGACGGACTTGACCTGCTACCTATGTGTTAGGTAGGTCAGCTGTCTTGACTGTGCTGCTTTTGGGAGTGGGGGGGCACTAGGCTGTTAATCAGTAGGTTTGAATGGTGTGGTGCTCACTTTCTACGGGGCTGGAGCCAGCAAGGGTACAGCAGAGGAGGCAGGTCCACTGCAGTGTTTGAGGAGATATGCCTGTTCTGTTTTGCCACAGCATCCTATGGTAGCATTTTGAGTACATCATGCTGCACTTCCCCAAGCTACAGTAGCAGTGTGCTTCAGGGCACGAGCCAGTGCTTGGGGCTGAATTCAGGGCTGGAGCTGTTGGTATAGGTGATGGTGACCATGGATGAGCACCGGTATTTTAAGTGCTGAGCGTATCTTGCTGCAGCAGCAGGCTGTGAGGATGGGGAGTGCCTGTGTCTGATGAGCTATGGATCTTGCAGCAACTTGCTGAAATGCAGGTCACTTGGTTTATTCCCGGCCTCTTTCTGTTCCTGAGAGAAGGTGAGTCACACCAGCTCCTAGCCTTGCTCCTGGGGCTGGGAGCACCCACCAGTCCATGCTGCAAGAAACATTATTTGCAGCATCATACAAAGAACAGTAAATCTGTGGAGAAGTGTCATGTAGCTGATGTTTAGCAAAGCATGAGCAGTACTTGCAGGCAGGCTAAACCTTCTCAAATCCCAGGGAAGTGGAGTAGCGTTTCGCTGGCTCTCGGGGTGATGCTAAGGGGCATGGTAAGGGCAGGTGAAGGCATGCCAGCTTCTTCCCACTCTGCACAGGGTCTTTGCCCTGGCACAGCCCTCTGTATCAGAAAGGAGGAGCGTGGAGAAGTGAGGCTTTAGCTGTACAAAATTAGCAGGCTGAAGTGATTGCAGGAAGACCTGCAAGAGGTGGGAGAGCTCCAGCTGGGGATCGCTGTTGCTGCTGCAGACAGACATATATTTGCCTTTTTTTTGTTTTTTTGCATGTCCAACCTTGAGCAGCATATTTGCAACCTGGACATGAGCAGCCTGGGGGCTGTAGAAACTCTTGGCATTGCTCTGAAACCAGCACCCCTGAAGGTCAAGATGGTAGGTTAGTGTTCAAAGGCTCTCTGCCTGCTTGGGAGGGGGCAGCAGCGGAGCCTTCCTGAGGAAAGGGTTAACACTCTTTCTGCTTCCCATGGAGCTGCTCTCTCAGTAATTCAATCATGTCAGCCTGTTTGCAGGCAATAATTCATTGTTATAGGAACACTACAGTAAAGTGACAAGTTAATAATGGCGGTAATAATGGCAGGCAAAGTCTAATGCTATTTCCCTTTCCCCTGCTCCTGTTGCACCTGCAGCCTCCCATGTTGGCTAATGCAATTTGCAGCCTTGCTAATCCAGTTTCAGGAGGAATTGCATTCTGTTAAAAAGAGAATAGCAGGAGTTGGGAGCTGCACTGCAATGTTCCTGCTATCTTGGGGGAGGCTGCCCCAGTGCTTGGAAGTCTCTGTCTTTACTTTGCAGTGATTTCTGTGCTGGATAAGCAGAGTCCTCCTAGGAGCATCTCATCTTCCCTTCTGTGAATGCCATTCCTCTGGTGTGTCTTTTCTGAAAGGGCTCATACATCTTTCCCTTTTGAACATGGTTTGCTTTGAGCTAACGTAGTAACCTGAATCACCCACCCCTTGCCACACTGAGTCAGAAGGCTAATGTGTACTTGCTTGATTCCCATTGCCCCATTTCTCCATGGTCATTTACATGGGTGTCCTTGCAACGTGTGGAGGTGGAGGAGGCTCTTCAAGCCCTGCTTTGTGGAAGGGAGAAGGGCTGGCAGACTGTTAGTGCATGTCTAAGCCTGTTGCAGGGCAGTGACCTGCACACAGGTCTCTTGAATCCCAGGTGAACATCACCCAAGAGGAATTTGGGCAGTAAGTGCTTTTCGGGCCCTAGCAAGGAAAATGATGAGGCACCTCTGGGTTGTGACTGAAGGCTGAGGAGTCAGGCGAGTTTGTGCCAAAAGCCCAGTCAGTGCCCTTCAGGATACTGGAGAGATAGAGGTTCCTTGCAGGAAGTCACCTTGGGTCTGTGCTCCTGGAAATGAATCACTCCTGACCAGCCTGATAAACCCCATGTCTGGTGTTAAACTGGGCTGGGTTCAGGTTGGGTTGGCCTTGTTTCTGCTTACACCTCCCGCATCATACACCTCAGTGAAAATCCCAGCGGAGGCTTTTAAAAGTAGGACATTCCCCAGGAAAACTTTTTGCAACACTTCATCAGTTCTCTTCAGGCAAGAGAATCTTCTGGAGGAGCTTTCCCTGGAGGGCATCAGCCTGCAAAGTGGGACACCGCCTCCCCGCTGTGGCGAGAGGGCTCCCCAGGGGCTCTGTGGGCTGCAGGGTTTTCTATGGGGCTGTTTGGGGGGAAGGCATCTTCAGCTGCAGTTAGTCGTTGTCATTCCCAGGACTTGGTAACAGGGGCTCCCAGGTGGGAAGTAAATTCCTGCTGTTGTATTTTCTTGCTGTCTACAAGGGAAGATGATGTAAGGAGTCTGAGATACAGCATCTTTTCATCACAGAACTTTAAGGTACAGATTGCAAAGTGCTTTGGTAAAGGTAAGTGTTGTAACCCCTGCTTGATAATTAGGAAACAGAGGGGAGAGAGCCAGGTGGCTTCACCATTGCAGGGAGTCAGCAGAAAAGCTGTGAATCACATTGCTGCCTCTGATGACTGCTTTCCGTTCCCTCAGTTATTCGTATAACTGTGCTTACCACATGTCCGCCTTGAGGAGACTGATTGCCTGCTTGATGGTGTATGGAAAACTCCTATCATATATACCAGCTTGTAGAGCACCTAGCCATGCAGTAGCCTGCTGTGGTTGTAAGGTGGTGTCTGACCTGGCCCCCAGCCGAGAGGTGCAAGCTTTGAAGACCAGGGACTGCCACAGGTATCCTAAGGCCGTGCATGTCTTCTGATGTCTTATGTCCTGTGATGCCTGCAGGGCCCCTGCCCAGGCACCACTGAAGAGTTCAGTGCCTGTACTTGTTCTTCACAGAGCCTGCATGGCTTCACAGGGGCTGCTAGACCTGGGTAGCTTAAAAAAAGAGAAAAAATATGAGGATTGTAATCATGACTTGTTGCCAGTGTAAATTGAAAGCCTTAATAGCATACGTAGGGCCAATTAAAGTACATCAAGGTGTGATATCATCTTTACTGGCACCCTCCAGGGAGCCAGGAGATGTCGTGGCAACAGGATTATGGTTTGCAGATGATGTGCATGATAACTTCACCTAGATACATGCACCTGTTTCCCTCACTAAGCAGATGTTCAGGAGGCTGTTAAGAGAACATCAGTCTCTTGACAGCGCAGCAGAAAGTGCCACGTAGCCATGCCTGTTCACATCGTTGTGCCCACCACCTCCGCTGCCTGACAGAGGGCTGGAGCAGCCCTGCCCAGGCACAGCGGCGCCACAGACCCTGAGGCAGAACACATCAGTTCAGCATTTGAAGGCCAAGCCCTTTCCTGGCTCTCTGCCCAGGCAAATCCCAAAGCCAGAAAAGGGAGTTTCCCTGTGTCAGGAGGGCAAGGTTTGGCTGGCTCAGTGCCTGGGATCTTGCAACCTCACTCATGCACCAGCAGCTACAATCATTTCCATGTCATGGCAGGCATCTTTAAACATGACCTGGCAAGTTGCATGGGGCACAGAGAGACCCACCCTGTGCTACAGACGACTTACTGCCAGATTGGAAAGAGTGTTGTATTGTACCATTACCCTCACCATCACCCTGGACCACCAACTTCAGGATTATTTCTCCCCTTTCCTTTTTAAATCATTTTTCCCAAATGCAAAATGAGCCTTTTGAATTAGTTTGCATCTCTGTGAATGATGGTTGATGATCATCCCTGTGGGAAGGCAGAAGCACAAGCTGCCCCAGAAAGCTTCCCGTGTCTTAACTAGACTGTGGCAGAGGATCTTTCCCCTGCATGAGCCTGAAAACCCGGCTACAGCTCAAAGGTGAAGCTGCCCCAAGGTAACCTGTGTGCCACAGTGCTTCCAACTCGGCAGTTTTCAACCTGTGGTCTGTAAAAGCTGTGAATTACCCTTTGCAGATCCTATAGAAATAATGAAGAAGAGGTAGGTATGCATTTACTATGAGGAGCCAGTGCCTGGGCAGGAAAGCATTTGGTGTTCACAGATTGGAAAAGACTGAGAATGTCCTCTGTAATTCTGTGGGAGGGAAATAAAACCTGTACTTGCATCTTCTGTGGTGTGCCTCAGTTAGGAAAGTAAGTCATGTTAGATGAGGAGTGCATTGGCAGGGGTGTCATTACCTATCACAGATACCTCTAATCTAGGTGAAACTCCACACACAGTGTAGGAACCTCTGCAAGTGTGTGCAGTCTAGCAAAGGGAAGACCTGTAATTCCCTGCCAGGGCCTGCTGCTCCAACTGGCAGCAAGCAGGAGAAGTGATCATCTGATCAAGATTTGGGGGTCTCTGTACATGAGTAGGCAAATTCCTGGATGCTGGCTGCAGTGGCTGCCAAGGAGGGCTTGAAGAGCTGGGGGATTTAAGATCTCACTTTTGCCATGGTTAATAAGATTTCTTCCCCATCACCCTCACTTTCACAATAGAAGACGTCTTCCTAAGTGTCAAACGGTAGCAGGGAGAGCTGCACGGAGGCCATCCAAGAGCTCATGGATGATCTCAGGGATCCATGCACAGCAAGAATTGCCATGATTATGGTGTGGGAACAAGCTTTCACTGCTTCAGTGAAATACATCTGTCACGTGTGAGGTGCAGGTCTGTTGCCCCGAACACCAGGCTTAAAATTGGTCTACGCTCATCCTCCTCGTTTTCATCTCCTGGAGTTGCCATGATTTGGGAAAAGCACTGAGAGGGGTGCTTGTGTCTCAGCTGCTCTGTGCATACCCTGGCTTTGTCTGTGTGTGTGTTGATATTGAGCAACCCCACCACACACAGCATGCGTATATACTGCATTTTAATAGATATAGGACTACTGACTTAACCATACATGGTTGCTATAGTAACAGTGGTTTCCTTAGTAACGGTTGCAGAAAATAATTTGGTACCAATTAAAAATAAACTGTGGAAAGGGGGCTGGGGGAGAAAGGAAACTGCTGAGATTCACCTTCCCTTTTATTGGTTCATCTCCCAGGGATTTGGAAGATAGATTAATGCTCAAAATAACCTTTCTTAACCAGTGGTGAGCTGAAAAGGTGGGATGAGTGTGGGTGCAGTGGCTAAGGCTGCTGTCCTGGATGAAACAAAGGGGGAAGAGCTTGTCTGGGGTACAGCAGAAATACACAGGGTGATGCTAAACCTCTCCATTAGGTTGAAATCTTCAGGGTCAAAAAAAAAAAAAGACTGTTTCCCTTCTTCCCTCTGTTCACTCTCTGCGTGCCATAACCCTTACATGGCCATTGAGTCTTTATTAGCATACTGATTAAAGCCACAGCAAATCAATTCAACAGGATACCTACCTCAGATGCTTTCTTAGAGCAGAACTTGTCACTGTGGCGGGAGTTCTTCCCTCCCATTTGAAATTGTTTGCCTGTGCCCATCCTATCGCTCATCTCTGTCATTCATCGCTTGTGCCGACAGGCATCCCAGATCCTGGGCCCAAGAGGAGCTGAAAGCAAAGCCAGGATGCAAAGTGAGGAGCCCATGTGTCGGTGAGAGAGAGGAGGCAGCATTGCTTCCTCACAAACAGAGGATGCGTGTGATGGGTTTCCAGGGCGTGGATGTGAACAGCTCCCCTGGCAGCCTGCAGTTGTTTGTGCCTGTGGTGCCACACTTGTGTCGTGCCACTCGTACCCAGGGCGCTCCCTAGGTTAAGAGAGTCACCAGTTGTCAGCAGAATCCCTTCGCCCTGCAACAGGAGAGCATGCCCCCTTTCAGAGGGGAGCTGCCGTGTGAGGGGAGGTGAAGGAGGAGAGGTGGTGTGTCTTGCCAGGAGCTGCTCCTCTCCTCTGGCCTGTAGCCAGCAGCGCTCCCAGGTAGGCCAAGCACAAGTGTCACAGGAGGGCGCTTCATGTCCTCCTCTGCAGACTGGAATGCCCTGGGTCCAAGGCTTGGGTGACAGGCGCAGCCTGAGCACACACAGTGGAGTCTTCATCTGCTCCTGCAGGGAGAGAGGAATGGGAAAACCAGTGTGGCACTCTCCTTGCAGGGACAAGAGCCAGTGATGCCACTGTATCATCCTTGACACTGACTGGTTAGTTACCCATGTGGGAACCGCAGTTGCTCTTGGGAAGCTAGGGTAGGTGATATGCCTGTATCATCCTGAAGCAGTCTGTGCTGGACCTGGAGCCAGATTTCCTGGCTGCTGGAGCTTGCTGCCTGCCGATCCCTTCCAGTCTGGTGCTTGCTCTTCTTTTCTAATTGTACCCACATTTGGTCCCCTAGCTACTGCATGTCTGTGGGTTAGATGTCACTGACATGGTTGGCATGTGACAGCAGCAGAGTCTCGTTTAATTCACCCTTCATGGAAATGGTTTTCTTTGTTGACCAGTTTCTCTGTTCAGCAGTTTATTGCTGTGAGGTGCAAGTGATATGATTTCTCCATTAAAAAAAAACATTGAATATGGGTGTAGTCTTCTTGCTAGATTTGGTGCCTTAGACCACAGTGAATTAAGAAAGGGAGTCTTTTAAATGGCAAACTGTGAAAAAGCAGCCTCTTGCTTCGGGATATGGTGGGAGCATCCATAAGTAGAGCCAGGGGTGAAAGAAGAGAGATTTGGTAGGAGAACATTGTCTTAAAGGTACAGGTAAGACCCAAGCAACAGCTGCCATGCCTGTAGTTGGGGCAGGGCTCCGTGGTCCTCCCCAGACCAGTTCAGTTTCTTTTCCATGTTAATGACCCACCTCTCCTCATCCTTCCCTGTTCTTCCCTTGCAGTGACCAAGCTGCAGGTGAGCAAGTCAAAGCGGAGCATCACTCTGGTGGAGAACCGTCCCATCCCGCTCAACTGCTCCGTGAAGTCCCAGACCAGCCCTGACTCACACTTTGCTGTGCTGTGGTATGTCCACAAGCCCTCCGATGCCGATGGCAAGCTCATCCTGAAGACCACCCATAGCTCAGCCTTTGAGTATGGCACCTACGCAGAGGAGGAGGGGCTGCGAGGCCGGCTGCAGTTTGAGCGCTCAGCGTCAGGAGGGCTCTTCAGCCTGACGGTGCAGCGGGCAGAGGTCCGAGACAGCGGCAGCTACTACTGCCACGTGGAGGAGTGGCTGCTCAGCCCCAACCATGCCTGGTACAAGCTGGCAGAGGAGGTATCGGGGCGGACAGAGGTCACCGTCAAGCAGCCAGGTACCATGTGGGGTCCTCTTGGCACTGGCTGTTGTGCAGGGATCATGAGCTTGAAAAGCTTTTCTGGGGCAACAGGGACGCTCTGCACTTCTTTCCACTACAGCCTTCTCACCCCCTCCTTGCATCCTCATGCCTGCATAATCCCTGCACAAAGAGGGATGTTTTCCCCCTTTGATGAGCCCCTTCTCCATTTAGGCTGGGTTGGCATGCATTTGAGTTTCCCCACATCAGGGTTGGCCATCCCCCATGATCTAGAGGGCTGCTGTGTTCAGCCAGGTTTCTTTATCCTCAAGAGCATCATGTAGCAAGAGTGTCGACTAGCGACATAGTGAGAGAGAACTGGTGTGTGTCTGCCTGTGAAAGCATTTTATGCTTTGCACACAGTTTAATTTTACTCCGTGCCTGTATCTGGCAGGCTCAGGGAGCCTTGTCTCTTTTCCCTCTGAGCTGTGAACATGGCACGTGAGTAACGAGTTCAATGAGGTGGGGAGATGGCTGCCAGGAAAGGAGAAATCTGCTCTGCTAGTGTCTTTCTTGACAGTGGACACCACTGGTAAAGGTGGGCTGATGGAGGAGCATTTTTAGCTCCCACAAGCCCCCACAAAGCTGGGGACAGAGCTGCTCACTGCCAGTCCCAGCTCCTCATTTCTGTGAGATGGCTATGGAGTTGTTAGGGAGGAGGGATCTGTGATCTCTCCCCTCCTTTGCATCACCTATCTCTCTCTGGGAAGTCCAGTGTGGATCACTGCAGGGGCTGTATCAGGGAAGTCCAGACTGCCCATGGAAAGAAGTCATGAAGGAGTTAGGAGTGACACATCATTTCACATAAAAGGGTTGATTGCAGTCACCCACCTTCCATGTATCAATGAAATTGTGGAGTGAAAATCAGGGAAATTCCCAAGGCAGCAGAACACCATGGCTGACTTCACCCTCCTGCCACTTCTCATTTTGCAGTGGTGGTTCCCTATAATGAACCACCCACCCTCTGCCTTGTTTATTTCTGTTTTCCCACAACAGGACGGCTTACTGGTTGCAGTGTGACCAGGCTACTGCCCTGCCGCAGGAGGAGGGTGAGAAAAGACTGAGGCGTGACCTCTCTTCACAAGGTGTCTGCACTTAGGACCCCCCAGGTGTTACTGGGAGATTGTGGCTTTCCAGTTCCTTGTGCTGAATGAGGCACTGTTGTTGGTTAGCCTGAGATTTTCAGAAGACCCTAAAAAACACAAATCCCATTTTCTCTTCCTCTTCTTATGTTTGGTTTGGGGTTTTTTCCCCATGGATTTTTTTTTCCTCCCCTTCCTCATTTCTTTCATCACACCCCAGGATTATGGCCATGCAAGAAGTGCTTGTGAGGAGACAAGGGACCCTTTGCAGCCCTCAGTCACCTTGCATTTCTCATGACCTTTTCCCACAGATAACCGCCTGCAGGTGAACCAGACCCACAAGAACATCACAGTGCTGGAGAACCAGTGGGTGACGCTGGAGTGCATGGTCAGCAACCGGACCAGCCCCTCATCCCAGCTCTCAGTGGAGTGGTACGTGTGGCGCCCAGGCCACCCGGAGAAGGAGGTGGTGGCCCGGCTGAGCCGGCAGAGCATCCTGAGCTACGGGGACCTGACAGCGCTGGGCAACCTGCGGAGCCGGCTGCACCTGGAGAGCCCATCCCTGGGTCTCTACCTCCTCTCCATCCAAAATGCCACCGTGCGGGACAGCGGAGCCTATGACTGCCGCGTGGAGGAGTGGCTCCTCGACCCCAGCGACCGCTGGTACAAGCGAGCAGAGGACATCTCAGGACTCATCGCTCTCACTGTCAAGCAGCCAGGTGAGGAGGATCTCATGCCAACAGCTTTGAGCAGTGCTCTGCCATCTTGGATCAAACACACAGGTCACCATCTGTCTGTCACTGACAGCAGGTCCAGGCAGAGGGCAGGACCACCAAGCTACAGGCCATGCTGATAATTTCTTGCATGTCTTCTTGGGCGCCCTCTTGTTTCTGTGGAAGGAGCATAGCGCAAGTGCTGCAAACAGCTAGATGGGCTTGGGATTTTGTCACCACTGCATCTGCACTTTTGTAGATTTTGGTAGGATATGTTTCCAATTTTACTCACATTTTGATAGTGAGATGGGGGAAGCTATCTGTGCTTCCCAGTCATGTGCCTCAGGGGCAAGGTTCCTGGCGTGAAAAGAGAGTAGCAGAGGAGATCAATGTCCTTGCTGGTGTCCAACTGCTGCTCCCTGTTCTGTGGGTGAAGAAGCAGATGTGGGCTTTGCAGCTCTAAGGGTTTGTCTGTTGGTTGGGATGAGGATTTGGGCTTCTTGATGGGGCAGGAGTTGGCTATGTGGAACCTGCTTCTATATGGACAAGGGAGTACTTAGGGCTTCCTGATTACCCTCTTGCCAGTGATAGTGGTTCAGGTGGATCCTGCTACCTAATGGCACCATTTCGGCTATGCAGACAGGCAGGTATCAAGGATCCAGATGCTTCTTGTTCTTGCTAGTACCTAGTGGAGAAAAAAGTGCTACAGAAGTAGTCTGTTCTATCAACAGAGAAGCTGCAAGGACAGTTTACCTTGGAAAATAGGGATTCTCTAGTGTCATGGGTTCAGCAGTAGCAGTCATTTTTTCTCCTTCTTGGTAGCTGGTGTAGCGCTGTGTTTTGACTTTCAGCCTGGGAACAGTGCTGATAACACCAGTGTTTTGGTTACTGCTTAGTGATGTTTTGGTCTGACCAAGGACTTTCTGAGTCTCATGCTCTGCCAGGGAGGAGGGGAAGCCGGGAGGAAGCAGAGACAGGACACCTGACCCAAACTGACCAAAGAGGTATTCCATGTCCCAGCACGTTATGCCCAGGATGGAAAGCAGAGAGCAGAGACCCGGAAGGGTGGGGGTGCACTGCTTGGTCGGGCTTGGTATCGGGTGGTGAGCGATTGTATTCTTTCCTTGTATTTGCCTTGTCATTATTATTAATGGTGGTAGCAGCGGTGGTCTTGTATTATACTTTAGTTACTAAACTGTTCTTATCTCAACCTGTGGGAGTTGCATTCTTTTATATTCTCCTTCCCATCCCTCCGGGAGCAGGGGGAAAAAAGAGGGGGGAGTGAGTGAGAGCAACTGCGTGAGTTATAGGGGCTTAAACCACGACACCTAGGTTTTGAGACATATGACTCAAGATTAAATGTTTTAAAGGCTGTAGGTTAAATAACAGTTATGGTCCTCATTTGCTGGATATTTTCCAGCATGTAAAGCAACCAGTCTGCAAGTTCTGCTGTGGTGCTTTATGCCTCCCCATTCCAGTGAGGTGACTGCAGTGGAGCTGGCAAAAGGGTAAGATTCTGGAAAGGTTTTTGTGGTCATTTATGGCAAAGAAGACTTTTACTGCAGAGGAGGAACTCACTCAGGACAGCACAGCTGTCTTCTGCCAGGTCCTGGCTTGGAAAACTTTGATGGCCTAGGTGGCTTGAGCGGAGGATAAGGCCTCCCTAGCTAATCCCTGTATCCTGAGTGCCCGCATAGTTGTAAGTGCAGTTCTTCATCCAGGCTGAGAATTGCCAGCCCTGATGGAGGGAGAATGAACAGCAGGGGAAATCCTTGAGGCTCATCTTGAATTGCGGAAGGATGTGGAGTGGGAAGAAGAGAGGGACAATTCAAGACATTTTTTTTCTCTAAAACTGCTTTGTTGTTGTTTGTTTTTCTTTCATAGCAGCCAATACTTAACAAAATGACTAAATTTGCTCGTGACTCATGTCTCATTAGTAAGGATCTCCTTGCTCATTTTTCAGGACTATAATCATGAGCAAAGAGAGGCCAAAAGAACCTCTCTGCACCTTCAGACAGCAGTTCTGTTTCTGCTTAACCTGCAGAGGTGGGGAGGCTTTGTGTTGGTTTTGACAAGCCATTTCCTTCCCTTCCTCCCATTTTCCTCAGTAGTCCCATTTGTGCTCAGGAGTCTTCCTGGGGAAGCTGTGAACTGAAAACACTTGTGTTGCTTAAGGCCTAAAGGGCTCTGGCCTTGAAGATTCTCCTTATGGGACCATTTAAAATGTGTTGGGCAGATGCTATAATGAGAAGCCCTGTGGCTGATGAGAGCTGGGGGACAGCAGCCTCCTCCTGCAGGAATACCCAGGGGCTGCACAAGAGAGGGTTTGCCTAGCTATCTTCACTGAAGGAGAAAGCTCTCTACAGTGGGCTATCAGCTTGCCCTTCCTGCTCAGCTCCTACGTTGGAAAGGGCTTTTTAATCTTTAAATGAAAGCTTAGATCTGGACTGATTGTGATCCCTGGAGTGTATGTGTGTTCCCTGGCAAGATGACTAAACCAAATGTTAATTGCTCTTGAAGTCAGTGTTTAATCAACCCATCTTGGATCTGGCCACTTTATCTCAGTTAGGTAAAAACATCTCTTCAGCCATGCAGCAACACTAGAACAAAAATAATTAAAAAACCCCAAGAAAATGAGACTTTTAGAAGTGTCCCCACTGTGTCTGTGCTGGGGGCATCTCCGTGGAGATGTTACCTAAATAACTTCCCAAATTGCTAGAGAAAATCCTCCCCTCTTCTGTCATACTGATTTTCTAGACCTTTGAGCACTCTCAATGAAATAAAAAGTAGGCATGGAGTGCAATGCTCTTTGCGTCAGTAGCTGGGGAGGAGTAGTACATTGCTCCTCAGCACAGGCACCAAAGTCAGTGCTTCCTGGCGTGTTCTAGTAGCACATCTGGGTAAGCTGCAGCGGCTTTCTTCTCTCACGTGTGCACCCGTTACTTGGTGCCAGGGTCTCTGTGGGCTGGGCAGCAGTGCAGTGCTCACAGACAGCTCCTGTTTGACCCTGCACCAGGCAGTGTGTGGCGAGATGAGGAGTTGACCACAGAGGTACCTGCGGGACCTGGCAGGCTGCATCAAGCCTTTTGGTAATGCTTAGACTGCATACATAGCAGAGTTGTGACAGTCAGTTTGCACTGGGGCAGGGTGACTTTGATGATACTCAGCACTCACATCTCGCCTTATCTCAGATCCCACCTTGCAGGTGGACACAGCTACTGCCAACCTCACGGTGCAGGAGAAGGAGTCCTTCCCACTGGACTGCAGCATCCTGTCCCGCTCCAGCCCAGAGTCCCATTTCGCAGTGACATGGTACAACGTGCAGTCTAAAGAGGCGGGTGGCCAGATGGAGGAGGACGAGGAGGAGGAGAGGGAAGCGGTGCTGACCGTGGGCCCCGATGCCATCTTCAGTGCTGAGGCCAGTCGCTGGGAGGGGCGCCTGCGCTTCCAGAGGCTCTCAGCAGTGCTTTTCCGGCTGACGGTGCTGCAGGCCAGTGGAGCTGACACGGGGAACTACTCGTGCCATGTGGAGGAATGGCTGGTGGACCCCAGTGGCATGTGGTACCGGCTGGCAGAGGAGGAGTCGGGCACGGTTGCTGTTCATGTGCAGGATGCAGGTGAGAAGAGGTGACGGCCCTCTTGGGTGCATGTCGCTGGCATCTCCTGCATCTTTAGTTCAACCAAGATAAAAAGGCCAAGGAGTGAATGGCCCTGGGTCTTGCCTGCACCAGCGCAAGTCTGTGGTGCCAGTGCTTTTCCAACCTGGTCAGTGGCTTATAGCCCAGCTCTTTCTTGGATTAAGCACTGCACTTAGCTCTGTGCTGGGGCTGCCCACCCCACACCACCACCTGGTGTGTCTGGAGTCAGTGGGGACAGACATTGTCCCCCACTGGGGTTTAACCCTTCCATTTTGGGAAACACCCTGGAGTTTAGCTTGGCTATGCACAAAGGTGCAGACTGTGGCACAAAGGTTTTCTCCCAGCAACTCCTGAAGCCATTGGATGGTTTAGAGGCCCCAGAGATAACTGAGGTGATGAGAGTTTTGTGGGCCCTTAAGGGACATACCCTGTGGTGCTGCCTCTGTGTATTGCCACTGAGGGAACCAGTGCTTTGCAAGGCTCCTGCTTTGTAAGATATCATAAAATCTGCACCAGGGAGGACTCTTCTGTAGCACTTATGAGACTCATGGTGGGGATAAAGCCAAAACATACCCTGCAACAACTTTCTTCTGCTACTCTGTTCTGCAATACTGGTATTTTTCTCAGAGCCCCACCTCCTCCATTGACACAGATTAATGAGTATCTGGGTTTTTTGTTTCTAAAGAAGTTTTTAGGCACTATGTTCCAGAGAAGCCATGAAATGTGACCGTCCTGTGTCTCTTTCCAGGCTCCAGCCTGCAGTCTGTCATCTGCTCCAACGATGCCCTCTTCTACTTTGTGTTCTTCTACCCCTTCCCCATCTTTGGCATCTTGATCATCACCATCCTCCTGGTGCGGTTCAAGAGCCGGAACTCTAGCAAGAACTCTGAGGGCAAGAACGGGGTCCCCTTGCTGTGGATCAAAGAACCTCACCTCAACTACTCTCCCACCTGCCTAGAGCCACCAGTCCTCAGTATCCACCCAGGAACCATGGATTAAACAGGCAGAGGCACCTAGGGGGACGCGCAGAGAGAGAGAAGCAGAGACACACCAGGAGCCCTCAGGAACAGAGTGGGTTTTGTTGTTCGTGTTTCATTTCTTCAGTGTCTGTGCTCTGACGTGGCGGCTGAGCTCTGTGGAGCACCCAGCCAGCAGGGACGGGAAGGTCCGAGGCTTCCTCCAGCACCAGTGGGGAATGTGCCACCTCATCCTGATGGACAGAGAGTCCCTGCGCTTGATGTACATAGCAGATGTTCCTCTCAGATTAATTTTGTTCCCATTAGTTGCTGTCTTTTTGGCCGTTACTATTTTGTCATTTCTTTTTTGGTCACTGAAACAACTGTAGGCGTCCCCTGCCTTCCACACAGTGAGGAGTTCCAAGGGGGCATTTGGTCCTCGGACAATCTCTTTGGAAGTAAACGATATGTTTTCCAAAACAGCCTGGTTTTCCTTCTCAGACTCAGTGCCACAGTGAAGAAGGTCTTTTCTCAAGGTGTGCTGAGCTAGCTCCTCCTTCTAAAATAGGTAAAGCCAGGGCCACCTACAGAGGGGTTAGCTGAGCTATCAAGATGTCCATCTCAAAGACTGGCTGTAGTCTCAGCATCTTCTTGCCTCCATCTACTGGTCTCTCAGGAGGGAGCAATTCACCTTTTGGAGTGTTTCCAGGTCTTGGAGGGACTGAATATTCAGCACGTTAGTGGTCAGGACAAAAGCAATTTAGTTTGTCCCCAGGAACTGAAGGGAGGGATGGAAGGAGGACACCTGAAAGCTCTGACTTTGTTGGTATCAAAGAAGGTCCTTGTACAGTCCAGCTTACCAGAGCTGTGCTCCTCCCTGGTGTCCATGCTGCAACCTCTGACGAGGTGGGTCCCCTCTATGCCCCAGTCGCCTGGGGATGAGTGGCTGGATCCAGTCTCTGAAGACTTCAATATGACCAAAGTAATGACTCTAGGAAGGGGGAAGGGAGAAGCTCCATGGGTTGGGTTCACAGCCCCTGGGTGGTTAAGCCAAGGAGCCCAGTTGCAGCCATGCTGTGCAGCGAAGACATGCAATTAAACACTGTGTGTCATGAATTTCCCTGTGACTTGCACTATTTTCTGGTGTGAGCTTGGACAGGGCGAGGAGCCTGCACCACATTGGCACCCTGGGGGCTTCCCTGTCCCCTTGGGCTGAGAGAAATCTTCCCTGTGTGTGCATGTGCATCTGCCTTTTTGAGTTTCTGAGGCTTGAGGAGGAGAAACCATTTCTCAATCAGCTCCCCATCCTGGCAGTCATCTGCTCTTGTAGGCAGTCGCTGTGGCAGGAAATGCTGTTCTTTCTGTGAAAGATATGGCTCTCACAAACCAAACCAGGGCTCTAGCCACGTGGGGCACCTGAGCTCCCGTGTACCTCTTAATGCCAAGTACCCCTGCCCTGTCCTGTGGGGGAATCCGCCTCCTCCCGTATACACCCCAAGTGTTATGTCTGGCGGAAGAAAATGTTTGCCAAAAATGGCCTTTTGTTGTCTTCCTCGATGTCTTCCTGGCAAATCCAGCCATTTGTATTTTGCAGCATGGCTGAAGCCAACCGGGATGGATGGGCACAGCCACAAGACTCCTACACCTCACATGTGAGAGGTGCCATACCCACAGCCGTTGTCCTCTTCAGGAGTGTTGGACTGCTGTTTGTGAAGAGATGAGGACCTCAGCAGATGCTCTGTAGCACTAGTTGGTTAGACCCTGATGCCTTGATGTTTCAGAGGTGGTGAAGCCTCAGGTGGAAAATCTGCAGCGCATATCCACTCTTCCAGCTGGGAGAGGACCCATGTGGCCGTGGACTCTTCCATGTTAGGGTGTTTGAAGTCAGCCACCTCTGCTCTTCCACTAGAACGACATTGGTTTCTTCTTCCACTGGGAAGCCCAAATTTCACTCATTCCTCTGCGAAGTCTGCCTCCTCGAGATGTAACTGCTTACTGACCCCAGCATATGCATAGTATCACACTCCTATATATATATATATATACACACACATATCACACACCTGCACACTTGTCTTCCCTTTCTGGTTACGACATCTGCAAAGAGAGGAGTGGGATGCAAAGTGAATGGAAATGAAGAACCAAGGAGAACAGCAGCAGCTGCAGCCAGTGGGTATTGTTTTGTAAATGTAGTGTCTCCTGTACCTACTGCTCCGGGACAGGAACTGCAATTCACTTCAGCTTTAAAGGAAGGAAGAAGAGAAAATGAAGTCAGCAGGAGCTGTTCTTCCCCAGGATAGCACTGTGCTGTATCCGAGCCATGCTCCTTGTCAGCCTGTCTGCCCTGGAAAAGGGGTCTCCTGGAGAACTCTCTATGGCCCTGTGCCCCTGGCTGGATTGAGTCCCTTCCCAGCCTTGCAGTTCCTGCACCGAACCCAGGCTTTCCTGGGCTTCCAGGTGGTCCCTGAATGTACCCTGCTGGTGGCATTTCTCCATTGCTCTGGCAGATGCTGCCCAGTCTCAAACTTCTGTTTTTATAAGGCAGACTCTTCCTGTAATGAGTTTTAACATGAAGCTTTTCAAACCACTCTCTCTGCTGTAACTTCCTGTAACAAAGCCAAGAAGAAAGAGAGATCCTCTATCCATGCATGATGTGGAAAAATATTTGGGATTTTTTTAAAAAAACAGACGTTTAACAAAAACTTTGTACTATGTTGCACTAAAACATGTTTTATACAACACACCGGAGAGCTGTAGTAAACTGTGTTGAAATTGTGAATCCTATTGCCACTGGTTTTTATCAGGTTTGGGCTTTCATTATGCCTTTATGCACACTCCCTGCATAAAGGTGTGCTGAACACCCCCTTTCAGGCAGCCTCTACCTTTCCCACCGCCCAATCCCTGATGCATTAACTCTTCTCCCGCCCTGGTAGTGCATCTCCTCTCTTGCATGCTGGAGCTTGCAGACACCTTACACCCTCTGGCTCTCCATACTTCTCCCTCCCATCCCTTAATTCATCCCATAACAGAATATAACATTTCACCAAGGCATGTCAGGTCTGTTTATTGAATGGGATACAGCATTTTTTAAATTGCTTTGAAAACAGGAAGTACCTTGCTCTGCTGTAGTCTGGTTTTGAAGAAAAACAAATTTTTTTACAGAATTATCCATAGCAAACATCAAGCAAATAATCTTTAGTAACCTTGATGTAAACGGAACAATATTGCTCACTACAGAAGCTGCTTAAGTTGATGTAAAATGCAACCTGTTCATTTTCATTACCCACTTTTACCTTGATTAAGGGTTTGGTTAGTAGTCTTGAACTCCCACGTTAACTGAAGTAGGGAAATAGTGTGATACATTCTTACCTGTATAGCAAAAGTGCTGCGACATTGTACCAAATGCACTGCTGACACAGCTGTAAGGTTGGGTTGGGGTTTTTTCCCCACATTTATTTAAAACAAAAGACTCCGCTAAAGTAATTGTATGAGAGAACTGCTGTCTCAACGCACAACTGGCTGTTTGCCTGCACCCCCCAGGAGGTTGTCTTGGGCTGCATCTGTTACAGTCTCAGTGCTAGATGGCAAGTGGTGTCCCCAGCACTCCCTGGTGACGGTACCAGGCGGGGAGCTTGGGCTAGCTTAGGGTTGTTGGGAGGCATCTGCAGCCCATGTACATTCCCTGCAGTCAGGTGTGCATCCCTGACCCTCTCGGGCATGCTTATATGGGCAGGACCTTGGTCTGGGGCAGCTTGAGCGGGTTTTGCTTGCTGGGGCAGGGCTGCAGCTGGTGCCCCTGCTCTCCTTGAGGGCCAAGCAATGTGCAGCCACCATGCAGCGGAGGAGGGATGTCTCAGGGCTCAGCTGCTCCCATCAAACCATCTTGTAAGTGCTTCCCCCATCATCCCCAAGCTGCTAGCTCCAAAACAGCCCCCATTGAGGCCAACACACACACAAAAAAAGCAGACCTGACTGGCTGATGCTCCTGTGCTTTAACCCAGCATGTTTGCAAATGGAGTTTGCTAAACCTTGAGTGAGCGGAAGGTGGCTGTGAGGTAAGAGCACCCCTGGGGGCCCTGCTGTCCCCATCTAGGTGAGGCGGTACAAGGCCTTGGCCACCTGCTCCAGGCGGTCTCTGTACTCAAGTTGGGCGTAGAGGGAGTCATTGACGCCCTGGAAGCCGTGCATGGCACCCCACCAGCAGGCCGCAATGGCAGCAGTGGAGTCGCTGTCCCCACCATGGAAGAAGGCCCGGTGAGCCAGCTCAGCCCACGAGTCCCCTGCACCCAGCACCGCGTCGTAAGCGATCATAGGGGCATCGTGCCCACTGCTGCCCCCCCAGCCATCATAGCTGAGGGAGGTGTAGAAGGAGTCTCTCTCTTCCACGCCATACCTCGGGGGGAAGGTGGGTGGTGAGATCCCGTCTGCTATGCCTCTCTCTGTCAGGTATTTTTCCCACTGCTCTTCAAAATAATGCCTGCAAAACAGGATGGAGGGGCTGTAAGAGACATCCCATGGCAGAAGCATGCACCTCAGCTCCCTGCTCGGCACCAGCTGAAAACGTGCTGCATCAAGAGCCCGGAGCAATACCTCAGCAAAATGGTAGGCGTTTCCCCATTTGTCAAACTAGGGACATGATTTCCAGTAAGAGGCCCAGGGACATGTTTCAGTGAGTTAGATTTCCCCTCCCTCCAGTCACATGGGAGAAGGCAGCCCAGCACCTGCTGCTGTCGCTGCATGGGATTCAAAGGCTCAGAGTGAAAACTGAGTCATCCTCTGAGATCCAGAGTACCTCTGCCCCTGCCTGTGTGCCCCTGCACACACAGCCCCACTGAATCCGCAACCAGATTTGATTACAACTTTCAAACTGAGCTCAGTCCTAAGCCTGGTGCTCTTCCCCTGCTTCCATCTTTCACCAGGTCATGGTTGCTTGAGATGACAAATCCAGCTATCTCATACTGGATCCAAAAAATGGCACTACTGCATGACCCAAACACAATGTGCTCGTTTTTTGTTTTAAATTAAGCTAGAGGTACTCTGAATCTATTCAGTCCACAGCAGGCATGAGCTGCTCTAGGACTTTACCGTATGTGATTACTGAAACTTACGTATAAGCAGAGCTCACCCTCTCATACATGAGGTTTATTCTGGTTTTAGTAAAGGCCAGTGCTGGAAGCGCAGCTCACCATTGCCCCATGTTCTCCTCCACGAAGAAGCCGGTGTCCCGCACATAGGCTTTTGCCTTTGACAGCACCTCCAGCAGCTGCTTCCCCCAGGCCGGGGGGGGCACGCCGTTCACCGCAAGGGCTGTGAAGAGGGCTGAAGCCAGGGATCCCAGGTAGCCAGTAGGATGGTGGTGGGTCATTCGTCCGCTCTCGATGCTGACTTGCACCAGGGTGTCCAGCTCACTGGTGTGGCAGAAACGTAGCCCGATGCACATGGCGCGCATGGCAGCCCCACAGCCTCCTGCATGGGGGCTGAACATGGTCCTCCAGCCATCTGGCTGCTCCGGATCCAGCTTCAGTGCGTTTGCCATACTCATGGCACCTGAACAGGGGGGACACAGCCCAAGAAAGAAAAGAAACAGCAACATGCATCAGTAGGAGACAGGGTCTTGTAGCTTGAGAACTGAGGGAAGACAGGCTAGGTAGTGGAGAAGGAGTATTGCTCTGCATAAGGGATTTGAGCTTCCCTTTAAAACCACCAGTTGTCTACTCACACATGTATCCTGCCTTAAATTGCCAGTGCACCGAGCATATACCCAAGCAGACTTGGTAATTCGTGTACATGAAAATAATTAAGGGGTAAGAAACAGTCCACTGGTAATTTATTTACAGTAATTTTATTTACATATCATGTTGTTTAATAACTTCTCTATAAAATACTATATATATTAATACATGCCATATATAATACATACTGTATATATTAGGTATATTATGTGCACATACATCTAAATAGATAGATATAAAGGCAGAGACCCCACAAGCTCCCAGGCATCTTCCCATTGCATCACTGGTAGGAAACATTTTCCAGCTCTCCCTTGCTGCAGTTTAAGTTTGTCAGAAAGTGATGAATGTATTACTTCTCACTGCAACATGGGCTGCATAACTGGCTTTATTGTAATCATCTTCAATAAGCTGAAGAACAACTGTCCTAGGTGAGACCAAAGGTTTGTCCAACCAACTAGCCCGTCTTCACAGTCACTAACAGATAACTATGGAAAGACTATAAAAAATGAGGCAAATGTAACGTTCTCCCAAGGAGACCCGCCTGGCTTCCAGCAGACACAGGAGTACAAGCTTGCTTGAGTCAGAAGACAGAGCCAAAGTGGTGTGTTCAACTCCTAACGTACCCAGCCACCAGGAACCAGCCTCCTCAGCTTGAACTCATGCCTTCAGACCCCTTCAACATCCCATGGTAACCAACGCCATTATTTGGTTATGCAAAGTACTGCCTTTAGTTTTAAACTGCCATTTGACAATTTCCCTAAATTCCCCCTCTAATTTTTTCACTACAAGAAATAACTTTTCATGCTCCATGCTATTCAGGATTGTATTTTGTCCCCCTTCCTCAGTTTTCTCCTGCTCCAAGCTCATACCCTAGGCCAATTTTGCGTCTCTTCTGGTGGGAAGCCAGCCAGCTTCCCCAGCCAAGACTTTAAAACATGTTTTGAGAGCTAAGCCCAAATGCTTGTGTGCAAGGAAGCGGAAACAGGTTTGAAACTTAAATTATCTTGGTTTGTCTTCTACCTTGCCTTTTCCTCCTAGCCTTCTCTTCTGACCAAATCTGAAATGCTGCTCTTCCAGATGAATCTAAATGAAGGGCAGGTTTCAAGCAGCTTCATTTAACCTGTAATGTACTTGACAATGGCAAAAGTGGGACTCAAAATGTAGTCTTCGCCCAACCCAAACTTGCCCAATCCTCTCTCACATACATAGGGTAACAGCAACAGCTGGCATGCTCTCACACCCAGAATCGGACCATTGCTCCTATACTTTGCTGGGACATGTAGCTGACAAACTTGAGGGTTCTCTGTTACTTTGAAAGTTAAACTAAACAAAATAGAGTGGCAAAGAAGAAGCCTGGTCAAGAAACTTCAACTAACTCTACAATTCAATTACCTTTGGTGCAATTTGATCACCATGATCTGAGACCTTGCTCATGACAGGTAGGTACTGCAACAAGTACTCCACAGAGCTCTTCACTTTGCACTTTCATGTATATGCTTGGCAGTAGGATTTAGTATATGGCAGCCTATTGGCCCTGCACATAGCATTTACAGCACCGTTGTAACAGAAATACCTTCATATCCAAACACAGCTTGAAGATTGGCTTCTGAACATAGGCTGAAATAAATAATGGCTGTCTGCTGTCAGTAATAAGGTCACATGCTGCTCTAAGTATCTCGAGCATCTTTCTTTTCCAACAGTGTTGTTATATCACATACTTACTAGATGAGAGCAGGACACAGCCCTCTGTGCAGAGGGAAGGGGTGGACCAGCTCCCCGTGAATGGGTGTCTCAAACTGAGAAAGCTGCTTGATCCCGTGGCTGTCGGGCTATTTGCCCTGCAGCCTCTCGACTGAAATCAACTTCGAGAATGGAAACAGCTATGCAAGTCTCCCCCACAGGAAAAAACGGGCTGCCGATCAGCGCAGCCCACAGTGTCAGGCCACTTCAACTCTCATGAATTCCCCACAGCATGACCCAGGCATGAACCAGACCTGCCGTTGCAGCAGAGTGCTTGCTGTGCCAGCACGCCAGCCTTTGGCATGACACTGCTGTCACACCCTGCCTAGTAGATGAGACCTGTTGGTTTTGCAGTGCCCCACAGCCAGCCAACCCCTGGATCGGTCCAGATGGTTTTTGAATCAGGAAATTATGTTCTGGAAATCCAGCAAATCATGGTTAGGAATGCTTTGTACTAACAATGATAGGAAGCTAAAAGTAACCTCAGGAGGGTACTGGCCTAAGGAAAGAAGAAATACAAGCAAAAAGCGGTGCGTGAAGAAATTTCAAGTGCAACTGGTCACTATTCCTGGAATAGGCTTCCAGTCCACTCATTTAGACTCTTCATGAGCACAGACAGTAACAGTTCATCAATCAATACACATAAAAAAGTGAATTAAAACAACCACTTAGTGGTAAGTAATTCCACACACTTGGACCGAAAGGCAGAATTTCCTGGAGAGCTGTGGAGGCAGATGGAGTTGTACCATGAGAAAAGAAGTATGCCCATGCTTGTGTCACTTAATTCACTGGCTTTGTTACCTGGCTGTCTGATGACTCATTACATTGTGGGAATCCCTTTGTTACTTCAGGTTTTGGTTTTCAGGTCTGGACTCCCTCGTGTGGGTGAGCAATGTGATTTTCCCTCACTGTTCTGGGGAATCTCATCTCTGTTGGGTGAAAGTTGAAGCAGCAACTTTCCATTCTCAGCCTTAAGGACTACAATTCCCCAGTAAATACTTGCTTTGCCCTCAGCAGCATCACTGTGGGCTATGTTCTCACTTAAAATCCATTTACTCTGAACTGCCAAAAGAAGTTACTGACATGCAACTTGTACCCTTAGGATTGATCAATATGGCATAGAGACTGCAGACAGCTTTTCAGGACATGGATTAGATATTCCCTTTGTAGTACGTCAGTGGGCATTAAACTGTGAAGTATCAGGATTTATGCTTTCAGAGCTGAGTGCCTTTCCTGTGGCTGCAGCAGGAGCACTCCAGAATGCTGTTGAAAGAACATTCCCAGCAGATGTCCATTTTTGTCACGTTACTTTCCCTAAGATCATACAAGGTTGTGTTCATGGACGCACTAAAGAAGTTGCATTTCTATCTTTAGCTAGACAATCTGACCTTTCATTATCACTCACATTATTGTACATACTAGATTCACTTTAAAATCCTTCACTTCCAAATGGGAACTGCTTTTGGGCATACTGCAGCTCAGTTACTCACAGGACTGCAGCACGTGTGCTATTTATCCTTCTCTATTAATTACTAACAATTAAATTTTAGGTTCACCTTTTCATCTCAGGTTTTAGTCTCCAAGCTTAGAGAGTAGAGACAAAACTAGCTTCCAGGTGCTGCCAGCTGTGGTTAGTCCACCTTTGCAGACCCCATCAGCAGGAGGAACTAAAAGAAGCTCCTTTGCTAAGACAGCAGTGAGTCTTAGAAGTTTAACCTGCTGACTCCTGCTATTTTGGCAAGTATCATTTCCCCTTCCTAAATATTTTACTAATTAGGCCATTCCAACAACTGAAACTGTGTTAAAGAATACCGATAGTTTAGTTCTTTACAGGAGAGTAGGAGGTCACTGCGGAAAGGTAAGCAGAATAAATTCCTGCTCAAGTTTCCAACCTGGTTTACCTTGGAAATGCACAGCTGTGATACTTTGGTCAGCGGCCCTAAGAGAGTAATGCAGGATTTCGCTTTTCCCATGTTTAATGTCAAGCCAGAACATTCTTAATATATTCTGGGCACTCCAAATAGGCACATGTAGGACATTTCTTTTTGATGTATAAACTTTGCATAGAATTAAGTTTCCTGGATACTTCGCACTGCCTGCACCTCTCAAATTGGAGGCCCAGCCTTAGCAGCTCCAACAGAAGAGGCTGGGCCATGAACACATTGATGGGGAAGAGTTGGGTCAGCAGGCCATGGTGAAACAGGAACTACAGGAATATGTAGTATATGGCTTGGCTACTGCAGCCTGTCAAGATGCCCTTCATGAATACTGCCACACACTGCCAGTCCCCGCTGCCTGTGGACCAAACTTAGCACAGCTGTGCCAAGAGAGGTAGTACAGAGTTCAGACAATACAAATGTGGCCTGAATGCCCTGTTGCAGAATTCAGACATGCAGAGCTAGCCAAAAGTAGACTTTGGGTTTAATGAACTTTTTTCCAAGCAAGGATCTTTGTGCCTTTAAATATACTTTATGTATAATTTATTACAAAAAAGTTCTTTGTTAATTCTCTGTTTGTATGTATTGCTTTAACACAGCATCTCAGGATGTGCATTATACGTGGTTGAATTTGCAGTTTCCATTCTCTGAGTGTAAGAAAGGACACATCCCCAGTGTAAAAGCCATCATGCTTCCCCTGAGTTCAAGGTCAGGCCTCAAACTTGCCTGTAAGAATGTTTTGTAAATGTAGGCAAAACAGTATCTTTTTATCTAGTTCAGAGGAGCCCAAACTACTTCAGCTTGCCTTATTTTGCTCTCTCTAGTTCATCCTGAAACAGGTACTGAGTGTGGAAAACTCACTGCCTTTTCATGAAATACAGTTAATGCTGTAAGCAGCCAAAAGCAGAGCCAGGGCCAGTCTCAGTTCCAAGCTGCAAGAAAAGGAGAGATATTAGTGAGCACACAGCCCTGCCCAGGCAGTATTACAGTAGGCTTACCTGGAGCTCTGCCCTTCATATCATTCATGCACTCCTTGTAGTTCTTTGCAATCAGGGAATAGAGATGTGCTAAATTTGGGGTTTTCCCAGCAGCTACCAAGGCTTCGGCCGTGGCCAAGTGCATCACTGTATCATCACTGACTTTCCAACCTTGGATGCTCAAGTTGTCGATTCCCCCCATCTCCGCCAGCTCCTTGTGGATGGCTGGGCCACTCTGCAAGAACTCCCATTGCCCGTTCTTATAGCCCAGCGTGTCACCAACTGCACTCAGAACCATTGACGCCACATAGTTTTCCATCGCCTTAGGACATAATTTTTGCCCCAGGACTGCTTCAATGCAGAAAACACTATGAAAAAAAATAAATTAAGAGAGGGAGATAGAAGCCAGCATCTCTCCCAGTTGAGGATGAGCCTCCACTGCTAAGCTCCAGCAGGCTGCATACAGCCTAGCACCTGCACCTTCCTCAGAGGGCATACTTCTTCAACCCAAATGCCTCCCCAGGGACCTCTGGCCGCGTGACTAAGTGTGTGGCAGCCCAGCCCCGGGCCACGGGCAGCTGGCCTTACCGTCCCTGCTTGTGGCAGCAGCCCAGGATGACACCGCTCGTCATAGCTGGGTCACAGACTGACAAGCAAGGGCAAGCCTGCAGAAATGTGTGCAGGTTACATGATTGTACCCATGGCCACTGCTTCTCTGAGCACAGCCCACAGCACAAGCAAGGAGGTTAGATCGGCTCCTAGCAGCTTTCCTACCCTCGGGATAATGCGAGGCTGAGCTCGGCCAGTTTCAGCCAGGCAGCAAGCACCGGGTCCCTGGGCAAGCCTTGCTTCACGGGCCGGCTACGGGCCGAACTGGCGATCCCAGCGGGTACTTCCAGCTATATCCCCCCACAACCCACGCTTCTCCTCAGGCTTCGCTGCGCCACACGGCGAGACCCCTTGGTTTGGCCCAAGCAGAAGCAGGGAAGGCCTTTGGGGCCGCCCCCCGGCCGCAGTGGTACTCACGCTGCCACCCCTGCGAGCAGGGCCGGCCGGGGTCCGCGCCGCCGCGGGAGCTGCCGGAGGCTCCGAGGGGACATCCGGCGCGGAGGACGGGCCTCGGCGGCGGAGGCTGCCGCTGGCTGCCCAAGGTGCCTCCGCACGGCCCTCCCCTCCCGGGGCGGCGCGACCAGCCCGGTGACGGAGGTTCCTCCTCGGCAGCCGCCAGGCCCGGGGCGCCGCTCCTTCGGCGGGAGCCGGCGCTCCGCCGCCCGCTGCCGCCGGTCACAGCCAGGCTGTCCGCGGAGCGAGCGGAGGGTCTGGCGCCCGGGCCCAGGGCTGGGAGCTCGGGAGCTCGGCGGGTGTTTTCGGCCGTGCTCGGGATTGTCTCGTGGCTGGGCTTTGCTATGGCCAGTGGTGCTGCTTTGCGCTGTATACCGAGGTGCTAGGTGATCCCACTGCCTTGCTTTATCGTTTGTTTTCAATGATGGCGGTGGTTAGGTGGCTGTGGGCATCTAATGAATGGGCAAGGAAGGGACAGCCGCAGGAAGCAGGAGCAAGAAACAGGATTGAGCGCGGCAGGAGTTTCGTTTTGCAGAGGCTGAACTTGTTCACCTAGTGGTGGTCACTTGACATGCTGCACAGCAAGTTTCCAGAGCCCCAGTTCACCCCAGAAGGTACCAACCACTGCCTCGTCCATGAAGGGACAGCCCACCCCAGCCCCCCTTCCCCGTGCCTGTGAAAGAAAGCATTGGTAGTTTCTGAGCTGCAGCCCTGGGGGATTTCAGGGCAATCACAAATGTAGCGCTGGGTCAGAGCAGAGTCCCTGGGGAATTTGGGGGCAAGTGCGAGTGGGGTCTGGAGCGGGGCCCTGGGGGATTTCAGGTAGCTGAGAGTGCAGGGCTGCATGGGAGCTTCGCCCTGGTGGCTGTAGTGGTTCAGTGTGCCGTGCACAGTCAGGTATCTGCTGATCCTCTGCACCCTGCTGCTAAAGTGAACTTTTGAGAAGAAGCTGGTAGAGCACATAGTACTAGAAAGGAAATGGGAAAAGAAGCAGCTGGTGTCTGGGCACTGCCAGCGGTGCCTGCTAGCGTTTTGTGCTTCTCCTCTTAATTTTGTTTTATATAGAGCAGCTCTAAATTTACTGAAGTTGGTGCAGTGCTTAAAAGCCAAGTGGGATTTTTCTCTCCTAAGGATTAGGCCCATGAGAGGGAACACTCCTGCCCCCCGCTTTTGGCTGGCTATCTATGAGGAACAGCTTCTGCTGCAGCCTGAACAGCAGAGGAGCTGAGAGGAAAGAGGCAGGGTTCCCCAAATAGACAGAAAGATGGGAGAACGCCTCTGTACCAGCACAAAACACCTGCAGCACTGGCATCTTTGTATCGCATCACTGTTTCCTGGTTCCTGAGCTCTTTCGGCTTCCTAAGAACTGATCCCAAGACGTGCAGTGCAGTCAAGTGACATCTGAGGTCTCACAGAAATACATCGAGAGCTCATTGCTGACAGACAAGTGGACAATGACCCAGCAGAAAGAACCATTGGCAGGAGCCTGCAAACTTGGGGTGAGGATTGCAGCAGCCATCAGTCTCAAATGCATGCGTCGATCCCAAAAATATCTCCTTGCATGAGTCCCACGGTGGGCGAGGAGTGCACTCTCCATTAGGGAGCAACTCCTCATCATTGACTCACCCTGTGGTCACAATCAGTTCCCCTTTACAAGGATGGCCTTCTGGTGCTGAGCCATGGAAAGAGTTAAAGATGCACCATGTTGCACCTTTCTGGGGGTTTTGTTGTAGTTTTTAAAATGAAAATTTAGGCTGCGGTGGGCCAATGGCCAGGATATGCCTTCTGGAAAGTACCACCTTGGAGCAGCTCGCTAACGTGCCCCTGACGTGTGCTGGACAATGTGGTTAGCATTCAAACTCAGAATTTTCCTCTATATTCATCTGTAAAAATAGGGTAATTCTTTCTGACTAAAAAAAATAAAATGTGCCTTTCTAGATAAGCCCAGGTTGGAGGGCTCCTATTTGGAGGACTGTGAAGGCTGGCACTGCAGCACTGCAGCTACTGCATGGTTTAGACCCAGTGGAACATTTCTTCAGAACTACATGAAGCCTTCAGGCCAAGAAGACTTGGGAGAAGGTGAACATTAAAAATGCACAATGTGCCTTCTTAAATATGGCAGGGCCCCTGTTCTAGCTGTCCCCGAGATGGGACTGCAAGGGAACATCTGTAATTCTCATTTTTCACCTCTCCTTTTCATCTTCTCTTTGCCCCACAGGTTCAAAGGTGACTTTCTGCAGGATCTTCTGGGGCCCTCAATCATGTCCATTTGGGACCACTGCCAGCCTGTTAACAGTCTCTTATTCTTTTAATAGCACTTTTTTTTAGGCGATGAGCACGCAGCAGCCATGGGTGCTTCTGTCTCTGTGCTTCCTTCACCCTAGGCACAACAGGAACTTGCTAACATTGCTGCGGTGGTGATCCTCACTTCTTGCCTGCTTTCCAGTGTTAACACTGAACTTTGGCCTCTCATTCAAGAAACCAGACTTCACTGTGGAAGTATCCACCTCTTTCTTTTCAGGCTTGCCTTCTTCCACAGACTGTCTCAGAGCAGGTCCAGTTCACTGCCCAGGGTGAAAAAGAAACAGTGGAATATTAGTGTGATCTGGTCATTGTGGCACTGACCACTCCCCTCAGGATGCTTCCAAAAGCCCTCTGTAACACAGGTTTTAAAAGAAAAGTTAAAAAATTGCAACCACTCCACCCCCACTAAGTCTGTTTCAAATAACCGTAATTCTGCAGGGTAGAAGCTGAGCAGGATAATTGCATCGCCACAGAGAGAGGCACTGCAATGCCAGTATGGGACAACCAGCAAGGTCAGTGATGCAAGGAACATCTGGGAGAGCTGAAGACTATGATCACCCCTCCACATCTAGCCAAAGGAACTGCAAACTCATATTTATTGCCCCTTCATCAGGTTCGTAGCCAGCATGTTGGCAAACAGGAGTGTGAGGGGACAGGGACCTCTCAAGCCTGGGGACATGAATGAAGCAAGCCCAGCCATCTCCTATGGACCTGGGGTTTGGCTTAGGCGGTGGATCTTAGATCCAGGGCTGGCAGACCAGTTGCTTCTTGATGTAAATCAAATGACATTTTCCTTTTCAGTTGTGTGCCACTCCTGGCACTGTGCTCCCCACCTGCAGGCTGGCAGCCTGCTGTCTGTCTGGTGACCTGCATTGCTGTCCCTTCTGCCACCTTCTTTCGATGAGCTGCTGATAGTTGCATCTGTGTCCTTTCTGAGCATACTGGGGCAGGGGAGCTGGGGCAGCCCATCAGAGAGGTGTCATGCCTGCCCACCAAGCCTTTCAACCACTGTCAGCCACCAACAAGCTAAATTTGGAGGTTCTTGGCACTTACCATTAAAGGTAAACCCTGGCAGGATGTGTTGGGTTGAATGTGGCCAGATGCCTGGCGGCAGGAGGGGAGGAGGTTTTATCCTGGCATAAGTTTTGAAACAGTGATGCTTTTCTTGCATTGCAGAAGCAGCAATGTTTAAAGTGTTAAATGTGCTTTCTGCTTTGAGAGCAGGTTTCTCCTTTCTGTGTGAAAAGATACAGTGTGGGGAACATAACTGCAGTCCATGCTGTCGAAAAGATATGTCAAGTACAAAGATTACGAAAACCAGCCCCAGGAGAGGGAGTTCAGCCTTCTGCGACAGGAAGCGCAGTGCATCTTGCAATCCCAGCCATAGCTCTGCTGGGGCTCCTGGTGTTGAAACAGCAGCAGATGTGGCCAAGCACATGTGATGCACACAGCAGTGTGTGTTTCCACACTACAGTGGAGGCAAATTAACCACTGGGCTCCTCCAAAAACTACTGCTCCTCCTCCTCCCTTTTCCCATCAGCTTTCCCTCCTTCCAGCTGCATGCATCCACTTCCTGTTATGGGGGTCATCTGCCTGCAGCATAATGCCCATTTGGCCCTCAATCCTGCCAAAATGGAGTTAGGCAAAGGTTAGAAATAGTATAAAAATAAGGGTGAGAAAGGAACCAGGCTGGGGAGCAGGGTCTCCTGTTTCTTCTGACAGCAAGCTGCAAGTGTTTTCAAGCTGTCTAAGGAAATCACAGGTTCTGATGAGGCACAAGAGCTAAACTGAGGGAGAAAGAGCTGGAGGCACTAGCTGAGGTCTGAGGAAGCAAGTGGAAGGGCATGATGCTCACAAAGTCCTATTAGCTTATTGGGGAGCACTTATAGCACCAGGACCTGTCAGGCTGAAGGGCGACTTGCCTCAGCTTGAGTGACTGAAACTGAGACTAGGCAAAATCCTAGGTATGATAGGTTAGGAAAAGCCCTGTGGTGACCTTGGGTTATGTGATTGGGTGGCTATTTTCCAAAACAGGGATTTCTCTGATGCTGGGTTGTGACTTGAGCCTTCTCTCCTGTCTCTGTCTTCTGGCTATTTCTTCACCATCTCCCTTTAAAACTGCTGTTCCCGGGAATGACTCCTATTTCTGACCATATACCAAAAGAACAAAGGGGCGTGAGAATTAGTGGGAAATTGCTTAGGGATAGCAAAACATGACATTTGAAAGGTTACTTCTCCATTTGATTCTTCATGAATTGGATTTCAGAGAATTGGGAAGTGCTTGTGTGTGACAGAAGAGGAACATATGAACAAGACCACTGAATGCTCTGTTTTATCCATTAGACTGTCAAGGCTTAAAAATATCTGGCTACTTCCTTTCTGTACTTACGCACTTTGATGCAATTCAATGGTGACATTGCCTTGATGCATGGAGAAGGCCTCCTGGAAGGAGGAATGGGGAGGTGTTGCAAGCGCATCGACTGCTGGCCTCCCCTCTTCCAGCTTCACCTTCACCCGTGCATGTACCCAAACTTGCAGGGGAACAAAGCCTTTGAAGGAGGCCACCAAAGACACCGCTGTGCTGTGGTTAGTCCTCTGATGTGTTCCCACCATGGCCTCGGTCTGGCAGAAAGGTCAGGAAAGCTCTTGACAACAATCACTAGGCAAAGGAAGCTGCTAACTGTGAAACCCTCTTGTTCTTAAAACTGAGATAGCAGTTGAGATCTGGGAGGAGATCTGTCACCTGCCAGGTAGGTGGCTACACAAAGCTGCAAGACATCGTAAGATGATCAAGTCTGAGGAAAAAACAAACATATGTGATTGGTGATATATGTCAGATCACATGTTGTCAAAAGTAGGTTGACAGTTAAGAAAATCACAATTCTAGGAGACAGAGGGAGGTTTGGGAATAAGGATGCTACCCCTGTTATAGGTCCCATATTGCTGCAGTCCATACCCTGCCAATGACAGCAGTACTGCACCGCCTCCAAGCAGTCACTTCTGCTTGGAGCACAGGAGAAAATAACACTTGTGCTTTCATTCTGTACTGAAGACCCCTTCCCTATGCTCTAACCCAAACCTTCAGCAGCAGGAGCACAGGACAGCTTCCTGTTTGACATGGATGTGACAGGAGCATGAGCTCAGGGATAAGGCTTTGTGTCAGAGTAAGCATTTGCTGGGTGTGGGGAATGTGTTGGTCTCTGGTCTGTCAAAGCCGCCATCGTGCTGGAGTAACTGGGGAGCTGTAAGAGACAGGGGAGTGTGAGAACTTTCTGCATGCTGTTCAATCATCTGCTTACACTGGGACTGGTGCTTGGGAAGTGGAACGTCGCTTATCCCATCCTCAGTCTCCAGAGCCTTCTCATTGTTTTCCACTGAATATCCCTGGCATGCCAGCTGCTTTGGTGTAACCTAGCCATGCACGGCTTAAGTTGTCTCGGCTGTGATAGGAAACGTGTGAGGCCACGCTTGAACTGACACAAATGTTCCAGCCGTAAATTGGTATGAGGAACCTGCAGTTGCCTTGTGCTGTTGCCAGGAGGAAGGAAGCCAAAAATGCTGATTGTGTTCCTTTTTGAAAAGGGGGTGGTTGTATGTGTGGGTGATGGTAGAGGAAAATGAGAGGCAACATAATTCTCAAATTCAGGAGCTGCCATGAGAAAATACAGCCTGATGGTAAGGATTCCTACCAGTGGAGAGGAGTGTAGCAAAGGTCATTGCTATCATTAAGAAACCAGGGCTGAAGAGGTATGTGAGCTGGGATCTCCCAGCAGCCAACTAGCCTGACTTCAGTAAATGGGAAATTATATAAAGTGCAAAATAGTTTACCAAGGCTATCTCATGCCAGGCTATCGTAGTAGGCTTATTTTGATAAGATAATTGAATATGTAGGAAGAGGACTTTAGAAAGGGAGTCCTTACAGTGCTACAGGCAAAGCCATTAAACTGGAGAAACGGGATTAATGTGAGTGTTGTAAGGATTTACCTGAAGAAGGGATGTTAGGAGGTTGCACCTCAAGGGAAGCAGGCAGGGTGGAAGGGGTTATTAATGATCCACCTCAAAGGGTTGATCTTGTTTACCCGGCAGGAAAACAAGCTCTAATCAGTTTCAGTCAGATTTGAAGGGCTAGTCACTGAAGAGATTGCACAGGGTGCAGCACAAGAAAAGCTGATGGTGCTGAGGACTGGAATAGGGAAAACAGGATGAAAGTCAGCAGCACAGAGTGCAAGCTTGCACATGCAGAGAGTAGCTGTAAGACATTTTGCTCTCAGTTTGTCCACTGCCATTCCAAGAAATTACAGAGGAAGGGGGATTTTGATTGATTAACAATGAGTTCTCATCATAGTGCAGCCAAGAAAAAGAAGGTGACCACAGACGAGATCTCCCTCCCCAGCTGGTTCAAAGGCACCTTTGAATGGCTATGGATGTGCAGGGCCCTGCAGTAAGCATGCAGGGTGGCTCTTGGCAGACCTGGCAGGCAGACAGAGGATAGGGCAGTGTGGGGAGAGACCAAGGCAGCATGGCCAGTGCCCAGAGGTGTGCAGGGGCTTGGCTGTTGGGTGAGAGAAGTGCTGTGGTAGTGACAGCAGAGTGCTGATGCTGTAAAATACATGGTGCCAGTGTATCACCAGAATGTGGGACAGCCAGTCTGAGCCTGTGCCTCTCCACAAGCTGACTGCAAAGCCGCATTCATCCAACAGGGCTGGCTATGCCAGGTCTCCACTGCTCAAATTGCCAGCTTACCCTGTGGTAGAGCTTTTCTGTGGTAGCAGAGACAGGGCTGAGTGCTTGAAAGAGCTCTGCCAGACATATTTGCTTCAGACTCACTTTGAAAGGGTATCCTAGTGGTGATGGCGAGCTGAATTCAACAGGCAGCCTCACCTGAGCCTCACAGCAAGTGGGTGGTGCCCCTGAAGGAAGGCACAACCAAATAAAAGGTACCTATGCCTTAAAAGTCCGAGTGTTTCCATCAAAAAAGTGATACTCATGTGAAGGGGGAAGTCCCACAGCTCGCACTTAAAGAGAATCACTTTTTCTTAGGTTCAAAGGGAAAAGAAACAAACCAAAGCTGGACACCACATTTAGGTTTGAGGTTCAAATGTTTTCAGGTTTGGTTCTTGTTTCAGGTTTTGGGGGCTTTTGCTTTTGTCTGTTTTCTCCTGAACTCCCCCTCCCACCTTCAACAGTCAACCTGACAGGTTTCTGTAATCGAGTCCTTTTGAGCTTTGCTTCCTGAAAGCCCTGACTTCGCATTTCCCATGTTGCCATCTCATTTGTGTGTACACTAGAGTGAGCTATGCCTGTGGATGCATCAGCAAGGACAGATGCATCGCTGTGTCTAAATAAGCAAATCAGGCAAAAAATGTTGGTTTTGGCAAGAAAACCACTCCAACATGGGGAGTGGCCAGTCCACAGGTTGTCAGCACAACCTTGCTGCAGATGGAGGTTTTGGAGGCTTTCTGTACTGATCCTCCTCCTGAGTACATGTACACTGAAGCCAGCTAGTACTTTTTAACACACATATGGGCATATTTTTTCAAAGGGTTGGAAAAAGAAGGAGCCCTGACAATGCTCTTCTGACCATAGAATTTCTTGTTGCAATGCAGGAACAAGCCTGGTAAGAATATACAGGCACAACCGCAGCACAAGGAATAAAGCTTCTTATTTACTTACTGTTAGTCTTAGAAATAGATGTTTCATTATTTCTTTTTTCTCTTTTTTCTTTTTTTATTTTTAGTTTTTTATTTTCTTTTTTCTTGTTTTCTCTTCTTTTTGCTAGGTAGATTTTTTTTAATAAATTGGTCTAAACCATATGCGGTGTATAAAATTTCATCCCAGCAGAGCTAATGCCTTTAAAATGAAGCCTAACCACAACCAAAGCAAAGGACAATGCCTAACAGCGCTGATTACAGGTAGTGCTCTCAGCTGTGCTTTTAACAGAGGTTGTAATTCTGTTCTTTGGGCATTACTCCCATTGAAATCAGTATTGCAGTTTATGTACAAGTCCGGGTCAGAATGATAGTGACACCTACAAACACTGTGCTTGTCCATATGGGATAATTGCAGGTAGGAAGCTGGGCTGCAGGATAGCAGCATGCTCACTAATTTTAATTAACTCCTCATTTACATGCTATTAGTGGGCAGGGGAGTGTGATTTCCCTTACTTGACTCTCAAAGACAGGAGAAGTCCAAACACAATGGCTTTGGTGAAATTATATATGACAGTCTGAGCTGATTTCATGCCTGGCTTTTGCCAACAGGGAGCTGTCCCTTCTCTCTGCCCTCAGTCCATCAGATCTCACTGCTGATGCTGGTGCTTGGGCTCATCTAACATCCCAGTGAGTTGATGCAACTCACAAAGATGGCCAAGAAAAGCAAGTTTATTTATTTTTTTTTCTTTGCTGGGTTAGTGTGTTGAATGAGATTCCAAGGGGGCACTGAGGAGTGAATGTTCCAGGATGAGGTTTGTCCCTCTCTCTGATCAACCGTATGGAAGTGATTCTTGGTAATTTGGCAAGCCTGCATCTTTGAAACCAAGCACCATGTGAATCAACTGTGGATTACTGAAATCAAAACATTCTGACAAGCAAAACCCATTTACAGGTTGACAGCCCTTAGTTGCATTAGCATTAATTCCTCAAGTGGCCAGGACAAATGACCAGCAGACCTCATGTAGAAGGCAGATCTGAAGAGCTGCTTCTCAGACATACTACCTCATACCTTGATTCTTTCCTTTTACACATACATTTTTGCATCCACAATTCATCATGTTGACACATATCCTTAGACATTTACTTGCTTATGTTTGCACTGTTGTCAGTTTCTCATTGTCACTGTGGTTTTATGGTTTGGACAGCTTGAACTTCCGTGGACTTCTTCTGCGAAACCTCTAGGACTGAAGTCCTCAGATCTCATTTCAATGTACTCCGCTATGAAGCCAACTCAGAGCCTTATGCTTTTTTCCCCATAAAACTCAAGGGCAAGCTCTGTTCCCCAGGTGAGAGCAGTACCATCCTGTCTGGGTAAGAACCAGATTGAAAATCATCTTTCTCATGATGCAGTCACTTGTGCCTAACAGCAAAATGCCTGATTAGGCAGGCTTTGCAGGGACCCGGCTGTCCTCAGCTGCACTCTGGCACTGCTGATAGAGAGAGGAGGGATCGCAGTTGCCCGCCTGTGGGAGAAGAATGGTTCCAGCAGCCTCCTGAGGCAGGAGAACTGGGCAGGGACTGCGCTGTAAACACACACCCTGGTGTACTACATAGAGCCCTCCGAGGTCAGGCCGGGCCCTTTTCAATGCATGCTCTTTGCTGCATTTAAATCTCTTCTGTGTAATAGCACAAAGAACAGAAAATACAGCTCAGCACGTGCTGCCAGGTGCTTCATTTCAGTGGTGTCTTACCTGATCGCTCGCCTGGTGCAGCAGCCAGTGCTGCTGTGCATGGTGCTGTATTGTCCTTGCTGAAGAGAGGGTGGTCAGGATGAGGCAGTCCCAGCCAGAGTCATACTCCCATGCTGACAGTGCTGCCGTGCCCTGCCAGCCTATGTTGCTTGTGAAGATAAGTTCAACAGCCCCCTTATCAGCCAGCAGAAACCTACAATGCAACGAGGACAAATAGTAACATACAGCATAGTACAGCCAGCAACAAAGTCTGAGCCACCTATGTGCTGAAATAGCTGGTGTGAAGGTTAAAAAAACAAAATCACTTCTTGACTCCCTGGCAGTGAGAGCTGGCACAGCCATTGCAGGCAGCGCAGCCTGATTTATTGAGGAGAACCAATGTATTTGCTGCTTTGCCTTTGCACACTGGGGTGGAAACCATGGGAGATCAGGTTTTCCTTCATGAGCAGGTGATCCACCTCTGCTGCAAGGGAAGAGCTTGCAGATCTCGCCTGGGGAGTAGTGAGTGGATGAGGGAGTGAGAGTGAGTGCCAGCTTGCATGCCATGAGGCTCCTGTGTGGAGCATGAGAGCACACTGGGCTCTTCTGCATGGTGGTTACATAAACAGTGATGCCTCAAAACACCGAAGCACTGAGTGGGTCCCATACAGCAGTTTGCTGTGGAGGTAATTAAAGAAGGTTAATCCCAGATTGTTAAAGCAACTTTATATTTGGCAAGAAGCCCTGGTGCTTTGAGCAGTAAAAATCAAATATCCATGCAGTAATCTGCTTGAAGTTACACTTGCTAAACAATGTGGGTGCATTTTACATTTACTTGAATTCATTTCTCACATTTCCCCCTCTCTGTTTCTGAGTTCAAAAGATTTGTTTAACTTGATTTGTCACTCCTGACTTACTATGGCACAGCAGACATAATACCTATGCTTTCTGTATCACCATCGCACATTACCTGTCTGTACCTGGCCAGTGCAGCACCAGGCAGTGCTGCCTGCCCTAGGTGTTGCTGAACACTGGTCCCAGCTGGCCACTGTGCCTGTGATACTTGTTGGGTCCCCAGCACATTTTGATAGCAGTGACTCTCTGCCTAGGTCTTAGGACAGCCAAGTTTAGTTCTTCAGATTACTGAGATAAGGAATCTGGATTTGACTTCTGACATCTGTGGAGTGATAATGGGAAACAGAGTCTGTCAGCTAGCTTGGATGTTATCTGACTGCAAAGCTTTTAGCCCCCCTGAAGGGCCTGCCACAGCATACAAACCACTCTTGAAGGCCAGAAGACCACTGGTCCCTGGAGCATGCATCACACTAGACAGGCTGCAGAACAATGGTGCACCAAGCCCGGAGCACTGTATAGGGGCAAAGCCTGGCTCTGAGCCCATCTCCCGGGTTAAAACTGGCTTCCACAAGGTCCAGTGTTTAATTCCTTGGGCCTACGGTAGTGAAGGAGCATAGTACCTAGGGGACGATGCCCAGGGAGGGATTGCCTGCAAACCTTGGCTGAACACAGGGGGAGAACTGAGCCCAGCATGGGGACACTGGCTGAGGTTTCCTCCTTCCATTGGCCTAAGCACCAGGGCATGTAGAATGTGAAACCCTCCTTGAAGGGTCTAGGACATGAGAGGGGCAGGCTCCCTACTGTGCTCAGAGGGGTTGGTGCTGTCTGTCCTGTCATGATGAAATTATATTGCACAAGTGAAACCTGCCCTTGTTTTCTGAAAGTCCTTTTATTTCATTTTCTGTAAACAAACCATACTTGAGCTCTAATCTGTGCTGAGATGAAGCAATTAACTTCTTCAAATCTTGCCAACTTTACAGTCTGAAGGTTGGGGACAGCTAGGGGGAAAAACAAGAACAAGAAATCTCTTGAGCTGTGGGGTTATTGTTATTTTCCTTTGTAAGATGAAAGTGTTTTTCTGTGACTTGAAACTGTTGGATTTTCCTCTTTCCCCACAAAGTTTTTTTCTTTTGTTACTGACATTGTGTAAGAGACAATTTGTGTTAATGGCTTAACTTTTCAAGCCTGAGGTCTCTTTAGTAAGGCTGCCTTCTGCTCTTTTGCATAAAAAAAGGTGCCATTTACTTCCACTGATGAACAGATGAGTGCCATCAGCTGAATTCAGTTCATTACTCCATATGCCTTGTATCCCACATGCTACTATTAGAGCCATCAGATGCTGACAGGATAAGAGAAAATGGCCTGAAGTTGTGCCAGGGGAGGTTTGGATTGGATATAAGGAAAAAGTTCTTCACTAGAAGAGTTGTCAAGCATTGGAACTGGCTGCCTAGGGAAGCGGTGGAATCACCGTCCCTGAAGGATTTTAGAAGATGTATAGATGTGTCAGTCAGGGACGTGGTTTAGTGGTGGACTTGGCAGTGCTGGTTAACAGTTGGACTTGATGACCTGAAAGTTTTTTTCCAAGCTAAGGTTCTATGACTCTATGAAAAAACTTCCTAAAAAATGTTATTTTGCTTTGCAATGGGATCGTTTCTCTGACAAAGATGTTTTTAGGACACTTAAGCAACCATTTTTTTGGTGATGTACATCTCTGGAAACACATCTTGGATGCTTCCTATTCAACCTGGACATTCCTGTATCAAAAGCATGCAGATGTGCTTTTAGTTCAAATTAACAGAGATGGGAATGTCTATTCACATTAAAAACAATAAAAGGGATCCCAGTTCTGTAGGAGGGACTGTGGTTATGAATCCCCTTCAGAGAGCAGGTGCTGTGTTTTGGTTTGCAGTATTTAATCAGCTCTGCCCTTTCTGGTATTTCTCTGAGATGTTTATTTTTACCAATCACTAACTGATCAAAATAATGATGTTCGACTTTGCAGGAAATGTGTTTCTGTAGTGGTGGGTTTGCATTTGGAAAAAGTTGGTGATGTCAGTGGGTCTACAGGAAAAATCTAGCAGTGATGTATTTGAATAGCCTTCCATTTGAGTGCAAAGGATTTCTACCTCAAGTGCTGATTAGTGAAATGAATTTACGCAGCACATAAACTGAAATTTCACTTCTTTTCTCCTTTTTTACTAATGCTTTTGTTGTGAAAGGAAAAATGTGGTATTTGTGATGCTGTCACATCTTCCTCTTTTCCATAATACTTATTTTTAGAAGAATTTAAAGACCCTTCCTTATTAAACCCAGGCTTCCCTCTTGGCAAGGTTTAAGCCCAGCTGGTAACTCAGAACCACACAGCCTCTCGCTCACTCCCCACTTCTTCTCTCCCTGCTCCCTGAGGGGTGGGGAAGAGAATGGAAAGAATATAACTCCCATGGGTTGAGATAAGAGCAGTCCACTAAGGTATAACACAAATCACTACTGCTACCACCAATAATAATAATGATAAAGGAAACAACAAGGGGAGAGTATACAATTGCTCACCACCCACCAACCAATACCCAGTTGAACTCAGGACAGCTCTTCCGGCTGCAGTGCTTCTTCTATCCATTTAAACCTGTTTCTGGAGCATATATAGGTGAAATGCTGAAGGCCTATTAAAAGTGCACAATAAAGCTTATTCCCATGGGGATTTTGCTGTGAATGAGTGGGCTTATATTACCTGCTATAGTGCTCAAAGAAAGAAGTCTTTGCTGAACTGTGACTTCAATACGTATGAGTCCTTCAACTTTGCTAGTATCCTAAGGATGCATAATACCTTTTCTCTTGAAGTAATGGTTTCCAAGAATCAAGAATGTGTGCTTAGATAAACTTTAAGTGATGAAAAAATTATGACTTCTGCCCCAATCAAAGCAGAACAAAGCACTACACCACTACACTCTTTGTTATTGCAGTGTTCTTGTAATTGGGGAGCTCTCTGAAGGAGAAAATACCGAGAGCCAGGATACCTAGAAAAAGAGAAGGAGTTCTGAGTGAGAATAGCATCTCGAGTGAGTTCAGCTGTTTAGCTAAAATCTAGGCAGCCTTGATGAAGCAATCAGCTGCTCTGGTTTCCTCTGTGGGTAAGAAGCGGTTATGATGCCTCCTTGCTACAGAATGGGAATTGACAAGCTCCATCTGTTTCCTGGGGACTGCTCATCTAAAAGCAGGGCTAAACCCTGTGGAAGAAATGCAGATGTGGATGTAACAGGCTGGAGTTTCATTTTAGTTGTAATATGGCAGAATGGCAGAGATATACACTTAAAAAAAAAGAGCAAGCATGAATTTAAATGAAAGTGAACAGCTATAACAGGGTTGCTAGTAACAGTAACTCTATAATGATGCAGGATACATGATTAGACTAAGAGTAGAAAGTGCCTATCTGACTTGCAGAGAGACAGTAGCTGCCTGAGATCTAGGACATTGACTTGGGGAAACAAGGTACGAATGGCTATAGTAATGATATTCTTTTCTTCTCTGAATACCACGAAGACACTTGTATGTAAACACATGGTCCTAGTGTCATCTGCATTTGCAAACCGTGCCAGTAGTCCTGTTAGAAAATGCATGGGTAGAGTACAAATGAGCAGGATTTAAATCAGAGCCCAAATCACAAAACATGTGGACTAGAAACCCCACAATGGAGATATACATAGTCCCAGTTTGACTCAATAGCAAACTATTCTCTGCCATATCATATAGAATGAGTTTCTTCTGTACAGAAAAGATGTAACCTCTTCTTCTGGTACTTCTTTTCTCTATAGAATACTACCTGGTTAATTATGTCAAAATAAAACTGATTTATAATGCAATCCATTAAACCTGATTCACTCCTACATCAGTCCATTTGATCCATCTAATCCATCTAATTCAAGGAAGCTATACTGAAGAAAATATGAAGCAACATAGAGGCAAATAATTTCTGATTAAAAGGGTGTATTTGCTTTAAATCAAAGTAATTTAAATCAGCAAGCCAGACATTTGCATTTAAATAAATAATTTTAATCTTGGTGCAAAATAATTTGCACTTTATTTTTTTTCCTTTAAGAAAATCAGGTTTTCATTGGTGTGCAGCACTCTTGCTGTGATTATTACAGCTAAATATAACCCCTTACACTATACCAGGGTTTGTTTTATTTTTCAGGAGGGTGTGCAGTATCTATACAAATCTACATCACTTAGTGTGTATTTACTCCCTCAAGCTCTTATTTGCTAAGCAGTTTGTTTTGCTGTCTAACATTTGCTCCAGGCTGGTTTTGTTTGGCCAGTCAGGTTCATGAGGGTTCTGCACTTCCAGGCTTTAAAGATGGCCCATTCCTCTACCTTGCCCCATCTGAAGCCCAGGTGAGCTGAGGAGCTGGAGGAAGGGGCTGGTGGTGGGTGCCTCCTGGAGGAGCTGGGACCCGGAGTTGGAAAGGCAAGTGCTCCCTCCATCTCTCCTGCCAGGGCTGGTGAATGCTCTCCAGAGCCTGTTTGGTTCTGGTGGTGCATCCGGCAGATGCTCCCTGTTTGGACACTTGGCTGTGACAGCCAACATGTGCAACTTAAGTGGTCTTTCTTGAATTTTCTTTATGTAACTGAACTTGATACATTACATTCAGCTGGGCCTGAAATGACAGCGTGGGTTTTTTCCTAATTTAAAATATAATTTTATAGGATTATTCATAGAACCATAGAACCACAGACTCGTTTGGTTTGGAAGGGACTTAAAATATCATCCAGTTCCAACCCCCTGCCATTGGCAGGGACACCTTCCACTACAGCAGGTTGCTCCAAGCCCCTGCGTCCAGCCTGGCCTTGAACACTGCCAGGGATGGGGCAGCCACAGCTTCTTTGGGTACCCTGTGGCAGCCCCTCACCACCCTCATAGGGAAGAGCTTCTGCCTAAGAACTCATCTCAATCTCCCCTCTGCAAGTTAAAGTGTCCTGTCACTACATGCCCTTGTAAAAAGTCCCTCCCCACATTTCTTGTAGGCCCCCATCAGGTACTGGAAAGGCTACTATAAGGTCTTCCCAGAGCCTTCTCTTCAGGCGGAACAAGCCCGCCTCTCTCAGCCTGTCTACATAGCAGAGGCGTTCTAGCCCTTAGATCACCTCCATGGTCCTCCTCTAGACTCACTCGAGCAGGGCCATGTCCCTCTTGTGCTGGGGGCTCCAGAGCTGAACACTGCACTGCAGGTGGGGTCTCATGAGAGCCCAATAGAGGGGAAGAATCGCTGCTGGGTCTTTGGGCTGCAGGTGCATGCTGCCAGCAAGTAGCGTCAGGTGTTTCGCTTAGCTGCATTTAAGCTCCAACTGAGAAGTTGACACATTCATCACCCGATGGTTATGTGCAGGGCTCTTTCCTGCTCCTTCGCCCCCTCCTGCCCCCCTGCTAGAGGCACATCCAAGCCGGCACTGAGGGCTGAAGGCGGCACCCACGCCCTTACGCATGCCCATAAGGAAGCTGTAGGCGGGCATGAGGTGACTTATGAGGCTGAGCACTCGCCTGCGCCTGGCCTTCCGCTTGCCCTGCTGTGGAGCAAGCGCCTCGGTGGCCCTGCTGCAGGAGCCGCACACCCATGGCCTGGCACTGAGCCCCCTCTCTGCCTCAGAGGAGCCACAGGTACCTTGTGAGGGAAGTGGAAAGGGCTGTGTGCGTGCTCGTGGTTTCTTGGGGCGGCAGTGCGCAGGAAGGAAAGGGACATGGTAGCAAGTGCTGTGGCTCCTCAGGCGCTGCTCCTCTATCTGTGTCCCCTCTCCTCCAGGCCCAGGAGCTACAGGAAGATGGCATGCCTGCCCACCGCCCCACTGGCGCTGGTATTGAGGAGGTGGCTGGGGATCGGACTCTTCGTGCTGCTCTGCCTTAGTTTAGGTAAGCTGGAGATGCTGGTGTGGGAGCACAGCACCCGTGTATGGGTCGGCAGGGGATGGCAGCCCCCAGGACACTCGGTCTGGTGCCTTTTGCTGGGGCAGGGTTTGGGGTGGCTGGCTCTGCTAACCATGGCGACAAGCACGGAGATCCCTGGAGCTCTCAGCTCCCCAAGCCAGTCACACTTGCGGGTTCCCAGAGGGTGGTCACCCATCCAATGCAGTGTGAAAAGAGTATTTTCAGGGCAGCTGATGTCTGTGGGTAGCAAGTGATGCCGCCCATCGGGCTTTGGATTTGGGGGTCGAGTGGTTTCTTCAGTGTTTTGGATGGATAGAAGTGAGCATGCGGTGGGGAAGACAGGACAGGGTGGCGGGTTGGAGGGCTCTCCATTGCCCAGATAGCACAGGACACAGTGAGAGCTTTCCCCAACAACACAAGTCCTGTGAGAGGACTTCAAGGGCTGTCCCCCATCCTTATCTGAGGACCTGCTACAGAACTCACTGAAGTCCACAGGTCCCTCCTGACCTCAAGAGGCTTGCAATGAGTCTTCTTAGCTGTGAGAGGTGTTAACCTTGAAACCACACAAAACTCACTTCTGAGCTGGGGTTTGTTGTGGATGCAAAACAGGTTGTGCTTATTGGCAATGTTAGTGTTTCAATGCAGCTAATGATACTCTAGAGCAAAACTGGGCTGAGCAGAGGCTTTGATTAAAAACCAAGTGATGCTAAATTTTCTTTTCATGCTGATGTCTCGAAACTGGGAGATATTTGATGCTGAATTTCATTTTGAGTTTCAGTCTCAGAATCCTCAAGCGTAACTCAGATTTTAACAAGGATTGAATCACAGAGCTCACTTGTAGAGAAAGCAACTACCTCAAATGCTGCTCATGAGATCTAAGCTCTCCTGTCTTCCGCCTTCTCCAACCTTTGTGCTTGTGAAGCACATATCAAGCACGGAGTTATTTTGCCTGTACTACAATAGGCAAACAGTGCAGAACTGTTTCTCTTTCTCTATTTGATAAGCTTTTGGTATGTGATTAATGTAATTATATGCATGTGATAATTCACCAGTCATCTAGTTTCTCTAAAAATAATGCTGATTCCAAGGCCAAAACCCAGTAATATGTGGATATATAGTCTGATGTATGCTAATGTCCAGTACTAGAAATAGAAAATCGATAATAGAAAACCAGGTGTTCCTATAGCTGTGCTTTTTTTGATATGGTTTGCTGAATGAATGCTAGTTTATCCTGCCTTCTCCCTCTGTGTCTTAAGGCCCTGCTTGTAACTTTGCCTTCCTGTCAAATGTGGTTGAAACTGGGATGGGGATTTCAAAGCTGGCAGAGATGCAGTATCCTTGCCTGCTACATGGAAGCTGTTGGCTAGCCACAAGCAGCACCCCAGCAGCCAGAGACCGTGCCGCCCTTCCTCATGGCAAGCTGACAAAAAGGCCAGAAGGCAGCTGAGAGGGGCTGTAAGGATCATGGGGGCATCAAGGGCTTAGGAATGGGCTGGGAGGCATGGGGACAGGTGCCTGGGCTGGCAAAAACAAGGCACAAATCTGTAGGCCAGTGGGAATTGGTCATCCTCTTGCTGAGAAGACTTATTTCTCCAAATCTGATCAATTACAAAATTCTGAGGTTTAATTCTGCAAGGGGGGGGGGGGGGGGCGGAAGCTATTTTAAAGCATTATATCAGCTTTTTGAGAATAATTGTTAGATGCTTCCCATGCAGTAAGTCAATGGAAGTGCTGGTGTCTCAGGTTTCTTGGCAGACTGGTAAGCGCAGCCAATGCAATTCCTTTCTTTCTCTGTATTTAAGCAGGCACACCCTGCCACCTTTCTCTCCAAAAAGAAGTATTCCTACATTAGTGACCTTTGAAAATATATGGTACAGTACCCACAGATAAATGGTTTTAAAAGCGTCACTGAGACTTGTAGCTGATGCCTTCCCTAGGTGGCCCACAGGGACCACCACAAGGTTTGATTTCTGACCTTGCTGTGGCAAAACAGTGAAGCCCTGGGCGTCTGCCATCTCCCTGCCATTGCCCTTCTCACACCTTGTTAAGCAAGTCACCAAAGCCAGCATCTACAGAACTGATTCCACATGGGACTGCTCATGTCCACCTCAAAGCACAGTTGGCACCCAGAGCCTGTGGCTACATCTTGCATCCTTGGATTTAGTTCAGGCATCTTGATGCTTGCACAGCTCAGAGCTGTATAGCTCCAAAAGGTCAGTTAGCATGCTAAGATGAAAGCAGGTGCTCTCTGTACACCCTGTGTGAGTTAAATGGTAATATAGGGAATGCCAGGCTGAATTTTCTCATCACAGCAGTAGAAGGCATTAGTGGGAGACTTTATTAAAAAGGATTATTTGAAGGTTGTATTTCATAGAAAATTGTCTATGCCCAAGCTACATAGATATATGTGTTTGCCTTGAACTGAATTTTGCTGCTCTGGGGTTCACCTGAGGTGACCCCAGAAGTGCCAGTGTAATTTAAAGCTGAGATGTTGTCTGCTGCTGGAGACACTGATGTGCATGAACACCCTGCTGTCTCAGCACAGTGGAAAAGTGGTAGAGCAGCCTTGATTATAGCACAAACTTATTTATTTATGGTCTGAATGCATTGCTGGGCTTGTTTTTCTCCTGCCGTTGCACCTTCACACCTTCCAAAAATCTGCAGGATCTTCTCAGTCCCCGTTTGTTTCACTAGGAAAATGTTGTTAGAAGTCCCTCAGTATGACCTTTTCCTGCCCTGGGTGCAAACACAGGCACAATGCAAGCCCAGCTTTGTGTCAATGGAGCATTCCTTTCAAGTTTCCCTTGTCTTTTCTTCTGACTGAGGACCACCTAGTTCTTAGTTTCTTTCCAATGGTGAAAAGTTTTGGGAAGTTTTGAGGAAAATCCCTGCAGCTTTTCTGAGTTATTGGAGAGTTGGGGTGGGGAGGGAATATCCACTTCCCTCCTCATTGCTAGCAAGCACTGTCTTAGAGTAACTCACTCTGGTAATCCCCTCTTGCATGTTACTGCCAATAAAGTGCTTGGAGTGGAGATGGGTTTCAGAAAAGAGGGTTGAGAATAAGAAAGATTCCTTGTTTTGTGGCCATCCATCAACACTGAAGTGTCTGGCAGTGAGCTTTAGGGTGCTTAGCATGTAATTCCAATGTCCACTCTGATATGGGTTCATGGGGGATATGGCTGAGGCTTTTCTGTATGTACTGGATTTGCCTACTTGATCACTGGATGCAAATTGAGTTTCCATCTTATTGCTCTTGCTGCCTTCAGCTTGTTTTTTACATTTTTTTTTCGGATGAGTTTCTGTCTCCTCCTGTTCCAGACATGCAGAGAATAAATGACTTTGGCTCAAAATCAAGAGCAGCGGAACTAAGGAACTCCTTTGTCTGTCCAGAATGAAACCTCCTGCAACAGCTTGTCTGGGGAAACAGAAAACTTGCTAAAGGCTCCTGCTTTTGCTTATAGACTTTGTTGGGCATTTTTTAAATGAAAAAATTCTTCAGGAAAAAAAAAATTAAATGTAGACAAGCTTCATTCTTGCGCAGTGAAAACACAGCTCTACACCTGCGTACCGAGCGTGTAAAGCTACCAGTCAAACATTCCTTTCACCCATGTAGTTTCTTTTTCCCAGTGAGACCAGAATGAACCCAGGTAGCGCCAGTGAGCTCACATTAGTCTGAAGGCGACAGGTTTTTTGCATTTCTTGGATCACTGAGACATTTGTATCCTCTTTGCAACTTGAATGTCAGAAGTTTCTGCACTTAAACATGCAAAGTTTGGGGCTGGAGATTTTATGCTTTGCAGTAGGTTACCAACAGAAGTTGCTACCCTGTACATGCTCCCATCTTTCCTGCTCATTGCTGCCTCGGTTCTGAGTTACAAGTGTGATTTAATGGGTGTAATTAATTTCACATAAATGAAGGCTGCCACTGACTGGGTTATCCCCCTGCCTCGCCAGTGATAAGTTGGATTTCTGCAGGGGTCAGCCTGGTCTCTCTAGTGCAAGTTCGCTTTTATACCCAACACTGTGTACCTGGGAGAGGCATGCAGACAGGCTGCACAGCTGAGGGGGCAAACAGTTGATTGCCACCAAAAGATGCAGTCCTGCTCCCCTCTCCTCTGCTTCTGGCTATGCAAGCCTCCTCTTCCTTGCACTGGTTCTAGTACGTGCCTGATCCTTGCATGATTCAGCTTGCTTAGCAGGAAGTTTCTTTTTTTTTCCCATGTTTTACACCAGTGTGGCATGTTGAACCAGCCTCTGAAGAGCCCTGCAAGGAAAGCAGTGGGAGAGAGCTCTTGGGCTTGGAAGGTAGCTCCCCAAAGGGGAGCCAGATCCCCTTTGCACATGTGGAGAAGGCCAGTTTGTCTTCTGGCCGCATGCACAGGTTGTGCCAGGCTAGAAGAGAATTTCCACTTTCAGAGAAACTCTTCTTCCTTTTAAACATGTGTGTCCTACTATAAGTGCTGTGCACATGTAGATGTGGTGGTTTTCATGAGGTGGCAAGGCAAGTGTGCTGAATGCAGCGAAGTCTGTCTGCTTGGCAAAAGGGGGGCAGTTTTGTTTGTCAATAGATAAACTTCATTTGTAGCTGTTGTGTCCCCTTGGAGGGGCATCACCATCAGGAGCCTCAGGAGGTCACTTGAGAATAGGTAAATCCTTCCCAATGCAGAAATGCCACAGGCTTTATTTCTGCTTTTTCACTGTTATGCTTTTAAAATATCATTGGTCCCAGGAGACTCTCTGGCTGAAAATAAAAGTGCTGACTGCCAAGTGACAGTGGCACTTCTGGCTGTACTGCGCTCAAAAGGCATTCACCTTTTGGTGAGCCCAGAATGCTACTATATCATGGAATAAGTTGTTAGAAAGACCATGGAGTAAGTCTCTGTGTGCGCCACTACTCATGCCATGGCAGGGACCCTCAGGTGTAGTTTTAAGTGCATGGCAGACAAGTATTTTCTCCCTCTGCCAAGGGAAGAGCATCAGTCTGAAGAGACTGTCAGACTCTGCTTCCTACAAGCTGAGGAGCCCCTTCCCTGAGCCACCCTGCCAGTGCTCGCAGCAGCCCCTACGCAAGTCTGTCATTTCACTCCCTCTGTGACTTTTAGAGCTTTAAGACATCTCTGGATTGCTTTGGTCTCGTTTCCTTTGTCATTCTTCAGTTAATTACCACTCACCATGCTGCACTATTATACATGGCTGTTTAATCTCTGCTCCAGCCAGCCCTCCGGGTTGTTGTTAAGGCTGTTACCTACAAAGTGTTCCTGAGTTGGTGCCTGAGCAGGGACCAGGTTTTTATAATGAGAAAATGGTTGGCAGGCCTGTAGCATTGTTTGCTGCACTGCTGAATGTTGCTGTGGGCAAGTCCTTTAGAAGCAAAAAAAGAAATCATTAAAAATTACAACTTTTCTACTTTTGTGTGGGCTTATGTGAGATTTTCCTGGTTACTGGACACTTCTACCTTCTGTTAGCTTCAAAAGCGGGCTGGCTACTTGGGGAGCACACGAGGCAGTGAGATTTAGCGAGCACTGTAGAAAACTGTGGCCTTAAGCAGTGGGGAGGACCTCAACTTCAAGAGCTGAGCTGAGGCCAGCAGCATGCATGGCAGTGGTGCTGGAGGAATTATGAAAATTATCTGAGACCATCTTCAGCTGGGACATAAATATAGAGGAAGTACAAAGGGATCCAGTCAGCGAGAGACAAGTCTGCAGAGGGAAAAATTAACAGATTTATTTTTGTCCTTGTGTGTGACAGAGCTCTGCCAAAGGCCTGTCTTACGCAACTGCTGCATCCAGTTTCTGCCCCCAAACTTGAAATCACAAAAGTGCTGAGCCAGTTGCAGGAATTTGATCTTGAAAGGAACTAATATATGCAAATCCCATGAGGACATCCAGATTTTGTGTCTCCCCCTGCCCTTTTTTATTCTAATGTGGTCACCCATGCCACAGGCTGGGAATAGAGAAATGGGGAAGTTCAGAAAGACTCTCCCTCCACTCCTTTCCCCAAGTCAAAGAAATCCTTCTGTCCCCACTGTCAAGATAAGCAAGCCCTCCTTCCTCTCCTCCCCAAGCAACATAATGTGGAGGACTCCGCACCAAAGGGGAAGATCTTAAGATATGATATAGTTCCCATCCCACCCCCAAGAACTTTGGCATCTCCTGTCCAGCTCCTTGCCTGGATCTGATCTCCTGGCTAGGGCCATGATGATAAATCTGCTGACTGATTTGCAGAGAGTTGCGATCTTACTCATGTTGTAAGCAAAGCAGACTGGACATGCCCAGGCAGTAGGCTTGTCCCAGCCTGGGCAGTGGTGACTCAGAAAGCAGTAGATCTTTATCTCAAGAAGTACCCAGACATGGGCTGGAGCAAGAGGGAGTGATACCAGCTGTCTGGAGCTGCCCCAGCCCCTTCACCAAAGTATTTCAGATTCCCTTTCATCTTCTCAGTTGCTAATTGCAGATCATGGAGCTTTTTGTGGTAATGGAGTTTCCTTCCCTTTGAAGCCAGGCTTTTGACAGGGTTGTGACTCGGTAATGGCTCTTCCGTTCCTTCTCTGTCTGGCTGGGTTGCCTTGATGACTTTTGTGGCAAAAAGGCTACCTGAGTATGTGAAATCAGCTCTCTGGTGAGTAGTGAGTAAGACTGGAGAAAGCAGAGCTTTTGGTCTGTAACCCGCAAAGGAAACTGCAGTCACATGGAGAGCTTCAGCAGGAGTACTCATGTCTAAGAAACTGGGCCCATATCAGACACTGGCATGTGTTGAGGGCACCTTGTGAACCCCTCTAAGACAAGTGTTACCTGCAGTACATCTCTGCTTATCGAAGTAGGCTCAGGGAAACAAATAAGATCGATAATTTAATTTGGCATCAATAGGGCCTCAAGCTGCTGGAAAAAAATGGGATTAGTACACACCCACAAAGATGGGCTGTCTTTCTGTCTATAGAAACAGGAAGATGTCCTCTGGTTGTCGCATCAATTCCTGACTTCAAGATTTTCTTCGCTACAGGCTTTGCATGTGAAACAAAAAAGCATTAAAATGAAATGAAGGTTGCTGAAGGAGTCAGGCACCAAAACACCATGTGGATGTTATAATCGCTGCTAAATCAAGCAGTGTAGAGCTGGGCAAAGCAAGGTTACAGTTTTGTTTAGGAGGAATGTGGCAATGTGAAGATGGGAAGTGCATAAAGCCAAGTCAAGGGAGCCGAGCCCTTGCTGTATTGCTCCAAGCAGGGCACCATGAGGTTACAGCGCAGAAGCAGAGATGAACTTTTAGATAAACCTCTTCACACTGCTTCCCTACTTCAGGTCTGCCATGACATCATCATAAAGTAGGATTAATCCTGTCACTCAATTGCTGCAGGCACGCATGACTAGCAGGTATGGGAAAGTGGAACCACTGCCAAATGAAGTGCATCGCTGTTTTTCTTTCTTCTCTTCTGCTCCTCTTGCTGCATTTGGGATAAGGGAACATGACCTCCCAAGAGGTGACTGTGGCATGAGTGAAGCCATCTGGGTTTGCAGCTACCTCAGCAGACCTGTGGCTTGTGATGGGAATGTTAGGCTTTGGGCTGTGTAAGGGGAAAGAGCCACTCCTCCATTCTCTGCGTGCTGAGACTTCCTTTTGTGTACCTCTATTTGGTGGAATGGATTCTGGGTAAAAGGTTAATATACAGTCGCAGATTCCTTAAAGAGGACAGCCAGGAGGGCCTGCCAGTGTTCACTTTTCTCTGTTTCATCCCATCTTTCTCATTGCATGGGGTCATTACAGTAAAAAGCAGATGAAGGTAGCGTTTTTATGTACTGCTGAAATGATGTCCCCCCACAGAGCTTATCTAATAGGATCTTTCTGTGATCAGTGTGTTCACAGGAATCTGTCACAACACTGATTTAAATACAAAGCATTTCTTCATGTGTTCCAGTGTAGCATAGGATATTTGCTGAATTTTAACCCCATGGAAAGCCTTGGGGAAAATCTGATTCCTCACTGGTAAAATCATCTGGGATAAAGAAAAGTCCGAGGGGGAGTGTCTAGTTCTTTAAAGACTCAGCTCTTCAAAATTTCTCAGATTTTCAACTGATTATCTGTCTTGGTTGGAAATCCCTGTAAAATACTGTGTTGTCCTCAAAGGATAAATCCTACAAGTTTGGGGCAAATGTGCTATTCACAGAAAATGAGGCTGCAGAATTACCCAGGGACTGTTAGGTGTGATTCCTACACCAACCCCAGTGGATGGCCTCCAGGGAAAGCTGCAGCTCCACGGGATAATGTCTTCCTCAGCTGGCACAGCCCCAGTTACCAGAAGTGCCCTTGCCTCACCACAACACACTGTGCATCTCCTCCCAGAGCTGCCCCAAGCCCCTTTAACCAGCCCATGCACAACAGTGTCGGCACCCTGGCAGAGCAGGAGTCCCATGTGCATGGTCCTAGGCAAAGTTCAGTGATGCTAATAATTTAAGAGTAGAGAGACCAGCTGCTGTTGCAAAGATAAATAGGGAAACTTACGGATAAAAAACAGTGCAAGACTGTTTTGACCCTCCTGGTTTTGGAGGGCCACCAGCAGTTTGCCTCAGAGCTTTTTGCATGAATGTCCGTCTAAAAAATGCACAGATCCACCGTCTTTCTTGCTGCTTATGCAGGAGCAAAAGATCCAGACCCACCAAGGAGGACCTTTCTGTCATATGTCTGGGTTGTGTGCAAAGCCAGATAACGTGAGGTAAGACCCAAAAAAGGCAAAGCAGTTTAAAAGAACAGAGAAATTGGGAACAGAGGAGAAAGAGAGTGGCTTTGGGGTTTTCAGGGGATACCTGAAGGTTTCCAGCAGTTCAGTGATGTTTCTCTAGAGCATTGTGTGGTCTTTTACTGCCTTTTGCAGTCAAGTGTCTCTACAGGACTTCTGTGTCAGGGGCAATCTGCTCTCCTCTACCTCCTGACTTTATGTGTGGTAGGATAACCAAGCTTCTGTGACTGTGGGATTTCTGAATCATGACTTGGACCAGGAGTGAAGGAAATAGGAATACAGGCTCAAGAGCTCTCCTGTTTGCTGACTCTGAAAGCAAATAAGAAAGGATGGTTTTCCTCTGTGCTCATTTCTGTTCTAAGCAGCCCTGCTGTATGGGGCATCTGCAGCACAGGTGTAGTTGGAATGGAACATGGTTTTCTGCCTAGGGCAGAAGTCAGCCCTTTAATCAGGTCAGTGTTGCCACACACTGTGGCCTCCCAGTGATGGAGCTGTGTGTGTGGATGGTTGGGACTGGGTGGGCTTCAGGGGGGGTGGGAAAAGGAGGGATCTTTTTTTTCTCGAAGTTATTAAACATTATTTGCATGGTGGGTGCCTCCCCCACAGCCTGGTCACAGGGAGCATTCAGCACAGAAATGGGACAGAACTGAATTTCCATTTTTGCTTTGCAGTTCATCTTTAAAGTGAAAGGGGACTTTTGTGGGGCTGAATGACTCTTCAAGGACTTTGGTTCCTTCAGGCTTGCAGCATTCAGGTTGCAGTTTCAAGGGTGCAGAGCCTTTTAAGGGTAGATGTGACATCAGCAGGAGTTTCCAAACCCTGCACATGTACTGCCAAAAAGGTTTTTGTTCTCCTTTTGGTTGCAAAGGAGACTCTTAGGGGCAAGGTGCGGAGAACCTCATGCAACACATGATGCGATGTCACCCTGACATTTGTTGTGTGCCTACTCTTCCCCTACTGCTGCAAAAGCAAATAGAAAATTGTCTTTATTAGGGTCCACAGTCCCAAAGTTTGGACTGGCTGCTCTTGTGAGTGTCTCTAGCAATAGAGCTGAACTGTGAGAGCAAGCAAAGATGTGGTTGAGGGAAAAACCACACAGATACACAGGAGGAGGAACTTCAAAACTCAGCCAAAAGTAGGCTGCTTTTAACGTGAATGCTTTTTCACGCAGCATGTAATCAAACTGTGCAACTGATCATCACAGGATGTTGTGGAAGCCAAAAAATATACATGCATTCCTGAAGGAGCAAAGTCTCTTCCTCAAGGGGTAGATGTAACAGTAGTGATGAAACTGCTGATGTCAAGAAACATTAAAATGCCTGGCTGCCAAAGGTTGGCATGGTATGGCAGTTCTTATCCTATGTAGAATGGAAGAGCTAATTTTTCTACCGTTTTGCTACAGGTTGCTGGCTGATAGAGGTCAGAGGGCTGAGTGGGCTCATGGTCTGCTACAGTTTGGTTGTTCAGAGTATAGCGCATTGTAAGGGGAAGTACAGGACTTGGGGGGTGGGGGCGGGAAATAGAATCTTTCCCTTTGGAAGACCAGTGAAGTGGCTGAGCAGAGGGAAACCAGTTAAATGAGAAGTTTCAGGGAAGTTATTTGGGTATTTGAATCTTCTCTGTCCTGAGGCCAGCTATTCCCTTGTTTTATGGTCTCAGCCCATGGAGTGCAACAGATTGGTACCCCCCCTTCCACTACTTGAGATGGGCTCTAATGGTAGTGAGGCTGAGGCAAGCAGGGCAAATGTAAAGCAACCCAACTTTTTGGACTAACAAAGCAGGATGCACAGGGATAAGTCTCATCCTGAAGGTTGCACAATCCCAGGTGAAAGCCCAACCATCTGCCCTGACCTTGGTGAAGCACAGGACAGCATATTAATACCGGGTCACTCTTCCAGCAACAGCAGGAGCTCCTTGCTAAACTGCTCCCTTGTGTGTTAAGCCCTGGCCCCTGAGAGCACCTACCCACTGGAAAGAGGAAATGGAGTGGGAAAACAGGGCTGATCACTGGCATGGAGCGCAGAGAAGTTGCATTGTGAAGCAGGGGGATTGCTGCTAGCGTGGTCAAAGTTGTACCCAGTTTCTCCCTTCAAGGAGTTCAGCTTATTACAAGAGGCACATGCCTGCGTACTAGATATGACACCATCATGGTAACTGAGCAGGAGGTGGGGAATGCCTGTGCTGTTTTGCAAGTAATCCCAAGGGAGGCCCATGGGCCTTTACAGACACAAGTTTGTTTTAGCTAGACTAGCCAAAATTGTTCATTTGCTAGTACTAGAAGGCTGATGACAGTGTGGCTGTAAACTCTGGTGTTTATCACTGTAGGATTGCTTCTAGCTTCTGGGATCTTGAAATATATGGGGTTTTTTCTTTAAAAAAAAAAAAAAGAACTCTTCTGAAAAAAACCCTGAAACCCCCAGACTTATAGACCACTTTGGCTCTGTTTGACACACAGGAAACTCACTGGAGGGTGACACAGGTTTTGCAAACACTGAGGTTTGAAAACGAAGAGCAGAGGACATAGCAGTGTGGGAATGTATGTTTTTATAACTTGACATGAATAATGACAAATCTTTACTCTGAGGTGTTTAAGGGGCCACCAAAATTTCTGTTCAGGCAGGTAACTCTCCTGCCTTTGCCTTCAGAAATCGTTTGTTCAGGATCCTAAGTAGCACTGGAGCATCATGTAAAAGGCAATGCCAAGGAAGGCCTCCCCTCAGTGCAGAGCTGAAGCTGTAAACAGCTCTGTGAGTGATGGGGTACATCAACAAGTGCAGGTAGAGCCGAAAGAGCCTGTATGCAGCAGGATCTGGCACAAGGCTATAGCACTCTCTCACTGACTTTTCTTTGCCCCCCACATACAGGCTATGCACAGGAGAAGAAAGCAGTCAAAAGCAAAGTGGGAGAAAAAGTTGGCCTGCCTTGTTGTCATGAAATTCCCAGCTCAGAAAGCCTACAGAACTACCGGGTCTACTGGCAGAAGAACATTACGGAGGTAGTGCTTGCCTACGCAGGAGGGGAGAGGATCCCTGATCACAACTCTGTCCGATATGAAAACCGAACAGAGATAGACCCCAGGAACCTCACCCTGTGGATCTCTCCCATTGAAATCCGGGACAATGGCCCTTACTGGTGTGTAGTTCAGTACCTCAGACTTTCGCAGAACCCCATGGTTGTGTGTAACGAGCCTGTCAACCTCTTTGTTACAGGTAGGTGAATTGCCTCCTGACACCTGAGGCTTTCTGGTGCCATCCCCACAGTAAAGGACACTCCTCCAAGTGTTAGTCATAGTATAGCAGATAGATAGCTTGCACTAAGAAGCCTCAAAGAGTGCCAGTTGTGTTAACTATTTCCATTTTAGCAGCTTTCCTCCTTACCTTTCCAAAGCTACCCCTGGTACAGAAAATTTGCCTTTCCCACCACCAGCCCAACATCCTCCCCTTGATGCCTCCCTCTTGGAAAAAGACACACCCCCCCCCGGACACTTTCCCAGGTATCACTGCTGGTGGGTGCCCTAGGCTGCCTCTGCCCTCTGCTGTCTTTTGGGCAAAGCAGGGACTAAGCCCTTGGTGCATGGGAAGCATCCAAGCTGAAAGAGGAATGGAGTGGCATTGCTTCTCTGTGACCATAGTAGCATCCCAGCCCTGCACCAACCCCCTTGGGAAGCCCAGGCTCTTGGGGGGCTGGCCAGATCACTGGCTGCACTGCAGCTCCACAACCTAAGGCTGAACTCAGCTGGAGGTTTGAGGCTTTTCATCTTAAGGAAACAACCCAAGCTCTTTTGCTCAAAACGAATCTGAATCTTTTCTTGGGGGCTACAAAAAGTTCCATTGACATTATTTTCCATTTCTACCACTGTTTTTGTAGCAGCTGGTTTCAACCAAAGGCAGAGATATTGATAACACATATAAATATATACATACATACATTTGAATTACCTTTAGCAGCAGAGTTCCAGGAATCTTCCAGACAAGTGACTGAGCATTCTCCATCTGAAATGAGATTTGTCAGCAAAATAAAAACAAGCTCCCAAGAACTGGCCATTGCTTGCTTGTCTGAAGGCATTGTGGGCATATGTGCAAGGAGACAAATTTAGTGATCTTTCTGGGAACTGATATGAAGAAAAGGGAAGTGCACTGCCAGCACCTTCTCTAGCCATGAGGGCTGAGGAGTTAACCACATGAAAAATGTGAGACAACGGATCTCTTTTACTCCCTGCAAATACTCCAGTTTCTTTGCTTCCAGAAATACCCTTGCTGTCTTAACAGGACAGTTGTAATAATAGTGGTAGACTTCTGCTCCCTTTGGTAAAGTAGGATCAGTTATTGAGGGGTCCAGGAGAGGGACTAAAACGAGAAAGGCACAAAGGTGTTACTCCCTGTTGACTGAATAGGGAGCCTTAGTGAAGCTGGCTGGGATATTTGAATGGACTTACTTTCCAGACTGGCCATCAATGCTATATTGCTCAACAGATGGTGGGCCTGGAAGGAAATCCAGGTCTCTCCTTGTCTACCGGTCAGCTGCGCAGTGCTAAGCAAGTTACCCTTTCATTAGGTATTAGTTATTTGATAGCCTGGCCCACGAGTCTGTGGTCAGCAGAAGCCATGGAAGATGTACTACAACCACAAGGCTGTCTGCCTTATGCAGATCCCAGCAGTCGTGGTCAAATGGTGAGGCAGGCAGGGAGCAGTTGCAGACAAAACATTAGCTGCTCCAAAAAGGGTCATTTTGCAGTGTGTTGAGCAACCTGCTGCAGTTCTCTGCCTGGTCTTGCTCTGGCTGGGCCTAGAGTATGAGGGGTGTAGAGGCTACAGACCTACAGCATGCCAGGGAAGGAAGGAGAATTTGTTCATTTTGACAGCAGTCATGTTGGTGTGACTTAAGCCCAACAGAAAGCCACATGCTGAGTTACTTCTCTCACTGGTGCCTCTCTTGCTAAAGATGTGGTCCCACTGAGATTTTTCCAGCGGTACAGTTGCCTGAAGTAGTTCCTTTGCCACCCCTTCCCTCTTCCTTCTCACCCTGGACAGTTTCTGGCAACCTCTGGGCATCCTCAGTTGTACCAATGCAACTGTTTACAGTAACCAGGTGAACCAAATTGGTAAAGGGAAGCAGACTAAAATGGACACCACCTTTCTTCTCCTTCTTCACTCATATTAGTCCCCTCATCTATTTCACCATGCAGCCTTACAAATACATTTGACCAGGCAGGAAGGCATGGAACAAGCTGTGTGGGTGGGAAGCCTCTGAAAACCCTTTGGCAATGAAACAAAAGTCCAGTGAGAACATGGTCTGAGAGGCCCTGTGTACTGCTATGCATTTTTGCAATGACTAGTATGACTCGGTCCTGCTCTCAGCTGGGCCTTCTGGAGGGGCTTATTATATATAGAAAATGTAGTTCAGCCTCTTACTGGCCAGCCCAGCAGAGAGAAACAAGGGAAAGGGCTCACCTCCTTTCCCAGCAGAGATGGACCCTCTGGGATCTTCTGGCTGGGAAGGGACTAATGAGGGGAGGGAAAAGGAAATTGTCTACTGTTGCCTATAATATGGATTTTTATTCAGTCCCATGATTTTCTTCCCTGTTTTATGATTACTTCTGTTGTTCCATATACTGCTGTATGTAGAGAGAAATGGTGGCAATGGAGAGGTGGGGTCATGAAGTGTGTGTACTGCCCAGGCAGGAGAAGAAGCAAAGGCCAAGGTCTTCCCTAGGCAAGGCTGTGGGGAGAACGCTAAGGCAAAAGAAAGGCCAAATAGGTTACGATAGAGGAAGAATGCCCTGTGGGGGAGTCTTTGCTTTCACCATGGGTGATAAGAACTGCAGGCCTTGCTGTAATCTGTCAGAATGGTAACTAAATCTTTCTTGCTTCAGCTGACTTCAGTGAGCCGAACCTAACAGCAGAAGTAGCCGCTGATTCTTGTGAATCAACTGAGCTGGTGGTAATGTGCTCTTCTTATGGAGGTTTCCCCAAACCCAAACTCTCTGGAGCCCTCAACAACATGTCCGTGGTGTGGAATGCCAGCTGGGTGACCGAGTCCAGCCTCAGCCTATACAACATAACTGGCAAACTGTCACTCAATGTGACCCAAGATGTCAACATCACTTGCTCCGTTGAATACAACGGCTTTACCAAGTCCACCAGTTTGCTTCTGAGTAGGTTTTATTAACAGTTTGTGTTACAAGCCCATTTTGTTGAATCTGACAAGTTGCCTGTCTGAGAAAGCAGTAAATTTTGTATACCTGTTCATGCAAGAATGACCCAGTGATCCTGCCTGTGAGCCAGTTGGGGGACACAGATCTGATATTTGAATGGAAGGACTGGAGAAATGTGCGTGCCGTAAAAGCCACAGGTTGCGCATAAAAATAATATCCTCATTTAACAATCAGCTGGGGTCTAGGCAAAATTCTGCATTTTTCATGCACATACTTAATATGTATATGAAAATTCCATCACTGTGCATGGTTTGAAAGTGGTAATGTAATAGATAAGTCTGTACTTTGAAAAGCTTGAGGCACAAGTGGAAACAGCATGAGGGAGGCAGTACACTACAGTCCAGATGTTTTGCAGTAGAAGGGGTTTTGCAAGGAAATTCTTAAAGCCAAAAGGATTTTATTTTTTTTAATGTTGTTACCAAAAAAAGTATTATGAAATGTCTCTGGGCCTGATGTTTTCACTATAAAGATAAGGACACCTTCAAGGATATCTAGAGAAGCACTGTTTTTCGTAGGGAATTCTAGCTTATTCATCAAGGTACCTTATTCATCAATCCTCCTAAAATCAAAGGGGCTTATGAGGCGAGGTGCCATTGAGTTTCAGAACGAATGCCAGAAACTAGGGCTTTATGAATATTGGTTATTGCTGGATGTAGTGCATAATGTCCCTAGAGATGGCAATGGAAGAAGATTGTGCATATCATACAACGTAGAAAAGGAGAGCAACAAGAAAGAGTAATAATAGTAATACACTGTTGTCAGACATTCTCGGAGGAGGGTGCAACCACCAGTGACAACAGCTGTCACAAAACCCCCACTTTCTGATTTTTAAGAATGTGGAATCACTCCCATTTTCCCATTTTCCATGATGGAAATGGTCCTCCAAATAAATCTTTAATAAACATGGAGACAGAATAGAGCCTCTGGTAAATGCAGGAGGCAAATCATGGAGGGGATATTGTACAGCAGATCAGGCTATTGTCTAACAAGTTGAATGACAATTATGCCAGATGCAGATGATGAATATCTGAAGACCTGCGCACACAGGTCTGAAGATCTGTGAACATGCACCAAGTCTGTCCCTCCTGTCGAATGTAGGATCTCCTGCACTGTACAAGAACAGTCCATTATCTAATGTTCAAGTGTCAGAACGGTCATCTCCAGTGGTGAAAAGCCAAAGGCTCCAAATCCACTGAACTCTGCAACAACACTTTTTCTGATAAAAAAGGCCTATTCTAGTCTATTTAATGCACTACTCTCCATCACCTGTGAATTCAGAGGGGGAAAAAAATAGGCATTAATCTGGTGAAAACAGTAAGAAAGCCTGTAGAGTACTTTTGAGAATGTAGGTTTTCTGGACATGGAATCAGACTTTTCCACCAACCCTAACCATAAGTTTAAAAAACAGCTTAGGTGCCTCAGTCCTTTTCTGGACAAAGACCCAGCATTTCAGATTCTATGAATGTGTTAAAAATTTCAGCACATATCAAATACAGGGGAATGGAAAGCAATTTAGGTGCCAGCTCCAGCTTTGTCTGTTCGCTTATTGAATAGGTAAATTTTTCTGGCTAAGTTAGAATTTGTCCAGAACCCCCAAAATTCACGTACCTGCTCTTACCTCAATATGTCAATATGTTGTTGAGCCCTTTATTTATGCTTTATTTCTTCTGTCTCAGAAAAAACAAATGACTGTGTTCTCCCTACTGTGGCTCCATCTTATAATGTCATTACTGCTTCAAGTATCATCATTGTCATCTTCCTTTCGGCGATCAGCCTAGCAGCAAGGTACCTCCCAAGGCACGGTAAGTGTTGATCCTTTTCCAAGAAACAGCCTTACACTGCCTATGGAGTTTCTATGTAAAATACACATTTTTAGAAGCTATGCTGACACACTTGGTTGATAGTTCTGTACCACCCTCTCCTTTCCCTTTTTTCTTTCCCCCCTTTTTTTTTTTCATCTCCTTTGACAAAATTGAAGTCCAGCTCAGGACTCTTCCTACATTTTGTGTGCAGGCAGCACTAGGCTTCAGGTTTGAGAGTGACTGGGTGATGGGGAGTTTTGACAGCAGATCAGAGTATTTCCAAAATCAGGGATATACAGAATTGAAGAGTTTCACAAAGGCACATTTTTGTGTATTATGTTTATGTATGACGTGCTTGAAGATGCCAAGAATCTTGGTGATCATGATAGATACAGCTGAGCACTGACAGTTTCAGAACTGGATCTCTCCACACACTCTATTTAGACAATCCCTCAGAAAACTCACAGAGCCAAAGTTACAAAAATGCATAGTGCTAGAGCCACAACAAAAAACCCAAGCACAGCTATGTTCCACTTCTATGAGAATTCCAGGCAAGAGTCATGGATTTGTCTTCCTTATGTGGCCAAAACCATCACGGGTGAGGTGCCCTGTCCCACCCTATGAAGTCTTCAGTAACTCCAGACATGTCTCCAGGAGTTTTTCAATGGCAAATGGCAAAGGGGACCTCCAGCATCTCAGGGTTAGTTGGCAGCTGAGCAGATGTACTTTCTTTTGTGGATGTTATTTTCATCTGTTAGCTGCTGCTCCTCATCATGTCTAAGCTGACCTAATGAGAAAGCCCCTTAAGATGTGGGTAGACATCAAAAGGTTTTATAAAGGCAGCTAGGCATCCAGCTGGTATTGAAAGTCAAGAGCAGTAGATGTCCTGTCCACAACCTGTCCTGGAGAAAGACAGCAGGCCTTGCAACATGTTATAAATACCACCTAGTTGAGTTCTGTCAGGTCTGGAGATCAGAATCCCACTCTCTGTGTTCAGGGAACTTAAACCAGAAGCCAGCAGTTTGAGCTTCTTAGCATCTGATGATCACAGTGGTATCCCCTGTTGGAAAGAGGCTGTTTGACAGGCAGCAGGAACTCAGTTCACCTAGGGATGCTTGTAAGTTTGTCATGCTTGTGTCTCTGCTACGTCTATTTCAACTTCAGACAAGTGCACTCCCAAGTCAGAGGCGTGGAGGTAGAATTGCTATTTTTCTTTTCCCCTCCTCACCAACCACATCCCTTCAAAAACCAATGTGACCACTGAGTAAGACTGGGCTAATTTTCTTTCTGGTGTTTTACCACAAAGAAAGGAAGCTTCTGGAAGACAATGACTCTTGGCTACACCTGTGCGCCTCCTCATTTTCCACTCACATGCCCCTATGACACCAGTATTATTTTTCCCCTGCTGTACCCTGGGGCTATGTCAATGGGAAAGCTGCAAGCAGGATGAAACCAAGAAAATCACAATTGATCACAGCCTGTGCTGTTAGCTGTGTGGATAATGAACTTCTAATTATAGGAGAAAATGAAGTGGAATTGGAGGATTTGGCTCTAAACAAATACAGGCTGGAAATTGAAAGATTCCTTACCATCAAATTAGCAAGAATCTGGAGTGTTCTGAGATAGCCTTTTATGTAGAAACCAAATTGCTTTTAAAGTAGATGTAAAAAGCACACCAATGTGGTGGAATGTGATCACCTGCAACAGCATGGGACATGGCTGCATGAACTGGAGCTTTGCTTTCAGTCCAATTTTCACATTATGCACAGGGAGTGGATTTGCAGAGTCAGGTGGTACTATTTTGTACAGCCACTTTCCAGACTAAGCATATGCTCCATGAAACTGAAGGCAGAGCTTCAATCCAACTTCCCAGTTTGTACAATTGTCACATTTCAGTGCTGCTGTGCATTGCCATGTGTCTGGGAAGGGAAATACTTGTCCTAAGAGCGCTTCCTGCTGCTGCTGCAGGTCACCTTCAAGAGCTATTCTAGGAGCTCAGAATAGGTCTGAGGGTACCTCTGTTCTGACATATGGAAAGCTGAGTCAGGAGCTGACTGGATGCTAAGAGTGGTTTCCGAGCTCAAAAAGCCGTGCTTCAAAGAGCTGAAGTGTGGAAGGGAAGAAGGGAGAGATAGAGCAAAATGGAAATGAGAGTTCTCAGATGCATATTATAGGGGTAACTAAAATACAAAGATGCTTTGCTGAGGTTCAACCCCCACACTTTGGGTAGCTCACAGCCTATCTTTTCAGTAATTTAAGAATGAAAACTCTAGATTTACTTTTTCTTTTGTTGGCTCTTCAGTTAATTAAACACAAAGCACCAAGATTTGACCAAGATTAAAGGTCACTTAAAGAAAAGCCTAGGATCCATGTTGTAAAATTTATGCAATTTGCTGTAATAGTACAGAAAGATTCAACTTGATTATTAAAAATAATTCATAGATGCTGAGATACCTGTTTAATTTGAACTCCTTTTAAAGCACTGAAAAAGTTGGCTGGCTGGTTCTAATACCAGCATTTTTACGCTCACTTGGTAAACTGCATTTAGTGACAAGTAACTTTTACCATTATGTCCCTTCTGTTCTCATCTTAGCAGGCAGCAACCTGTCTTTGTGCCAGGCTGAGGTCCTAGCCCTGGGAAGGAAAGCTGTTGTATCATATGACACACTAATATTTATAGGTAACAGAACTTTCTATCAGATCAGACAATGTCTGTAGGCCAGCCATATTCAGGTGTATTGCATGGATGAGTCCTGCCAAGGAAAAATAGAAGTAACTAGACCTAAAAGATTTGTTTCTTTCATTTCTCCTCTCCTTTCTTCCCACTGCCAGTTATACTTTACTTTGTTAAGAAGACATTTATATTCAGCACATTTATGTCTTCTGTAATTTCAAATTCTAATTGGGGATCTTCTTTTTCAGTCTGTTCTCACTGCCATAAGCATCAGGATTCAGGGCAACAGGATGTGAAAGAAGGTACAAAGCCACCTGTGAGCTCTAAAGTGACATCTGAAACATCATTTTTATGACCAGATTGCATTGGCAGGTAAGTTTTCTTCACCATTCTCCTCTTGGCAAAATAGCTGCTAAAACACTATTTGATTTTCATACAATGTTAGCTCTCTATGTTGTCCTTTAGGGTAAATGCAGAGTAAAAAGCGTAGGGCCCTACTGCCAGCTCAGACACATGGTGTTTCATGGTCAGGTGGCTAGAGGAACGATGTTCATGTTGCTTGTGGGGCACTGCTTTGTTTGGGTTATTTCAGATTTCCTGGAATGAACCTAGTGAAAAATGGTAGAGGGCCAAATTTCCTGAACTGCTCAGCTGCTTTCTGCACAGCATGGGCCCTGCATGGATGGTGTGCAAGCTTTTGTGGTGTTCTTTTCCTTAATTAACAAAAAGTTTTAGGGAATAAATGGGGATGGAGACAGAGAGAGAGGAAAAGAAAGGAATATTTGACAACTTTGACTGTCAGTGTCTACTCTGAACCTGTGTAAGGAAGCTGGCTAATATCTGAGAGGTGGGTTTGTAGCACGGTCATCCATCTATCAGGATCTGCAGTGACAGGCCCTTCTTCTCATTCTGTGGGCCTCTCAACTAAGAACTGTCCTGACTCATTTGTGAGTAGTAGCTTATCACTACTATAGGTCCCACATGTGGTGTCATTCCCTAGAGATTGTTTCTGGTGGATGTCCTGTGAGCCATGGATGTCCTGTATTCATGGCTCTGTTGCATAAACGTGGGAACACCACTGACGATAGAAATAAAGGTCTGACCAAATGGAAGTTAGGGAGAGGTGAACAAGAGAACAACTCCAGCTTTCTCATTAAGATTAGCAATGCCAGTCCACTTCTGAGATATCTCCGTTCCTTTCAGCAGCTGGAGGAATGGAGAAGGAGAAGATTCCCCTTCAACACTTGCCCAAGAAATACTCATCTATCTCTTAATAGGAGCTACTTGTGATACTGAGATGTTGTGAAGGATGGGCTGGGGAAAAGTCTGGCTTAGCCAGATTTTATGACTACAGAGCATTATATTTGTTTTGGCTCAAAAGCTCAGCTGTGTTCAAAGCTGTGTCCTCCGAAAAGACATTTTTCAAGTTAAGAGACTTAAGTAAAGACTAGCAGCTAACTGTTCTTATTCACATCATTATCCAGGTGACTGCATTTCCTGCTTTCACCACGGCATACTGAATACATTGCCAGGGCAATGCAGTAAAGCAACAGCTGTAGAATCCTGGAAGTCATGAATTTGTCATGCCGGGCATTGCAGTAATCTAAAAGCATAATGTTTTTGTGATGGAAAGGAGGGGAAACTATCATTCAGGCCATTTGTCTCATTTCCAAACCTGACCACGCGCTCATGCTTTCTTCTGGGGAAGGCCCTATCTGGAACAGATACTAGAGCCTTGGTTAGCATGATTTCTGGGGGGTTTTGTGATGGAAGTGGCAGGAGTTCACCTACTGAATAAATCCATTCTGCCACATTCCTCTTTTGTTAGAAAAGCTTGCCAGGCTTTTTCTGCAAATGGTTGGTGTTCCTAACTGCAGTGCTTGGAACTGCTGCTCGTCTGTGGACAGGGATGGAAGATGTGCTTCCCTATTGGCTGAGAATTCATCTCGTAACTGAGATGTGCTGAGCCATGTCCTGTTGCTGCTGAAAGAGGGTAGCACATTCACTAACCATCCTCACTTCGCAAACAGCACCTCTGCACGGTCCAAAGGTTTTCACAGTGCGGCAGCCCATAACTCACTGTATTGCCCCTCTTGAGCTGTCTAGCTCTGATCAGCCCTCAGCTCAGTCTTTGCTGTAGTGGGAGCCCTCTTGTGGAGGCCTATCGCAGGTCATCCCCGTTTGTCTCGGCTCTGCAATGTCCTTGGCTTGCATTTAGGATTAAGAAAAAGGGGAGGAAAAATAAGTAAAATCTTTTCTCTGTGTCCCTCAGGTTTCTTATCCTGTGTATTCCGCATTGCAGTCCCCACTGTTCATTGTACAGCAATACTTATTGTGTTGACCCTTCGGCTCTCTGAAAGGGGATGACAGCAGTAGAAAGCTCTGCTTATGAAGACTAGCAACATAATCCTGTATGAATGAATGCAAACCCCCACCTATGCCACAGAAGCTGTGGCGTGGTCTCCTTACAGCGGGTCACTGGAATTCCAGCTGGGAGGACCCTCCACGTTCCTGCAGCGGGGCAGGAGTGTCATGAGCATCACCATACCAGGTCAACAGTTTGGGATCCTCCGGCTTTGATGCTGCCTCTGTGAACATCAGGGGCCCCACAGACAGCCCACAGCCATCTGCCCTGTTAATAACACAGAGCTGGCCTTTGGCAGACCCCAGGCCTTGACACACAGTCTCAAGTCAGGCTGTGCCTCCACGTGGTGACTAGGAGCAGCTGAAACTCTTTTTATATTCAGCCCCGCACAGGTATCTGCCAGTACTGTTCTTTGTGCTGGAGGACTTTGGATTTGGACTTGACCATTACAGATGCATGTCCCTTCTCCCCTAGAGAGGCAATAATGCACACAGTTTTCACAGAGAAGCACCTTGAGTGGGACTACGTGCCTCATGCTTATTTTCAGTGCTAAGAGACTTTTCAGGGAAGGATCCATACTGACAGCACACTTAGCAGCTAACTAATATTGCTTATCCACAGCAGTGGCAGAAGTTCTCGTAACCTTTCTCTCCTGAAAGGATGGCCTCGCCAACCCAGGTACTAAGATACTGCTCCTCCATTGAATACTGCAGGGGCATATTTGACAAAGCACAGTGCTGGTGGTGGTGCGCCGTGCACACCTCTGTGCATACACTTGGACAAGCTCTCACATGCATTCCTTCCTACCCACGCTTGTAACACCCCATTTCTGTAACAATCCGTGGTTTATCTTGCATGTATCTACTGTAATGAAATGTAACTCGGCCTTGCTCCATAAACATAGGTCTGCTTTTGTTTGTATATTTGTCTAGGAATACTTGTTACGGAAGGCTCTCCGTATTCTTGGGAGTCTCACACAGTAACATAGGGATTTACTTTGTGTTGAATGTTGCCACTTTCTGCTAGCGTTCTCCCTACCCAGGCAGGACTTGAAGGAAGTACCCCGCAGGATTCTAACATTGGATAGGACTCATCTAATCTGGGTGATATTCTTGCCTACTGTGTAGGCAAAAGTGGTTTCTCATTTTCAGGGGAGAAAAAGCCCCAAGCCCCACCAAGCTTCATAAGCAACTCTGCATTCTAACCTAAGTCAAGCCTGCTCTGAGTTTGACAGATCTGGTTTTCCCTTTTGCTCTTCCCACTGCAAACTGTACCTGTTCCCTTGCTGCTCTGTCCATGTGTGTAGTTAGCAGAGCAGAGCAAACACCATGCCACTCTCTCTGTGGGATGTTTTGTTGCTTGAGCTGTTTATCTTGGTAGGACACAGCCAAGAAATATTCTCCCCCCTTCACTTTTTTCCAGCAGGTACATATTGAAAGAGAAATTGCTGGAGGAAATAAGATGACTAAAAGTGGTTTATAGAGGATTGAGCTACGAGAGGCTAAGGGATCAAGTTGCTAGTGAAAAATAAGGCACTGCTCCTTTTCTACTCCTGCAGAGTCATGCTGCCCCATCAGCTTTTTTACTGTTTTCTCACTGTATGAAGTGAAATGGGAGCTTCAAAACATTCTTATGGAAGGTTTTTTGACAGAGAAAAGGAGACAAGGCAGGTGATAAGGAAACCATAAGCTTTGCACTTGTGAATTCTGGTTCAAAGCAGAAAACAGGTGACGTGGAAAACAGTGTTTCCAAAAGGCCCTATTGCACGACTTGGGTCTACGGGTAACAGTGTCTCATACTTCATTTCTTCCCATGCTTCCTCTTTCCAGCATCAACTACTAGCTTCCTGCAGGCTGAACACCCTCCTTTTGTATTTACTTTGCTCATTTTTAACACTGTGCTTCCTTTCCCTGCCATAACAATGTGTTTCCACCTTACCAACCACACCACAGCCCTGACAGTTGTACCAACACAACCTTTTCCCTCTGCCTGTCCTGTGCTTTACTTCTGCTCCTGACTGATGATTGCACAGCCTCCTGGAGAAGGGTTTGTTCTCTGTACTGTGCCAAACCTTTCTATGTCACCAGACTCCTCTGACCTTTGAAGTTAACTCATTCTAAAGGAAACAAAATGTTTCACTGACAAATATGTCTGGCATCAGTTCGGTTTTGTATTCTTGTTGAGCAGGTTATTTGGTTTATTTTTTCCTTAAGCACTTATACTATGAATCATGTTTTCTATTGCCTTATGCGGTATTCAGTGAATTGCACAAATGGTTTCTGTGAGACCTTTTTGGCTTAATATCTGGGTCTTTCTACCAGGTGAGCTGCTCTGTTTATCACAGGTATTTTGTATATAACATTTTTTTCCTAGAGTTCCTAGAGTTTAATTGTATTAAAAAATAAATGGTAAACTCAAGTTTCCTTTCCTCAGTAATAAAAGATGTCTGTTCTATGTGCAGGGAAGTGGTGGAGCCTTTCAAGTTACAACATAAGCCTCAGCCACCATTTCGCAGCTGCTAAAAACAGGCGGTGCAGCATCTAGGTAGCTGGTTGACAAAGCTGTTACAGGTACAGCTGGCATCAAGACACAGCTCTCTCTGGTGTGCTCAGCAGCAATGACATGTGTCACTCAGGTACTCATCTTGTAACTGTCACACACCTCCTGTCTGTCAGTGCCTCATGGGTTAACAGAGCAGTGTAGCTATGGTGCTCAACATGCAGTTTGCAACAGCTCTTCCTTCTCCCTGCCAAAAAGGGAGGTTCCCTGCAAAAGCAAAACCTGGTGTAAGATTAGTGTGTCCCCACTATTCCTATTACCTACTCAGAAAGTGGAGGACCGATAACTTCAGTGCTAATGCTTTTGCTGGGGTGGAGGGAAGACGGTGGGGAGGGAGGAATCCCTTACATTTGTATTTAAAATACCCAACTCTTCACTCCCCATTTGGACAGTGACTTTGAATGTAAGAAATGAAGAAGTGCAGGGAATTAAATTCAGCAGGAAAAGGAGTAAAAAATGGCTGCTAATCTTGAGTGTGCAGATGGAAGTCTCTGCTTCCCCTTGCTAATGTGCAGCATAAGGACATCTAGCAGCCCTTCCCTCCTCACATGGAGAGAAAAGCCACCAACTGCTACACCTTGGCCCTCCCTAACCTCCCACGCACCAATGGTCAGACACAAGAAAATTAATATTCTTTAGCCATCACATCAAATACCACTAAATAGTACTACAGAAAGACTGAGCAAAGACACAGCCAAATGTCATCTCCTGTACAGGTAAGAAAAAGAGGAGAAAAAGAAAAGACCAAATATCAGTAGTAAAAATGTGACTCAGAAAGGTCTGCTGTTTTGTTTTTTGAGGGGGCAGAGGAAAATAACACTACTGTCACCAATACATGCAAAGCTTAAAACAGGAAGGGGGAATGGCATATCTGCACCTCTGCTTATTCATATCCTTCACTCAAGTGCAGAAAAGGAAAATGAGAGCTGGTTGATAACAACCCCAAACCACGTGTTTCTTCAATGAAAATGAATGAAAAATGCACTACACAAAAAAATACAATAAAATGCTTATTTCAGAAGTCAGAAAACATAACACCTTCCTGGAAGCAAGCTGTGCCATAAATCTGCTTTGGGTGGGTCGAATATGCTCTGTGGAATTCACTGTTCATCTTTCAATCAACAGTAATCAGCAGTAACAGAGAAAAGCATTCAGCCAGAACACACTGATTACTCTTTTCTTGGGGGGAGGAGACCCAAACCCCTTGCCTGGATGCAATTCCCTTTAACAGGAAAAAAGCTCTGAAAAAAGAAGAGGACCAGAACCCTGACTTCTGCTTTGATGGAAATGGCGATGGGCACCATGGCCCTTCTGGGTACAGACCATTAGTCCATTGACTTCAACCCTACCCATAAGTAACAGCTATGACTTAACAGTTCATCTCTGGTACAAAACAATAAACAGAGCTGGTGCTCTTGTCTTTGCTACTGCCTGGATAGAGGAATGCCTGACACCATGTTGTGGTTTAAGCTGAACCCCGAACACACCACCATCAGACTTCACTGCTGTTCATGGGTGGGATCTCAGTTAGAGCTCTTCTTAAGGGATATCACTCATATGTTTCTCAAGTGCAAATGCTTTACTAATATAAAGAGCTCATGGACACAACCACCACTGTTAGATGGCTTTATTAACTGTCTTGAACCACACTTCCCCCAAAGGTTCCCCCAAAGGTAATCCCCTAATTCCCAACCTTCAAATGAAATCAGAAGCCTTTTTATTGTTGGTTAAATTTTCCACAGTGGCAACTATTCCACCATCACCACCAGAAACAAACCATCGTTCCTGTGGCCCTCTCAGCCACACTTCTATTAAGGAACCCAAAACATGCCTTTTTCAGGGTATTTCTCTATCATTCCGAGCTCCTCCACCTCTCCTCAACATTGACTGCAAAATACCCCAGGTACTGGAAGAACCCCATGTGTTTTTCTGCAAAAAGCCTGAAGAAACCACCATCAGCAGGACAGCATCTGCTGATGCTGAAACCAGGCCCAGTCAAGCTGTGGGACAGGGATGACAAGAGGATGAGGACCACTCGCTCCAGTGCTGCCTGTGCTGTGCTCTGACACCAAGGTCCTCAGGTGCTGTCTGAAGAGCATCTTGCACCAGAGCCTAATTACCTTTTGGAATCAGGGTACCTTTAGAAACCAAACTATTCACAGCTTCTTTAGCTTGAGTATTTCTACCTCAGTGGTGGTCTGGACATTTTCAGCAGTGAAGTGGGTTCTAGATGAGGTTCTGGGGCTGCCCTCACCCCCTGCCAAAGCTGCATGATGCTTTCTAGTCTGCAGAGTCTACATTTCCCCCTTCTTGGCCATTCCATGCTGTTGTGCAGTGATATGCATCCATAAACCATGTTTTCAGCAAAATGCTTTTTCACAAGTGCACCAGGTATAACTGCATTCAGAGACCTCCAAGACTTCTGTGAGCAGAATCAAAATACTCTGTAGCTGCTTACAACAGAGATCTGTAGAAGACGCAATAGTTCCTAGAGAGCTCTTGCTCTCTTCGTCTCTGGTTCTTCCACGTTACTGCCTGTTTGGCCTAAGACTTCAGTCACACTGAGCCTGGATTGCCTAAAGAGAGAAGAGAGAGTACAAAGTAATTTTATGCCTGTATCCTCCTGACAAAGGCATCACTGAAAAATCCCAATTCTTGAACTTCTAGAACTGGCACTATTCCTGAGTTTTAGTAAGTCACACAACCAGCGTCACAGCCTTTTCTCCCCAAAGCGTACAGCGATCCTTCTTCTTTTCTTTCCTTAACAGGGATGGAAAGAAGGCAGCAATGAAGTTAAAAACAGAGTTCTGGCCTCTTTCAATTTTGGTAAAAAAATACCAAGGTCCTTGTCCTGCTTGTCTTCACAGCCACTGCGAAAGAGAAGAACTGATACAGAGTCACTGGGTAGTGGCAGGGTATGAATTTTGCACAAAATACCTTGTTAAAAAACAAGCAACACCTAACACTGGGAACGCCAAACCAGCAGTTCTCAGGTAAGTGACATACATCAAAAACTAAGAGCAGAAGAACTGAGGTCTAGCATAGCTGTTTGTCATGCTTTCCTTAAGTGTTTGAACCACACAGACCTTGACACTCTTCTAGTCAAAGACTCAGACAAGCAGAGCTGTTCCTTACCACTCTGCTAACTTCTGTTCATACAGCTCCCTGCGCTCACGGTTTCTCCTCTCATCCAAGGTCTCACCAGCAAATTTCTGCATTACTATTAAGAAGGCCCCTGCAGGGATCCTAGAAGATAAAATAGGAAAGTCACAAGCCACCCAGCAGAGACACAACAGTAATAACTTAGTGGCATGGGCAAAAGGAGCATGCAGGGGCAGCCACCAGACCAGTGGTGTGTAACATTCCCCAATACTGGCACCACACAACAGACTAAGGCACTTGTACTGTCAGCCACCAAACACAGCCTGCCTTCAGCTGTGACTCCTTTTGATAACATATTCTGAATTTACCCATTGATAGGCACTCATAGGGCAAAGGGGTGGAAGGATTTAAGGTACCCAAACAACCTCTGTAGATCACCCACCCCATAATTTGGGCAGTCAAAACTCTGATAACCTTTTGCCAGGTCTGGAGGTACATGTGCTTTCATTGGTAAAGCTCCCAAGGCGGCTTCCAGGCATGGCCACAGCTGACACCATGCTGATGGTGCTGAAAAGCGTATATAAAGCTCATTCTCTTGTCCAGTCAGGATCCCCAAATTCACTTGTGAAAATATTCACAAGTTCTGCTTGACAGATCAGACTTCTCCTGAATTAAGAGGTCATTGTCATGATGAACAGAGCCCCTGTAAGAGAACCCAAAGCTCCATGTCCCAGGGAGCTTTAGGAGATATGCAACTGCAATATATGCACACAGAAAGGGATGTGCCACCTTACAGCTTTGGGTTGTGCAGCCCAGCCATGCTGCTTCTTCCTCAGCATTGCCTAATGGCTGCTGCTCCTCGTTTTGGCTTTGATGGAGCTTGGTTTGTAAATAACTATTTTTATATGGACTCCTAACCCAGGGGCTGACAATTCCCAGTGTGCCCCCTTCAAAATGTGTCATCATGATATCCAACACCCCTTGTGTGCCATGTGGATTCTGGGCTGCTACACAAGCAGCTGCTGCTGAAGGTGAGGAGGGAGCCCAGAAGCTGTGTTTTACACTCCTGCCTTTACCCACAGACAGCAGTTTCTTAAAAGCAGATGTCCAGCAGTTCTGCACCCAATCACCAGGCTCATCAGCAACCACGCCAAGGAAGGAGACATGCCTGTAACCCATTCTCAATTTCCTATCTAACAGTGGTTAGTGTCTCCTCTAATAAGCAAATAGGAGCAAGTAAGGTGCTCTGTTAAGAGTATGGAGTCCTTATCACCAAGGAAGCAGCAAAACACAAATCAAGAAAAGAAATCCCAAACAGTGCAAATGTTGGGAGAAAAGTCATCAAAATTGTCCCAAGAGAGATATGGGAAATCCCTCAAGGCAAGGGAGGCAGGGAAGCTTCTGTAGCTTCATCTATGATTTGAGACTTGGTGTGTGCAGCCTCTGTGCAACAAACACCCTTAAGGAGTAGCTGTGTATCAGCAGCAGCCACAACTCACCCAAACGCTGCTCCAAACACGAAGCCTCCTGCCAGTCCCTGCAGGCCCAAGTGGATTCTGAAAAGGGCTCCTGTGAAGGCTAAAGAAAACACAAACCCACTGAAACCACGAGCAGCCCCCCACCAGCCATCACACACAGACAGAGGGAGCTGCTTGCTGCATTTCTCCTTCCTGTGGGCTCACATCTACTTTTAGCAGAGCAGAGACCAAGCGCAGCGGCAAGCTGAGGAAACCCTCACCACAGGGTCACCACGGTCTCTACACTAAAGCACTGCACAAAGCTCCTGCTTCAGAAAATCCCCCAAGAAATGTTAAAGAGGTATCTATGAAAGTAAAACCAAGCTCTCTCCAGACTGGAGCATGAGCCTTACCCCTGTTGGGTTTTCTGTTCAACAACAACTAATAATAGTAGCTTCCACATCAGGCAGAAAAGATCAGTAAAAGGTGTATACAACAGTAAGGGCAATCCAGCCTGTAACACTGAACAAGCAGATCACTTATCCACAGCCCTGCTGCCAAAAGTGGACATGCAAAACCTAGCATGAAAAGGGTGCTCTATAAACAGTGCACTGAACTGTTACAGAGTGGAACTAAGGAATTCTTTTCCTGCAAAATAGTTGCAGGTTATGCACCAAGTGCTACCTTTACCTGACACAAGCATTTGTCACCCAAAAAACTCCAGCAAGTATTTTGAAGATGAACTGCTAACCACAAAACTCCCCCACGGTTCCAGCAGCGCACTGGTATCTCTGTTAGACATAAAAGCATGCAGCAGCTGAACTACAGAGCCAAGTCACAGTGGCAGTCAGCAGATCAAGAAACAAAACCCAGGAGATCCTCTCAAAACCAGAGGATTTCTCCCTCTGTTTTACCACTTACGACCATAGCTCATACAAAGAATACTTCTAAGCAAGGTTATAGCACTCTTACCTCCTGCTGAAGCAAAATTACTGATGGTGGTTTTATTGCGGTACACAGACAGACCGGTGCTCACCAAGCTGTAAAGATAAGGCAGAAGAAGTCAGCAGTTGCACGTGGAAAAAGGCAGGTAGCAAAACACAGCCTGAAATAAAGCTGGATTTCATTAAGCCAACCCTCAGGTTGCCTCTAACTGCCTTGCTGCTCATCTATCCAGAGCACACAGGCGCCAACCACAACTGCCTTAATTTCTGTGACTTTAGAGAGGCCAGGGAATATTGGGATTCCCAGCCTGGAGTGGGAATAGTCTTTCTGTTTATTTTCTTAATCAAAGATTTCTTTTCCATCATATATTCAAGGATAAATGGAATCGAGCATGAAAAAGTCCCGTCAGTCAGTCCTGATGCAGGACCTGCAGCCCAGAAGCTGAATCTGCATATCAGTCAGATCTTGCCTGACAGACAGTGCTAACCACCAGAGCTAAGTCAGACACATGACATCAGCAGTGCCACCTACTCCTGTGGCATGAGATTTCCCACCAGGGCAGGTCCACCATCTCTCCAAAACCAGCCCCAAAACAGCTCTGAGTGCAGCAGCCACATCCTCCCCAGCACTTCAGCCAGCCTCCCGCATGACATCTACCAGTCAACAGCAGTTTTCCGCCCCAGTGCTGGAGCATCACCTTTGTACAAGGCAAAACTAAACATCTGGTTTATGAAACTCAAAGTTTGACGGATGAAACCTTCCACTCGGACTTTACAGAAACAATTAATCTCTTTTCAAAGCCTTTTACAAAGGGGTGGTGAGCAAGGGCGAGGAGCAGACTGTAGGGGAGACATCTGGTGGAAGACGACGAGGTTACATGTCAAGGCCAGGAAAATCTAAGGAAACCAAAAGCTGCAGGAGAGAAAGAAGAACAGATACTAACCAAAAGGAGTCAAAGAAACCAAGAGGGATCGAGTGATTCATTCAGAAAGGAACAAGAAAACTGGGGAGATGGAAATATAACCCAACGCTAGTCAGTACTGCTGGTCTCTTAAAAGCAGAAGGGGAATTTAAACAGTGCATACCTGCAGATATAAGCAATGCAGGTTTAGGACTACACATAAATTTACCATTTTGGTCAGGGAAGGAGATATTCCTAGTTTAAAAGGGCTTTACACTGAAAAGCATGCTTATTTTGATGCTATATTGTCAGAAATGCACTGAAACATCTGAGGGGGAAAATCAGGGAAGCAGAACACAAGCTCTGTGCTGGTTGTGTGCATAGGGAAAACCTGAAGGCCTAAAGCAGTAGACAACTGGTAGGTCTGATGTTCAGCGACCGTTTAATAACAAGATGATCATCTACAGGCATTTGAGGACAATAACAGAGAATTGTGAGTAGTGCTAATGTGTACAAACTTGGAGCAGTAAGATCACAAAAAGGAGAAAAATTAGGGTGGGATAGAAAGCTTTTCCAGAAACAGCCAATGTACTGCGAAAAGAGATGAAGCAAAAGCAGAAAGAAGACATCAAGCACAGGGAAGAATCAGAGAGTGATTTGGGTTGAAGTGACTTTAAAGCTCATCCAGTTCCAACTCCCCTGCCATGAGCAGGGACACCTTCCACTAGAGCAGGTTGCTCCAAGCCCCGTCCAACCTGGCCTTGAACACTGCCAGGGACGGGGCAGCCGCAGCTTCTCTGAGCACCCTGTGCCAGCGCCTCACTGCCCTCACAGGGAAGAGCTTCTTTCTTATACCTAATCTAAATCTCCCCTCTTTCAGTTTAAAGCCATTCCCCCTTGTCCTGTCACTACCTGCCCTTGTAAAAAGCCCCTCTCCAGATTTCTTGTAGGCCCCCTTTAGGTACCGGAAGGCGACTATAAAAGAACAGTATTCAAGTCAATAACAGCATGGGCTGTATATAAGGAACAGTGCTTCTCCAGTTTCAGGTTTCGTGTTGGTTCATTAGTAGATCTAAGTTCTGGGGTAATTATAAAAGGCTAAAATCTCTTCATATTCACACCTTATCACTCAGACTCACTGCCAGCACAACGCTTTGTGCCTCCATCAACCACAAGTCTCAAGTAGCCGCAAGCACTGCTGGCAGGAAGGAATCCTTGCCACTAGTGCTCAAGCATAAGGCAGCACCGCCACTCCTGGGAAACACTTACTTGAACAGCGTCACAAAAGTGGCCACTCGCCAGCTCCAGCGCCAGCCGTAGCGGATGAAGCTCCTGAGGCCAGCGCGATGCGCAGCTTGCTGCGGGGAGAGAAGACAGGTTACAGACCACAGCCCTCCTCCTCCCTGCCTGCACCACCAGCCTGCTGCGACCCGGGGTATATGCTACGGGCTGTGGGAATGACATCACTTGGGAGGGATACCCTAATCCATAGCGCTCACATTGGTCACCTTCAGAGGAAGAGCCCCAGCCACCAACAGAAAACCCATGAAGTAAATCCAGTCTGTAACATCAACATGGTCTTTCTAATGCTGGTGTTGAAACACATCTGTGGGGACAGGGACTTTATGAGGGCAGTACAAGAGAGTAGTAGAGGAGGAGGAAGGGGAGACAAACTAGAAACTGGTTCTTCATTATTACTGGTTCATAGGTATTCATAAATAATGACCATTAATCAAAAACAACCACAGTAAGTAAGTGACAGCCACCTAATTTAAATGTTAAGGAACCATTAAGCTCCGCAGTTCAGCACTGGCGCTCAGAAGTTTGGCTTTTTTAAAGGATAAACAGCAGCTTCGTAAAAACTAAAAATATTCCACTTAATAGCAGGAAAGAAAATGAAATCTCTCTTCTGGTGCCTGCAGTGCCAGTACTCAGCCTGGGTGCAGATACAGGAGCGCAGAGTGAAGCCAGGCACCCGTACTTTGCAGCCACTACATCAGGGGCCAAATCTAAATCAGTGAATGATGGACAGTGCATGATGGCAGATTTTAAGGGGTTTTCTCCAGGCAGACAGCCCCTGAACTGAATGACAAACCCTTAAACGTTCAAATTCACCTGTAAAATGTCACCAGTTGTGACCTCTGCTGGGGGGTGCAGTTGTAAGCTAAGAGTACTCTAAACACTCATGTTACCAAGGGGACACCGCCAGCCTGACGCTGTGAAGTCTTTTGCCAATGTAATATGATCTAAAAGCCTCCTCAAGCCATGTCAAACGGCCCCTGCACAGACCAGCACGCTCCGCTACCAACGTTTTCTGTACCCAAGGACACTGCCTCTGGCGGTACCCGCGCAGGACGTGTGTGACACAGAGCCGGAAAGCTGCACTCGCACACGCCGAACCCCGCGGTACGCGTGGCCTCTGCCCCGCGGCTCCCGCCCCACCGCAGCCGCCCGGCCCCCCGTGTAACCCCCAACCCGGAACGGGGCTCCCGCCGTCGCAAGCGGGCTCGTACCACCGCATCGGCGCGGTTCAGGAAGAGCTCGCCGTGGCTCCGGTCGATGAAGGCCTTGCGGCCCTGGTAGAAGGCGGGCAGCCCCCCGTACACCCAGCCTGCGAGCCCCGCGACGAAGGACGACTTGATGATGTTGATGGTCTCCTCCGGGTACTGCTGCCGCTCGCTGCAAGGGAACGGAAGGGCACGGCTGAGGCGGGGGCAGCGCCAGCCCCGGGGCAGCGGGAACCCTCCTCCCGCCCTCCTTTCCTTTCCCTTCCCTTCCCTTCCCCTCCCCTCTCCGGCCGGGCCCGGGCCTCACTCTCGCCGCCAGAGCTCGCGCAGCCGCTCCCAGCCCGTCTCCGGCGGCGGCGCGGGGCAGCTGAAGAGCGGCGGAGCGCCGGGGCCCTCCGCCATCGCCCTCCCGGCGGCGGCAGCGCCCCCTGCCCTCTGGCGGCGCACCGCACGGAGCGGGGCGGGGCGGCCGAGCGCGCCCGGCTCCCCCCAGGTGGAGGCGGGGGTCTTTGTCCTCTCCGCTCAAAGCGGCGAGGCACGGCGGGGCGGGCACCGCAGAACAAAGGAACAGGGCTGGAAAGGCCCCGGTGCGGAGATCGATCAGGTGAAACTTTCAGCCACCGCGATCCGATACTGGAAGCAGAGACACCCCTAAACGTTACTGTGACAGACAAAAAACAAAGACACACTTCAGCACCGCCGGTGAAACAGGCGGGGCCCACCCAGACACTTAATAGTGTGGAACTGTGATAAAGTAATGATGTTTCCAACAAAACTTCATTTTATTCCAAAAGCACTTCATTAAAAAAGGACTAAAAATATCATACACAGCCATTTCAGAATGTTGTCTGGAATAATACCCCCAGGGAAGTGATGCTTTGCCTAGAAAGCTTGGACCAGATGATCCTTGATGTCCCTTCCAACCTGGTATTCTCTGTCTCTCCAGTGACTAAAAATACAAACCCAGAAAGCCCTTTCCACTGTTGCACAGTTCTTTTCCCCAGAAACCAGACCATTCCAGTACCCTAACCCCTGACAAACCAGCACTGGAGCAGTTAAATCCCTGCACTGGGGCCTGGCAGTGCTGCAAGGCCTCTCGCTGTGTGAGCACATACCAGTGTAGGTGTGCTTGGCGTTACTGGTCCTTGTAGTGTTTTCTTCTCCGCTGATCCAAACTGACTGCAGAGGAAGCTGTGAGCTGTGGCAGTCCCTCTCTTTCACTAGCATGCTGCTTCCTGAGCCTTGAGGCCACTTTATCAAGGGTGCTCAGCTGGGAGACAGCAGCCCTCCTGGAATCCCATGCTGCTGCTCATGCTCTTCCAAGCGCCTGCCTGGATGCCAGAGAAGATGCTCCTTCCTCCCAGGCACTTTAACTCAGGGGTTGCAGAGAATCTCAGGGACTGCACCCCCTCTGGCTGAGCAGCCTGCAGTGGGCATAAATACAGTACATGCAAGCAACCTATGACTGAACTCAAAATGAGTTGTGAGGAGTAGCTGCCGCTGTGTGACTGGAGACATTGCTTCAACCAGACTGAAGGAGAGAAGAAAAGGAGGGAAACAGCTGTGGGGAAGAAAAGCAAATACTGAAGTGAGCAGGTTTGCTACCAGCCTCAAAAAAACCCAACCAAAAAGCAACCCTAGAGAGATTGCAGAAGGGATCAGAGCAGAGAATCCGTGAACACCTGGAAAAAAGAGCTGAATCCACCTCTGCATATCCTTTCTCTGGGTTCTTCAGGGTCCTTGGATGCTGACCTTCTTAAGGCCAGCCAACCAGTAGGAGCTTGTTCAAGGAGCTCAGTTCTGCATGGCTATTCAGGCACCCAGCTCATCTGCTGGGAGGACAAACCATCTTTATCTCAGTTGCCAACCACCTGACTGTGCTACTCAGGCTCAGCACTGTGTAACATCAACATCACTGTCTGCTCCCCTGTGAGGTAGGTAGTTTAACTGTCCAAGGACCACTTGTCCCTTCAATGGCACGTCAAAGACTTGCCATCTGTCCTGGGCTCAGCTGCAAGTTATTTTTTTCCTTCCTAGTAGCTGGTGCAGTGCTGCTGTTCTGGCTTTAGTCCAAGAGCAATGCTGGTAAAACACTGATGGGTTTAGTTGCTGCCAAATAGCACTTTCCCTGATCAAGGACTTTTCAGTCTCATGCTTTGCCAGTGACAAGGGGCACGGGAAGCAGGGAGGAAGCAGAGCCAGAATACCTGACCCAAACTAGCCAAAGGGGTATTCCATACCACAGCATGTCACAACCAGGACAGAAACTGGGGGGAGTCACCCAAAAGGGACCAAGTGGCTGGGTATTGGTCAGTGGGTGGTGACCAACTGCATTGTGCATCACTTGTGTTTCCTATCTCTTTTTAGTTTTATATTCTCTCTTATTTCCCTTATCATTAGTAGTAATAGTTTTATATTATACTTCAGTTACTGGACTGTTTTTATCTCAACCCGTGGGGTTTACATTATTTCAATTCTCCCCATCGTGCCCAGAGAGGGGCGGGAAGAAGGGGGAGAGTGAGCAAACAGCTGTGTGCTGCTGTTACCAGCTGGGTTTAAATCATGACACCATCAACCTCTAAAACACCTCCAAAACCTGACATAAACATTAAGCTCTAAGCGATATAAAAAGGTGAACACAAATCCCAGTACCTGCTTTTGTCAGAGAACACCTAATACCCTGAGAATTAATACCCTCACAGATGAGAAAACATTGACTGCTTGCCAAAGGTATCTCCCAGCTGAGTGCCACTGACAGTTGTTGCCTTGCCCACAAGTACAGAGGACTTGGTAAAAAGTCCAGTAAAATTCACAGAAAGGCTTCTCATGACTGCATGGGCTTTAGGATCATTCTGAGGCAGGTAAGTAACTAAGTCCCAGACACTAACAACCGTCTTCCAGGCCTGACCATAACCGCCCCATTCAATACCTATCATCATCCAACATTGTACTAAACATTCTTATGGCAACAGTACAACTGGGTCCCACTGTACAGAAGTCATTTCAGCAGCCTACTGCTGCTCTCTGCAGTTCTAGAGTAAAGAATAAGAAGTCTGAGGGAACAAGAAAGAAGATACACTGATCTTCAGATTTCCAGAGAGATCAGTCTGAGTTGAAGAAGCCTGAAGAAAAAGAAGAAACAGAGAAGTCTCTACAGTTCTGTTTTCAGCCGTTCAGGAGCAATCTCACTGTAGCTCTTCTTCCTTTTCACTTTGTAAGTCAAGGCTTGGGAATATTCAGAAAGCAGATGCTCCCAGTAGCAAGAGATATCCTCCATCTGCAAGTGCTCAGTGATGAACTGGCGTCCCCTAGAGATACACAAGGCACAGTCAGAACCAATTCCCAGTTCCTACAAGTCTTTGGTTTTGTTTTATATGTATACCAGCTTTCACTCCTCTGTGTTTCAAATGAGAAACACCACACACTGCTCTGTCCCATCTATTTTAATTTCAGAATCTTCACTCACACGTGCAGCTCTGACAGTTGCAGTGCTTTTGTCACCCTCAAGATGGTATTTGTTATCTGGGATAATAAATATCAGATTTCACATATCAGATACAGCCTGAGCAGCACCGAAGCACGCTGCTTCAGAAGCCAGTTACTGCCAGCCTACACACACAATGATACAATGCAGACATGGTTTCCAGGGGTCAGTTCACCTCCTTCCCAGATGAAAGCTCCCAACCTCTGAGAGCTTTCAGTGGGGTTCCTGACATGGGTCACATCTGAACCAAAGACTAAAGCAGATAATCGTGTTCCCTGGTTCCCCCTGCTTCTTAACACCTTCTCCAACCCTTCTGCTGTTACTGCAGAAGATCAGTTATGCTGCACCCTTTCAATACCAGGTTGTCTTTGATAGATAACCCCTTCAAACGCTGCATCAGCAAATGCTTTGAAAAAAGACTGTCTGAGAGGCAGGACACACAACTTACCTGTCTGAAATTTCTTGTGCTATGGCATCATTTTCCTTTACAAACTGCAACAGCTCCCTAAAATGAAGGCCAACAAAACAGCTATGAAACAACTTGCTCAGGGGAGAACACTGTTCCTTAGCTAAACTACTGTGGAGGATGACAGCGAGTCCATAGAAGGGCACTGGAGCTCATGAAGGGACTGGAGCACAATGACTTGAAGGAACTGGGGGGGTTTAGTCTGGAGAAGAGAAGGCTCAGGGGGGACCTTATCGTTCTCTACAGCTGCCTGACAGGAGGATGGAGCCGGGAGGGGGCTGGGCTCTGCACCCAAGGAACAAGTGATGGGACAAGAGGAAACAGCTTCAAGCTGCACCAGGGGAGGTTTAGATGGAGATGAGGAACAATTCCTTCCCCAGAGGGTGCTCAGCCATTGGAACAGGCTGCCCAGGGCAATGGTAGAGTCACCATCCCTGGAAGTGTGCAAACCCCGTGCAGATGTGGCCCTCAGTGACATGGTTTAGTGGTGGCCTTGGCAGTCACCATTGTTACCTTGGGGTAACAGTCTTGACTTGATGATCTTAAAAGGTCTTTTCCAACCTAGTTGATTCTATAATTAAGGATCTACAGCTGAGCAAGGGACTGGTGCTCATCATTTCAGAGCACAGAAGAAAACCGCCCTTCTCATTTGTTCCATTTCTGTTCTGGATGGCATAGTGGAATCTGGGAGCATTTCTGGCCCAGAGCCAAGTTCCTCTTCTCCTCTATCTGTTCCGCAGGCCACACTTGCACATTAAGTGCCTAGTGCCTGCTGATTCAGTGAGGGTGACTGACCTACATACTCCAGTAAAACCATTACTATCCAAGTAATACGAGCAAAGGACTCTTTTGTGGCAGTAATACAAAGAAAAGAACACAAGCTCCAAGAGCCTTTGTCAGATGCCAAGGATTGGAGGCACCTCCTAGAACAATACGAACCAATACGAACCAAACCACCTTCCCAAACACAGGTTTTTTTCCTGTGGCATGCAATGCTCCACTGAGCATGCTTGGAGTCTCACACCTGACATCAGAGAGGTCCGATCTGACTGGGATGTAGTGGACCCAAGGCTTCAGCTGTGGATAAAAGAACTCCAACCACTCTTCTCCAACGTGAAAGACAAGTGAACCACATAAGAAAAGGTGTTTCAACCGGAAACTGGCAGCCACTCCCCGGAAATTGAACAGATACCTTTAAAAGGAGAAGCAAAGAGAGGGTCCTTGGTTACACCTAGTGCTTTGTGAGGAAATTCACTAAGAAATTGGGCTCTGAGCAGTAGCCAACCTTCCCTCACAGGCAGCCACTGGGGGCGAGGGGATCTCCCTCACACACTGGAGTTGTGCACTGGTCACTAAAACAAAGGGAGAATGTTTATTTGAAGCTACTCACAGGAAAGGTGAGCTGAAAATAAGGATGTTCTAGGTGAGCTTCTGTTGCCTGTCAAAATCGAGGGAGAAAAATCAAGGTATGAGGCTCTACCTGCCTGTGTCAAACCAAAGGAAGCCTCATGGACAACTGCCAGCAAAGCATAGATCTCAACATGGACGCTGATCCTGTGACTCTACAGCTTCAGAAACTGTCACCACAAGGAGCTTTTTCCCAATTCTCTCTTGTCTTGCAGTGAGCTTTTCTGTTCATTGCTCTGCTTTGCCACATCTATCTCAGCTGGGGTTTGTTTCTTGTTTTTTCTCTGGGATTTTGCTTTAATCTAAATCCGATTGTTTCATATTAACTTGGGAATGCAACCCTAGGAGGTGAAAGAGGCTAGCACACAACAGATGGACTTTGCAGATAACAAAGACTCCACAATTTGGTTTTCAGTATTTTCTCCCAAATCAGTAAGGTGGGCTTGAGTGGGGAGGATTTCCCTTAGCAAACTGTATTGCAGAGGGATGGTTGGCTGTTTAGTTGCTTTCTTTTTTAAACCCGTGTTTCTCCAATTACATAGAAAGCTGTTTTTCCGGCGAGTAAAACCCCTCAGTTCATATATAACTGATCTTTGAAGTCAAACATTTTGAGCTGGGGAAAAGGAGTGCTTCTTTTAATGAAGCTATTTTGGGTGATATGGGGCTTCTATATTATATATATTTTGGGTGAGATAGGAATTATAGCAAAACTTAGTTCAGCAGCAAGTGACAAGGAGTAAATCTGAATTTATGTTGTGTTCTTCATATTACCTGGGAGCTCTAGGCAGGCATGAGGAAACCAACAAATACATGTAGAGATTTAACAAAAACAGTGGTCGGGAAGCAAGGAAATGCCTTTGTCCAGTTCCAGACACAGCTCCCACCATCAATGACCTCAGCCAAGTCACAGAGCACTGCTCTCAGACAGCTTCCTGTAGCACCTACCCTGCAGGAAGCAGCAAGGAGCTCATGCTGACCCCACCAGACAAAAGTGCGTGAGAATGCCTCAGCCTGCACTGTACAAGAGTCTTAGGAGGCAGCAAAAATGGGAAGCCTATGTGCAACAACAGAAGGGAGAAATCTGGGCAATAGTCTAGTGAATATGAAATGAGACAAGTCAATCACATTTGCACAAAAACACAGATCCAGCCAAATGACTGAGTTCTATCAGCAGATTCTATCTGGCAGAATCGTAACTAGGTAGTTTTAAAGCAAAACAAGCTGCAAAACACCACACATACAAATGCATACACACTGAGCTTATATTTTTACACAGAAACCCACAAGAATATTATACCAAAACCCCCTCCCTAAAGTAGTTAGAAACTGAAACCTTTGTAAATCAAAGACCCACATTCTTTTAAACAATATGCAGAATATGAGTCAATACTGCATCTGCTCGATCATATTTCAGGTTCTCTTTTACTATACATGTCCAGTGGCAGTGTTTGCCTCAGTATGCACGTGAAGACATGATTCCTTAGTTCCCTGTGTCTTTGAAGACAGCAATGCTATCATTGTAGCATTGAAAAAAATAATTCGGGACACACCAATTGGTACAGGAATGTAAAGAAAAAATGATAGAAAGCCTTTCTGATTAAAAAATATCTATTTGCTTATTAGTGATCTAAGACCATTACCCAAAGCACTTTATTTCTCCTGACCTGACAGAGGAAAACTGACACTGAAAGAGGCCATGCTAATGTCCTAAATTTTCAACTGCTTTATATCTGTTCACTGGCTTCCTTACGTACATGGAGCTGGTTGCTGGAATTAGACCTTAAAATGAGAGCTTACACCATACAAGGAAAGACATAACCTGCAGCCCTTGAACAACTTAGTAATCAAAGCTCTTACTTGTATTTGCAGTGATCAACCAGGGGAATTTCCTTTGCAGCAGGCTTTCCTAATGTATCCTTAAAATAAAGAGAATTTTAAAAGATTGGTAAGTTTTATGTGGTGATTTCATATTTGTTTTCATTCTCAGTTAGAAACAAAGCTGAGATCTCAAAGCCCTCTATTCCCACTTCTGAGAAAGCCTTCTCTGGTGGGCTTTTAGAAGTATTATTAAGAATTCCCAGCCTTTCAAACAAGAAAAAGAGCTCAGTAAATTACACACTGCCTGTAAGCAACTGCCAGCACAAGCACATTAAATGATGTTTAGTTGGCAACTACAGAGTAGAAAACAGCTTGGGACAAAGGACTATGTGAAGCCAAGTGTAACTGGATTAGCCAAGATTGTCTGGAGAGAGCTGGACTGTAAACTAAGTATGGAACTACAGGGTTAGCAGTGGCAGTTATTAGAAAGTTATCAACAAGACCAGGAAATGGAGATTACAGAAAAAGGTTTAAGACTGACACCACCACACAGGCAGCTCAGGGACAGAAGAGGAAGAGTTGAGTAATTCTGTTGCAGCGGAAGAGGAGGGGGGTGGCATTGATTCATTTTCTTATGTGGGCTAGTTTCCTTGAAGAAAAAGCGTAGATGGAAGACAAACATTTGGCCTGACAGGCCCTAGAGACACCTTCCTTTCATCCTTCAGAGGTGTGGCTATCAAGGGAACTACAAGCCTCCTCCACACTAAAGGATCACCCACAGACCCCAGAAGATATTTCACAATCATCAAAGCCATCTTGCACTGTTACCCTTTCTGGCCTTCACACTCATGAGACAGACAACATCCACAAACCTTTTCAGATTTCCAAGCCTGGTTTTTGGTGTACTCAGCATCAACAAGTTCTGGGTTTTCTCGGGATAGCAAAATGAGCGGATCTCTCTCAGGGCTTGTTCTGCACAAAAAAAAAGCCATCAGTAACGGCCTACCCACATGATCCAACATAGGTAACAAACTACAGGGCTCAAAACCCTGCCTCTTTATGTGGCTGACCTCTCTATGTGCCCAAAAAACATTATTAAGTTCCTACCATACAGTGTACTTCTATCCAAGGGCATATTAGCAGAAGAGAATGAATCATGTATCCTGAACTGATTTGAAGTCATGTTTTTTTATCTCACTTACTAAATATTTAATAGCATTATTTGAGCAATTCCCAGGCCAAACCAGCAGAGATGATGTTTCCTTCAGGCTTTACCTTGATGGGCGCCAAATACTTCAGCTTTCTCTGACGTGGAAGGGAGTTAATAGATGCTAAGCATCTTCAATGCCAACACTAATTTAAAACACCACTGATAAAGAAGGTTATGACACCCCTGAGACTTGCTCCCCATCTCCTCCTGAGCCTAGCTGGTATCTATCAGATCCTTCCCGACTGGGGATGGGGGAGAAAAAAAGAAGTGGGTTTAACATTGTTTCCAAATTGTCACTGGAGGAAGGGCAAAAATAATCTACTCCTACCCCTCAACCACTCAGGTAACTTAAAACAAGAGTACTTTTGATTCAGTGTCAAGCACTTGCACAGCAAATAAAAGTCTTCATAATAGCAAGCAGCATGCACATCAACATGAAATCTTTAAATGTGGATCATGCATCTGCAGTTCCCTTCATAGAACAAGTTGTTTCCTAGTGTGACAGTTTTACTCATTAAGGAATAACATACCAAATTCATCACAGCTTCTGTTTCCAATATTAGACTTTTATAATAAACTGGTTGCAAATGGCAATTATTATCGAGAATCATTAATGTTTCACTTTCCTTGCTTTAAAAATAAACTACATTCTGGTTTACACTTGTTTAGGTCTTCGAGATACAGAAACTTCTGCACACAGACAGCTGTCACAGCATGCGTCAGTAGCATCTCCTGCTACAGGAAAATGTGCTCACCTGGATCCTCGGAAATATCCTTTAGAGATTTTTTTCATCCACGGCCATTTTTCTGCAGATCTGAAAATATTGTTTATACATGGCAATGAATGTTTTAACATAACCAGGAAACAGCACTCTCATCGGTTGTCACAGCATAATCTCTTTATATTATCCTTTATTTTTCAATGGAAGTCGCTTTCTTCATTAGAGCAGAAAAACCTCTTAGCCAGGTCCAACGGAACTGGTTTTCCTATGAATATTGTGTTTAAGGCAACATGATACAGGCTACTTTTCAGTACACCTTTCAGCCAAAACAGTGAATTGTACACAATCCCCTCACCAAACCTTAAACCTAGGGCATTAAAATTTACCTCAAATTTGAATACACATTTTGTACTGTTGCTTTCTTTTTCTCTACTTCACTGAATATGGATTGCGCAAAATGACTAGCGAGTTTCTAATCATTTCCCAATTTTGCTCATTTCCCAATTGGAAAACCCAACCAAACAACACCAACCAACCAACCAACCCTGCCGCATGTTTTGCATTTGAAACACAGGGGTTCATTGTATTCCCAAATAACTTTCATTTTACATCTAAGCAAGTCCTTCAAAAGAGCTGTTCACATGTTTTAGTTCTGTCAGTGCAGTCACCTGCCTCCCTCTGGGGAACTATTTGTGGTACTTTTCTGTTGCACCTGGCTTGACATGTAGGTCCTGATCCCCAAACTGATCAAGCTTTGCACCTACTTATAACCCAGTGGGGCTCACTGAGAAAGCAAGGATAAGCAAATGTTTTGGACCTTCATTGTATTACATCACAATAGGCTTTAGCTGCGATTAGTCCCATAGATCTTCAGATTTTGAAGAGAGAAACGCTCAATCTTGTATTCTGATGTCAGGTGATTGACATAAAGGTGGTTTCCTTGTAATGTATCTAGGTTCAACACTGTTACACACTTTGCCACTCTCCATGAGACACAGCCCCTTATTCTGCTAACAGTCAAAAATCCTGCCAAAAGAAAGACTCCCAGTCAGAAACATCTTCTGTCTTACTCTCAGCCCAGTAATGACTCTTGATTCTTGGGGATGATTCCAGGTTTCTCTATTTCACAATGACACTCAAGTAAAACCAGATCTAAAGGCTTTCCTTTACCCTTCCAGAAGCTTACACAAACATCCCGGATCATCCCTGCAGTGAAAAAACCACAGCTTCTACGGAAGTAGTTGGAAACAAAGAAAAACATTTCCATATGTCAGGGAGATGTCTGCAGGCAAAAGATAACTGTGATGTTATTGACAATCCCTATCCCAGCAAAAATGATAGTAATCTGGCCCTGACAGCATGAAGTATGGGTATTCTTTTGTCCTCTGCATTTCTTACTCAAGTGTTGGAAACAGAAAAGCTCATTATAACTTCTAGTTACATCATCCAAGGTTTCCAAGGAGAATTCTTATACAGTAGCTAGGCTGTACATAGTTAATGAGAAGCAAACAGACAGATCACAGGCCAACAGACCTATGGTCTTAGATTTCAACATTGGCCCAATGCTTCCCAGCGCTTGATGGATTTTACTGTGCGTTTGTCTTCCATTAAACCTCCACACACACATAATCCACACACATAAAACCTACCTTGTGAGGTCCTCTCTCATAAGGTCCCAGCGCCCTAATCCTGTCGGGTAAATTGGCCAAACAGCTGGTCCTCCTTCCCAAAACGTCCAGGCGGGATACATGATATCATTGTAATCAGGTGTCTTAAGAAAAAGAAGAGTAATGTAAGAATAAGGGTAATATCTACTTCAGTTTACTCACTGAACCCACCAGTAATGAATGTCCTTTCTGGGAGTTGTTGGCTTCTCCATTACCATTCCACAAGCAGCCATGAGAGCTTTGTTGCCACCATGGTGCTACTGGGGTTCTTCGGAAGAAAGCCCAGTAATGAAATGTTTCAGTGATGTTAGAAAGGCTGCATGACAACATGGGACTTCCACACTAGAAAATAACAAAAGAGGTCTGTGATATAGCTGATGAGTAAATAGCAGAAGACCTGAGCTCCACTCATTTTTCTGAAGACTTGTGCCTATGTGTAGCTACAAATGTTTTCTACTAAAGAGAAATTAAGAAGCATTATTATTTCCTCACACACAGAAGCACTTACACTTTGACATTTAGGTTTCCCACGCTTGCGTTCATTCCAGCCTTCCTAGAGCTCACTTAATTCACTGTAACAAATACCCAACTCATTTAAGAATTTCATTTCCTCACTCCTATTTGGATGCTTAAATCCTCATATAACCAGAAGGGAAACCAGCACTTAAGTAAGACTCAACCCTTTCATGAAACCAAACTGTAGGTTGCTTCCTTACACTAATAATGAACTTCCTATATAATTATCTGTCTACCTGTCACCTGGAGATACTGGAGAGGTTCCAAGGCCTCCAACATAGTCAGCAGGTTGGTGCACATGACATAGAAACAGTGGCTGAGGAATCGGTTTGCTCATGCACACAAGAGGAGGCTTGGTGGAATCTGCTTTTTCCTAATAGGAAAGTTCAGATAAGATGGATCACACTCCTTTCAGAAATGCAGAGACAGAATGAGAGGCAACAGGCTTTGATTACAAGAAGGGAAATCCTAATTAGATATTGAGAATATGTTTTCACTCTGACAGAAGTCAAACACTGTCTGGGGACACCCTGTATCCAGGATGCTCAGATCTGGGCAGGATGTAGCCCAGAGCACCCAGATCGAGCTGGTCCTGCTTTGAGGGTCAGGGTGACCTCCTGAGATCCCTTCCAAGTGAAATGAATGTGTGCTTGTATGATTTGCTCCTTGTCAGTCTTGGCATAAACAGGCATTGACAAGAAATCATGACAGCTCCACCACCACCCCAGGGCTGGCCTTCTGAGGTGCAGAGTACGATAATCCTTCGATCACTTATGCTTTCAGCCTTAGAAAGCACCCTGTACCAGCATCCTGGAGCCTTTCACACAAGGGATGGTTAAATGTGAGCTCTGCCTGGGACACTGGGTTTCAGTTATGGACAGGGCCGAGGTTACAGTTCAGATACTGAAAAACAGTGACTGGAAAAGTCAGTTTCTTGCTGGGTCCTGGAAGGTGCCCAAGAACAGGATGATGAATACAGCTCCAAAGACTGAACTCCTGCAACCCGCTCTGCATCAGTTTGGGTTCTGCTGGCTAGAGTTAAGGCTATGCAAGGGTCAAGACAGCTTACTGGCTTACTACTACATTTGGCAGCAAACATGGCTATTGAATGACAGTTCTTGCAATGCTGCTCTGAAAATCCAGAGAGTTTGATGGCTGGGGACTAGGCAATAGGTATGGATCATATTATGGTTCAGACTGCATGAGCTGAAGCTCTGGGTTCAGAGTAAGATACTATAAGTTAGCAGAAACAGAATAGGGCCTGAACGAGCAAGACCAAATGGTTTACTGCCTCTTTTTGCATCTTACTTTCTGCTGGGCTTCTGCTATGACCAGGATCATGATCAGGGTTAGGTAGAGAGGGTGCAGGATTTGGGCACATCGGGCATACACTAAGGCATAGCAAGATTTGCTGAAGCTTGAGGTGTAACAGTATTTTGTTGGAAAGGATGAGACACTATGCTACAGTCAGGTTTAATAACATGAGAAGTGAGAAAACATATGGGAGGGCTCTCGAGTGTGGGAACAGAGAAGCAGAGAGCAAATGTATGCACCTCCGCACATGTATGCATGTCTGCAGATGGAAAACAGTATCCAGGGGAAAAGAGCTCACAGGAGGCAAGAATATTACAGAGAAGAAAATCGGAAACACTTATCTGTGGTACCAGAAAAGAGAGGACTAAAATATTCACATTAAATGAGATGAACTGGATGACAGTTGACTGATGATCAAAAAAGCCTCAACAATGCTGATAAACTACAGCTACAATTTTAACAGGGGCACTGTAGCAAATGACAGCAATGCTGGCACATATCCCATCCAGCTGTGCACCATTCCACTGTGGCAGAGGTATAATTTTTGACCTGGAAGAGAAGCTAATGAGGGAAAAACTGTTCTATTGATAAATCTGCAAGCCTGTATGCCAGAAAACTGGAAGCAAAAGCAAACATAAAGAACAGGCAATTTTGACACACACAAAATCTGTGGGAACCATCCTCAAAAGTAGGTTTCCAAGAGAAAGGAGAACATGCATTACTCAGAAATGCCCAGCTTTTAAAGGCGTACACACCTTACTGAAGGAGAAGACTGGGATAATGGGTTTCATCCACGTGGGGACCTGGGGGTAGTCTCGCACATTGATCACCATTTCCATGTCAGGGAGGCGGTTGATGATCTCCAGAAGGAAGTGCTCAACTCCACTGCATCTATAGAGAAATGCCATATGGCAAAGAGCTGTAAGGAGAAGGCAGAATCCTGCAGTCTCTTGTAGGTCTTTCCCTCTGCACAGGAGCAAAGGAAATGGCAAGCCTAAGCCATACCATGATGCAGACTGGGAACTGCCTCTAGCAGCCTCTAAACCCCACTGCAGTACACACACCAATGAAACAACCCATTCTGGTAAATCTGGCCTGATCTGCAGCTTTCTCTGGGATCCCACAACCAACCAACCCTTTGTACACCGAAGTGCCACAACAATACGTACCTCCTGCTACATTTAAGCCTCAAACACCATTTTCTAGGCTTCTGTTCTGATAAGGAATTCAGACTTCTGAAATATAATTGTACTCAATGACTTTCAACTTGGCAGCATTGGAAGCAGTGCTGTGTCCCAGCTAGGGTGACAAGATCTTCTGCACAGCACTTACCTTGCAGGGAACAAGCAGTCCTGCTCACGGTACAATTTGTTCTTAATGATCTGGTAGTGTGTCCCGAGCTTCCGGCTCACCACATCTGACATTATTTCCTTGGAAATGCCACCTTGAAAAGGAGCCAGGTCCTGCTTCCAGACACTGAAACACAACAACCAGCCATTATTACGTACAATACGGAGGATACTGTGCATTAAATTACTGCAGTATACAGAACAGACTTCTAGCTAAAACAAGCTGTCAATATCTTCCAGGAGTGCTGCTACCTGTGGCATAACAGAGAATTTGATTTAAGTCACTAGGAAGAGCTGTTACTCAGAGAGTCAAAAGTCCAACCTTCACTCTTTGACTATGTGCTGTTTGCCCAAACAGAAAGCCCATCACAGGACTCTGAGGCTAAATCAACATGGACAACTCTAGTTCCTCTCCCAGAAAGCACCTTACATGCCTTGGCAGGTTATGGGTAAAAGTCTTCAGCTCACTTAACCTTTGAATTGCGAAGTTTGTGCTCTGGCCTTTCATGAACAATGGGCCAAGACCAGATTCCTCACACAGTGTCATGCTGTTTAGACATTAAAATAGAACGGAGGAGCCTAGTTGCAAAGAAGAGCATCACCCAATACTGCTGGGTGCAGTGAAAGCCAACCCAGGACAGGCCTATGTAGCATGTCCGCACATCACCAGTGAGCTCCAGGAACGCAGTGTGAAAACATAAGCCTAGTGAATAGAAGAAAATATAGAAGGAAGATGCAGCTTCTATAAACTTAGTCTAAAGGTCCTCAGATCAAACCGCTTGGAGAATTTAACAACCACTGTCAGATTGTAACAGCCATGGAGACATCCTCCCCACTTTTTGGCAGACACTGACTCAGTGCCTTAGTTTAATTTAGCGCTGTTGGGGTGATCCCACTGTAAGGGTGGTCAAACACTGGAACAGGACGCCCAGAGACTGTTTCTCTCTGTTTGTCCAGAGAGTTCCTATTCTGTGAGATATTCAAGCCTGACTGGCCACAGTCCTGGCAGCCCTGCTTGAGCAGAGGGATGGACTTGACAATCTCAAGATGTTCCCTCCAACCTCCAGGATTCTCCTATTTTGTAATCAGGTGGAAACCAGTAAAACTACATAAAGAATTGCCATTGTGCAGATGGGCTGACCAAAGGATAAGCAGTCTGGTAGCGATGCAGATGTAATGAGTTTGAGAGCAGGAAGAAAGTTGCAGTTTTATGAACCATCAATGTCACTGCAGCCTTAGTGACAACTGAAGGGTAGCTTTTAAAAGCCCACATGAAAGACTTGCTAGCAACACTGCACTGAGAGAAAAGGCAGAAGTGGATTTTTAAGATACAAATATCACCAGCTATGTGCATGGTTTATCGCATGATCATGTATGAAATGCTGACACAGACCATGTTCAATGTGTATGTCCAACCTCAGAGGACAACAAGTAGCATGATCAGTTTGCAGATGGATACCTTCTACTGGAACTAGGGAGGGAGGTCAATCTGTTTCACACAGTGCCATTAATAACCTCCTCCTTGCAAGGACCATTATCATGAAACACTCCAGGCTTGGGGACAAGTGGCTGGAAAGCTGCTCAGTGGAAAAGAACCTGGGGGGGCTGACTGATGGCACTGAACATGAGCAGCTTGTGCACAGGCAGCCAAGAAAACCAATAGCATCCTGGCCTGTATCTGTAATAGTGTGTCCAGCAGGGCCAGGGCAGTGATTGCCACCCTGCACTGGTGAAGCTGCACCCTGAAATCTGTGTTCAGTTCTGGGCCACTCACTACAAGAGAGACATTGAGGTGCTGGAGCAGGGCCAGAGAAGGGCTGTGGAGCTGGTGCAGGGCCTGGAGCACAAGTGGGATGGGGAATGGCTGAGAGACCGGGGGGGGGTTAGTCTAGAGAAGAGAAGGCTCAGGAGGACCTTATCGCTCTCTAAAACTGCCTGACAGGAAGATGGAGCCAGGAGGTGGCTGGTCTCTGCTCCCAAGTATCAAGTGAGAAGACAGGAGGAAATGGCCTCAAGCTGTGCCAGAGGAGGTTTAGACTGGATATTAGAAAAAATTTCTTCACCAAAAAGATGATCAGGAACAGGCTGCCCAGGGCAGTGGTGGAGTCACCATCCCTGGAAGCATTCACCCTTAGTGACATGGTTTAGCGGTGTCTTGGGAGTCCTGGGGTAACAGCTAGACTCAATGGTTGTCCTGGGTTCAGCTATACCAGTCATAGCTGAACCCAGGACAATGATCTTAGAATCATAGAATAGTTAGGGTTGGAAAGGACCTTAGAGATCATCTAGTTCCAACCCCCCTGCCAGGGGCAGGGACACCTCCCACTAAACCATGCCACCCAAGGCTATGTCCAATCCAGCCTTAGTCTTTTCTAACCTAGCTGATTCTATGATGGCTGCAACCTTAAAGCCCAAACATTCTCTACTGAATTCCCAACCATCAGTGCTGGCAACAGTACTCCCCCGCATGGCCAGAGGCCTGTGCAGGTGAAATGAAACCAGTCTCTCACCTTTGGTGGCAGCTGCAGTTCTCCTTTACACATGGCTTATAGACTTCCACAGCTTTCTTAATTTGGTCCGCTATTGTTTTCCATTTGGCATCTAAAACACACAGGAAGGAAAACTTATAGGAATCCACCCCTTACACTACCAAAACGACTAGCAGGAGATGAACAGCATTCCTGGTCCAGCTGGCAACAGCGATGCACCAGGGTCTCCCGAAACACGCCAGCACTGTTACAGTCCGGGCAGCCCAGCGAGGGGATGCTTAAAGCAAGAGGGGGAAAGAGGACCCGCCACTGAAGGGTCCAGGGACGGAGGAGGGGTTTAGGCGGCCCCCTCCTCCCGGCTTCGTTTTCACCCCAGGTGGCCACCGCGGGGTGCTGTCTGAGGCGAAACTCCCTCACAGGACGCGCTGATCCGTCCGGACCATCAACCCCCCCCTCCTGCAGGGAAGCCGCATCCCGTTTCCCATCCCCCGCAACACCCTCACGCCCGGGCGAGACGGGGAGCCCCGAGTCCCGCTCACCTGCGGGACCGCCCGCCGTGGCGGGCTCCAGCCACCATAGCAGCGACCACAACGCCAGCGCCTCCCGCCACATACCGCCGCCGCCACCTCCACCGTGCTGCGCATGCGCGACCGGCCGGCGGCGGGGCAGGCTGCTCAGTGGGCGGTGACGCCCTGGCCAAAGATGGCGGCGCTAGCGGCGGTCGTGGTGCCGCGGTGCTTGGTGGGAACTGTAGTTCCCGCGGCGGCTCAGTGACGGCGCCCGTCACTACGCTCCTGCGCGCCTCAGGGATCATAGAACCACAGACTGGTTTGGGTTGGAAAGGACCTTAAGATCATCCAGTTCCAACCCCCTGCCATAGGCAGGGACACCTTCCACTAGAGCAGGCTGCTCCAAGCCCCATCCAGCCTGGCCTTGAATGCTGCCAGGGACAGGGCCACCACAGCTTCTGTGGGCACCCTGTGCCAGCACCTCACCACTCTCACAGGGAAGAACTTCTGCCTAAGATCTAACCTGAACTTGCCCTGTTTCAGTTTGAAGCCATTACCCCTTGTCCTATAATTACAGTCCCTCATGAAGAGACCCTCTCCAGCATCCCTGTAGCACTCTTCAGGTACTGGAAGGCTGCTCTGATGTCTTCACCCAGCTTCCCTTCTCCAGGCTGAACAGCAGCAGCTTTCTCAGCCTGCCTTCATACGGGAGGTGCTCCAGTCCCGATCATCCTTGAATCCCACGCACCTCATGCAGATCTTGTGTTCCTGGCAGCCCTTGCTCAACTTTGGCATTTCTTGTGGGGGAGGGTACTTCCCTGGAGACCTGAATTCATCAAGCACTTTGTCCAGCCGCTATGGCGCTTCTTCTCCTGGCCCAACCTCTCTCTGTTTCCAATGCCTCATTCAGTTTAATTATAGAATCATGGAATCACACAGTGGTTTGCATCGGAAGGGACCTCAAAGCTCATCTAGTTCCACCCCCCCTCCAACTGGGTAACTGAGTGATTGTATGAGTGAACTGTGAGGGAGTAAATGAATGTTGTGTGTATTATCTGCTATTAATAGTAACAGCTTCCTTGGGTGAAAACGTCGAGCACTCTGGCTGTCTCATTCTCAGCTTCTGTTGCACAACCAAAAAATTTTAAAGCAGATAAGGGGAATTAATCCCTTCTTTCCATCTTATCCTAGAGCCCCTCTGTCGTCCTTTTGATTTCTGCATAGGGTCTGCTTTCTCCCTTTTCCTCTACAGTCTCTCTCACAGCTGCAGTAGTAATAGATCCAATCTTGAGACCAGTCTGGAGGCTTCCCGAAAAGTGTGACCCTTAAGTAAGGTAAAAGCAAAAACTGATGATACTCTTATATGAACAATGTATCTTATACCTTTCTCTACATATCATCCCTAACACAGCTAATTCAACCAGTATTTCTAGCACAGTTTTCTGTCTTCCCTTTCAGGTTCCAGACCAGATTTTCCTGCTTCTTTCCTGTCTGACTGAATACAGACATCAGCTGTGATGCTCCAACACCATTTCTGGTTGTTTCTCACAGCTCCCTGCTAGTCTCCTACACAGCCAGTAGAGCTGTAGTAGTTCAGTCTGTAGCAAAGGTTATTTCAGGTTCTTTCTCTTAAGCAAAGAGTAGGAGTGGTAGTCAGCATAAATGTTTAATAGGCCCTGAGAGCTAAGACTTTAAGATGAAGCTCCTTTTGAAGCTACATTTACAGCCTCTGCTCTCCCAGGCTTTGTGTAATGAAAGCACCCCAGGCCACTGTGGTATGGTTTTGGCATGCACCGTAGTTCCCTGCAAGCACCTTGGATGGTTGTAAGCTTCAGAACCCCTTGACTTTCACTTCAAACACAGCCTTTGCCTCACCTTCTCTACCTTCTTAATTTCCTGCAAATCCAGGGCTCTGTGCAGGAGCATCTGGCTCTGATCTTTGATACCCTCCCTCGAATGCAGTCCTTCCCTCATTTTTTTTTCTCTGCCAAGTCAAGCACAAACACCCACAAATTTACTTTCATCATATTCCATGTGCCTGGAGTGGAAAATCATTTGGCTGTAAGTCTGGTGTCCTTGCTTTCCATATTCATAGGTTAAACGAAGGGAAAAAGTAAGGGTGCTTGGTTGTAAGATTACGTTAAAGAAAATGTGCTTCCTACATCTCGAGTTTCCCTCAGAGCTGTGGTCTGCCTTTTCTAATTGCTTGTGCAGGGGTGCCAGTGGGGGATTTTCTTCTTTAATTCATCACTTTGCGCTACATGGAGGTCTTAGGTTTTCCGAACTCCCCAAACAATGGTGAATTTTTCATATGAAGGATAGCCATCCTACCTGCTCTGAAGCTCTCCAGAAGTATGGACAGCTAGAGAAAGTTTATGTGCAGCTGGAAAAGGTAGTGCCAGCAAAAGGGGGAAATATCCAGACATTAAAAATGAAGCTTCCAAATAGTAGATGTACAGCTCTTCTTATAACCTGTGATTGATGTTACCAGGGCTTCCTGGGGCTGAGCCCAGTCTTCCCAAGAAGAAGCCACATGGCTTCTAGAGAATCAAGATTGTTTTCTGTTGGTGAGCTCCTTGTGCAGCTTCTTTTCCCTTTGGCTCTGTCCTGTGCCCTGTAACACGCAGCCCTATGGAGGCGTTGTGCTGTGGCTGTCGGGATTCAGGAAAGCTGGCCACAACTGCAGTACATGGCTTGGGGATGTTTGGCATTGAATATTCAAGTAAGCTAATTATGAATCTGTTACAGCAACTGGAGAGCTGTGTGAGAAGTGTAGTACCCTATGACAGGTAGCAAGGGCTTGGGTCATGAAGTGAGGCTCAGGCTAAGACTGCAGGGCCTACAGAACTGCTGAGTTGGGCTGGGCAAAGAAAGTGCAAAACAAGTGCAGGAGATCCCAGAATTTGGTCTTGATGAAACCCCATCTAAGTCTGACAGCAGAGGAAGTCAGTAACCCAACCCTTAGCCCAGCTTGAGGGGTTGTGAAGGCAATGAAAACAATGGAGGAGCCAAGAAAAAGTGGGCGTCTGTAGCTCGAGTCTGAGGTTGAGGTTTAAGTACTTGTGCATGCTGTGGGAGCAACACAAACCAACTGCATCTGGTACTTGAGAGGAGACACAAGAACTGTAGTGGTTTCATCCCTTGAGGAATTTGTACGTGCCAGGGCATGACTGTGCTCATGACAGTGATGACAGTATTATAAAGACTTTTTCATAATGGCAGCAGAGAGTAGCAGCCCCAAAAGGGAAGAGGGACACCTGTTTAGTGTGAGCCCTATGTGTAAATGCACATATAAACATGGGGTCAGGAATATAGTTAATCCTTCTAATTTGTGCTCCCAAAAAAGGGAACAGGCAAATCCACCTTTCTGGGGCAAGTTAAGAAAATGTAGGACTCTTGCACAAAGGGATGAGCTGAGGAATTAACAATCATTATCACCCCTGTACAAACAACAAACTAGAAAAGGCACAGATTTGTAATGCTTCAGCATGGTGGGACCTGGTAGATTCAGAAGGTAAAAGGCCCTTTGTATTATCAAAAGGGTATATTCAATATTTGTACCCATTTGCCTTTGTATTTGAGTTGCAGGGCACAAAAAGAAGCTAAAATTTAATATATTCTTATAGAAAAGGCCTTGGCATTAGGCCACGGCTGTAAAGACTTTTTAAAATCTGTTTGAGAGGCCATGTTAACTAAAGCTGATCATAAATCACTTTTTGCCATTGCCAGTGGGGATCTGGCAAACACCTTCCTGCAAACAGAACATCTCTTTCTTGAGCTACAGTTATATAACTGGCAAATTGAATGCGAACCTGAGAAAGATTTAGTAGTTACAGGCATACTCTCTGGAGCCCTTGACAAAAATACTGTGGAACAAAGTCCCAGGCTAGATTATGTATATGTCAATTGGGGAAAACAAAACAGAAAACCCCAGCCCTGTTGGTCCGCAAATGAAATGCAGAATTTTATTGCCAGTGGTTTTCTGAGGACGAGACACTGCAGGATGTAATTAAGGTTCTACTAGCAAACGATTTGCACAGCTTATTCTGTCCCTGTTTCAGCTTAAAACGATTTAGATACCACTTCTCTGAGGCATGAAGAAAACTGATCCTTGAAGTGCTGCAGGAAAATAAAGATACAGAAAGCCATTTAGAGCCTGAAGGCAGTGCAAGACATCTCTGTCTCCCTCAATAGTCAGAAATACGAGTGATGCTAAGTGGAGGAGCACGTGCTGGTAGAAGGCACTCACTCTCTAGAAGGAAGCTAACGAAGCAGGCTTGCATCTGCTTGATGTGGGAGTCCTGAGCAGCCATTTTCATGCACTACAGCGTTATAAGGGAGCAGGTCTCTTGTATCTGCCAACAGAGGATTTTATATACGTAACAGTAATGTCTGTCAAAGGACCACAGTTCAGTGCACACTGATGTTTATTGCAGCTAATCCTAAACCTACCATGCTGGTGGAAAGTGATGTTGAAATACTGCCAGAAAGGGATCACTGTTGATCTGTTGCACTTTTGGCACTACTGAGTTGCAGTGGATTGTCACATCTGTGCTAGAAGAAACTGGTATCATAGTATGGGTGGGTTGATTGAGATAAGTAAGCAGTATGATTTGATAGCCTGGGATTGGCAGAGTTTCATAAGTGATATAGATCCATAGTAACAGCAGGAAACACCAATTACAGATGGGATGTGCTCTGTGGAGGCTGCGTGATCATGTGAAATGGTTGTTGTAGACAGTGCATTCTGTAGAGAAATAGATTCACATTTTCCAGATTCCAGGGTGCAGTGAGAGGGTGTAAATTGCTGCATTTCACGATGGTGGTGTCAGGTTAGAGTGGCCGTAATCCAGAAAAGCAAACAGCTAGAAGTAATGGGCTGTATGCTAATTAACAGGTTTTCCAGAAGACATGGGTGGCAACATGGGACATCTGGGACAGCAGCACATTTATTAAGTGGAGCAGATAGCTTGTATGCACTTACCATTGTCCATTGCTTGGGTCTGATTGAACTTGGCTGTCCAGTGAAGCTCCTCTTTCAGAAGAGGAGATGCCATTGTGCAAAGGCTCATGCTGAACAGCATTGATCAGGTAAAGCTCAGACAGTGATTAATTCAGAGCTGTTTGGGGTTCCTGGTTAGGAGTAATTCCTGAACAACACAGAATATGGGAGCTTTTACACACTAATTCAATTGGCAACAAATGGCATGTTCATGTACAAAGTGCTGTGTGTTGAAAGGGCTCTAGTTCCTCCTAAAGTCCCAGCTCTTGTCCCTGCCAGTGTCATTGCTTCAGCTACTTTGTTTCCCAACAACCATAACTGCTGGGGAATTCCTAGATGGTTGTGACTTTACAGACATTAATTCATTCAAGTTGTTAAATCATTGAAGCATTGAACTGTAATTGTCAGCAGCTTTGCTCCAACTACTTTTTCTTGCAAAGCTGCACAAAAATTGTGCTTTTCTGTATCTTAACATTGCTTGAATGTAATAGAATTTCCTTCTGCTAATAAACTGAGGCATTAAGTTTCTAATTTAAGGATGGGATAAAATGACTTGTGCTGTGATTTCTAATCATGGGAGAACTCTTCTAATGTGCACACGTTCAGTGTTTGTCTTATAAAAATCGTTCCTTAACAATGCCCATTGCAGCTAATTTGTAACTTCATAGTGTAAACATTGATTCCTAAAGTTTTTTTAATAGATCCCCAAGCTACTTAATTATCACTTACTGACCCTTGTTTTCTAATGGTGATTAGTTTAGTTTCCTCAAACTTTGGAAGAGCTGGGTCTCAAGTGGCAGTAAGATGGACAACTTCTTATTCCATATTTAACAGGCTAGGAAGGTTTCCAAAGCATTACTAGTTTATGTCTCCCCAGGGGTAGGATCTTCCCTTCACGGTGATACCTCTCTTGTCTGGACATCTAGAATATTCCTTCTGGTTCAGCTAAAGCTTGTATTAAAGTCAGGGATAAGCAAACACAAACCAGAACTTCTCCAGGATTTAAAGCATAGGATCATAGAATCATAGAACAGTTAGGGTTGGAAAGGACCTTAAGATCATCTAGTTCCAACTCCCCTGCCAGGGGCAGGGACACCTCACACTAAACCATGCCACCCAAAGCTCTGTCCAACCCAGCCTTGAACACTGCCAGCGATGGAGCATTCACAGCTTCCCTGGGTAACCCATTCCAGTGCCTCACCACCCTTACAGTAAAGAATTTCTTCCTTATATCCAATCTAAACTTCCCCTGTTTAAGTTTGAACCCGTTATCCCTTGTCCTCTCACTACAATCCCTAATTAAGAGTCCCTCCCCAGCATCCCTATAGGCCCCCTTCAGATACTCCTTTCTCTCACTAAGCCTCTTGCTTGTGGTTGGCTTCTTTCAGGCCTGGCACACCTTTTGGTCTATGAACCAGCTGGATTCTCAAGTACCCATGTCTATGTGAGTTGATGGGAGAGAACAACCTATTTTCTGAGAACAATTTTCCATGAGGAAAGTCTTTAGGCTAACTTAATCCCTATTGCAGTTCCACTGGTGTGAACAGTTATCAGAGCTGAACTTCACTTTCAGAGGTAGACTCTTCCACTGCAACTTTTCACTATTTAAATGACCAGCACACTGGCTGTAATGCCAGACCGTCACATCTTACTCTGATGCTCTTGTAGAGCATACGGTTAGAGAGCAGTTGAGGGACTTGCCCACTTTGAACTAGCTATCACCACCAGGAAAGGGGATGGTTGTAGAAAAAGTTGATCAATCTCTATCTGCATTTGGAAAAATTAAAGGTGAGGCACTTGGAAAGAGATTGGAAAGGATAAGGAAATTATAGAAGGGTCATCAGAGACACCAGGGATTCCAAATGCTTTTAAGGCCATTGAGTTGCATAATGCACATTCCTTATTGACTTTGTTTTTCTGCATAGACTCATCACAGATCTGTAGCAGGCACTAAGCAACTCACATGTCCTCAGAGAACAACCTGTACTGCCTGCACTACAAAAACAATACTTGTACTTTGCTTGTGAAGTTAAACCCACAGTTTATAGAAGGTGAATAATTACCAACCATTGGAGATCTGAGGAGCAAGAGACGCATGCATCCAGAAGAGATTTTGAACAGTTGGCTCAGGGTTCAACAGATGACTTGAACTCCTCTGCAGCAACCTGGGACATCTCCTTGTAACAGGACTGGGAAGAACATGCTTGGGCTATGAATCTAAGCCCTTGGACCATGTGCTGCAAGCAGCTGTGCTGTGTAGGGTACCCACACGGCTAAAAGCACATATTCAGTCCCCAGAGCAAAATAAGTCCTGTCCTGATAGCATTGTTGGTTACCGAAATATATTTGAGGAGAATCGAAGTAGGAAGTGTGGGGAAAGTGCAAATCAAAGTCAGGGGTATAAAAGAGGAAAAAAAAAAAAAAAGGTAGAGACTTATTTTTACTCTATTTAGGAGGAAAATTTGAGAAAGGCTTTTACTGATCAGAAACGAGAGCTGCTGGAAGAGACTCCCAGAAGCAATAGTGGTTGGCTCTCTTGTTACCTCCTGTGATCAGAGGGCTAGATCTGTCTTAAAATGGATACTGAGATGGTCTGTCAGTGACAATAGGGCACAGCTCAGAGATGCTCACCAGTCTGAAACAAGCAGTGAGACTTTTCTTCTTGTCAGATACAGTATCACTGAAAACTCAGAAAATGGGGCTGAAAGACGCATTGAGTTGCCTACTAGTCCATCCCTCTATACGGCAGCATGGCTACCTATATGTGTCATTCTTGACCAACATTTGCCCTTTTCTTAAAGACATGCAGTGATGGAGCCTGCTCAGACTTGTAGGAATTTTTGGCTAGTTTTGGCTTGCTTCTGTGGTAAGTCCAAATCCTGTCTTCCAATGCTGGCATTAGAGCTCCCGCACAGCTAGTCCTACTACATTTGAATAGCTGATTTTTCCTAAGTAATTGTAGAATTTTGCATGTCTTTTTTGAATAGCATCTCATTTTTTCCAGACTTTCTCAGATAATCAAAGCTGTTTTGAATACTAAGTCTGTTTTCCAGCATATTTGCGGCCCTTCCCAGCAAGATGCCATCTAAAAGTTTAATAAGTTCAACCTCTGTTCCTATATACTTGTCGCTAATGAAAATATCGAATAATACAAGTTCTGGGAGTTCTTCACAAAAATCTATCTTGATGCACCTCTCCAGCTTGATGCAGGAGTAACTTCACTGGGTATAAAATTTCCCTCTCCCCCAGCTGACAATCAAGAGCAGATTGTGAGATGTTCCAAGTTTAATACTTTTTTACGAAGAACAGTCTCCAAAGGCAGGGGAAGTGCAGAATACACCTAACAGCAGAATCTACTCATAGACTGTAGAAGATCCAGCTGATCCTAGCTATAAAATCCATAAACATTTAAAGGGACATGATCTGCTCAAGGAAATTCTTTAAGTATTTATGGCATCCTGCAGACAATTACGAGGCCAAAACATCTCCTGGCCCTAAAGCTGGAGTGTTACAGAAATAGTCTCAGCAAAAAAAAACCCTGTGGATTGAAGTCTTTCGGAGCAAGTAGGACCTCTGCAGAAAGCTGGCAATTCCTTAAAGGCTTTAATACTTTGGAAAAAAGCTCTCATGATTTGCTACTTTTGAGTTTTGAGTCACACAGTGATCTCGTACTGGTGGTACATTGATCTGCATGTAGCTAATCACTTCTCAGACATACTTCAGAGGGCGCTTGCACATTCAAATGACCAAGAGGAGTGCTTGAATTTTTCGAGGCAATGATGCCTTGCACCTTCAAGATTTAAACCAGCCTCTAACTTTTTGGTGTCAGGAAGAACACTTCACAGAAGGCAGATTATTCCAAGTGGTTGTGCTGCTGATCAAAGGGACCTCAGCTGTGGGAGAAATGGGCTAACAGGAGCCTCATGAAGTTCAACAAAGGGAAATGCCAAGCTCTCTCCCTGAGCAGGAATAACCCCATGCCACCAGTGCAGGCCAGGGCTGAGAGGCTGGAAAGCACGCGTGCAGAGAAGGACCTGCATGTTCTGGTGGACTCCAAGTTGAACATCAACCAGCAATGTGACCTTGTGACAAAGGCGGCCAATAGGGCTCCGCTAGGAAAAGCATCACCAGCAGGTGGAGGGAGGTGATCCTTCCCCTCTGTTCAGCACTGGTGAGGCACATCTGGAGTGGTGTCCAGTACTGAGCACCCCAGTACAAGACAGACATGGGCTACTGGAACAAGTCCAGCAAACGGCCGAAAAATGACTAGGGCTTGGAGCATTTCTTATATGGGGAAAGGCTGAGAGGGCTGGGGCAGTTCAGCCCAGAGAAGAGAAGGTTCAGGGGGATCTTATCAATGTGTATAAACCTGTAAAGAAGACAGAGCCAGACCTTTCCCCATGGTATATAGAGAAAGGACAAGAGGTAACAGGCACAAGCTGAAACACAAGAAGTTCTGTGTGAACATAAGAAAACACTTTTTACACCCTTTTTTCTTTTAGTGTGATGAGGGGTTGAACACTTGAATGGGCTGTCCAGAGAGGTTGTAGAGTCTCCACCCATGAAGATATTAACAAATCTGACTGGATACAGCCCTAAGAAACCTGCTCTACGTGACCCTGCTTTGACCAGGATTGGACCAGGCAATTTTCAGAGGTCTCTTCCCACCTCCGTGATTTTGTGATTCGTGGGGACACTCTTACATGTTCCTCTGAAGCACCCATGCGTGGCACCATCATAAACAGGGCACTGACTTGAGTTCCAGCTTGCACAGAATCCCAAAGAAGGAATCTGCATTTTGGTGTAAGGGAATGAGGGAAAGGTGTCTGTTCCCTGTGTCTCTCACACTTAGCAGAGACACCTGTACGTGTGCCAACTGATGCCAAATTAGCATTTATACATATCTAAATCTGGAAAGGCAAAAAGAGGCAGTAAAGAAAGCCCTATGTGATTGAAGTGCAGACCTTTCTATATGAACAGGCTGGGATACATCAGGAAGCTTTCTCTCCATTATATATTCTTTACTGTTATAGTTACTGTTTTTCCTATCATTATGTTTTTAATTACAGGTAGAGATGAATATGCAAACCATCCCCATTCTGACCTAACGATGAAGCAATTGCATTTTCTTTCCCATAGTGGGAGAGAACAGAGATGAAGCTGATGCCCCAAGCCACAGCCCTGACACAGGGTACCATTAGTTTCAAACAACCTGTTTGAAAAAACAGGGGATGGGGAGATGTAGAGCTGCTGTCAGGAAGGTCCATAGGAAGAGCTGGGAGCATTACCTGGCGAAGGACAAGAGAGAGCACTTGCTCCAAAGGCAGATTCCAGTTTTTGTACAGGGTAACTGCCTTTGTGCATTTCCACAGTGTTTAGAGCCGTGGGACTGGAATCATGGAATCATAGAATCATAGAATAGTTAGGGTTGGAAAGGACCTTAAGATCATCTAGTTCCACCCCCCTGCCAGGGGCAGGGACACCTCCCACTAAACCATGCCACCCAAGGCTATGTCCAATCCAGCCTTGAACACCGCCAGTGATGGAGCATTCACAGCTTCCCTGGGCAACCCATTCCAGTGCCTCACCACCCTTACAGGAAAGAATTTCTTCCTCATATCCAATCTAAACTTCCCCTGTTTAAGTTTGAATGGAAGACAGAGGTTGTGTATCAAAAAAGCATTTTGCTATTGCAACTGATTTCTTCTCCACATAGAAACAACCCAGCAAAGCTTCAAAACAAGCCATGCAATGAGAAAACAGCATATTGCATTTTTCTGTGAGGTATATTAACAGTGTGTATTTTTCTCAGCTTCTCAGGCAGAGCTTTTCTTGTCCTGTCTATTTCTTATTTCAACATCCTTTTTTTCCAAGTTGCACAGTCTTTGTGTTCACTGCAGAGACACCTGTGTAAATATAGTCTGTCCGATAGGCCCTGATACGTAGTTAAATGCTGCTTTCTGAAGGCATCTATAAGATCCTAAGAAAGAAATAATTCTTCAGTTTATGAGTAGGTCAGACAGCATTACTTATTGCTCAAATGTAGCACTCCTCTCTTACGTTGGGGGGCAGAATGTGGAGCTCGCCTTGAGCTCCAACTTCAGGTTGTTCTGTGGGTTACCCTATCACAACAGTAAGAAGACAAACATTTTAACATGTTTACATGTTAACATGTACATTAAGTTTGATTGGTATGTCCATAATGCTTCTCTATATCACAGAGCAGTAAAGGTCCAAGCGTTCTATACTAACATCCGATAATTCCCGCCTGAATTTGAGGTCTGGCCTGTTATTGGGATGTGACTGCTGTGTGAGGCAGAGGAGCAGAAGAGGCCATTATGTCACTGTATCTGGATGCCATATACATTTTGTGTTGCCAACAGCTGGCCTGCCTAACCAGGTGGTTTGAACTGGAATTGCAAAGTGCTGCCATGGTGCTGGTTATCAGCAAGTTCTGGCTGCAGAAGAGTTAAGCTCTGAGTTCCACCTTCTGTGGAGCTGAACTGGCTTTCTCTGAGGGCTTTTCCAACAGAATCCAAGATGCAGCGACAACACTGCCTGCACTGTGACACACAAACAACGTAGCATCCCTCTCTGGTACAACTAGCTGCTGAGCTCTCGGAACCCCAGCACTGCCATCCTCATAGGACCTCTGCAGTAAAATTAAATGCCTGCAGGTCTGGGGTGAGGCTGCTGGAGCTTATCCTATTATTCCAGATCTAAGACACCAGAGAGAAGGAAGAATTTATCCTTTCCAGAACAGTGTTTCCCATTAGCACTAGTTTTAGGCAAACAATTTTTTGATGAACTGGTATCCTTCATCAGGACAACAGTACCTTAAGCGCACTCCTTTCAGGGCCATGTGCTCTGTGCATTATTCCCTCCTGCCTTGAAAGAAGAGCTGTCTGTATTTACAGGTTTATCTAGACAGTGTTGTTCTATCCACGTGGAGTAGCATAGAGTGACACTAAAATGCGCCAGACTCCCTGCTTTTTTTTCCTTTAAGCCATAGGGTGTTCCAGATTTGCTCTTCACTGTGCACTCCCTGAAATGGGAGTGTTGTGTTGCTGAAGTGGTGGCCTTGGGCAAGATGTAGTAAGTGAATTCTCCAACTCTGGGGTTAAGTGCCAGCATCGGGGTACTTTGCCTTGCTCTCCCCTCCTGTCCTTCTTTCCCTCCCAAGAACCAGGGAGGAAATGTTGCCCCTGTCTTAACCCCTATCCACTCAGGACAAAGAGGGCTTCTCTCTTGAACTCCAGGAGAAGCGGAAGCAGCCCCCATTGCTGGAGCATGTTCAGCTGCAGCCCTGCTGCTGCCCCTCCTGCTGCTGAAGTGTAAATCCCCAGTAGCTCTTTTAACCACCCTTCTCATACTACTTGAAAAATAACTTTCTCTTGTCATTAATGCTGATCTATAGCCACATTAATGTGTGAAATCACTGGGTGTGAAAATAGCATACTAACCACTACTTAATGTAATATTACCACAGTAATGTCTCTAAAAATATCTTGTCCACTTGATTGCTTTCATTGTGAGCTAGAGATAATGTACCACTTACAGCTGATGATTAAAATTCATAAAGCTTTGGTTCTTAATTACAGCAACTTGCAATCAAAGTGAAATGTCAGATCCTGAATGTTGTTTATCTGTATACAAATTCACAAAACCAAGAAAATATAAGGATCATCTACACAACAAAGCTGAGCTGCTTTGCTTTAAGGCTAAGTAAAATAAATACCCATGCAAGTATTTATTGAGACGGGCTGGAATCGGTGAGCATGAGGTCTTTGACGCAGCAGAACTCATCTCGTATGAAATGCACATCCTTGGGAATATTCAAATGTTTTAACTATGGAAGAGATCTGGAAAATGAAGATGGAAATGTAAACTTCACAGAAAACTGTCCTGGGTGGATGAAAGTAATTATTTGATGTACCACGAATAGAAATTTTGCAATTCAGGCTCAAGGTTAAACCTAAGATGGAGACACCTGAAAACGCAAAGATGGATTCACACAGCTCTCAGGAACTGTCGTGGTGGCAGCATCCTCAGCTTCAAATGTCAAAAGCCCGTACTTATAGTCATGCTCACGGCCAACATGAAAATCAAGGGTTTTTTGTATGCCCTTAGCTCTGCATTTCCATAGCTATGGCATTCCCTTTTTTTTCTCAGGGTTTACAGTACTCTGGGCTGTAACTTTCCCTAAATTTACTAAGACATACTCTTAGCCCCAACTCCGTGTCAACATAGCAACATAGCTTCCCCCTTGCCTTTTTGTTTTTGTCCTGGTATGTGAGATACAGGCACAACTAAATGTAGAAACTACAGTTTTACTCCATTTATAGTCCTACTGGCATTCTTCATTTGTTTTATCTGTCCTGTGCAGTCTGGAAAAATCCAAACCACAGAGAGCCAATTTCTCATAACATCAGTAAAACAAAATAACATTAGAACAATAGGATCACTTCCTTACTAAATCTGAGTAGTTCCATTTCTTTCTTCTGATTAAATGTCACTTTGAAGGACATCTGTCCCATTGTTTGGAAACTTCTTTAGAAAAGCTAAGGGTTTTTTTTCCACAGGATACTCCCACTGTCTACACACTGATTAGTTTTTTGCATCCTTTTTGCCAGTAGATTAAAACCAAATCTTTGCATAAATGGGAAATCCAACCTTGACAATGGTGTTTGTTTCCCTAGGTTTTCCACACCAACTGTCCCTTCAGGCGTTACTCTTCCTCTTGGTTTGGTCATCTTTGCAGTGACACTGATGAGGAAAGTACTCAGTTTTAGAGCTGATCCAGTACACCCAAGTGTTATTCCCTCGGCAGTTTGTCTCACAGACATTTGCTATTTGCCTACCTCGGTTCCAGCTACACTAGTGAATGTTTCTGAAACATGAAAACCATTTCCTATGCTGGCCGCACCATGCAGCTCTGATTCACTGTGACTTAACTGGCATGGAGTCTGTCCTACTGGTTCTTGTGGCCTATGATGACTTTGTACCTGTCTTCTGGTGTTTACACTACTTGTGTGTCATTAACAGCATGGCTAGGTTGCAGTGGGAAGGTTTTCTATGGCTGTGTGGCTTGGTGAGTGCTTTAATACATGCTCTCCTAACATCAGCCTTAGCCATCAGCAGTTCATAACAGCTCAGCACTTGGGTGCTACCGGAGCTCTCCTGCCCAGACTGCTGCAGCAGCAAAAGCTGCTCTCCACGTGAATCACGGTTTGATTTGAGTGAGCCTGTTCCTGAGTGGATCCAAGGTTCCTGGGGGTTCCTGGGGATGCTCTTCTGTAGCATTTTGACAGGTGCCATCCAGAAGCAAGCTCAGCCACAAATGCAGCAGAAGCCTCTGACAAAAGCAGAGGCAAAGTAAGTAAACTTCCCTTCCTAATTCTGCCCTGTGCAACTTCAGGCGAACCCCTCTGAATGGGGCATGGTATGAGTTTGCTGGGATGTTAGATCTTGTAGCAGCTTCAAAAAAGGCTTCAAGTTCACTGAGTCCTGCTTGGACCTTTCCCCTATTTAGTATGTGATCCCTGTTTCAGTGTATAAGATGTATGTGGCACTGTCCAGGCCAAAAAACAACATCCTTATAATGAAAAAATACCATCTCCTTCCTCCTTTTGACGTTCCAGCCAGAAAGTAGGAAATTTGATACAAAGGTCCTGCTCATCTTTATCTTGCAGATAATTTGGTTCCTTACATCTTAAGCAATGGGTTTGCAGTATCTTGCTTCCTGCAAAATATGTAAGTTAGCCATTCTTTCAGTGTCAAACGAATTGTGTTTTATGTCAGGTGGCTTTGCAGCTGCAAGCAGCATCTGTATGTACCTCCTAGTCTGTTTCCAGAGCTTCCAGTCTGCTTTCCAAAGCCTGAATGAGCTCGTTTGCAGGTAACTGAGGTATCCCTCCCCTCCATGGCAGTGTGCACTATGGACGTGTCCCTCTCAGCTTCCTTTTCAGTCCCACTTTTGGGGCTCTTCACAGCCCCTGGGAGATTTAGGTGCTTCTCCTGGGATTCTGTACTGAGGATGTGAAAGGAGATGCACTTAGCAGAGCTGTGTCTATGTTGAGCACAGAGGTACAAATGAATGCAGTGCAATAGCAGCAGGCAGAATGTGGCACAGAGATGGGTAACCAGGAGCTGCCTAGCTTGGAGGAGGAATCTGGGATTTTTCTGAGCAGCCTGAGCCCACTGAGGACGTGTCCTCAAGAGTCTGACAGCTATCCCACTCACATGAAACACCACATGTCGAGGCATTCACTCTGAGCACAGCGGGCCAGGTTTGCATTGCGCCTGTTGCCTCTTCACACTTCCCAAGTGCTGCAAAAAGGCCCAAGCATCAAAGGGGAGGCAGGCCCTGGCAGTTGTCCTTTGTGCCATTGGAAACACTGCAGGCTCCCGCTGCCATATGCTGCAGGTTGCTCCAGGGGAAGGCTCTCTTGTGCCTCTCACGTTAGCCTTTTATTCCATGTAACAGGTTTGAGGCTGGTGATGACAGCTTTGCACCTAGGGGTAAGACAATTTAGAGTGGGCACCTGTTGCTCCCTTGACCTCTCCGGATGAGGATAGATCTCCTTTAAATAGCGTATTCTTTTCTTACTCCAGGAGCAAGAAATCAGACTGTGCAAAGGAGGCGAGGAGGTACAACATGTAAAAAACATGTCCTCCCACTCTCCCTTTTGGAGAGATGGGAGATGTTTGACTTCACACGCGAGGAAGCAGCTGAGAAATCCTTCAGATGGTTAAACATTTCAAATGGCTTGGGTGGGTAAATGTCCTAGATTTAAAGAATTGCACAGAAGCACTTGAGCTACACAGCGGACCATGAAATGTTTGTGGACATGTTCTCGTGCAACTGACATCAGAACAAATGACGGAGCAAAGGAGGGGATTTTAGGATAAAGGGAAAGTGAATGGATGATGTGAGGTTTCAAAATTAATTTCTCATCCTTAGAAAGGATGTGCTACACTTGCCTTGTTTTGGTTTCCTTTGTTTCAGAGAATATTTTATTTCTGTGAAAATCTGCCATTTTGGTTTATTAACATTTATGTTTTGAGCAATTTTTAATGTCTCAGAGGGCTGCGGTCCCTGGTGACCCCAGCTTGGGCTAACCAACTGTCACTGGGGAATCCAAAAGGGAATGTTGCCAGTGGTGGTAATTGCCATTTAGTAAGAGGGAAATGTGTGTTCTGGAATACATAATACTACTCCTCAGTGATGCTTGGCTTCAGCTTCTCATTCAGCAGAACGGATGTGAGCGATTTTTCTTTCCCTCTGCAGCAAATATGATGTTGGTGGAAGGTCCTGGCCTGACCGCCCTGGGAATTGAGCTCTGTGTAAGCCCGCAGCAGAGAGGCAAAGGATCCTGGCTACAGGCTGTTCTTCTCATCCGGTTTCAATGATGGAAGAGGAAACAGAGTTTACACAAAACCTAGCCCAACCCCCAGAAACAGCTCGCTTTGTTTATGTTCCGAGCTCAGCCTGCGACTCTCACTGTTTCGGAAAGCTATCCAGACGTTTCTCCATCTGACTGACTTCACATCTCTTCCTTGATCTCATCGAGAGATCTGGCTTTTAGCACCCGCTCCTGACGTCCCACTTTCCTCTCCCTGTCTCTGCTCTCCAGCGCCTGGAAGATCCCTGTATAACATGATTATGCAACCATGCAAATGGACACGGTTCTTTTCACTGCAAACCCTGCTTCAGGTCTCCTGTTACGAAAATCAAATTGCTGGTGAGAGACACGCTGTAGAAGGTAGCAGGGAGGGAGTTCTATGTGACTGGGTTTGAGCGCTTGAAGGTGGTATTAGAGATGGAAACAGACTATTCGAAGTAAATCGGTGTGCCACTATCTCTCCACAGGAACAGGCAATCAGTTAATAGACTCAGACAGCTCTCCACAGAATCCTTTTCCCTTCGGAAATGGCAGATACTCGCCTCCTGGCTGTTTTCCTCAGCTGGAGATCTCTCCGCTCCCTTCTCCGGAGCTGCGGGGGAATTAGCGGATCGGCATTCCCAGAAGGCTAATTTGCATCCACCCAGTGTAAACAGGCAGCTGCCTTCTCCACTTTGCACCCAGGCAGGAGGGCCTCAGGGGGCAGCTAACCACCCTGCTGCTGTTGCTGCTGTGCCCGGCACTCAGCACACGGGCTCCCAGCATTTCCCAAGGGCAACTGAGGAGGAAGAGGAGGAAGAATGATGGGGCCCCTTACACAGGGAGGAAAAAAGCCCTGGAAAATGCAGGAAGCCTGTACTACTTGGGTAATGACACCTTGGCCACCTAGTGTTAGCCCTGTAAGCGAAGATGCCCCTCTCCAATGAGGTAGTAGTAAGACCTGCACAGTTGTGGCGGCCTTTCTCACCACAGTGCCCAAGGCCCTTGCTGGGGCTTCATGGTCCTTATTCCATGGGGTGATTCCATGGACCATCCTTGCATTCTATATGCTGAGAACAAAGGCACGGGACAGGTTGAGGTGCGCCACTTATTCAGGCCGTGAGCTTAATTAAGTCCATGCTCCTCAGGCAGCCCCTTTATCACTCTGGTAGTGGTGCTACATTGTCTGCACAGGGAAAGGGATGCATTAGCCCTCCAGGTGCCTTGGGAAAAGCTGGCTTTCCATTCTGCTGCCGTTGAGGAAGGCCTTGTCCATCTAAAAAGTTCCCTTATTGAGTAACCAGGGTTCCTGTGTTCATCCAGTCCCTTTACTGTGTAACCAGGGCTCCTGCCCCGGTTAAGGCAGCACTTTGCAGTCAGTGTTCTGCAGAACAGCCGGCGCTGCAGTAGCGGGGAGGGAGCCCTGGGTCTGCCGCAGCCACAACGGGCAGCACACGCTATGGGGCGAGGAGGCAGGAAGCAGCGGGGCTCCTCGGGATGAGGGGGGGTGCCGGCGGTGCTGCGCCCCACCGCTACCGGCAGGGGGCAGGCGCGGTCCCGTCACCCGGGGCCGGTGTCGGCGCGCCCGAGCCGGGGGCTCCCGCCCCGCGTACCATCACCCGTTCCCTCCCGTTTCCCTCTTTTCCGTTTTATTTCCCTCTCCATTTACCCCCTTTTTCCTATTTTTCCCCTTTGGAGTGTGGCTGCCGCTGTGCTCTCCCCACTCAGGTACCTCAGTCCCTTGGTCCATACCCCGCCGCTGCCCCTGCCCTGCCTGGCGTGCCCCCCTGGCTCTGCCCCGCCTCCAGCCTTCCGCCCTCTGCAGCGCACCGCACGGGATGGAGCTGAGCAACCGAACCGGAGCGTGTTCCCCTGCCCTGCTGTGTGCTTCTGCACACGGACGCCGCTTCTCTGGGGCGGCGCCTTGGATGCATTCGGGCTGGAAGATACCCGCACAGGAATGAAACTGCGAATTTCTGCTGTGCCTCTTCGGGTCATAAGGAAATTTGAAATCCAGCGTGAATGAGATCTGGTGGATGGTCGTACTGTTGTTTGGAGCTGGATTGGCTCAGAGCCGCCCGAGATGCCCAGGCTGGATACCGACGGGAGGACCTTTCAGGAGGAAAGGAGAGCACACCCGGAATGCTACCTGCCATCCAGGCACCAGGAGCACGCCCCAAGTCACTCCAGTGGCATCATTCTTTCTCCTTTCTTATTTTTTTTTTTTTTACTTTTTCCCTTCCTATTTGATTTTGGCAGTAGATGTGGTTCTGTAATCAAAGATCTCCAGGAATTGTTCAGTTCCTTAAATGTGAAAAGATCACAGAACCGTAGGATCAACCAGGCGGGAAAAGACCTTTAAGATCATCAAGTCCAACCATTCCCCAGCAGTGCCAAGGCCACCACTAAACCATGTCACTGAGGGCCTCATCTACATGGGTTTTGAACACTTCCAGGGATGGTGACTCCACCACTGCCCTGGGCAGCCTGTTCCAATGGCTGAGCACCTTCTGGGAGAAGAATTGTTCCTCATCTCCATCTGAACCTCCCCTGGTGCAGCTTGAAGCCGTTTTCTCTTGTCCCATCATTTGTTCCTTGGGTGCAGAGCCCAGCCCCCTCCCGGCTCCACCCTCCTGTCAGGCAGTTGTAGAGAACGATAAGGTCCCCCCTGAGCCTTCTCTTCTCTAGACTAACCCCCCCCCCCCCCCAGGTCCTTCAGCCATTCCCCATCCCACTTGTGCTCCAGGCCCTGCAGCAGCTCCACAGCCCTTCTCTGGCCCCGCTCCAGCCCCTCAAGGTCTCTCCATGTAGTGAGGGGCCCAGAACTGAACACAGAATTCAAGGTGCAGCCTCACCAGTGCCCAGTGCACAGGGGCAATCACTGACCTGGCCCTGCTGCCACACTGGTGCTGACACAGGCCAGGATGATGGTGACTTCTTGGCTGCCTGCCTTCATCAGCAGGGTACCTGAAATGGCAGTAGCTGCCATCACTGTACACTGCCCCCGTCACTGTAATATGGTGTTAGCTGATGCTTCCTCTGTAGCACAGGACTCTCTCCTCCTGTCCCCTGATCTGCCCCCATGAAATCCCTGCTGGAGCACACTTTAGGTCCGACCCCTCTCACAGCCCTCTGTCCCTTCTCCTGGTGAAAAGCAGCTTTGAGACCCAGGGCCCTACTGCCCTGTAATTAATGTACACTCAGCCTCCAATGCGCAGTGACAACAACTGAAATGTCAACACTCCTGGTTAATCTCTTGCTAACAAAATATGTGTGGAAACAGGCAGCTCTGCACAACCCCTAGTGAACAAGATCTTATTTTAGCAGTACAAGCACTTGGGAGATTTCCCCAGTTTGACCAATAAAACCAGATTGGCTTCGATAACGACAGCTGTAAATGATGCATTTGATCCCCTCAATGAAGAAACCCACTGCATGTGGCAGAGCACACAAGCCCTCCTCCAGAGCAGTTCCAGGCTGGTCTTCCTGGGTGGTGTCTGTATGACAAGGGACATGATTTCTGTTCTCTGATGTTTGCTGCTCTCCTCTCTGTTCAGCAAGATGCCCACAGACTCTTCCAGAGTCATGTTTTCCAGCCCAAACAGCTTGTAATAAAACTTCCTTTTTAATAGGCAAGTTGTAGGGAAAAACTGATTTTAATACCCTTGCAGGAGCATTGGAGCACTGGAGCAAGAACTACAGGCACATGGTGTTTGGATTCTTCTCTTTAAGTGTTGATGCCAGCCTTGTGACTATCCTGGGGAGCCCCATTAGGCCCCAAGTGGTGTTCACATTGTTCCCTGTGGCTGCTTTAAGCCTTCAGCGTAGGTGAAAGGCAGAGCACCCAAGGTGAGAAGATATTCAAAGCAGCCCAGTGTTTTCAGTGCCCTGTCTCCCCACGGGCAGGATTCCGGCACTTCCCAAGGCTGACGTCCTCAGATGCTGGGCCACAGCATTCCCCAGCAGGATGCAGAGCCAGGGGATACTGACACAGGGCTTCTTGCCCCAGGTGAATCAATGCCTGGGCAACAGGCCCTGCACAAAAACACAGCAGAAAAGGTGGTGGGCCATTCTTCGGGGGATCACCCCAATTTAACATGCAGTCCTTACAGTCCTTGCATCCCCTGGTTATTTTGTCTATGGTATGCAAGCACTGTTAAGGAATTTCACCATCCTGCCTGTGGTTTTCAATCACTGGGTTCTTCCATGCCAGCATCGCCTTACATTTGATGATAAAACAGTACCCACTTCTTCCCCTTGTGTTTTATGTTGGGGTTCCTTCCCTTTTTTCCTCTTTGTCACTTTCCTTCTGAAGGATGTCTGAGGGTTCTGTGAGGGATGACCATTATTTCAGTCTCTCATTTCAGCCCTTCTCTTTCTCATGCCACCTCTCTTTTATTCTGCTTTTTTCCTCCACCACCACCTATTCCTTCCCTACTGCGTTATCTTCTAGAGACCTACCCGTCTCCTTTTTCTCCATTCCTAATCTCTCCCACTATTTGCTAAAATATCCACCTCCCTCTTGCCCACTTCCCAAAGCTTGCCCATGCTTTATCCATCCCCATCCACCTCCCTGCCATGGAAACAACCCCCACTGAACTCACAGTCACTCCATGCCTGTTGTACACCATGACTGCACAGCAACAGTCCCTTTCACGGCACTTCAGCCCCGCTTGGGTTCATTCAGTGCCCTGTATGAACATGATGCGTATCCACTGCCATCCCTGTTGCAGACAAGCAGCCACGGCTCAGGCTTTGGGGACAGGCAGTGGCAAGGTCACTCGCCTGATCCTGTGCTTGCTCCTTCTAGAGCATCTCCTGCTCACAGCAGTCAGAGGCAGGCTATGGGCTGCCCTGAGCTTTGACCTGGACCAGCGCAGATGTGCTTAAGGGCAGGGCTGCCCCCTCCTCTGTGTGTCCCTCCTGCAGCCTCTCATCCCCCTTCCCCAGGCATGTATTCCCCCTGGTATTCCCAATCGCTCCATCATAGGGGCTCTTGGGAGCTGCAGTTGTTGCCCATCTCCACTGTCTGCTCCCCCAGCTGCCATCCTTTTCCTCCCATGCTCCTCACCTCTGGGCCCGGAGCCCTTCTAGAGCTCTCACACTGCTGGTCCTCTGGACCTCAGTGGGGTGGAAACACAAGGGCCTTGTTCAGCTTAAGTCATAGAACCATAGAACCATGGAACCACAGACTGGTTTGGGTGGAAGGGGCCTTAAAGCTCATCCAGTTCCAGCCACCTGCCGTGGGCAAGACACCTTCCACTAGTGCAGGTTGCTCCAAGCCCCTGTGTCCAACCTGGCCTTGAACACTGCCAGGGATGGGGCAGCCACAGCTTCTCTGGGCATCCTGTGCCAGCGCCTCAGCACCCTCACAGGGAAGAGCTTCTGCCTAAGAACTCATCTCAATCTCCCCTCTGGCAGGTTAAAGCCATTCCCCTTGTCCTGTCTCTACATGTCCCCGTAGAAAGTCTCTCTCCAGATTTCTTTAGGCCCCCTTCAGACACTGGAAGCTGCTATAAGATCTCCTCAGTTCCTTCTCTTCTCCAGGCTGAACAAGCCCAACTCTCTCAGCCTGTCTTCATAGGACCATGCGTAAAGATGTGACTTCTGGGCTAGGGTGGGCTCCCTAATTATTTAGTAATGAATCCAAAGTGCTTGAATCCAAATAACTGTTAGAGATGGCTTCATGTAGCCCTGAACCTCCCTTTTTACCATCTTGCTGTGCTGAAACAAGTGTTCAGCCCAGTCAGGTTCTGGAGGCAATTGGGTATTTTCAAAGCCTTCATTCTTCTGCAGAACTTGCAGTGCTTCCATCATTCCTTCCCTGCCCTCGCGTTATTCCTGACTCTCTTCCCATGCACCATGCCTGTTTGCTATTTCTACCCATGACAAGGGGTTGTGGGCTTAAAGGCTGCTCATGTAGCTGTAGATGTAAAATGCCTGCTGTGTGCTGTTTGTAATGAAAGAGCCACTCCTGGAAATTAACTAATTCACAGACCTAGCTAATTAGCTCTGCAGCAGTGTGGAGCTGGGGAGGAGTGTCACTGTGGTTTCATTGCTGAGGGTGCTGGGCGGGGGGACAGGGAGAGAAGGGAGGCAGAGACCTGTGCCTGTGATCCCGGCTCTTTCCCTGGCCCCTGCAACCATAAGCAGGTCATTTCCCATCCCTGTCCCCCTTCCACGTGCCCTTGTTCTCTTCTTCAGCCGAGCTACTCAGGGCAGGAGCTGTTTCTCATTGCACCTATTCAGTGTCTTGTACAGGGAGGCCTTGACACCGGCGGGGCACTAATCGCTGCTGTTGTAGAAACAATAAATACTGGAGAGACAAAGAATTATGCCGCTAGACAGCTCCAGGTGTCAGTTTGTCTCTTTCTGGGCTTTTTTCCCTTTGCTATCTCTGCCTCCAGGAGAATGGCCGCATGACAACGGCATGTTCATTCCTCCCCCATGGCACTGCATCCTATCTCTCCTCTTCCCCTCAGGCCCAAACTCAGTCCTTGCTGGAGCCAGTGGAGAGATTCCTGCAGAAATACATTGGAAGTGGACCAGGCTTTTCTATCCTAAGGAGCATAGTTTTGACATCAATCCGCCAGTGTTTAGAGTACATTGGGAGCTGGATGAGGTCACCCATTCTATTTCAAGGCTACATGTTTGATAGGAGAGGTTTCCCTCCATGATAGGAGAGGTTCGGTATGTCCTTGCTACCCACTCTGGTTCACTCTCCCCTCCATGCATGCCACTGGTGTCTGCTGAGAGCCTGCCAGGATCTTCCCTGACCCCCACCTCCTGCTCAATGCCTGCCCCTGAGCAGGCAGCACAGTAATTGCAGCTTTTCCTTGCTGGAACAGGGCTCAGGACTGGGGCTTGCTGAGTAATGCGCAGCTCACACGGGTCTGTGGGGCTTGGGGCAGCCAGAATATTAACTAGAAAAGCCCTGTTCCACCGAGGTCCCAGTGGGTCGAGGCAGTAACAGCGGGTGCTGCTTGGGATCAGAGATCATGCCTGATGTTGTGGCTGTGAGCACACAGCTGACAGGCAGGGCTGAGCGCTGCTGAGACCACATCCAGCATGCGAGGCAGCAGAGGCGCTCAGGCTGGGGATCTAGAGCAGGAGAAGCAGCAAAATAATTGCTGGCTGAGGGAGGAGATGCGTGTTCAGCTCCCTGAGTTCCGCCTGCCTTCCCGCAGGATTGCTGGGCTGAGCTTGCTGAATGTGAGCTCTGGCCATCAGGAGCAGCAGAGCACGAGTGTTTCTGGTGGCTGAGAGAAACTGAAGGAGAACCCTCGGAGCCAGGCAGTGCTCACGGAGGGGAGGCAGGATGATGGCTGCCTGGCTGGGAGTATGTGAGTGTGCGTGCTGAGGCATTCCTGGTGCTAGCGCAGGTTCCTGAGATCACTTTGGGATGAGCACTCTGGATTCCCCCATTAGAAACAAATCTCATGTCATTCATTCCTCCTTCTGCTCCTCCTGGATATCTCAGGCATCTTGATACCGTGAGGCAAAAGGTGCAAAGATGCCTGTGCCAGTGAAGTCTCAAGTCACTATGCCTGTGCAGCACCATGAAGCCCTGTAGACTTCAGAGCTCTGGCCTTGATCCCATGGAGCATGGTACCTTTCTGAAGCTGTGCACAAAGTAATAGGGGTAAGACTTGTTACAGAAAGTGCACGGCTGAACTGAGGAATTAGGACCACTGCTGGACCCAAGTGGCTCATGTCCCACCAGCTCTGCTATGCCCATATGCCAAGGTACAGAATTAGCAGCAGCAGAGCTAGCTCTCTACTGCTTAGGTGTTTCTGTGTCACTGAGGTGGCAAATGCTGCAGGACCATGCAGATTCAGGGCACTGGCTGACCTGGCAGATGAGCAAGGTGTAGCTTTCATAAGGATTGCCTTGTGACCAGGTGTCATCCCCATCACTGTAGAGATGTATCCTACTGTGCAACCCTCCTTTGCTTCGTAAGGTTCACTCCGGTTATTGCTGTGGTTCATGACTGTGAACCTGTAGAGAACCCAAAGACAAATGGAAATAACTGGAGTGTTGAAAGCCTCTTCTTTGTAATTCCATCCTGCAGGACTTTACATGTTTGTCAGAGTGGATGGTTAGAGGTCAATTATAAGGGCAGAGCCAGAGCTGGAGGAGTGTAAGGATTAATTTAGCAAAACCACTATCTGTGGTTCAAGACTACTTGTGCTTTCAAGTTCTGCCAGGCTATCAGGCTGGAAGTGATGTCAGTCTCCTGTACCTGGCTCACACACGCCTTAAAGTCTGTTCTTCTTTTCACATCAGATGTGCCAGAGGTCTGGAGAACCAGCTATGTACTGGTTATTGCTATGCCCACACAGGTAAGCTCTTCCTTTTGACCTGGCAGTGTGGAGCACCATGCATTATGCCAGTCTGGCCTTCCCCCCTAGAACCTCTGCAGTCACCTACACGGTCTAGATGCCAGCTCATGCTGAACCTGGAGCAGACAGCTCAGGCTGATGACAGCAGAGAGCCATTACTGCAGCAGAGGTTTTTTCCAGCAACTGTGGTTGTTAATTTGCCTGATAACAGCAACAGATATTTGGGCAGAAAAAATCAGCAACAAAACACCAGTTCACAGTTTGAACTTTTAATTCTCCTACTGTGACCACTCATGGCACTCAGCCTCTGTGCCCTCTTAGCCTGGATCCTAGCTGTATGCCCCAGCTTTGATAGGTTTCTGTGGATCATCACACACACATATACATGCCATTCCTCTACCTCATCCCAGTCCCCCATCCCTGATCTGTTGTGCTTGCCTAATGCCTGCCCCTGCACTCGCCCTGGAGCACTGTACCATCTCAGGAGCTCCTGGGTGAAAGGCTGGGCTGGGGATCACTGGGGCTGGCGAGAGGGGACATGAGGGACAGCATAAACCACTCTCACTTTGGAGCACTCTGGTCCTGTTCTGACAGCAGCTGGCTTAGTGCTTAAGCACAATTGCTGGAAAACCGGCCTCTGGTTGCCAGCTGCAATCTAGGTTCAGCCACCAGAACCCACGCACAGACTTCTGCAAATTATTTAGAATCATAGAATGGTTTGGGTTGGGAACGACCTTAAGATCATCCAGTTCCAACCCCTTGCCATGGGCAGGGACACCTCACACTAGACCATGTCGCCCAAGGCTCTATACAACCTGGCCTTGAACACTTCCAGGGATGGAGCATTCACCACTTCTCTGGGCAACCCATTCCAGTGCCTCAGTGCCCACACAGTAAAGAACTTCTTCCTGATATCTAACCGGAACTTCCCCTGTTTTAGTTTAAACCCATCACTCCTTGTCCCATCCCTACAGTCCCTATACAACTGCTGCTGCGCAGGGCGAGCAGCTGGCATGCTGCGAGCATAATGACACTACGTGCAGAACATGCATCCCTGCCTTGCGCAGCCCGGTGCACACAGTGGTGTCGATGCTGGGTGCTGGGTGCAGGCAGGAGGGTGCAAGCTGTCCCCGCTGAGCTGAGGGCTGGCAGCAGCAGGACTGTCAGCTCCAGCCCCAGACCCATGAGCAGCAAGAGGAGTGTGTGGGGGGGGGGTGGGGTGTGCAGCTGCAGCATTGGGCAAGACATGCTAATGGAAACCAGAAACAATTCAAGCTGCATGGTGGTGGGGGAAACACTAACAATATTGTGGGCTTGGAGCTTGTAACAGTCCTGCCGGTGAAATAACTCCCGGTGAAATCACTTCTTTTTTCCCCTCTCTATTCATTAGGACACAGAAGTTTTCCAGCTTGTTATACGGGGGCCAGTGATATTCTTCAGTGTCAACTTGGGCAAGCCAAGGTTTTTCCTGCTAAGCACTACCAGAGAAAGAAGAGCAGTGCATTGTATCCCCTTCCCATGCTCCAGTCACTAGGAGCATCCACCACATGTCCTCTCAGCCCATGGACAGGCAGAGAGTGCAGGGGGGACCCCGGCAGAGCAGCAGAAGCTCTTGAGGGAATGCTATCCCTGTTTTCCAGCAGCAGTCCACAGGGCAAGTGTGCTGCAAATGGCACCCATTGGAGGGAGAGGCTGCGAGGGCTGGAGCTAGTCTTCTTTTTCCTCTGGGAGGTGGCAGAGCACATTCTGGATAAGCATTTCATGCTGCTTGGGAGTGGTGCATAGTTTGGTTTCTCTTTGGTTGTGTTAATTGTGTGGTAAGGTGCCTAGAGCCTTCTACTGGCATCTTTATGTATTTAAATACAAATGAAGAAAGCATTAAATCGATTGTTTCTTTTTCTTTGCTCTCTCTTGTCTTATTGTTTCTATCACGTACTTGTTTGCTGTACCAGGCTTTTGCTGTTTAAGCTGAATCAGGTACAGTAAATGAGAGTCCTAGGCTGAATTTCCTGCAGACTCAGGGAGGCTGCCCTTAGGAAGCACACATAACATCACTGGCTTTCCCTGCTGCTATTTCACTTACAGGGCACTTTCAGGGCATTTCCTAACTTTATTTGACGGCCAAGGCTTTGGTCTGTGGCAGTTTGCACAGCTGACCCTCCCCACAATGCAGAAATGAAAGAAACAAGCTGAAGAGTATGGCATTCATTGAGACTTTTTCTCTTACCCCTTCAGCTACTCTGCCTTTCATCTGGATGGGCTAAGCCTATGTGACTTAGTTAGCCCCACTACTGTTTTAACCTCCAGGTTGTCCTACAGCTAGAAGCAGAACCCAGGATTCCTGGGTTTGATCATCCTCCTGCTATTAAGCATATAGTTTGCAACCAAATGGAAAACCAGGAGTTGAGGCCCAATCTCCTCGCCAGACTCCACAAAAGATAATTACTCCTGGAGTTCAAGTGGTGGCATGTTTTGTGAGAGATCTGGAAGCCGAGTATGCAGCTTTCAGATAGGTGTTCTAATTGTGCCTGCGATGATCATCCCCCCTCCTTTTTTGCTCCCATTGATTTATTAAATTCACACACTGAAAACTTGCTGGAAAACTAGGATGTCTGTCAACAGTCTGCTCATCGTGGTGGGCCAGAGATCAAAGTACCTGTGTGTTGATTTGGGGACATTTGTTATGCACATGGACTGGTGAAAGCAGAAGCACATGATCCTGAAGGCTGAGGAGTCTGTCTGTGGTTACATGGCAGTAGCAGTGCAAAGGCAGACTTAGTCCTTCCCAGAGGTATGACTGTACGTCTGCACCATGCAGAGGTCAGAGCAAGGAACACTCTTCACTGGGGACTGGGTTTCCTCTGCTTGGAGTCTACATGTTTTCTTTTAAACTCTGGCTCTCCTTTGTTTCTGGCAATATCTGCTGCAGAGGGAATCCTGGCCTCTTTCTTTGCCCCAAATTCTGTTGGACTTACCTCATTACTCTCCTAATGACAAGCTGACAAATGCTTTAGCTTGATTTACTGGCGGTGTTACAGGTGTGTAGAACACTTGTCAGTACCTTGCTACTACATGCCTAATTTTTCCAATGGCTGGGTGTTCTAGCTTCCTTTGCAAAACCTCTCTGAACATTTACCTGCTATTATTCCCCTGCCATGTGCTTATCACATACCAGCACCCAAAGCTTCCAGAGCTATGCCCTAGGATTTCCTTCCCCCCCCTCCAAAAATAAAAGAACCAGACCCTATGGGCAAGTGAAGTAACTGACCTTTTGATAAAGAGAATTGAGCAGAGAAGTGACATTACAGAGCAGCCCTTCAGCTGCTTGTGGGTACTCTGGAACAAGGATGGTCCAACACCCAACCTGGGACAGGCAGCGGTGTCCCTAATTCTCCTACCCTCACGAGAAGCTCTAGGCTGCCACGGCCCACGGTGTAGGTCTGCACCCCACCTTTCACCTCTCATCTGTTTGTCTTTTTAAGGCAGAAAAGGATGTTTTCACTGATCAAACCCCAGTACACAGACCCGCCACCACCTCCATGAGCGCATCACTGGAATCAGGTTTTGGCGCGAGGGAGTGGGGAAGGTGGGAGGTCACCAGCATTGCACAGCAATGGAACGGGACCTGCTCAGGAAGGGACGAACATCAGCATTTTGCACACACGTTTCTTCACCAGTTGGGCAGAGCATTTCTGTTCTTCTTCTGGTTTTGTTGCTAGGAGAGGAGCGCTCTGCCCTCTTCATGGCTATGAATAGCTCCCTCTTGTTTATTCAGCTCAGCTCCGCCTGCTGGTTACAACCACAACCGGCACCATCTCATTGCATGACACCACCGTAAAACAATGCAACAGCAGGAGCAGTCCCCGCTCCGGCTGAGGACACTTCGGGACACCTCTCCAGTGCGCTGCACCAGAGCCGTCCTGCTCCTCCTCTCCCTGCGCTCCGTGGTGCATCCTCTGCCTCCAGAAGAAAGGTCCAAAGCCAAACTGTGCCCTGTCACCCCCAGAAAGCAATGCTGAGAGGCAGGACCTGCAGATCAGGGCATGAACTCAGAAATATGGCTTGAAAATACGTGCACAGTCACTTCAGGGTCCTTTTCTGCTATTCCACCGTCAGCCTTCCATGAGCTAGAAAAGTCCCTTTTCCTTTTTTAAGGAAGGCAGAGATTCTTGCATAAGCCCATGAATCCAAGATCAAGGACTTCAAGAAAAGTAGCAGATGGCTTGAAAATCGGGAATAATGGGATTCTAGAGATTTTCTTAAGAATATTTTGTCCGAAGTCTGACCGGGAATGAAGCATCTATAGCAATGGAATTAGTTGGGTGTATTGACAACGGGAAAAACTAATGGGGCTGAGCAGAAGACTTTCCACAGTGCTGGAAAATGTGACCCAGAACTGCATTTCAGAACATCTCCTCCCAGGGACAGAAGGACAGGCAACAATCATAACCAGCCTACACATTATGAGATGGGATGCATGTGTATGGGCAACCACATGGAGCCATGCAAGGTCAGAGTAGCAGAGGAGACAAAAAACTTGCAGCCTTCAGAGCACGGGCACTCAGCTGAGAGGAATAAGCACTAGGCAAGGCAGAGCTGCATAGATCAGAAGAGAAATTGATGGCTGCTGCACAGGTACACATGAACCACCCCTTCTTTTTCAGCATAGTGAGCTTCCATGTGTGCCTATTTCCCTGGACATCTCATCTTCCTCCACCTGGGAATTTTGTTGGGATGAGATCTTAATACTTCATGCATTTATCCAGAATTTCCACATGCCCATTGGGCCTTTCAGATAGCTGGACTGCTGAACATCCAAAAATTCAGGATAGGTCGACTGCACCCAGGGGAGGTAAACTGCGTAGCATGCACGCACTATGTGTAATGAATCCCAAATTTGTCAGACATGTTGTGCATATGCTGTGCAGATGATCTGCATTTGTACAGTATGCCCATTGCGCTCTAAAGGCGTCTGGTCTACCCTGCACATGCAGAACATCTACATGACGCAGGTGTATGTATTTCTGCCTGGGAAACAGGACAAACATAGGCTGGTGGTTTTTTAGTTTGCACATTCTTTATATATGTGTAGAGGAGGGAACAGCTGAATGCTTCAGTGCAGTAGACAAGGAAACTTAGGCATATTCATATATGTGGAGGCTAGACTATCCTGTTACATGCTACTTGTTTTACAGCAGCCACCTAAACAAAACAATTGAGGTTGGGGTCATATTATACAAAACATTGTGTATTCACATAGTAAAAAGGTATTATTTCCCTGCTCCCCCTTCCCCAACCCCCTAGTCCCACCCTCCCCATATCATCTAAATTAACAGAAGTGCAAGAAAGGGGCATTATAATTCCTACTTGACAGATGTTGAGCCAAGTAAAAGAAGGACACGGGTGAATTTTAGATATCTGAGTGCAAATTACAATCCTGCAAACCCTTGTTCAGCTCATGCCTGGTACTGGAGATGCTCAGACCTCTCAGGCCCACCAGATTTGACAGCAAAGCCCCAGGCCTTCAGCAGCTCTGCTCTGCACCTATCTGGGAAAGCCTCCTGCTTGACAAGGCTGAGCACAACAGCAGCAGCAGGAGGAGATGGACACAAAATGCCTCTTTGCCTAAAGAAGCATAGCTCCAGGATGGGCTCTGTGCAAGCCCACAGAGAGGACGTTGCTTCTTTTTAAGGTGCAGTGTCCAAAGGGGTTAAAGCACCCATGGAGGATTATGGAAGACCCAGCCCACTTCTGCCTCCTCTGCCGCAGGGCTTTCCTGTCTGCATCTCCCATGGATGTGGTCCAGCTCCAGAGCTGCCAGCTGTTTTAGAGACAGAGGGCATGCTTACCTCTTCTGCCAAAGGCATTATGAGTTTCTTAAAAGGGTTATGGCTTCCCTGGGCACACACACAGTGGAGAGGAAGGATCTGCAGGAATCACCAGCCTGGCTGTTGGGGCTTCAGTGATGTGGAGGGAGAAGCTCACGCTCCAGTCCGCTCTGGGGATAACAATTCTGACTTTTACCTCACATCTCTTTAACATAACATTCACAAACAGGCGCTGGGCAAAGGTACCATCTTTTCCTTTGTACATAGAGTGCCATGAGATCAATGAGATTAAACATGTGCTTACATGCTGTCCTGAACTGAGGCCATGAGGAGACCAATGGGAAAGTAAACAGAAGAGAAACGTTATGGAAATAAAAAAAGGGAGAAAATCCATCCTGCCAAAAGCAGCAACTCTCATCAGCTGCAAGAAGATATGGCCTCACCCAGAGCTGATCTGGCATTAGGAAGTCCAGGGTCTGGAAAAGAAGACCAAGTAATCTTCAAGGTTCAAAAATGACCTGAAAGAGTGAGATTTGAAGCAGTGGAGAAAGGTTATCCAATTGGGCACAGCCATTCCCAGAGAAGGTAAGTTTAGCCCTGGTTGTTTTTTCCCTTTAGCAGAATGTGCACACGTGAAATGATCAGGCTTCAACCTGTGACAATACAGAGAGGCTTTTGGACTGCCTTAAAAGACATAGCAATCTTGAGCCGGATGTTTGGCCCAGAAGATGTGTCAGAGCCTTGCTGCAGACCCTGCTCACCAGTAGGCATGGCTGCTGCCCTGTGTCCCTTCTGGAGCCTGCAGGAGATGAAGCTGGATGGAATGATTACTTTGCAAACAATCTTGCCTTGCTTTCAACAGGTTGAGTGTGGTGGCCATCCTCTTCTGAGGACCTGCAGTGCCAGCTCGCAGCATGCACTCAGGGGGGACCTTATGGCTCTCTACAACTGCCTGACAGGAGGATGGAGCCAGGAAGGGGCAGGTCTCTGCTCCCAAGGAACAAGTGACAGGACAAGAGGAAACAGCCTCAAGCTGCACCAGGGGAGGTTTAGACTGGGTATTAGGAAAAATTTCTTCACAGAGAGGGTGCTCAGGCATCGGAACAGGCTGCCCAGGGCAGTGGTGGAGTCACCATCCCGGGAAGTGCTTAAAAACCATGTCGATGAGGGCCCCAGTGACATGGTTTAGTGGTGGACTTGGCAGTCCTGGGGTAACAATTGGACTTGATGATCGTAAAGGTCTTTCCCACCCTAGTTGATGCTATGATTGAGAGTCCTGTTGAGGAGAGTGCCCGGGCAGCTGGTTCAGGGGGGTTGACTGACACCTTTGCCCAGGGCTTTGGTGAGAGTGCACTCTACCAACTCCCAAGCGCCTGACCACAAATGGCTTGAGTTGGTTTCCCTGCCTGTCACATTCTAGACTGTACATTCTCCCACCTTTTTACATTCTGCATGTTGCCTCCAGCCCTTTCACCTAGATCTCTTGGTGCTACCCTACTCTTCCAGCTGGAAATTTGAAAGAGTGTCTCTGATTTTCCAACCTTCCCTCCTGGCTTCACTCTTCCCCTTCTCCTTTCTCCACAGACATTCTTCGATGCAGCCTTCCTTCCCCGCTTGACCTCTATTTCTCTTTCCTGGGAAGCACCTCATTTGCATCTGTCCTAGTATCTGAGTACAAACCAGACCTGGTTAAAATTGCTCACAGTGAAACCGTGACTCGTACAGAACTTTGCAGTTTGTGGGGGACTGCAGGAGCTATGTGCTTTGGAAGTGGCTTCTCTGGTGAGCACTTGAGTGCAAAAATGTGCATTCTCCTTCCGCTACAGCTTCAGAAGGTGACTTGGGTAGGTCACTTCATCTGCCTGCGTCTGTTTTACCACTTCTGAAGTTTGGATAAAAATACTTGCCTGGGTTAGTAAAATGTCTTTGAGATCACTGGACAAGAAAAGAAAAAGCAGCTATCCAAGTGGTGATTATTGTGATTATAATAATTACTTTTATTAAATGGAACCAGCTGATGCTTGTGCAACGCTCTCTGGGCTCCGCAGACCTCTTCCGCTGAGACTCACAGAAACAAACTCTTCTTGTCCCTGGACAGGGATGTGTTTTTTGAGATTGAATTCTGTGGTTTCGTTATGAAACGTATGACAGTCGGTCATGTGGTTTGTTTTCTGGCCTGATTGAACCCTGCTGAACCCATACGTGAGGCAGCACAGTTTAATGGTTCACACCGGCTATGTTTTGGTTTAGCTTTTGCTGGATGGAGGGTGCTCAAATCTGAACGGCCAAGAACCCTCTCAGCTGAAGTCACTGAAAAACTCTGCCCAAATCTCTGTCAACATGGACCCGATACGGCACCGCTGTTGGATGAGGCCCTTTTTGGATGTGCAGGGTTGTCAGAGCCAGCCATGCCTGGAGAACTCAGCCCGCCAACCCTGCTGCTCACAGAGCCATGGGCTACAAAAGGGTTGGGGGGCGAGCCCACCAGTGCTTGTGTTTGTGATTCCCCCCTTGTCCTCCTCCTGCCGTGCTGCCATGAGGTGGGCTGGTGGCTGCAGGATGAGGCTGACCCCTAGGCCCGGGTCTCCGTCATTCGTTGAACGTGGATATTTACACGAACTTTGGGCAATCTGGGAAGTTCTCCCCCGGCTCCTGGGTTGATCGCGACCCCGGAGGAGCCGGCATGCCAGAACACAGAGTGGTGGTGCTTGTGAGGGAGGGATGCGGGGCAGCAGTATCGTTCCCTTGGCGGGTTTACCGCCAGCTCTGGGGCTGGAGCGCAGCACGCCGAGCTGAGGAAACGGTAACCCGCACCCTGCCAGCGGCGAGCGGGGCCGGCGCTGCCATTTTCCCGGTGAGGCGGCGGCTTCCTCCCTGCCCCCGCGCCCGGCGAGTGCCGTGCGAGGGGAGGCGGTGGCGAGGCCCGGCCCGCCCGCCTGTCAGCGGAGTTGGAGTTCGCATGGAGGCCGGCGGAGGAGGAGGGAGGAGGCAGGAGGAGGAGGGAGGGGGACGTCTTGTTTGTGGCTTGTCAGCAGCCGCTGGAGACAAGCCTCCATGTGTGAAAGCCGCTTGGCATGAATGCCTGGGCCGTACCAAGCGCCGCGGCGCCCGCGGGGGGAGGCCGCCCCGCCGCCCCGCCGCCCCGCTCAGACAATAGGCCCCGCAAGGGTTCCCCCTAAGTTGCCTTGATGCTGCCCTAGCGCCCGGCGAGCGCAGGCCGCGCCGCCGGCTGGGTCCCGCTCCCCGCCGCCGCCCCCCGACATGCCGCCCCGCGCCTTCGCCGCCTGAGGCAGGTAAGCGCCGGCCCCGCCGCCCGTCGCGGCTCGGCTCGGCCCCTCCGCCCCTGGGCAGCCTGCGCGCCGCGCTGCTGGCGGGGCACCGAGGGCTGGCGCCGTCGCCCCCGGGGCCGCCTCCCCGCCGCCCTGCTCCCTCGGCTCGGCTCGGCGCGGCCCGGCTGCCAGCAGCGGGGGGCGGCGTGTACGCGCCGGCGTGTGTGCATGCGGGCTGCGAGTGCCGCAGTCAGCCCCGGCGCGCTGCCCGGCTCCCGCGGCCCGGCTCGACCCGGCGGGGGGCGGAAAGTTTGGGCACGGTCGGTCGGCGGCGGCCGTGCCCGAGGCGCCGTGCCTCAGTTTCCCCCTGCCCGCCCGCGGGGCGCAGGGGGCGAGCGCGGTGGCCGGGGGGGGGGGGGGGGTCCCGGGACCGGCGCGGGGGGAGAGTGCCGGACGAAAAGCGCCTTCCACCTGTTGGCTTCTGTCCCGGCGGCTCTGGGGGACGGCGGAGCAGGGGGAGAACCGGCGGCGGCCGCCCGCACCCTGCCCGGCTCAGGGGTGAGTCCCGGGTGGGGAGCCGGGGTCTTTTGTCACTCCTGCATCCCTCGAAGCCCGGGCAGGGCTGGGCAGCGTGCCGCGGGGATGGGAGATGGTGCTTTTCCCCCTTCCAGGATGCTGGGAGATTAAATGAGATGTATTTACCATTGCCGTTTATCAGCAAGTAAATATCTAGCTAGGCGTAAGAGCAGCAGTGTGAAGCCTGCTTGCTTGCTTTGCCTGCTGGAGGTTTTGTGGCTGTTTACCGACTGTTGGTGAGGTGATAATGTGCAAGAGAAAAAAAAAAGGCAGAGGGGAGAGAAACGTCGATCCTCCTGGCTGGCCTCATTGCAACATCGGCGCTGGATTTGGTTAGAATTTGGAGGGTTATTTTTCCCTTTTGGCGTGAGACACAGGAAGTCTCCCGGTACCTTCAGTGCTTCATCGCGAGGTCTTTTAAGTTTGTCATGTGCCGTCATTCAGGTTTCATTGATTCTAGTTGTTTTGTTAAAGAATAGCCTACAAGAATCTGAGCTGCACAAATGTTCATCATCCTCATGCCCTGACACAACCTATGCGAAGCAGGAGCTGAAAGAGGGGGAGAGAGTGAGGATACGTGCTTTCCCAGTCGAGGCTGGGAGGAGAGCATCATGTGTTGAAGAATACGAGCAGGAATGGGAGATGGGGGAGGGAGTCTAAATTGTCCTGAGACCCTATTAAATCCAGCAAGGAAGATGGAGGATCTTGCTGCTGCAAAAAAAAATGTACAGCAGAAATCTCAGCCAGCTTCTTTCTGAGTTGTTACCTCCATTCAGAAAATAAATAAGCAGGGAAAGAATCAAAGCAAACCCCCATGATTTGCTGTAATGCTTTCCAAGATACCTTTATCCTGCACGCTTTACAGTCAGAGCGTCCAGTGATGGAGGGATGTGAGAAGCAGGGCAAAGGACTCTGAGGTTTATCTTCACAAGGAGGGGGGAGAAGTATCGAATTGTTTTTGAAAGGAGACTCATCAGGCAGTGAGGTAGGGGAGAAAATGCCTGTTCCAGGCAGTTGGCCTGGGGAGGAGAAGGAAAACCTGTGGAGAGAGGATGTACACAGATGGAGGAGCGGGGAGGAAGGATGTCCAAGGAGAACTCTGGACCGTCTCCTTGGAGGGCTTTAAAAAGAGGGGGAATTTTGAACTGGATCAGGACATGCGCAAGGATGGAACGTAGCAAAGCTGAATGTGATGCAGCAGGACTTTATGGCATGGAAGAAAACTGAGGTTGAGTTTTCCGATGTGGCAGAGTTTGGGGCAGTCGGCAGGGGAAGGGCATTTCTGTAGCCAGCTCAAAGGGTGGTAGCAACTTGTGTGAGGATTGCAGCTGGGGGGTTGGGGAGAGTGTGTGGCTTGCCATTTCCATAGGTGGTTTCTCTGGTAGGGGACCTTCTGTTAAAACATGACTGTAAATATCTGTTAATTACACTGGAATTTGGCAATGGCAAAGACAAAATACAAGTCCGTTATGAAAATAAGTAATGAAGTAAAGGGATGAAGTAAATAAGGGATGAAGTAAAGCTTGGTCATGAATGTTCCCGCACACCCAGCCCCTGTGCGTGCACAGAAGCAGCAAGTTAGTGCTACACCTTGTGTAGCATGTTCGTCCTCCTGAGGGGGAACACACACACATTGTAAGAGTGGATCCTGCACAGACACGGCCTGATTCTTGTGTTTTCCTCAGTTTACATAATAGCTTATTCTATCAGCAGTGGTATTTGACAGCCGACTTTGCAACAGCACCAGTTGCGATGTGAGGCGGCTAAGACTGAAAACCAGTATGTGCCATGTTTTGGCTTTTCTGTTCACAGCAGCACTCCTGTGATGGAGCAGGCACATACCACAGACATCACATGCACGAGAAAGTGATGCCCTAAAAATGTTGTGCACATGCACGTGCAGAGGACTGATCTTGGGTCAGACATACTCAACGGTTGGTCTCTTTGGGAAGGAGCTGAAGCAGTGTTTGCTTGTTGCAGACAGAACACACACAGATCACATGCGTGCATGCTCCACCTTTCCTCTCCGGGATCACCTGTTTGAATTCCAGTCGCGCTCACAGCTTGGGGAAGTTTTGCGCCCCCCGGAATGGGGATTTGATGATGCCCTTTCAGTTCCAGCTTGGTGCTGGATGAGCTGGAGCCACAAAAGCTTAACAACAGGGAACGCTAATGAGCCCCTGCTTGGCATGCTGAGAAGAAAGGCCAAGGGCTGAGCGGGCATACAAACAGTGGCTTGGAGCCCCCTGGCCAGAGCCTGGGCCTCAGCATGGAGGCTGGGGGTGTAGGAGACCCTCCAGAGTCAGGAACAAGACGGCAGCGCTTCAGCAAAGGCACGAGAGGAAACCATGTTGGGGGAGGCGAGCAGGCTGCTGTTTCCACATCATCTGATAACTCAACCTGCTGTCAGGACAGAAGGAAGCCTTGTGCATATTTTATGGCACTTTTCTTCTAGGACAAGCTGCTGATCTGATCAGCTATGTGCTTTGAAATCCTCGATGCGCTGATCAGCAAGTATGACTCAAGGCCAATAACCAGCCCTGGCCTCCTGCCTCTGCTCCTTTGTGGACAGTGGTTGCATCTCATGCTGCCCTTCCCTGGAGAACGTGTGCGCAATTAAACCCTGCACGCTGCTCCTCGACTACAGCATGGGATGTGACTAGCTGCATGGAGACAGGGACAGAAAATGGCAACATGTCAGGGCTGGGGGGTTGGAGGAGGTGTGGAAGGGACTTGGCCATTTCTTATGCTGTTTGCTGATGTGTGAAAAGAGCCTAAGTGGGTAAATGGGTTCTTCTTTGAACTGGTTGTGTGTTGCTCCAGTCAGAGCTGCTCCTGCCTCTGCGATCTTCAGCAGTGGCTCAGGAGTTGGTGGGGCTGGCAGCAAACAAAATGTATTCTGCTCCTTCAGCCTGGGATTTGTGGGGCCATCGCATGAGACGATTTCTCCTCAGTAGTTATTCAGTGCTGCTCCTGCATGGCAGAGCCACATGAGACATTGACATTGCTTCTGCTCGCTGGAGATGCAAGCGCCACCGATGCTCCCTGCCCTACACCTAAGGGGGCGGACATTTTGGGCGCTGTAGTTTGGATAACAGTCTTGCACACGCAAACATGTTATTTCTGTATCCTATGAGCAAACTGGCAGGCCTGAACACCATTTTGGGACACATGAGGAAGCGAATATTTCTGCTATGTGAGGCAGTTACATACTTAACTATTTGAGTTAATGTCATCCCTGCTTTCCCTTTCACTTGTCCGTTTTGAGAAATTGGTGGTCTTGAACATGGAGATCTTGAGCGTGGAGGTCTTGCAGAACTCAAGGTCCTAATGGGAAGCCTTCGGCAAATTGCTTTGAAGCTTGGATGGATCCTCCTGCTGCAATGTGTAAAATGAGGGCAGCACTTGCCCACCTCCCAGGGAAGGAGCTGCATGCCTTGTTGCCGGTGCTGCGTGAAGTGCTTCTATGCAGACACCACAGTGGGCTTGTGCACTATCCCATGAACAAAGCTTGTGGCTTTGTACCTGTGTGACTCATGCTACAATAGGTTCTGCTACAAGTATATGCACACTCGGGCTCTCCTGGACGGTGAGGTCTGTTTTGTCCTTCCAGCAGAAAACAGCTCAACTTGCCAGTGACACTGGCTGTCCATGTATTCTCATAACAACAATATTACAAACATATGGTAAACCTGGTATAACAACTGCTCTCTGTGTCCTCACGCAAAACAAGGAGCCGATTAACAACTTGAGGCTGTCTGAGGCTCTATCTCCCCAGACTGTGATCTCATCAGCTTTCCCAAGCCAACCTCAACCTGGTCACTGCTCGCATTGTAAACTTGTTGTGTGAGTGCGTAGCAGGGAGAGCGGTGTGCAGGAACGGCTGTTTGTGCTTCAGTCTGCTTCCCTCTGACTCAGAACTGAACCATCCCTTGGTAGGGTATTTGGGGAGAGTACGCTGAGGACATTGTGCATCAGTTTAGTTCTTGGAAGAAGTTCTGCGGTGCCTGGGCTTGCTTACAACTGGGTTTTTCTCAACATCCTTTGTAAAAACAACCCCCTGAAAACTGCTCTGACTATTAATGACGCCATGGTAATTTTTGCCAAAAGAAGGGGGGGTGGTCTTAGCCCCGGGCTCTTTGCCAGACTGGAGCTCAGGAAATTGCAGTCTATCTAGGTAAAACTCCCCTATAGTTTAAATGAAAAAAAGTATTCATCTCTTACTGTCTTAAAGGGTTAGCACTGCATTTCTCTGGAGCCTTGAACAGACAGTACATTCTAGCTGGAGAGGTGGTTACAGATGCTTGCTGGGAGAAGATTTTTTTAAATGCAAAAACGGGCCTTTTTTGCATTTTTGGGATGCTTCTTATTGCAGAATGCTGGATACATTGTAGGTTATTGCAAAGCTTGAACAAATATGTGGATCAACACAGAAACCTAAGTGCAAGAAAACACACTGGTGCGGTGTTTGTGCAGGGGGCAGGCATCTTGCAAATGTATGCTGTTTTCTGGAGCTGAAAAATAAGGACCAGGTTTCAGTCTTGCGCGTGTGCATCTGGAGGCTGGATTTTGTATGTTGAGCAGCAATTGCTTTTGTAAGCTGCTGCTAAGGCACGTAACTGGCTGTGCGCAATTGGAGTAATGGAATGTGAAAACGCAACTACACACAGACCTGTAATCTTGCATGCAAAATACTGCTGGTCTGGTTCTCCAGGTACAAAAAAAAATGGCCTGAGATTGTACTTGCCTTTCCATTTAACTGTGTTCACCTGCATTTTTCAGGTGGCAGCTGTGTGTACGGAGCACTGAATGATTATCCTTTCTATTTTTGCTCCAAGAAAGAGAAAATCAAAACCCTTACTAGTGATCAGGGTAGCACATGTGGTGGTGTGGGTGAAGTTGGGCCGGGGGTTGCAGTGATAATTCCGTAATCTCTGAAATTCTGGGGAAATGCATGGGCAAAGGAGGAGAGGTGAGTGAGCTTCTTTTCCTGCTACAGACAAGAAGTATTGAACCATTGAGTTGGTCAGCGGTGTCAGGATCTGGCCTCTGCTTCAGCTAAATCCACTGCTTTCAGTATGCCAAAACCAGAATGTGCGTTTGGGTGCAGATGAATGCAGGGCTGAATACTGACACCGGTGAGGGTGTCTTTGGATATTCCAGCCCAGGGCAGTGGAGAACCCCAGTGTGAAACAGGTTTCCTCCTCCTCTCTCAGCGGGTGCATATCAACCTGGGTGACACATGGGGGAACAGCTCCCTTTCTCTGCCGCTTGACTCTCCAGTGTCTCTGGTGACAGTGATAACAAAGGGCTGCTTGGCATTAGGTGATACGGATCTCTCCCACCCACTAAACCCGAGTCTTGCAGGCTTCTCACTAGCCCCTGAGGCTTGTGTGTCACTGTCCGCTCACTGCTCCGGGTAGCCTGGGACAGTCCCCCTGCAGACTAAAGGCTGCACCTTCTCCACGAGGGCTGCAAGTGCAGATTTCTTCCAGCTGAAAACCATGGTTATATTTTGGGGTTATTTCTTGCCATTCTGGGTCCTTGACTGCAGTCAATTCCATTTTGCATGCTGCTCTTTGTAATTGAATCTATCGATGTATATTTAATCCACTTGGCTCCACGGTTTGTAACTAGGCACTGCTTCCCAGCCTTCTGTCACTTGTTTTCACAATTACCATCTTTAAATGAGGGTGGATGCGTGCCGCTCAGCAATAAGCCTGGTTGCTGTACTGCCTTGGAGGACCCATGCTTGGTCAGGTCAGCACAGCTCCTGTCTTTGCATCTGGATGTCGGCCAGGTGTGTAGGGCTTGGGTAATGGAAGATAAGCCTGTTGGCTTTAATTCTCCTCTCTGCCACTGATTTGCTGTGTGTGATCATGGGCAAGTCCTTTAACCTCAGATGGCCTCAGCTAACTTATCTACTCCAGAAAGGTGTTGTGATGCTTAATTATTGCCAGCCCTTCAGAAAACCCTGGGGGAAGAAAAATGCATTTTATTCAGAAATGCCTCTGACCTCCCTGGCCTTTCTCAGCCGTCCCGGTGGTGGCAGGAGATGTTCTCTTTCCTCCCTTCATAATGTTTCTTCCATTTTTCATCTGTGCATTCACCCACTCTCTCAGCTGCAAGTAAGAATGCCAAGCTGTCTGAAGTCATGGAAATGTTTTTATAAACTTGACAGCCACGACAAACATTCCTCCTCAGCAATAAACAAACAAGGTACACAACCTGCCATTAGCATCAGTTTATAGCAGAGACCTTCATCACTCACTGACTAGGGAATCCTAGCGCTAGTAGGCCATAAAGTAGTGTTGTTTGAGGTTAGGAAAATACTGGATCCTTTGGGTTCCTATGTGCAGTGAGTAACTGGGAAGCTCTGTTTGCCCATGTGTGTACAGGAGTGCAAGCAGGCACGGGGTATTTGGTTTATTCAGGGCTCTTACAAACTATATTTGGCTTGGGTGTATGTGGCGTTTGGGGCTTGGTGTTTGCACAAAAAGCACTGTCTTCTGTGAAGCATAAAGGTGGTACAAATTAAACTGGATAAATATTGGACACAAAAAAAAGAGCTGCAGATGAAAGATGTTAGTGGGTGTTGCAAGAGCAAAGCCCCCATCGCAGCCTCCTGCACCCTGCTTTGGGTGCTGCTGTGGCTGGTAGGGCTGGCAAGCACCTGAACCCACACTGCAACATCTTTTCCCTGCAGGTAATTCTCCACATAAGCATTCATATAGTGCTTGTTTGGTGCGTTCTAGGTTTGTTTATTCTGAATATGTCAAAATCCAGATCTCCAGAGACCGGAGCTGGCAAAAAAGAGCAGGTGCCACTTTTTCCTGTTACTTTGGGTTACCTCTTGTTCTTCTAGCAGGCCCTCTTCCAACTGTCTTGGGGTAGTGGGCTCTCATGGGTGTGCTCAGGAGAAGAAAGTCAAGACTGTGGACCTGATGGAGCGAGTCCAGAGGAGGCCACAAGGATGATCAGAGGGCTGGAGCACCTCTGCTCTGGAGATAGGCTGAGAGAGTTGGGCTTGTTAGGAGAAGAGAAGCTCCAGGGAGACCTTAGAGGAGTTCCCAGTAGCTAAAGGGGGCCTACAAGGAATTGGAGAGGGACAAAGGCCTGTAGGGACAGGACAAGGGGAATGGCTTTAACCTGATGGAGGGGAGATTGAGAGGAGCTCTTAGGCAGAAGCTGTTCCCTGTGAGGGTGCTGAGGCACTGGCATAGAGTGTCCAGAGAAGCTGTGGCTGCCCCCTCCCTGGCAGTGTCCAAGGCCAGGTTGAAAGGGGCTTGGAGCAACCTGCTCTAGTGAAAGGTGTCCTGCCCACAGCAGGGGGTTGGAACTGGGTGAGCTTTAAGGTCCCTTCCAACCCAAACCAGTCTGGGATTCTTCGCCTGTATCTTTGAAAGAAGACTCTTGAGTAGGTAGCTGAGCTGCTTTGTACCATCTCACTCATTCACTGGTTCTCTCAGTCTCTGTGCCTTAAGTTCCCCCCTTCTTAAAATGAAGATGACAAATCTTCACTCTGCTCCCACGAAGCCTTTGAAAGATAAGGACAAAAGCACGCAGGGTTTTTGTTTTCCTTCTCCAGAAGACTGTAAATCCCTCTCCTCTCTCCTCTCTTTTCTCTCCATTTTCCTCTCATTTTAAGAATTCTTATTATATTCTGTCCCTCTAGGTCTCCTCTACTTCCACCGCTCTTGCAATCTGTCTCTCTCTGCTGTTTCCATATCCCCTTCTATTTGCAGCTCCCTTCCTTCTGTTCATGTCATTTTCTTCTCTCACCCTGTATCTCCTACCCTCCCCCACTATTCATGTGCCGCATACTCTTCCTATCGCCTCTCTCTGGTTTATCCCCCAAATTCCTCCCTTACGTGTCCGTCTGATGCAGACCCCTTTTTGTTGTCCCTGGCTGTGTGTCCCTGCAGCTGGGCTGCGTGGGCTGGCCAGGGCATGGGATTGGCCGGGCAGCCCCTGGTTGTAGCTTGCCCTCTGGCTGAGCAAGGTGAGACTCCCTCTGCTTATGTCCTGCCAGCTCTGGATGGGGCCGCAGCTCCTGTTCTGAGCTGCAGCACAGTTGTCACTTCAGTGTCCAAGTGCTTTGTTTCTGCCTGGGAGCCTGGTAAAGTCTGTAGTCCTGAGTTTTGCCTCCTGATGTCACCTTACCTCCCTGGAATGGCCTTGTGCCTTGTTCTAGTCCTGGCCTATTGTGCTAATCCTGTTCCTCCAACTTCCCCCTGGCTATAGACACTCTGCCCTTAAAACATGGACTGTGTTCTGCCTGGCTGCTTGGAGACACCTGTGGTTGTCCCCCTGCATCACTCCTGGTGGAGTTCAGGTCCTCTGCTCTGCCAGGGAAAGCTGTGATAGAGGAAGGAGAGGACTAGCACTGGGGGTCTGAGGAGGTGTCTGCATCCTGTGGAGAGTTGCACTGAGCCCAGAAGCCAGCACCCAGCACATCAGGACAGCTGTGCTCTGTTCTGGGTGCTTTGGACAGGATGGGAACAGCAGGGTCACTGCCTTAGGGAGAACCCCTTTCCCATCTGCCTGAAGGATAGCCACAAAGAGGTTATCCCACTATCTGATATGCGATAGGGTTTCCTCTGTCAGCCAGAGTGGATGCAGCCTATTTAATCACCTTCCTGCAGAGACAGGATTTTGCTTGCAAGGATCCTGGCCAGCAGCGACAGTTAAAGGGTGGTGGTATGTTTGGATACCCTTTCATGGATGCTGCCTCCCACAGTGGGGGCATGGTGAAGTCCTTTCCCCAGGGCAGGGAGAGGTGGCTGCAGCTAGGTTGATGGGACAGCTGGCAAATGAGGGTTCATCAGGTGTCCCTGACAATAGGGCACAAGGAGGTCATGTAGGTGGCCATGTGCTGAAGTTCATCCAGTGTCCTACAGAACAGGGCATGGTGACTTTGTGGCCTCCAGTGCAATTTAGATCTGTTTCTGGGTAGCACCACATTTGCCCCTGCCAGTCGTGACTCAGGCCTAGGCTCATAAAAGTCCTCAGCCTCAGCTCTCTTAACCAGGCAGTTCCTCATTTCTCCCTTCTGTTTCTGCAGCTGACCGACCCTTCCTTAGCATGCTGAGATGGTATCCCTTGTGTGGCTCCGTGCAAGGTGCCATATACCTTTTCCTATTTTTCCCACAGCCCTCTCTCTGCCTCTCCATACCTGCCTCACCTGTTTTACCTGCTCCTTCCCTCCTGCTCTGCCTCTGGGCTAGGTCTCTCTCCAGACTCTTTCCAAAACCTTGTTCCTCTGCCTTGTTTGCCCTCCTATCTGACTTCCTTGTCTCTCTGGTCATGCTGTGAGCTATCAGCAGCTCTGGGAGAAGGACCATTGCAAGACCAGGGCAGAGGCTGGAGGGTGCCTGGGAGAGCAGAAGGGGAAGGCAGAGTGTAAGTAGATCAGGGTCTATCGTTTCCTGGTGTCTTTGCTCTCTTCCAGGTATGTGCTGTTAGCAGAAGTTCCCTTCCCCCAAAAGAGTGATTTTCCCACTGCTTCTACTTCACTAGTGCCAAGCTCCTGAAAGGTTAATGAAGTCATTCACTGCAAAAGGAAAAAGCCCATCTTCCTGTGTTTTGCATAAATTAATCTTGGAGATTGTGGAGCAGTCTATGTACCCGGCACAGGGCATGCAGTGATGTCCTTGAGTCTTGTCACCCAAAGCGCAGCCCTGGGAGTATCACTTGGGTGATACTGTCCAGTCCTTGAGATCAGCTTAGGTTAAAACTTGGTTAAAAGCCTCTCCACCATCTCTAATCATCTTTTGTTGTGACTGAAGGGGACTAGGGAGGAGGTACCCAGGAATGCCCACAAGCCTCCCCTTCCTCTCATTGCAGTGGATCCTCATTTCCCACAGATCCTCTTTAGAAAATGCCTTGTATCAGGTTTCATTCCCGCTGGATTTTTTCTGCCTGAGAAGTACAGAAAAAATCATTCAATTGGTTTTGAATCGCATGAGTGGGAGCAGGAACCAGTCCCAGAAGATAAGTGTTCTGACCTTTACCGCACTCAGATAACTGAAAATAATAACAAATAAATACATCTTGTTTCTAAACCTCAGACTCAGGGATGTGTCCCTGCCTTATGCAACGAGAGCCTGAGCTAGGGCTCTCGGGAGGGTTGAAGATACGAACCTGGAACCTGGCAGCTCGCTACAGTAAGCAGCAGCCTCCTTGCTTTGCTTTGCTTTTGGAAATGCAGCTGGGCCAACCCAGATATTCAGGATGGGAGGGGACAGGGACAGTGTCCCCAGTCTTCTGCCATCTCGCTGCTGGGACTCTGGATGTTTTCCCATGACTACCGCTTCATGACGATGAGAATTTGATTATTTCTGGCCCTTGTGTTTGTCCTTAACACTTTTTGCCTCTTCTTTTAAGGCCATATGGGGCTGGCCACCAACTGGACCTCTGTGTGCAGGCAAACCCCGGATAAAAGCATGGGATTTGTCTTAAAAAAACCCCTGTGTTAAAGCTCTCACATTGGTGAATGTTTGATATGACTGAGGGAGCCTGTCTGGAAGGAGGACACACTGAACTGTGACTCACAGCGAGCTCCCTGGGTCTGGGTCTCAGATCAGTGACTCAGACCTCCACCATCCCCCGCAGATGCCCCTGGGGAGGTCCAAGTGAGATGCCTTCTCTTTGCAGGCCTCTGATGACAGTAGATATTTGTGCAGTGCATGGCGTAGTGCTGGTATGGGACCGGGGTCTTGTTGTGCAGGGTACTGTCCAGACACCGGAAAGAGACAGTCCCTGGCCTGGAGGATTTATTGTAGTCCCAAATTAGAGCATGCATGGTGTAGTGGTTGTGACGTGATGTTCCTCCACCAGAACGTTGCTTCCCTTCCTTCCTCTGTTACGTAGGGAGCTTGTTTGCTTGGTTTCTGCCATCAAAACCACTGCCAACTGAAGAGACGCTTGTATGCACAACTCAGGGAGGATGTTAGGAGGTTTTTGGCACTCTGTCAGTGTAAAGCATCTTATTTATTAGCGTCTAATGCCCATTTGGGATGCACTTCTGATCTAAAGCTCCTGAATTCCTTCCTTTTAACGCTAAAGATGCCATTCAGAGGCCCCCTGGGCCCACTCTGTGCTTCTGCTGAACACTGCCCTGATCATATATCTACCACTGTCTTGCTCAGACTTTGGGTTCAGTGATTTTGCTTCCATTAGAAAATCTTCAGCTCACCTCTTCCTGCAGGGGTTCCAGCAGATACCTGAATAATACCTATGAGTACTGTATTGCAGCGTATGGAAGCATGTGCATTTTCAACACATAACCTACTATGTGTATGGATGCTTGCATTCGTGTTGTATGGATGCTTGCATTCATGTTTTCTAGTGTATTTGGGCTGGAGGAGGTAGCAGCAAAAGCCTTGGCAGCTGGGAAGAAAGGCATGACAGGCTTGCCAGGGGAGGGAAGGGAGAGTTTGGTAGCTGAGATGAGGCTTGGGTAACAACAGGAGGGGCAGTTTAGATTTAGGATCCTTGTTGCTCACTTAAGAAAATAGGAGAAGCAGTACGTTGTTTATTGGGGATTGTGTTATTCCTGTGCATTATTTATTAATCTTCTGCTAATGGTACTGCATAAAGAAGTGGCACTTGTACAGGAATTTCACAGACAGCAGGAGGATCAGTTCCAGGAGGTATTGTAACCAGGTCAGGCTGGTGTAGGGAATCCTGCTGGGCTTAGTTTTGACGGGCTTTGGAAAAGAGAAGGTTGTTCAGGAGGCATTTGGAGGGAAGAAGGGGGGTGTCTGTGACTCACCAGGGAACAATGATCACTGTGAGGATAAAGGGCCAGGCTGGAAGAAGACGTGGAGACAATGGGGAATTCCCGATTCTGACGCGGCTTCAAGATTCCAGCCTGAAGTACTAGAAAGCGTGAGAAAATTCAGGGTTTAGCAGGAGTAATAAAGGTTTAGGAGTAATAAAGGCAGCTGGTGAGAGAAAGCTGAAAGTAAAGAGACAGCAGGGTTTACTACATGCTGTACCTCGAAGTGGATCCTGGAAGGCTTGAATTGGAGGCAGGATTTGGAAGAAGGGATGTACAGAAAAAGATGGCCTGTGCAGTGATCATGGCTGAGCCATTCTTGACTTGCCCGTAATGCCCAACAGCACAGACATGCCTGTCTGCAGCGGTGACAGGCTCAGCAGAGGTGTTGGGGTACTCTGACTACTTAGGGACAGGAAGCCATGGAGGTTTGTGAAGTTTGCGGCAGAGACAGGTGGGTCCTCCCAGACAGGTTTTGGGTACAAGTCCTTCCTGGCACTTGAAAGATGTCCAGTCACTTTGGAGAGGTGGGACTGGGATTTTGGTAGCTGGCATTATTCTTCCACTCAGCCGTGAAACTGAAATTGGCCAAAGTATCTGCAGTCTGGTAGTTCAGATGGCAGAAACTAGGAGGTTTCCTCCAGCAGGAGGAAATCACACTACTGGTGCAGACCATCTCTGGGGGAGAAGCAATTTCTGAAATACTGGCCAACTCATAGCCCCTGGAATACCCAGACAAAAATGCAGTGCTCAGAGCGCTTCTTTGAAGTTTTGGCCATGTCAGCATTAGACAGGGAACACCGTACCTACTGCTTGAAACTGTTTCCATAAGCCGGGGGCTGGTCTGAATGACTGTTGCCTTGGTGTCTCTTTTACCCCAGAATCTCAGTGCTGAGCTGGTGCAGAAATGTTGAGGTTGAAGGAGAGGAGGAGAAGCTGCAACATAAACGCGGCTTGAAGGGCTGTCCTTCATTTTTCTGACTGCAGTGTAAAGCCAACTTTGTTAGATCCACTCAGCTTGTGAACACCAGGAGTCTTGTAGCACCGACAGGCTTTGTGAGGAGCTCCATTAGCTAGAGCCAGGCTCTTCCCTCAGCCATCACATACAGCAGAGCTGAGCCGCTGCCACTGAGCAGCGTTGGATGCAACTTTTTATTATATGTGGCATTGATGCAGAACATGCAACAAGTGCATACAGCTGTTGGCTGTGTTTGAGAGTTTTTGTTTTAAAGTTATTGTAAGTCTTAACACCTCACAGCATCCTACAGCAAACCTTATTCTGTGCAGCAGTCATGGTGGTGTAGGTAATGCTAAATGCACTGAGAAGTTATAATCATAACTGTGGTTAACCTGTAGGTTTTGAATGAACCAGGCCATGATCAACACAGCTCTGTTAATCCACTGTGTCTAATGGAGCAGAAGGTGACTCAGGCCAACCATCTGAAACACCTTCAGAGAGCATTTAGAATCATAGAATCACAGAATAGTTAGGATTGGAAAGGACCTTAAGGTCTTCTAGTTCCAAACCCCCTGCCATGGGCAGGGACACCTCACACTAAACCATGCCACCCAAGGCTCTGTCCAACCTGGCCTTGAACACCGCCAGGGATGGAGCATTCACCAGTTCCCTGGGCAACCCATTCCAGTGCCTCACCACCCTTACAGTAAAGAATTTCTTCCTCATATCCAATCCAAACTTCCCCTGTTTAAGTTTGAACCCGTTACCCCTTGTCCTCTCACTACAGTCCCTCATGAAGAGACCCTCCCCAGCATCCCTATAGGCCCCCTTCAGATACTGGAAGGCTGCTATGAGGTCTCCACACAGCCTTCTCTTCTCCAGGCTGAACAGCCCCAACTTCCTCAGCCTATCTTCATATGGGAGGTGCTCCAGTCCTCTCATCATCCTCGTGGCCCTCCTCTGAACTTGTTCAACAGTTCCATGTCTTTTTTATGTTGAGGACACCAGAACTGCACACAGTACTCCAAGTGAGGTCTCAGGAGAGGAGAGTAGAGGGGCAGGATCACCTCCTTCGACCTGCTGGTCACACTCCTTTTGATGCAGCCCAGGATACGGTTGGCTTTCTGGGCTGCGAGCGCACACTGCCGGCTCATGTTCATTTTTCCATCGACCAACACCCCCAAGTCCTTCTCTGCAGCGCTGCTCTGAATCTCTTCTCTGCCCAACCTGTAGCTGTGCCTGGGATTGCTCTGAGCCAGGTGTAGGACCTTGCAGTTGGCATGGTTAAACTCCATGAGGTTGGCATCAGCCCACCTCACAAGCATGTCAAGGTCCCTCTGGATGGCATCCCTTCTCTCCAGTGTATCAACCAAACCACACAGCTTGGTGTCATGGGCAAACTTGCTGAGGGCGCACTCAATCGCACTGTCCATGTCACCGACAAAGATGTTGAACAAGACTGGTCTCAACACCGATCCCTGAGGGACACCAGTCATTACTGGTCTCCAGCTGGACATTGAGCCATTGAGCACAACTCTTTGCGTGCGGCCATCCAGCCAGTTCTTTATCCACTGAGTGGTCCACCTATCAAATTGATGTCTCTCCAACTTAGAGACAAGGATGTTGTGTGGGACAGTGTCGCACACTTTGCACAACTCCAGGTAGATGACATCAACTGCTCTACCCCTGTCCATCAGTTCCATAGCCTCATCATAGAAGGCCACCAGATTGGTCAGGCAGGATTTCCCCTTAGTGAAGCCATGCTGGCTGTCACCAACCACCTTGTTGTTTTTCATGTGCCTCAGCATGGCTTCCAGGAGAATCCGCTCCAAGATTTTGTCAGGCCCAGAGGTGAGGCTGACTGGTCTGTAGTTCCCCAGCTCATCCATTTTCCCCTTCTTGAAAATGGGGGTTATATTTCCCTTTTTCCAGTCCTCGGGAACTTCACCTGACTGCCATGATTTTTCAAATATGATGGACAGTGGCTTAGCAACTTCATTTGCCAGCTCCTTCAGGACCCGAGGATGGATTTCACCAGGTCCCATGGACTTGTATACATTCAGGTTCCTAAGATGGTCTCGAACCAGATCCTCTCCTACAGTGGGCCCAGGGTCTTCATTCTCACAGTCTCTGTGTCTGCCTTCCAGGACTTCAGTGGTGTGGTCAGGGCGTTTTCCAGTGAAGGCCGGGGCAAAGCAGTCGTTAAGAACCTCAGCCTTCTCCAAATCCAGGGTAGCCAGTTCTCCCGATAGCTTCTGGAGAGGGCCCACGTTGTCCCTAGTCTGTCTTTTATTTGCAATGTACCTATAGAATCCCTTCCTGTTATCTTTCACATCCCATTTATCTAACTTGGGAGAATTGAAGATCACCTGGGACTTGAGTTTTTAACAAGGCTTATCCATTGGGGAGGGCCCGTCCATTTAGAAAGCAAAGTGCTGATGAGTCCAGGAATGATAAAATCACCCTTGGATTTTTTTTTTACGTGTGTGAGCTCCTAGAAGTCATCTATGTTGGTATAAATGAGATCATTTGGCCTAATTAGTTCCAAGCTTAATTAGCAGTAATTATCCCAACATGGGAGTAGTACTCGAGTAGGAAGTACTGAGTCCTCGATTAGATAGATCTCTAATTGGTGTTACAATATTGTAATTAAAGCATGCTTGTACGCCTCTGCCTCTGCAAGTGATTTGTTTTATGTCTGATTAAACAGGGAGTCCAGCAGCCTCAAGGAGGCCAGGCTATCACTACTGATTGAAACAGCGTATTATTCTGTGTTATAGGAAAGAAATGATGAATCACATGTACTGGGAAACACTGTGGACCAAGTTAATCCTTTGAGTAATTGCTACTGGAGTTAGGGAAGTTACTACTGGGGTGAATTTGGCCTCAAGTGCCTAAGCTCTATCTGTATATCACACACTTAAACAATACTCATTTAAATGTGCAGTCTGGCAATTATGCCATCAGACGAGTGCAAGTAACTTATCTGTGCTTGTGATCGCTGGGTTGCACGCGTGAGTTTGTTTGGCTGCTGGGTGATCATTGTTAGATTGCACACTCGGCTCATGTTTTGCAGCAGGTGGTGCCATGTGTCCCAGGGTGCATTCGGCAGAGCTTCAGGACATCTCCTTGTTGGGGTGAGACCCAGAAAGTACTGCTGGGGTAAGCGGGAGCACCCTGCAAAGGGAGGAGATAGACAGATAAAGTATGCTCTTTTCTTCCAGCACCATTACATTTACCTTAACCAGTGTGACCCTCCCCAGCAGCAGATGCTTCAGAAGAGCAGGTCAACAGGTGGTTTCTGGAGGAGTTTAAGAAAAAAGAGAGCAAAACGGGAACTTTCTGAAATTAGTCAGCTTCAAAACATGAAAGCTTCCTATGTCTTTTTAAGAAACCACCTCCTTAGGAGTTGGCAAGTGCACTGCTTTATTACTTATCTGTTCGCTACATGAGTGGGCGACTGTACTTCCTGATTTGGTTCTTCAGTATAGAGAGATCATCAGCATAGGTCTGTAGAGGACAGTAACTCCTCGCCTACAGAAAGTAACAAATAGGAATAAGGACGCATCTATCTTCTGGTTGTCACAAAGGATTTCAGAGCGCATTCGAGTCATATCCAAAGGAAAATGCCAGCTTATTTCTATTTTACAGCTGCAGAAGCTGAGGCACAGATCAGTCACTTCTCTTGCTGTAGCTCATGGAGCAGGTGTGTGTATGGCATGTGTATGGCAGCACCAGGAATGCGGTGCAGATTTCACCACCTTCTGCTTCACCCACCAAAACATCTTTCTTTCCCAATGGACAAAGTCTAGAAGGAGGGAGATCACTTGAGCAAGGAAATAAATATACACAAAATTCTGTTAAAGCAATATTGGGGATAAGAATTTAAACCCCCCATATACGGGAATTCAAAGGAAGGGTTTCCATAGCAGCGTTGCTTGCCCATATTGTATATACACTGTTTTGCATTGCTCTCATGTTGTCAAAGGCATATTCTAATATCTGTGCGTGCAATATGTCTGAATCAGAGTTGCTATGAAACTTAAGGCTGAATTACACCACAGAGGCATATTCTTGCACGGTGCTGGGAGGAAATAATAGAAGTAGGTTTTGTTCAGTTTTTTCTCCATTTTTCTTAGAAAATTGCTGATTTGCCAAAACTGTTGCTATTTTTGGGAGAAGTTGATTCCAGTTTTGTGTCCCATCTTGAAAAAAAACCCTGGGAAAAGTTTTGAAGTTGTCAAAATGAAGCGCTTCAAGAAGATAAAATGGAATCTTGCATTTCATTAATTTGGTCGTAGTTTCTAGGTGCAAGTTTTGGAAACGATTTTCTTCCCTTTATCAGATGTAGAAAAATTATTTGAAGTCTCTTGAAATCTAGAAGGAATAAAAAGAATTCACTTCTCTTTCACCCTGCGTAGTCCTGAACTGTCCTGAAAGTGGGGGGTGACAAGGGAGCGACTGCATCCCTCGCACCATATGTGTTGCGGTGAGAGAGGTTACCCCCATTGTGAGCAGTTGTAAAGTAGAAGAAAATGCCTGTGCGGTACTGCTCACATCTTTTAGAATACCTGACTCTCTCTAAACCCCCCACTACCACCTGGGTATCCTGGGGTTAAGCCTTTGGACCAGGAGGGGTTTGGGTGGGACCTTCTCACATCATTAAACCTCCCTTCAGCAGATGATGGGATCTGAGTGAGGAGGGAGCTGCCTCTTCCTCACTGACACCCCACACAGGGGATGATGGGGGCTGAACTTCTCACCTCCATCTGCACTGGCAAAGTGCCTCTTGTGTGGCAGCGCAGCTCTTCCCTGCTCTTGCCCCCCTCTATCCCCTACTTTCAGCAGCTCATCCGTGCTCTGAAGTTCTCTGGGGGAGAATGAAGGATGTTGTACCACAGGCTGGGAAGGAGTACTTGTGCTCATGGAAAAGCCCTGTGAGTTGGTTTGGCATCACTCTTCCCGCTGGCAGCAATGTTTCCTCACTGCCAGCATTCTCAAATGTTGGTGTAGCCTGTATGCCAACGGCTGCTTTCTCCCTGCTCCCTCATGTTGCAATTGCTAATTTCTGTGCCCGTGCCTGAAGAGCTGTAGTTTAGACTTGCTTTGCTGTGCACTGAAGCTGTGCTTGTTTAGGAAAGAAACTGCAAAAGGGGGATGGGAGAGAGGAAAAAGAACAGAGCTTTTTTTTTCCCCTATGTGGCAGTGGTGGATGCTGGGTATTGGAGAGAAACAAGCTGACAAACATCTGAATGAGTGGAAGAGACTCCTAACCCAAAGGGAGGAGTTGTGGTTTAGGTTAAAGCCACAAAGGAAGTGAAGGAGGTTACCACTTTCCTGTCTGTGGGCAGGAGGTTCTCCTTGTGCTCATTTGAAGGCTTAGCTCTAGCTCATTCCTCCCTAGGAACATACTCATCTGTGTATTTCTTGAAAAGCATTCGATCTGGCTTCTGATCTTGGGAGTGACAAACATCTCCTTTATCCGCAGAAATCAGCAGGAGCTGGGAGCTAAAGAAGTGGGAATCACAGTCTAATTTATGGAGCCAGATAGTCTAAAGCATCTTGTTAAGCCATGTGTCTGGTGCTAGAGTATATAGTGTATTTCTCCGTGCATCTTCCTCTTTGATTCAAAGATTGCTGATTTTATTGTGAGTTTCCATACCTCCAGGGCCTGCTGGCTCCCCACAGGTCTCACTTCCCTCCTGTTCCTGAGTGATGGGCAAATTATGTAGCTATCCTGCCTGGATCTAGCGGTCTTGTGTGCTGATACAGGGCAGACTGTGAATGTGTCGGGTTCCTACCAGCATGGCCTGTGGTCAGTATTTTCCTTGATTTTCACTGCCTGCTTTTCTTTTATTAGCTCCAAGGCTGTAGCTGTATGTGGTTGAGAAGTTTGTTGTCTCAGCTCTGTAGCTTTACTCTTCATCTGCGAGGAGATGAAAGAATATGGGAGTGCTCTTACAAGGGAGCAAACCTTGCTCTGAGCCTGAGGGGCGCTGGCATGCAAACCTGAGCTATCAGCTGGTGACTGCACCTGGTGAACACTGTCAGTGACAGTGACTTCAGTGTGTGCCACCAGTGCCTTCTGATCGCGGTGCACTGCTGTACATGAAAAGAGCGTCTGAAAGATGCTCCCTAAAGAGCCTTATGTGGTCTCTAACCTTCCATTACCAGCTAACCTTAGCCCCTAACCCTGGCTTCAGGATGCAGCACAGTCATTTCATTTACCAGGTGTGAAAATCGTATTTTGCCATGTGAGGATGATTGCTGTCTCAGGTGTGTTACAGTATCTGGTTTTTTTTTGTTGGATTTTTCTTTTTTTAAGGCTTTGTTAGAACTACAAGATATCATTAAAGATTTACGTGTGGCAAATGTATCCTTTTTTTTCAGAGCGTTTCCTTTTAGAGACCTTCACACTATTGATTGCAAGTAGATTTTCCTCCTCTGTTTTAAAACATTTCCTTTGCCTGTGGATTTTTGACATTACTCACTGGATCTGTGTTCAGTGTGTTCCCCAGACTATATTATCCAGCCAAATTCCCTTACTGTTGGCCTTCAGGGACCACTTCTGAAGCCGGAAAGACCATTCATTTGCAGTGTTCACTCAGTCCCGAGCAACTATCCAGTATTGCATTCTCCTTTCTCCAGGATGTACGCTGTCATCTAACTGAGCCATGGTCTGCTTTCAGCATGTGCTTCAGTGAGTCGCAAACCCAGCCTGGCAACAGCCTTGAGCTACCCCTTGCTTGGAGTGAGTGGTGTTTGCTTGGATGTTTTAGATGGAAAGGGAAAACTATGATGGGGCAGGGAAGAAGCTGGAGTGGTAAGCAGCTGAAATTGTAAGGTTATTTGGTTTTGGTATCAGTATTATGTTGCTTGATCTCATCCTTGTGGCCATTAGAGCGGGGTGCAAGATTTATGTTTGGCAAGGGCAGAGGACTCAGCAGGGAGGCTGGAGTGCCAACACGGCACAGAGACCAGAGCAGTGAGGTACCAGGGCAAGTGCCCATGAGGAGCAGGCTGGGGTCCACCAGCATTGCTCCCCCCAGGATGAGGCCCTGTGGCCCATGTTCTGCTGGTGGGTGAAGGAGCTCTGTGACAGCCAGCTGTATCCCACCTCGTGGGTTCAGCCATCTTTTGGTGGATCATATGTGTAAGTCATTGAAGACTTGGACTCAGACCTTAAAGCATCTGGCTTATGGTATTTGGCTTTGTTTACTGTAGCATTACAGCCTTAGGGCCACAGAAACTGCAGCTTTATTGAAATCATTGGAGTGGTACTTGCTTATGGCAGCAGGGAGCTGGGGACATGTTTTTTTGGAATGTGTTGCCAGGAACTTAAACCCTTTTCTTTGGGACATGCTTTGAAAGGATGGCCCAAGTGCCTGGGAAGCATTGTCCTAATGGAAACAAGACACAGGAATGATCAGGTCTCAGAACAACTCTTATTTCTTCCCCACATCTGTGACTTTCAGAGCCCACCATCCTAAGGTTCAGTCCTTCTTTCCTTCCTCATTGCCATCAAATCTTAGTTTTAAACCTCATATATACCACCAAGAGCTGGGAAACGGTGGGGGACACTGCAGTCTCTGCACATGGGAGAAATGGGGACTTGATGGCACCCAGGCAGGCTGGGATTGTGTTAGTGGATAAAACAGCAGAAATCCTGGATAGCTGTTTCTTAAATGGAAGGTACCCATGCTTCAGCATTTAGATGCTTGGAAGAGATTCGTGCTACAGCCTTTGATGCTGGATACTCATATAAAAACAATAACCAAATATGCAAGTGGTCCTTAAAGACACTGTAGCCAGTGTATTACCTGCATTCCTTGCATGCTGGCTGGACTGCTGGCATTCATTTTGTTCTGGGTTGACAGAAAGGACAGGCAAAAGGTACAGATTGTGTGTAGGAACAGCCCACCTTGTGAGCAAGCCAAGGTACAGAGAGTGTATCCCATCACAGTTGCATTACCGAGGCAGGTCCCCTGAGCAGCACCATCTCACATGTTAAATGGATGCTCTAAAAATATAAGGATACAGATCGAAAAAACCCATGCTGTCCTAGGTGTCTCTCAGGACCTGCAAGGCAGGTATTGTAAGCAGATGTATTCATGCTAGGGAATAAACAGATACCATTTAAAATAAGCTGGCAGATTTTGTGTTCAGATGGAGTAGAAACACTCACGCAGTCTGTTATTGCAGTTCAGCTGTGAGAGGACTAGCAAAATGTTTGGGCAGAAGTATGTCCAGCGTGACATCTGTTGCTAAACTGGTCCAGAGTTTGCACCATAAAAGTGCACAAGTGAAAATGTGAAAGAAGGAGAGTGAAGCGTTTCCAGTGAGTGAAGAGATAAGCGACAACTCTCAAGTGTCCTTTAATAATGAAGAGTCCTGTTTTTCTTGGTATTGTCTTCTATCATCTATGACCTTGCAGATCTGAGAGCTGCTGATGATTACTGCAGAAGAAAGTCAGCACCACACTGATGATAAGCCAATATCTGAAGAGGAAGGGGAAATCTGCTTGTTTTCTTTGGAAGGATCTCACTGTTTTATGTAATCTTTGTACAGCACCCGCAAATCAGTGACTGGTACTTTTGAAATGTATTTCCTTCATCAAAAGCTATTTGAAACAACAGGTAGCACCTATCCATTCAGTCTAAGCTCCCTTGACGTTTTTAAATGACAGATAATGAAAACTGTCTTCATTATTACTCAAGCAATTTCATCAGACTGTCACCAGCAAACAATGGCAAATTAAAGACTGAACAACCCTCAACTCTACTCTCCGAGTTATGTGTGCGAGAGTACCCGATGTCTTTTCTACAGCTTCTAGGAAATGGAAGAGGTGATTTCGCAGGTGGGAAGTGTTCTGATATGCAAGGTACTAGAGGTCAACAGGAACATGTTAAAATCTGTCCGGAACCCAGTGGTCGGATGGCATAAACAGGGAGCACAAATGTGCGAGTGATTGTGGGCAAGAGATGAGGCTTATCTAACAGAGCGCCGAGTTCTATGCTGCCTTCAGTTTATGAATGGAGTTAAAGCTTGGTGCCAAACAGAGCATATTGCAATTGTCTAATCCATAGGTGACAGAGGCAGACATGATAGTAGGCAGAGCTCCCTCCAAAGAGGGCTCATCGGAACAGCCCAGTCAGCCTGGCATTATTGCTACCTCACCGTCGGGAGCCAGTCCAGGCCCCTGATTCTGAACCTAGCTGAAGGAGCCACTGTTGAGGTGTGGTGCGAGCTTATCTTCCCCTCCTTCTCCCTCCCTGGCCAACACTGCTTCAGGCTTGCCTGGTCTGAGCATCAGTCACCTGCGTCCTTCCCCCTCACCCCCCTGAATTCATAGACCTCACCAAGCTGCCCCCTGCAGTTAGATTAAAGGGAGACAGAGAGCAGAAGGGGCATTTCACAATAAAACATCATTTATATGAGATGGCTACGGTATGGAAGAGGCTAGCACCAGGGAGTGAATTATAGGGGTCCAGAAAAGAAAGAGGCTGTGGCAGAGAGAGGGTTATTATTGGAGGACACAGGGAGGAAAATGACTGAGATAGAGAGTGTAGATAAATAGTCAGAAATAACCACAGTGGTGTGATTTGGAAGGAAAATCAGTCACTACTTCAGGCACCAGTGGTGTTCAGTTTAGGGAGCCGAGTGGTAAATTACAGGCAGGTTAGGACTGCAAGAACATCTGTGACCCTGTGAAATGCTGGAGAGAGAAAAGTTGCAGTAGCAGTGAGTAAGATTCAGATCTCATCTATCTGAACATGAGTATCTCAAGGTGAAATAACAGAAGGAGAGGAGGCGGGAATATTGATTTCTGCCTCACAAAACAGACAACAACGCCAATTTTTTCGTATCAAGAATTTAACCATTCGCTTTAATGGGCCAGTCTGCAGTACTGTGGGGACTTGGTTTCTTCTTTGTGCACAACCTCCAGAGGAAATCATGTTGAAGTTGTTTTTATTTTATTGTAGGGAGAGACATGAACAAAATTTCACCCTCAGACACCTGTGTGCTGACTGCAGGGGCAGCTGTGGTCTGTGAGTGTAACTTGCCTGCAGTTGTTGTACAGCCAGCGGGTACCCTGAGCAGCCGGAAGCTGAAGGAGCAGCACTGGAAAGCACAAAAAGCCTGTTATGCCAAGAGAGCTGTTGTATGTGTTGGTGACAGATGACTTCTTCTGTCTGTCTGAGGGCAGACTTAACTTCCTTCTGTTTATCCTGCAAGAAGTATGCTCCTAGTGAAAGAACAAGGGAAAAGGCTTTAAGCTGAAAGAGGGTAGATTTAGATTAGTCCTTGGGAAGAAACTGTTCCCTGTGAGGGTGCTGAGGCACTGGCACAGGGTGCCCAGAGAAGCTGTGGCTGCCCTGTCCCTGGCAGTGTTCAAGGCCAGGTTGGATGGGGCTTGGAGCAACCTGGTCTAGTGGAAGGTATCCCTGCCTGTGACAGGGGTTGGAACTGGATGAACTTTAAGGTCCCTTCTACCCAAACCAGTCTGTGGTTCTATGGTTCTATGAAATTTTCTTTTGTTGGTTTTATACCATGAAAGCACACACATGTGTAGCCCAGTGCTGTGGGGCAGGCATAGCAGAGAACCTGGCTGATAGCTGTGCATGGGTGCTTGCTGTCTTGGACTAGGCTCAGCAGGTGGCTCAATGGAAGCAGGAGGCGAGTTTGGCAATTTTCTGAGTTGCTGCCATGTCTCTTCTCAGTTAGGTCAGAGATGGTCAAAGGGAGTGCAAAGTCATGGCTGAGAATCTTAAAAGGCTCGAGGGTCAGGCAATTCCACAGCCAGGTTCTCCTGGCAGCACCACAGCATGCAGTGTGTGTTAGCAGTTCCCTGTAAAACACAGGGATGCTGTAGCAGGAGCAGTGTTCCTGGGCAAACATCGATTTTGGAGTCTCCTGTATGCCAAAATTTCCCACCCTTATTTAGTATGAATTCGTATTTTTCTTGTGCTTCACAGACATATGTTTCCCCAGATTCTGTTTACCTGATTTCCCTTCTGATTCAGTATCTCTTCTCTCCTTCTCCCTCTTTTTTTTAATCGTAGGAGATAATGCTGAGCATTTATCTCTGTGGCTGCATGGTGTTTGCCTCATACCTGCTTATTGACTTGAGAGATGACTTTCTAAATAGGGCAAGAGCTTCCTGAAATTGGAATGTTATAAAACCTGGGATTTGTTCATCACGTTAGAGTTTTGATGTGGCATACTGTCTTGAAGGGAGGCAGACCAACTAGAAGGCTCTCTGGAGATCTCTAAGAGTATTTTAACTATAGGCCCAGTTCTGTGCTCCAGCCCAAACTTGATTAAGGCTCAGATTGTTTGGATGTTCAGGTGTGAACAGGAAAACACAAACCAACTGTTCCTGTCTTTTTGGTGTAGGTAGGAAAAGAGAGAGCAAAGCCTTTCTTGCCCAGCTGAATTTGCCATCAGCTGTATGCTGTTGCCATAGGGTGATGTGGTGCAGGTGATCCATCTGCCAGTCTTCTTCCTAACAGAGAGCTCTGTGCACTGCAGCTGGAGAGGTGTTAGTAATTGGTACTGGGGAGCTGCAAGTGGTCTTATGCCAGCAGTGGGGACAGTGGCAGGTTTGTGTGTATATGGATACTGGTATTGATGCAAATACATGTGCCTTTCCCTTCTCTGTCCCTGTGAAGTCCCACCCAAGTCAGGGTGCAGAGGGACTCTTCACCCAAACCAAGTTAAGAATGTTCTCCAGTGTTAGCAGTGCTGATGTTCAGCAAACTCTGGGAAAACTCAAGGCAATATCTAATACCAAAAGACACTGGACTAGAAAGAAAGCCACAAGTCTCTCCCCCTCCCCCAGGCCTGATTTCCTAATCTTTTAGGAATGATTTACAATAAATAAAAGGCTTTTTGAAAGAAGGGTTGCTTGTTTTTTTTTTTTTCCAAGTTAACAATGGATGTTAAACTGCCCTTCCCTGTGGTCCTTTCCCATCTCTTTCACACTGTCCAGCTTTAGGCTTCATCCTGCAGAGAGATTCATGAAGGCAGCTCCCCCGTGCCCATGCAGAGAGATCACTGCGGGTATGCGAACTGTAATCACCTGGATTTCTTACAGAAATGGGTTGTTTCCTTTCTAGAAGGCTCATTAGAGCATGCAGCCACGGAAAACTCAAAGCTCATGAGAAAAAGCTTTCACAGAGCCTGATCTCTCTCTTGTCCTGCAGCTCCTCTGATCATTTACACCAGAGCAAAAAGAGGGCAAAACCCCCCAAACCTAAAGCAAACAAACAAAGCAAAACATCCTCCTAATGATGTGTGCTCTTCACTTCCAGCAGTGACAGCGTTTTACACCCACTTTGTGCAGGTGTGCATGAATGCAGAAGTTGGGAGGCAGTACCGAGAGCAAAGCTCTTAAGGAGTTAGTAGAGCTTCTCTGCTGGAAGGTTATAATCACACTGAAAGAGGGAAATCTTGCCTCTGCAGACAGGAAATATGTGAAGCAATTTCAGCACAGAGTTGCCAGAGATAAAATAGCTCATAAACTGAAAAAAAATACTGTAGGGAACACTTAGCATTGTCCAAATGTGCCATGTCAAAGCTCATAGTTTGACTGCAGAAGAAGGGGTGTACAGGCTACAGATGTGCAGAGTGACTACATCTGTTACCTGCAAGGAGAAGCACACATCACTGGTCCTGTGTATGGTGATTGCTGACAGATTCTTCTTAATGGTTACTGCTTTTCTTGAGGGAAGGTTTTTAAGCATGAATGACTGAAAAGGCTTGATTTGCTGTTGCATTTGAGGTGGAACAGTGGAATGACTGTGTGGTTAGGGAAGAGACTCCACTTCAGAGAGTGGATGCTCAGGAGCAGGGTGTGACTTCAGAGGAGAGCAGTGTCTCCAGCCTTCACATGCTACAGCTCCCTGTTGCCATTTCGCCTGTCCTAAATTCCATCTTCAAAAGTTCCTGTTTCTCAGATGTTTCCACCTCCTCCAGTTGTGCCAGTTGAGCCGCTTGTGAGGATGAAATCTACATTTGAGCTGGTCTGGCTTTAAGGATTTGTTCTTGTTAGTAGGGCATTTAAAAAGATGTTGGATCATTTAAACAGCTCATCTGTGAGTGTGGCACTAACTGAGCCATGTGGCCAGATCCTCCTAAACTGGGTTTGCTGCGAGTGGAATAGTGCAACAGGGCCACAGCCCTGTACACGTTGTTCACATTATTTGTGTGAGTAGCTCCATTGTGTTTCAGTGGGACTCTACTTACACATGTAAAATTAAATGTTTGTAGGGCCGGGCCCTTAAAGACAATAAAAGCCACGGTTGGGGTGTGCCATGCTCTGAACCATGTATAGAAAGCACGATGCAAATGTATTTTGCTGGCTGGCCTATCTTGTCTGATCTGTCTGCTCTGCAGAACTTGAGCTCCTGTAGCAACTTTCATTAGGCTTGGTTTGTGCTGGTGGAAGAGGACCCTGCTGATCTTCTGTCCTCGATGCAGCCAGGGAGTTGTGAGGAGAGTACGCAGGCTGTAATGTCTCTAAGATGTTCCCGGATTTGCTGGAGTGCTCTGAAGAGCCGGGACAGCTGGCTTCTCTGAGGCACCTTCTATGAGCGTGGCTGAGGGAGGGCAAGATGGGGGGGATGCTCTTGAGGTTGGCAGTGGCTGCCCTGGGGTCTGGGGCTCTGCTACCTGAAATCCTGCCTTGCAGCCTGTCATCACAGTTGGGATTTTTGGGAGCCTGTTGTTGTCAGTTCCCATGGTAAAGCCCTTCAAGGGCAGCAGAAGGGATTTCTCAGCTGAGAATCTCTTCCTTGGGAATTCACTGCTGGTGGCAGTTTGCTGTGGCAGGTTCCCAGAGGTGGTGGGTGAAGTAGCAACTTAACTCTAGACAGTGAAGCAAAGCACCTTGATAGTTGCTATCCAGAGCCCCAAAGAGAGGAAGGAAGAGACATAAAGCCGTTGGAGGGGAGAGGCTTGGTGTGGTTATTTGAGACTGCTGCCTGCAGAGTTGCACAGTCATTTATAACTGCTTGAAATGTGGGGGGATGGGGTCAGGGGGATGGGAGGGGGGTTGGAGGAACCACAGCATCTGTGATCTGGTAGCATTTTGTGCTCCTTTTCCCTGGTCTAACTCCTCAAGGAGACAGCAAAGTACCGGGTCAGAAGAGGGAAGAGAACAAAAAAGGGAGTCTGCTAACACCTCGTATTTTATCATTTCTCTCGTGTGTGTCAGGATTGAAGCCCAATATAGGATTTTCAGAGGTACCTTCAGAAAGGGGAAATTGGGTGCCTGGCTTCCTTAGGCTCCTCAGAAAAATCCAAGTCTCTGCTGCTCCAGGGAAACAAACTTCTTGTAAGCGAACCACGATGGGTCCCTGGTGTCGGTGATAGCAGAACCAGGTTTTCTGTTTAAAGCACCAGGAGGCATGTTCATTCCTTACACCCTGATTTGCTGCCTGGCCAGTCTAGTCTGTGCTGCTACTGCTATTGCAAGCTTTCCTGGGCTCGGTCCACTGAACCCTCTCTGGTGTGGAATACATGAGGAGAGGAGGAATAGTGGGTGTTACATTGAAAAAGACATGTATCAGTGTAAAACCAGAGAAGGCTTGTATGTCAGGTACGGGAGCTGGCTGAATCAATGGTGACAAAGGTGGTCGTTCAAGTAGAGCTGATCAGTTTGGTTTCACCAGCACTTCAGCTTTCGAAAGTGCTGCTGCCATCCGTGGAAAGGTACAGGTAGAGGTACTGTTGGCGGATGAGTTGAAAAGACTGGCCAGAGACCAGCGGTTTCCACCTTTGGGTCATGGATCATGGGAACTTGAAGCCTGAGGGACTTGTCTAGAAAAGATAAGGGAAAGGAGACAAGAGGCAGCAGTGGTCTGTCCAGTGGGAAATGTTCAGGGGCTCTGGTCAGTGCATCAGAAGGGGTTACAAGCCTGCTGTTGAGAAGCATCTCCTCCGCCTCAAGGAAGAGTATCTGCTAGGATAAGAGGTGTGAATTAGCTACAGTTGCAGTGATCGGGAAGCCATACAGAGTTCATCAAGGATGTTTACAAGCGGGCATGGACAAGGGGAGGAGCAGAGCAGGACAAAAAGAGAAAAAGCCCCTGAGGGACTGAAGGCTGAGCAGAAAGAGGAGATGGTTTTATCTGTCAGCGCAACACCCAGTGTGAATGCTTAGTGTGAAAGGGTCTTCTTCCAAAAAGCCGGGTTACTCAGAAGTGGGAGTTGGATGGGGTGAAGAGCGGTTCGCCTGAGGATAAAGAGAGGGAGAACACACTCCGCATTTCCATTCACTTCTGTTGTATTGGCAGAACAGGTTATTCAGGCATCGTGGATATGCAAAACTGATCAGCATGCCTTCTCTGGTTAGACTGCAGCGGTTCTGTGAATCTGTGTGCCACGGGTGGTTTGGAAAGCTCTTCCTCACAACCCACAGGATCGCCCATTTTAAGAACATTTTGTGGAGGTAAAGGATTAGTGGACGTTGAAAGCGCTCTTTTCAGAGTAAGTCGCAGACTGAAAAGGGTGGGGGATTGCTACAGATCTTCACAACTCCTAACTGCTGGCCGGTTTCAAGCTACATGGGTGTTAAATCCCCCCAGACACGGAGCGTTTGTTCAGGATAGGGCCCTTGAGCGTATTTAGGAGTTGATAGGTTGTGTCTGTTTGTCATTACAATCTGGTTCCTCCCTGCTTAGTTGCAAGCTGCTGCTTAACTCAGGGCTTTCTCCCATCAGAAAAGGCCCTCAGATCTCTCGGGGCGGCTCCACCAACCCGCTGGCAGCCGGTGGGCAGGCAAGTTCCTCAGCCATCAGGTAGGAGAAACATGCTTCTCCTGCAGGAGCTCCCTCCCGCTTTCCTCCTGCCCTGCCGGTGCCCAGCCGTCCCTTTCTTGCTCCACAAATACTGTGGCAGGGACACTGCGTGCCCGGCTGGTGTCAGGGGGCCTAACCACCGCGCTGCCTAACCGCCAGCCGACCCCCAGAGACTGCTCCCGCGGCTGACTGCAGTGCCCAGCGCATCGCAGCCCCTCCGCGGGCGGCTGGCGCTGCCGGGAAGCCGAGGCTGTGCCCGGTGGAGGTGCCATGGCGCGACCTGCCCGGGCAGCCGAAGCGGCGCCGGGAAGGATGGTGCTGAGCAGGGCTGGCAGCGGACCCAGCCCCTGCGTGCTCCTCCCCCGGGGGCCGTGCGAGGCCTCGGGGCTTGGCGGCGGAGAGCGGCCCCCCCCCCTCCTCGTGCCCCCGCGGGGCCCGCGCCGTTTCCGTTAGGGGTGCCGTTAGGGGGCGGGCCCCGCGCGCCTCCTCCGGGGAGCGCGAGGTGCTCCCGCGCCGCCGCCGGGGCGGGCCGGGCCGGTGCGTTGGGGGCGCCGGCTCCCGCGCCCCGCGCTCGCGGGGCCCCTCCCCTGCGGTCACTTTAAGAAGCGCCCTGGGCGCGCGGTCTCTTTAAAAGGGGGGGAAGAGGCGGAGCCGCCCCGAGGCGGGGGACAGGCTATGTTAATGGCCGGGGTGGTGCTGCGGCTGAGTGGGGTGGGGGGTGCTCGCCGCGGCGGGCCTGTCCCTTTAAGAGCCCGACTGCTGCCGCCGAGAAGGCGAAGGCGGGAGGGGAGCGTGAGCGGGGGGGCGAGGGGGAAGGGACACAAGCTCCGCCCTCTCGCTGGGGAGGGGCGGGGCGGGGGGGTCGGGCGAGACCACTGCCCGGAACGGGGAGTAAGAGGCGGTCCCGCCGGCGGAGTGAGTAGGGGACAGTACCATTCTCGGGGCGGGGCGCGCGCGACGGGCGGTACCATTCCTCTCTCCTGGTTGCGGGACGCGGCGGGAGGGGGGAGGCGTAAGGGGGGGGGGGGGGGGGAACGGCGTGAGGAAAAAGGAGGTGGGGGGGAGCGGGCGGGGGGGAGCATGCGAGAGGGGCTGTATGGGCAGTACCATGTGTGCGGGAAGGAGAGGGGGGAGGCGCTGGCGGACAATGGAGCCTGTGTGTGTTTGCGGGAGGGGGAAGGACCCGCCGTCGCCGGGGGGAGACGCTGCGCCGCCCCCTCCCGCCCGGGGCTGAGAGGAGCCTCGGCCCGCGCCCCTCCCCCACGGCCCGGCGGTGAGTGAGGGGGGTGGCGGCGCAGCGCGCACCGCGCGACCCCCGGCACCGGCGCCGCCGCCCGCTCAAAGTTTGAGAGTTGGGGGAGGCCGGGGCAGCGGCGGGGGGCCGTGCTGTCCCCGCGGCTCTGCGGAGTGCCCCCGGGCTCCGCCGCGCCGAGGGTGTGGGGTGCCCTGGGGATGGGGGGTGCTCTGAGGTGCGTGGGGTGTCCCGGGGCTGCGCTCTGTGGAGGGCCGAGCGCGCGGGTGCCCCGAGCTAAGGGTGGGGGGAGACGTGGTGCTGAGAGTGCGTTGGGGGCTCTGTGCGGTGGAGGGATGTGTGGGGTGCAGGGGGAGCCCTGGGGCCACGCTCTGTGGAGGGATGTGTGGGGACCAGGGAGTGCTTTAGGGGTTGAGCTCTGTGGGGGGATATGTGGGGTGCAGGGGATGCTTTAAGCCTGTGCTTTATGGAGAGATGTGTGTGGTGCAGGGAATGCCCTGGGGCCACCCTCTGTGGAGGGATGTGTGGGGAGCAGGCAGTGCTTTAGGGGTTGTGCTCTGTGGAGGGATGTGTGGGGTACAGGGGATGCTTTAAGGCTGTGCTTTATGGAGAGATGTGTGGGGTGCAGGAGATGCTTTAAGGCTGTGCTCTGTGGAGGGATATGTGAGGTGCAGGGGGTACTTTAAGGCTGTGCTCTGTAGAGGGATATGTGGGGTGCAGGGGGCTGTGCTCTGTGGAGGGATATGTGGGGTGCAGGGGGGCTGTGCTCTGTGGAGGGGTATGTGGCATGCAGGGGATGCTTTAAGGCTGTGCTCTGTGGAAGGATATGTGGGGTGCAGGGGGGCTGTGCTCTGTGGAGGAATATGTGGGGTGCAGGGGATGCTTTAAGGCTGTGCTCTGTGGAGGGATGTGTGGGGTGCTTTGGGGTACATGGAAAGCCCTGGAGATTGTGTGGTATGGAGCTCATTGCATTGTAATACAGGGGATACTCTGAGGCTGTGCTGTACTGAGGGGTGTATGGGCTGCTCTCGCTTGCAGGGGATGCTCATAGAGGTTGTGCTGTGTGAACGGATGTGTGGTATGTCCCAGGTTGCTCTGTGGTGCATAGGGTGCCATAAGAGCTGTACTATGTGGAGGGGTTTGTGGGATTCTCTGTGTTGCAGGGGATGCCCTGCTGCATGGAGGGATGTGTGGGATGCTCTGGGTCCCACTGGGATGTATGGGGTGGCAGTGTGGCTGTGCTGTGTAGGGTGCCCTATGTTGTGCTGGGGGGTACGGGGTGCCTGCGTGGCTGTGCTGCATGGAGGGGTGTGGGGTGCTCTGGAGGCCATGCTGCGTAACTACGTGTTTGCTCTGTGCTGTGCTGAAGTGCGCTGATGGGGCTGTGCTGCATGGAGAGGAGGATGGCCTTGGGTGGGTTAGAGAGGTAGTTCTGAGCTTTTAGTCTCAGCAAAGGATGGGAACATAGGGTAGGAGGGACTGCAGCGCCAGGACTGTTGGGACTGAGGTGCAGGCTGTCCTAGCAAAAAGAATGGGGTGCAAGTCGGGTGAGAGCTGGGTTTGTGGAATCTGCAGCGGGGCTGAAGTGAGGGGCTGAGGGACAGAGGTTTACGGTAGGGATGCAGGGAGTGGGGTATGAGATGAAGCATGGAGTGAGGTACTTGCAACATTAGATCATCTGGGCCGTGCTGTGAGGGAGGGATTGAGGGGCTTTGTTGTAGGAAGAATTGAAATACAGGTGTCTGCAGGAAGGGATGTGGGGAGGTGGTTGAAGAAATGTGGATTATGAGGTATGCTGGGAAGAAGTAATTTAGTGCATGAGGGAATGGATGTAGTGATGGGAGGATGTGAGGAGCTAAGGCTAGAGTGGTTGGGAGAAAGATATAGGGGAGTGGGATTGTGGTATGGTGGAGCAGGGTGCCAGAATGTGGGCTAAGAAATACTTTCAGCTCAAGGGAGGTGGTGCACATGGTTAGAAAGGGAATTATAGGGGTGCAGAGCTGGGAAGCAGTGTAGATTGTTCAGGGAAGGAGGAATCCAGAGAAGCAAAGCATGTGGTGTTGAACTGGTATGTGGGATAGTTGTACAAGAGAAGTTTGTGGGTGAAGATCTTGCATGTAGGGATCATGGGGAAGAGCAGGGGAAATATGTGTATTTGGAAGTGCTTGCTAGGTAGAGGCACTGTGCATGCGCATGAGAGGCAGTCTGAGCCCTGGCCTGCTGTGAAGAGGTGTAAGGGAGGCTGTCAGTGGGATGAGAAGCTAATTCTGCAGATGTACTTAACCTCATCAGGTTAAGGGCTGGATGGCAGTGGGGAAAAAGCCCCAACACTGGAGGCTTCAGATGCTTTGGGAAATGATGGAACAGCTGGATGCATGTAAGCAGCAAGGCTCCACTTCTAGGATGAGAGCGAGCATCTTGTGTTGTCCAGCTCAATGTCCCTGAGCCAATGTGTAGATGACGGGATGATGGGACTACAAAGTTCTCTGATAATTGAATGCTTGGGATGTGGATGGTGGATGTTACTCTGAGCGGATAGGAAAAAGCATGAGGACACAGATGGGAAGAATCCAATGTGACAGTCAATTGTGGGTTGTTATTTGGGTATGAAATATTAAGGTGGGATGATGACATGGTTAATGGTTTAATAGTAAACAAAATGAGAAATCAGGAGACTGGCATGCAGCAAAGAAAGTATGAGAAGCTGCACAGGATTGTGGAGCAGTTCAAAGCCCGCCAGCATAGAAGGAAAGGTGCATTTATGCTCTAGGTGCCAAACCTAACTTGAGACCCTGAAACTGGTCTGGAAATAACCCTGATACTTATGGTTACTTTTCTGGGAGAGGACCACCAAGTCTCATAGCTCTTACCATGTAAAGTAACATGTTCCCTTTAGTTTGGGCATTAGCCTCACTGACTCTGGGGCAGAGGAGAAAAGGTTGTGCCAGGCCAAGTTTGTCTCATTAAGCCTCCCTGTTGGTGACGAGTTGCTCTACTGTCAAAACACAGTTGGAGGAAGCGGGGGAGACAGTTCTTCCAGTTTTGAGGGGTTCCAGAAACGTTTTTAGTTTCCTTGAAAGTATTTTGTCCTCAATTTCTCTGTAAAAAGCCCACACACATTTTAGGATGCTCTGAAGCATCCTTAAATGTATCAAGCTTGAAAAGCAGGAGGGGGGAAAAAAAAAGAAATGTAGATATTTTTCCACTTTCTGTTTTGTTGGAAGATAATATTTGGTCAGTCATTGCTCAAAATATAACAAAAACAAGTGTGGAAAGCTGGGCAAGGCATTACGTGGAATCAGGCTAAGAAAAACCACAGGGTAAGGAATGAATTAACATACCTAAACAGCTTTATTCCTGTCTTTTTGTTTACCTTTTCCTGCTGTATGTTGGGGCTGCAATGCACTATTGCTGTCTGCAGTGGGGTGTTACAGGTGTTGTTCTGGGGAGGCTAAAAGCACACGGTTGTAACACCCTGTGCTCGCAGCAGAGCACATGCCCACATCCCACAGAGTGATTAGCTTTCTCTTAGGCTTCAGAGGGGTTGCTTTGGTGGAATTTTGTAGCCATTTTGGACAAGTTGCCGTGATGGCTCTGTTGTGTGGTGCTTGGGTTGAGGGTTGTTTTTTTTTTAATAGTGATCTCCAGAGAGATTAGTTTTAATGAATGTGCCCTTTTTTTCTTACTCGAAGCAAAAAAAAAATGGCTCAAGGGCTCATATTCTTTCCCTGTCTCCCCGGCTGGCCCCTCCTCAAACAACAAAAGAAAGGCATCTTTCTTTTTTTAACTTGGAGTTGGCAACGATGTCACTTTGGGGATTTTGGACTTCTTTTTTTATTGTTCAATCACTTTTTTGGGGGGTGTTGGAGTCTTTTTTTGTGGAGTGGGGTCTGTGGATCTCGGGTCTCTGCGCTGTTGTGAACTCTTAACACCTTAATTGAAGGGGTGGAGATGCTGAATCACTAACAAAGAGCTCCTTTATCCAAAATGTTAATCAATCATTGACGTTAAATAAGTGTGAACAAAACCAAACAAAAAAAAACCCCACCCTAAACAAGTTGTTGTCTCAGTCTCCCTCCCCTTCAGCTGCTCATCTTTGGTCAGGAGAACACCAGAGATTCTTTCAGGGATGTATTTTGTGCATGGGGATGTACTTGGGTTTGGCGATGTTTGGTAAAAGTTCTGTTGCTGATTTACCGACATAGTTTTCCCAAGACTGGTCATTGAGCTCATAGATGCAATAAAGATGTTCTGGGAGAAACTGCAGTCTGCTCTGGTGTGAGGGAAGTAGCTAGGCTATGACAGCACTGTAGTAACCAGCTTTCTGTGCGCTCGGAGTGTGTGTGCAGAGGTGCCTTTTGAGTTTTGGTGTTGAGGGTTTTTGGGAGGGGGGTGGGGGGGTGTTTTGCTTTCCTTGCTTGTGATCAGTTAACTTGTTTATCAGCAACACAGTCTTCTGAGCTAGGCGGGACCTCAATTTTAATGTGAAAGAAAGTAAGTAGGTTTCTGTTGGTACTACCAGAAACTTTGTAAATCTCTTCTGTATGTTATGAATACAAAGGGTGTGGACTCCTTCTTCCCTGTGCTTCCCCCTCTCCCTCCCCCCATCTTGCATTTCATCTTTACAGCTTGTGTACTTGGATTGTTTTCAGTTAGGGTTAGTCCTCAGCCAGAGAAACTGCATTTGTCACTAAATATCCAAATATAGAAACTAAGGGTAACTATAAGCCATGAGGCTAAAATATTCATATACAGCAGCTTTTCTGAGCAGTCTGTATGTCTGAGGTGGATAAGAATGGAGTACCTCTGATCCATATTTCCTTGCCGCTCTGTAATATCCTGACTTTTCATAACTATTTCTACTTACTTGTTTCTAGACTTTTTTAGCTCTTGAATTTCTGATATGGTGTGTCAATTCTGTTGCCTTACAAACTGTGCCAATGGCTTAGGAATTTTGTTGGGCCTCTTACAAATTCAGATGAAAAAGGCCCCCAAAACTATAACAACTTTATCCCATGGAGCAATTTATACTAAAGTGATTATTCAAACTAATTCCCATCTTAAACGTGAACTGCGTTAGCTAGCAGAGTTTGATCTCTTCTGCTTTCTAGAAGTTTACCAGACATTTAGAGCGATGCAAGCAGCCTTCATAAAATCCTTCTGTCTAGTCTGCATGGCCTTGGACTTCACAGAAATCTCAGTGCCTTGCTAAGGTCTGTGGTCTGTTTACATAGATATGAAGTCCTTTAACCCAGCAAGATTTGCTGTGGGCTTGGATTTCCTGCTTACAAGCTCTGCTGGAGTCCCTCTAGTCTTCCTGCTGGCAAAATGAAGGTGTTAACATAGGTTTTTGGAGCAACTTGTGAATGGAAGGAGATTTCAGTGATGAATTTTTGTCTGCTAAAACTGCTTTCTCCCTGTACCTTTACTTGTCTGATAGGTTTGAGGTTTTATTTCTGTTTTTAAAGTTTAATAATTTTGGAGCTGAACCTCCTTTGTAGTAGGAACTGCGCAAGTGCAAAACAACAGGGACCTTTTCATAATAGGAATTCCAGATAAACTTGAAGAACTCAAGCAAAAAGATCCATCTGTTGGGGGAAATTCCTGAAGAGTTGCCTATAAGACCATGCAGTCTTTACAGATGCTGGTTAACAACAATAGCAAAACCTAAGGTGACATTTGAATGTGTGCTGAAGCCAGATGAACTGTTACAATGTTGGCTGTGGTTTATGTTTTTCAAGTGGGGTTGTACTTTCGTTGTACACCCTTACCTATTGGCCTACCCACCTTTACCCCCCTGGTAGCATGCGTGTAGCATTTCTTTTGGTGCTAGAAGTTGACTTTTGAGGAGAGCTTGGCTTTTGCCAATTTCAACTCTGCACCACCCTTCTGTGTGTGCTGGTACTGCTGCTGGAGCAGCTGGATGCTGAAATGGATCAAGAAACTCATCTGGATTATGAGGAGCCTGGCAAAAAAGAAATGATTATACTCAACCTGCATCAGTTTGCCAAACTGGTTCACAGTTTGGCCACACAAATGGCTGTACGGGCACATCAAACAGTGTGGTGCAGGGGTGGAAGTAAATATTGGTAGCAGCAGTTCTTTAAGCTGGCGTTTCTGCCAAAGGAATGCTCATCTAACTGTACCCGTAAGAGTCTTCTATACTTGCTAAGTGTTATTTACACCTATTTGTTACAGCTTTCCTTGCCTGAGAACAGTTCCTTCAGCTTACCTTGTTCTTTTTGCCAAAAATGTTTCTCATCTGCACATGTATGCAGCACATAAAAACAGTCTTTAAGAAGCATTAAACCAGGCAAAAAGAAGAGGATGGTGGCTTAGTTATGGAAGAGTTTCTGCTGCTTCAAGACTTGTCTGGTGATACAGAACATGTAGTGTAAATTGACGATAGACTATTTAGTGTGGTTGCAATTATGCAGTGAAACTCACGCTGTGAGAATCATCAGGAGCAAGAATTCAACAAGAGTTAAAAAGGATCTGATGTCTGCAGGAATATGAAGAATATTCAATTATTATAATCAGTGACACTAGAAATCGTGAAAGAGGCATTAAGTCTGTGGTCTAAACCTTGATTTTTATTCTGCTCTAACAGATGTGCTTCTATATTGGGAAAGAGAGGAACAGCTTGTTGTGCCTGAGTTTGCTGTGGGATTCTCCCACAATTCTCTGGAAACTTGATTGTTTCCAGTGTGTGAGATGTCCCATTAAACTGCACAGGCTTCTGGCTGCATCCTGGTGACCTATCCTGCAATAGGTCACCTGTCTGAGCCACCGAGCTGTGGCTGTTGCAAAGTAAACTGCTCCTACCTGACTTCATGCGTTTGTTTACTCCTCATTCTGAGGGCTGTTCTTACCTGCTGTTAGTGCAGTTTTTTTATCTACTTGACAGCACTCATTGAATGTATTTTAAAGACTGTTATGAAATTACGGTTTACTATATCTAAAGAATGAATGTTATCTCTTTAAAGTAGATAGATGTGTTCCAAGCTCCCTGTTTTTCAGATGGACTTAAAAGCAAAGGTGAGCTTTTTCCTGTTTGGTGTCTGAGAAGGAGCTTATGGAATAGGGAAAGGAGATGAGAAGTGGAACTCTAAGGTGATTGGCTTGTTTGTTTGTTTTTAAAGCCTAGGTAGAATCCATTAAATCCTGAAGGCAGGAAAATGGAAAGTATGCTTTACCAGTGACCAGTTTCTTTCAACAGTAGGGTTGAGAAGTGGTAGAGCAACACTGGCTGAAAGGTGGTGAAGCAATGTTCTCTGTGACACTCAACTGAAAATTGGGTGCTGCAGTCTTGAAAACAATACTGGTTCTAAGTGCTCTTTGGTGGTATATTGCAAAAAGAGTGTATGGTATACACTGATTTAGCTTCATATGGGAATGCGGGAGAGCTTATGGCTTTCTGTAATGAGTTCAGAAGAGCTGTGATTTGGGTACAGAGAGCTGTACAGCTGCCTGATCGACTCCTAGCATTTGCAGTTACCCTGAGCTGGTTGTCCTGTTTTCATGGCTGCTTGGCCTCTTAAGAAAGTGTGCCGCTGCATTTTTGCTGCTTAGCTTTGTGGTGGGGCTGTCTGCATAGTAACAGAGCAAAGGAGCTTCAGATTGCTGCCCCTTCTTGTCACCGGATGGTCTCCATGTGCCCCCTGTTGTCCTCTATGCCTTCTGAACAAAGGGTGCAGATATTTGGTTTACCTTATCAGTAGTGTGGCTGGGGCCCATCGGCTCTTTTAAAACCAGGTTAGGTTGGATTTAGTGGTGAACTTGAGAACAGGACCTGGCTCTTAATGTTCCTACAATTTATTTACTCGACCATGTTACTTACACTCTACAAAATGCTTTAAACCTTTGAGTTTGTTTGTGTCTGTTGCGAGTGGCTATCTTGGCCACCTTTGCAGTGTGTATGGAATAATGCAAAACTTGAAGCAAAATTCTGGTTTAGTGATTCACTGATTAAAAACACTGGTAAGAGCCAAGTGCTAGACCCTTTTTCAGGTTGCTCAGAGCTGTGCTTTCTGTACTTTGCTAAACTGACTTCTTCAGGTGTCTTGCTATCGCTGTTCCACTGCCTGTGAAATGGCAGCATTGTATTTATGTACCAATCTGGTTTTGTTTGAGGATTGATTAGAAATGTATTTACAGTGTAATATAAAACAAAGCTGCAGCCTGTTGAGGTGAGCAGCCACAGCTTCTACAGCAAGAGCTGTTCCAGTGGAGAGTTTAGGTAGCCTTATGTATGGAGAAACTTCTCAGAGCTTTTGCTAGTGGGACTGAAGTTTTCCACTGTGTTTTATATGTATTTATGAGCCAGGAGTAAAGAACTTCAGGCCAGAAGGGGTTGACAGCTTGTTAGCAAGAAAATGTTTTCTTCTGTCTCTTAAAATAAAAAAAATACTTAACCTTCTTGTGGTTCGGGATAGAAAGTTGAAACTGTCAGGCAAATAACCACCATCCAGCTGCATGTTCTTGTGAAAACCAGCTTTGATTTGACAGTTGTGAGCCTTTGAAAATAGTGCTCTGTTTATCCAGTACAGTAAATACTTTGGAGCACGTTAGGCTGTGCTGTCCATAGGTGGCTAAATTGGCAAGTATTAAATATGTATGTCTTGTGTTGAGGGAGGGAGGATCCTGCAGCAATTGCAAGTGTATGCTTTTCATACTTCCATAAGATCATGTCAAAGCAGTAAACCTGGTAATAGACCTGATTATACAATTGCTTAATTTCTTGTCAAAATAACATTTTTACATGCAGTGTTGTGAGATCATTTTGGTGACCTCATGTTATTTATCAAATGTCAGTTTTTCATCCTAGCAGCTTTGATATAATCATGTAGCATCGTGGAGTACTGCGTTCCTGCAGTCTTTGCTTGCTGGAGTTCTTTGAAGTGTTTTACTCCTTAGAACAGTCATTGCTCTGTCAAAGATCCTACATTTAACGACCAGGAAACCAGTATACAGCAAAATACAGCACTGTGTCACTAAAGGTTGTGCCTAATTGTGCCTAACATGCCTAATTGTGAGTCTAAAAGCAAAGAAATGAGAGGTTCAGTGCACCAGGAACCCCTTGACACACATCTTGCCCAGCAGTAAACTGCCAGTGATACAGTAACTCTGCAACTTTGTCCGCGTGGGAATGCTGCTTTGCAGCTCTGAGCTCCCTAGGTGTGAGCGCCTGGCGCTGTAAAGCAGCCGGAGGGCTTGTGTGAGGGACAGGAGCAGAGGGATGGCTGGTGGCAGCAGTCCTGAATGAAAACTGGGCTTGCTGGCAGTGCTGAAAGGTAGTGATGCTTGGGGAAGCCTTGGAAAACTGCTCATTTGGGATGAGAGAGACACCAGATACCTGTGAAGGTTAACATGAGGGAAGGTGTGTGGGTCGCCCCCAGCAATTCTGACAGGCATTGTGTCTGATGTTCCCTTGCAGCATGCTGGGGATTACTGCTTGCTGTAGCACTGGGTTCTCCTCAGAGGAGGTCTGTCCTGTACGGACCCAGCCCAGATACACTTGGCTTATGAAAACTGACAAGATTGCTGCCCGAGGAGTTATGCTTGAGGATTGTTTCTTGTCTTTCATTCTGGAAGCCTAGTGAAAAGATGCCAAAATGGAAAGAAAAAGAGCTCGTTTTTCTCCGTGTTGAGCTATCAGTGGTTATTTCTCCCAAGCCTTCTGCTTAAACAGTGTGGTGTTACTGCATGTTGAAGAACAAGCTGGTGTCTCCTCAGCTGTGTCTTCTCATCTATTATTTCCACATCATTTTTTCTCCCCTCTCCACAGATTAGTTATGGAAGCACAGGCTGCTGACGCGCTTGATACAGGTGTCTTTTACCTATGGCTATTTGTGCTGATGTCTCTATTTAAATTTTAGAAAAAATAAACCCAGAGAAATAAGTGCAAAGAGATTGCCTCTAGCTCCAAACACATTGCCTACTTCCTGATAAGTAAATGAGGTTTTAATGGAAGGTGAAGCTATGAAAGCAGCGTGCGGAAAGCTCTAGCATTACCCACTAGATGCCTGCATTTAATGCTGACCGATGCTGGGGCTGTTGGCTGCTAACATGATGTAGGAAGCTGCAGAAGCCTGTTGGTTGGAACTAGATGATCTTAAGGTCCTTTCCAACCCTAACTATTCTATGATTCATATATAGAATGAGGGAAGTACTGTTAAAACATTTACTGAAGAATCCCTTATTGCTAGAGCTTTTGACCTGTATCTCTGTTAACAATAGCAGGAACTATAGAGCAGGCAGGCTGCTGCTAAGGTATGTGATGCTCTATGTAAAGTGTTTAGAACTCCAGCTGTAATGTACATAGATTGCTCCCAGCATTGCTCACATAGGTGGAGCTGAGCCCCTGCAGGTAGCTGAGCTGGAGGATGCTGAGGTGAGGTCAGTGTGATGGCATAGCACGGCAGCATTCCCAAAGCCCTGGCAGCACTCTGGTCCACCTCCACCTGCAAGTGCCCCCAGTGGCAGAGCTGGAATGGCGTGAACAGCAATGGGAGATGAGAGCATTCCTCTACAGAAATGGATTGTTGTAGCTTAGGCTTTGGGGGTTTTGTAGGGTTTTTCTTCTGGCATTTTTCCCCACACAGCTTTCTGGAACTGCATCTGTCTGCCAAGATGCAGTTGTAGTCCCAGGTGGACCAAGTAGTTCAAGGCTTTTTACATAATAGCAGCTGGGAAATTCAAAGGGACTGGTGGCAATTCAGCTTCATTCTGCTTACCAATATCCCCAAGTGTCTGTCTCCTCTGTTACTTTGGGGAAGGAGTTGTGGAAAGTGTTGTACAAAATCGGGAGCTGGTTAAGGCAGCCATTAATGCCCACAGTATTGGTAACCCGCTGAAGTGTTGATAGATGCACTGAAAATGAAATTTATTGGACATGTTATTGTCCTTTGACAAAAAGTGTTAGTGTTACAACTCTTGCAAATGATGGTTATGAGAGTAGCAGACATGTGTTGCAAAAGACTTAGAATGATTTTTTTATAAATAGAACCAATAGTTCCCACATTCATGTAGCAAAATGAGTTTAAGTGACAAGTTCTTGATTCTTCTTTTTATTGAGAATAGTTTCTGATATAAGACTGATCAAAGAGGTGATGCTCTGCAGACTTGGGATTAGCAGTGATTTTTCTGAGGTGCATAATGAGGAATTCTTGGCTTTGGGAGGCAGCGAGGGCTTCATATATACCATTGCTTTTTATTGCCAAGATGTAAAGTAGACAAGTCCATACTGTTTCAGGCTAAGTTAGAACCACCTAGAAACTTGATCACTGGCAATGAGTTGCTATCTTGTCAGTTTAATGTTAATACGTTAGCTCTTGATGTTGAGATAATAGTTTGTAACGGGTTTGTGGCTTACTAGGGAATGACGGAACGTGGTATTTTCCCCAAATCAGCAGCTGTTTTGGGTAGAGTATAGCCCATGTGCTACATGAGGTGCCCCTGTTACAAGTGGCCACTGCCGTTCTGGTGGAAGGAGTGCAAGTATATCAGCTGAAGGTCTACTGTGTGATGATAGTGTGGTTTGAATGAGATCTGAGAACTGTGCCATGGAAAGAACTAGGGCAGATAGTCAGACCTGCTTGTCAAAGCAGAGTTATGTTGTGTCCAGATGACGTGCATATTGATACTGTGTCTTTAGCCCCAGCTGTTCTTCAGGTACCCATGTATTTCTTGACCTTGTTTAAGAAAGAGGGCTGTTGGACCTGACAGGAGCAGGATGCAAGTGTATTGGAACAACTTGCTTATGCCTATGCCATCAGTCACTGCTGTCTCCTTTGTGCCAGCACTAGTGAGTGTGTGGTCACCTGGTAGGTGGAAACAGGAAGCTTGTCCCCTGAAAATGGATCATATTTTATCTGGAGTTAGTTTTCAGCCGGATCACAGCTGCTAGCAATGGCTGAAAGGGATAGAGTTGGATAGACTTGGGCTGGCTGGGGTTGCTTTCCTGGGTCTGTCCACCATGCACTTGTTGTGCATAAGGTAAGCTGGCATTTTTAACAAACCTGCCTGAATGCTGATCGATCCCATACTGGTTGTATTACAAGCACATGCTGTACACATTCATGGGAAAAGATGAGGAGGACAGCTTTTGCGAAGAGGTAGAGGCTGATGTAAAGGTGTCATTAAAAGCCCTTAGTAAGGGCCATATCTAGAAACTGGGACTGATTCGAGGGATTGAAGAGTGTCCTGTGCCCTTGTATCCTCAAGTGTCATGGGGAGATGTGTGGGGTATAGAATACTCATGTCCATTTACCTTTTTGCTTTTACATCTTAAGAGAGTCTGCCAATTCAATAAAAGCATTGAGTAACACTTCCTGTGTCCTCGTATCCCAGTTGCATTCTTTATCAATGAGGAGTGTAATCAAGTACTTTAGTAAACAGCAGCTTATTAAAAAGTGACATGTGCAGTTCAATGCTTAACAAAACTGGTAAATGCAGCACATGATGAAAACCAGTGTAGCTCTTGAGGTGTGCTGTGTGTAGTGGAGTTACCTCTTCCCAGTGCAGCTGTTCTCCCTTTTACATGGTTGAGTAAGGGTTGGAGAAATAGGATGTGCTGTTCCCAGTAAAATTGCACTGAAGGAGCATGTGGGCTGGTTCATTGCCTTACCCTACCCCTTGGGTCACACTTGGAATCCACTCCTGGATGCACATGCAGGGGTTGGCTTCAGGATGAGCCCTTGTTCAAACGGCTCCCAGTGCTGGTTCTGCTGTGACTGATCCCTCTGGAAGCTGCTGCTCTTCCCAGAGCAGTCTCTTACTCCGCTGTCATACCTACAGGTCAGGGTGCTGGCTCAGCTTGTGTTCAGTTGTTTGTTTTCTGTACCAGGAGGTCTCTAGTCTGTTTTCTTTTTCCATGCTGGTTCTGGGCTCTCACCACCCTCAGTCCAGCACATACAGACAGTTTCAGGCCACAGGGGTGTTAAAAAGAAGTATGCTCTTTCTTGTACACAGAGAAAAAGGTTTCTTGCCTTTAATGCTTCATGTCACAGTAAGGCCACAAGTTCGATACTTTTATCTACTTGGTATGCCTTTATTTCATCTCTCCACATTCTCCTTCTCAAAGAGGAAGAAAAGACTGAAGTGATTCAGTGGTAACTGCAACTGTTCCTGTTGAAGCAGCTGTAATGCTGTACGCCTCCAAGTGCCCGAGCACTTGTCACTATCAAGCTTTTGCAGTTTGAGGACATAAAGTAGGAATAAGCTAGTCTGGATGTTTTTTTTTTTTTTTAACCCTTCTGTTAGCAGTACGATAATGTGTGGCTACTTCATAGAAGCATAGGGATGGTTTGTGAATACTTTACCAACAGGTAAACTAAGGTGTGCGTTTGTGTCTTGTTAGTTACTCTGTGGTAGTAGCTGCTTGTGTGTATGTTTCCACCCTTTTGCTTTTCAAATTCCTTCTGAAGCTGTCTTATGCCAGCTGTGAGATAAGACTGTGCAGGTGAGCACCAGAGATGGTGAACTAGGGGATGGAATTAGGCTGCAGTAACTGTCTGGGTAGCCTTAAAAATGGATCGCATCTGATCATTTGTGTCCCTCCTGCAGTCCTGAACTATGGTCTGTGAGGCTGCCCTGCTTCGGTGTTTTGCCAAGTTGGATTTGAATGTTCCAAGCTCTGACCATTGGCTGTGATAGATTCTCTCCATTCTGATGTATTTTGGTGTTCACATGTTTTACCTTTCAAGGGAAAAGGTGATTTCTGTTGCTGCTTTGATAGAGGTGTGTCAGTACTGGCATGGCTTAGCCTGTATTGTTTGGTTGGGTGGGGTGGGAGAAAGAGGAGAGGAGATACCAGTGGGTAATTGGATTCAGGGATGATTGTGCTGCTGTGGTAGGTTTTACTGGATGAAGCAGCTTGTTACGATAGGTGTTTGCTTCAGCTTCTGTCTGCAGGTGTGACTTGGCTAGATAAGGATGCTCTATCACAATGATTTCATTGTTTGATTTGGCTGGACTGGGTGGAGAATGTAGTTGCATTGTTTGTGACTGGCTTTGTAGTTTTGATTTTGTTGAAGTGGATTACATGTCAGTGCATTGCTACGTTATTAGGTGAAGCTGCAGTAGATAATAGCTGGAGAATGTTGAAGAGAAGAGAATATACCCAGGGTTTCAAAATGTGTAACTAATTGAGCCTCGCAACAGCTCCAGTGTTCCTGATGGAAGATCTGGTCAGCAGAATGCATTAGGATTACACAGTAAACCTCTGGTAGTGATTTCAGTTTGCAGTTGTTCTTTAACTGCAAGGCTGGCTGTGCTGTGTAAATAGCTGTGAGTGCTCCAAAAGACCATGCTGGCTCCAGCAGTCTGAACCTTGTGTGGATTCACACTGTTCTTGCAGCCTCTCCAGTGTTCACAGTGGGTGAGGTTGAAGCTGGCAGGTAGCTGCTCTCTGTCTTTACTGACCTGAAATTTACTGTTGAACCATTCCTCAGAGTATATGTTTCCTTGTATTACTGAACTTGCACTTAAGCTTGCTTTAATGTGTGAGTGAGCATTGATGCAGGGCTGTCTCCATCTCTGAAAGTGTGGCTCATCAGTTCCTGGGCTATGGACTCTTTTGGCCTTGTAGGAAATAACCATAGTGCAAGGTGGGGTTAACCCCTCTCTCGTAAGCAAACTCTCAGTATGTCTTACTTGGCAGGATTTACAGTTGGATTACCTTCTCCCTGTAGTGTCGCACAATGATGGGAAGTAGGAGCTGCCAGAACAGTAGTGCTTCTTCCTTCCAAAAGCTGCCTGGTTTTCCCCTAGATGTGGCTTTACCTGAGACTTGATGTTTTTATTTATGTGTTGTCTGGCTGTGGAGGAGGTTGTATGTATGAAGCACAGGGTTTTCGCAGACATTGCTGGGCACAGTGAAGGGAAGGTGAGCCTTTGAAGAGAGATGGGTGCAAGGAAGGGGAGATTACATGTCCGAACCTTGTGCCAGCTTCTCTAAGCACAGATGAGCTCATGGGAATCCAGCTAGCTCAGCTGTGGAAGTGCTGAAGCAGATCTGGCCTATTTCCCCTCCATGTGCAGCATCTATCTTCAGACTCTTCCAGTCTGTTGGTGGCTTTTTCGGTACTGACAAATCTTGACAGTCTGAGCAGAGGCTTCATGTTGCCAGTGGCTCAGAGCAGGTTTTGATTCCTGTGCTCCTGTTGCTGGATGCATGGGAGTAATGCACAGTTTGGGTGTGCATTCTTGTTGGTGAAACTCTTCCTCTCTCCTTTCCCCAGGTGATCATTTCTTGTGAGACGAGTGGTTCACAACTCATGGACTCCAGAATGAGTACTGCTGTGTCGTGACACCAGGGGTCTTGGTAAGCTACTTATTGGAAAGCGGAGCACCTAGCATGTCTCCACAAATGCAGGTCCATCTCTTTTTGTCTCTGCTGTTGAGCTTTGAAGTAATTTTAAGCCATCCAAATTGTAAACTGCAACCAAGTGGGGTGAGGCTGCTTTTCACCTGTTCTCACCTCCTCCTTTCAGCTTGCAGTAGCACTGATGTGGTTACATGAGCAACCAGATCAGGGAACTAATTCAGCTGAATAGAGATTTTTGCTGTTTCCCTTGGATTAATTCCCATTTAGATCTTTCCCTGATGTGGTCAGGAGAGAGGTGGTGAGAATGAGTAGCCAGTGGAACCATCTCCTTTCCCTGCAGCCGTTGCCTGGCATACCTTAAAGCAATCCTGAAAATACAGCCTTGGATGTAGCTTGCCAAAATATCTTGAAAAGCAGCTTTACCATTCACAGTGACTCTACCTCTATAATTTTAGAGCAATGATAAAGGCTTTGCTATGGCAAGCAGACTGCAGCTGCAAAAATGCATTTCTCTAGAGCTTTTCCGTTATTGAACCCTAGATTCCCAGGCATACATATGTTAGAAGTGCATTTAGAAAAATCATGAGGAATTCCATTTCACATGATAAAAGATGGTACGTTCCCAATGTGCAGAAATGAGAAGCTGAGGAAGTTGAGTTGTTGTTTTCCCACCAATGAGTATATGGATGTATCCTTTATAGCTCTGTTTGGTAAGAAGAGCTTTAAACTGAGATTGGAAAATACAGTTTCCTTGGAGAGCACATCAGTTCTAATAGATGGAAGATGCACGTATTAGGGTAATAAAAAAGTAGGGTTAAAAAACCTGAAACTTTTTCCTCCCCCCTTGAAGTACTTGAAAGTTCAGTGATGTCAGAAATACTGCGCAGCCAGTGTGATCCTGATTTTGTTCCTCATGTTTTCTTATTGCACTGTGCAAGGCTGTGAGTCTCAAAAACTTCTCATCTTGTAATAAAAAGTCACATGATAACACATAGATACCAAAAGTGGAAAAGGAGAGGTTGAAAGACGAGAATACATAAGTTCATCACAGGCATCTGAATCCTGCTTTTAGCATTGACCTCTGCTCACTTTAATGCTATTGTTTCCTTTTTATTTTTAACATGAAATTTGCCATATTTTCAGTCATACACTTCACCTTAAGTGAGGTCCCCAATGTATCACTGAGTTCCACTGACTTTCACAGGTAAATGAATCTCTTTTGAAAAATGGAGTTAGATGCTGTTGATGTTACGGTTTTGTTCTCAATACATACATAGGAGTAAAATTTACATGCAAAGATGGTACAATTTAAATACTCGTGAAGATGTGCTCTCTTGTCTTTAATGTATCTTCATAGAACCAGCTCTGATTACAGCGTAATAATAGTAGCAGTAGTAATACAGTAAGTCTAACATTGTTCTCAGAATCAGTGGGATACCCATCTGATAGCCCCACAGAGGTATGTGGATTCAGTGAAGTTAATCTGATTGTGCCTAATAGGAGGTATTAAAAATGAGACCTTTATTGCAGAAACATTCCCCACATGAATGGGTTTGTGCAACACAGTGGAAGTGAGAATAGGTAGCAGGGCTATTTCTCTGGCTGATGAACGAGGCATGCGGTTGAGAGGAGAATTCTTGGAGATGATGCAGAGCTTCAGGGAACAAGCTGCAGTATGGAGCACTCTCATGTTAAAGTGCAGCGGTGCAAAGTCACTAAAAGGTCTAATGGCACACCTCACAACAATATAAATTTGTGTAACTGGAAAATCATGGTGCTCAATGCTACAAGTTAGCGATAGATCTCCTTGACCAGAGGTAGTCATCTAGTAGTGCCCATGTTTCTTAATCCTTTGTGTCAGCACATAAGCAAGTCAATTTTTGTTTTCTAAATGCAGTTTGCACAGCAGTTTCTTCATAAAATTCAAGACACCCCCAGACTGGTGAGATTTATTTTGTTTCATTTGATACACACAGGTAGAAACTGTTGCTTTGGTGCTGAGAAGGCGTATTGGGAATATTTACAGTTGAATAATATTTAACCAATAATGCTTAATACATTAACAATAAATCTTGGTGAGATTCTAAATTAAGTGATTTGCATCTGAGTAGATGAGATGAACAGGAGAGATTTTGTTGAAACATAAACAAGACAGAAATTTGTTCCAAAACAATTTAGCCCAAAGGACATACAGTGATGTTCAATAGTTTCCTCCTCCAGAAACGGTTGCCTTATTGCATGGGTTATCATAGAATCATAGAATAGTTAGGGTTGGAAAGGACCTTAAGATCATCTAGCTCCAACCCCCCTGCCATGGGCAGGGACACCTCACACTAAACCATGCCACCCAAGGCTCTGTCCAACCTGGCCTTGAACACCGTCAGCAATGGAGCATTCACAACTTCCCTGGGCAGCCCATTCCAGTGCCTCACCACCCTTACAGGAAAGAATTTCTTCCTCATATCCAATCTAAACTTTCCCTGTTGAAGTTTGAACCCGTTACCCCTTGTCCTCTCACTACAGTCCCTCATGAAGAGTCCCTCCCCAGCATCCCTATATTGGTTGTTAGAAAGAAGCTGAAAAAGTACTTATTTTTAGGTGGTGTTGGTTGTTTTTCTTTTCTTAAATCCTCAATATCTGTATAGTGCTACTGAGCAAATTTAGAGGGGTAGTTGTCTAGTGCTCCTTTGGTGTTTCTAATAGTGATGATGAGTGACTAACCTCTGGTGTTTTTGGAGTAATCGCAACATAGCTGGTTGCTTACAGGTGGCCAGGAAGGCATTTTGGTTTATTTTTCTCCCTTTGTGCAAGCCTTAGCACACGTTGTTGAACGTATGTCTAGTTGTATTGGACCAGGGAGACAAAAGATTTGAGCAGAGTTTATGTTCTTAAGAAATATCAGATTACAGCCATTTACAAGGGAATTATGGATAGCTAAATCATGTTGGGGATTTGTAATTTGGGCTTCCTACTGACTTGCTATGAGGTGTCTTCAAGCTGAGCACAGATGTGGAATCAAAATATCCGGATATGAGGTCCTTCCCTGTTTTGTTGACTCCAGAATGATTTGGTTTGGATGAAGGGAAGATGGCCTTGCTGGCTCTAAACTGCCCCCAGTTTGTTATACACAGCTGTACTGAGCTATCTAAAAGCTCTTCTCCTGTCTTCTCAGTAATGGGGGAAGAATTGCCATTTACTGCTTCACACCAGACACATCTACGGGGAAAAGTTCCTCACCGGTTTTCTGTTCTCTTCTGGTGGGGTGGTTTAACAGTGTGCCCTGGAGATGCGAGACTTCCCCTGGGCAGCAGGAGGCACACGTCTAGAGAATGCTGGAGCTGCAGGAGGGAAGCACCCAGTGCAGAACCAGAGAGGAGCAAAGAGAAAAAAGGCAAGCAGAGAGCCAGCATTGAGAGAAGCTGGTGGCAGAAAGTGCTGCAACGCTGCCTCTGGCGGCACGCTCCCAGAGGAACTTGGCGAGAGCCCATCTGCGTGTGTGTGAGACTGTGAGCTCAGGATTCCTGTCAATGCATTCCAGTAACCCCAAAGTGAGGAACTCCCCATCAGGCAACACACAGAGGTAAGGAGAGGAGCCTGCAGTCAGCTGCTCTGGATTTGTATGTGATGCTGTCCCTACCCTGCTGCAGTATTAGCCAAGTGCTGCTGTGTCTGACTTACTGGTCCTCCTTTGTGCTCCTGTTGGGCTTACCTGAGCACTCACTGCACAGTACTGATGGGCTTCCATGTTTGCTAGGTGCAGGGTGAGCTGAAAGCTATGAACACATGAGGTGCAGATTCTCCATTCCATGCCCTCTCCTCTCCCTAACCCTATTCAGGTATCTGAATAGGCTGTAGGAGAGTAAATGTGCTGTTTCTGTCTGGGGTTTTTGTTTTTGGTTTTTTTGGGTTTTCTTTTTCCTTCCCCCTCCTCTAATTACCTGTTTCCCCAAGGGGTATCTGGGCAGCAGCAGGTCTTTCTGTCTGCACTTTCACACAAAATGCTTCCTCCATGTTATTGACCTGAACAGCCTGGAAAGCTGATCAGCTGTGCACTGAGGTCCTCTGCATCATTCACCTGCTAGTGCATCAGGTCAGCATCTCTCCTCTGCTAATTTGGAATGGGAAGAATATGGAAGTGAAGCAGTGCCCAGGGACTTAGAATGGTGTGATTGACAGCATTCTTGAGTTTGATTATTTACTCCTAGGGGTCAGCTGGAGCTTGAGAAAGTAATTGTGAGGGAATGTCTCTGAATCAGATATGTGTCCAAAGGAGGAAATGGCTTGTGGGAGTCCCATGGTGAAGATGCTAGTAAACACTGCCTGTTGGAAGTGATAGTGATGATGGGAAAACACAATGCAGAAGATCCAATAGCAATGGAGTAATTGGAGGCTGAGGAGGAGGGAGTGGCTAATATGTCTGTAAAACCCAGAGAAGCAAAGTATTTTTAGGATGCAGTTTGCTGAATGGAAGAGGGGAGAAAAGACTCCAAATCTCCTTTGTCAAATTAGAGAAGCTTCATCTGCCTCATTCTGCAGGAGTGTGCAGGGAGATGGTATCCTTCTCGTTCCTTATTCAGAGGCAGGTTGTAGCTGGTTTAATTGTTTTCACGGTCAGAGGTTTGTGTTTTCCTGGCAGCTCCTCCCAGTGTATGACAAATGTTGCAGTAATGCTGGGTTTTCTTTGTGCTCCCTGTAGAACTGGATAAGGAGGTACAAGGCGGGGAGGAGGGAGATGTTAGGGTCCGCTCTCATGAGAGCTACAGTGTGCAGTTGGGGTCCAGGAGAGTGGCGAGGTGAACTTTATTGTGCCTTGTTTGTTTACTCTGAGCTGGTCTTGGTGTGAGGTGCTTCTCTGTGCACATAGAAACCGTTGTCTTTATTGACAGAAGCCCTGGAGGTAGGTCCTCATGTGACAGCAGTTCCTGGGATCTGGCAGGTCTGTAGCTTGCCCTGGTGCCTTCTTGAGCAGTGAGGTCCCATCTTGGATAGTAACCCTTTTAGGGCATGTTCAAAAAAGCACCTGTGTGACTTGAAGCTTGCATGCATTTTTTTATTTGTCAGCAATTGCCTTAGCTTGCAAAGAAAGAGGAGGCAGTGGTTCTTTCTGCCTCTCTAATCTGTTCCTGTAGGGTGGAATGAATCAATGGTGTGATTTGTCACTGTTTGTTTTGTTTTCCTTCCTTTGCTCTGTCCCCAGTAGCCCCAAATCAAAGCAGGAGGTGATGGTCCGTCCCCCTACAGTGATGTCCCCTTCTGGCAACCCCCAGCTGGATTCCAAATTTTCCAACCAGGGCAAACAAGGGGGCTCAACCAGCCAATCCCAGCCCTCTCCCTGTGACCCCAAAAGTGGAGGTCACCCCCCCAAAGTGCTCCCTGGCCCAGGTGGGAGCATGGGGCTGAAGAATGGGGCTGGAAACAGTGCCAAGGGGAAGGGGAAGAGAGAGAGGAGCATTTCGGCAGACTCCTTTGAACAGAGAGAAACTGGGACTCCCAGTGACGACCCTGAAGTCAAAGGTATGTTTGTTAGGATCCATGTGCAAGTGCAGACAATTAGTCAGCGTCCTCTGAGATGCAGAATCACTATGAAGCGTTAGAGAAACATTTATTTGTGTGGGGTTCTCTAAGTTACAGCCAATGAAGTCTAAAGGTCTTGAGAGCAGGCAAGGGGAAGAGGTTGCCATAGCTGGCATTGGTAAATGTCCTGTTCACACTCAGTTAAAGCGCAGACCTGAGTCTGGTGGGAAAGTTCCTTTGTAACTTTAAAGCTCCTCCAGAGAATTTGAAAGTACAAATGAAACCTGTTGGTTTCATTTTGGCCTTTGGCCTTTCAGGAACTGCTCTGTTGTAACTGGGATTTTGAACAATATGCAAGCCTGTTTTGTCAACACACATACATAACCTGTAGCACCCTTACTGGTAACACAAGCCACAGGGTTGGGATTTCTGTGTTCTGTTCCTGGCTCCTCCATTGCCTCTGTAAGGCAGGGCAAAACCAGACTAGATGTGCATTTGTCTATCTTTCCTTTGTCCATTTGCTAGCTCTCCTGGCTAAGGTGGCTGCGGGGGGTGGTGGTGGAGTTTCAGAGTGGTGTCCAGACATCTATTCATTTTGTTGTGTGGGTTTTCTTCTGTTCTGTGTGGCCATTGGAGAGTTAAAAGGGATCAGCTCTGAGAACTGTAACTTTCCTTGGGAAGGGGCAAGATGAACTTTCTCCCACTGTTGTCTGAAGGGGCAGCATGGCATTAGAGGGAATATGCCTAGTGTAACAGAATTGCCTTTAATGACACTTGAGGGAGAAGCGGGAAGTTTCAGAGGAGGAGAAGTTCTCATCAGTTTCCAGAAATGGTTTCCATAAGGTAGTGATTCTCTTCCTTTCCTCTTTCTCCTCTTCCAGACTGCAATTCTGCCGATCATGTGAAATCCCAGGAGTCTCAGCACACGCCACACTCCATGACACCTTCAAATGCTTCAGCCCCAAGGTCTTCCACACCTTCCCATGGCCTGACTGCCACTTTGGAGCCGGCAAGTGGGCAGAAGACTCCATCCAAAGTGGTTTATGTCTTTTCTACTGAGATGGCCAACAAGTAAGTAGTTAGATCCTTGAATGTCTTCAGGGAGCGGGGCTTACTTTTGTGCTCCCTTTTGAGGAGTTTCTCAAGTGCCCTTTATCCGTCAAGTGCATTCCTGTAGCAAAAAATCATTACTTGTTTTGGGGATCCTGAAGGGGCTGGAGTGGAGACTCACTGCCTCTTGCTTTCTGAGAAGTGCTTATTTATTCCTCTGAGGTGTGGTTTGCTTTTTTTGGTTTTGTGTTTTTGGCAAGTGCTGGTGGATACTGTTTTGCAATCCATGCAGTGAGTAGCAGCTAGGATGGCTTAAACTCAGACATGAACCCTGAATGCTGATGAGTTTGTAGATGTAAGCATTTTTCTTTTGCTACTCATCTAGAGTGAAATATGTGTGGTTAAGTCTTTCTCCCCTCTGCCAGCTGAAGGGTGGAAAGGAGGATGGTTAAGAAAAATTGCTTCTCGGCTTCAACTGGGTATGTGTGTGTGTCTGTCTTTGCAGGGCTGCAGAAGCTGTGCTGAAGGGACAGGTGGAAACTATCGTGTCCTTTCATATCCAGAACATCTCAAACAGCAAGGCGGAACGAAACACTGTACCCTTGGTAGGGAATACCTGCATGTGGGTGGGAAAGGAAATGGTAAATGTGCTTGATTCTGAGAGACGGATGATATCTTACACTCTGAAACGAGATTTAGGATGGGAAAGAGAGAGACAGTTGTTATTCTAGCCTTCTTCAAATAAATGTCTTGGATCATCAAAGAAGAGCTTGAGTCTTGCAGTATTTGGGTAGTATATATCCAAACCATTGCTCACGCAGAGCTAGCGCAGAGGCAAGGGGCATCTACAATAATGCTTGAGCAAAATAGGTTTCTGCATGGCCAAGATGCTGTTCTGTAAATCGTTGCATGCAGGCTCTCCTTCCTTGCAAGTTGTGGGCTGGTGGGGTTGAGACAGGATGTTCTGTTTGCACTGCTGCTTATGTGATATGGTTGTAAGAAAAGCAGGCGACAGCATCTGGCTTTCTCTTGCAGAACCCCCAGATCACTGCACTTCGGACTGAACCCAAGCCTCTGCCGCAGGCTCAGCCTCCTGCTGCCCAGGACCAGAACCCTCCCCAGAATGCCAAAATGCAGCCGACTCCACCCCTGTCAGCACCTGTATCCAAATCCACTGGCCCCCCGTGTCCCATAGATCAGGACAGTCCGAGCGTTGAAAGCAAGGTGATGTCTGTGGGCAGCCCTGCCAACTCTACCCCATTGCAGACAGAAGGATTTGGGCAGAGTTCGACCCCCAATAATCGAGCAGTCAGCCCGGTTTCCCAAGGTAGCAACAGCTCCACTGCAGACCCCAAAGGTCCTCCCCAGCAGGTGTCTGGTGGGGACCCATCCAGTTTGGGTGAAAATCCAGATGGACTGTCACAGGAGCAGCTGGAGCATCGAGAGCGCTCATTGCAGACCCTGAGAGACATACAGCGCATGCTCTTCCCCGATGAGAAGGAGTTTGCAGGAGGGCAAAGTGGGGGGCCACCTCCAAATGCTGGGGTGCTGGATGGTCCCCAAAAGAAACCTGAAGGGCCGATACAGGCTATGATGGCTCAATCCCAAAGTTTAGGCAAAGGTTCAGGGTCTCGGACAGATGGAGGGGCCCCCTTTGGCCCTCAAGGACACAGGGATATGCCTTTTTCCCCAGATGAAATGGGGCCACCACCAATGAACTCCCAGTCAGGACCTATAGGCCCAGACCACCTGGACCACATGACTCCTGAGCAAGTGGCCTGGCTCAAGCTGCAGCAGGAGTTCTATGAGGAGAAGAGAAGGAAGCAGGAGCAGGTGGTGGTGCAGCAGTGTTCCCTGCAGGACATGATGGTCCATCAGCACGGGCCACGTGGGGTGGTCCGAGGCCCTCCTCCTCCCTACCAGATGACCCCTGGGGAGGGCTGGGGACCTGGGGGTCCAGAGCCCTTCCCTGAAGGCATGAACATGTCACACTCTCTGCCCCCCAGGGGCATGGCCCCACATCCCAACGTGCCTGGGAGCCAGATGCGCCTGCCTGGTTTTGCAGGAATGATGAACCCTGACATGGAGGGCCCCAGTGTCCCAAATCCTGCCTCACGGCCTGGGCTTTCGGGAGTTAGTTGGCCAGATGATGTGCCAAAAATCCCAGATGGCCGAAACTTCCCTCCTGGCCAGGGTGTCTTCAGCGGCCCTGGCCGAGGGGAGCGGTTCCCCAACCCACAAGGTCTGCCTGAAGAGCTGTATCAGCAGCAGCTGGCTGAGAAGCAGATGGGCCTCCCTCCTGGCCTGAACATGGAAAACATCAGGCCCGGCATGGAGATAAACAGAATGATGCCCTCCCAGAGACACATGGAGCCTGGGAACAACCCCATCTTCCCTCGCATGCCGGTGGAAGGGCCGATGAGCCCCTCCAGGGGGGACTTCCCAAAAGGAATACCCCCACAAATGGCCTCTGGCAGGGAGCTCGAGTTTGGGATGGGCCCTGGTAGCATGAAGGGGGACATGGGCATGAGTGTCAGCATGGGCTCCAATCCACCCCTGGTCCCTCAGAAGCTGAGGGAGGCAGGAGTCGTGCCAGAAGAGATGATGAAACTGCGCCCTGGTGTGCCGGAGATGCTCTCCTCTCAGCAGAAAATGGTGCCGCTGCCGTTCGGAGAGCACCCGCAGCAAGAGTACGGCATGGGTCCCCGGCCTTTCCTCCCCATGTCTCAGGGCCCAGGAGTCGGTCTCCGAAATATCAGAGAACAGATTGGGCCTGACCAAAGGACTAACAACCGGCTTAGCCACATGCCGCCACTACCTCTTAATCCCACCAGTAACCCTAATAGCCTCAACACTGCTCCCCCTGTGCAGCGCAGCCTAGGCCGCAAGCCCTTGGATATCTCTGCAGCCGGTCAGGTGCATTCACCAGGAATCAACCCTCTGAAGTCCCCCACGATGCGCCAGGTCCAGTCTCCCATGATGGGGTCTCCCTCGGGGAACCTCAAGTCCCCTCAGACGCCCTCCCAGCTGGCAGGAATGCTTGCGGGCCCCACTGCTGCAGCTGCCGCTGCCTCCATTAAGTCCCCCCCTGTCTTGGGGTCTGCTGCTGCTTCTCCTGTCCACCTCAAGTCTCCGTCTCTCCCTGCACCTTCTCCCGGATGGACTTCATCTCCAAAGCCTCCTTTGCAGAGCCCTGGGATTCCCCCAAGCCACAAGGCGTCTCTCACCATGTCCTCTCCAGCCATGCTGGGGAACGTAGAGTCGGGTGAGTGCCCTCTGAGAGCGGATTTGGCTCTTTGGTTCATGTTGGGTCACCCTGAGGTGTGCAGCAAGATGGGGGAGGAAATTTTTTGCAGGGTGACAGAAGCTAGACAGCGTTTTGCCCATCTGAAGGGAGGCTGTGCTGTGTGCTGGGTGGCTATGCGAGTGGAGTGCAAGTGCTTCTCCTCTTCCCTCGTTGTATTTGTGGGTTTGCTCAAGTGTGTCCCCACTTGGAGGACATGAAAGTGAAAGGGTGGGGTCAAGAAGTGTGAAAAGGGTGTTGGTGGGAGAATCTCTCCTCGGGGGGGTTTATGGCCATTCTGCCATAGCTCCTGGTGATCACAGCTTTGTGAAGGTCCTGCTGATGTTAGGAAAGCACTTTGAGATAAAAGGTTCCTACAAAGACTGTGCTGGGCATAGTTAGCCAGTACGTATTGAGGTACGGGGTACGGTTCAGGTATGGTAAGTGCTTTCTACATGTACCACCACAGTCAGAGAGGTGTCCTAACATTTGCTCAGGCTTCAACCATTTTGAAGAGCGCTAACCACCACCACATGGAGCACCCGGTGGTGTGTTGGAGCTGTGCTGTGCCCGGGATGCCGGTGTGCAGATGCTGGCACTACCTTGCCTGCTCCTGAACATCTCGGGCTGCTGCCCTCTCTTCCCTCTCTCAGACCCTCCCGGGCAGGCTCACCTGCGAGTCCTCTTGCCCCTCCGGCCGCTGCTCGGTCCAGTCCCGGCTCCCAGCGCAGCAGCCCGAGTGGGCTCCAGGCGGCGGAGCCGTTTTCCCACGTTGCCCTCTAGTGCCGCTCCCGGTAACAGCGCGGCTGCGGTCGGGACGTGCCTGCCGGGCACGGGGGCCGGCAGTGGCCTGGTCTCCGTGCTGAAGAACGGAGCCTGGATGTTGGTGTTCGTCATGGCTGCTAAAGCCTTGCCTGGTGTGAGCCCCAGAGCCTATGAGCCAGAACCAAGTGCTTTGAGGCCATGCGTGATGATGTGCTTAATGAGTCCTTTCAGGTGTAGTTCTTCCAAGGCATAAATGCTTTGGCATTGAAAGGTTTCTGTATTCTCTATTCTCCTTTTTTTTTCTTGTTGGGGGGTGGGTGCTGAGGAATGTGCAGTTCATTTTCAATGACAGTACAGCTTCAGTTTAGCATCTTCCCTTCACATGTGGCCTGGGTGGCATGAAGCTCATTGGTGAAGAACAAAGGGGACTGGAAGTGCAGTTATTTCTATTACTGGGAGAGCAGAGAAAGATGTTAAGCTAAAAGGTGCATAGAATGCTTCTTTCACTGGAATAAGCAGTAAATATGTGTATGAAACCTGAAATAAAACATAAACTGAGTTTTACTTGTAGCTGCAGGTACAGCTCGTCAGAAATCTGCTCGCATGTCTCAGCATAGTACGTGCTACAGCTTTCGGTATGCTGCGTCTTTTGTTCGGGCTTAATGCCTCCTAAAGAAAAAAGGGAGTTACAGTTGGCATTTGGTGTATGTAGGAATAATTAATTGACTGTAGATTTTGGTTTTTACGGCTGGACCTGGTACCTAAGTCTGTTTTCAGTATATGAAAGTTGAACAGCAGGATTTTCAGATTTACCTGAGAATTCTTCATGTAGTTTTGTAGAGGCTCAGGATAGTTCTGGTAGAAGTACAGAATCCGGGATAACAGATGTTAACCATCTCGACGAACAGGCTTATTTTTCTGGTTACCTTTCACAAGCATTGACTGCTTTAGTCACATGATCTCTTGCAGTAAAAAGGATTTCTAGTTTTTGAGATGTGTAAGAGAAAAGGGTGGGTTTAAGGGGGAAAAAACAGTAAGAAGGGAAAAAAATATAGTCTTTCTCTTTGTTTTCTTTTCTTTCCTCCCTAAGGTGGCCCACCTCCTTCCACAGTCAGCCAGTCTGCTCCTGTGACTCTCCCTGGAAACCTTCCCTCTAGCAGTCCTTACACAATGCCTCCAGAGCCGACCCTCTCCCAAAATCCCCTCTCCATTATGATGTCCAGGATGTCCAAATTTGCCATGCCCAGCTCTACTCCACTTTATCATGATGCCATCAAAACTGTGGCCAGCTCGGATGATGACTCCCCTCCAGCACGCTCCCCAAATTTGCCACCTATGAACAGTGTACCAGGTAAGAAACTCAAAAGATACATAAGCCCAAGCTATCAGGCAATACAGTGAGGGTGTTTGTATGGGGGCTTCATCAAATGGAGATGGTGAGAGAGGGAAAACCCTTGAAGAATATATAGCCATGGGTTAGTTTTGAGAAAGGCAGTTGCTGTTCTCTGAAGTGGGGCAACAGAAGTTCTCCTTCCAACCAGTTTTCTCTGTCCTTCAGAAAATGTCTAATGTGGAAAGCCATTCTGTATGGGAGATACTTTACTCAGGCAGACTGGAATTACTTGTGTGAGTGAAAGGCTGCTCTTGGGAGTAAGGATCAGCCTAGAGTGTGTTACAGGGGAAACCATTCTTCCCCTGTCTTAAGAGGCAGTGTCATAGAAGCTTCACAGTTTGTGGTGAAGCCACAAGAGCTTGTGCTTAATGACACTGCGTCATCTGGTCTATTCTTGAGTTTTGTGGATTGCCTTTGTTGCAAAAGAGGGTGTTAGAGTGCTTTCTCAAAACATGCCTCTTTTCATATAGGCAATGTGTAATGGCACGTGACCTCAGCCAGCACTGAGGGAAACGGTCCTAGTCCCTGCCTGAGAGAGTTAAAGGAAAACGAAAATAAAACATTGTCCTTTGGGGCAGAGGAGAAATCCAATCCCTGCTGATAGCTTCATGTTTGTAGGGTACATATTTAATACAAAGTAAGCTGTAGCCCCTGTACGCGATGAATTGACGTAGATGAAAGAGGGGATGAGTAGCTGTATCATGAGAGTGGCACTTGGTAATGAATTCTTGATGAGTTTACCTGTAGCTTTGCTCTATGCTTCACGCAGTAGTGATCAGCATGACTGGATATACCTGGGGAAGCTGCCTAATTGAATAAGTTCCTGATGACAGCTCATTAACCTCATTGATCGTTCCTCCTTGTCTTACACGGGTTACCTCATTTATCACTTCTGGAGTTTTGAAAGGACATTCAGACACTTCCCAGTGGGCAAGCGTCCATATGCTGATAATCTGGCACAGACATGTTCGTTATCTGCCTGCCTCATCTAGATGGCCAGGGAAGTAGTAAAAGTATGGATTGGATTGAGATACTATTTACAGAGCAGGCTTTAGGCACTTCTTGCTTAGGGAGGTGGCTGTGCAGGTGGCATCAATTCTCTGGTTAAAATAACATTTTGCAGAGCCACTACTGAAGGTTTTTTGCTAGCACTAATTTTTCGTGTGTGTGTGCGGACTTGGTAACCTTGCAGAAAGCTTGCTGGTAGCTTTATTGATTATTATTGACTGTTCTCTAAATGTGATTCCTTATTTCTTCCCTAGGAATGGGCATTAATTCTCAGAATCCTCGAATTTCAGGTCCAAACCCAGTGGGTCCAATGCCAACCCTTAGCCCAATGGGAATGACCCAGCCTCTTTCCCATAACAACCAGATGCCCTCTCCAAATGCTATGGGACCCAATATACCTCCTCATGGGGTCCCTGTGGGACCCGGCCTGATGTCACACAACCCGATGATGGGGCACGCTTCCCAGGAGTCTCCAATGGTACCTCAAGGACGCCTGGGCTTCCCACAGGGGTTCCCTCCCGTACAGTCCCCTCCACAGCAGGTGCCATTTCCACACAATGGGCCCAGCGGTGGACAAGGCAACTTCCCAGCAGGAATGGGCTTCCATGGAGAAGGACCTCTGGGGCGTCCTACCAACCTGCCCCAAAGTTCGACAGATCCAGCACTTTGCAAGACTGGAGGCCCTGGCGGTCCAGACTCCTTCACAGTTCTTGGAAACAATATGCCTTCAGTTTTCACTGATCCAGAGCTGCAGGAGGTGATCCGTCCTGGAGCCACGGGAATACCTGAATTTGACCTGTCCAGGATTATCCCATCAGAGAAGCCTAGCCAGACACTACAGTATTTCCCTCGTGGGGAGGTGCCGGGCCGCAAGCAGCCGCAGGGTCCTGGGCCTGGTTTCTCCCACATGCAGGGGATGATAGGAGAGCAGGCCCCGAGGATGGGACTAACGCTGCCCGGCATGGGAGGCCCTGGGCCAGTGGGAACTCCGGATATCCCTCTTGGGACGGCTCCATCCATGCCAGGTCATAACCCAATGAGGCCGCCCGCCTTCCTGCAGCAGGGCATGATGGGGCCGCACCACCGCATGATGTCACCAGCACAGACGGCGATGCCTGGGCAGCCCACGCTCATGAGCAACCCCGTGGCCGCCGTGGGCATGATCCCAGGCAAGGACCGAGCCCCTGCCGGGCTGTACAGCCACCCGGGGCCTGTCGGGTCACCTGGCATGATGATGTCAATGCAGGGCATGATGGGACCCCAACAAAACATCATGATTCCCCCCCAGATGAGGCCCCGAGGTATGGCTGCTGACGTTGGCATGGGAGGATTTAGCCAAGGCCCTGGAAACCCAGGGAACATGATGTTTTAAGCTGCTAGCATAAGACTGGATGTTCTGATCCCTGTCAAGATGAGATTCCAAGTCCTGAGGGCTTTTTTGGGACCTTCAGGAGTACAGTTTGGCCATGCAATAGGTGAAAAGAGACCAGAGGATGCTTTGGGAAATCTCGAATGTATGGAATTACCTAAAAAAAAAAAAAAAAGGAAAAAAAAAGGAAAAAAAAAATCATTTTAACAGGTTGGGTTTTTTTTTGTTGGTTTTTTTTTTTTAAGATTTATTTTTTAAAAATTATTTTTGTGGACTTGGGTATCCCGTGAGGCACCTGCTTTGAGAATCTGTAGCTGTATTTTGAGAATTGCCATTTGTCACAAGTTGCACCATTCTCTGTATGTTTACGTCCTTCGGACTGGCTTCTCCCAGGACTCTCGGTTATTTTTGGTTTGTTTTGTTCTTTTTTTTGTGTACTGTACTATATTGTAAAAGGGATTTTAGCAGAGACTTTAGTCTTTGGGGTGAGAGGAGAATGGGATTCTAGGCTGTTTAGGTGGAGAATCCATCTTCAGAACTTTGGACTATTTTCCTTCAACTCCAGTGTATAGAAAAACCAAACTACGACCTCAGAGCAGAGTATTAATGAAAAGCACAAAAAAGGAACTTAAGTTCAGTGAGGGGAATCTTTTAAAAGAAATAAATAATAAGTTAAGGACATATTTTTCAAATTATGGCGTGCTGTCCAGCACCTTCTGTCTCTCCCTCCCACTCTTTATTAAATAGGCTTCTCTCTCTCCATCCCCCTTCTGTCTCCTCCTATGGCAGCTGCAATACATTGTGTTATTTTGGGGAGTAAATCTAGGAGAGCCTCTCCTCATGTGGGGACCCTTCCCACTTTTAGGAAGGGTCTGGACTTGGACACTGTTACATCCTACAGTAGTCTCTCTCACTGTTTCCTATTCTCCTTTTCTTAGAAACCCCAAGTGATTTTATTAATGTGGGAGTGGAACAGACACTAAAAGTTATCCAGGATTTTTTTTTTGTGGTTATTTTTTTTCCTCCCCAGCGTAAAACGTTCTGTGTAACCTCCATTAAATTTGGTACAAAACCACTCGCCAGGGCTGTGGTGTCAGAAAAATAAAATATATTGTTTCTTACAAAAATGAACTGTCTTCTTTATCCATTCCTCTTGTTTCTATGTACATCACACAGCTGGCCAGGTGACTGTTTGCTCTTCTTTCTGATCACAGCCAGCCTAGAGGCCATGTGGGGCAAGTTTTGGCAGCTCCTGAAAGTGTGGTTTTATGGGCAGCAGCACACTCCTTGCGAGGCACTTATGTGTGCTTAATCCTGACCTGAGCTTGTTTTTCCTTGGAGTGAGGTCCTGTTTCAGAATGCCTCAGGGAAGATAGTTACCATCTATCTTCCTTAGCTTATTGAAGGTCTAGGAATGGATGAAACTTGTCTCCATCACTTCCTCCTGGTGAGTGTTTGCAGCACTACAAGGTACATGGGTTTGAGCTTTCCCGAGGTCCAGCGCTGTGCAGGGCACTGGGGCTGTGTGTTCCCGTGGGGGCTTTGGATTGGGTAGGGCTTCTTGGAGGCTGAGAGAGTGGGGATGAACTTAAATAACAAAGGTGAGAGAGAAATCAACAGTGAGCAGGTTTTTATGAGGACACCCCTCCTAGGTAAATTGTTGCTTTGCCACAGCTCTCACTGATCGCTTCCTAATCCCTTGTCTTTTCGAACCTGCTCTTGAGAGGATTTCAGCAGGAAGCTTTTACGGTTTTGTCTGTGAGGAGTGAAAGACTGGATGAGGAAACATGGATTGGGAGTTGAGCTCCTCACCTGGGGAAGACCAGGGTGAGTCAACTGTGGATCTGCAGGACAGGGTGTGGGCTCTGTGGCTGTCTGTTCTCTGGTCCTCCAGCACTGTATATGGAGTGTGTAATCTCTGTGCTTCCTTCCACTTACTGTTACTTGAAATGATTTCAATGAATAGTTTCCTCAGAGGGCTGGCTATTAGTGTGAAACTTCATGTGGAGAATGAATGCCTTTAATATGCTGGAATGCGAGAGTTTTGCAGAATTAACTAATCCTTAACAGGCGGAAAAGGAATTGCTGTCGGTGGCTTACCCAAATTTCATTGGTAGTGTTACAAAGTGCATGGAGCCATGCGTTGTCAGAGGCACACAAGCCTCAGAGCTTTCTGTTGCCTGCTTCCCAATTTACCTTTGTGCTGTCATGCAAATGTACGGTGATTTTTGGTGAGAATTACTCTTTTGACAAAGTGTAGGTTGTATGTTGTGGTGCTTCCCTCTGACAAGATAAGCAGTGTGCCTGAAGCAGGGACTTGTCAAGATTTTAGAAAGAGCTGACAATGACACAGTAAGTGTTAATGTCTGCAGAGTAGCGTCGCCTCTTCTTCAAATGGTGGTTGCACAGCTCCCTTTTGAGGACCTTGCATGGGAATTGTCACAGTACAACCTTTTTAAGTGTTCTGCCATGACTCCCGACTGGTTTTACCCTGTTGAACAAAGCAAAGTTCTTGACTGACATAGAAATAACCTGGAGGGTTTGTTTTTTGTGTGTGTGTGGTGGGGGTTTTGTTCTATTTTGTTTGGTTGTTTTTTTAACAGTCTTTCTCGGTGCCTCTTCTGCTTGATCTGGTGTTTTGACTAGCAAAGGATTTGAGGTGACTGTGATTTATTCTAGAAAAATCAGCGTGGGGGATTCACTGTTTCAAAGTCATTTGACAGTGAACCAATACGTTTTAAAGATGCTGGATGATTAAAACTCCTGCACCTGTCTAACTTAAGATGCATCTGGTATCTTAACAAACGTCATGGATTTTCCTGAGTCAGTGTTGGTGCACTTAATCTTAGAGGTGTTACCTGGTTTGCAGTAGCTGATTGACAAGAGATGATAATGCCTTACCTGGCTCAGTCAGAAAAATGACTTGGTAGATGTAGACTGAAAGTCTTTGTTTTGCTCTGATTTTACTTCTCCCCTTTTTGCTTTGCAAATGCAAAAGCTTTCTAGCTGCCAGCCTTGAAAATTCACCTTGAGATCTGTAAGTCAGGCTCTGTTTTCTCCTTCTTATTTGTAATCAATAGTGACTGTGACTCAGCTCTGGTAGTCACGGTGCAGTTGAGACGGAAAGTGGGGTTACCATTTTTAGTTTCCTTCCCCTCCTCCTCTTTTTTTTTTTTTTTTCTTTAAACTTTAAAATCCTCCTCCACCACCTTTGTTTGAAAGAATGAAATAGACTTTATTCATACATGCTTGGCTGCTCTTCCTCTCTAGTAACATGGGAGGAAACAGTCTGCTGTTCAAATTATCTCATCCCAGATGGCTGCGCAGCCGGAGCACGGAGAGACTTAAAAGGTAAACCCAGCAGATGGTGAACTTCTGAAACGCAAAGTAATGCGCCTGCTAAATCAAAAGTTTAAGATATTTGAAATGTGTTTGTTTAAGGTAGTAGACTGTTGCAAACAGGTCATCTGTGAAGTACACTGACAGGCTTAAGCACCCTCCAGATAAACTCGAGCTTTGTACCTGTATCATGGGCTACTTAATCTACCAAAGAACGTGACAAGCCAGTAGCCAGCCTTAAAAGTTTAGTCCTGACCTCCTGGTGGTATCTAATGGGGAGCATTTCAGAAGACAGACGAGGATGTGGAGATCTAATCTGCATCAGCCTTGGCTGGGATTCGAATGCTGGTAGTGCTTCTGGTACAATATACGTATCCTGACTCGGAACAGATGTGGGTACTCAACTCTTCCTGGGGGTAAGTGTGTAACCCTAAGCATGCTTCTTAGACTGTTGGAACACAACATTTGTTGTGCCAGTGTTGGGGCTACTACAAATATAGTATACACAGGGCTTGATTTTTGTGGTGCTTGGTATGCTGTCTGCTATGCTGGTTTTCCTTATGGTGGCAGAAGAGGCTGCGTTTCACTGGTGATGCTCTTCTGCACTCCCAATGGTGAATGCTTTCCTTTCACAGCCTTGGCAGGCTGTTTTCTGAAACCTGTTCCCTAATTTGATACTGCTTGAGGAGAAATGATCCATGATTGATATAGGCCTGTATTTAGTAGAGTGTACTTCACTGTATTGATGGGTAGCAACTCTTAATCTAAAAAAAGGTAAGTTGTCTTGCATGTGTGCTGTGTCATCTTTCTGGTGAGGTGACCTCTAATTGAAAGATTTTTCAGTTTTGAGTCAGTCCACATAGCTTCCAGTCGCTTGTGTTTCTGTGTAACACCTAGCTTTATCATGCTCTTTTCACTTAAGGTTGAAGTGCATTATTAGGAGTGTTCTTCAGGCTTTAAAACTCAAACGTCTACCTTTACTATGTTGGGCTTATTGACAAATACACCAGGCTCACTATCCTCTTGATCTGCTTTGACTTTCAACCAGCAAACCTTTTGTGCAGAGAGATGTAGGTCCTCATGGTTGATTACACACCCAGGTTTTAAGCTTACCATTGTTCGTGTCTGAGTCAGGAAAGAAAAGGGATGCTATGCTGTCTGGTGTACTGGAAGCTTTAAAAGAGGATGTTTTACGTGAGAAAACAAATCCCTAAATTTAAGTAGTCTTCTTTCTTGACGATTGCCTACTATACTGCCACTGCCTTAAATGAAGCATACTATGTGAGGATAGGTTTGCAATGCAAAATGGACAAAAAGCCTTCTAGGTTTCAGTTGACCAACCTACGTTCACTGCATTGTACTAAAATGCCAAAGGAGGCAGACTAACTTGGGATGAGCAGCACCAGTTTGAGGGAACCTGAGGTTGAACATGTTAGCTGCTCATATCAGCAGCAGTTCTCATATCAACAGGGTAAGAAAGTTTTGGATTTTTTTCTTTTTGTCCCCTGGGATTTGTCTTTCCCAGTTCTTGCAGAATCTGCCTGTTCATGTGAATGCACTGGTTCCTTATGGAATGGTTTATTTCTGTAAATGTTTATTCCATGCTCTCAGAAATGCCTCAGCTCTTCCATGCTGTCTGTGCAGTTCAGCACTTCCCACTTACCTGTGTCTTAAAATTCTAGTGTCCCACCAATCCTTCTCTGAAAACATTATTTATGTTAGTTGTGGTCAGAAATAACTCCTCTTTCATACCGTGGGCCATGGATACCATGGAGTTGCTCAGTGGGATGAGAACAAGTACATGCTCCAACTGCTTCCATACCAAGGGAAAGGGTAATGCTGGAGCACAAACCCTGCAGGAGACAATGAAGAAGTAACCTGTTCCCAGTGGAGGCTTCTTCCTAGCTACTGCCAAGAAGTTGGCCTATATCTGGTCTTCTGTTGTTACTGAAATGTCTTGTTATCCTGCCTGGAGTGATACGATTGTCTCAACAGTGTGAATGCAGTACCTTGTAACTATCTTACATGCACTAGGACACCTTGTGCTGCTGAGTTCTGTGTTGCAGTTTTTAACCTGGTTGGTTGCTGGTCAGTTTTGCCAAGAGATGCTCCTAGCTCTTCTTTAGGAGAAGGTGTGTGAATTCCCCTTGTCTACTGGTATGGCCAAAGCATCTCATGGAGACAGTCTGTGCCTCTCAAGTAACTTACAGTTGTATACCTAATATTTCCATCAGTGTTCTCCAAATGATTTATACCACGCATAAGAGCTAATGAGAGCAGAACACACTGTTCTTATGCAAGGGTGTAGGACATTGATTTTTATATAATGGCATTGTTTCTAGGCTGTATAAAAACTTGGTGGAAAATAACAATGTTTTGTTTGCTTTTTTGACTGCTTCTAATAGCAGTTCAGTGAGACCTCCAGCAATGTATTTAGTAGTCAAATTATTCTGTTCACTGTGTGTGGTGTCAACATGTAATTGTGGTGGGGGAAGGCTAATGAAAGAGTAGAGGTAAATCCAGCCCACATTTCTCATGGAGAAGGCACTGTAGTGCCTCCAGTCACGTATCTGTCAGTGACTTTACATTAACATCACTGCAGTCTGGTTTTGCTAAGTGAAAAGGGGGTAACACAGAACCAAAACTGCAGGGTCATTTTAGGAAGTGGTTCCCCTATTTTAACCTTTACATATGCCAAAGAAAGTAGGTCAGGATCCAGGCTTTATTTACTGACTGAAAAATGGGGATTTTGACAACATAGTGACCCTTAGTACTGTCTTACAGGGGAAAAGCATTATCATTTCAGCTAGAAGCACTTGTGTTGGTTGTGTTCCTGTTTCAACAAGTGCAGAATAGATGCAATGCTGCTCAAAGCTGAAGTCAGTAGCAGCTCCCTGGACTTCCTTGTTTAAAGCACATTAAGCAGAGTTCACCAAGAGTGCATGTTCTTGTGGTTGTTTTACTTGTTCACAGCAGAATTTCCATAATTAAAGGAGTGCAGGGAAGAGGCTTGGAGGCTTTCTGTCCCTTTGGAGAGGTTTTATGTGCACAAGAATGCCATCAAGAAGATGGGTAGCTAAATGCTATGCAATTTTGGAGGTTCATCTGTCTGCAGAGCAAAACCTCCAACATGACAAAAGACAGGGAAAGGCACAGTGGCTTCTGCAGTTTGCCATGCATAGAAGCAATTGTTATGTCAAAGCTCTCCAGTCTGGTAGCACAGAGCAGGCTGGGCTTCATCCCACAGCCCCAGCATACAAGGAACAGATTTTCTCTCGTATTCCTGAAGCAGCAGGGCAATTTGAAAAGGTGTGTTCTCTCCCTTGCTGTTTTCAGCCTCTCTGTGCTTTTGTGTGGCTATCTCAGAAGTGAACTCAAGCCATTCTATTATGCGGCTTCTTTCATCTTGTTGCTAACAGTGAAAAGTGACACTGTGTCACCCTGTGTCTGGTAGGGAAAAGTGCCCTCATCTAAAACACCTTTAGATGAGGGAAGGCTGGCAGGAATATGAAAGAAAAAGTAGACAAAGATTGTGGCAATAAACTATTTTTAATTTAAGCCCACTTAATCATGAGTCGGTTTGCTGATTCCCATCCATTTGGGAGCACAGGCTATTGTACTCCTCTGGACTGACTGAGTACTGTGAAAGAACCTGTAGGAATTCTTGGAGTGGGCAGAGACCTGCTCTGCATCCTTTCACCACTCGCTCCTGCAAAGGCAAAGAGACAAAATCACCCATCTTGTGCACTGCCAAAGCCCTTTTTTGCTTATACCGATATATTCTGGGGCATGGGAATGGCAAAGACATGGAGAGGTTCAAAGTCTTTGCCTAAACTACCTTGGTTAACAGCCAGCTCAATAGAAAAGAGATCCTGGCTACCATGGATGTGCTGTAGGTGTCCTACTCTGTTATCTGGCTGGATGGCAAGCCCAGAACAAGTCTTGTTCCCCAGCTTTAAATGCATACATGGCAAAACCAGAAGCCCAAGATTTGTGTGAGGGGCTCCCCCTGGGATCTTACCTCTCCATGGTAAGACATGCGAACAAACCACTCTTTGGACTGCTGGTGCTGATACAGTTCCAGGGTCACATCTGCAGCATAAGGTGGCCACTTGCGATCAAAGGTGCCCAGTGCCACCATGAGAGGAATAAGCGTAGTGTCATGAGAAGCATAGAGAATGAGCTTTCTGGTAAAAAGGAAAACAAAACAAACCTAAAATGTTGGCTCTGTTCCTCCATGGATAGCCAGTAGCACTCAGGCTTTTGCTAGCAGATGAGCATTCATTCTCTTTACCCCACACATTCAACATCTTTCTGAACCAGCTTTTCACACTGACAGCAAGTGAGAATTTCTAACAATTTCAGGAAGAGATTTGCTTTGTACCTGGCCTTTTCAGCTGGAGGTGAGGGATCTACTGCTTCTGTAATGTTCTTCCTTAAGGTATAGAAAAGGAGACCAACACTCATCTGCAGAACTTCTCTATGAAAGAAGCAGAAATAAATCTACTAGCTTTTAAACTTTCAAATTAAATCAAACCAACACTTGGAAACCTTTTCTCTTACAAATTGATAATGTGTATTGAGTGCAGTTAAGAACTACTAAATGTAATTCCTGTGTTTACTTTTTGTTTCAGCAGTTGCATAGTCACCACAGCAATTCTAATGTGTTTGCAGACTGGGAGGGGAGAGGTGTTAACAAACCATCTCCTGAAGCTTGGCCCACACAAAGGGAAATACAGAAACTCCTTGATGTGCTCTATGCTATATTGTTTCCTTAGGTGTGATTTTTGGATGCATGGTTTTCAGCTAGACTTGACTGTACTTAACTGCAAAACAGCAGCTGAAGTGGTTTGGGTCTCTGCTGGGGAGGGGTGGGATTCAAGAAGGTGGCAGCTATATCCAGTATTGAACAAAAAGGAGATCTTTAGATAACTTCTGGTGTGAATAAACTCCCTCTACCTAGTGAATACATCAGTGGAAATGGAGGGCAAGTGTGACCACGGCTTTCCCAGGTGTTGTAGGAGTGGGGGAAATCAGTCTTTCAGTACCAAAGATCTCCAGTTCAAGTTAAAGAAGAGTCTAAGGGCATCTGCCCTAACAGAAAAGGCAAGTCCTGTGCCACCACCTGAGAAGAGCTGGTTAATAAGGCAGCTGCAAATGAATGTGCAAACAGCTGCTAGGCTGGTAACTCAGCCACCTTTGCAAACAACTGTGGAGGAGGTAATTAACTGCAGGTAGCAGCAGATTCTTTTATAAGCAGTTACATGTTTGCAGGGCCTGGCATCACCTTTTCCACTAGCACCAACACTTCTCAGCCTAGCTGTGCAGGTGCCACCCCTGGGATGAACTTCCTAGGCTGGAATTTGTAGTGTACTTGTGGATCTGCAAGGACAGCCTTCTCTGTGCAGCCTTGGTGCGCAGGCTGGAAGCATCTCCTACTCTCTTCTGCTTTTGACAAAGGTTCACATAACTACATGGCAACTGAGCATTCACTGCCTATCCCATAGCTTACTGCTGTTCCTTGGAGACTACTCTCCACAACTGTCAGCAAGACAGGATGTAAGCCCACGTCTTGGCCTCCTCAGTGTGGACACATTCTTTCCTAGCTCATGTTCTTGACTCGAGGCACTGGACTCTGCAATAGCTGAGGTACAAACCTCATGAGGGGGCAGTAGCCTCTGGTGGGGGAATGCAACAGATCAGAAACGACTTCCATCTGTCAAAATAAGCTGGTGTGGCTCATCCACCCTGGGTAAGCCTAAGACAACCCCTAAGGCTGGATACAGGCAATCACCTTGAACCATCTTCCAGAAGGAAAAGCAGCGAGTCAACAGATCGACGCTCAACTGTCTCCTGGAAGTCCTTCAGCACAGGGCAGCTTGGCAAATTATGCACCTGGAAGGAGAAGGTGCAGCATAACAATAGGGCTTGACCCGTTCTGAGCCTAGCCTGAAGACATGTGGATGGCTGCCTATAGAAAACAGCTGTTCATGTCACAGCATCTGTACTACAGTATTGTGCTATGGTATTCATGTGAGTTCTAGGATGGTTTTAAACACAAAGATTTGCTCTGTGTACCAAGAGGATGGATGCTTGTTCTTAAGAATACATTAATGCCTTGAGCTATTCAGCCAACAGCCAGACCAATTACCATTAGCTCCAAGAAAAAAAAGGAGGTACTAAGAGGACACAAACATGCCCAGCCCCCTTCCAGTAGCAGAAGCTGTCTGGCACACGAATAGTATGCTGGAGCCGCTATTAAGATGACTGTTAGGTGCTGACTGCTGAAAAGAAAAAAACAACAAAAGGAAAGCATTTCGTTAAGCAAGGCCCAACTGCTCTTTTGGTTTTACTTCATTACACTTGATAGTGGATTTCATGTAAGAATATAAATACTGGAGATGAGTCTTCATCCATCCTAGAGCAAGGCTGACTCTGCATCTTGTTTTTAAAAGGGCCACATTATTTCTGTTAACTTTCTGGATTGCGTAGAAAGGTACTGGGGTACCACTGGTATCAGTGGGTGTTGGCACTCCATGGTTCCTTGTCCCTGATAAAGGGATGTTTCTGTGACAGAACTGCCCAACTCACCTGCTCAGCAAGAATGTTATCAAGGAGGAGAAAAAAATCCACATCTGTATCGTCATTAATACCCATCTTCTCCTTAATTGTTTTCAAGTCGTCAGAGATACCTGGCTGCTGCAGAGCACCCTTCAACTTATGCCTGTCAGTGAAGTTAAGAAAACAAATGTTTTTCACACATCAGACTTTATCTTTTGTATTCTTTTTTGTGATCCCAGCCCGGTGGAGTTGTCTTGCATCAGTGAGGGACAGAAGAAAAGCACCACAGGATACTGAGGGATTCCTGATGTTGGGAGTTTGAAGTTGCAGAGCAGACACATTGTCTAGATGTCAAGGATGGAAGCTATGTGCTCTCAAAGGTGGGGGAAAAAAAATGAGCTGTGAACACCTCAGAAGTGGTTCCCATAAACAAGGGCTGTGTATCAGTTAACAGATCTGGTCATACTGGAACGGTGTCTTCAGGGAGTAGCCTTGAACTGCCTCATGAAAGAAGAAAGGGTAGGAGCTTTGAACTGATTACTCTATGGTGTGGGAAAAGGGAAATACCTTGATACTTGTAGCTTAAATTTACCTCTCACTGTTAGAAGCCATTTGCTTCTTTACATTGTTTTAAATCCTATTTTTAATAGTTTAGCTCAGAATATGAATGCTGGCCATGTCCTTCAAATCTGTTGCACAGGTTTCAAATCTGTTGCAGAGGTTTTGTTTTTTCTGACTGATGCATTGGGGAGGAGGTGTAAAAAGTTCATTTGCTTTTTATTATTTATTTTTAGGAACACCTCTAGTTTCTGTTTGAAATCAAATATGCTGCAGGTCCTGGCACAAGCAGCCTGTAGGCTGGGGCAGTGCTTCTTACTGCAGCTTAAATCCACCCTGGCACAGTCACAAAATGTTCACGGTGGGCTGAAGAGGGGGGAGCAGGAAAGCTTGCAGTTTACTCCCTTGCTGGCCAGTTGATGTTACTAGAGGAGGCTGAATGTACTGCTTCTATGGGCTGTCACCTCTGCACTGTCAAGAGCAACACTTGACTCTGCAGGCAAAGGATTATATAGTGAGCTTCTGTGAGTGAATTCTGACAACTCTTGAGGCTTTGGACAAAAATATGCTGATGTATAATCCAACCAAACTGCCTCTCTTTTGTTCAGTTTCCACCCTGTGCCCAACGTGGCACAGACATTTGGAGTACTTGGCTCTACAAGTTTTTCTTTCTATGTAGGATGTTCCTTATTTTACTTCATTAGTTTTTGTTAAATGTGCCAAGGCTGAGTATATTTCAGTTTCTTTGAGGTACAAATGTGACAGGAATGTTGTAATAACCCCAAACCTGAAACTGGGCATATAAAAAGGAAGCCCAATATGTTCACACTTGAAAGGCTTGTTAAGGGAAGTAGGTGACATTAATTCTGCCCTGCAACAATGCCACAGAATAGCTGTACATTATCTAGTAATGAGTATTTGCTAGGCACAGACTAAATTAAATTGGTCTAAACGTCTGGTTTTTTCTTCTGATGTCACTGCTTGGTATATGACCCTGCTGACTACGTGTTTTATACAACTAGCTAACCATTCCCAAATAGCAGTTAAGTGGCAGGGTAAGAAATTGGGAAATGGGAAGAAAATGTACTGTTTTAAATTACTGCTGCTGAAATGGAGCAGCAGTAAACTCATACAGGGAGTATGGCTGGCAGTTACCTGCTCAAGCATTTCAGGCGCTGGCAGTTGCGGTAATTGGGATAGAGGATTTCAGAGCTTGCTTCATCAGTGACAATGACAACAGATCCTGTGGAACAAGAAGGAAGTCTCTTATCACCACTGCATCTTGTATATTTACACTGTTCTAATCGCTCTCACAGTCTTTGTGCTCAAGTCCATTGTTGTCAACTAGCAATTCCCCCTGAGCTATCTATCACTTACAGCACAAGCCACTGTACTCGCTTTGTGCGCACAGCATTTAATTCCATAGGGATGTCTGCTGTGCACCTGATAAAGTTTTCTACTTGTGTGTTCATTTTTTCTAGCGTTTGCATGTGCCAAAATCAGTTTCTGTGTCATGAGGTGTAAAGAGCTCTGGTAAGTCACTTCTATTTGCTCCTAGAACTGAATAGGGAGGGAGCAGAGGTGAGATCTTCAAAACCCAGAATGTATTTGTAGGACGTACAGGTAGTTGTCAACTGTAGGATACAGTTGAGAGTTACTCCAGATACCAAAGTTGTAAAGGATCGTGGCTGAGATACTTGAGTTTCTCTGAGAAAACTTTTCAGCTGTGCATCTGAATACTGGATCTAGACCTTTTTGCCCTCTTGATTCTGAAGTGGGTTAATGCTAACCTCCTCAGTAGGTCTGAAACTGCAGCATTCATAGCAACAGATCCAAGCTGAGCACCAGCAGAAAGCTACACAAAGAGAAGGGGGCAAGTGACAAGTTGATAACCACCACACAGGACTAGGAGACTACAGGGAAGAGGGCCAGGTGCAAAGAACCAGGGAAGAAGTAACAAAGCAGGAGGCATTAAGAGGTGGGATATACGAGGCATCTACATCTAAAGAAGACTTGAGAAAGGGAAGGCACTGGTCAGAAGTCTCCCCAACCTTCTTTCTGCTGTTGGTACAACCCAGCTAGCAGGCACCGTGTGGACTCCAGATTCCGAAAAATATTAGTGGAACGGATGCTGAAAGAGAGAAAGCAGTTTGTGAGGCAGCACTTTCTGCTTCACGCTGCAGCTGGGGGGGACTTGCTGGAACTGAGGGTTCTGCCCTTTAACTTCCCTTCAGAGACAGTGGAGATAAATTGGCACTTCTCTGGTATAATTTTTATCTCATCCTAAACCATTCACTCCCAGCATTACTGATGTGAGCAGCAGGGATGTGATTCATCTCACTGAACTTTAGCTATTTCATCTACAGCAAGTTAAATTGTGCTCCAGAAACGCCTGCTTCTTGTCACTCCCCATAAAGGTTGTAATACCACAGTCAGTGGCTAAGCCTAGGTGAGATGAATTTATCCCTGGCATCACTCTCAGGACTGCTGGGGCATCAGATGTTTTGTGTTGAGAGTGAGTTTTAGTACCTGGCTCAGCAGGCTGCACAAGATGAAGGGGCCAGCCAGTCTGCTGTAAGGTGGAGAAGGGTTTGCTGCTCATAAAGGTTTCCTAGCACAGGCTACATGTTAGGAAGGAGGAAGCAAGGGAAGGTCCACGAGGGAACTGAGACTCACAAGACTTCAGCAGGCTTAAATGTTGGTGAGAGAAATCTGGCTTCTTCCACATAGCTTCTCCTCAGCCTTTCCCCCAAGGCAAACATCTGCTGCATCCCTACTGTTGTCAGCTGCCCTGCAATTGCACCACCCTAAGTGCAAAGAAAAGGAAAGGTCTCCAGTGGAGTATGGAAACAAACCAGTCTACAGAGAGAACATGAACACACCATGAAATACAGCCTTACCTTAAATGTGATCTTTCTGTAATGCTCCTCATAGGGTGAGGGAGGTTGAGGCCCTCCATGTAGGTCAGTCACCATGTAATCAAACTTAGTCTGAGCAGGTACATGTAAAAGCGTGGGATGCCATTCCACCTGGTTCAAACCAACCCACCAAGCAGTACTTCAGTTTGTTGGGCTTTCAAGAGCATTAAACCAAGGCTGTGCTGCCTTGCCAATACCACAGCATGAGGTAAGGTGCTATCTTTGTACAGAGCACACAGAAGAGACAGCAGTGCTGCGTCCTGGATGTGCTGTGCTGCGTATGGTGCACAGATGAAGTGCAAGAGATGCCATAACTGTTTCCCGCTCCGTAAAGAAGGAGCTGTAGGAAATCGTTATTGCTGCTGTTAGTTACACACCAAAGAGCTGCCTTAGCACAGCACCTGAACTACCGTTTTCCGGCTCACCAGGCTGCCCCGTCCGCGGCTGCGGGGAGGGTCAGCCGCAGTGACACCGGGGCATGTCGGCGCACGCTGGCTGAGCACCAACGCGTGGGGACGGCTTAGCGCTAAGGGGGAGCCGTGGCTGCGGCCGGGGACGCCCATCCCCGTGTCCTTGCTCCGAGGGCTCCCTGCAGCCGCAGCGCAGGCTATTCCCTCCGCCACCACCCGTCCTGCTGACAGCAGCGGGACCGCGCTGTCCCTTCCCATTCGAGCTCTCAGATCCCCGCGTTTCCCCCAGGTTTACTCTCTGTAGTACCTTGGGATGGGGAAAAAGCCCCATTTACAGGGCTGATGGAGGGAAGGCAGCAGCTCAGCAGCGGGCACCCCCCAGCCCCGCTCCCGCCCCGCTCCTCACCGGCGCTGCCCCCGGGAGGGGCCGCAGCGGAGTGCGCGCCCCGTGCCGGAACACCACCTGCACCAGCTTCAGCTCCAGCTCCCGGTCCCGGTCCCGCCGCCCCGGGGCTGCTGCCGCGGCTGCCCGCCGCCGCTGCGCCCATAGCGCCAGGCCGCCCAGGAGGCACAGCCGCAGCCCGCACCCCATGGCGGCGGGCTGCCAAGGCCGGCACCGCGCTGCGCCCCCCGGGGGCCGACGGGAAGCGGAGTCTCCCGCTGGCTACGGATGGTGGCGAGGGACCGCCGGTGGACTACAGCTCCCGGCAGGCAGTGCGCGGCGGGTCGGGGCGGTGTCGCCTCGCGGGCGGCCCCTGCAGGCTGCTCCGGGGCCTGCATTGGTTCTCCTCCCGCACGGCACGGCTCCTGCGGGCTGGGTCGCCGCGCGGGGCTGCGGCTGTCCCGGAGGGGGGCACCCTGGGGCGGGCTTTTTCTCTTCCCTGCTCACCCTCCGCAGGCCACGGGAGGTGGGAGCGGCTCGCGGGGGAAGAGTGCCCGCTTGTGCTTAAAGTGGCGCTGCGTGCTTTGTTGTACCTGCAGACTGCCTGCCGCGGCGGCTGGGGGCTGTTACCCAGGGCAGGACGTGCTCTACTATCCCATTCGCTTCTCCCTGGTTCCCAGCTGCGCTGCTTCCCACCTAAATCTTGAAAAGAAAGGCCAAGATTGCTTCCCATGAGGTTGCCCCCTGAAGAACGGAGCAGTCCTGTGTGAATACACGTGGCATCAGCTCCACTGCCGGGCGGGGTGATAGCTCGGTAGGGAAGGAAGCTCGGTGCAGGATGGCTGCGCACGTCTGCAAGCGTCCCCTTGGCAGGCCCGTGACATTCTGCTTCTAAGAGGACCCACTGGAAACTTACCTATGCCCTGTGTCACCAGCGCGGCTCAGTGCTTGCCCGGCTTTACAGGCGAGTGTCCCCAAACCATTCTGGGGTACAAATGCCGTGTTACAGGCAGAAATATGTGGCACAGGCAACTGAGCAGTTTTGCCTTGTGTTGGCAGGAAGGCCTGGGGGTAGCAACCAAGTTCAGTGTCACTTCTGAGGATGTCTTTATCTGTCTCTTAGGAACGTGACCCAGCATTGATTCAAGCGCAGCTCAAGGGACTTCTGGTCGGAGTGGTGGTGGCTGGAGGCACCAGGGTGTCACAGGCAGCTGGTGCATACAGGGAGCAGGACAAGGATGAAGAGCAACAGGAAGGGCAGAAAAGCCAGAGGGAGAATTGTAGTTTGTGAGAGGTTGGCACGGCCACCAGGATGTGCAGATGAGTGGATCTGGTGATCTCCTCATGTCTCTCAGAGCAGTGCTGTTCTGAAAGGGTTACCTCAGTTTTCTGAGCTTAGAGCATGTGAAGCACAGAGGCATGACAAGAGCAGGGAGAGAAGGAAAAGAAAATGTTTCAGGAGCCAAGAAAATAACAAATGGAGGAATTAAGCCTGAATCTTGTGTTGTGGGAGGGCAAGAGGGGCAAGGATACCAAGGGGGAGGGAGTAGGACAATGTAGTTAAGGGACGGAGGAAAAGAGTGAGAGGTGATGTGAAAGAAACAAGCAGAGGCGGGGCAAGGAAAGAGATTCACAGTGAATTTATTTGAATTGCCATTCAAATGTTACCTTGGAAGAGAGCCCCAGTTCCTGTGACTGGGACCGCAGGGTCCCTCCTGGAGGATGTGGCTGCTGCCAGCAGCTTCCTGTTGAGATGTTTTTGGAATACCTCCTGCCGCAGCAGGTGGGTGCCACCAGAGGAGAATAGCATTCCCCAGAGTAGCAGGGGCTGTCAGTGTTTTAGCAAATGGTGCTGCCCCTTTTTCCCTTTGTCCAACTGTGTAGACATTTATTCCAAGATGTATCATCTTTGCAGAAAGCTTTTCAAAGGACCTGTTATTTTTACCCTTCTGTTGCTTTCTGTGACCAGATGAGGAGCAGAAGGTCAATCCAATGGCCACTGTGGGAGAGTTTTGTTCCACTGAGGGAAGCTGATGATCTGTATCGAATGAGCAAGTTTCAGGAAACCTTCCACTCCGAAAGCAGGGTACACATTTCCTCCTGGCTGGAATTTAACCAATTACAATGCTTACTATCTGCAAAATATTGCTGTTGCTATCAGTTGCCCTTTTATAGTGCTTCCTCTGTGTATCACATCTCAGGATGCTCCTGTATAAGTTTGCGTTTACGTCCTCATTTTCTTGGAGAGGAAATTGAGTTATAGTGAGTTTTGTAGTTTGACCAAGCTGTGCAGTCACTGTGTGGCTGATACGTTGAATAGCTAAACAAGCTAAACAACCAGCTATCGTGATTAGATTTTTGTTCCACAACATGGATTGAAATTAAGTAGTGTTTAAAGAGTACCCACCAATGAAACAATTTAGCCTGATGAGTTTCAGTTTTTTGTTGTTGCTTGGATTAGGCGGACACTTTCTGAGTACTGTAACTCGTGGTATGAATCAGAGATGCACTGTGAAATGTTCGTGTAGTAGAGACACAAATAGCATTTGGAAACCCCTTAGGTAGGTGGTGGTTTTTCCCCTTGAATAGTAGGGGTCAAAAAGTAGGCCTCCATTACCTTGGCTTCTTTGGAACATGTCTTAATGGCCAGGTACTTTGCTTGCCAGAGCCACAGTGTTTTCATACCCTTCCAAACACCCCTTCCATCCCAAAGTGTTTCCATGACTCTCTGAGTACAATTAAGGTGCCTTCACTCTGGTCCCTTGATGTGACTATGGCTGCTGAAATCTCAGGTGTTGTAACTGGTCCCTGCTCTTGGATCGTGGGCAGGAATACAGCAGCACTCGTGTTCAGAATCACAGACCGCTTTCATCATTCCCAGCTTTAGCGCTAACGATGATGTCTTTGTTTCCTGCAAGGATCAGTGACCACAGTGGCTATTATGAACTAGTCAGTCTGGGCACATAAGCTGTATTGCATTCACAAAGAGCAGAAATGTATTTATAAATTGTTCCAGTGTGCTATATTGCTTCCTGTGGAACTGTGGCACTCTTGTCTATCCAGTCTGTCTGCCGTCGTGAACCTCGGAGCCAGCTGCTTTGTGAGCAAGGCGCCTGGGGAAATGGAAGGAATGTTTCCACTCCTAATTTCTGTGATCCTTTGGGGTGGAATTGGCAAAAATAAACTCCCAAATGCCACAGAGAGCCCTCCCCGCGAGGCACCATTCACGGGCCAGTGTATACATCTATGCATTTCATCTCCTTTTTTGCATGCTTTCACGTCAGCTGTTTACCTTCCAGCAATGAAAATGGAGTGTGTCGACACTTGCAGGTCATACTTTTATTTCTTCAGGTTATATGGGACAGTCCTGGATGTCAGAATCGTGGCATGTAGGGTTGGTGTGGTGAGGTTTTCTTCTATGGATTTTAGAAGCAGTACATCAGTTGTTTCATGTCCGTTTTGCCTGGTATTGCACGATTGTCCATCTTTTCCTTTTCAATTACAGACTTGGGCATTTGGTCATTGTCGGAGTGGCAGCAGGAGCCCTGGGAGCTGGCTGTGTGCTGGGCGATTGTGTGCAGGTTCATCCCCTGCCCCGTAACCCAGCGCAGAAGATGCGCTCCCTGCCTTCTGTTTCTCTTTTGTGCAAACTTTGTCATCCTAAACTGGATGATGCCTTCAGCCATCTGCTGTGTTTGGTAGTCTGTGGCATCCTGCCGACTCAATTATGCGCCTCTCTGGGGTAACAGCAGGCCAGTTTTCTCTTCAACTTTGAAAAAGTGCTTTTCCTGCACAAATGAAGGCTAACATAAGTAGAAGCCCACAGAAACAAGCTGGATAAGCTGTTTCCAAGCCACGTCAGGTAGACTCTCCATGTCCGGATGCTGACAGCCAGTCTTTCACTGTTCCTGAGATGCGGCATCCTGGGGCTTGGCTCTTGGATGTGGTGGCAGATGTGCTTCCTTCTGGCAGCATTTAACCATTCCGCAGCTTCAGTCTTCACCAGCCCCTTTGCTTTTTGTGAACATACATTGCACCAGTTGGTTTAGGGTATCATATTAAAGAGATGGTGCAAGTATAAATTATGGTTGCATTTTTACATATGTACCCAGGGGAGAAGGGTCTTGCAGTGGGTTGAGTCTTACAGTGGGTTCCCAGCAAAGTTGTTCCATTATGCTTTCATACTCGTACAGAAGTGACCAAGCAGTAGAATTTATGCATGTGATGCAACCTGTGACCTCAGTCATCTTCTGGGGAGACATAACTGGAATTTGGGGTAAAATGTTATCCTTGTATTTTGCTGCAGGCTTAGGATAAATTTTGAGACTCCAGGACTGCCTCTAGTTGTTTTCTTTGCCTTCCATGCAGGTGGTGGACCTGATGATTTCAGCATGCTTTCAATCCAGGCTTGCTGTTTGAGTCCTCCTGGCTGTCCACAGTGCCTTGATCCTTTTCCCCTTCACTATATACTCTTTTTTAAATGAGAATGCGGGTCAGACCAAGTGGTGGGGAGCTGGAGGAGAGAACACCAATCTCATCTCAGGGACCTGTGCTATTTACATTCAAGACATTTCTGGCCCCACCAGCTGTTCTGTGTGTGTTATTTTCAGAAGGGCAATAATCCGTGGGAGGTCATGAGGGTGGAATTGTGTGAATACATCGGGTGAAGGAGATCAAGGCACTTGGAAGTCCTCAGGCCTTGTCATGACAGGGAGTCAGGATCCCAGATAATTATGGCTTGCAGACTGGGAGAGCTCAAGGAGAGCTCTGAATGCGCTGCTTTGTGTGGTTAGGAAAGGCTGCTCAGCTGGGTGATAGCTGTTTTCAGGAGTCCTCTGTGTTTACACTGCTGGCAGGATGTTTCTGAACAATAATACATATATATATGTGTGTGTGTGTGAATATTGCTGCATTTCTGCATTTATTTTTAGCCCTTTCTAAAAACCCCCGACAGGTTTGAAAGATGCTGTGGATTGTGAGTGGTGCCTGGCGGCATTGCTCACATTGGTGGTTGTCAGAATTTCCATGATAAATCTCTGCTTTGAAAGGCATCCTTCTATTCTGGGTCCTGCAGCTCCTGGATACTGGGAAAAAATCCCTTTAAAAACTGCTTTTCCCCCACAGGTTTATGAAAATCATTTTTGTTGGCCTAAGGGCTTTTTCAAAGCAGATGTTGAGTCTTGTCACTTTATTTTTCAGAGCCTAATTGCAAAAATGTGGCAGATCTCTTTAATATGTTTCATAGGGTCAAATGGAAAAACTGTTTTGCGTACCAGACTGACGCAGAGACTGGATGGTGTAAGTCGGTAGGGAGCCAACAGCAGGTAACAGCTCCCCACCACCAGCTACGATGAAGCACAAAACCACTTCAACTATGGCAGAGGCTGGGCAGCCTCCAGGTCTGGTGTAACTCCACTTCATGGAATCATAGAATGGTTTGGTTTGGAAACGACCTTCAGATCACTCAGTTCCAACCCCCTGCCATAGGCAGAGGTGCCTCACACCAGACCATGTCGCCCAAGGCTCTGTCCAACCTGGCCTTGCACACTGCCAGGGATGGAGCATTCACACAGGGTGAATGCTCCTCGTATCAAGAACTAACAGAGAAATGAGACATACCATGGGTTTTTGACGTTCATAAGCAAAGGGCATGCATATTGCTATTGCAGCAAGAGGAATCCGGTACAAATCAGCAGCTGATGACTTTAGTGAGCGCATGCATACTTATCCCTTATTAACTTTGTGGTTCATATGTCTGTAGTGTCTTCCATCCATGTGGTGCACAGCAGCTCACAGGTGTTAATGTGTGCCATTCCTTGCTGAAGTTGTACACACATCATAGTGATATCTGGTGCACACCCAGAAGAGATGGTGTTGTGAGGACATTGAATGATGTGCCCTGATGATGCTGTGGATGCATGGCAGAACAGAGAACAGCACACAGAACCTGGATGGTGCAGCAGTGCTGCAAGGACTGAGCTGCATCTGTTCTGAGAGCTTTCACATTTATGGAAAGCTGCTGAAATACTAGTTGCAATAGTACCTTTGTATGCAGATGGTAAGCGCTAATTCGGAAAATGAAGGTAAAGAGCTTGAAACTGGGTCCTGATGTGCAGTGAGAACTGTGGAGGGAGCACTGGGAGCTTGAGCTGAATCAAAGTCAGTGTAATTTCACATGCAGCGTTGAGCAGGCCGTTCAAGCTCAGATTATCTTTTGGCAGATGGGAATAACACTGACTCCCTGGCTCACCAGGAAGGCTGTGAGGTACAGCACAGGCAGAAGGCTTTGTATATGCAAGAGCTCAGCTGTTTTTCAATCTATATTAGCTGTTTGAATGACAGCTATGACCTTTTCTTCAGGTCTTGCCTGACAGCTCTGGACCCTCATGGTCACAAAAACACTGCTATTACAAAATGGAAATAGTCCCGTGTTGCTTTCGTGCATGTTGCATGGGTACATACGCGGTGTCATAGCTGTGTTTTACTGTAGCTCCAGACTCATAACAGACACTTTTTTATCCTGATTTGTGTTCCTCTGCAACTGATTTTCCTTTGGACACATGGTTTATTGGGTAGGGATATTTTATTTTATGTTATTTTATTTCATTTTATTTTATTTTTTATTTTTATTTTATTTAATTTTTATTTTTATTTTTACTTTATTATTATCTTTTTAATTTTTATTTTTTTATTTTATGTGGCGGTGTTGTTTTGTTCTGGTTCCCCTGTCCATCCATCTCTTGTCTTTCTCAGGACACTCCATTCCTGTAGGACCTCAGCACCTCCTTGGCAGGAGGCAAGGGCAGGTGGCAGTTTTGGGCAAAGCCAGACTCTGGTGACATGCCTGTTCTCAGACACAAAACCTGCAGCTCCAGGAACATGAGGGCACTCTCCAAAGGCTCAGGCAGTGCCTAAGCTGCTTGTCCAAGCTCAGTGTTATCTCTTGCTGCCGTTCTGATCCCATCTGGCTGTCAGCTGCACCAGCCTCCGCTCTGTGGGTATTTGTGCTGCTGCTAGTTCTCATGTCTCAATTGGGAGTCATTTAATGTGAGTGACTGAGATTCCTTGAGAGGAAGAATTCGAAGTATCCCAGACAATGGTGTGGTTAGTATTGGTCTGGTTGTAAGGCTTTTTTAGTATTTATTTTAAGGACTGTTGACACACAAAAGTTTTTCTAGGGCTTTACTATCCGTGATTTCAGGCACAAAAAAGGGTCAGAGGCAAAACAGTCTTGGCGTTAGAGTTTAATATCCTTCCCTTGTAAGATAATAGAATAAATGGGAAGAGAAACATATGATTTAAACTCTTGAGTGATAGTGAGATCGTGAGGAAGGGACGGTACAATGTTTTTCATGAGGCGTTTGGCATTTCTAATGAAAGATTGCTGGTAAAACATGACCGCAAGCCAACAGAGTCAACAAATGAATCAGAGAAGGGACTGGGGCACATCCGCCTTGGTAAAAAACTTTACTGCATGTTCTCTTACTCTCAATTAGCCTAATTTGAGGTGGGGAACTAATGAATATTGCTAAATGGATTGAAACAAACAGCAGCACCGTGGGCAAGAAGTAATCATTATCAACTGCGGCGTATTGACCACAGCAGATTTTTCACACGTTTGTTGGTTTTAATCCTGGGGTGGCTGCTCTGACTGTGTGCTTAGTGCCGGGGGAGAGGACCTTAACCAGCAATTTCCGAGGGGGTCAGTAACTTGTATTAGTAGCAGTGCATGGCTTTTCAAACCTCATTGCAATCGTTAGAAATTACCTCATCCCTAGGCTGTGCTTTCCAACTGTTAATTAAAACATTTAGTCTGGAGAAGAGAAGGCTCAGGGGGGACCTTATTGTTCCCTACAGCTGCCTGACAGGAGGATGGAGATGGGAGGGGGCTGGGCTCTGCTCCCAAGGAACAAATGATGGGACAAGAGGAAACAGCTTCAAGCTGCACCAGGGGAGGTTTAGATGGAGATGAGGAACAATTCCTTCCCCAGAGGGTGCTCAGCCATTGGAACAGGCTGCCCAGGGTAGTGGTGGAGTCACCATCCCCGGAAGTGTTTGCACATCGTGTAGATGAGGCCCTCAGTGACATGGTTTAGTGGTGGCCTTGGCACTGCTGGGGAATGGTTGGACTTGATGATCTTAAAGGTCTTTTCCAACCCTGCTGATTCTGTGATTCTAATAGTTTTTCTAAGCGTGCTTCTGTTAGAAAAACAATCTGTTGTCAGAAACGTTGTCCCCATTGCAAGTACTTGTGTATCGGGATTGAAATGCTTCTTAACTTTGTCATGTTAAGTGAAATAGAGCAAGCCCTAGACTCCCATTGCAGGCCAGCCTATGGTGCAGAGGTGCTGGGGGTAACATTGGAGCTGGCACAGTGTGCAAGTATGGTGCAGCCAGGCTGGGCCCTATTTGTGTTTCTGGGTCTGAGATGGTACAGATGTGAGGTGCTGTGATGTGGTGTGTGTATGTGTGTGCACTACAGCCTTGCTGCTTGCTTAGAAATACACATGGAGTGGTGACAGCTCTGATTTGACTTGTGGGGAAGAGTGCTTTGAACCACAGAAAGCAGGCTGATCACCTTACCCCAGGGTTAATATATCTCAGTGGGTTTTTTCTTTGCCAGTCTCTGTGCTGGGAGCTGTGATGTGCTTGTGCGGTTAGAAATATCCATCAGGAATCCGTGAGGATTATTGTTTGTACTTGTTCATTTAATTAATGTTTTGTCTGCTGATTTAGGACTGGGTACTTCAATAAACTCCTCAGAAAGTCTTCAAATCTGGCTTTTCTTTGGCAATGCCAGAGACTGAAGGAGTCTGGAGAAACTGGAAATACGGAAAGTGTAACTGTATCCTGAGAAAATACGAGACCACAAAGGGGAAAGATAATCCAAAGCCTAATTTCAGAGGATAAAAGGGCAAGAGTTCTCATGATCTGTAAGGGGGAAATGAGATGGGGGGGGGATAGGGAGGGAAGGACATTTTTCATTGGAGTATCAGCTCCTACATAAGCTCTTGGGTTGACGGTTCATGCTGTGCAGTGAAGGTGATGGTAAGTTCTGCTGTACAGTGTACCTGCTTTCCCAAATCTGGGCTGAAGTGGAAGAGAAGCAAGGTGGGAACCCCACATGGCTCTATTGGACTGTGTGATTGAGCAATGGCTAATTTTAGACACTTGTTTCTGAGACATCCTGCCCGTAGCCTGGCACCCATCAGACTTGTTCTGTCAGGAGCCCTTTCCAGCCTCAAACTGTGTTCCCAGGCTGAAGAGCTGGCATGGCAGTTACTTAAAAAGCAAACCCAAACAAACAGCAGCAAGTTTCTGACCTCAGGCTTGCCTCTCCCTGCTGATCTGATTCCTTTTAAGGGTAGGAGCTGTTGTTTAATGTGATTCCTAGTGAAACCCTTTGTGGAGCTCAATATGAGAGTGTTGGGTTATGCTGGTCGTGTCCTACCAGCCCATATCTGCTTCTAGAAAAATCTCTTGATGTGTCTTTTGCTTTCTTTATATTGCCATAGAGCTGAGCATTGCTGACATGCCTTTTTAAGGTTAGGTTCATGTCCAGTATGAACAAGAAAGTTTAACTCTCTCATGGGTCCCTAACAGTTCATTTTGACTCCCTCTGTCTTACCCCTTCCCATCTAAATTAACCCTGTGATAGAGAGGAACTTCTGAATATGAATAGTGAGTCAGAAAACCCAACTCTGAGTATTCCCCGAGCACCTTCCTGCTGTGATACAGCCCTGAGAGATGGAGATGTCCTCTCAAAAAGTACCAGTGGTCTGCAGGGGGCCTTAGTGTTGCTCCTGTAAACACTGCAGCGGGGCTGCTGCCTTGCAAGAGTTTGTCACAGGCCAGCCAAATGGAGTTTGTAATACAGAAATCAAACGAGGAAAGAAGTGCCTAATCCCTTAATATGATGCAGTGACCTCGAGGGAGGAAAGTGGCTTAATGTAGCAATCCTACAGGCCTTGGTCCAGAAGTAATTTTAAAAGAATACATAAATATTGTACCTTTTCCAAGTTTTGCTTCCTTGCTTGCTCGGGGGGAATACTTTTTGCCAGCAAATGTGGTATTAGAGCTTTTATTCATCCGGAGACTGGTGGTTTTGCATTTACAGGTAGGTTATGAAGCTCAGCATGGCAAACTGCCTTAGAGGATGGGGGAGTGTGTTTGATGCCAGTGCTGTAGTGCCTTCACAGTGCTTTTGCTACATATGTGCTTGGGAAGCGCAGGGTCCTGCAAGGGGGGGATGAAACCCTCTGTGCAGGAGCACAGAATGAGGAAAAGTGGTGTTCATGTGGAGAAGCTGCTCAAGGACTCAGACCTTCCCATGGCAACTTTGTGAGCAGCCGAGAAAAGGTCTTCTCTGCCCCTTATGCACATCCATCCTGCTGTGGGATTCCCGCATGGGCATCAAGGATTCCCAGCGATGTCTTGGGCAACAGCTAGGGACTAGTGAAAGGGAGCTAAAAATGCATTTGAAGTGACCATTATTTCTACCAGCCAGTACATCATGGTTCTCAGATGTTTGCTATTATTGATCTAATGCGTAACTGTCTTTAAAACACCTCTGGTGTGTATTTATTGCACGTGCTCTCTGGTGGAGGTGCGCTGTTTGGTTTGTGACTGGCAGGATTGGTTACACAATAATGCTTCCTGATGGCTGGGGGAACATACAGCTGCCTCTGGGGTGAATATTGGCCAGTATGAATTTGAAGTTTAGTTTCCATGACTGACATTTGCTTTCTGAGAACTCTGTTGCCCGTCAGACTCAATGGCTCGAATGTCTGTGGGAAACCGGTGGTGGTATGTGAATGTGGTCTTGGCAAGTTAACCTTAAAACCAATGTTCAGTGGAGGAAAAATGAAGCATTTCTGCTTTTTTTTCTTTCTTTTTTTTTTGCTAGAGTGAGTTTATAAGCTCATTTGATCCTCTTTCTGCCATATTTTCATGACAATGTTCTTTCTATATCTGTATCTCTGTATCTATATGGTATTGCAATTCGTGTGGTCCCTAGGAAGATCTTTAATTATCTAGACCTTATAAGCAACAAACACTTAAGGCAAAAACAAAGATATTAATTGTATGCTTCAGAGTCACAGTTTTTCCCCCTGAAAAGTGTATGTTAAGCTAAGCTCTCCCATCCTCATTCTTGGTCCGTCTGCACCTCTGCTGCAGCTGGTGACCTAAGTACCGAAATGTTGCTCCTTATTCACAAATGTGTGCAAAAATGGGCATCAGCCCTGTACAGGATCCCTTCCTGTAAGCCCTGCTGAGGTGCAAAATCCTTTGGGGCAGTTAGAGCCTCCTGAGCCAGGCTCATGAAGAGCCCCAGCCAGACCACAGTGTTGCTGAGAGCTTCCCAAGGGAGCAGCAGAGGGGGATCCCCTGGGGACAGCAGTTCCCCTCCTGCCTTTGTTAGTGCCAGGCTTCCTGGGTAGCAACAGCATTGGAAAGGAGAGCTGCTCTTCCATGGTTCCTGCTAGTGCTGGAGGTTCGAAGCACTTGCCGTTGCTGCGGATTGGGCCCTCTGCTATGCTACACTGGCTTTCTGAATTGTGAGTTTCTGCGTTCTTCATACTTGGGCTATTTGCAGCCCAGCCAAGCATGTTCTCATGGCCGTGGACACACTGCTTTTGTTCTTTGGGTGGAAAAGTGTTTGAGGGGGGATTGTGTAGTCTGGCATCTTCTTACCTGTTTCCTTTAACAGTCTGAAACATTATCAGCTCTGAGTTTGCTTGAATATTGCCTATTGCCTTGTTCACATATTCTGAAGGAGGAAACAACTTACTTGACTGTGCTCTAGATCAGTCAGTGCTTTTAGTATCCCTTTCAGTTTCTCCCTCCTTTGTCTCTTAGCCTGCTCAGCTGTCCCACTGTGCTGTTTGGGGAAAGGGACTTAAAGGCATGACCTTGTCTCAATTCATTACTTTGTTAGTTTTGGCATTCTATGTATTTTTAAGTATAGCTTTTCCTTTTATAGGATTAAGAATTTCTGTTTTAAGAGCTTGTTGAAACATACGTTTCCCTGTTCTCCTGTCTTAGGCTTGGCAGCTGATCAGCACAAGGCTATAAGTCAGAACTGACTTCTGGCTCCTTCAGACACCAGTTAGGGGCAATGCTGGAATGGTTTGAGGTGCTGACCAAGGAGATGACTGGGGATGGTGTTTCTGGTAAATGTCGATTCCACCTGTTGCTGGAGAATGCAGGTTTGAGAGGCTGAGTGGGTCCAGACTCTGGAGAAGAGAGGGACAAGAGTAGAATTAAAAGCTTTTGCATTATCTCACTCTCTGACCCTTTTCTTTATAATACTGCCATTTAAAGATTGAATGCCTGTCCAAGGACTGAATTTAATGTATAATGTTGTTTTAGGGCCATCCATCCATCTGATACAAAGCAATAAATACAAAAGCTGTGCGAAATGACAGGCCGGCCTCTCTGCTCGCTGGCCGAAGTAAATGTGCTCCTACTGTGGTGTGATATCCTGGCCAGCCTTAACAGTGGATTTCAAGAATCACAAGTTTATGCTCTGTCAGCCAGTGTGAACATCCATCCATCAACTATTCCCCTCTTGCTATACCTATGAGACAGAACCAAGGAGGCATTGAGAAATGAGTGGCAAAGGGAGATTATCTGCCTTGACACATGTGTTCTCTGGGCTGGAGACAGAGAGGTGGGGTGGTTGTATTCCTGTGGTCTCAAAAGATCATCAGAACACCACCTGTGAACCCACTTGGATCTTAGAGGTCCAGAATGGCATAGAGGAGTTCTTTATCCTCAGTTGTTGGTTACATGTTGTTCTCCAGCAGAGACTGTAGCCTGGAGTTTTTAAATTTTGGGCTATTGCTTTTTATAAACCAAGAGCAGTTTATTAAGCAAGACCTGGGTTAGTGCTTGGGTGGCCCTTTGAAATAGTAATGTTCAATAGACAAGTTTTCCAAGGAGAATGATCCTGACTTACTCATTGCTTATTTCTCCCAGCAAATGGCACCCTAAGGTGCAGGCATGCTCAGGGCTATGCACATGCCAATTTAAAACCCCAGGCCTGCAGGACTAATCCTGCCTCCTTGCTGCAGTGTGTGGCTGTGGGTGCTCAGGTGGCATCCTCCTTTCTGGTCTGAAAATCCACAAGCCAAGGCTCCTTTAATCTTAAAGGGTTTCTACAGTTTCTAACACAGTTGAAGGTGCCCTCATTGAATTCCAGTTTCATTCCTTATGCCCCCTCTCAGGGTCCTTGTTGGGACCCAGTACTTTACTGGTCTCCAGCTTCCCAGCCTGCAGAGTCCCATGGGATGGGAGACTGCATGGAGAAAGGAAGGAAAGGCACTTCCTTTGAATGGACAGGGGAGCCAGGGTCAGAAGGAGGGAGCCTGTGAAAGCTGGAAAGTGGGAGCAGGGGATTAAGTTCAGAGAAGGGGGCATCAGCTGGGGAAAGAAAGGATTTTCTTTGGTCTGGGCAACTACATCTTAAGAGAGCTGAGTACCCACAGGAGCTCTCTGCAGAGATGTGTAGCAGTAGACTCTCAATGTCTCTTTAAGACCTTTGTGGCTCTGTTGCTGCATGGACAAACAGTCAGATGCTCAGGGTTTTGCTACCCTTTCCCTGCTGAGTTGGCTTCACATTGCAGGTGGCCAATCTGGGTACAGAGGTGTGCTAGGGAATGCAAGGAGGGAGCGTTTCCATTGCAAGAGGATGGAAGCTCTGCAAACTGGCCAGCTTTTCCCACTCTTCCTTGGTAATGCAGAGGCAGGCAGGGGAGCTGGAGGGGGTTTCTGTTAGCCAGTCAGTCAATCATTTCCCAGTGTTTGTTATTTATCCCCCTGGCTGAGCCCTCCCCTCATCCCTGCCACTCCAGCGATGGGGATTTCTGTGATCTCTGAGCAGCAGAGGCTGGCGGGCAGCCTGGTTGATGCCAGCAGCTCGTTCTCAGCCACGTGAGAGGAGGAACTTCAGCAAGGAGAGATGGAGTTAGAACTTTATTAGGAGAAACTTAGACATGATTGACTAAAGTCTCATGTTAAGGAGAGCACACAGGTATTCCCAGGATTAAAAAATACACATATATAAAACACCTTACAAACAAAAGAAATGGTTTCCCCCTCTGTGTGTGAATGTCTATGTATGTGTACAGGGAACTGTACCAAAGCTAATTACGTATCAGGAGCAAAGATTCACAATCCCTTTCGGTGGCCTTAAGAGAGGGAATGGCTCAGTCCCCTCATAACCTGGTCCTGGCCATTCACTCATACAGTTCAGTGTTGGGAAGCTGTGTCCCATGTCTGAAACGGCAGTGCAGGGTAAACAACAGGGAGCAGACTTAGCTCTGTTTAGCAAATCTCTTAAAAAGAGGGATGTCAGCTCTGCACTGGGGTATCTGGAGTGGGAGCTGCCTACAGATCTCACCCACCAGACCCACTGTGCAGTGTTGGGCCTCAGTGTCTGCTCCGAGTAGTTACAGAGGTGGGAAAAGCTGGTCCATGGGTGGTTCCTTACATGATCCACACTATGGGGTGGAGTGGAGATGAAGGTGACTTGATGGCAGAACAGGGGCTTGCTGCAAGGACAAATGGCTTGGCTTGCACTGGCTGGCAGGCTTGAGAGAGCAGTTAAGATGTGATGTGCAGGACCTGGAGGACTCTTGCTTCTGGCAAAAGATGCTGAAGTGTGTTGGTAAGTTAGTGAGGAGAAGACACAGGCCATACCTCTTCTGCAGATAAACAGAGGACGTTTTTCTCTCAAGGTGGCAGCTGGCAGCACCCTTTCAGCAGCATTCAAGTTGCTTGAAAGATGAGTTTTTAAAGGGAAAACCCCTCTTTGTTTCCACATGATAATTGCGCTTTTTTACTAGTGAGATAGCTGTACTCACAGGAGACTTTCTATTTCTGTTAATGGATGTCTTGCTTAGAATTGATGGTATAAGTGTCTTGGGAAAATTCCCTAGTCTTCATCAACCAGCCATCTAAGCGATATCCCTGGGGCCAGCCTGCTGTGCTGACTGAGGAATGAGGAAGGGATTCCAACATTAGACACGAGGCAGCTGTGCTGGGGGCCACGGATGTCCATATTTATGGGGAATTGTTATATACACAGTGTCAAAAAATTCAAGTAGGCTTTATCGTATAGGTAAACTGTTATAAAATATCTGGGCTCAGGAGGAGAAAGGGAGGGTTAGAAAGGCTGAGAACAAAACAGATGAGAAAGTCTTTCAGAAGGCCTACCAGTGTGTTTCTGCTTCCTGCAGGTGAGGGAAGCTTCAGCTCTGTATAACTGCCAAGCTGATGTGGCAAATAGACACAGAGATGTAAGGGGGTTGAGGTTCAGTCTGTTGAATACAGTGTCGCAGCAGATACTTGCTGGTCAGCCTCAGGAGTCTGCTGGCCTGTGCTCTAGTAGGCTGAGGGTGGTGAGTCTCAGATCCCTGTGCGTCCCATGATGAAAATATGGCTTAGAGCTTCACATCTTGAGATTGGTGCCTCTCTTCAGTGTGTGTCTCCCAGTGGCTGTCCCTGCCTTAGGCTGTGACAGGCACTGTCTGTGATACAGCAATGATGTTCTCTGGAAAGGAGCAAGAGGATGTTAAAACAGAGCGAGGTTAGTGGCAAAAGTCTGGAGTCCACTTTGCAGAAGGTCTACTAAGTGCTGAGACTGCTCCTTCTTATCACCCCTCCTGGAGCCATGTCACACAGACAAGTCATCCGACCTTGCCTTGCTGCTGGCACGGCTGGTCTTGCTGAACCGGCGTTTCTCATTGAAGTAGTTCTCAGGGAAGGTGGGTGCTGCACACTCGTTGGCCGCCTCTGGGCTCTCCGAGTAGCTGGACTTAATGAAGGGCCCTTCACCAGCAGCGTCATCTTGGCTGTGGACCCTCTCGGTGGCAAAGTTGGCGGTGTTCTGCTGGGAGGCCATCTTGTTGTTGAAGGGGCTGATGAACTTCCCGTTGGGACTCGACAAGCATTGGTTAAAATCTGGTGGAGGAGTGTACATCTGGGCCCTCTCTGCTTGTGGGGCAGACTCCAGTCTGCCAAGGGCTGTGCTGGGGCTGGGCTTGTGGGATCGGGAGCACCTCTCTTTGGCTTTCTTCCAGCCCAAGTGGTACAGCTCAGCCAGACTGAGGAATAGGGAGAGCACTGCCACAGCCAGCATAAAGACAATGAACACGTTCTTCTCTGTGGGGCGGGAAACATAGCAGTTGACGGGGTGGGGGCAGGGTGCCCGCTGGCAGATATACAGGGTCTCCAGGAAGATGCCGTACAAGATGTACTGTCCCACAATGAAGGCCACTTCCATGGCCGTGCGAATCAAAATGCTGTAGACGTAGGTGTTCAGCAGACTGCCCCTGAGTATGATTTTGCCTCCTGATTCATCCCAGCAAGACAGTTCAGCCTTCTCCACCACAGCGGACTTCTGCTGGTAGTACGTGTCACCGTTGTTCTTCATCTCACGGGCCTCTAGTTCTGCCTCCTTCATCTTCCTCTTCTCCTCCATGCGCACTGTGTGCATCGCGTGGCCCATGTACACCAGAGATGGGGTGGAGACAAAGATGATCTGAAGGACCCAAAACCTGACATGGGAGATGGGGAAAGCCTTGTCGTAGCAGACGTTCTCGCAGCCAGGCTGCTGGGTGTCGCACATGAAGTCAGACTGCTCATCCCCCCAGGAGGACTCTGCTGCTGTGCCCAGCACCAGCATCCGGAAGATGAAGAGCACAGTCAACCAGACCTTCCCTACCACCGTGGAGTGTTTGTGAACCTCCTCAAGGAACTCTCCCAGGAAACTCCAGTCCCCCATTTCTGCTCACGAGGAGGGGTGAGAGATCTTGAAGGGAGAATCGGACACAGCCTCTGTGGGAGAAAACAGAAGACTGGTTCTAAGGAGGGTTAGGAAATGCTCAGCTGGGAATGTGTGGAGTGAAATTATTCATTTTCTGTCAAAGGAAATGTTTGCATTTGACATGAAATGAGTAAGGTGTGGTTTGCTGAAAACTTTCTTTCACATCCAGTGAAAACAATGTGTTGGGGGTTTTTTTTTTGTGTTATTTGAATTCAGCTACTGAAACAGAGAGTGATCTTTTTTACATAACCCAGCTACAATCTGTTAAATGGGCTGCCAAAACTTTGAGGATGAGCCAGATTTATTCTTGGTTCAGAAAGCTCTTTCACTGTGGTCTGCCTATTGCATCCCCTGTGGACTGGGTAGTTAAATCATCTGTCTGCATGCTGCTCTGGGGATTCCTTAATGGGCTGATCCCCTGGGAGAGAAGACTGGAGTCTGCAGCTTGGTCTGAGCAGTGCCTTGGCACTTTCATATGTTTCCTTTGTGTCATACCTGCACTGACATCTGGGACACATAGTGCCTGCAGCTCTGGGCTCAATGCCACCTCTGAAAGAAATGGAGAGAAAACCTTTCTGTTGCCCACCTTTGCCACAGCTTTTGCTTTGATTTTGCAGTGTCAGCAGTTGCAAGTGTTTCATTTACAAATTGCCAACGTTTTGGGGAGCGTAAAGACTTTGGTGAGCTGTGCCAGTCCTGTATACCTAACCTGCTGCCTCCCTGTCACACCTCTCTGAGAAAGAACTGCTGCACAATCTAAGTGGCGGATCTTGCTCCCTCCTCTTAAACTCTGAGATGAAATTCACAGTTTAAATTACAAAGGCAAAGAAAAAAGCCTCCTTTGAAGTGCCTCCCAAGGACCAGCGGCTCCTGGGAAGTGCTGTTTGGTAGGTGGTCTGATAAGAGGAAAGGTTTGGTGGGCTGGTAGTATGATTGCAAAATGAAGATGTAGGAGAGCTCGTTTCAATCTTGTTTCTGTCTCTGACGGACTGTTTCTGGCCAAGTCACTTAACCTCATGGATAAAAAGAGAATGATGAGTTTAATCCTGGTTTTGTGGAGCTCTGTGGGAGTGCTTGAGCAATCATCTGATCCAGTTATACTCACCATACTTACCTTTCCAGGGCACTGCGAAGCTCTCCCTTGTTCGTGAGTTAAGGGCAAGGTGCTATAGAGTATGCAGTATTACCTTGCAGATAATATTCTCCCACAGTCACTCTTTTTGAAAATATATTTTTAATAAGTAAATGAGAAGCTTAATAATCATCTTAATGGAATAATAAAAGCACTGGACTATGTAAATCCTAAAGCTGTAGGGACCAAGTTGCTAACTCTCCTTCTTTATTGTCCCTTGTGTTGTCTTTAAGAGCCAATTATTTTTACTGTGCAAATAATGTCTGTGGAAAGTAGACACTGTTAGAAGCTAAAAATTTACTGCAGCAATATTGTGTAGATTTGCTGTGAGCAAAAGCTGGAGAACAGAGAGATACCCTTCTTGGGGGAACAATATCCCCTCCTCTGCTCATGTAAGTGATACAATTTAATGCAGCAGCACACACAATGATTTATGCTATCTATTGTTTCTGTGTGGTGTCCATCTGCCAGGGTGGATGGCAGAAGATCAAAAGTTGAATCCTAAAACTCCTGGTGCTGCTGAGCGGAGGAAAGGTGAAGATTGCTCAGGTGAGAAGACAGGGAGGTGACCACTTGCTGCCCTATTGCCTATCAGAAGCCGTGTGAGAAGGAGCAAAAGATGTGCTTTGGCTCACTCCTGCTGCAGTAGACATACTGCATTTGTGCTGATGTACATCCTGGTGGCTGCTTGGCATATGCAGAAGCTTTCATCTGCTGCTAGCCCAGAACTGGAGGAGCAGTAACACATAAAATCAGCTAGTCTTTTCTGACTCCCCTTGTCTGCACTGGCAGGTGTGTGGGGCTGTCTTACCTTCTGAAATGGCTTTAGTGCAGTTTACTGCATTCTGGAGAAATTAGCATATGGCTTCGTCCTGTGAGCACCAGGGGGTTCAATGCAAGCAGATAAATCAGTGAGGGGGAATATTTACAGGCTGTGGCACTGAAATAAGGTTGTTTTTGTTTTTATTTTTGGTTTTTTCCCCAGACCCAGAGTACAGACAAGGCACCATCCACCTACAGTTCAATGTACAAATGTGTCCAACATCGATACGTTGTAGCACAACTGTATTCATGGAATATTCCTTCCAGGACATCGTGACCAATGGTGGGTGTCCTCATTTTCCCAGGTGAGTTTATGTTGTTTGCAGGTGCCCCTGTTGCTCCTGCTGTTGTTAGCTGATGGCTGCCTTTTCTTGATTCACCTTGCTTGTTAGGGTAAAAGTGAACACAGTTCTCCCTGGCTGTGCTCAGACTGAGTTTCCCTTCCTGCCATAGGCATGTGCAGTCACAAACTGAGCACCTCTTTCCATCAGTTCTACCATGGTCAGGTAGTTTGGGGCTTTTCTATGGCTCGTTTTCCCTAGGGAAGGCTACTAAACAAAGACACTTGCAAATTGTAAAAATCAGTGTGTATGGAACACAAAGTGAAGAAAATGTAAGTGCAAGAGGAGTCTGGAAATAAAAAATGTTAATGGATCTGAGAATAATGGTAAATCACCCACCTCAAACGTACACAGTGTTTTCTAAGAGGATGTAAATCAGGAGGATCCAAGGCTGGCAGCCATATACAGCCAGATAATAGGGCCATTTCCTCTGCCCTTTGCTGCAGGCTGTTGCCCTGCACAAGCTGTTTAAAGGAGAAGCTGCCCAGAGATGCCTCCTGATCATCCTGTAACAGCTCGATAGAGAGCATAAGTGGCTGCCACAAGGGGGTAGGTGGCCACAGGAGAGCAGGTTTTGAAAACCAGAAGGACTTTTCCTCCTAGAGCAGTGTTTTTTGTCTGGCACGTATTTAGTTATTAGCGATCTCTTCTTGCAATGCCAGATCAAGGGCCTTCTAGAGCAACAGAAGAGAGCATCTCTCTGCTGCCAGCAAGCAAAGAAAGATTGTTGTCATCTCCTGACAGCTTTTCCTGCCTTTGACCTAGCCTTTCTCCTCATGGCTTTACTAGTCTTGGGAATTTTCCATATAGTTCCCTTTCCTCATTCCCAGACTACTGTTGTCCTCGCATGCTTTGACCTCTCAGTGTGTGCACATCTCTGGCCTTTTATGTTCCTTCTTTGGACTCAGTTGGACAAATCTTGTCTCACTCTGGTGTGACTTGGCGAAAAACACCTCTGGGTGTGTTTGTGGGGTGTCAGCACTGTCTTGACAGCAGAGTCATGCATATTCATGCAGAGTTGTGGGCTGTGCCACCACCTGGCTGTGCTTTTGGCTTGAGAGCTTTCTGCTGGATGTGCACAGTCATGGGATCTTGGCACCGGGAAATGCGTATGTGACAAAGCCCAGTGCAGCCTGGCACTAATCCATCGATGTGGCCATCCTGGCTTAATCATCACCTGGAATGCTACTGAAGCTGTGGAAGCCAGAGCCTCACACCACAGGCCAGGCGTGTGGTCCACTTAGCTCCAGGCTGCCTTGTGACTGCCAAATTCCATGATAAAAATACCCCAGTGGGGTCGGCGCCCGCTGCTGTGCCAGCCATGGGCTGCTCTCCAACTGTCCCTTTTTGCACTACCTTTTCTGTGCGAGGAGAAGCATCTGCTGCTCTTGGAGCTGCTTTTCCTATCCTCTTGAGGATGCCACATGCTCTGAAGGACGTGTGAGCATTTTGCATCGCTGCTGCTTGCTCCAGCAGGTGTGCGCACTGTGGTGGGACTCACTGGCGTGTTGACAAACATCGAGGAAATTCACTGCAGAGAGCTAGGAGGGCTATTCCTGTGCGATCATCTTCTTTATATGAGTTTATTTCCCCAGGGATTCTAAGGAAGAAGTTTTTCCCCTTTTCAGAAGGCAGGCAAGACTATCAGCAGTGATATAAATAGCTGAGCTTGACACTTCATGCTAACTTTTCCCACAAGGAAGGTGACAGGAGGTCGCCATCTCTGCAGGATGTTTCTAAAATAAAGTGGAGAGCTTGATTATGACACTGGTTCTGCTCTCCCTCGCTGCGCTGACCTCTTGGCAGGTCCCAGGGGCACATGGAGAGGGTCCCTGAGGAAGGCTCCTTTGTGTGGTGGAAGTGCGCTTTCCAGCGAGGGGGCAAAAAAACAAAGTTAAATCCATTTTATTTTTGCCCAATTGATATGTGTGATTTTCCCAACTGGATACAGAAGTGTGTATCTGGTAGTTAATCTGGTGTCCCAATGAACTGGAAGTCTGGGGCCCAAGATGTTTTGAAGAGGCTTACACACCAGATGTAGGGCTGTGTGTGGAAAACATGCAACAAGTCCATCATCTCTGAGCTAGTGAATGGGGAGGTAGCCGTCTCCTTCAGGTACATGGCACATGAGAAGTGGCAGGCCTGTGTAGTGGAGCATCCAGAATTGCTTGTGGCCCGCCTTCCTCCAGCTGTGTCACCTCATACCAGATCCAGGCCAGTGCGTGGCACAACATATAGCTGCTGTGGAGGGTATGTGGGCCAAGGTCTTTCCCCCTGTGCTGACAACTGTCCAGCTGCCAGCCAGACCCAAGTGGTCCCTACGCTACAAAACGGGCCGCTCACATCTGTACATGCTTAGGAAGGATGCTTTCAGCTCTGTGCTGGAGGTTAGTTAATGCTGCTTCGCTACACAGCTCTACCTTCACTTAAGGATCTCCAGCCCCCTGTTAGCAGTAGATGCTGTCATCTTTATCTTGCAGATTGTGATCTCTGTGGTACAGGAAGGGCAAACTCCTTGTTCAAGGTCACTGTGTTAGTGACAGTCTGGGGACAGAGCTCAGGAGTTGCAACTTGCAAACTGGTGTCCTTTTTTGTATGCAGTACTGCCTCTTAGACTTGGTGATAGTGACATAACACTGGTTCTACAGAACAAGAACACTTGTTTCTACAGACTGCAGCCCTTCTCTCCTGTGCTCCAGGATAACACTGTCTTGGTAACCTGAACAAAATCCCTCGTTTTGCCAGACTTCTACAGCAGGTGCAACTGGAAGAACCAGAGGTTCTCTTGCTTGGGTTTTTTTTGTGCTCTTCTAAGGACAAACATCTTGTTATTGCCGGCAAAACCTGCAGCCATAGTCAGTGCCCAAAAGGAAGAAGCAGACTTTTCAACATACATATACAATGCTGCTTTGTTGCCAGGACCTGGTCAGGAAGCACATTCTGGGGGCACACGGCTTACAACGTTAAAAGACGAATGAAGTTAGAAACGCACTGTCTGGCGTGGTGCAATGCTTTGAGTTGCAGAGGCTCTTTATAGCATTGTGACATAGATCGATGCTGAAGCCCACCTCAGCCTGAATTGGCTCCTTTATATGTGTATACAGCAGGCAAGTAATGACCTGTTAGGAATTTTATCCAAGCACCATCCCCCTGGCTTCATATATGCATGCATGTGCTTGTGTTTAAGTTTCTGCCTGAAATAGGCCAGTTCTTTAGCCATATTAGTAACTCTGATCTGCACATGGATCTGGACTAAATAGGCTTTAACAAAAAAACCCCAAACAAACCTGACATGTTCCCTTCTAGTTCCTTGGATTCAAAGTCTTGTGCTGAACCAGTATCAGGGAGAGTGGCTGTCTCCAGTGCTCAAACCTTGCAGGAGAGGCAGAGCTCTGCGTTAACAGCTCCTGTCCTAGGAGACAGACATCCAATGCTTCTCATCTCTCTACTCCTCCTGAGCTCACTGTAATTTCTGAACAGGTCACGCTGGTATCCCGACCACCGGCCCTGCTTGCAGTTGCAGACAGCTTGTTATTCCCTGATGAGCTGTGCTTCCCCCCTCCTCTCCAAATGTGGAAGATCTCAGCGTTCACAAAAGAGTGAGTGGGTGAGAAGATAAGGGAGTTGAATGACCTGTCACACACACACAACCCTGACGCACGGGGACACAGACAGAGGGAAATCACTCAGCACCTCCAAGTGTGTACATCAGGGATGTGTTCCACATACAGATGGCAATCTTATGTAGAATATTTTCACCTGAAGTGGTGGTGAAGCTGCAGACTCTGGTTAGCTGAATCTTTATTATTTCCCTATCCAGGATTTCTAATGCTTTTTCTGCCCCTCCCCTTGGCCAGGGTCAAATTGTGCTTTCATATATCCAAATATTAGGGCCAAGCTCTGCCTAATGTAGATGCAGGAGACCAAGTACAGAAAAGACCTTGAACTCAGGTAAGTCAAGCTGAGGAATGAATTTGTCCCCTTGTATTTGGAAAGCCTGCATCAAATAGTTACATGATGATGGTATCCAGGCTTACGCTTAGCATGCAGGGAGCGCTCTTTAATTCTCTTGGGATTCTCTCTCTTTGTCTTAGAGAATATTAAGTCCTTAGAGAGCTCAACAAATGTGACAAAACTGAACTTGGGATAGCTAAATGAAGGCTCAGATGTGCTTTTGCTAGGAAAAAGCATCAGTTCTCTCTCTGATGTAAATGTTGCAAAGGAGCTAATGGGTGTTACTCCTTTACTAACCAGATGAAGAGCATCCAGTTCAGGATTACAGAGCTTGGTGCTCTTTCCATTTTCTTTATCTTTACAGGGAGAGGCTATCATATATGAATGTGTAGATGATGATAAATTGGGCAGTGCTGTACACAGGAGAGGAGACAGCCAAACAGGGCAGAGGGACCTCTGGAAAACAGAAACATCCTGATAAATTTGGGGGCTGCTGTAGTAAAGCTGTTCCTCAGCAATGCTGAGAGAAGCTGATCTTAAGCACTGCTTCGTCATTTGGGGAGGCTGATATGAGATGTGGCAGTGATGGCTGGCATCATGTTGGGCCCCATATAGCAGGATAAAACCTGCCTACATGAATTTAGGCTGGGTAGTAGACTGCATGAGATACAGCTTGTTATAGCGTTGAAACAAAACAGACTGGAGAGGTAGTGGGAGGAGAGGGCTCTCATTCACTTTTCACATCCTTTCTTCACTCCTCCCTGCCTGGTGTCTCCCTGCCTATCACTTCCCTATTGCTCTCCTACAGTCAGGCTCCCCCCGCAGAGCTTTGCCTACATTTTTTGGCAGTTTTGACCACTTAACTCTCTACAGCACCAAGATGGCTAATGCTTTCAGCTTTAGAAAGGGGAAATTTTCAGTGACTATCTGCTTCCCGCTTAGTACCACCTTGTCAAATCTAATTTCTTCCTTCTTTCAATAAATCTGTAGGATTGTCTTCATACTCCAGCTCCATTGCTGCACCCTTGCCTCAAGTATTTTAATTTCTCATCCAGGGTGAAATCTGGCTGTAGCCTGAGTGGATTACTTTATATGCTCAGTGTATGTATAAGTGCACACCCCTTCTCCCTCTTTTAAAAGCAACTAATATTTAATCTGCAAAACCCAGAAGCAGAGAGTTAGGAAATGCCAGAGTTACTGTTTTCAGTAATCTTAATTCAATCTCTTTGTGACTGTACCTCGTAGCTATGAGTCTTTAACCACATCCTCGCATTGTCACCTCGGTCTTTGCACAGGATGCTTGCCTTGTTCTGTGCTAGCCTGGCTGGGGCTTTCTTGAACAGCGGCTATTCAATGTTTTGTTTTCTCCTCATTGTTCAGTGGGTGGCCTGTGCTCATTTACTGTATGTTATTCAAGTCCAGTTCTAAAGAGAGAATTATTAGTTTCCTCATGGGTTTTCCTATGGCTTTCACCACAACAGTATCTGATTGCTTCACAATTATTAATTGACTTATTATCATTACCACACAGAGGTGAGGAGATTGTATTAGATCAACTTTACAGCTGAGGAACTAAGGCAATGAGAGATTCAGATAAAAAAACATTCATTAATTTTGGAAGCTGTTTTGTGATGTTGCTAATCTGGGTTGTTTTTTCTTTCCAGTCTACTTAGCACTGTATGATGTATGTTCAAAGCAGAGCTCTGTCTGGTTAATGCTGGAGTGGGAGAGTTTATCACTTCCATCAGTTGGACCACATCAAGAAGTCAGGTATTCAGAACAAGAGATACCACTGAGGGGGCGTTTGTGAGGAAACACGGCTTAAGTAATTTGCCCCATCATGAATCCAGAAAACTGGAGTGAGAGGCAAAAATTAACCCCAGTCCCCTTGGATAGTTTTATCTTATTGTAAACTGGAGGCAGTTTTTCTCCCGTCCCACTGTTCCCTCCTTTCTTCACCAGACATCTGAGTGCAGCCCAAGGGCCTGGAGCTCTGCAGCAGTCACCCTGCTGGACTACTTCACTTCCCGAGCAACCCTGTGCCCTGACCAAGGCATCTGTCAGCTTCTCTGCTTCTAAGGGAGAGGAGTTTCATATGGAAATTCTCAAGGCATGTCCGTAATGACAAAGATAGTGAGGAAAGATGGAAATGTAAGTGTAAACCCCTTAGTTCTTATATTAAAAACAACTGGCCCCTCTTTAAAGATACGCTAGAGAGACTTAGAAGCATGCATCTCTGTGCTCAATACTTACTGTGTGGTTTGAATATTTCTTTGTTTCAGGAAAGCCCTGGCATGCTGGAGTTCACAGAGGTCTCTCTGTTGCTTATCACTAGATATAAAATTAATATTTTGCCCCCTCGCTCTCTGTGAATTGTTAGCCCAAAGACTGAAGTTTCTCTGGTGCCTCCCAGGAACTATTGCTTATTTTAAGCCTCTGTCCTTGTGCCTCATACAACAGCACCCGAGGTGTGGAGCAGTCTCTGAAATGTGCTCCCTAATGACAAGGCATAGTGCTGAATTACTTCATTCCTTCTCGTCTATTTTCAATGCTGCGAGATAAGTCAGAAAACAAGGGCAAACGTGCAGGATGTGTGAAATCTGTCTGAAGGTCAGAAAGAGAAGAGAGGCTGGGGTATGAAGTTCTCTATTTTTGGGGCAAGCCTTAAATTTTTCATGTGAAAGCCCGTAATACTAAAATATTATGATAGTGTATACTGTTGAGTGGAAAAAACCCACCAACCCCAAATAGTTATAGTAGCAGGAATACTTAACATAGTTCCCAAGCGACTGGAACCTGATGAGTATTTTAAATCCTGAAGCCTCGGGAATTTTCCCAAACTACTGTTCTCCTCCCAAGGAAAGGAGGAAGAAAGTTAGAAATCTGCACTCTTCTCAGAGTAGATTTTGAAGGGACCAGCAAATGCAGATTCTTATGGTTTCTGGTGCAAATATTGAATGCTGTGAGGCTTCTGCATAACAGTTTAACCTGCTCCTAGCTGCACATGCTGCTATAGTATATGTATGCATATGCATGCAGACATAATGTCAGCACACATATATTACATGTGTTAGTTCTTTAGCCTTAAAGAGAGGATCACATAGGCAGCAGTAGGGAAAAAATTTCACACATACTGCTTCACCAAGGTATTTTGATGAGTTTATTAGCATGTAGGAATTGTTCAAAGATTAAGGCTCATTCAGCCCATGACTTTTGTAGATGAGATTGGTCCAGAAACGCTTCATATGTGATCCTCTGATGGTTTTTACAGTACTTCAAGGACAGATGCACTGCCTCAGTTTCCCAAAGCCATTAAAATCAGTGCACCACAAAGCTCATTAGACGTGACAAATGACCAGTAAAACGACCCTTTAGGAAATCAAAGGAGCTACCACAGGTGACAATTAGCAGGCAACCTCTACGCTCATTGTGATTGCTTCTTTCCAGGTGCATGTATAGGGGTACTGTGTTTTCAAGCTGGGCTGTTCTTTAAAACATGCAGTGGCAATGCTAGAAGTATTACATTACGAAAATATAATTGAATAATCATTCCAAGTGCAAGAAGGGGGAAAAAAAGTGATGAGACAAATGAAAAAAAGCAGCAGCTGCTAGTGGGAGAGGGAGTTTGCTCCTTTAGGTCTGTGTACCTCTTTGAGGCTGTCCTGGACAGTGTTGGGATGGAGAAGAAAGGCATTCCCCCCGCGGCGCATGCTGTACGGGTGACTGGGGGATAGGAGCAAGGCACTTCTCTCCATTTGAGTTACATTCCCAGGCTCCATGTCACACACCAGCCAGGACACAGTACTTCCAAGGGAAAGAAACTGCAATATTTTGAAACCATCCTGCACGCTTTGGAATATAGATAGCTCATGCAGACGCTTGATAATGTTTATACCCTGAAAGCCTCTTATAGGTAAGGGTTCCCTTCACCACTCTCCCCTGAGCCGCCTGACAACATGCTGAAATGGGATCTGACAGAAACTGCAATTTGCACAATATACTGTCTGAGGATACTTGGGAATCTTATCCTGCTTTCCTGTACATTGAAATCTATCGGTATCCATGTTCAGTGCAGGGAGGCTTCCTCATAATTTCTGTAGCTGCATGTGGCAAAAAGAGTTTAATCCCTGAAATGTCCCAAGCCCATCTCGTTACTATTGGGAATGCTTTGGAGGGAAATTGAAAGAAAAAGTTAATTTCTTATGTTATTTTTGGCCATCCTTCTTTTCCTGCCCCATCAAGTCCTCCTCTCCCCTCATGCTGTTTTCCCCTGGAGTGTAACAGCTTGATCTGCCATCGATGCTTCTGCAGTTCTGTTATTTCCCCCTCATTGTTTCTTACCTGATTTCCCGTATCTTGTCTTCTGTCTCCTCTCCTTCCTTTAGCACTTTTCCTTTCTGTAGTTGAGTTGGACTCCTTGTTCTTCTCAGTTGCTTGGTTTTATTCCTTTAATAGGTTCTCTCTCTCTTCCCCTGTCTTTCTCCACCCCCTTTCTGTGTCACTTTCTGTCTTCCCCACTGCCTCTCTGCTTTTCCCCCTCTTCCTTCTTCACCTAATTTTCTTGTCTCTCCCACACCCTCCAGCTTAATCTTTCTATTTTCAAACCTAGTTTCCTGTTGTTTTCTCTTTAAAGACCACCCTCTCCATTCCCAGCCTCTCTTCGTGCTACCCTCCCCATGCCGACAGGATGCACTCGCTGCCAGCTTTGTGTTGTCCCTTCCAGTTGCTGCTACCACTGTTCCTCGCACCTCCTCCCCCAGATAACATGCTATGGTCTAAGCCTTCCTTAAATGAAAAAAGACGGAGTTGCCCCACAGTTACCCCAGCCAGACCCTGGGAAGCTTTTTGCATGCAAGACATCAATGAAGGACACTTTTCTGACTCGTTCACACTTAGTTTGGCAAAGCTGAGTTCATGTGGAGCAGAGACCTCCACCTCTTCAAACAACATAGGACTTGCTCTGCTGGCTTGGGTCAGGGGCCCAGCACACCCGCAGCCTCATCCCACAGGGCACTGGATGCTACCCAGGAGGGTTTTACTGATAAATGGAGAGTAACCTGCCTGTCAAGAGAGGTGTTTTTGACACACCAACCCACCACCACCTCCTCACACCAGCACAGTCTGATGCATGGGCCTTTCTAAAATTGCTTTTGGCACATTAAGTGTCTGAAGGTGTTGTATTTCATGTATGTGTCAAGTTGAGCCTCTGACTTCTGCACATCAGGCCCTAGAGAAGAGGCTGAATCAGAGATGCCTTCTGGTTTGATAAAGGCTGGTCTCAAAGAACCAGCGTCAGAAGAATGAGATCTGCGCAGAAAACTCTGCTATTCTGAGGACTGGCTTGCTATGCGCAAGCTTTGGAAGTTGTCCTTCCAGCAATCCTTCCTGGGCTAGATATCTCCCATCCAAACCAAAATTAGCCAATGGTCCCTATGCTGGTGTAGATCATGAAGCAAAAGCAGTTCAGAGACTAAAACATAGGGCTGGCAACTCTTCTAATGTAATTATTTTTCTCCCACTAATTTAGTAGCCCCTTTAATCTCAAGATTGAAAGGCAGCCTATGCAGGGACAATGCTGGGCAGAGGCTACTTCTAGAGGTGTGTCCTATGTGGACACTCTCACTTTGAAGTTAAGACTGCAACTCCTTTTCAAGAGGGCTGAATCCTTGCTGATGGTTAGTGCAGGACATACAGTTCACAGCAAATTCCCATAGCAGCTTAATTAGCTCCTGGTATGGAGAAACCCACGGTCGTTTGCTTAATTTCTAACTTTAATGAAAGGCCGTCTGTGACTTCAAAGAAGACAGGAATGTTTTTGGAGCAGTTTCTCCCTCTCCTGCCTGGCAGTTGCATATCTGTGATGGAATTTCATGGGAAGGAGAATATCTCTGTGCTCTTTTATCTTTCTGGAGTAATTTCCTTAAGGCATTATTTTGTAAAGCCCTGTTGATTTTATTCCAGTGAAATTGCCAAGGACTTCATGATAAAGTGTCCAAAAAAAGGTGTTAATAATACAGATCTAGCTCACAGATGGCTTTGGGATAGGCTAGGGATAGACTTGTCAAGTGTTTCTCACATGCTATAGAGAAGCAGGTCCTGTGAGGAGCTGTCTGAAGCGTAATCCCTCCCTGCATGGCTGACACTTTGCAGTATGCTCAGGGTAATCAGGTCTGATTCTCACTGCTCACTCCTTTGTGTTCCCTCTCCTGGTATTGTTCCTGTGTGGCATACTCATTCTACTTTAGAGTTAATCTCTGGATCCAGCAGATACAGTCTGGTTCTGTTGAATAAATGAGGGAGGGGAGAAGGTTTCTGTCCAATACATGCATCATGTATGTGAGATAACTGTTTCAAGCTCTTTTTTGGTGATGGTGGTAACTGTATGAATTTTGATGCACGTAAAGGAAATGGGTGAAGGCAGACAGAGAGGCAAACGACAGAAACGTGAGCAGATATCTTGTATGAATACCTCAGCCAGACCCTCAATATGCTGTCCCTTCTCTTTGCTACTGCACCCCCTTCAAGGGAAAACAGAGGTGTCATGGCAGCTTCTCCAGCTCCACAGCTAGAGAAATAGCTGTTTTCCCACTGGTAAACTGGGAAGAAGGATTTTTCCTCCCCTCCCCAAGAGACTGCTATGCAAAACTTGTATGACTGGAGTGAGGAGAGCAAGTGAATGCTCTCGCAGACGGTGGGAATGAGAACAGCTGACAGCTTGCCATGTGCAGCTTGCAGATCTCAGCAGTTTATGGTGCTGTGGAGCAGATTTTGAAAGAAAGGAGAAATAAAGCCAGGAGGTAAGGGGAAAATAAGGCACCATGTACCATCTTTTGATCAGAGGTAGATGGCTTTCTTGGGGTAAGATCCTTGACCCTCTAGGTAAAAGAAACATAGTGGACCTTATCTACCTGGACTTCAGTAAGGCATACGATAGGGTGTCCTAGAAGAAGCAAATAAGTGGAGAAGATTCAGGTGAAGAAGACAGGGATTATTAGAGAAATCCTCAAGTGGGTAAGAGGCTGACAGAACTGAGAGACCAGTTCCCTAATGGGTTGAGGAGAAATGATGTGTGATTGCTCTTAGGACTGATCTTTTTAGTATTTGTGTTAATTACCTTGGCACTGAAAGTAGAAATGCTGATGAAATCTGCTGAGGGAATAGAGCCAGGAGGTGGATTCTAGCACTAGGAGAGTGGAATTGGGGTGATCGAGGTAAGGTTAAATGGGAGAGCACAAAGTAAGTCTCACACTAGGGGAACTTACTGCTCAGAGAGTATCAGAAATCTCTCTTAGCAATTGGGGTTCCTAGTTGGCAGGACTGAGACAGGGAAGAGCCCTGGGTGAAGGTCACCAAAGGAGGAGATACCAGCGATGATATGTGGGGGTGAAAAAGGCAAGTGAGCTTTCAGGACATAGCAGTATTTCCAGTTGCGGGGAGTGAGATGAATGTGATCCAAGAGGATGTGAGACCCCGCCAGAATAGTGTGTGCAGCACTGCTCACCCACATTCAAGATATTCAGCCTGGAACAGGTGCAGAGAAAGGCAGCAGGGTGATCAGAGGGATGAAGGGTGTCTCTCGGCCAAGAGTATGGTTAGTTATCAGCCACAGAAATGACTGCAGAGAGATGCATGAGCTGATTGGAAAATAGATGCAGTACCAGTTTGAGCTTTTCTGCCTTAATTATTTTGCACTGAACTTCATGCTAGTGCAGCTACCCAAAGTAATTAAAACGTGGTGTGATGTGCCTGCAGGGTGAATAATATAAGGAACTTAGTTACTTAGTCTGGCAGAACAAAGGTTAAGAGAGGAGAGAGTTGCTGCCTATAAATGCTTTTAGGAACTGGGGGTTGGGAAACTAAGTGCTAGGGAGTGAGGATAGCTACATAAGCTAAAGGACAATGAAAAGAATAAATAGATATAAATTGGCCATGAATGAATTCAGGTTGGAAATCAGGAGGTTTCTAAGCAACAGAGCAGGGAAGGAGGTGCTGGAACAGCATTCTAGTAGCACAAGTGACAGTGGAAACCTAATGAGATTTAGACCAGAGCTTAGTAAGTTTAGAAAAGGCCATTTGTTTTGAACTTGCCTGTTATTCCAAGGGATTGAATCCGATAAGCCAAGAGGTCCCTTTTTAATTTTATTTCCTGTACTGGCTTTATTGCCTGGTCAGAGATGCTTGCTTTCACACAGAAGTCAGCTAAATCCCAAACACAGTTTGTGTGATGAGTTTTTTGCCATTGATCCCATGGATGTTTAACGGAAGATTCATTCTGTGTCAGAGATTTAAACTAACAAAAAAAGCAAGCCAACACAATGCATAGAGAAGGTCTGGAAATATGGATGAGAGCTCACATGTGAAAGAGCTTCTTCACATAAAACAGACGCTCTTGGAGCCTCTGGCTTTGCTGGAAGGATGTTTCTAATGTGGGTAGATGCTGTCCTGAGATTTGAGAACTTCAAGAGGCTGTCTGAAGGGAAAATGTTTTGTACTTTCCTGCCATTACTGAGGACTTCGTGCTTTGGGAGTATATCAGATTTACTGCATTGGGAATTGTCAGTAAAAACCACCACCCAAACACAGTTGAGATAGAAACTGCTTGCATGTATTTAATCTCTGCTGTCTGGCCACAGCACTGTACTTATTCTGATTCATCATGTTGTCCTTTGCTGAGCAGGCACCTCTGGTACCTTCTTTAAAGCACCAGTGGATGCTACCTTGCTTGTGAAAGATTTTATCTAAAATCCCAATGTGTGAGTATGATTGAAAGACAGGAAGGAGAGGGAAGTTCTTTGCTATACATTAGACCTCTGGAGACAGTTTCCAGGCATCCTTCAGCAGGAGACAGATTCCCAAGGACAGGCTGGGCCCAAGGGAACAGGAGGGGGATGTGACGATGGGCCCCTGAATGAGGGGGAACAGTTTTATAGTCACAGTTCCTTATTTAATGAACAATCCCAAATAATTCCATTATAAATGGATGTTTTCCACTCCCCATCTCAGGGTACCAAACCAGAGGATTGAGAAAAGAGGAAAGAAGAAAGAGCAAGGTGTGAAATGTCATTGTGTGTCAGCCTCATTTGCCAATAAAATTTTCAGGAAGAGAAACTGGAAGAGGATTCCATCTCACTGAGGAGAAATGACCATCTATCCCAAAGAAAACACTTAGTTGTCAGCTTTATGCTGCTGGAAATAAAGTATGGCACTCTCACAGCTACTGCTTCCACTTCTCAACTCTGCAGCATCTCTGAGTAGCTGAGAAGTGCTTCGTAAATGATAATGCAATTACAGCTCCTATAAACACTCTCCTTGCTTTACAGGTGGAGGTACCAAACCATGAAGAGCGTAAAGGATTTGTCCAAAGAATCAGCAAGTAATTTTCAAGCAAGGAGTCCTCATCTACCTAACCACCAGACATTCATCCTGTCCTGTAAACTTCCAGCTAGATGAATTGCTGCTTTACAAAAATATATATGTGCATAGATATATATGTATACATATATATGTTTCCCCAAGTGAGAAGAAAAGAAAGAACAGACCTTTACCTCTTTTTGCTGAGCCTGCACAGGTAGAGGGAGGAGCAGGTGAAGCTGGCTGAAGGGTGAGCTTTAGCACAGCCCCTTGGTCTTGCTGGAGCCCACCTCTCTGTCAGTGTTTGGCTCCCAGAAGAGATCCGTGTCTGAGGGAGGACACTCTGGACAGGGTAAAGCTTCCAGGAGCTCAGCCTCTGACACTGGCTCTCTGGCTGGAGATTCCCTCAAGCCTGGAGGACCGATGCTGGGGGAGACTAGCTCCCGAGCTGTTCCTGACATGCACTGGCAGCTGTCTGCCTGCTATTCTTTTAAAGAGTCTTCGTGGATCAGGATAAAAATGTGATCTTACGCAGGCGGCATTGTAAGCACAACTTGGCTCCAGTTCAGCTCTTCCTCTGGCTCCCAGCTACTCTATTTTTATTGAAGGAATTTGAGGCTATCAGAAAGGAAGTCAAATTGTTTTAGGAAAACAATAGAAAAGCAACTTGAAGTTTATTAGCTTCCTGCCCAGGGCCTGGGACCAACTTGTCAAACTTATTAGAGAGATGGCAGAGCTATTTATTTAAAAGGGCTAGCGACAAGACTCACAATTTCATTCCTGTTTAGGCCTTGGTGAAAACAAAGGAAAGCCATAAAATAATATCTGAAAGGAGCAGGTGGCCAACTGGTAAATGGTGTAAGTAGGGTTGGCTTGTGAGCCATTCGTGGTGTTCACCAGTGCGATGGGTTTTCTGCGATTTTGTTATTGAATGAATGCCTGGGCTTGCATTCATAGGCTAGCCCCAGCATCCCAAATTCTTTATTGTGGCTCAGATTTTGAAATGGAAGCCTTGCACCTAAGATTAAAAATTTGGCAGGAAAAGGTCTTAATTTAGAGCTACTGAAAAGGGCAAAACAATACAGCAGGTCTGCAGAAGAGTCAGGAACAGAGCCCAGGTGTCCTTGATCCTGTAGGACCAGTGGAGCCCCCCGACTGTAAAAAGTATTTATATCCTTCAGAAGCAGCTGCAGTCTGCTTCCCGTTTCAGCTACCCCAAAGTAGCAGTGCCATTAAGTCACTGAGAACATGCTGGCATGTGTCTGGTGAGAAGAATGGACAGCCAAACTATTAGACTCACAAGCAGATAGTGTCCCTGTTGCCCGAGCCTAAGGAGTTTCACTGTTTGCAAGGGAACAAGAAGAGAATAAACCAAGTAACTGAGAAGCATTTACAAGCTCTGCCTAATGCAAAGCCATTTCCCTTTTTTATAGGGCTGTCTGCTAACTGTCTCACCTGCTTCCAGGGAGCATATAGGAAGAACTCACCTCTCCTTTCAACAGTGCAGTAGTAGTCTCTAGAAAGTCAGGTGCTGAGAGGTACTGATCCTGCAGAGCTATGCACACAAACTTTGAACAACTCAGTAACTGCTTTTCAGATAAAAGGAAGAAGAGCCCACCTCAAAAATTATCTTCCTTCTCCACATTAACTTAAGTAAAAGTGGGAAAGCAAAGCTACAGTTTTCTCTGAGGCCTAGGGCAAAAATGCATCTTGTATAGGCAAGTGGTAGAAAATCTCCTTTTAATTTATCCCGTTAGATGCTTCTAAGAGAGTCAAAGTGAGTGCATGACCTCCAGAATGGCCTAAGAAACTGGATCTTAAGTTGGTAGTTTTAATGTAAGTGCAACAATTTTGCATTTATCTGAGGTATTCTTAACACCTTTGAGAAGGTTTCTCTCATTTCTGTCCCACTCAGATATTTCTTTGGCAAACAAATCATCCAAAGAAGCATACAGAGCAGTGCAGCATCCTAGTTTATTAGAGTCCATAGGTATTTACTTAATTTCACTTACATTCTTGAGTTGCATTGAATTCAGTGAGATTTAATAGCCTGGAACTTCATCACCCTCCATTGCCAGTCAGGCCAGCTTTGCTGGGGGAATTCCCAGGCAGAGGCAGCTAGTTGATATACCTCTCAGTTGCCTCTGCCGTAAGGAATGCCACATGCAAATCACATGGTGGTGTGGCAAAGGAAGAGATTTTATTTGCATTTATTTGGAATCTGTGTCATCTGGACTAGTATCAATCCACACTTTGTTCTAGTAAGTAGTGTTTCAACCCGCAGATATATGCTGTGAGAGCCTTTTTGTTGGACTCTTGGTAGTCCCTAAGGCTGGGATCCTGCAAAGACTTGATCATGTGAGTAAATGATACAGATACAGCTTGGGGCCATTTGTGTGGGTAAAGGTCCCTCTGTGTATAAATGTCATAGACTGGAAGATGTTGTAGATTGTGGAAGCTCCTGTTTTTATTACCAAGAGCCAATGTGGTTGCTCAGAAACTCCTGGGGTGGCAGAGGTTACTAGCAGGCTGGACACACGTATGCTGGGGGACCTCTAACCCGAGAAGGTTGCAACATGCTGCCACGGACAAGGGGTAATGGGTTCAAACTTAAACAGGGAAAGTTTAGATTGGATATAAGGAGGAAGTTCTTTACTGTTAGGGTTGTGAGGCCCTGGAATAGGTTGCCCAGAGAAGCGGTGAATGCTCCATCCCTGGCAGTGTTCAAGGCCAGGTTGGACAGAGCCTTGGGTGGCATGGTTTAGTGCCTGCCCATGGCAGCGGGTTGGTACTGGATAACCTTGAGGTCCTTTCCAACCCTAACTGTTCTATGACTCTGTGATTCCATGTAGTGCCGCTGCCAGCACCCAGTTCCTGGTATGTGCTCGTTGTATCATGGTGGGGTTAGGTAGCTGTGCTGCTGTGAGACCTCCTAGCTCTAAAGCTTGAGGCTTTAGGAAAAGGCTGCTTAAGCAATATTGCCATTGTGGAAAGAACCACCAGTGCACTTCTTATCATAAAGCAATCTAGCTTTGCTGTGGGGTAGAAGGACCTCAGCCTGCTCTATACTCTTCTCCTCAGGAGGAAGAGGAATTGGGACTTGAATCTGCAATGAAGGCCAGGATCTCTAGAGCTTTCTCTGGAAGCCAGCTTCAAAGCAAGAAACAGTAATAGCAATTGAGGAAAGAGAGACATGTGTTTAGATGATAGTGAGTGAAACTGAAAATTAAACAGCCTGAGCTATGGAAGGATTCTCAGATGGTGCTTATTGCTCTCAGCCAGCTTGTTCTGTTTTGTGATGGTCTGAAAGCATTTTGAGACATAACCTCCAGGCTAAAATTAAGAACTTAATTAATTGCACAAATTTATGAGTAATGGTTCTTCTCACCAATTTTATGATGTGTGTTGGCTGGGTTCTGGAGCCTTCTGTAAGCAATGCAAATTACAGCAAATGGAGGGGGCAGGAGGACGCTGCTGGCCCAAGCAGATTAGAAGGGTGCATTTTATGTCAGAAGACCAAATACCCATGTGCTAAGCATGCGTATATGCATGCACACATATGCACATAGAATAAAACTACATTTCTTTTGCTGGGAAGAGATCACAAGCTAGACAAACTCCCAGCAATGTTGTGGTGCACAGCATGCAGGGAACGTGCCTTACAAAGAGCTTCCCTTTCCAGAGTGTGCCATGAAGCATATTTCAGCAGTGCGAGGGAAGCAGGCAGCCCTGCTCCTTCATGGTGCATCTTCTGTGTGGCAGCAGAAAGGCAAATAGGCTTACAAGGATATATTAGGCAGCTACACTTGTCAGCCTGGTATCCTGAGTATTTGTTAGAGGAAAGCTTGGAGATGGTTTGTATTCGGTTTTGTTGGGAGGGTGAAGGATTTGGTCAATTCAAAGCTCCTCAATTGTGTTTCTGGACACCTGGGTTTCCTGGTAAGATGCTGCCTGCTTGACTTCTTCCAACAGCCCACCCCTGCCCAGAAGAGGTGACAGCCTGCAGAGGAAGCAGGTGTGCGTGTTAGTCACCTGCTGCCACAAAGGCAAGGAAGCCAGTGCCCTGGCTCCCTGACTGAGGCCATGCAGTCAATGCTCATGTTTAAAGCTATGACGGATGGAGAGAAGGCTAGGAAATTCTCTGAGCGCCAAAGTTCCTGCTGAAGGCCTAACATAGGGCTTTCCTCACTTAGCTTTCCATTGCATTTCATTTCAGTTCTCACCCTCTGCTCCTCATATATAGCGTAATGCACTTGGCTCCAATCCTGACTGCTGACCGCTCCCTATAAATCCAGGCCCTGCATTCTCACTGGGTCCTTCACACACAGCAGCTTGTTTTTAATGCTGGTGGAGGCAAAGATGAATTGTGCAAAATTGCTGGCCTGTACTGAGATGTTTCAGTTGTGGGCTGGTGGTGTTTAATCTCTCTGATTTGGCGATTGGAAGATGATATTGACATGGGCTCGCATTAAGGAGCTAAGGTGCTAAGACCCTTGTGTAAGCTCATGCAGAAACCTGGTCAAATAAAAGCTGACTAAGTCATGTCATCAGGTTTGTGTGTGTTTGCTGATGTTTATTGTTTTTCCTAAAATGGTGGAAAAGGAAGTAGTATTTAAACTTGATTGAACCAAGTTGAAGTATCTGTGAATTCACTGGCTTTGAGCTGAATCTTGCAGTTTTGTACTCAGATACAGAGTCTGGCTTCTTGATGGGAAAATTAATATTTATTGACCTTAAAAACTACCCCCTGCCCCCAGTTGAGATATGACAAAAATAGCTATTAAAATAATACTCTTCTTTTTTCCTGATCGGGCATGATGGGATTTGGCTTTCTGTGTGTGTGTGAGAAACAGAGATGCTTAAGCAATGCATGTTAGTAGGATAGATGTTTTTTGCATGTGACAGTCGCTTGGTATGATGTTATCCTATGCCTGTTGGAGGAGAAAAGTAAATTGGTTCTTTCAGATCAAGAGGAACCCAAGGCTCATTTGTTGACAATGAACTCAGTATTTAGGAGCATTGTCACCAAACCAGTGACACCGCAGAATGTTCCCTCTGAAAGAGCACTTGAGAATATGAATTGCAGTGGTTAAAAGCCATGCAAAATCACTCACAAGAAGCATAGAATAGGGAAATGGGAAGCCTTGGTGTCTGCTGTTCTCGCACTTTTTCCCCGCTCTCCTCTCAGGACAGCTTTGTGAAGAACCACATTTCTCTCTTAGGGAAAGTAACAATTTAACGCAGCAGGGAGAGAGGTTTTGTGATGTGCTGCATGAAATGATGGAGTATCACTCAACTAACATATGGTAAAGCGTTCTTAAATAGCCTCATCTTCCTGCATCAGCATTTCTAACATCAATAATTTTATTGGTAATAATCAGTGAAGTCTGAAATTTGTTGGAGGGGGATGGATGGCTACATCTGGGGAGAAAATATAAAGGGCTTTGAAGTATGCTGATAGAAGAATGCTGAGGCAACATCACAATTACTGAGCTAAGAAATCTGCAGTGATTTGCAGCTCCCAAATTGTTTTGAAAACATGAGGAACGTTGCCTTGAGAGTAGTTGCTGGTGCTTTAATGCATCAGGTTCCTAAGAGCTGGAGAACTCCCCAAGTGCCACAATCCAGGGTAAATCTAAACCTGACTTAAATGGTACTTTCTCCTGGAGCTTCTGTGGCTGCCCATACTGGTTGCATGAAGTACTTTCTCTTGCACTCGGTACAGCCTCATCCCCAAAATCTTTGAGAGAAGTTCTTCCCCACTGCTATGTCATAGGTCTGGGCAAACTCAAGCAAGTCTTCCTTTCCAGTCAGATTCTTTCCAATCCAGGTCACACAACTTCCCTTTCGCCTGAGCAGTCCTTTCAGTTTTTCCTTCTCTGCTCAGAACCGTGTGATCATCCTTGCATTAAAAAAAGATACCTTGAGAAATCACTTCATATAGTTAAAAAGTACTATTTTCCACTCTGCAAGGGCCCACATGGGAACTCCAGCGCAGGAATGACACAAGATTATCTTTCAGCTACCAAAGTAATGTGAAATAGTAGCCTGCAGCTGTGTAAGCAAATTGACCAACAGCATAGGAATCCATGCGTGGGTCACTGGTGATCTGTGGAGTAGTATCTGGCCTGCTTTGTGCAGGCAGTCTGCTTGGTGCTGAACTGGATGGAAACTCGCATATAGCTGCGAGATGGTTCAGCTATGGACAAAGAAGATGGAGCTGAAGAAACTTACTGTACTGCCAACATTAATATCATCTGGCCTTGATAATGGCTAGAGATCTCCAAAGATGGGAATTTCTGAGACCCTTCCTTCCTTTAGTATTCTGCTGTTACCTCCTGTCCAAGTTGCTGAACCCAGCTGGTGATGGTCAGAAATGCCCTGCAGCTTTTCCAGTTGTTGGAATAGGTGGTGACGTGGTGTGATTAATACGAGGAAATTAATTCTGGATTAGGTTGTAAGCTGCAGTGAAAGAGAATGGGGACACAGCAGAGAAAATTCATACCTTAGGCCAAGAGACCAAGCAGTGTGGTAGCAGGTGAAATTCATGGGAGGAGTACAAGCTGCTGCATTGGCTTATTGGTCATTCAGTACTCCAAGCTCCTGACTAAACTTTACTCCTCATAGAAAAAGTTGTAGGAAGCATTCCTGTGACCAGCTCCCTGACAAGTGAGGCGTGATCTCCCAACCATGGGCTTATTGCTGCAGGGAGGTTTGATCAACGTGGGGCAAAAAGACAATGTCTTAATATTGATGATAGACTCCTCCGCTGGTCTGGAGAGCAAATGGTTCTGTTGAATAAGGAATGCCCTCACCTACTGGCATTATTATGGTAGCTATTGCAGGCTGGAGCCCAACCTGGCTAACAAAACCTGCACAGGAGGAGGGGTGAGGACATGGGTGGTGAGCCTATTCTCTGTGCAGTGCCACACCATTTACAGAATCCAGTCTGGCTTGTTTAAAACCAGGTCTGTAGGAGCAGCCATCACAGCAGTTACTGGGGCTCAAGGAAAGATCCAAGGATTTTTAGCAGGCAGAGGTGTTTTCTTTCTGCACCTCTCTGAACTCACCAGAGCCTGAATACAACTCAGAAGAAATGCCAGACTGGGGAATGTGCTGCATCAGGTTTGTGTGCTACAGAGTTGTTAGCAGGGCCTTAGAGATCTCAGAATAAGGTTCTTGGTTTGAATGCATTTCCTTGACTATCAGACACAGCATCTCTGGTTCCCAGGGACCCCTCTACTCAGCTCAGTGATAAAAGTGCTTTTTAACACCAAAGCTGCTGTGTTCCCACGCCTGTTGCTGTCATGAGGGAGGCCAGTCTTAAACAATAGCAGAGGAATAAAGAATAGCCTCACTAATCGATATCCTGCCTAGACGCTGAGTCAGGTGGCAGCTTGTGCCTCTTGAAAATTCCTGCATTGTTCCTCATTTTTCATTTGGCTGGAGTAAATTTTTATCTTTAAGGAAAGAAAACACATGGGACCAACTGCCTCTGCCAGTTGTATTCTCCACTGGTCCCTTCCAACCCACCCGCACTAAGTTGTGGTGTCTTTGTCCTGTGGTACCCTCCAGCAGTGAGGGATATATATATGATGTGCTAGTTTGGACTTTGAGCTGAGTACGATGTGCTGTGGTTGGGATATGGTGGCAGTGGTCTTAGGGCTCCTTCAGTCACATCTGCAAGGCTTTGGAGAACAAAATCTTTCACACCTATGTCTTCATAGGTGTGAATTTGTGTTCATATTTACGTGATTAGTCTTCAAGTGGTCAGAAGGCAAAGATGCAGGCACAGATTCCCAGAAAATTTCTCCATATACGAGTGTTTGAAGCCTGGCAGGATGCTAGGACAGCCTGTGTGCGAACAGACACTTGGAAAATTGACAACAGTGATATTTGCTTAAACAAACTGCAAGATCCTACAGCAAGATCCACCTCAGCTGCACTGAAAACGTTTTCCAGAAGGAGAATGGGGCGAGGTGGCTTTCTATAATCTCTGAATGTCAGAGGGTCTGTGTGGGGGCTTCATTCAGCTCCTGTCATCCTTGAGCATCACCCCAGGGCTCCTCTCACCAGCAGGTACCAAGCGGAGGCTGTGGCTCTGCTCCTTCCCCTAGCCATGAGACCTGCATCAAAGGATGCAGAAGAGAAAGGTCAGAGATGGCTCAGGGGTTTTGTCAAGGCTGGGGGTCCCCAGGAAATCTCTGTGGCTCTTTGGCACTAGTTGCCTCCTGCTAGAAGGCCTGAGCGGGGTGGGGAGGGAACTTTGCTGTGCTGCCAGGCAGGAACTCTTGGAGCTGAAAAGGGAACTGGTAAGGGTAACGTTTGTGTGTGTAGATGTGAGATAAGAGCTGACCTCCCCTTCACCCCAAACTGAACTCCCTCAAGCTCAAACAAGGTAAGGAGACTGCTTGTGAAAATGCTGGGGGGAAGCCTCCCAGACCAGCAAACTTGCTGCTTTCGCCTAGGGCTGGGAGCAGACACTGAACAACCATCCATGAGGTCCATGAGGACCTTGCTAGGTATGTGACTGAGACACTTGGGGTCTGATGGCACAGAGGAATCAGGAGCTAAGGATGGCCTTGCCCCAGGCTTTGTCCTGAGGGGTAGAGGTGGAGGGATAAACAGAAATTACAGAGAATGATGAAATAATTTCTGATTAAGTAGATTAAGTAGAAATACCATCTACTAGATACTTGAGCAGGGCCTTAGTCACATAGCCTGCGCTGTTGCTTTCAGATATCCCTGCAGATGCTGCGCATTACAGATACTGTTGCAACCTTTTCCCCCTGTGCAAATATGAACAGGGCAAATCTGCAGCTAAGTGGCCTTAGATGGAGTTCCGGTGCTGGCAGCCTGTTTCTTCTGGGAAAGAAACATCTCCCTTTAACGGTATTCCTGCGTCTCTTGGGAGCCTCAGATCTGTTTTGTGCAGCACAGGAAGATGTGCCTGCCAACGAAAGCATGGTATGGCATGGTGAGGGTTGGCCTGGCCCTGAGATCCTGCTCTCAGCTCTAAACCCTACGTGATTGCTCTCCCGGGAGTGAGGATGGGGCTCTGTTTGTACTGCCTACCACTTGCAAGGGGCATTGGTGGGATATTGAACCTCAACGAGCAGGGAGTGGCACTTCTTGCCCCTGGTATCTTTATGAAGACTAGGAAACAGAAAGCATGGGTATGTCAGAAGGTGTTTTCCAGTGGGCATACACCAGGTAGCAGCAGCTTTCTCTTCTCTCTCTATGGAGAGAGTGTAAATTCAGGATACCAGAAAAATGGCAAGATACAGCTTGCCTGGTTAAATGGTTGGTGCATCACAACCTCACGCAGGCAGGGCCTCTCTGGAGGTGAACTGGGAATTTCTTTCAAACCCAGGCTTCTGTGCTGAGGCTGCTGGCAAGGACTTCATTGGCACCAGCTAGGAAAGGGAATAGTTGTGACAACCACACCTGCCCCATGGGAATATAATGGAGTCCTTTAGCTATTGCAATGGCTGCCTGTTAGTGGTGCTCTGATTAGTTGGTAGCTCTCCAAAGTAGCATTGCTTGGGCAACTGGGCCTCAGCTGTGGTAGCTCAGGCAGTGGGAGCATCCTTGGTACATGTATGGATCCTTGTTATGTAGGTTGTGGAAGCGATTCCTGAGTTTCAGGTTGTTTTGAAACAGTCTGATAAGTCTGTGGTAACTTAGGCTATCTCTGCTGTGACTATGTGGAGTTAATAGTCACCATGACAGGAGGGATGGAGCCAGGATGTTTTGACTTTAACAGCATGTATTGGCCTGTGATGTGGTTAAGCCTACAGCTTACTGACTGCTTTTGTGGTTCCAGCTTAGGGACTGTGGTTGCACAAAAGAAATACATTTCTTATGACCTTCTTCACCTGCCCTTGAAAACTTGGTAGAAAGAGACTTGGGTCTTAATCAAGCTGTTAGACACAACAGGTTTCCCAAGCCTTGGGGCTTGCTTGTGCAGGGGGCTAATCTCTGTGGGGTGTACGACAAGCATGCTGCTGGGAGCTCTGCTCTGCTCTAGGCAGCATGTGTGAATCTTGCCTGGGAAAGCAGTAACTTCAGGGAGCGGATCTTTCCTCTCTGGGAGGGAGTGGTATGGTGGAACAGAAGGGAGGAACAGAAGCAACCAGCCTGCCCCTCCATCAGCGTGTTTGAGCAGTGAAAAATCTCTTTGATGCTAGCTATGGATAACCCATTGTGCTTTCTTAAGAAAAGATAAGAAAATTTCATAAGAAAAGGCCTGATGCTGTGATAGCTTCCAGGGGAGATGAGCTGGCTGGCTAGAGAGGAGGCTGCCTACGGGAAAGAGAGGGTGAAAGGTGCCGCCTGCCAAAGCAGTGGTTGGAGAGAAGGCGACTCTGCTGCACAGCATCAGTGCACACATGGTGGGTGGGGAAGCGTGAGCCAGGCTTCAATCCTTGTCAATGGCACCTCGTTGACTTTTAACGCTTCCTTATCGTGTCTGCGCTCACCTCGTAGCAGGACTGATAAAATGCCATCGCTGGTGTAATCTCCAGAGCAGCTCTGCAGAAAGGGTTGCAGAGCATGGGAGGCTGGATCTCCTGCAGCCAGCAACCAACGTGGGACTCCGGTCCAGAGCAAGGCAGCAAAGGAATGGCCCTAACCTGAGACAAAGCAAGGGCAAAGTAATCTCCTAGTCCTGTGGAGCACCAGGTGCGCTGTTATGACTGGCACAGCAGCACATGAATGCTGTGTTAGAGCAGGGGTTTGCAGAAGTTGGGATAGCTGTTACTTTTCTGTACCTAGTGGAGTTGGAAATGTAAGCCATCTGAAGAGATTGCAGTATGTTAGTACCCAGGGCTATAAACAATCGAGTTATGATAATGGGAAGGAATGCATGGGGGTTTTGTTGTCTTTGCGTTTTTCCAGGAATAGCTTATTTCTCTCTCTTGGGGGATTAAACACCTAAGTAGTTCTTGTGCAAATCTTAATTATCACTAAAAGACACCATTATTTTTCAGCATGTAACTGCTACCTGGAGGCCCACAGCAATCTTTAAAGCTATTTCTAATTATTATTATTTTGTTTTTTTACAGGCAAGCAACCTGCAGGACCTTTGGGAGGGTCCTCTTTACGGCCGTGAACTAAGGACCCCTGAATATAAACCAGTAAGAAACTACTGAGCAGGTATGTTATTTTTGGAACCTGTAACCGGTGCCAAACTGGCGTACAGTATCCTGCCACTACAGGAGAACAGTGAAACTTGTCATGGAACTGTCTGGAAGGAAGAACTTTCCTTCTGAGTGAGAAATCTGGATGTTTAGGAATGCTTTTTTTTGTTGTTGTTTCCTTCTGGATCCCACACTTGGTGCCTTTCTCCCTCAGTTGGAGAAAACTCCTGATGCAAAAGTTCCTTGCTGGAGAAAAAATTCTGAAGCCTTTATCAAAAGAACTTGGGGCCAAAGTCCTTCACTTTTTTCATGGCTGAATTTTTGATTTCAGCTTCACTTATTCAACTATTTCAAATGATGAAAGGTGAAACAAGGGATTTCTCCAGAGGGAGGAATTGTCATTAACAACAGAAGCTTCCATTGAAATCTATGAACGGTTTCACTTTGACTTGTTTAGAAAATAGGCTTATGCAGTTCTCGGTGTATTTTTTTCTTCTTGGGCTACAGCTCTACTCAATACTATGTTATTCATTGGAAGTTATTATCCTGTATCCCTCATGAAGCACTAGTCTTGTAATCATTCCTGTAATCACTTCCACATGCTGCAAACTTGCTGAATGGAACAAACTCCTTCCTCATTCCCTGTATTCACATTGTCTTTGCCAAATTCTTCCTCTTCAGTACTTGCTTGGATACCTTGAAGTTTATTTGCAATATCAGAATCCCAAAGTTGTTCTCATATGAATATCTAGTGTTGTCCCAGCCACCTTTAGCAGTCTCTTACTTTTCACCCCCCAGCTTTGATCTTTCCCATGCTTTTGAACTGTCCTGCCCCTCTGTTCTCATCTCTTGTTTCTGTCCAACATCCTGTACTACCATCTCTTTATTCCAGCATCTCCCCATTTCTCCAGTCTTCCATCATCCCCTACCAACATCTGGAATCTGATGTGTGGGAAACCCAGGCGTTTTCCCAAGGCCATCTCTCTTCATCACCCCAGCACTTCCGCTATTCTTCCTGACAGTGGTGTCCGGATTACTGCACATTTTACTGTATCCAAGCTCTGTCTTGCACATGGACCTGTCAAATCTCACCATTTTTTCCTCTAAACCCTGACTTTTTTCCTATGCTGCCTAAGTGAAAAGCTCAGTTGTCCTCAGTTACAGCAGTGTTGCTTGCAGTCCCCTGCCTTCCGAGTCCTGCTCCATTACACTTGTCATTCTTCAGCTTCATATTCCTTTTGTGGCTTCCCTGTCAGGTTTCAGCCCCCCCATGTGGACTCTGTATGTCCTCATTTCATGGCTGTCTGCTATCCCCTCAAGCTTGCCATCCTCCTGAGTGGTGCTTAACCACTTACTGCACTTCCTGACTCTTTCTGCATCTCCTTGCTCACCATTATGCTTCTTTCAAAGCCTTAAAAATGTCTTTTACTGCATTTTTTTACGTATTTTTCCCCTCTCTTGGCCCTGTTAGGCAAGATCAGGAGCACAAAACCTTGGAGACAGTAAGAACCTAATTCCCCTTGAAATGAATACTGGTTATCTGCCCATCTAGGAGTTAGGCAGCTGAATACTGTTGTATTTCTGTACCAGTGTGCACCCATTGTTTGCGCTTGAGACCAATACTTATATTGCCTACACCGCTAATGCCACCTCACCCTGAAGATCTGTGATGTCTGTCAGTAATGTCCCTGAAGTCTGCATTTGGTAATAGCCTGAGGAGCTTGATATCTAATTCTTGCTTCGGTCCACTGGGATCCATAAGCAAGCTGTCCCTCTTCTCTCTCTGTCAGGGCCTGATCTCATACAGGTTTTCAGAGAAGGCATTCCAGATCAATTAGTGCACAATGCAGGGCTGTTGCAATCAGTGTCTAAGATCAGGAACTGAATGATCAGATTTAACTTCCTTTCCTTGGAGGATGGGAAACACAACCTAGACCCTTACCCCTGAAATCCACTGTTCGTAGAGATGGAGGCAGCTATGATGTTGAAGATTGCTCAGTCTATCAGTGGAGTATATGAAAGGAAGCATGTGTAATTTTAGGCTAAGCTGTCATGGTGGTAAAAAGTGGGACTGTGTTTCCTTTATGTCTTTCTGGTAATGTCCCCATGTAAGACCAAGACCTAACATTCACACTTTATCTAGCTGTCTGCTTGTTGTTCTTTGACATTTTAAATAGCTTCCTTGTCAGATTTGAGCGAATTGCATCCTAGAATATGATCCAGCCTGAAGGCCAGAGCAGTTTGCCCAAAACCAGGAGGTCAAAGGGATAAAGTGTTGAACTTGATTTCTTTCTTTCTTGTTTTTTGCCCCCATTCTAGTACAATATCCCAATTAGTGGCTACTGGGCCATGTCACCACCAGCCTGGCTTGCTATAGTTGTTTTTTCTGGAGTGCTTGTTGACGAAATCCCCTGTGTTGAGTACTTACACCAGGAAAGATAGGAAGGTGGTGAGACCTGTTTTGAGATGGATACCCCTGCTACACACAGCTGTGAGATATCCATGTGCTCCTGAAGTCATGCCCTCTGTCAGTATTTTCCCAAAGGCATGTGATGTGGTGCTCCCCTGAGGGTGCTGGTATTTGCTGGTGCTCTTCTGAGGCACCCAGCACCAGCCACCTCCACTCTTTGTGCAGTACGCAGCAATGAGGGGATGTGAGCTACTAGCTGAGCTGCTCCTGCAGTCAGCACTAACCAGCTCACATTGCTGCAGATCTAGTGTAACAGTTCATTGTGCCAGCAAAATAGAAAGGAGGAAAAGAAAAAGGGAATAGAGAAAATAAAAAGCAAGACATGGAGATAATGAAAGTGGGGGAGTACTTCTGATATTGTAACTATACCAGACTTAGGTTTCTCTAGCTCCATCTGGGCTTTGTTAAAAATGATGCTGGTTAGCAGCAGCAGATGTGAATGTAACAACTGACAGGGGAATGAGAGAAGCTATGAGAAAGCCATGAATTACGTAGATTCTCTTAAAGATCTTTTGTGGAGGGCTTAGAAGTAGCAGTTTTCAAATTGTGGCCTACTAGTTGCTCATATCAAGTGATTGGGATGCTGTGGAAGGTGGGAGAAGGGTGCAGCAAGCAAGATGCATGATATGTCTTCAATCAGGAAAGGGGAGAACTTGGAGAATGGTTTACTGGAGCTGCTGAAGGATGATGGTATAGCACGAAGAAAGATGTAGCTTAGGAGTAGATGCTAATTTTGTGGAAAGGGGGATGGGGATTCATGTAGCTAAGAAGGAATGAGTTTATGGAAAGGATACTGGTGGTTATTTGGTAACCAGTAGCTTAAGTGATCAAAGAGGTTTAGTAAGCCCTTCTGACTTTGCCTTGCCCTTCCAAAAATATATCATGGCTATGTGGAAGGTCACCTCCTATCCACTCTTACACGTTAATTACCCCCTTTGGTATAAGTGGCCTATCAGATTGCATAGGCTGGGTAAACATTGGGATATATGATAGTACATTTGCTGAGCTGCAGGATCTAAAGGTAAGGTTGATATCTGGAATGCCAAGATATTTGTGAGGGGAGGCAGGATTCTTGGTCTCCTCAGCTGCTTGCCCTCAAAATGGAAGGAGAAACATTTGAAATTCCAGAAGTCTTTGTAGGCTCCAGGCTATAAACAGGCTCTTCCTGTATGAAGCAGTAAGGATCTAACAGTAATCAGGAGCTGTCTGCTTTTCCATACAGCCCTAATACTACTGGTATATGCTCTTGTGAGGGGGGTGAAGCCCATCAGTCAGGGGTGACAGGAGTGCCCAGTACTACTGATGTGGATCATCCAGAAAGATGGTATTGAAGATAGAGTTATGGGGTAAAGAAGAAATGAAAGCCCAGTCAACCTGAAGCAGGGGAAGGCAGAAAGGTGAAGGAGTCAAAAACCGAAAGAAAGACGGAAAGAAGAAAATAATTAGGTAAAGGTTGGAGAAGTATTGGCAGCATGTTGTACAGCAGAGAACTGTCCTTACCATTGAATACTTCATAAATACTGTGTTTTTTTCAGCTAGCTAGGCTGAGGGCCTCTGTGGGGTCAAGTACACAAATGGTGGGTCCCCAGGTCCTGCTGCTCCTCCAAATTCGATGAAAGCAGAATTTATCCCCTAGATAACTATTCTGAATTTATCCGGGAGCTGTGCCTTTAGCATGGTCTGGATCCTCTGTATCAGATCTCTGTGTAAGTCTGTATTCCCAAAAGTAATGTGAAGGAAAATATGACCAAAGGAATGTATTTGCTATTTTACTCTATGGATCACCAGGCAAGTGTCATACGCAATAGTCATGGATGCTCTGTTTATTCCCTTCTCTCATGCTAGCTTGAAGGCAGTGGTCCTGCAGCTTGGGTCTCTGAAGGAGAGGCTCTTTGGGTTACATATCTTTATGTTGTGTCACCACTGGCCACAGCTATACCTTGGGGTGTAGAGTATGCAAAAGTTGATGTTTGGAAGTGTTTGTAAGACACTGCTCTGTATTTCCTGGTCCTAGTCAAGAGACTAAAGTGAAGGTTACTAAAGTTTAATATCTAGTAGCATGTTGCAAGAGCTGGTGTTTCCTGACAGCAATGACTACTATTTCACCCTATAACCACATCTCTGCTTCCAGTCAGAAACACCAAACCTGAGCAGGCTGGAGTGTGCTAGCTTCTTCTCTGGTGTGTGTCTGACATGGATGGGCAAACTGCTTGGATGATGCAGGAAACCAAAGTGTTTCTCATGGCTAAAGTGAAATTTTCTAGGAAGTAGGTTGTTCTCACATCAGTCAGCTATGACAGTGGGGGAAAGTGCCTCTCCAGGAAGGATCTGTGTCACTTGGACCCTTTGTTTACACTGAGCAAAGCCACTGGATTTCATACCTTCTCCTACAGTGACCCTACAATAAAAAAGGAAAGATCAGACACTCCTGTAGAAAAAGACAACAGGGACTCTGTCCCGCATGGGAAAGCCACACAATAAGATATGAGACCCTTGAGCCCTTCTCCTCCCTGGGGTGGAATAATCCACCTTTTTTCATCATGAATCTTAAAAGCCAAGGATGTTGCCTCAAATCATTCATTAGCTAGCCAGTGTCACTATAATTAGGGGTTAAGTAGTTAATCTTCAAAAATCCCTTGGAAGCAGAGAATCCATATATTTGCTTATTTGTAAATCGTCTACTATCCCTGAGGCAACCAGGCATGGGAATTCAATCCCGTGTTTGTGTGCTTAACAACTGAAAAGAAGATCTATATATGCAACAGTATATATATATATGTTTATATATTATATATATGCAACAGTATAAAGAAAAGCTTTGACTGTCTAACTTCCTGTTTCACCTTCCCTGTTGCATGCTGCGCATCTTCTTGGTGCCCAGCCCTGCAAAAACAGAAAGCCTGTGTTTTAGTGTGCATTGATACTACCTCCCATGACACAGGATGAAGTTAAGCATGTGTGTAAGTTTGCTTTTGTCCTAAACAGAGAGGAAGGCTACTCTTTCTTAATTAAAGGCCCACTTATGGTAGGCCCTACAGAAAATGTATCAAATGGTAACTTTACCTTAAAGCACTTACAGCCAGATCACCCAAGGTAGACACAGCCAGGAATAGATAGTGCAGGTATAGTGCTTTTAGTGATGTTTGTTGTTTCAGTTTCCTGCAATGCAGACATGAGAATTTTTCAGGAAGAAATGTCAGTCCTCCAAATGGATAGAGATGTGTAACTGCAAGGGGGAATAAGCATTGCAAAGTTGGTCATTTGTGGCTGTATACTATTGAACTCTACCATCAATGATCTACAAAATAGTCATTGATCAGTAGGGATGACTCACAAACCAGTAAGCTAGCAAAACCCCCAAACATTACTGCAATAGCCCGGATCACTCAGAAAGCTGGGGCCAAGCACAACATTAACTGCTGTAAGTCACGTGTCAAAGAAGAAGGAATACAGGCAGTGTTTATCAGCTGGCAAGATTGTCTTGGGAAGCATTGACAGGGCAGAAGTGGGGGCTGGTGCGCAGCTCACTGTCTGACAACAGAGTTCCAGGATTATGCTGTAGCTGGGGGAATTCATGTAGCTTTCAGTAAATGACTTCAAGATGAATAGCTCTAGGAGAGGCTGAGCAAGTGTGTCATTTAGCACTAACGTGGTCACTTCCCATGTACTCTATTTAGTGCTTTTGTTGGTGGTTCCTGGATGGGAGAGATTTCAGGGACAATGCCCAAGGGTGTTAAAGAGTTGGAAGTGTGCCTTCCAGTGAAAGAGGTTGAAGGGAAAAGGGAAGCTGAAGGCTAAGGTTTTTCACTGTCTACATATACTTACATGGGAAACAAAGTTTCCGTGGTCCAGCAGGCTGAAGGGTATTAAGATCCCAAAACTGGAATTTGAAACGGGGGAAAAACAAGTCATATGAGAGAAAGCGTAATTTTTTAACATTGTAATTAACCACCTCAGAAACTCAGGGAGGGTTGTGAAGGGTCCTCCACAGGAGGCTTTTAAACTGTGGCTGGATTCTTGTCAGTAAGTGGACCTTTGCAGAGATGGGATGTATTCCGCTGAGTCTTCTGGCCCAAGTTTTCAAAGGCATGGGTCTAGATGATTACAGCAGTTCTTTCTGGCATTACAGCTGGAGGATGGCTCACTGTTGGCAGCTATGGGGCTGAGAGTTGGGACCTTAGGGTGAAAGCAAAAGGGATCCCCTCACAACCCAAGGCATTACTCATTTTCACCCTGCCCTGTGCAAACAGTCTGCAAACAGCCAGACCACATCTCTCTCCCTCTTTCAAGTTTCAAATGCTGTTGCTCCAGTAACCAGCATTGCTCCCCCTTCATTCCTGTTTCCCATGTAACTATCTACCCTGTTCCCAGTCCATGACATTGGCAGCAACCTCCACCACTAAAAGACCACTGAGAATGGTGGGTGGAGGTGAGCACCAATGTTTCAAAGAGGAGCTGCCACTAGTCCCTTGTCTCAGAGCACTGTTCCACTGTCTGTGGTGGCACTCATGGGTCTGGCTGTCTGGTGGTACAGGGTGGGACGTCAGAGTCCCCAGTGAGAGCAACCAGGCACCATCTTCACTGGGAGAAGAGAGTATGGGTTAGATGCAGGCCTCCACCTGAACTTGGAGTGTTTGGTTCACCTTTTTATTGGATTGCGCTGTAGTGGTATCCCGAAGTAGATAAGGCTTCATTAGTGTTCACTTAGGTGCTCAGTGATAGCAGGAATTACCATCATTTGTCAGTGTTGCTTTAATTCTTCTCTGGCCAAGCCAAGCCATACCATTGTCTATGGCTTTGCCATACATTTCAAACTTTAAACCTTGAACAATTATTCTCCTACATTTCTGAACCAAACAAGAATGAGTTCTTTCCCTCCCTGCTCAATGGCCATTTTCTCTTTTTTGGTGGAAAAGCTATATTCCCATGATGCTGGGATTTTATTTAATTCCTCACCTTATTCCTCACAGACTTTGGCTTTGGCAGAGGCTAAGAGTGGGCATGTGGAAGAGTCAGTGGTGCAAGACACCATTAGAAACTTCCGAGAACAGCACTGGAAAAGATGAGCACTGATGCACATGGAGGTTGGGCAATAGGTGCCAGCAGAGGCTCCGAGCCTTTTTACGCAGCCTGTGTGAGCAGGTACTTGCTGTAACAGTGCTTCCTTGGAAACACAATGGCCACTTTGAGCCAGCCCTACCCCAGCACAGTGGAAGAAAGCCAGGCAGGGAACCGTGTCCCTGGTGGCACATAGGGACTGGCTGGGTGGAGTGTGGCGAGGGTCAGTAAGTGGGAGAGGAGCTGCGGATGTGACTGCTGAGGCTGTGTGGGGTGGGAAGCTTTTCCTCTTGTGATTTCACCTGGATTGCATGCCAGCCTCAGCACACAATGTTATCACTGCACGCCAGCACATAGCCGGGGTGGCTGCGCTCACAGAGTTGGGCCTCAGGAGAGTTTTTCCAGTCCTTTGACGGCCCTTGCCAGAAACGTGCCATGATACTATCACCTGGGTTTGTTTCCAGCGATACCAGGACTACCTCTGCTCACGGATGACCTGTGCGCTGGTGTGGATATCTGGTTGTGTGAAGTAAAAGTGAAGGGTTCTGTCAGGAACTGAAGGAGGGACCTCTGCTCTGCCCCACCTCTCCCTGGCAATGTGTGCTGCTCTTGGATGTTTCCTTATCTAGGGTTTATTGCTGTGCAAAACAGCTGAGTTAATGACTGAAAAGCAGCACTCAGTCCCTGCTGCATAAAGACTGTGCTGCCCAGATGGAAATCCTTTCCAAGAAACCCATTCCCCTTTCTGTAACAAACACATAGCTGTTGAAACCATGAGTGTTCTCGGTTAAACACAGTCCTTCAGAGCTCAGACCCAGTCTGTGGTAGTGGGTTCCAGAGGGCAGGGATGCGCAGTCTGTGCACAACCATATTTTGTCACTGTTTAATATCATGCCTAAAAAGGGAAAGTCGAGCCTGGATCATCAGAAGCCCTTGTTGTTTTCACAGATCTCCTTCCATGGCAGTCTACAGAAGTTTTATCTTCTCTCTAAGGGACATAAGCTAGATTAAATACTGTCTCTAGAAGTCCCAGCCTGAGCCTGCCTCTTCTCTAGAGAGATCCTCCATTATTTATGTTGTTCTGTTGCTCCATGAATAAGACCTTGATTGCCCCTTACTTGATGTTTTTTTTTGTCTAGGCAAGCCCAGGCATCTTTATTTGAAAAGAAGAAGACAAGACCCTTTCCTTAATTCCTTGGCAGCCTTTAGTCTTCCCAGGACAGATGTTTTCTAGGACAGTTCTGGTTTTCCATGCTCTAGGAGAATAGGCAATACATTCAAAAAGGGTAACAGCGCTGAACTACTTTGCAGGAGATGAAATGGTTCCAACCTTTGGAACCCAAGATTCATCAATGACTAAAGTCTTTGTCACATGGCTTTTGACAGGCAGGAAAATGTACCGAGCAAATAGGATCCAAGAGAATTTGCAGGATTCTCTCTATTTTTTGGGGGGTCTGTTCTGGTTGTTCAAGCCTTCGCAGGTTCACTGACAGCTTGCCAGGACTGGTGTTTGTACTCCAATAGAGTTGAAACTACAGTAACAAAAAGGAGGCTGCTGGCACCCTCATGCTGGACAAGTACAAGTCTTCTATAAGCAGCTCAAGAGGTGATGCGTGACACCCTTTGATACAAATGCCCTCAGTGCTTTGTGAGGCATCATCTGTATTAAGCTTGAAGGAGGCAGGATCCATGTTCAAGCTGCCTGTGACCTTTCCTTTGGCACATGTGGATTGTGCTCTGGCAGTGTCTTTATTGCTTTGTTTTCTGTTGACTGTTCTTTGCTACTCTCATTCTGCTTTGCAGTAATTATAGTCTTCTCACTTAACACTTGCTTCTGATGTTGTCTTGCCTCTATCCTTTGAACTGATTCCCTTGTGTGGATAGCAAAGACAGGCACTATCTTTCCAGGACTGAGAGATGAGACATTGCTCATAGATGGGACCAGCTTTGGAATGCATAAAGCCAGAATGCTCAAGCTGATGCTGTATATTGCCACTCATGATGCTGCTTTCTGGGGTACCTCACAGGTCATAAATTATTTTTGGGAGCTAGACTAGAGATGAGGATATTTAAACCCTTAAAATTACATAATAGCAGCCACATGTAGATCCAAGGTCTAATATGATCGGTACAAGGTGAGAAGATAGTCCAGGGAGTAACTTCTTCATTCAAGCTGGCAGGTAGAAGCTGCCTTTTGAAGCAGAAAATAAGCACTCTTTTTTTTAGTAACTTGCTGAATTAGGGGTCATGGAGAACACATAATGGGGAGATATTGACAGCAGAGGGATGTCATGAAAATTGGAGAATAAATCAGGCAGGACTGAGGTGACGTATTTACACACCTTGCCTCTATGTGTACATCCAAGGATCACGTTAGCCCCATCAAGCACAGCGCTGCACCATGAACTTATATGCAGCTCCTCAACTACCCTGAGCTCAGGGTCCTCCCTGAAGTCATTGCTTCCCAGGACAAAGTTCCCTATAGCAGAGCTACAGCGGATCTCCTTGCGGATGTGCAAGACCTGACCTTCCTTGTGCTGAAGTAAATCCTTTCTGTGTCTGCCTGACTGTTCCATTGGGGGGACTCTAGATCAGCAGTCCCCTTCTCATGATTTGTCCCTCTCCTGGACTTGGTGACATTTGCAAAATGTTTGATGTTTTCTTACAGATTATTGACTAAAAATACCATGGCGCCAAACACCCTCCAGGATCTTGGTACAAACATGCTATAAACAATCACTTCTAGTTCTCAGTTGTATCTTGGGACCAGTCTGATAGGTCATTTATAGTCTGTTTAATGACTGCTATCTTATTTTTATGTCAAGCAAGTTCTTTAATCGAATTGCCATGTGATAGAGTGGAAACTGTCTTCCAGGATCCTAAGTACATTGTACCAGCTTTGTTATATTTAACAATGGTACATGCAACTTCCTCAGAGAAAAATATTGCCCCAGTTCAATGGGTTGAATTTTCTATAAAACCATCTTGATTGCCCCTAGTTATAGTTCTCTCCTTTTATCCCCTGTGTTCTGTGTTAGTTGCTTCATGATTTAGTTCAGGACTGAGATCCTATCACAGGTCTGTAGTTACCTGTGAGTAATTACAATTACGAGATAATTATAGGATAATTATGCCCTTCTACATAGTCTTTACAAAATGCCAGACTCTGTGTTTTCTTCTTCTCCTCTAGGACTTTGCCATTGCATCAAGAATTAAAGCAAATCAACAGAAACAGTGCAGAGACATCCTGTGCAGCTTATTTAAAATAAACAAAAACCAAAACCACCCCCCCCAAAAAACATAACCCCCCCCAACAAACCCCAAAACAACTTTTAGTGCAGGGTATCCAGTCCTGCTGATTTAAAATGGCTAATTTTAGTAGGTGGTATTTAATTCCCCTGAGATACTACAAGAACAGACATGTCATCAACAATGTCTAAATTATCTACGTTCTTTTTTCCAGCAGTAGGATAGAAGTATATATTGATTTCATTTTTCTTGTCTTCATTATTATTGAATAATCTAACATTTCCATCTAATAACAGATCAATACCATGATTAGAACTCATTTTGTCTGAATTTACTTTAAAAAAAAATAGCTTTGTCAGTCTTCTTTTTTTCCCTTTCACCTACATCATCTTTTCATCATATCAATATGTGTTTTACCTACTTACAGGCACCCCCGCTTCCATTTTAGATGTGGTTATGGTTTTGCAATTACGCTATTTCTTTACTGGAGAGCTGTGTATTTTTGGTGCCTCGTAAAAACTTTTTAAGCAGTTCTTGATAATTATTCATATTTTCTTATTTAAATCCCCTCTTTGTGTTGACTTGGCCCAGAATTCTACTCAGGGCTGGGAAATGGGACTTTTTAAAACATTATATCTTTCAAAGCATTGCACTACAGCTTTGGGCTGCCTTCTGTTTTCATATGTGCAATTAACTGGGGATCAGTAAACCTGTTACCGGTCTCATTTCTACCATCACTTTACCCATCCAGATAAGGTAAAATACAGATTTTGTTCATTTTGGATATAAGATTTGCGAAATGAGGAAGCTGTTTCATTTAAAAACATTTAAAAATCCCCAAGGCTGTTCTTGAGTCGGCCACATCAGCATGTGTTATCTGAGCAACAACATGTTTATCTTTTGTTAGTGCTTGAATAACCAGTGCTCCCATATTGCAGCGTTGCTTGGTTATCTCCTGCAGATCCAAATCATCAGTCCAGTTACCAGAACACCAACTCAAAAATACTGAATATTGTTAATTAGGAAATTATGATACAAAATCACAAACAAGCAAGCAGGTAATGCTTTTTCTTTTACCCTACTTCTGCCCATTCAGTTTTTCTTAAGGCTACAGCCATTGATTTTAACATTGCCATACAAACCATCCCAGTATCTCTTCCAGTGTCTTATAGCTGTAGTCCCCTAGGCAGATAAAGTCTTGATGAATATAAAATGGAAAGGGATGCCACAATTTTATATAGCTAAAGGGGATGTATTAGGGTGGACTTGACTTCTATATTATAAAGGAGGGCATGCTTTTACAAGGAAAAGCCAGGGCTGCAGCTGAATACAGCCAGCACTGGTAAGTGGAGCTGATAGGTAGCAAAGGGATTAGAAACCCACCAAACCTGCTGCACCCTGGGCCAAAGCAGGGTGGCCAGCAGAATTATCTGAGTTCCTGTCCTTGCTTCAGAGCTTCAGGGACTGGAGAGACACAGGCTGTTAAAATACATGCCTATATTTTGGTGAGGAACTATCTGTAGTAATAGCTGTATTCATTGTGATGGTGTTTTTCAATCAGGCAAGAATGGGGCTTTGCAGCTTAGGACATGTGGAAGAGTTGCTATGCCTAAGCTGGACTTGCTACACAAGTAGCTGCTGAAAGTTTTGCCAGGTCTGACCCAGGACAGGGGATCCCCAAAGGGTTTTAAGGCTTCTCTTACAAGGATTCAGATAATGCTTCAAACCATATTGATGTTAAGAATATCATATTCACTGAGCTGTAACAGGACTTCAAGGGATTGAAATTTGCTGGCAATAAATAAGGAAAAACCCAATAGGTCTCTCCAAACTGGAAGCCCTTCAGCCCTACCACCTACTTTTTCTGCAAGGTCACTGTCTAACTCCACCCAGCTATTTGTTAGTTTGTGCTGTCTCAGGGAATGCTGAAGACCTTTGGATGGATGATTTATCTATGGACAGGTTATCTTCTTGATCAGGAAAGAAGAACGACTGGCACAACAGCTTCCAAGTTCAATAGCCTCCTTTTCTTCTTAATGAATTGCTGAGGCATGAGAGGCTTCCGTTCCTTGCTGGCATCTTTTACACTGTGCCCAAAGAAACAATCATATCAGGCTCAGGAAGGCATATGACTGAAAGGGCAGGGAAACAGGAACCGCCCCCAAGGATGTCCTCCCCAGAGAGGCTGGGAACGTGTTCTGTTGTGGGAAATTGGAAGCTGAGGTCAGACGAAGTGCACAACAGGTACAGCCATATCTTAGGACTGGAAGAACAGATAATGGTCTGTTTTGCTGTCCCCGTTGCTCCTCTGTCCTGCTTATGAGCTCTCCCAGGACACCTCCATACCTCGTATGCACAGTGCACCGCCACTGTGTCATTGTGCTGTGTGGAAATGAAGGCAGGGAGATAAAGATGGAGAGTGGGTGGTGACAACACTCCTGAGAGCCCTGAGCCTACCACTCAGCAAGGCAGGCCTCTGTGGTGTTAGAAGAACCCAGAAAAAGGGAAAAAGGAGTAGGGCGTAAGCCCCCATTTGAAACTGTAAGGCAACAAACCTCATGGGCAGTGTGGTAACATGGGATGGTTCCCAACATACTGACTTGTTCAGATCATTCAGAAGCTTTGTCCTTTCCAGCTCCTTCTGCCTGAAGCTGTTAAGAGATTGTACAAAACGTCTTGATAAAAGAAACACAGGGAGTCTCCCAGTCAAGAGACTGGGAGATATTATTAGCCCCTCTGTTACTGGTAGGCCTGAAGCAATTAATTATTAACAGAAGCATTATCAGGTGCTTGTCACTGCTTTCCCTCAATCCACTTTACATAGTCCAGATCGGCTGTAAGCAACATGTTCCCTTACTAGTCTGATACCTCACAACAGATGGCAGCTAATCCATTTCTCTGGGGAAGATCTCAGTAGTGGTGGAAGGGCCATAACCTAGAAAATATGCCAAGAGAAATTTGAGTCTATGGACCACCTAAGGATGTAGCTTGCCTACATTCTCAGATCTTCTTAGAGATGTCACGCAGCTGATGTGCTCCACCTCCATTTCTGACCAAAGAGTAGGTTCTAGGCAGGGGGCAGAGAAAGAGGCAGGAAACAGGAGTGTATATAGGGACCCAGGAAAGGCATTTTGTATATGGTGGTTCCATAACACATTTGCTACACCTTGCCTACAAGATCTGGGCCCTTTCCCAATCCACCTTTTCATAAATAGCATCTGCACTGACATCAGAACTTAGAATTTCTAACCAGGACACTATTGTAAAGGTTTGTACTTCTAGATATATCCTGGTCAAGTTTTAAGTGAAATCATGTGTCTAAAAGAGTATTCTTCTCTTTCTAGCCCTCCTTGTGCTGCTACTGCAGCACCATAGCACCTAGCTTTGAAATGTGAGAGTTCATCTCCTTTGCCTTGCAGGTCCTTTGTAAGGTTAGTGCAGTTTTTATTACTAACCATGCTGTTACTAAAGGGAGAATCGTGCACATCAGTTGGTATACATGAGAAATATTTGCTGGAAAAGGGTTGGAACTAGATGATCTTAAGGTCCTTTCCAACCCAAACCATTCTGTGATTCTATGATTCAAGTGAAAAGCGCTTTATCAACAAAGCTTATGCTGATTCTATAGGTGAAATCAATGACATGAAAGTGATCTTCATGGCAGTTTAACTCCATCTATTTAGTCATTGTACTATAAAAAATCAAATTAGCAACAGGTAATCGCCACAAGTTTCCTGTGTTTGCCTTAGTTTTCTAACTGAATGAAAAAGTTTCAGAAATGAGGGAAGAGAAAGGCAGACAGTGTAAGAGACACGCTGCCTTCTGCTTTCTCATTCATAGCATCCCCCGGTCTCCTCGGCTGCTGTTCAGTGCATGAATGAGAAAACACCGCCCGCTAGCGGTTTGCGCTGCAGGAGCCCGAGAGGCCTCTTGGCAGAGGCGGTTTTACCATGTTTCTGCTTTGTGATCCTCCTTCAGCAGTTGTACTGGGACAAGGTGGGCGGCTTTTACTTGTCCTTGGGTAAAATCAGCATCTCTGGAGAAGGTCAGTGCTGAACTGAGCGAGAATAGAGGTTCTTATTAGAGGTGCCATGGGTCACTCGCACCCTGTTTTTCATGTTTAGTGTCAATGTCCACAGGAAACACTCTAAATAAGCTATAGGATTTAATCTTAGTTACTACAGTAAGGGAACAAATTGGTTGAAGTGTGGTTACAGTAAGCAAATGCCCCTAAATCTGTAGCATGTTCAGAGCCATCACTGAAGTCAAAGAACAAAGCAGTGACCCTCCAGAAACTTCCCTTGAGGACAGCCCTGCTGTGTGGAGATACCTCTGGTAGCCTGGGGTGAGCTAGCTCCAGCATGGGAAGCAGCATTGCACCACTGTGTTCCATTCTGCCCCACTCCAGAGGAGATAACTCAAGTGGAATGCTTTGCTTGACACAGCTGACCTGCTCCAGCCCAGCAGTGCACTGGGTGGCATAGACAACCTGTGCTGTCCAAGGCTGTCCTCAGAGCTCGTGGCGAGATACTTTTTGTTTTAAACTGAAAATATTTCTCTGAGATTTCTCTAGGTCTTTGGCCCTACATAAAACTGTAGAGCCCAAGATTTCCCAAAGCCTCTCTGTCCCCTGTGACTGCTTTCCTGCTTGTGGGGTAAGACCATCCTTAACAGATGTTTGTTTACCTCTTCATAAAACCCCCCTGTGATTCTACAGCCTCCCCAAGCAGTGCGCTGCAGTGCTTTGCTATTCTTACCCTTGCAAAGTGTTTTTCTAATGTTTAGCTATATCATTTTTATTGCAAATTAAGCTTATTATTTCTTCTTCTACTTTTGGTGAATGTAAAGACAACTGATTAGTCTCTCCACCCATTATAACAAATGTTTATGTGCTGGAAGACTGTTATCATGCCTCCCCTCCTGTTGTTCTTTTCCTAGAGAAAACAAACTCAGTTATTTTATCCGTTCCTTATAAGTCATGTTTTTTTCACATCTCTTATCATTTTGTTGTTCTTTTTTTGGACTCTCTCCAATTTGTCTACATCTTCTGTAAAATGTAGTGCCTGGAACCGGACACGCTGTTCCTGCTGAGAGCTCAGCGGTATCTAGTGAATGCACAAAATAATTGCTTCCTTTGCCTTAAACACAAAACTCCCCTTAAAGCATCTCAGGATGAGATTTGTCTTTTTTCCTGCTGGAATCTCACTTTACAGACTCATATTCAGTCCCACCCCAGGTTGCTCTTTGCGGCACTGCTGTGAAGTGGTTACAATTTAGTTTGGACCAGCACATTTGGTGTCTGTGCAGTCACAACTCCTGATCTGTACCTTGGTGCAGTCACTTCTGCAGAGGGCAGCCCAGCTCTCCAGTGTCTCACATTCCTCTCAGATCCTGATGGCCTCAGGCTCCCTGCCTTCAGGAGGGACTGCTGACCCCAGCCCAGCTGCCACCCTTTCGGTGTTTTCCTCTAGTCTCTTGTCCAACACACAGGATACACTGAGCAGCCCTGGAGGCAGAACATCAGGGACATGATCCTCCCAGCTAGAAAAGTGAAGTCCTGATAATTACCTCTGGTTATGGTACTTCAACCCATGTAGCCTCTGCATGGTGACTGCTTGCTGCTGTGGGAGCCTCTGATCCAGGTACTTTTTAAATGCTCGCTAAGGTCAAGGTATTTAATATCTACTATTTTCTCATCTAGCAGGCCTGTTAGTCGAAGAAGGAAATTAGCCTGTTTTGACAGGATTTGTTCTTCAGAATCCCCTGCTGGTTATTTCCTATCACCTGCTTGTCCTTTAGCTACTTATAAATTGTTTCGTAGTTGGTTCCAGTATCTCTGTAGGTATCACGGTTAGGCTGACTGGCCTGTAATGCCCCAGGTCCTCTTCTAACAGTAATTTTCAGAGAAGAACTGCATTTAAGTTAAATAGATACTGAAAAACATTCCACTTGTGCCCTGCTTATCTTTATTCATTGTCTAGTTTTCTTCCATCTCTTAAATTAAAACCATGTTTCCCATAAGTTTTTATCCTCTACTCGAGGCCCAGCACAATTCAACCCTGCCTTCACCTCTTCTCACCTCTTCCGGCCCAAACCTTCCTGTTACTTAAATACTTACCCAATTTCCCTCCTCTTGATGCTTTATATCTTCCTCCCTCTCTTTTCTTTATGGTTTGTTTGCAGTTTCCTAGCAAAATATATTCCCCACCAACTTTCATTCTTCCCCCACCTGATGCCTGGAGGGCTCTGAAGAGAGTCCTGGAAAAAACTCACAGCTCTGCCCTTAAAATGTGGACAGTGATATTTACCATGCTTGCAGGGACAACTTCTGCCAAAAGACTTGTCCAGGACTCACTACGTTTAAATGACCTCTGGGACCAGTAGGTGGCAGAGAGAAGATGAAATGTGGGAGACTCTGGTCCTAGCGATGGGACTGATAGATCACTCTGGCTCTAGGGAGGACAAATACTCATGTTACTAGAAAGCAGATGTCTGATAAGTTGTGTAAGTGTCTAGCAAGCAGGAGTGCTGGGTAAAGCTCCCATCTTCTTGTAGGGAGAATATATCTAGTGTTCAGCTTCAGCCATGAGTGAAAGGTTCGTGTGTTCAGCAGAAGAACAGGAAGCATGTGTCACTTTCTAGCTAAGCAGATCAGGAGAAGATAACTTTGTTTGAGGGAGAGGTATCGTTATCCAGGGTTGTAAGCTATATAATTGCACAATCTGCTATCATGCATGAACAGAGCTGTTCAATAGCATGGCCCTGCCTTGTCCTGACATCATGTCTATGTTGGAAATCCGTTTGGAATGAAAAATCCCACATTCCCCAAGTGACCTCGTATCTCTGAGCAAAAGGCTGAGTTGCAGTGGAGACTTCACAGTCTCAGTGGTTCCAGAGATGGGAGCTCAGTCACCAGCCTCAAAGCAGCTAAGGAATGAGAAGTCAGCAATGAAGCAAACTTCTTTCCAAAGACAGTAACATTTAAAAGTGTGGGTGATGTCCATGGTTCTTTGAAGTCAAGAAAAGTCCCAAAGGCAAGACAAAGTCACTGTGAGTAGCAGTGTTACTCTCATTAGCTGTTGCTATTTCTAGTGCTGGTTTTTGGACATGGCCCTTCAACAGGTTGCCTAATGAGAGCATAAATGCTGGGGCAGGTACAGAGGTTGGAAGTGTTGGCCATTATCGTTGTGGCACAATCTTTGTTGCAGACTCAGGAATGTCACATGCTTGTGTGAGATCCAGTCTTCTACACCTTTGGTTTTACGATCTCTACTCCTTTCTTTCACAGCCATCGCTTTCATATTAAAAAAGCAGCCCTGCCTTCTGGCATTAACCTGATGCCTGAAAAATCAAGTCCCCTTCTCGCTCTCCTGCTCTGCCCTCTCCTTTTCACCCCCATCTCAAGCAACCACTTCCCTGCGTACCCCCAGTACAAGAGGAATTCTTCACTGGCCATCTTCATCTTTATTTAGGCGATTTTCTGTGGCCCTTTTCATCAGGGAAGGGGGGGGTAGTGAGCTGGAGAATCTGGCCCAGAAAGAGCTCAGTGATGCCTTTTTAAAAGGCGTCCAGTTAAAGGGACTCTGTGGTTTTCCCAAAACCAGAAATGTCCAGCAAACTCTGTGTGCCCCGTGTTAAAGGCTCTGCACCCTACTGATAGCAAAGAAAGTCATCCAGATCATTCAGACGAAGGTACCATATACCAAATCATTAGTGACTCACATATAATTTCTGCATCAGCTGCATTTTGTAAGCTGTTCTGCAGCTTGCCAGACAATATTTGATATTTGGATAGTCGTTTGCAAATGGTGGATAAAAGGTTAATAGGAAATGTCTCTGACAGTAGCTGGATATAATTTAGAGATGGACTACAGCCATGTAGTTACATACCAGATTTGGGTTTTGGCTTATTATATTGGAGAGATAAGGCCCCAGAAGGAATATGCACATTCGCTCAGAGCTGAGTTTTCCAAAAAGACAGTTTCAGTCTGAGAAGGGATGGGCAGTTTAACATGTGAACCATCTGGCCTCTGTGATGCACCAGCTTGCAGGCACTCTTTAAAGGTGTTAGCTGCTGATAGTATCATTTAGTCCTCCCTCTCTTACTGCTTCCCAGAGAGGGGATGAGGGTGGCAGTGGTGACCAGTCACTCATGTATTAATCCTAGTTTATCTCAGTAGCATATAGCAAAACAAAGCAACAAAAGTATTCCTTACTCTCCTTTACTGTCTTTATTCCTCTTGTTGATCAAACTGTGCCTTTTTTTATTCACTGCATATTCCTGGGACTTGTGTCTTCTCCTCTGTGTGTCCTCTCTCATGAAAGACTATTCCCATGCTTCATGTAGCACAACCTGAAAAATGCCAGGTATAAACCTCTACTACTTCTCAATTAAGAGAATGATTTATTAAGGTGTTGAGAAATAATCTTCATTCCAACTGCATGCATGGAGATTGATGTTATTCTTTTTTGGTCCTCCAAACTGGTTTCTCTTGCAAAATGTGATTCTTTTCCATCTTTTACTTATACTTTACCTCTTTTGAAATCCAATTTGTAAAACATCATCTCTTCTTCCAGTTGTGTTTTGGACTTTGGAGCTATGCAACTTTGCTTAAAAGCTGTTTGGGAAGACAACTGTTGAAATAAGGCTCTGAACTTACATGGGCATAAATGCCAGAAACACTGAAGAGAGGCCTGAAACCATTAGTTTGAAGATATACAACTTTGTGGTCCTCACAAAATATCCCATTCAAATGACAGCTTTTCTAGAGACAGAACATCTCCCAGTGCCATTCAAGGAAATAAAATTCAGTGTTAAATCTGCATGAAGAGAGAGGAGAGCTACTTGCTTCTTTGTGATGTTATGGGCCCAGTACCTATATCATTGCTTAGCAGATCTTGGTTCCAGTTATCCTCCTTTTCTTCAGAGCTGAGCACCAAGAGCACATTCTGAGCAATTCATACAGAAAGACTACAAAAATAACACCTCAGAGTAAAGCTATAACCTTTGGCTTACAATCGATACTCACAAGGCAGTTAGTTGTACCTATGGATGTAGTACTGAGCTTGTGACTTCTCTCTTTGTGGGCTCTGCAGCATTTCTGCAGATGGTTGGGGGTAGGTGACTGTGCCTGGGGTCACATTCTTGTTTGCTGGGCTGCTGGAATCCGCCTTTGCTCCTTAACAAAACAGTTTGTTTTAGCCATTTTGGATGCCTGTGCATGTGCAAAATGCAACTGGAAGAAAAACTAAGCAGAACCAAGACACTTAAAGGCAAGGTTGTAAAACTGGTGTTTCTCAGCTTGATTAATAGTGACTGATGATCTAATTTTCCAATACTGCTTCTTTTTCCAGGTGAAAGATGTTAAAGAGCAGTTCAATGTATATGACAATGCCAACTACAGGTACCTCAGTGACTACCTGTGCTGGAAATCAGCAATATGACTTACCTGTCAGAGCTGGGTGTAGGGCACAAAATAATTCAATTAGTTCTGCCACTATCAGAGAAGTTGGCACTCCTGTGTCACCTATCACACCACAACACCTAAACACTAGTGAGTGGAGACACACACACAGCTGTGTTGAACCATAGCAGAATTGTCGAGATGCTTCAGTTCCTGCTTAACTGTGCAAACTCCCATTTAGGCATGTATTTGGTTTTCACTGCCTTTCTCCTATTCCTCTCCCTGCTCTGGTTTTTCATGTTCAGTGGATTCTCCTCTCTCTGTCTCTGCCCCTCTTTCTCTATTTTTTTTCTCCCTATTGTTCCCCATGTCACTAACTGTCACTCACTTTATAAAGCCGTCTGGCTCAGAGCTTAAATATTGCAGGGCAACTAAAACCTGCCATCAGAGCCAATTCTGTCATATCTGCTCAGTCATGCGACAAGATTGGGACTTTTAGGGTAGGGAAGAAGAGAGACAAAATTTCACTCTTCCCTGCAGAGTGCCAAGAGAGGAGGGGGACACATTTCTTCGGTGGAGCCTTTCACAGCGGCAAGTTGCTTGCTCAACGTCCTTAACCTGTACAGTCTTTTTTGCTGGTAATGGTGTGCTCAGGTTGCAACATCTGGAAGTGCAGGGTGGGGGTTTACAACAAACCCATGTGAGTTAAGAACGCGAGTCTGTTGACTCCAAGTGGGCTTAGGCAGTCTCCTCGCGATAGGCAATTTAAACAAAAAGGCGACTGCCTAAATTCATCGCTTTCACCTTTTTCTGGGACTTGAAGGACTGACTGCTTACAGGCGGAACCCCAGGCATTTGAACTGGTTGTGCATCTGCAGTCTGCCCAAAGTTGTTTCTTGTAGTTGAACCAATTGAGCAGCTTTGAATCACTTCACTGGCAGAAAAATGAGAGGATGGGTATGGCAGAGTTATAAAAAACATGACTAGTTCGGAAGTGATCTCAGGAGGAGTTTAGCCAAATGTATCAACATGCAAGTGAGACATTTGATGGAGTTAGGAAGTAGTTTTCCTTCTCTTGTACAGTGAGTTTTCCGTATGATAAAGTTTATCACATCTAGAATGTTGCTCTTGTGCGTTGCAGTGGAAATGTTCAAATGCTAGCTGCGGATATCAGCATGACTACAAAGAAAGGGATGGAGTTAAACTTCAGTGCCTGGGGGACAATGAAATTCATACTGTGTGTAGTCATGTTTTTTAGAGTTGCACATGTTTGGTAACTGTTGGGTGTGCTTTGCTCTGTGAATTTGCAGAAAGAGAATGTTTAAATCAGTTTAGTTAATGTATGTAAACAGCATAATCTTCTGCTAGACTTGTTAATGTAAGAGCTGACATTAACACACTCTTCTACACAACTTTAATGGCTGAGAAAGTAGCAATTTTCTTCGGTGATTAAATTATATGTTTGCTGCTTATACAGGCAAGGTGTTTGTGCAAGCTGAAGAAGTGTGTTCTGTTCTTTGTTTACTGACATGGGTGTCTGAGGTTAAAATTTTGCAAGGTCTGAAAGCAAGGCAAATGAGTCCATCTTGTTGTAGAACAATGACATCAGAAGGATTTCTTTGGTTGAAAATTTGTGACATTCCCCAGAGCCATAGAACTCTCAATATTTTGTGTGTTTGCCTATGTGTGAATATGTACACACAGTAGTTGAAACAGACTGGGATGCGTTGGTGTGTTGTAACATATGGCATTACAAATATATCCCAGTGGTATTTGAGAGAGGAGGGAAGTTTAGATACTCAGATTTCCATCCTGTTGACTGTACCTTCTTTTACCCAGCACTTGTGTATGTGTGTCTGGATATAGGACACTATAGATGGACATAGTATCCAAGAGATGAACTTCTAAATCCCTGGGAACAGCTATTTTATGGAAAATGTTCCTTGTTTCACTTGTCATGGTCCATAGTTCAGTTTTTTTGGATCGCTGTAATGTTCAGCATTCCTCAGAGAATCATCTGCTGTGATGTGTTAAACCAGCCCATCCCAAAGAAGTTTCCTCTTTATTTCACTCATTCATAGATTTTCCCTTGCCTAAAATCATATAGTGGGAAGGTTAGGATACACTGGATCAAGTCCTAGCCTACAAATTACTTATTATCATGCACAAATGACAGAGCTAATGTTTCACTTGCATTACTTGTAAATGGACTACTTTCTTAGCTTTCCAATAGGATGTCTGCAGCTGGCTTCCACCTCTGTGTTAGTCTGAGATAACAGCACTGGCATTTTAGAGAGAGAAAATAGTATTTTAGGTCACAGTTATAGACCTTTATGTTTTTCTCCAGGTTTGTTCCAATGTCAGTCTGTCAACTGACTTCAGAATAAGATAAAAAGTACAGCCCCGACAACACCAAATAATTGTATTGAATATAATGCATACTATATAGCAAAATAGTATATATATATGGTAGTTATTAAGCTTGTATATTATTACTAACACAGCAATGATGTTGTAATTGCTGTTATTACCTAACAGAGTGATTTCTAATATAGAATTAATATATGCAACCTAGAGAGAGTTCAGGTTTGTGTATGTGCAACATGGGCACTGATTTCAGATCTGTTTGACCTGTGTGTGGTTCTGGCGCAAGAGGAGCTTGAGTGCTTGAAAGCTTCACTATTCAAACCACTGCAGCTGCATGCTGATAAATCTGTTCTACTGTACTGCTGGCACGTGTTTGTACATGTACAAAATCTAAGCAGGCTCATGCAGCTGAGCTTATGAGGCACAACAGAAGTTTCTTACTTTGAAAAGGAGATAAATATACTCCCTGGCTGAAAAGTAATTGCCCATTTAGAGCCAGGAAAGAACAAATATAGCAAGCAGTTTGCTCTGGCTTCCTAGCTCTTCTTCTCCTAAATGAATCATTGTGATCAGGCAAATAAGCAAGCAAGCAACCCTCTTTCTTTTCTCAAAGCATATTAGGGAAATGCTTATTGGTTGAAAGAAACAAAAGGCATCAGTGGGAAAACTTGAAAGCTAAAATTTAGCATAATTTGTGGTCATTCTCTTTTCTTTTTTCTTTCCTTAGACAGTAAGAAATGGGTGACTGGAGTTTCTTGGGGAACATTTTAGAGCAGGTGAATGAGCAATCCACTGTCATCGGGAGAGTTTGGCTCACAGTGCTCTTCATTTTCCGCATCCTTATCCTGGGAACAGCCGCTGAGCTAGTGTGGGGAGATGAACAGTCAGACTTTGTGTGCAACACCCAGCAACCTGGTTGTGAGAATGTCTGCTATGATGAAGCCTTCCCCATCTCCCACATCCGGCTCTGGGTTCTGCAGATCATTTTTGTATCTACACCTTCACTAATGTACTTTGGGCATGCGGTGCACCATGTCCGCATGGAGGAGAAGAGGAGAGAGAAGGAGGAAGCTGAGAGGCGTCAGCAAGCTGAGATGGATGAAGAGAAGCTGCCCCTGGCTCCAAATCAAAACAAAGGCAACAATCCTAATGGGACCAAGAAGTTTCGCCTGGAAGGTACCCTCCTGAGAACCTACATCTTCCATATCGTTTTCAAAACCCTCTTTGAGGTAGGATTCATAGTGGGTCAGTACTTCCTGTATGGCTTCCGAATTCTTCCACTTTACCGCTGTGGGCGGTGGCCCTGTCCCAATCTTGTGGACTGCTTTGTCTCCAGGCCCACGGAGAAGACCATCTTTATTATGTTCATGCTGGCAGTGGCTTCTGTGTCTCTGTTCCTCAACCTGGTGGAGATCAGTCACTTGATCCTGAAAATGATCCGGAAGGCTCTGAGAAGACCAGCAGAGGAACAGCTGGGGGAAGTCCCAGAGAAGCCCCTCCATGCCATCACAGTACCCTCTATCCCAAAGACCAAAGGCTACAAGCTGTTGGAAGAAGAGAAGCCGGTGTCCCACTATTTTCCTCTCACGGAAGTAGGGGTTGAGCCCAGCCCCCTTCCATCAGCCTTCAATGAGTTTGAGGAAAAGATTGGGATGGGACCATTAGAAGACCTTGCCAGGGCATTTGATGAGAGGTTACCATCATATGCACAAGCAAAGGAGCCGGAAGAGGAGAAGGTAAGAACAGAGGAGGAGGAACAAGAAGAGGAGCAGCTGGAACCTCAGGAAGAGCCAGGGGTGAAGAAGGCAGAAGAAGAGGTGGTAAGCGATGAAGTGGAAGGGCCTTCAGCACCTACTGAACTCGCCACTGATATGAGACCCCTCAGCAGGCTAAGTAAAGCCAGCAGCCGGGCCAGGTCAGATGATTTGACTGTATGAAGGTGCAGGATATGGGGAGCACATGAAAATAAAAAGGTTGAAAAGAAAATGAGAGATAGAGAAAGAAACAAAAGGTATTTTTTAAGCAAAGTGCTAAAATGGCCATTTGAATATTATTTCCTCTTGAGATTCTCAACTGGAAAGGTACGATCATGGTAACTGTGCCTTATTTGCCCTGTATGTCCATTTGAGAAGGAACATTTTCCCTGTTTCCACATGCTAGCTCACTCCTTACAGGAATACCTATGCTGTACACATTACTGATGTCTTTTAAAACCTAACGTGGCAGTGAAACCCAAATGTCACTACTGTGAAAGGATTTACTGGAAGCTTTGTGTTCCACATTTCTGTTTGGCCAGTGAAGGGGAAGACTGATCATGAAGTGTATCTAGTATTTCTTTTTCTGTTTCCACCTATGGCATGCTGAGCAGATCTCCCCTTCGCTGTTGGCATGGAATTGCAGTTATTTAATTCACAAAGTGAATTCTGTGCTTAGCACCAATGCACTAAACTCGTAAGCACTATTTCCCCTCTTTATTCAGAAAATAAAGCCAAAACATCTCCCCTTTCTCTGAGAATGCAAATCTGAGTGAGGTAAAAATATTTCTCCTTTGTCAAAACTATTTCTGCTCTTCAAGTGACATTGCAGTGGGCAAGGTTAACAGCAGCTCTCTACTAGGATTTAGCAGATGCCCACAGATGGATTACTTGTTCCCATGAGGGTCATCCAGCCCCGAGCCTATTTTAGAGCACTGGAAAGAATAAATTCAAGTTATATTTTTTACTTGTAGTCTTGTGACTTAAAAGATCTGAATCTTGATTTAGCAAAGCAAGCATGGGAAGGCTCTGTGAAAAGAGGAAACAGCTACAGCCCCAGAGCATGAAACCAAGTATAAGCCTTCATGACATGATCCTGACATGTGCTCAGTTCCTGGAGCTCCCAGACTTACAGGCATTCAGCAAATCTCAGAGTCCTGAGGCACCTGTGAGCTTAAACCAGGGGTCTGGATAACCATGTGACTATTTAAAACTCTAAATACAAAACTGGTTGTTCAGGTTGGAAAAGTCTCATAGGATAATAGTCTTTTGACATATTTTGTTTTTAATTTGACAGACGGGAGCCATCCAGGGATCTACATCACTATTAAATACCAAAGTCTTGAGTAAAACAAGGCCTTTCAAAAGATGATTTAGACCTTTTATCCCAACAGGTCTGTACAGAACTCTCAGAGCCTCATCAAAATCTTTTTACAAAAGGTAGAAAGGCTTGTGCTTACAAATGTTTAAATGTGTGTCATTTCTAATTTTAGGACTCCAGCAGCACCTTTTGGCTGGGACAGTGCAGCAATGTGTTCAAAATCTTCAGGTTAATATCTATGTCCCCCCAGAATTGAGCCTCATGCCAGAAAAGTGCAGGTATGCACTCTCATCTGCTCTGCTCTGCAAACCTCAGACTCTGCCTGCTCAGCAAATTCTTTCTGCTGGGCTGCAGCCCATCCCATTGTTCCCAGGGCAGGCTCTAATCCAGATCAGGGAAAAAGCAGTCTTTGGCATAATGCATAGAACTCATCCCAACATCAGCTAGATAAGACCCCCTGCCATCGCCCATTGTGGCGGGGCTAACTCGAAGCCCATGGAAGTCAAATGGATGTCCGAGGGAGCTCTGGGTAGGCTTGGGCTCACACCTCCAGTCCTGCTGCTTCGTGTCCCAGCCTAGGCAGCCACAAGTACAGTAATTTCTGCCACTCACTGGTCTAACCTGTTTGGTGGACTTCCTCTCCCTTGTTACGCAGCTGCCCCATACGAGCACAGAGGTGGCTAGACTTCACTGCTGAGTGAGGTAAGCTGTACAAATGTAGAAAGTTTCTAGGGTGCTCTGGGATTCTTCAGCACCATAGTATTGCCATGTTTGGTTTTTATACTATTAATCCTTTTGCTCCTTTTGGGCCTGTGTATTTTCCCAAGGTTTGCAGCCTGAGGTCAAAATCTTTGCTCCCTGGACAAAGGCTGTTAGGTTGTCCTTCCTTGTGAAGGAAGACTGAAAGTTTTTGGAAGGAATATAATAAAGCAACACATGCAAAGGAACATGCAGAGAGAGAATATGGAGGCTAGCATTAATCTACCCTCTTAATACAGAAACAGGAGAACAGGTAGCACAAATGAAAGGCAACTGAGGAAAGAGAAAGTTTTTCTGTAGGAAAGAGTCCGCTGTGCCCAATTCAAGACACTAGAATTCAAGAAAGGGCAAAGATTTAGATGAACAGCAAAATCACCACACTTATACTAGATGGGATCTATTACTTTTTATTTTGTTCACAGACAGTTATGAGAGGGTTTTAAGGGTTCAAAGAATAAAACAGAAAAAGAGGTTTAATGGTTCTAAGAATCAACCAGCCCACTTGTTGAAGGGGGCCGGAAACACACTTCACCCTGCGTAAAAAACAAAACCTTGTAACGGTTCAGTGTAAGGTATCTTCTGTCTTTACAGCATGTGACCCTTCCAGATACCAATGTACTAGACAAGATGAATCATGCCCTTATTGACTTCTAATTACTTGAAAAGTCCTTTTACACACAACATCTTTTAATAACCACTCCTGTTCCTGACCTCTGACATGCATACCTTCATTAGATCACTGGACTACTTCAAGATGAGTGCTCATTTATCAGAGTATATGGTTCATAATATAGCTGTCAGGTGGTTCAGTTTTTATTCATCAGATGTTGAGTATGTAATTCTTTTTCACTGGAATGCCTCAGTAAAATGCACTGTATAAAGCGTACTCAATGGACACTCTGTAGTTCTTTCACAGCTGCCTCAGGAAAGCTCCTCCGGGTCAGAACAGCACAATGAAACAAGCCAGCGTTTTCCTCCTGCATCCAGTCAGCTGCTGTTGCTTTTTATCTCTCAAGCCAGTTTTCAAGCACCCTGCCAGGCTGCTAGTGAATCTATAGCCACCAAGTACAAGCCACAGCATCAAGACAGTGCTTCTCAGCAAGCTGGGCAGGGATTGACTCCGATCTTCTGGCATTCAGCCTCATCTCTGCAATGAAATCACTGTGGGACTGTCGGCAAGTCATTCTTCCTTCATGTACAATAGGGAATAATTTTCTACCTCACAAAGATAATGTGAGGCTCAATATATTGTGTTAGTAATAGATTGGGAGGTCCTTGGATGGAAGGCCTTACAGATGAGCAAAGGATTATTGCTATTTCCAGATGTGATAGTATATAAATGTGTTTTATTCCCTCTCAGTGAGACAAATTTAATCATTTATTCAAGAAATTCCTAGTGAAGTTGCCTAACAAACAGCCTCAGAGCTGTGGATCTAGTGTATGATTATACTTCAAAAAGAATTAAATAAAACAGTTGTATGTGTGAAGACCAGGGAGAATTATCTCCTTGGGAAGGGGGAAGTCACTGGACAATTACAACCATGCCTGAACCATGTAAAGGTGTGAGTACCCCCTCTTGGCTCCCTGTGCAAATAAATTACTAACTGACCACATGGTTCTCTGCAGGGAGCATAAGATGCAAGTGTCAAAATCACCAAAGGAGGTGAAAGTAGAAGAGAAAGGTAGTGTCTTAGCTTACAGTAGCATGTGGGAGTTGGTATTCTCTAGTGTCTAGAGCAGTGGACCTAGGATAATAATCTTAGATTTATTTCCAGCTCTGCTTCTGACTTGCTGTGATAATCATTTTACCTCTCAGTGCCTGTTTTCTCCACCTTTAAAATGGGTGTAAGAATTTCCACCTACCTCACAGGGATGTTGTGAGGCTTCCTTAATTCTGTTTGTAAAGTAAGTAGGAATGATCTGATGAAAAGCACTGCTGAAATGGATGGTATCCTTGTTATTTCCTGGCAGAACTGCTATCTTGGTTAATATATGACTCCTCAACCAGAAGGGCAGTAGCTTGAAAATGTGAGCACTGCACTGCGCTGACAACATCAACACAGACATGGATTTGCCACGAGTAAAAAAACACTTTATTGATCTCCCCTGTCCTCCCACCTTAGTCTTTACCTCACCACATGAAACAGTGGTGACATGATAAGTGGCTGGGAATGCCCCTTATTTATGCTTAAATAAGACAATTCCTGGAGCAGTGTGGGTAGGCTAATGAAGCTTTAACAATTTAACTGTCCTTGCAACTCATGTGGGAGGGGGCTGTATCATGCATTGTATTACTGGCCTTCTGTTTTAAATCATTCAGTGCAACCTCCAGGAAAATTTCCATGGAATAATTTATGATTGTTTATGGCACACTGAAAAAAAAAAAAACCACCCTTCATGAATGCAAACCCACAAATTATCACAGAATGGTTTGGGTTGCAAAGGACCTTAAGATCATCTAGTTCCAACCCCCTGCCATGGGCAGGGACACCTCACACTAAACCACGTCGCCCAAGGCTCTGTCCAACCTGGCCTTGAACACTGCCAGGGATGGAGCATTCACCGCTTCTTTGGGCAACCTGCTCCAGTGCCTCACCACCTCAGAGTAAATAACTTCTTCCTTATATCTAACCTGAAAAGTTATCATGTTATACTGATTCTTTCCTCTAAGTGAGATAGATACGAACAACCTCTGAGCACTGAAACACAGGCTCAAATTCCTCCTCCTGTAGGAGGGAATAGATTTGGGGGATCTCTGCTCTTTAGGTCTGTGTGGGAATGAAATCTACTACTGAGGGAAGAAAGTCCTTTCTCTCCTGCCACTCAGTAACTCACTGACTCTGCAGTTTCACGTTTAAAGAGCGGCTGTTGAAAAAAAAAGTGTTAGTTTGCTGTTTTATACAGAAAATGGCTTTTCAGGCTGACAAATGATAGTAATCCTAGCCTAGGCCTAGTTTTGTTTAGTAAAGACAGGAACATCCATGAGAACTAGAGTAAAGCCTTCCTATGAGCCCGAGGCAGTTGTGATAAAACAGTATATGTTGCCAAATTTCCTGAGGGTCAGGGTTGGATAGGCATACCAAAATCAGGGGACTTGCCTAAGTACTGGAATTATTTTTGCCCCAGCAGAACGACACTGCCATTTCTTAGGCTCTCTGTGTGCTACACCTTTTAATATAGCTCAGGAAAAGCTTTTTGCCAACACCAAATGTGCTTATACAGTTGAGTAGCAACTATGGCAAATTAATGTGTGTTGACTTGACAAGATGTTCCCTGGCACACAATCCTTTCCTTGCAACTAGCTTGGCATGCGCCTATTTTAGTAGAACAGGCAAGACTCATGTCTGTCAACAATTCGAGTTTTTCTCCCAGCATCTTGATGTACAAAGAGACATTCAGAGTTTGTTCAGCCTAGGGAGAAGGGGGCTACGGGTTAGGGGAGCCCCAACTGCTGTCTTCAGCTACCTAATGTGGAGTAGGGAGGGAAGATGGAGATGGACTCTTAATGGAGGTGAAAGCGAAAGATCAGAGGCAACAATCACAAGGAAAATTTTGACTGAAAAATCTGGCAAGGAAGAAAACATTGTTCAAATGGACAGTGGTTCAGCACTAAAGCAGGTGCCCACAGACATAGTGGGATCCCCATCCTTGATTGGTGAAGCGTGACTGGGAAAAGCACTGAGCACCCTGGTCTGATTCTGCATTGAGCCAAAGGGTGGACCAGCTGATCCCTTCTGTGTGGTGGAAGAACGGGTATAAGGCAGTTTCTGCTTCTCTGGTAGAGCTTGCTTAGACTGTCCCTGCAGGCAACACTAACTAGCCAGGCACTGCAGCAGAGGCTGATGCACAAACAGTCAGCTGATGTTTGGTAGCTACAAAAGCTGCTTGAGGCCAGAATCACATGTTGTGTAACTCGTTTGGAAAAAGTTTTACAACTAAAAAAATTACAAAAATGAGAGAACCCCAGTATGCTTGTTAACAGAGAAAATAATGGAAATATAAGGGGCTTAGGTCTTTCCGGCTCCCTTTCAGTGTCAAGTGTGCCTTCAAATCCATTTGGAAGTGCAGAGGACTGCATTTTAACATTCTGTCAACAAAACCCTATGTATTTTAAAGCTTCCTGATCAGGGATGAAGCAGAACTGAATAGAAATGGTGATTACAGAGCTACTGACAGAACATTTTGGAAACAACAAAGACTGTTGTCCTTTGCCTTCCTAGATCCAGCCTGGCACAGTAAAAGCAAAACAAGCCATTTATTGATTTCCAAGGAGGAAAGGCTGTATTGTTTGAAAAGTCATGCAGTAGCCTACCAAAAAACTTCTATGTCAACAGAGCAAAGAATTTATCGTGATACATTTAGCAGAACAATTGTCTCCTACGGTGCTTCCCTGAAGCTCAGGGGAGAGCTGGATTGAAGGACGATATGGAAATATGTAACTGGGATAAGGAAACCCAGTTACAAATGAGTATAAAAGAAAATCCTGGATTCTGGGCAGCTGTGGGGCAGAGGCTGTGCAGGAGGGCAGCAGAGAATCCTAGGTACTGGTGCAGCATGCCAGCTGATGGGAGGTTGCAGGCAAAGGCTGAAGTGAGGAAACCTGCAAGCTCATCAGCTGGGTACCTCGTTGTAAGAATAAGGCAAGCCAACATAAACCCAGCCCATCACCTAATCTGGTTTTTCTGGATTTTAAGAAGGTTAGCAACTTTAATACAATTTAATTGAACTTTTATGTGCTGGTTACTCTATTTACCTGATAGAACTGAGAACCTGACTAGGACGGGTAAAGCTTTTTTTCCTATCCTTCTACCTAAGTATAGAAAGAATTACTGGGACAAAAAAGTTCAGGTAAGCTTCTCAATACATAGATGTTAGTTCAAAGAAAAGTCGTAGACAACTCCATAAAACAACTAATCTGTTGCCAGTGAACATTTTCATCTGAAGTCACCACAAATAAATTCAAAAGAAATTCAGAAATCAGATTGATGCTGGGTTACTCCCAGCTTCAGAGCTCCTGTTTATGAAAACCTCTGGAGAGAAAAGAAAATGGCTGGCTGGCTGCCAGCTACACCTATTTGTCATGAATATGCCCCGTAGCACCTTCTGGAAACCTGTGCTATTTCTAAATATACTCTTGGCCAACAAACTGCTTTAATTCAATATGCTCCACCTCTCCTCTTTAGTTGAAAGACTTCAGTTCCCTCTACAAACTGAACATAAAGTAGCCATATTCACACTTTAGTATGTGGAAGAATAAAATATAGAGCTGAACAGAAACCTGCCCATATACTGACCAGCCTTTCTTCCTCGTGCACTGCCTCTCCTCTCTGGCCACATCTATCTATATTCGGTGTAATGGAAGTACCAGCCTCTCAGAACTGAGACGTTGCCTTTGCGCCTGTGGAGTGCCATGGACCCTTCTCCCCACACATGTACATCAGCTGCTATCTAAGGAGGAACAACACAGAATAAAATTTCCATTTTCTTTCTATGCTTTTTGTCTTCCCTGAATGAGAAATCTTGGGATTTGGATGCGTGGGTGGCTCCGAGTTTTTCCAGTAGGAATTATGTTCTTCCCTGTGTGTTTCTTCCAAGTCTCAGGGAGTAGTAATTCACAGCTAAGCAAAGGCATGTTTCAAGCCTATTTATAAACACATGAAGAAGAGAAAGTTTAAAGAGATATGACCAAAGCCTGCCTTGTTTATTAACCTTGTGTTGAAATGAGCAGAGTTGCCAAAGTGTAAAAAGCCACAAAAGGGGCTTTGAATGATTTATTTTTTAAAGGATTTCCTCTTAACTTCTGTCTTTAAAAAGCAACCGACAGTGAACCTTGCCCCACAACCTACGATACAGAACAAACCAACCACAAATCCCTCCAAACTCAGGAATCTCATCACTTTAGGAAAGATCAGTTTCCAAGTAGCAGAAACAGAAAGGAGGAACAGGAAAGTCCTGATCTCAGCTCTGCATTAATTGGAAGCAATACCAGAAGCTGTGAAGAAAAAGGTTTTAGATTATATGAGATAATCTGCTCTCTGTTAATTTCCCTGTGAACACTGAATGTTTTTTTTTAATCTTTGCAATGCCATAGAGAAGGAGACAAATTTCAAACCAAGATGACTGATGGCAAGACAGAAAGCCAAACAAAGAGACTGTGGTGACTTGAATCTGGTGACTTGGCACCACCAAATGTAGATTTGTTTTCTGAGTGAAATGAGTTGCAACGAATAAAGGTTCCTGATTTTGAATCAGCAGGGGTTCCCTGCTTTGTTAAACTCCTCACTAACCACACTCGATTCTTTCTCTTCCCATGTGATTTATTATTCCAAACACAGTTTTGGGTGGCAAAGGTTAGATGTGTTTTTCCGAAACAAAAAATATACAGACACCATTAAGCTCAAATGGGGACATGACTGCGACATTGAACGATCAGATCTCACACCGATAGGCATCAGGAAATTCCCTGTTTGAACTTTTACTTCCCTTCTGGCTCTATTCCTTGACACACTGTAACTGCAGTCCTGAAAGGCGCCTCCGACCCTGGGCTTGGCGCACAGGCGGATGGAAAGGGCCACAGGGAACTGGCAACTCGCCAGCGCGGTCCTCCCACAGGAGCAGGTCCCCTTCCCTTGGCCGCTGAGCGGCAGCAGGGGGGAGGTTTCCTCCAGGGCCCCCAGCCATCAGGCCCACGCCGTTACCCCCGCGGCGCAGCAAGGGCAGCACAGTACCCGCGCGGGGCACCAGGGGCGGAGCTTCCCCCCAAGGCACAGTCCCGCCCGGCAGCGGGGGGGGGGGAGAGTGTGTGTGTGCTGCGCCTGCGCACTGCAGCAGCCGGCGCGGGCACGGGGCTGAAACCGGGGCGGGCGGCGGCAGCGGCTGTCATGAGCTTTCTCATCGACTCCAGCATCATGGTCACCTCGCAGGTAACGCGCTGCTGCTGCCGCCCACCCGCGCACCGCGCCCCGGAGGGCTGAGGGCGACGAGGTACGGCCCGCCGGGGCCTACACCCGCCCCGCCGCCCTTCGGGAAGCGGCCGTTGGGAGGGCGCGGGGGGCGGTGCTTGCGGGCGCGCATGCGCATGTCGCAGAGCGTGGTGGCGGTCGCCTGTCCCGGTGCGGGGCGGGTTGCGCTGCGGGGGCGGGGGTGCGCTGCTGGCCGGCAGGGCTCGGCGCCCGCTTTGTTCTGTCAGCCTGCTCCCACAGCAGGACATCATGGTCACTGCTTGCCGCGGTGATCGTTGCCCCCTCACGTCAGAGTGCAGTGCAGAAACAGGTTCAGGAAGTAAGGTTGTAGGGAATGGAGCTTTTCTTGTAATGCTGCGTCAGTTCAATAGGTGTAGGCTTTCTCAGTTGGAGCAAGCAGGGAGGTTTTGTCTTTTTGTTCTCTATGTTATTTCTGATATTGTTCAAGAAGGCAAATCATAAGCAGTGGGACCAGATGATCATTGTAGGTTCTTTCCAGCTGAATTAGCTTAGCCCATCCAATTCCATCCCCTTCCCATTCATCCCATCCATGTCTTCCACCCCTGGTTTGTCCCTGAGGAGTTTGCTTGTGTACGGCTTTGGGAGGTTTGTTGTGCTGTGCTATAAGGAGCTCAAAAAGACACCACTATTTTATCTTAAATGCTTCCTCCTTCATCGATCCAGCTGTGATTCAGCACTTCAGCTTTTTCTTTCTGCTGCCATCAAAGTCATCACTTAACTAGTCTTTGTTTTACACCAGCTGAGTTCACATAGGAGTCCTTTGAGCCTCTTCATGTCATTCTATCTTTATGAGAAGTGGGTTGTAATTTTAACATATCTGAAATTGTCCTGTTGTTTTGTGTGAGAACATACTGCTGCCTCCTTCATTAGCCTTCTTTACTAGTAATTTATCTTGTCACTGTGTTCTCTGTGACCTTCCTCTCCTGCTTGCTGCCTTAGTTCCTCCTTTGTAAGCATCTAAATAACCTTCCTTCCTTTCTGCCTCTCTGGCAACTGAGGTGGTCTAACTCTTTCCTTCTGCCATAAGGGGAAGGTTCTGCTCCCTCTTCCACTTCACTGCACAGTTGTACTTTCTTATTTGTGCTCTCTGTCCAGTGTTTGATTACGTGAGTTTAACTGGATCACAGGAGGATCTGATAAGCTTCAGAGCTGGTGCGAAACTTTTGCTCTGTAATGAGGAGGGATGAGCTGAGGAAGGAGAACCTTTTCCCTCTCAACAGCAGGTGGTTGTCTTATATAGACTGTAGTGTGCAACTCTGTAGTTTTCCTGTCAGTTTTCAGGACAGCTTCTGGTCATTTCTTAGGAGTGCTATGCCCTCCTACTTGGTAATGCTTTGATTCTTGCTCCTAACCTGCTTTTTCACTGTCAGTGGTTTGAGTGTAGCTTTGACACTGTTAACAGTTCACCCAGAACAAAACCTTTCCCATTATTTGCTTTGCATTCTGAGTTCTAACTTGCTTTTCTTTCTTTTGTGGTGCTAGCTTTGCATCTTCTCATAATCTTCAGAATCATCAAGTTAGATGCATGTGATTGTCAAATGCTCAAGGATTTTCTGACTTAGCCTGTCACACTGACCTGCAGTGTTTTACATTGTGAACTGTTCAGATAATATCTTTCTGTGCTTTTGTACAGTCCTTAGCGGAAGGGAAATCTGATCTTCATGTCTAATTTACTCTGTTATTATTGTACTTGCTGATCTCCTCATCTCTTTTACTTTATTTAGTTACTTCTTTTTGAAGAGTTTGTCTCCACCTTTTTCCTCCTTTTCTCTGTTAAACGTGGAATTACTTTATGTAAATATCACTTGCTTACATATACTTCAACTTATTTCCTGTAGATAGGACACTTATAAAATGTCTTACATTTTTCTTTTTGCTATCAATTACTTTAAAGTCTGAAGTCCTCTTCAAACAAGTTTTGCCAGCTGTTACCAATCACGAGACTTTATTCCTATTGCAGTTTTTATTTCAAGGAAGATATGTTTGATCTTCCTTGCCTGGCACTCCCAGTATTCCCTGTCTGTAAATCATGTTAGTCTGTTATCTTTGCCACTGCTGGGATCCTGTTACACCTGAACCATAGTGGAATCATCCACAATGATTCGTGAATTTTTCTCTGAAAGTTTCTCGTCGCCACAGGGAGTCAGAATGCTCAGGCCTTTTCCATATTCTCTGAGAAGAAATACTACCTTTGTCCCATGCCTTGTGACATGTACTGATTTTTCTCTTTGCTTTGGTCAAAACTGCTTTTATAAAGAATACTTAATATCTTCTGAATTCTCTTTTTGCTTGGGTGAAATGAAATCACCACACTTGTTTTCGTGTCTTCTGAGGAATAGATGGGGATACCCGTGTAAGGCCTGACAACACTGTCTCCTTTTACTGTCTGAAGATTAGTAATTACAATTTCAACCACATTCCTTGATTTGTATGTACTTCATTTAAGTCATCTGCAGAACATCTGTGATATTGAGTTTGTCTATTCAGGTGTGTGTGAAACTTTACTGAATTTTGGAAAGTGTTCTGAGAGACATTGAAATGCAAAGTGTTGTTGGCTTGTCCTGTGTCACCTTCCTTGTTTATGTTGCTTTTGCAATTCTGGATTGTGGTTTGAGGCATTCAACACTGCCTTCTCCCTAGTTTTGAGATGTTTTTAATGCTTTTCACCCATATTGTGTCAGTGTGTATAACCAGATTTAGTGTAAAGAACTCTACAGAAAAAACAAAAGCACTTCTAATCTTAAAGCAACAACTAATATCTTTATAAAATTTACTCATACCTGGAAGATATGTATGTTGTGGACATTTGGGTGTTTACTTTGCCTTCATTACTGTGTTTTCTGTAAAAACTGTAAGCTTTAATTCTGTACATTAGAAGAGAGAAAAAAAACCCGACAGTGCGAAGGATTCTGGCAGGCTGGGAACTGAGGGATTCCGAGAACTGGGAATACATAACTGGGATGTATGATCTTGACTGGATCTTTTGTAGTATTGTAGCCTTCTGTGTCTGCTACACTTGAATATTTAAAATATTCTTCTCTCTGTGGCACCACAGAATCATAGAATAGTTAGCGTTGGAAAGGACCTTAAGATCACTGAGTTCCAAACACCCTGCCATGGGCAGGGACACTTCCAACTAAACCATGCCACCCAAGGCTCTGTCCAGCCTGGTCTTGAACACCGCCAGCGATGGAGCATTCACAACTTCCCTGGGCAGCCCATTCCAGTGCCTCACCACCCTACAGTAAAGAATTTCTTCCTCATATCCAATCTAAACTTCCCCTGTTGAAGTTTGAACCCGTTACCCCTTGTCCTATCACTACAGTCCCTCATGAAGAGTCCCTCCCCAGCATCCCTATAGGCCGCCTTCAGGTACTGGAAGGCTGCTATGTGGTCTCCATGACAAGTTTTAATCCTTTGTGGATATTGGTTACTTTGGCCCAGCTATTTTCATTTCATTTATTTTATCTGCAGTCAGTAGTGAAGCGGCTTTATGTTTTGCAAATTGCTGGATACAAATGTTAAGTGCTTAATCTCTTCTGCAGGTGCTGTTCTTTGGATTTGGGTGGCTATTCTTCATGCGTAAGCTCTTCAAGGATTATGAGGTGAGAAGGGACCTTTCATTACAAGTCCATGTCTTAAAAATTACTCCCAATTGTAGGAATAATTTTAAAATGTCATTTGGCCCTTCTTCTACTCTTTAACTGTTCTTATCTTATTTGTAAGTGTCTCTACAGTTACTTTCATTTTACTTCCCACTTGCGCTTCTATTTGAAAGACTCCTCGATATCTGAGGAAATGGATTCTGCTGAGGCCAGTGAAAGTTTCCATATTGGCTACTGTTAAATAAAAATAAGAAATATGGAGGAGGTGCAGGGGTGATAGGAAACTGTTTTGCTTTTTATTTGAGTAAGCCTGCCTTATGTAATTGTAAACATTTTGATACAAAATCAAATTCAGTGGTAACTTTAAACTCAGTGAGGTGTGGTCATTGTGCCTAAATTGCTTTTGAGAATTGGATGGGATAAAACTGCTGCATTCTCATATCTCTAGAGGTTTATGAGAAAATACACTCTAGGTTAGAGATGGTTGAAGTGTGAGCCAAATTCAGACCCAAAAATTTTTTCTGCTGCGGTTAAGTCTAAGGTTAAGATCAAAGACCTCTGTTAGTAGGGGTCTCTCAAGTTGACATAGAAGACTTCATGCTTGACATCCCTTCTGTGTAAAGCATCTCTGTTAAATGTGCCGATAACTGCAGTCAGCGCAGTTAATCACAGTGCATAGCCGAGCAGCTTAGGAGTTTGCCCTCTGTTTCCAGCAGGCTGTTGGTTACTTCCTATTTAGATAAAGAGGAAGGTGCCTTGAAAGAAGAGACCCAGTTGTGTACCACTGTACCTTGTGATTTGTTTTTGCTACCCGAGGGATATCAGGATGCCATTCTCTCAATGGAAATGTCTGTCGTCTCTGGCTTGTTTTCTCCATTGCAGGTGCGACAGTATGTGGTCCAGGTGATATTCTCTGTGACTTTTGCCTTCTCTTGTACCATGTTTGAGCTCATCATCTTTGAGATTTTGGGAGTCCTGAACAGCAGGTGAGTCTGTGAGCTCACTGGAGAACTAGCCTGCCTTGTGTTCTGCAGTATCTTCAGTCCAACTTCTAAATTACTGGATTGGACTTGGATTGGGGAAATCATGAGAGAAAATTGTCAGCAACTCAGTGAAGATGTTTGAGCCACATCGTTTGTTTATTTGACAGAACATGAGACTAGGAGCCATAAGCTTCTGATTTTCCATGCAATTGCTTTTAGTGTGGTCTAGGTCCCTGGGGCAAGGCTTTAGATTTTGACATTTTCCGTTTGTGAAGTTAAAAGAAACAGTTTCTTTTATGGGAGTACTGTAAAGCTTCAGATCATGCTGAAGAGCCCTTTTCAGAAGTTAAGAATGATAGAAACTAGTTTTTCTGTGGTGGTCAGAACAGTGAATAAGATGTGAAGCTAATTGGGGAGTGAAAACTACTTCAGTAATAATACAGTATTTGTGAATCAAAGGCGCATCCTCCCTTGACATAGGGTGGGGACTTCTACATAAAGAGATGCTAAAAACTGTCTACTTCAGAAGTCAGTAGAAAAGAGAAGATAGAACAGTAACATGTAGAGGCTAACCGGGTTTCCTATTTATTCTCTCTCATCACATTAGTATAAGAGAGTAGTCAAAGGGGCTGAAAGGCAAGAAGTGCAAAACTGATAAAAGGTAATGTTAGTTCTGACTGTATTATTAATCTGTAGAGCTTGCAGCCACATGAGGAGAATGCTTTTATAAGTTTCAGTAAAGGGCTGGACATCTATATAGACAAAAATGTTTGTCTCTGAACTAGCTAGGAAAAAGTGACAAGGATCATCATAATTTCTCCTTCCCTGAGGCATAAAGAGGTTATGAGTTAATACTGGGAACAGGACATGTATTTTTCTATTAAATGTAAGTGAATGGTCAGTTCAGCCAAGATGAATCTCATCTGCATTTGACTAGTCTGCTTTGCTCAGAGGAGGATCTATCGTTTTCATATACATGTGTATTTTTAAACTTTTGCTTTGCAATGTCTTGCACATGAAACAGCTCACTCTGGAGTGAAACTTGTTGAATTATGAGCATTAAATATTTTAATCTTTTCAATTTGAGTTAGCCCTTTTTTGACTCAGCCACTCATTACAGAATTACTTACTGCTCATACTTAGTTTTGATTTACTGTTCAACTGGATGGGTGGTAAATTGAATGAATCATGCTGCAGCTGGCATTAGTCACCGTAGAAAATACAATGTTGGATAAATTAGCCCAGTGTGGATTTCTGGGTGGTTGTTAATTTTGAAATACACACTCTTGAGCTCTGTATTAAAAAAAACCCCAACAAAGCAAACACCCTCTGTCCCTCGAAACAGCAAACAGAATCCAGAATATTCTATATGCTAGGCCCATACTATCCAATGCTTGGTGTAGTTGGAAGGATTGCACTAAAAGGCAGTTGTCTTTGAGAAATTTGCTGTATTATGGTAGCATGCTAATCAGTATTTTGGCTTTATTCTAGCTCTCGATACTTTCACTGGAAGCTGAACCTGTGTGTCATTTTGCTTATCCTAGTCTTCATGGTGCCCTTCTACATTGGTTACTTTGTTGTGAGCAATATCAGATTATGTGAGTACCTGGTTTATGGCATTGGGGCTGCTAATGTGAGACTAAACATACAAATGAGAAATCACTTTCCTGAGAGACATGTGTTGCTCACTGTCCCCATACCTCACTCCTTCCTTCGTCTTTGTTCTGGCTAGATAACTTCTCTTTGGAATTCAGTGCTTTAGCATGGACTGTTAAGCAGTTACAAGATACACTTGCTGGGGTCAAGTAAGGTATCCTTTTATTGGTTTTGATAGAATTGAGCACTATAGAGTAATGTTACTGGAATTTGTTCCTTTACAATTTTAGGCTTGCAGCCAAACTCTGGAACCCTTGGCAAGACTGTGTTGTTCTGCTGGGGGGTAAAAGAAATGAGGCAGAAAAGTTCAGTAAGTCACTCTTGAGGCAGAAAAGCTTAATAAATTACTTTTGATTTCTTTGCTTACTGCTGCCTGGATGAAGCCTCTTCCATGCACTAATGGGCACTTACAAGCTACTGATATTTATTGCTGTTTTGTATTAAGCATATGCATGTAGGTAGGGAGTATTAAATGTATAGTTTTGGCATGAAGTTGTCAAGCTTCATCTTCAGGGTCACACAAGAAAGACAAAGCTTAGCAATCCCCTGTTCATGGCACAGACTTCTTCATATGTCTGTGGGGAAAAGCCGAAGTGATGTGTGTCTGTATCAGTTCTTTCGGACTGTGGTCTCTCAAATATCTAATCCTGTAGGAAGGGGCAGGGTGCATACTGCTAACTGTAGCTCTGTCATTTTTGACTACCTGTACTCAAAGCAGCCTTTGGACCAATGTAGCAATTTTTCAAGCTAGAAAAAGCTGTAAAGAAAGAATGTCTTTAAAATACTGGTTTTTATCTCTCCTTAGTGCACAGACAGAAACTGCTTTTTGCGTGTGTTCTGTGGTTGACATTCATGTATTTCTTTTGGAAGTTGGGGGATCCGTTTCCTATCCTCAGTCCAAAACATGGTGAGTTTCATATTCTTCCTGATTTCTTTGTTATCTCACTTTTATCTTGGAAATATTTTTTTTGGCTGTACATTTGGAACTGTAGAAAGTTCTGCAACTGGGGGTATGCTCTACTTTGAAATCTGTGATCTGAAGGTTGTCAGACTGAGAGAAATGGATGGATACATCTGAGTTATTTGCATTAGTTTTCTTCCAGTACCACAGGAAAACTTCAAGGAAGTGAATGAGTCTTAGCTGAACCTAGACTATTGTCGTGGTTTAAGCCTCTCTAACCACGCAGCTCGTTCTCTCCCTCACTTTCCCCTTTTTTTTCTTCCCCCCGCTCCTGGAGGGATGGGAAGGAGAATCGAAAAGAATGCAACTCCCACAGGTTGAGATAAGAACAGTTTAGTAACTAAAGTATAACACAAATCACTACTGCTACCACCAATAACAATAATGACAAGGCACATACAAGGGAAGAATACAATAGCTCACCCCTTCTAATACAAAGCCCGACTACTCACTTCCCCCTCCTTCTTCCCCCCCCACTCCGAGGGGGGGGGGGGGGGAGAATTGGGAGGAGAATCAAAAGAATGCAACTCCCACTGCTTGAGATAAGAACAGTCCAGTAACTAAGGTATAACACAAACCACCACTGCCACCACCACCCACAGCAATGACCAGGGGAATACAAGGAAAGAGGATACAATTGCTCACCACTCGATGACCGAGCTGTGAACTGAACTCTTCCGGGTTCCTGCCCCCAGTTTTACATCCTGGGCATGACGTGCTGTGGCATGGAATAGCTCTTTGGTCAGTTTGGGTCAGGTGCCCTGTCTCTGCCTCCTCCTGGCTTCCCCCCCTCCCTGCAGAGCATGAGACTCAGAAAGTCCTTGGTCAAGCCAAAACATTCTAAGCCACAACTATAAACATCGGTGTTATCAGCGCTGTTCCCAGACTAAAAATCGAAAACACAGCACTGCACCAGCTACTACGAAGGAGAAAAAATGACTGCTGCTGCTGAACCCATGACAACTATGTAAGAACACAGCATGCTTTTTGAGGACACAAAAACTCCATCTCCCCAAAAAGTTGATCACAATCTTTATTCACTTGTTTGTTTTCCTGTGGAGACTAAAGATAATTTATTTAGAAAATGAATTGACAACCAGTCCTTCAGCTGACTTCTTTCAATCAGAATAATATTTCTTGTGACTGAGTCAGATCAGTTTAGCGTAGATGGTTGTCCAGTTGAGAAAACATGACAGGGTGCCTAAACACCAGAGCTTCATAGCTAGTAATATGTCTGGCAGTGCATGCTAGCTTTGGTGCAGCTTTGTACACCTGAGCCTGTGCAGTTGCATGGTACTAGAATGTGAGTTAATGGGTCCTGCTGGATGCCAAAGCTATTTATGTGCAGTTAGCTTGGGTATCTCTGTGTTGCAGTCATAGAACCAAGAGTATTTATAGTGTGAAGGTGCTGTGCTCACTTGGGTTAGGTTAGGTGCAATGGTTTGTTAGCCTGTGCCTATATATACTGAATCCTTCAGGCTCTTAAGTGTGCTGAAGGAGTATAACACTACGGAACCAGACTGTTTACCACCTGGGGTTCCTGTGTAAATGATGTTGCCCTTATCTCCTGCACTGGAAAAATGTTTGTACATTGTTCTCAATAGGTGAGGTTCAGTCAGTGTCACTCAAATAGGTGATATATATCTGTCTGTATAGATAAGGGTCAGCTTAGTCTTTCTGTTCTCTAGGAAGCTACTTTACTGTGTACTAATCTGTAAGAGAAAAATTGAAGGATACCAACTGCAGCAGGGTCTGCTCACCTTTTCATCGCTGATCCTAAAACTACCCCAAGAGAAAGTGTGTTTCTGTGTTTTGTAATTGTGCCATTTGCCACTGAAATACAACAGCTAGAATACAGTGCAGATCCCTCTGCTCACGGGTTCATTGGCAAGAAAAATGCATATCCACTTTGGGTAGCAGAAGGTTCTTGTGTTGGCAGAATATAATAACCCAATGGGAACTTAGTGATGGGGCTCAGGTAATCCTCTTCAGATCATTGAAAAGGTTCTGTGAAGCTGTGTAACAGCTGCAGGCTTGCAGAACTGGTAGTGGGGTGTTTTCTTCTTTTAACTTCTGCTTTACAGGGTGATACCTCCACTTAACAGTTTTACAGTGCCTTATCTACCACGTACAGACATAAGGTTAGAGCACAGGGTTCTGTTTTGTTTTTTTCCCCTGCTGTCCTCCATGTATGGACAAGGCTGTTGCAGGGCTTTATCACATGGCAGTGGCCCAATTCAGACAGGTGGGATCCTATTGTGAAGGGAGGCTGTGCCTGATGAACCCCTCACACTGCAGTGCATTAACCTGTAGTGTCTTTGTTACTGTGTCCCCCTGCTCACCTGCACGTGGTGGTGTGCTGCAGCTGGGGAATTGTGGGGACTAGTGGGACCCTTTCAAGAACCAGCAGTGGCACCCTGTGTCACAGGGTGTCTTGCCTGGGGATGGTGATGGCCAGTGTGATGCAGCTTGGAAATGAACCATCAATCAGAGGCTCTTAAGTCAGAAGCCCTAGTTGGTCTGCAGCATGTTCACTAGACCTGAGTTTGGGAGCTTGTAGTAGAAGGAAGGTTATGCTTTACTCAGTTACATACCAGTATTCTAAATGAACTGATCACAAGAGTAGGGTTGCTGTGAGTTTTAGTGGGAAGCATTGCTTTAACCAGTGGAAAGTCATGTTGCTTTGGAAGACACCTCTGTTTTAACTGTTGCTGTCTGACAGCATGTGGGGCAAAAGGCCAGTGTATTGTAGCACATTCTGTAGCTTGTATAAATCTCTATGCAGCTGCACATGACTGGATGTTCTCAGTCTCCTTTTGTGAAGACTTTTTGCCTAGTTTTCATCATTTATTCCCCTTCTCTGAAGCATGAAATGTGGCTTGGCGCTTTGCCATCTCAGCTTTGCAGTCATGTAAGCTCCAAATGTGCTGTGTGTGGCAGCTGCTCTATAACTAGCTCCCTAAGAAGTGAGTGTTGTTCAGTAGCACATGGCACTGTATCCTGAGAAGACAGGTTGAGCTCTGTATTTGATAGCTGAGGAGAATAAATGTAACTTCAGTGCTTGGTTTTGGATACAACGTAGGCTTAATGGTCATGCTGTATTATGTGACTATGTTTTAGAGTCCAGTTGGTGCTCAAGCGGAATGCCTTTTTGGTGGTCACCTCAGCAACGTGTGTGTGTTCACAGGATGAATATAAGCAGCCAGAAGCAGCATAAACTTCTCAGGCTGTAGTCATAGAATCATACAATGTTTAGGATTGGAAAAGACCTTAAGATCATCCAGTTCCAACCCCTGCCATGGGCAGGGATGCCTCACACTAGACCATGTTGGCCATGGCTCTGTCCAACCTGGCTTTGAACACTGTCCTACAAACACAAATTGTGTCTGATCTGGAGGGGTTGCTTCTAATGACAGTTGACAGGCAAGGGGTCTGTGATTCAGACATTTTTGGGCTAGTTTGCCAGGACTAACAGGTTTGGTAACTTTAATACTGGTTATTGCAGAAGTGGCTTTGTGGAAGATGCTTTCTTTATAGTGTCTGGTGGATGATCCATGTTCCCACCTCAGCAAAGTGCAGTCACTGTTTTATTAATTTAGATGCAAAATACTAACACTTAGTCCTCTCCAGATCTGTCTTAGGGTTCTTCATAGGTAGTTTCCCATCCCTGTTTATAAGTATTATAATGTGCTTTCGCAGGGAGATTTTCTGCCTCTCTTTTCATAGTCCCTGTCTTTACTTCATGTTACCTTTGATCGTTGCAGTGGGAAGGCAGTTGGATTCATTAAGCAGCTCCATATGTGTGTTAGATTGTGAAGGCACCTAGTGTAGAACAGAGTAAAGGGAGCAAGATCACTAATGCCATGTTTTTCCTTTCTCAGGAATCCTGTCTATAGAACAGCTCATCAGCCGTGTGGGTGTGATTGGGGTGACACTCATGGCTTTGCTGTCAGGATTTGGGGCTGTCAACTGTCCATACACTTACATGTCCTACTTTCTCAGGTAACTGTGGCCTTAGGAAATATTTTATCCACCTTTTTGAGATTATTATTCTGCTTTCCCCGTGGCATTGATTCAAACTTTTTCATAACTTTGTTTTCTGAATCTAGCTCTTGTCATGTCTGTGTTCTAGAACCATTTCCATTGGTGAAGCATATTCTTATACAGGCTTCTCTCTTCTTTTTTTGTGGACATGTGCCGATTTCCTCTGAAATGGGATAGCAGACCTAACGGGGGGGGTCTTTGTTTTGCAGGAATGTGACAGATGCTGATATTCTGGCCTTGGAGCGACGACTCCTTCAAACTATGGACATGATTGTTAGCAAGAAAAAAAGGTGAGAAGGCAGCAGTAACATGATTATTTATTTCAAGGGTTTTCAGTCAATAAGGTGGTTCTTGAAACTACCAAAATTATTAGACCTGTCAGGGCTATGTGTTCCAATGAAAGAGGAGGCTGAATTGGGCTGAGCTATGTGGTGTTTCACTCAGGCCTGATAGGCAACTTCATTTTTTCACTCAGACATCTACGCTAAATAGTACCCTTTCTTACTGCAGTGTGGCACAGATTATGCTTCCAAGACGAATTGTAACTCAGCTTGACTAGACTGTAAGATGGGCATCTTTCTCTCCTGCTGAGTAAGTGACTTGTAAGCCGCCACAGCTGACTCTCTTACTGGAGGTTTCAGTACAGAAGTTGTTTCGTACATATTGAGCACTCTCCTGCTCTGTGGATCTGGTGTTTCCTGGTCAGAGCTGGCTAGTGAGCTTGTGTGGACACAGTTACATTCCTGCCAATGGCAAGGTTTATGTTAGTTAAGTTTTGCTGAATTGCAGACATTGCTAATGAGAATGTAGTGTAGCACACAAGCGTGCCATCAGAGCTCTGCTTTTGTGGGTTTACCTTATTTCATGTACCCCAAGCAAAAAAGCTACTTTTGGAATCAAGGTAATTTCATTTACACTCGAAAGATTTTTGTCTGCTGTTACAAATTACGTATTGCATGCTTTACTAATTTTAGAATAGGTACAATTACCATAGTCACTGCAAAGGTTTGACTGCCTGACACTGAATTCTCACAACAGTCCCCCAGACTTTACTTTTGGTGCACTGATGTTTTGATGGAACTTTTTAGTGTACAACAAGGCAGCTTTTGGGTTGCCTAATCTTGCTGAATTAGTCACCAATGTATGTATCTGCTGATCAGTATTAGCATATGAAAGTGTAGTTAAAATGTTATATTTTTCTTCACTTTGTAAATGTTAAGTGGTGAACAAATGTTAACTTGGTATTTGTGGTCATGTGTGAGACTGTAAGAGAATTTAATTACTTAGATTTAATTGACTAGGAGCATACTAAAATACTGGCTTTGGAGTTAAAAAATGTTGTGTAGTCCGGCATCTGAGTCTGTGCTCTTTTGTTTTGTGGACCTCTAGTCCAGGGAAAGTGATTTTGGGATAAATAAAAGGATGTTTGGGACTTGTAACTGGCACTTTTTTTCCCCTCCTATGGCTAGGAAATCTTGTGAGTGTATCAACTACCTAATGGTTATGAAAAGCCACATATAATGTGTTAATTGCTTGGCAATTATATTGAAGTCCATGAAACCCAAAACAAAACAATAAAGAACCACCCCCAACAATGTAGCCTCAGAAATGTGCAAGAAAAAGCAGAAGCTCAAGTTCTGTAACTGTTTTTCCTCTTTTTGCTTTGACAGGGAGCAGCGGCTTGCATAATTGGACTCATATAAAGCAGATCTTTAAAAGTTAGATTTGTATGAGTTCAAATTCAATCCAAGTCATTTGTAAGAACAAGCAGCAATAGCAGCATTTCACAGAACAGGATAAAAGCTGTTGTTCCATACATTATCAGTTACTTGCTCACTGCCTTTTCAGTGCTACTGATAACTCAGAACTTACCAGTGCACACAAGGGTTGTAAGGCAATAGAACATAAAGCTTTTTTGTTTTCTTTGCTGATTTTGACTTTTCTTCTCATACCAACACTTATTCACACTAGCTTCCTTGTCAGTTGAAGATAGTTGTTAAAAATTGGGTTTCCCTGATGTTTTTTGCACATGAGTTACTCAGTTTTCTCCTTCCTGAGTGTAGTCAAGTAAAGCCTTACGGAAACTTGCCACTACATGTGGAAGGTTCTTTATACTCATCCTAGCAGCTATGAGATAGCTGAGGTCCAGGTCTGAAATGCCTAGATTCTGTGACACTGTTGATTCCCTTTGAAGTCAAATCAGCCTATATAGCATAGGTATATCACCTACCTACACATGCAAAATGCATTAGTTTTGCCTGTGAATCCTTTCTATAAGTTCTTCAGAACTCCTGACTGCTTTTTGGATACAGAGATTCCTGTCACCTCGCAAAATAAGATTGCTCTTAGTATACTTAGAGCCTTGTGCTTCACCTTGACATAGCTGCATTTTTGCTGCAATGCTGTGGGTCATTTCAGATGGAACTTGTAAATCGGGTACTGAGAAGAAAGCAAGGATTCAAAATGCAGTTCTTGTACTTGGCAGCTATCAGGATGAATTGAATTGCTCCAAGATCTGTTATTTGTAGTCTGTGGCCATATGTGCTTTTTTGTGTGTTTTGTGGGGTACCCCAGGGTCTTTCTTTTGCTGGATGTGGAGGAGTGATTTTTTTAATTACAGTGCTTATCAACAACCTTGAAGAGGGCTCAGTGCCAAATGTAGCAATACTGGCTGCAGCTACAAGAAAGGGCTTAAACATTATGGAATCATGGATCACCTTGACAATCCTATGAATAGTTTTCAGCTTAGGCCTGGATAACTGGCTCGCAAATTTCAATGGGGAGAAATGTGAGGAAATGAGGCCAGAAGCCAGCCCTGCTCATGGGGATTATGCTGCGGTGCACATGGCAGTGTGAAGGACAATATGCAGCTGTTGCTGTAGTGTTGAAATTAGCTTTAGCAGTCACGTTCAGCTTGCCTGAAGCATCCAGTGGTTCAGTCCAATAATGGATTTATGTGTTTCTGTTTCATAACCGCTTGTCATGCAGCCTAGTAGTGTGTGACAGTGTATCCGAGTGCTGCTGCATACCATCCAGTGCTCACAGTGCTGTGGCGGAGGTGGGTAGCAGTGATAAAGAGGTCTTCAAGGGGAGAAAGGAGCATGAGAAGTCTTCCTGAACTTGAGATAGCACAGTCATGTGTTTGAGGAAAGGAAAGCGACTAATCATATGTCTGACAAATCCATTTGAATTCTTAGGTTTAATTGGGTTCAGATCTCTTTAAGGTTTGAAGCAGGATCCTGAATGGAAGTTTTGGGAAGTGTCTCACTGAATCTCGCTTGATTAGATCTGGGCTCTACTCCAGAGCTAATCAAGATAATGTTATGAAGCAAGATTGGTGCTTAGGGGGGGAAAGAAAGGGGAGCATCTGTTTGCAGTGAATTTAGTTTAACAGTGTCTTCTAAGGAACTGTGGGGTGATTTTGTATTTGCTTATTGGTTTTTGGGTTTTTTTTTTTTTTTGTTGGCTTGTTTTTTGAAGGCGGGTTTATTCTGATTTTTTTATGAAACTACTTTATTCCTAAGGATTTGTGTTTTCTGTTCTTTCAGGATAGCAGTGGCTCACAGGACTATGTTCCAGAGAGGAGAAGTGCATAACAAGCCCACTGGCTTCTGGGGAATGATAAAAAGCGTTACAACATCTGTTTCAGGCAGTGAAAGTATCCTTCATCTGTATGCTGACACCTGCCTTGGGAGGTGGCTTTAGCTTTCTGCTCTTTTGAAAGGAAGAGTGTTAGTTGAGCCAGTTACAAAACATTTGTGTTTCAATATGTTTCAGCAGTCTGAGCAAAAGGCTTAATGTCTCTTGGGAAGTTTGCTGTCTTGCACTGTGCTGTCTGCCTTTTTACCCAGAGGCGGGACACCATTTTACTGTGACACAGTTGGGAGGTGTATACTGCTGCCCTGCCCTGTAAATGTGTTGTTGCATCACCGTGGTTGAGCTGTACAGCAGATTGCAGGACAGATATACACGCTTATCATAGAATCATAGAATGGTTTGGGTTGGAAGGGATTCAAAGCATCATCCAGCCTGGACCTGAACACTTCCAGGGGTGGGACATACACAACTTCTCAGGGCAACCTCTTCCAGTGTCTCACCACCATCATAGTGTGTAATTTTAATCTACTTTCTTTCAGTTTAAAGCCGTTCCCCGTTGTCATATCACTATCTGTCCCTGTACAAAGTCACTCTCCAGATTTCTTGTAGGCCCCCTTTAGGTGCTGGGAAGTTGCTCTAACATCTCCTCAGAGCCTTCTCTTCTCCAGACTGAACAAGCCCAGCTCTCTCAGTCTGTCTTCATAGGAGAGGTGCTCCAGCCTCTGGTGTCGCAGTGAAGATGTCTACTCCACCACATCACTGATGTGGGAGGCAATTTTCTGCTCTAGTGTGTCTTCTGCTCATATGACTGACCTGCCTGTTTTCTTGTAACTTGAAATATGCTCTTCTGGACTGGAGAACCTGTGATATACTTGAGCAAAACAATGGGGTTGACTGACGTCCTGGAGCAATTTGCTTATTCCATAGTTGTTTTTCTGGCCATGTTGGGAAGCCATGAGAAAAAGAAGAGCAGGAAGCAACTTTCTGAACAAATCAATTGTTCTCATGGTATAGGCTGGCCACCAGTACTATAGCTGTGTGACAAAAAGGTGGATAGGAACAGGTGAACAGAATTTGTTCTGCCAGTGTGAAAGGGGTGGAGGGAATCTGCTGGGGTATTACAAGGGTCTGTATTTATCTAACTTACAGTAGTTTCTGCCAGACCACCTAAAGCATGCAGTTTGCATATTTAAGGCTGATGTCTCTTCTTCCTCTCTGTTCCTACTAGCTGTTAAAAATCAATTTGGCTGTTTGACAAGACTCTTCATAATAATCACTAATCTCTTGGAGCAGTTACTCAGCAGTTTGGTGTACGAAGATGATGTGAGAGTGACATATTGAGAGATGCACTTCAGTGACAAGGGACACTGAAGTGGAGCAGCAGTCTTTGAGAGGTCTGGTTCTCTTCTGCAATATGTTCTCTGGGCAGAGGAAAAAGAGCTTGTGCGTGACTGCCTAAATGCTGTGTACTGCCTACCTTTTTAAAACGGAGTATTGTGCAATATATTGCATACAAAATGATTTGGGTTGGAAGGAACCTTAAAGCTCATCCAGTTCCAATCCCATGCCATGGGCAGGGATACCTTCCACTAGACCAGGTTGTTCGAAGCCTCATCTAATTTGGTCTTGAACACTGCCAGGGATGGAACAGCCGCAGCTTCTCTGGGCAACCTGTGCCAGCGCCTCACCACCCTCACAGTGAAGAACTTCTTAGAATCTAAATCTCCCCTGTTCCAGTTTAAAGCTATTCCCCCTTGTCCTATCATTACTTGCTCATATAAAAAGTCCCTCTCAAACTGTCTTGTAGGCCCTCTTTAGGTACTTGAAGTCTGCTCTAAGGTATGTGTATCCTTGAGATTTCCTAGGGTGCAGTATTAACAAAAAGCATTCAGGCAGAATCAAAAAACTGATCTGGATCAAAAAGTGGGTAAACCATTAGATATGGCTTTGGGCTGAAGTTGGGAGGGCATGTTTTGTTTTTAATAAAGAATTTATGATGTATTCTAGCCTTGACTATGCTGGCTTGCCAGATCTGTCCCTTATCCAGCAAGAAGTGGATGCCCTAGAAGAGCTTAGTCGGCAGCTTTTTCTGGAAACTGCTGACTTGCATGCAACAAAGGTACATGGCAAAGAACTGCCCAGAAGTAGTTTGGAAGAAAATGTATGTTACAAGAAATTGAAAGTTGTTGTTAGTTAAATGTTGAAATATTGTGATGTGGTGAAGTAAAGATCTGTTTCTTTAATTTGGGGTCTAGATGGCAGTTTCCTTCCAGTTCAGATGCATACTGGGCTGTGCCCCATGTCCGTAAAGCCATTCAGAAACTTCTGAATTAAAACTTTTGAGTTCAGAAACATTTGAATTAAGAGATATAGAGGAATAAAGCTGTTTGCTACTGTTGGTGCTCCATTAACATTTTGTGTTGTGGGGAATTGTGGAAATGATATTTATTTTCTGTGTTCTGTTCCCCCCTCCCTCTTTTTGTATTTCCAGGAGAGAATAGAGTACTCCAAAACTTTCCAGGGAAAATACTTTAATTTTTTGGGTTATTTTTTCTCCATCTATTGTGTCTGGAAAATCTTCATGGTATGAAAATGTTTTATTGTGTTTTATGTCGACATATGCAAATATCACACCCTGCATAGATTATGTTATACATGCAGTTCTTCAAGTAATGCTCCAGTTCCATTAAAATCCTTCTTCTGGGGATTCTGAACGAAGCTGGCTCTTGGTTGAAATAAAGCTCTGGATCTGTCTTTTTATACCGCACATTAGACAAGCAATTCTTACATGTGTGTATTTTGCACCTTCTTAGCCAATCTGTCTGCTCCCTGCCACTTTCCTTGGTGGTGCCAAGTAAGAGTCATGCATGTGTCTTGCGTGTAAGAGTGAGGTATGCTTTTGTCTTCTTGTTTCAATATAAATCCATCTCTCTTGCAGGCAACAATCAATATTGTATTTGACCGTGTGGGGAAGACTGATCCAGTCACAAGAGGAATAGAGATCACTGTAAATTATCTGGGAATCCAATTTGATGTGAGACTTTATTAATTCTTACAGCCTTTTCAGTGATTCCTATCTTACGTAAATAAAATCACAGTGCTGATAGGGAGAGAGAAAGAAAACCCTGAGAACGTCTTGACTTCTGACTTGGTGAGAAGGAAGGGAAAATGCACCATGAATTTCACTTTCTTGTGAATTTTATACTGGGATGGTAATGTGGTCTTGCCAGGGAAGCAGGGATTTGCTTGTTTGTTTTGGGCAAGTGGAAACACGTTAATCAACTTGCTTAGGTTGTTACATTTAACTACAGAATAATTACATTTGCTCATGCACAGAGGTGTTCTGTCATTTACACTTTTTAAATATGTCCTGGTGAATGCAAGGTTCTTTGTGATTGATGTAAGATAAATATGTTTTTCTGTTTGGAGTAAGCAATTGCTAATGTATTTGTGAAAATGTCTGATAAACCTGTCTACAGTGGATATCTGTACAACTGGGAAATACAAAAACCCTGAAGAATCGGCAGCTATACAGTGTGGTGTAAATGGAGTTAGCATTAGAGATTTAACTTTATTATTGTTGTTGATACAGGTGAAATTCTGGTCTCAGCACATTTCCTTTATTCTCGTTGGAATAATCATTGTTACCTCTATCAGAGGATTGTTAATCACACTTACAAAGGTAAGAGCCAGGACTCCTATGTTGTTTTGGCCCAGGAAAGCTGTTATCAGATCTTGAACTATTTAGACAAATACTGCATGAACCTTTTATAAACATTTGTGTTTTAAATATCTGAATATGAATACTTGCAGAGTGGGAAGGGAGGAAAAACACCATAATACCTTTTGCGGTATGTTTCCTCATTCAGTCTCTGTTGCTGTTACTGTCAGGAATAGATGTAGATCCTGAATGAGATGTTAATGTAAGCAAGGGTTCAAAATGATGCTGTAGCCAGGGCTTAGGAGTAAGGTTGATCAGATAGTGATTAAAAAGAATTTAGATTGATTAGTTTGAGCTGCTGGTGAAACTGGAAGGGCATTAGCTCAAGAGACATGTAACTTACTGTGTTGACCTGGCTTTTGGTACCCAAGCTTAAACTTCAATATATATTGTTATATGACTTATATTATATTATTTGCCCCTGGCTTAGGCAAAGTCACATTTAAAACTAAGAGTGTAGGTTTCTGGAAGCAGGGTACAGGCACCCTTCTAGAAAATATGCTTTTTATTGTTGTTTTTAAATGAAAAAGTATTGAATAGTGTGGTCCTTTTATGCCGTCCTAAGGCACATCAGAGTTGTCTGACTGCTATTTCCAGTATGTCTTTTTTTTTAATTTCTCTCCTAGTTCTTCTATGCCATTTCCAGCAGCAAGTCTTCCAATGTTATTGTTCTGCTTTTAGCACAGATAATGGTGAGTATGTAAAACCTATCTACGTGCATGCATGCATGCATATTTGTGTGTGTGTACGTATAATAAAGTCTTTGCATGCTGACCCATGTATAGCCAGTTGTGAAACAGTAACTACTTTCTGGTTTTTAATTTACAGGGTATGTACTTTGTGTCATCAGTGCTCCTGATCCGGATGAGTATGCCTCTGGAGTATCGCACTATTATTACAGAAGTCCTGGGAGAGCTCCAGTTCAACTTTTATCATCGTTGGTTTGATGTGATATTCCTAGTTAGTGCACTGTCCAGTATCCTGTTTCTCTATTTAGCACACAAACAAGCTCCAGAAAAGCACATGGCCCTCTAAGAAAGGACTGCAGTCACACACTGCTCTCTGTCCTTTCAACTGCACTTCTGCAACTTCTGTGGACTGCAAAACTTGAAGGGAGCCAGGACTATGCTGTGTGTTCCAGCAGTGCTCTTTGAACTTCTACGTGTCATCATCAAGTTCTGTGGCTCATTTTATGAAGATGCCACAACTTGAGGGGAATGCACGTATTGAATGTGAGATTGTTCATTGCCAGGGAATAAGGGCACACCAGTAACACTGGGTACACCAGTAACTAGGGGCATCAGAACTTGCATAGGAGGTTGGCTAAGGTAAGGCCTCTTACAGTTAGAAGAGCATTTTCATAGAAGGCACCAAGGAAATGTGATTTTGCCTTTGAAAATCAACTCATAATTGGGGTTCAAAGGATGGTAATTCTGGAGTTGAATGTTTGGGTCTGTGGAATTAAATAAGCTTTTGTAATATGTCAACACAAGCATCCCAGTTGTTTTTTGTTATCTCCAAAGATTTGGCTGGAAGTGAACTAGAAAGCAGCTAGGATTTGCTGCCTGGCAGAAGTGAAGCGGAGAGAAATGTCACTCCGTTTCTGTGTGGAGTGTATGCCGCTGTGTATCACTGGTATCTGCTATTGTTGGGAGCTGGAGATTAGGTTTGTATTGCTGAGACTCAGTTTTGTTTTCTCTCCATGTGTAAATGGAACTGGTGTTTTGGATTCCTCTTTGCTAGAGTTCAGTGTGAAGTCAAAGACCACAGCTATGCCTTGTTTACCTTATATGTTACAAATTTGTTTCCTTATAGTCTGTAAATCTGATGTTCTCCACGGCCTGTGTATTCTTCTACAGTAGCCCATTTTCCCTTCTTGGTGTCATTCAAGGCTTAAAAGTAAATTTTATTCATATGACTTAAACTTGTAGCTTCCCATAGCTGCTCTCCAAGGCTTTCTTTGTTTAAAAATTGTTCTGGAACATAAATCATAGGTAGTAAGGTTGAGATTGTGGGAGGGGGTGTGGGTGGGAATAGCCACTCTAAACAATTTATTTATGGGTTGTTTTCAGTGTACAGCAAAGAGAGTATACAGCAGCAGTATTACAAAGCCATTTATGTCATGTTCAAGACAATGTGGTGTTGACTTGGAATTAAACAAATGTGCACGACTGGATTGTGTACACTGTTCTAACTACCATGATCCACAACTGCATGCAGTGGAGAAAGAATAGTGCTTAAATATCTTGATTTATAAGTTATGAAGTTAGCTTAATGTTTGCAAGACATTTCTGCAATGTTAGCAGGAGAAAGTGTAACGCACAGAGTACACTGGCTTATGCCACTTCACAGCACTTGTACAGCTGTAAGTATAGCGTAGAAGAGTTGCCACAGAGCTTGAGCTGATGGACTTGCATTAGGGGGAGAACTGCCTCTCTGGGAGATGGGGAGAAATCAATTGCTCTTTATTAAGAGCTTATCCTTAAAAGGCTAAGATGCTTACGAATATAAAACATTTCTGTCTTCTGCTGCACTATACTTAATTTTATACTTACAGTTATTTAAGCTTTTACGGAAGGAAGTGACTAACTGCCCACTTTACCAGGCAGAAAGCAATGAAGTACAATTGCAGTGTGTTAAACGAATGCAGGTTGCACTGAAGTGTTTGCTTCGGGCAGCTGCATTTCAGCAAGAGATGGCAGTCTTTTACAGGTATGGCAATCCTAGGAGTGGTCAAGTTCTGGGAGGTGTAGTAGCAAAGAATGAAGACAGAGGATTTGGAAGGTTTCTTTTTTTGTTCTTGGCATAGTTTGTCTCCTCACAACTTCGTGTCGTCACTGTTGTCACTGTCTGCTCTTGTAGAGGCAGCTGATTGTGAAGAAGAGGATGAGCTTGCCTGCAGGGGAGTAACAAGTATGTTCTAATTATTTGCAGTTCGAAAACATGCTTGATACGGGTTATGAAGGACTCCTGTTAAGGGTTATGAAGGACTCCTGTTTTCATCTGCACTAATCATGTACTTGTTTGGATGGCAGAATGAACCAACAAAAGTGATATTTTTTGTTGTTGAAGCGCTTTTTGGTTAATTACATTAGAGAGAAATTTATTCAATAGAGATATCCTATTGTTTAATTCCCATCCCTGCTGAATTTGCACACAAAAGTTGTGTTAACCTTTCTGCTGCAAAGTGCAGCTTGGTGGCTGAAACTTTTACAAAAACTTGGCAGCGGGACATTTTCAGACAAGGCTAACAAAAAATGAACAGGAGGCAGCATTGGTCTCACTCATCCTTGTCTATCTCCTTTGCATGATCAGAAAAGAACATTTAAGTGTTTAAGGCTGACCACACAGAGGATTCAAAATGACTGTTTCAAGAAGAAATACCTTCCTGCTTTTCTGACTTGTCATGCTTCGTAGTCTTTCTAATGGCATGGAGTGAGTAAAATAAGCACATTTCCTAGAAAATGTCATCATAACCTGTCAGTTGCTCTTTCTGCTACAAAAGGATATAACTTGTTTCACCTGATTTCCGCAAAAGTGGTTTATGCTTTTTTGGTGTATTTAAGTACTTTTCCCCCTGCATGTTCAGGATTGTATTGCCTGTTTCTCATCTTCATCAAGGATTACTGTATTTTGATTGTCTTGTTCCATAAAACCTCTTGTATGTGCATTCTTTCTGTGATTTAATTTTGCATTCAAGATTCTTGCCTGTATTATGTGTGGGGAAAAGAAGAGTTGTTGATAATCAGACTACAGCTTCCCTTTTAATAACATGGACTGATTTGTAATAATCCAGGCTCAAGTTAAAAATCCTAGCACAGGAATACTAGTTCTTTTCCTATTCTCTAGGTGATTTCTTAACACCTACTTAATGCAGTATTACTCACCCTTTCTCTTGGTTCAAATGAGTTTCTCTCTGGTTCTGATGAATGGTTTTCTGTGTAAGCAGGAGGTTCAGAAGTGTCATAGACTGGATCTGCCATAGAGGCTGTGATGGGAATGTTCTGGTCCTGGAAGTATTCGTAAGCATCTTTGTTGCACACCAGTAGTGTTAGTCTGTCACCACTATCTTGGATTCTTTGCACCACTTTGTCATAGGATTCATTCATCACGTTCACGCTGTTCACTTCCACCAAGAAGTCGTTATTTTCCACACCTGCTGTGTCAGCTGGTCCATGGTTTTTTACCTACGAAGGCAAGTTCAAACTGTGATACTAGCATAAAACTTGGAAAGATGCATTAACAACTGATGGTTAGTGAGGATATTGTGTTACTATTTTCCTTACAAGACAGCAAAATACAAAATGTTTATGTTTTCTTTACAAGACAGCAGAATAAACATGGGGAAGATTTGTAGGGCAGAAATGAATTGGAATAGACAATAGGCCTAGGCATGATAAACATGGAACCTGCCAATTTGGGATTTAAGGTACATCTTGATTTTGATAGACTTGTAGAAATGTTGCATGGTGGAATCATGGACAGGTGGAAAACCCAATTTTCTCAATTATTTGCAAGTCCCTATCCAGTAACTTTAAAGTTAACTTTACTATATTACAGTTACAGTAAGGTTACCTCTGTTACATATCATATCCTTATTACATATCCTTAATAATGAGTGCAACGCTTTCTCTCAAGAAGGCTAAAAGCACAGGTGTTATTTGTTTGGGGTTCGACTTTTGCCAGCTGTGGAATTCAAAAAAGGTGGGTAGGGCAGGGTGAAGGTATCTCACACTCAGGACATTCTACAGATTAAAAAAATCTATTTAAAATACCAATTTTAGCATGCTGGTCTCATGAATAAAAGCAAAAAATTATGCAAAAGCTGGATTTCCCTTTTGTCTAGACATCTAACAGCTTATTTTTTTATCTTGGTCTTACAGTGTCAGTATGACTAACAGTTACAGCTTTTATCTGAGTGTGCTGGAGAAGAGACTTGTCTTGTGTGGCTTTTCCTGAAGGCATTTGCAGGACAGAAGAGAGGAAGTTGGCTGACAGACTACTTGGGCTTTTCCTTGTTCCTCATTCTACACTAGTACCTCATTGATGAACAGTCCAGGCTTGTTCTTAATCATGTTTAAACTGAAGCCAAATCCACTAGGCCCTTTCACCATCTTGCAAATTCTTGGCTTGTGGTTCACGTTCTGCTCAGTGTGCAACTCCACTCTTTCCTCCATTTTAGCTGGAGTTGGATCTTGCGCTTTGTAGTAGTAAGAGAAAGGGGAAATTTGAGCCTGAAAAAAAGTCACGAATAAAAAGGCACAAATAAAACTTTGTGAAATCTGTGTCAGGCTTCATGATCAAAATTATTTGTTTGAAACCTTTTTAATGACTAAGACTTGAGCTGCAGTGAAGAGCTCTTTGCTAGTGATTTCTGGCTGAGTGGAAAACTACAGTGTTGATCTATGTGAGAAAGGAATTTTGTCATCATTTTTTTCATAAATGGTTGCACAGCCACATAGCTCTGAATTTGCTGTTTTAAACTTCAGACTTTTCTTGTGGTGTGATTTGTTCCAGCAGTGACTAAAACCTGGAAGAGGCCAAAAATTTGGGTGACTTGCTGTACGAGTGCAAGGAGAGTTGCTGAAATATGGGTGTATCTTAAATGTTTCCCACCAGTTGAAGTGTCTGTCAGAGCAGACTGGCTGTTTTATTGCTGCATGTGTCTCTTTTTACTGATAAATCATCATTTCTAAGTAGTAGTTTGCATTTTCTTACCAGTTTATACATGGCATCAGTCTCCTTATCCACTACCAACAGTGCGGTTTTTGCCTCAGACTGCTTAATTTTTCCCACTACACTTTCATGGTCCAGACCACGCACCAGCTCTCCATTGACAGCTACTAAGATGTCGTTGTCTTTGAGACCCGCTGTGGCTGCTGGGCTGTCAGCATCAACATCCTTGATTACATGATCTGAGATCAGAAGGGATTAAAAATTGATGTGAAGGCTGGTAAGTTAAAAGACATTAAAATGCATGGAAAACTTGATTGTCAGAATTGCATGATTGAGACCATTTACCCTCATGCAGGTCTGTTTGTAACATGTCTGTAGAGGACTTCTAGATCCCCAGTGACAAGCCAAAAGAGAATGAGGTCTGCAAACCTTGTACCAGAAGAAGCTCTATAGCAAATGTCATGGTCTGTGTGTTAACTCAGTTCTTACCACCAGTATTTTGTTCCATCCGTAGATAAAAGCCATAACCATTTTCTCCTGTCTGGATCTCAATAAGTCGTGGTTTGAGGGGAAGCAGTGTCAGGCTGGCACTCTCTTTGCTCAGTACCATCTTCTGGCTCTTGTAATAGTGGTCTGTTTCTTCATTTGAAAGTAGAAACATAACATGATTCTCAGACTTCTTTACCTGTGATAGTACACATGCAGTCTTGGATGTCACCACTTCAACAACATGTGGGAATTGTAGATACTTTGGTAACTGGTGTACTAATATATAGTGATGTGTGGGTGCTGTTGATGAATGAGCCATAAGGCGTAGGCCATGGTGCCATAAGTTGACTACCCCTCACTCCCCATCCAGTCAGAAATTTTGGCCAAGATAAGATCTTGGGTATATAAGATCTAGTACATATATGAAGACATATTCTGTATTTCATACTGTGTTCCTTACCTTTAGGGAATTAGCTGTAGAGTGCCAAGAGGGTGGCATACAGTACCAGCAAGAATCCAGTGAGCCTCAGTAGATAATGCTTGGCTTACCTAGATATGGAACTCTACAATATAGACATATTGTGCCATCTATGTGGCTATTTTAGTTTACAGTGACAAGAGTCAAGTTCCTGTCACTCTTCCATCTCCCTGTATTACTGATTCTGAGCGTTTTCCTGTGGGTTGTTTAGCCTCTCCAAGTCCATCCTTCTCTTATTCCTTTATAGTCTAAAGGGTGCTCTTTTAACTCAACCAGCATCACTCTGCTGCTGCTGTTACAGTAGCTCCATAAAACATGGGTGTTGCACAGTTCCATAGTTAGTAGCGTGCACTGGATTGTGATGTTGGAATTCTGGAGCATATACTGCCTATCTCATGGCTCTCTGAAATCTTTTCAGCTCCAGCTGTGTTTCAGCAGTGCCAACAGTGGAAGCTGGAAGCCTCATTAGCAATATTCTTTGCAGCTGAGGCCAGGTAATGAAATTACATGCACAGTAGTTTTCATTAGTTTTGTACTTCTTAACAGGAGAAAGGAACTACTGTCTAAAAGAATAAGTTTTCCCTGTTCCATGCCGACTGTATCACCAGAGAGAGTTCCCCCTCTTCCTGCCCTGGAAACCACATTTGATGACTTGCCCTCTTACCATTAGGAGTATTTCCAGGACTTTTAGGAGCAGAGCACAATTTATTTCTGTTCCTGGCAACAGCACTTCTCTGTTATTTAAAATTCTTTGCCCTGTCCTGGTGGCAGTATTTATTCAGAGTCAGTTCAAGAGGCTGCTTGACAACAGAGCCAAAGCAGAGGGGGTACTCTGCTGTGTTGACAGTACATGAGCAGTAGCTTCCAGGATTTACTGTGAAGCGTTGAAATCAGCCAGACCTGCCTCTTCAATAGCCCTAATGGGTTGCTGTGAAAGTGGGCCAGAACAGAAGATGAATCAGTGTACAAACAAATACCTTTTCCACCACTTCCTCATGTGTGTCATTTTCCACATTTTTTCCATTGATTTCAATCAGGCGATCGTTATTTTGGACACCAGCCTTTGCAGCTGCTCCTTGTGATGAAAGCTCTACTATGAACACCCCCTTCTGTCCTAAAATAAATGAAAGCTCATTACGCAGGGCAAGTCGCTGACATATGCCTGAATTTAATGGTTAAGGAAGCTCAGTATTGATGACCTTAGAGACTCCTGGACTCTGCTTACATGCAGATTACAGTGACACCACAAATCTTCTACATAGACATACCTCCATCTCTCTTATTCTCTCCTGAAAAAATCACTTCTGTGGGGGTGGGAGGCATTTTTTCGCTATCTGCAGCTCAAACAATCTTTTATTTATCAAGAGTCCTAAAGGGGAGCCCTGGATTTCATTCCCACTTCCTCCCCCTCCCAGTTTGAAGTGAGGAGCTGCTTTTGGTGTTGTTTTATACATTTCACAATTTACCATGTTTGGAAGATTTCCCTGTTTGGTCTTTCAGTTATGTTACATTTTGAAATATCCTTTTTAGAGGTGATGCTCTCCAGAAGACTTCCCTATTCTGTTAGCTGGCCTTGGAAGAAAGGCATATGTGAAGAAGGTTCAAAATCCCTTGCTTTCTAAATGAAATAACTTGCAAATTGGAAGTGTGTCTATTACAGCTGGCTAGAACTTTGCTGGTAACTGAGGTTATTTGAAGGAATAGAACAGGACTTGACGTAGCATCTTGAGCGTATAGCTGGTATTTAATCAGGGACTGCAAATTTTATTTTGGTAAGTGGGCTTAAATAACAAGCAGAAAATAGCTTATTCTTTTTATCTCTTCCCTCTACTGCCCCATCTTTTCTCCACCCCTTAAGAAATGTGGTCTTTGGAAAACTGTGCACTGCATATGCTGTGCAGAAAAGGGCAAGTGGTAGGCCTGACCTCATCATGCTTCTCACTTTCTGTCAGCAAGAGCAGTTTGTGTGTCCCCATTGGCCTCTGTCCCTGCTTGCCATCTCTCTTTCTCTATACATACCATCTCTTCTCACCAGGCTCTCACCTTCTGTGGTTTTCAGAGAGAAGCCATAGCCTTTCTCCTCCTTCACTAGGTAGTAGAGCCGGGGTTGTGGAACTGCGGTGGTTGCTCCATTGACCATGGATGGTGGGGACTGCTGCTCCTGTTGCTGTCTTGTTGACACTTTTTGACCAAGCTCTTCCAAGTTTAGCCCTTCCTTTTCAGCCTTTTGATAGGACGCATCATCCAGAACAAGTAGTACAACAGAATTCCCACTGTTTTTGACAATCTCCACCACCTGTAGTGGACAAGGTAAAATGGCAAGCATGTGCTAGAGCAATTGACCTAAAAACATTCCCCAGGAAGGCTTGCACCATCTATTGTTTTTGTTGTCTCATCCCTCTGCTTATGCACTGTGGAGGCACCTCAAGGACATTTCATGTCCATGGTAGGCAATGAATGCTGTGGGGAGATTCTCAGAGCAGTTGACTTGGCTTTTGGATTTCCTAGCTGAAGATGTCATAGCAACTGGAATAGAAAGTTTCACATAGTGGTATTGGTTCTGGGTAATGGGGGAGTGGTGTGGGTCCCGAGTTAAACAGAAGTACCTGTGCATGTTCTTGCTTGTCTACAAACACACCATTAACTCTGAGGACTCTGTCTCCATCCTTCAAGCCAGCCTTTTCAGCTGGGCTGTTCTTTGCCACGTTCCGGATGAGATGTCCTGCTGTGTCTTTCTCAACACGCAGGTAGAATCCGTAAGTATTTTGAGGCTTTTTGGTCACTTTACATTCTCGGGGCTGGAGAACAGAAATCATCTCTAGCAGACAGGATGGAAAAGGTATGTGTCAGTAAGAACAGTAAGCTTACCTAGTTATGCTCCCTCTCTATACATACTGAGACAGTTTGCTTCAGAATTCTTGGTTTTTTGCTTCCTGGGAAATCTTGCTGTGCAAAGCTGAAGCTAGTTAACAAGGATAGGGAGAAAAAAAACAATCCCTTTTCCTCTCCCCTCCTCACTTTTCTTGCCTCCCTATCTCAAATGAAGTTGAGCAAGATGCAGAACTGGAAGAAAGAAGTTGTCTGCCTGTGACAAAGTGGTGAAAATTGAGGTGAGGATTTAATACCTGAATTAAGTCTTTGAGAGGAAAAATGACAGCAGCTCAAAAATATTGGAGCACTGTAGGAAATCTGTGTGACAAAATGGGATTTCACAGAAGCACAGAATGTTCAGGGTGGGAAGGAACCTCTGGACGTCATGCGGTCCAATGCCCCTGCTGAAGCAGGGCCACCTAGAGCCAGTTCCCCAGGAACCAAGTCTTGATGGCTTTTGAATATCTCCAAGGAGGGAGGGAATGTCCATTACTTCTCTGGGCAACCCATGCCAGTGCTCAGGTCAATCTCGTAGTAATAAATAGCATCCTTATGTTCAGAAGGAGCTGGCTGTGTTTCAGTTTATGCCCATTGTCTTTCGTCCTGTCTGCGTAGCACTGAAAAGAGCCTGGCTCCATCTTTGCACCCTCCCTTCAGATATTTTTATACACTAAAAGGTCTCCCCTGAGCCTTTGCTTCACCAGGGTGAGCAGTCCCAGCTCTCAGCCTTTTGAGTATCTCCAAGAATGGAGACTCTACAGCTTCTCTGGGCAACCTGTACAGATGGATGGTCAGCTGGCATCAAGGAAGAGCCTCACTGTCCTAACTGGGGCTTTCCTGTTCCTAGTTATTTTAGCTAAACAAAATTAAGTTTTGAGAAAGACATTGTAACTGTGGTGTTATTGTTAATGAGCACAGAGTTTGCATTGAAGGGTGGAAAGGAAGGACTATAAAGGAACTAGGAAGACCCTTGCCTATGCTTACAAAGCTTTTTTTTTTTTTTTTTTTTTTCCTTCTAGCTGTGTTCAGTATTTCTACATCTCAGTTTTCCTACAAAATGGTGCACTTGCTTTATTTCTGTGCTCTTTAGGAGCTACTGATGGAATCAGAGTTCTTGGAGCTGGCCATGTTTTCCTCTGCCTTTGAATCCTAATTAAACACTCTTTGATTCTGTTATGAAAAGGAGCTAACAGGGCTATTTCACTTTGGTATTTCATTATACGTGAGGCTTGGGTAAGATGTGAATGCAGGTATTGTGAGGTCTAACAAAAGTGTAGAATATTCAGGCATATACCTAGTGACAATGTGAATGTGCCATCAGGTAATCACTTGCAGGAGAGGTAATTTAATACTGCCTGGTCTGTGTGGAACAAAACAGGAGCTGAAACAGTATACTTACCTTGTAATTCTCACATAACTCCTGAAATGACCATAAAGCCTCAATTTGCTGCCTGACTAAAACTTTATCTCCATCCATGATGACTTTAACAATGGCAGGAGATGTAATCAATATAAAAATGTGACATGGTGTAAGAAAGGAAAGGAATTAAATTGGGTTTAGAAATGACAGGCTGCTGAAGTAACCGTAGTAGTGTGATTCAAATGATTTCTCCATGAATTTGTGACAACTGGAGCAGAATTTCCAGTTGATGTTTCCCGAGTGCTATGTTAGTTCCCCAGAGAATTTGAGGCCAGCTAGTTAAAGAGCATACTTGATGCTGCTACCAGATGGCTGTTAGGCAGTGACCTTCGTCCTCCAGGGGTTCTGGAGCAAGTCCTCCTGGACTCTGTGTTAAGGCACATATGCCAAGGGCAGGAAAGTGTGTGGGATCTGACAGCATGGATTTACTGATAATCATAAAAGATACCTGATGAGCCCAATAACTTTACATAATGAGTGGACTGGCTCTGTGATGGGCAGAGAGCAGTGAATGCTGTTCACCTTAACTTTTGCAGTGACTTTGATACAGTCTGTAATACAGCCAATGTAGCCATTCTGGTGGCACATGTACTGGATAAGCAGACTACTAGATGATGCAGAGAATTGTCTGGGTCACTAGGTTCAGAGGGGTTTGATCAGTGGTGTATAAACCAGCTGTTGGGTGGTTATTAGTGACATTCCTTTGCTACTGAGAGGGACCTCAGCAGGCTGGAGAAATGGGCTGACAGAAACATCATGAAGTTCAGCAAAGAAAAGTGAAAAATAATCTGTGCCTAGATCATGCACAACTATACAGGCTGATTGCTGAATGGCCAGAAGGCAGCATTGCTAGGTAGCACTCAAGTGCCAAGCTGAATGTGAGTCAGTGGTGTACCTTTGCGGTACTGTGGCCAGCAGGTCAATGGAAGGGATCGTTCCCCTCTCTTTGGCACTTGTGAGACTGCATGTGAGGGCTGTCTCCAGATTTGAGCTCCCTTAAGTAATTAACATATTGGAGCTAGTCCACTGAGGTGATTAGGGTACACATAATATTTAAGGAGACAGAGAGAGATGGGTTTGTTCAATCTTGGGAAGAGAAAGTAAAGGGAAGATCTTACTGATCTCTTCAACTCCCTAACTGGATTGTTTAGACAGCACAGAGCCAGATTCTTAGCAGTTAAGAGGCTGAGAATCAACAGACAGGCTATGGCAAGGGGAAGTCTAATTACACAGCCAGAAGGACAGCTTTTCATCTTGGGGGCTGTCAGATACTGAAACAGGTGCTCAGAGAAGCTCTGGAATCCCCATCCTTGGAGATACTCTCCTGGATGGGGCCCTAGCAACCTGATCTAAGTTGGTCTTGTTTTATATGGGGCATTGGACCAGATTACCTCCAGAAGTCCTTTTGGACTTGAACTCTTCTATGCTTTTATGAGGTAATGAATGCCTGGTTCAAGTGATGCTTATCATGAGCAGGAATACTGTGTACTGAAAGTAAGCAATAGGTGTGACCAGGGAACAGCTCCAAAGGTAGTTGTCTTAGGAACTCCTGCGAAAGATCCATGATGATAAAGAGACAAGACAACTGAAGATAACTTCCTCCAGTCGGAAAGTCCAGGTTATTTGCAAACTTGCTCTGTATTTTACTGGAAAGAGTTTTTTTTTAATGCCTCTCTCTACTGACAGAAGTCTGTCAAAAGGCCAAAGTTGTGTTGCAAAGATAAGCCATTAATCACAGCCTGAATAATACGAAGCATATAGAGCAGTATGGATTTGTGGTGGGGGGTTGGCACAGATGCCACTGCAGCAGGAGAATATGGAGCATTTCAGCATGTAGGATAAGAAGCCTGCAGATCATGATTCCCTTGTTCCCCTTGGTCAGGTGCCTTGTACTTTTTTGTGTGTCTGTAGTTGCACTAGGACTCACTTTATATAAGGGTGGGCTGCCTTTACGTTTGGCCATTGTTGGAATGCATCAGACTGCACTGATAACAACTACAACTCAAAGCAGTTTTTCTTGACAAACGCTGGAAATCTGTGCTGATTCCTAAAGTCAACATGCAAAACTATTGATATACAAAGCTGAAGAAACAGTAGGCTTTTACGGGAAGGATTATTCCTTTACATTTAGAAATGGAGGAAAGGTTACACTACACTGCATACTACTTTTAAGCCGTGAAAGCTTTACATGCAAAATTATTTGGATTGTAAATAGGAGTTTTCTAAGGGAAGAGGGTTTAACGAAAAAGGAATATCTTACCTGTATGTCTATGTGGAGCAGCATTCAGAGGAATTCTCTTTTGCTGCCCCTCCTGTGGCAGTATCTATAAGTAAGGCTGGACTTTGATTGGGCAAAGGTTGATTTAAAAGATTATTTATTTAACCAAGATTCACTGAATATGTTCAAGACCTTGATAGGCTGCCTTGTCCTTGCTTGCAGAAATGCTAATCACATGCATGTCTTGGCAGCTTTGAATTTTGCTCTACTTACAAAACCTTCAGTCAATAAGGTCATCCGAGGCAAGCCTGATCTTTACTCTGGGCAAGAATCTTCTCCAGCTGTAAGAAATGTCTTAGCAGGAGCAGGTTCGGATTGTGGTGGATTGACCTGGGTCAGCAGCATTTGACTGCAGATCAAGAGGTTACTGGTTCAAGTCCGTATGCCCCGTGTTAGATGCCAAATAAAGGACTGTGATGGGTTAACCTTGGCTGGCAACCAGATGCCCACTGAGCTGCTTTTACTCCCCTCCTTTACAGAACAGGAGGGGGAAAATAGGATGAAAAGGCTTGAAGAATTCAAGGTAAGACAGTAATTGGAAGAGATAAAAAAAAAGGCCTTGTGCTGGAGGGGTGTCTCTGACCATTGAGGCCCCCACACATGTGAAACATGTAGTGTAATCAAGTGACCCGTATGTGTAAAATTTTCTTGGGATAGAGAGTGTGGGAGGCTGGGCTATCAGTATTGTTAGGCCTGACAAATTGGCTATCCTGGACCACTGCTCTGAGCCTGACAAGGCAAGTGCTATGTATTTACCATGTGGAAGCATCTACTGGGTGACCGAAAACATACCCTATAAACCATGCCATTGCTTGAAATGCAGTCCTGAGCCTTGAAAGTCAAATTTTGTGTCATGGTACTCCAGAAAGAATCCAGCCAGACAGCTCAACTCATTTCTAAAAGAACTTCATACAATCCTGGGCCAAGAAGCATGGCACTGATTTGGTCCATCACAAAACCTATCACCCACGAGCCTCTGGAAAGTCTGAGCAATACAATAGACTGTCAAAGACCATGTTGAGAGCATAGAACACTGGGGAATGGAAGCAGTGGGATGTAGGTGTAGCAGAAGTCACTTGTATGGTCAGCACCAGATGATCTACTAACTGCCCTCGTTCTTAATGATACTTAATGAATTGACCATGCACAGTGCAGACGGGAGCACATGCAAGGATTACAGGTCAGCATACAAGGAAACAGCGCAGGATTTGAAGCAAGATGGAATTTTTTATTGTACTACCATTGTGATAGGCACTTGAGGTCATTTCGTGTGCGGACAAGTTTTCAGGAATAAGGTATTATACAAATTGCCACGGTGCTGGCAGAATGCTGTAGAGTGGAGAGTTGGTATTGTGGAAGGGTGTAGTTTCAATAAGTGCTATTTAGCAAAGTCTTGCTCTTTGCCAGAATGTATGTGGCCCAAGTCACTCCTGGCCCCATTTTGGAGGCAGACATGAGGAGAGTGGGTCCCCAGTGGTGCCAGGATGATGGTCCTTACTTAACTTACTTATTCACATCTGAGGAGTCTATACAGGAAAAATGAAGATGTAACAAATCTCTGGATCACTCTGATACTGCTTTTTTAAAGCTGTTTTGCTTTGGGTTTTTTATTGCAACTCACCATGACTGTGTTAAGAGCTGGTGAAGAAACCACTTTCATGGCCATTCCACTGGATGAGAGGAGTAGAAAACAGAGCTGCTAATGAAAGACTGGTGAAGTAGACCTTTAATGTTTATAATACAAGTGCAAAGTTACAAAGTTCAGTCGACTAAAACATGCCTTTTGTTATTAACACAATTGTACAAGAAGTCCAACCCTAAATTTGAATGAATATAGTTCATATGTTCGGTTCTGAGGATAGTTATGCTCAAAAGATATGTATCAGTGCTGGCACTGTTCTATTGACAAAAGGTTCATGTGGATACTTTGCTGTAAAAGCATTCCCTCACTTTAAATATTTAATGATAATAACCCTACCAACCACAGCTGAACTTTTTTGCCTAGGTGCATGTACATCCCTTAAAAATTGATGTAATGAGGATTTCTAAATAGTGCTTCTTTACCAGCATATATAAATATACATACATATTGCTTGCTGCATCCTTTCTGACCACGAGGTCACTAGTTCCCTTGCAGTGCCATCCTGTTTGTTATGAAACCAACAAATCGTTAAAGAAAATTCATTTTCAAATGCAGCATGTTGGGAGGATACAGGCTTATTTGTGTCCTCTGCTGACTCCAACTGAAACAATTGTAAATCTGTCCCCTACTCCCTGCAGAACATCATGCCCTTGCAGCTGAGCTCTGGAAAGGTGGTATGCTTGGTATAAGCCACCACAGTCCAGTGTATTAACAAGAGGCAACATCACTTTCAATTTATATTAATATGCAAGGCTGTGAACTGCAATGGCTGAAGGGCTGTGATTTGCAACCTCTGTCAGGTAGAGATACGCTCCCTGAAGAAGTTGCTGTTCCCATCCAAGGGGGCAGCGGCCTCTTCAGCTTTCCTTCCGCAGCTAAGTCTGACAGGGATTGTGAATCAGAGCCTTGAACTGTTTTAAGGTCTCCTTCAGTAGAGCAATATGAAGATATTCTTAATTTGTTCTTGTATTTAAGCTGTTTAAAATCAGTACAACACTTTCCCTTTGCCTCTTACTTTGCCACTGCTGTTTTTTGCACTCCAGTTTGGCAAGTATTATATAAAGCAGCATGTGATTTGGTAATAGGAATATTTGGTTCACTGAAGTCCTCCTTAATCATGAGGCAAAGTGCATTTGAGCTACCAAATGAATATTCATCAATCTTGCTGCACGTAGCCAAGTGGTAATTAATTCTTTTTCTTCTGGTGACCACATGCTCCTGATACAATAAAAAGACTCAGAGGAAAAAACGAGGGAGCAAGCAGGAATGGCATTGCAATCCTGCTGCTTTGCAGATGAAGGGGGGAGAATACTTCTTCTTCTAGCATTTTGGGTTTATGTCTTCCTAAAAAACGGGGGAGGGAAACACCACACGTTTCCTGTCCCTGTGTTTTCAGCAAAGAAAGGTATTCTGTTATCCCCTGGACCTGTCAGCAAGGAATTATAGTGGCAGTCCACTTCCTTAGGCTTTGCTCTTTGTGCTTTAAACATTGAATTGTCTTCCCTAGTGACCTTTTTTACTGGAGAATATAAACTAGAAGAAAAGCTTTCTTTTTTAGCTGTTCTTTAGCTGTTCAACAAATGTTCTGTATTGATCATGAATTTGGGCTTTTAGATGCAGAATTTGTTACCGAGTTAACTGTGAGGTTTGTCTGTACAGCTTCTTTGCTGTCACATCAGGCTGAAGTCAATGTTAAAAAATGGATGTTTCTGTTGAAGCAAAAACTCAAGGGTGTTAGAAATGAGGAGTTATGTGAGCTAAGTAGAATTTTCAGTGCAGCTATGTGTTTGTTCGTAGTAAATGGCTGTACACATGTATATATATTCACATGCATGCACAGCAAGCAGTCTTCCAGCCTGCTTGGATAACAGCAGCTGAAGCTGGTTTGTTTAACACTGCTCAAATGGCAACGTGTTTGGAATTCTTGTCTTCCCTCTGGCACTCGTAACACGTGGGAAGACTTTTCTTTCCAGCTTTTGCTGTTGGACATTTTCTGGACAAGAATTTCTTCAATTCTGCCTTTTAATTGCTTTATCATTCAATAGTCTTTGGGCATGCAAGATGCTGAGGCATCGACAATAATGCTACAAATGTACTAATCTGGCTTTTTCCACTCAGCACATGGAGCTTTATTTTTCTTATGGTACACACCCTTATAAAACTGTTGTGGGTTTGGTTTTTGTTTTCTGATTTATGAACAGAATAAGTTACTTTGATCTGTTGTATGTGCATTTTTTGCCCTCTGGAGATGGATTTCTGAATCTGACAGTAGACTCTGTTCCTTTACTTTTAGGCTTTTGAAATGTATAAGTAAAAAGTACTATGTCTACTTCACTATTTTCCTCAAGGAGCATTATGAAGAGATGCTTATGCAGTCACTATAAAAATCATATATTCTTCCTCCAAAAATACAGCTCCATGAGAGAGGAAGTGTCCAAGCCCTAAGGCTTTGACAGCAGCAAACGTGAATTTCTTTCTCTTACCGTGTTCCATTCCTCTTCCTGCTGCCTGTCTCCCATCTCATCCTGTTGTCACCCCACCGTCTGTAATCCATCCTGGAAATGCCCCTAATTTCTGTGATAACCTCTATATTATTGAGTATTCAATTTCAGTTTGTCAGTAAATACATTATTGGGTGGAGGCTTGGATTGAGAGCAGCCCAGAGGAGAGAGACATGAGGGTGTTGGTTGATGAAAATCTCAAAATGAGCCAGCTTCAGTGTGCGCTCACAGCCCAGAAACCAACCATATCCTGTGCTGCATCAAAAGGAGCGTGACCAGCAGATCGAGGGAGTGATCCTGCCCCTCTGCTCTGCTCTTGTGAGACCCCACCTGCAGTACTGCATCCGCCTCTAGGGCTCGCAACACAAGAAGGATGTGGACCCGTTGAGCAAGTCCAGAGGAGGCCACGAAGATGATCGGAGGGCTGGAGCACCTCTTCTATGAAGACATGCTGAGAGAGTTGGGCTTTTTTAGCATGGGAGACCTTAAAGCAGCCTTCCAGTACCTAAAGGGGCCTAGAAGAAATCTGGAGAGGGGCTTTTTAGCAGGACACGTGGGGACAGGACAAGGGGGAATGGCTTTCAACTGAAACAGGGGGGATTGAGATGAGCTCTTAGGCAGAAGCTTTTCCCTGTGAGGGTGGTGAGGCGCTGGCACAGGGTGCTCAGAGAAGCTGTGGCTGCCCCCTCCCTGCCAGTGTCCAAGGCCAGGTTGAAAGGGGCTTGGAGCAACCTGCTCTAGTGAAAGGTGTCCTGCTCATGGCAGGGGCTTGGAACTGGGTGAGCTTTAAGGTCCCTTCCAACACAAACCAGTCTAGGATTCTATTCTGATATTTCATTATCCTAAGCTTAGGCTGGAGTATTGTCTGGAAGAGGAAGGTGCATTAGCCTCAGCAAATGCAAATGATGTTGCTTCACAGAATCCAGAACTATTTTGACTCTTTTTTTGTATGCCAGAGACTGAACTTTTGCTTCGAACTTCATACTGGGTGCATCCAGTCTTGCTACAGGAGGGATTTAAATTGGAATAGCATTCATTTGCCATTTCTCTTACTGAGATCACTGATCATAATGCAAAGTCTGAATGTAGCCTTGAAAACAAAGAGAAATACAAGCTTCCTGTAGAAGTTCCCATCTTCTCAGTCACTCTGTATTTGCTTTTATGTTCAGGGAGCTATTGTATTCTGCTCTGGTGAGGCTTATATGCTGAGGCTTATAACACTGTTACTAGAAATGTGGGAGTGGATAATGCCTGCTCTTTATTAGTTCTTCTCACTTTGTGGCTTTGAAAGGCTTGTTATCTGTTATCACAAAAAGGAAATGGCTACTGCTATGCTTGGCGCTGCAGAAATGCAGAATGCAGCCCTTTTCCCTCATACCTATTGAAAACTGTTACTATAAGCTTTGAGAGGAATATAAATTTAGACACTATTTGAACCAAAGATTAATATGAGGAAAAAAATAGCATAAATGATTTATTTTAATATGGTGTAAAAGCCACTAGAGTTGGTTATGAGCTTTTATTTATTCGTTTAAAATCCCATCCAAACAAGCAACAGATCCTATCAGAAATCTTGCCTAAGTACTGAAGACAGACTAGATCTCCATAAAATGCATCTATGGAAATGAGGTTGGCATGGTTGTAAGAGTAAAACTGTTTTTGGTGACAGCAGAGCTTATGTCCCTGATTTCAGCTGGAAAATGACACTCAAACTGTCTAGGAAATACCCGCCCTCATCTTAGCTGGTGGCCCTCATCTTGAAGGTCATCCTGAGTGACATGACTATATCTGGGCCTAAATAGCTAAGTGATCCTGAAATGCTGTACTGGGTTCGGAGCTGGAGCAATGGGACATACCTTCTCAAGTAGACAGAAGAAAAAGAAAACTCCTGTTATCCACAGACAGAGCTGAGGTTACATTAAGCTATTTCCTTGTGCAGGTCATCCAGAAGAGGAACGATTTCAAGATCTGTGTCGCTGGGGAAGCCAGCATGAGCCTGAGTGAAACTCACGTGTGGCAGTAGGCTTCGTGGTGTTTGAGTCCATATAGCCAGTGACAAGATCTCAAGAAGTTCAGCAGAAGTAGTATGTTCTACTCTCTTGTGCTTTTTGTTTCACCTTTGCAGGGGTCAGTTGTGCTGTTACCTCTTGGTTTTCATTTGTTTTGTGCACACGAAAGATTCCCAACAGAGTCCTTTAATGATTTCCTAAACTTAAATCACAACTTTTACCTGAGTCAGATTCTCAACTGTTAATGGTTATATTTTAAGCTGCTGCTGCTATGTTATTTCACTGTCATACTTTTTTTAAAGCTCACTGTGTCCTGAAGAAGAGGATGATGGAATAAGAACCCTGCATAATTATATTTAGTGCCAGTAAGGTGGAAGAAAAAAGTGGCTAATGGATACCTAAATCAGGTAGGAATTAAAGAAATTGAAACTGAAGGATGTTGTCATCATTTTAAATTCTCCTAGGGTTAACTTTGTGAGTGGTGATAATCTGTTATATTAGTGTGATCACTTGACAATATTAGTCATGATTCATTATTACACTGTGAAGTCACATATTTAATTAGCTTAGATAACTTAGAATATTGATTTCTCAAGGTTTGTTTGCTTTTGTGTTATTTGATTGATGTTATTAATTATTTTGATTAAAAAAAAATGGTTCATCTTTTCAGTACTTGGTGCCTGGACCTATTTTCTTTACAGTTACAGAATATGTGTATCTTGAGGTACAAAATTTGTAAGCTGTTTCTATTCTCTTCAAATTTAGTTCTAAACTGCTTCACAGCATGATTAATAATTATTTTAATGGTCATTATGGAGAAAAACCTGATGTTTTAATTCAGTATAGAACTCTTTGGGTTTGATGTTTTGGTGGTTTTATTTTTATTCTAGGTATAAGAAAGTAAAAATTACAGCCCATTTGTCATTTATAGAAGCCAATGTGTAAGATCTATAATGATGAAGTGGTGTTCTACAAAAGCAAGCCTGGCAGCTAGGTCTTAAAACTGAGGTAAAGCAGGAGGGTAAAAGGGTGCCTTTTATCATCACTGAGTTGAAGACCAGTGCATCAAAAATGCAGCCCTGCCATATGATCAGGGCAAACCCAAGCATCTATCTAGCACAGATTACAAGCAGAAGTATTAGAAATCCAGAGTGCCTGGTGCACAGCTGTGTCATGTCTGTTCCTGGTGTGCTTGTGTCCAGCATGGTGAAAGGAGCATTTCTAGATCACCTAGAGGATACAATCCCTCTTCAAAGATCTGATGAGGACCAGGCTTTCGTTTACAGAGCTCTCATTTACACACTCTCATTTACAGAGCTGAAAGATGGAGTTGGAGCTCTCAGGATTTGGCTCTAGGAAAACTTGGTAGGTCCTCTGAAACGTGGTTTTGAAACCTCTCGCAAACACTGCATGTTGTGTTATAGATCAGTTGCTGCCAACAGCTTAATCCGACTTAGTTATCTTCTGTATATGTTTTGACTCACGATTATACTGTTTTTCATTTGTAATGGATGATCTAGGTGAAACGGAACTGTACTTTCTCTCTTGCTATCTGAATATTATTTGCATACCACTAAGACAAATCCTGGAATTTGCCTTATTGGATCTTTTTTTCATTATCATGGCTATGTGCAGGTGAGGGTGATTGTTTAATGCAGTCTTAGGGCATGTTTTTCAGGGTATGTGTTTCTCTCATGTTACCTTTTTTGTTTTGGTTAAAGTAGGATGAAAACATTAAGATTTCAATTGCTAAAACCTATCACTGAGTTTATCTTTTGATTTAGCTTCAACACATACAACATACAAAAGCTGAAAGCATCTTTTTTTCTTTCCATGAGGACATAGGTTGCAAAAGGTAGGAAATACATTGGACACAATTCTATTCTCTGATACTATGATCTATGTTTTTCATACCCCTGATTTATCCTTGCCTTGCAATCTTGTAATGAAAACTTGTTAACTGTTGCATTGAATCTGATGGATTTACTAACACTGAGACATCTGAGGATATCTCACTTGCCTTAACACAAATGGGCACCTATTCAGATTTGTTCAGCAAGCAGGACTTTGCCACTTGCCTTTTTTATTTATTTATTTTCTTTTCTGTACGGTTGAACCCAGGGATTTTTCCCCCCGGTAAGCCCTGTTTGAAGTTACACGGTAGGTGTTCTAGGGGGTGTTTCATTGCACCCTCAGTATTTTCCTATGTTGCTCAGCTCAGATGCCTGTCAAGAATGCACACACAGCTCGCTTAAAGCCTCCCTAGGCATTTGTCAAATAAAAAAGCTGTTCACTGCTTTATTTCTGAAAGGAAACCTCAGGGATACATTCATTCTTGTTTGCTTGTGCATATGTATTCACCGGCTCCACCAGTTACAGGCTGAATAACTGGGATTATGCTCCATTGACAGACCTGTTGCTGAATGGACTTCAAAGAACACGTTGCTTGCTCTGCAGGAGAAATGATTGCTTCTGGATTGGCATGAGAGAAACTGGAAGGAGAAGTGGGAAAAAAACTTAATAATCTCGCTTTGCTTCCTGAATTGTGCATGCTTCATGCATGGCTGGTATTTGTGCCTGAGCTCTCAAGTCAGCACCGATTACAGATGGGGTAATGTCTTAAGGAAGTTTGGAAGCAACTCTGGAAACTCATGGCTTTGCCACATGGAGCCTGCACATTTTCAGCAAATGTGTCTGGGACGTTGAACTAATTCCTGCTAATAGCTGGGATTTTGATTGCTTTAATGAGTTGCAGAGGCTGTGAACTGGCAGCTCCATTCCCCTTACACTCACCACTATGCTCTATGCATCTCCAAGCTGTTAAAAGAGCAACTGAACTCATGCTTCTTGTCTGCACTCTGAAAAGGAAACCTCTTCAAAATCTTTTAATTGTCCAAAAATTACTGGGTCATCTAAGAGAGGAATTGTTAGCTAAGCTGGCCTTAGTTGGTAAAAGCCAATAAGATCTCCTGGTCCTGGGTAGCTGACCTATAACTAAAAGTTTGACATGAGAAAGTGCATGGGGACCCTTTTAGAACACCAATAAAGAGCTGAAAGGTAGGTGAAGAATAGGTATTGTAGTTACAACAGCAAAACCAACCAGACATTCAACTTCTTGCAGGTACAGTCCACACTGTGGGAATTTCTTTGAAGTACAGAAAAGTGCAGATAAATGCTTCATTATCATTTTCCCTCCCACCATTTCACCCCCCTCCTCTACCAAAAAGAAGATCTGAGCATACCCAAGAGAACTGATTTAACTCACATGAGTACACAGAGTACAAGCACTGGACAATGCGGAACAACGGAAGTCCTGCAAGGCTTTCTTCCACGTCTTTGTCTAAGGTGGTAGGTGAGAGGCGACAAAAACCCAAACCCCAAGCAAACAGAACCAAAGCTTTTGGTTTTTATTTACTTATTTAACCTCAGAATCTTTCAAGGCACCTACCCATGTGGAAAGTGGAGGCCGAGCACACCACCCACACTTTTCTTCTTCCTAGAACTATGCCAAGCTCCATTTGTGCCTGGCACTGGAACATTTCTGAAAGAGCTTTGTTTCTCTAGGGAAAGGAAAATCTATATTCTGAGGTGATAAAAGAAGCTCTACTGTCCCTTAGCACTGGTCTGGAACAGGAGGGTGTTGTGGCTAGCATGACTTGTTTTTTTTTCCTTCAGGATTTCCTCTTTTTTCCTGATGACCACATCAAAATTCTCCTGCTCAGAGTGCAAACACACTTGTAATAGCAACTGAATTATTTTCATCATTGAAAAAGATATGCCAGTAGCCTGTTGTTCTGTACATTCATTTTAATGTCCTGAGACAGCTTTCTGGGAGCCAAGCTCTTGTCTGTGCAAGCCAAACAATTTGATGCAGGTGCCCTCTTGAGGAGAAGAAACAATTCCAAAGGAATTCTGCTTTTAGGAATTTATTGACAGTTGTTGAGTTCACCACAGCCTTTGTCAATAATTGTGTGATTGTGGTCTAAGTCCTAACTTTCAGCTCTTTTAGCTACTGCCCTTTGATCCCCAATAAGCCTGTTGCCTGCAACTTGAGTTTACAGATAGTACCTGTGCATGTTCTGGCTTGTGGTATCTGTCGTCTTGTTGGTTTGTTTGTCTCTTTTTTATCTCTGTCTTATCTAAACAAGGAGGGTTACCTTGTGTTTTACAAGCTCATTGCTTCAGGGGAAGGTCCTTGCACTTTTGACTGCTCTGTAAGTGCTAGGAGAGGCTTGCAGTACCAAGCTAAGTGATCCTAGGTCTCTCCTCTGTGCCATGAGAGGAACTTGTGGATAACTGCATGATTTGTTTTCTTCTCTTTCCTTTTTTAGTGCAGAAGATGACTCAGATCACAGGGTTCCTCGCCAGGCCTGAAGGCAGCAGCCCTGTACTGGTGTTCCAAGTGGCAGCTTTGGCAACGTTGGTATCAGGTAAGGAGCCCTGACAAGGAAAAGCATGCTGTTCACATTTCCTAAATCCTGTTTAGGAGTTATTTGTTGTGGCAGAGATGCTGCCTCGGTTATGCGAAGGAAAGAATATCTATTGCAATAAGCTTTCAGCAGGGCATGCTCTGCATGATGTTCCTCAGCCTTTTGTTTTCTCCATGATGAATTTTTCCCAGGGAGATAGGAAGCAAAACCTGATCCCAAAAGAGCAGTATTTTGAGCCAATCAGTATTTTCATATTATCTTTCCATGGAATAATTCAATATTTGATGAAAGCAAAAGCCTTCAAGTTGAAAAGAAAAACCAGACAGCCACCCAAAATATCCCTCTCCCCCGATGCTTTCACTGCCTTTTTTGAAGAAAGGATGCTCTTCTTACCTTCCATTTTTATGAAACCAAGAAACTTTATAGACAACATTCTGTTTGCATTATGCCTCTGCCACAAGGTCTGTGGCAGGAAACAGATTTTTCTTCCTCTCACATGAGGGAAAATGTATTTTTTTTATTATGGTACCTGTTATCCAGGGCACTCTGTGCACATCTGGAGCGTGAGATAGCCTGGACTTTCGCAGCATATGAATGAATGGGTAAGTATGGTGAGGGAGGGGGAGCTGGCCTGATACAAAGATCAGTGAAGTTACTGTCTGCTCTGTTCCACCACAGAACACAGTATGCTGGAAGTAATTTATGCATCTACCACAAATTACCTGGAAGAAGGAGAGACCGTGAATTTGAATTGCCTCATCAGGCATCAGCAGGATCAGTCATCACAAATGGAGGCTCACTGGTATGAAACAACAAAGAAGCAAAATGAGGCTGCATTTGGAAAGAACATGGAAGATTCGCACCACTCCTGGAACTTAAACCTCAAAAGTCACATCCTCTCTGCTTCTGAAAATTCAGAATATCAACCAGACAGTGGCCACTGTCAATGCAGAGCCAAAATAAAGAACACTGTCCTGACTGCTATGGGCCTCTTTATTAGGGTGAACGTAACAGTAACAGGTAAGCTCTATGTGTCCAGGAGCTTTCTAGCAGAGGGAGTTGTGAGATCTCACATCCTTGTCTCTGAAGCGAAATTTCTGCATGCTGAAAACAATTCATGGAGATGTATCCTCTCCTCCTAGGGTGTGAAACTGAAAATGTTTGCTGCCACGCTGTGACATGTGGAATAAGTTTCATACTCCTCTGTCTTTTCATCTGTGCATGCTAAATGCAAGTCTGACATGTGAAGAATATTGGGGATTTGGTTTAGATTGGCTGTGGATCTCTCTGAGCTAACGGGAATAGTTTCCCATGGGGTTTCTACTCTGGCGTGGAAAAAGCAGTGTGGGAAAATGTGTGTCAGTCTTGGGTTAGCTGCAGGTCTGTCCCAGTTCACCCAGCATCTGCTCTGGGTCTATAGCCAGAGCTACATTCACAGGTGGGAAAGTTCTTTTCTCTAAAATGGAGATCTGTGTATTTTCTAAATAGGAGACCTCTGTGTATGCAAACAGTGCAGCCTTATAGCCTCTTGGGTTCACTGTAGTGTACCCAGACCTCAGGGAGGATTGGTGCTTAGAGGGAGAGGGACTTGAGATACGGCAGCCGCCACTGAGTTGTTCTGTTCTTATTGAGGTGATTTATTTTTCTCTTGCTTCGTTACTCAGATTAAAAATACTTTGCAAGAAGACTGAAGGGATGAAACGTGCAGTGGCAGTGCCTCTGTACAATCATTTCTCTAGAGGTCTTAACTGATCATATGGTATTGTGTCTTCCACTTGTGCCAAGTGACTTCAGCTCCAAGCCTCTAGCAGAAGGGAATATATCTTTGGCATAACTAGCTGAGGTTCTCATCTGGTAGTTGTACTGGTGGTGAGGTACTAGAGCCTTTTTTAGGATGGTTCTAATCAGGGGCAGGCTGAGAAACCAGCTCGTATTCCTTCCAAGCTGTACCCAGCTTTGTTAAGACATAGGGATTATATCCATCTTTTCCCTTCCTAAAGTTCTCTTCAACATATTTTGATTAAAAATAAAATAAAAATTAAGTTACTTTTCTGCCACTAAGTTTTAGGTGAGAGAAGACGCAGTTCCGCAGACCTTTATTTGCATGTTGGTCATTATATCTGGTGTGAGCATTGTCAATACCACAAATTGGTCAAAGGGTGACCTGAAAAAGAGCAAAGCCCTGAGGATGGATTCGGAGCTGGAGAAGATGTGGGCTGTGGTCATGACACCCTAGATAATTTTGTATGCCTAAGGTAAGAAGATTATCTCCATACCTACCTACCTATTTCTTTTTTGGGGATAGAGCTTATGACTGATTTTATAAAATCACAAGTCTCACAGGTGGATTTCTGGCATGGCCCTTATATTTCATGACTCCCCTTTTCCTACTGTAATAATTCCATAGAGGTTAGCAGGCTGAAACTCCCCAGGCAGGCAGATGAAATTATGCCAACTAAGTTGTGTTGGTTTTCAGTGATTTTGCAGAAGGTGCAGCTGGATTATGGCCAATATCCACAGCAGTCATCTAACTCAGTGTCCAATTCCTGGTCGCGCCAAAACAGAATGCACAGAATGAGCACAGGACCATTGTTTTATGGACTTCAGATGCCTCCTGTGTGGCTTTTTATGAGTATATAGCTGTGTGCTAATGTGACATAAGGCATCTTGCAAATTAAATACCGAGGCTGAGCTCAGGCAGTTAATTTAGATGTGTGAAAGTCTCTCTTCTTGGCCAGATGACCACTCTGTATAACCTTTGAGATGCAGTCTTGCATCAGTCACTTTTTTAAAAGCTTGTGTTTTATTGATTTGCATTTGCACATTTTGCTCCTGAACACCAGGAGAGTTTTTTTCTTTTATGTATTTTTTTTTGTTTTAATGTGTTCATCTTTTATTTTTTCCCCGCTCAAGGGCTCATGCCATGAAAACCCTGTCTGTGGAGTCTGAGCTGCCTTACTTAAACAAGGTAGTTTTCCCGAGATGCTGTAAGAACAACTTCATTTTATTGTGCATGATGAACTTCTGGGATTCACGTTGTGTTTCATGGCTCACTTCAAGCTTTCAGGGGACTTGTTTCTGGATTTTCTGGTACTGGTTCTTTGGGATTATTCACTCTTCCCTGTAGCCCCATCTACCTCCTGGGCAGAGAAGAATTTCTTCCCGTCCTAGAACTGAAATTCTCTCATATCTAGTGTCAGTTCTTCCAGTTTTTGCCATCATCGAGGCAATGGATTTCTCAGTGTTGGTGCTCTTTGAAATGAAGAGATGGTTTCTTTCCAGCTGTACTTTCTGGGTCTTACTTCACATATCTGGAGGTTTTCCCGTCCTACTAGAGCTCTCTATGCAAAGAAGGATTTCCTGGGTTCTTCTCTGAAATGTCTGCTGACATATTTCTAGTCCATCCTCTGTGCTATTCAATTTGTTCTGAGGGAACTTGAAGCCCTTATTAAACTCTGAGCAGTCTGTACTGAAGTGAGTGATGCACAGGAAGCAGGAATGAAGTCAGTGTCAAACTCCTTGTTTTGCACACAGAAAGCAAAACCTGGCATGTTTTACCCTAACTGTGGGACTTTTTTAAAGGCTATTTTGTCTGCAGTCTTTTAACTGTGTTGTGTCCCTCTCCCCTTTTCCAAGTATTTATGTAAATTTGCCTTTGGTGTAAGAGGTTCTCTCCTAGGCCTTAAAATTTGGTACCAAATGACAAAGGGAAGACGGTTATATCTATATCTGTTTCTGTGGTTACTAAAGCTTGTCTGATGAGTGCTTCTGACCACTGCCATATTTTTCAAGCTTGGGCATGTGTGTAATGTTTTTGAATATCAAAACAGACATGTATCTGCTAAATAAATAACTCAAGCAATAATTTATCTCCTCATCACTTTGCCAGGTACCTGATTGTTTAGCAGCTCTGAAGGGCTGCAATTGCTGCTGCTGTGGGAGCCTTTCCATCAAAGGCAGCCTGATTTTGGATTCTTGTTAGAATAAACGTATACGTCTCAGCTGACAGAACCAGCTGCTTAAAGGGCATCCTTGATGCTGAGAAGCAGTAACAAGCAGGATAGAAGTCTTGCTAGCTGGGGAAGGGAAAGAGAGGCAGGAAGAGCATTGTATGATCCTATGTTTTGGCCTCCACTAAGCCAGTTCAGACTTCAGATATTTTTAGAACTGTTCTTCAGCCGGTAGTATGCTGTACGATTACACACCAGCATGATGCTTCTCTTGTAGGTTGGTGTAGCTATGTTTCCACCTCCTGGCAACTGTAAGGAATAGCTGAAAGGAGACTAAAGAATCATGTTTTTATTTTGGCGAGGCACTAGAAGATGAAGTAGGAAGAAGCACTTCTCTTGAGCTTGAAGAGTTTTTTTGACTCTTCAAAGTTCAGTGTTCTATGCAAGGTATGAATATAGAAGCTGTTTCCAAACAGTTTGTTTTGCAGCCACTGTGAAAATCAGTGCTTGAACTGAAAGGTCATAAGTAGAAGGTGCTTGCAGGAGGACTGAAAGTAATAAGATACCAGACAGTCATTTTATATTGAGGGAGGAAGCCTGAGTGTATTTGCATGGTAATTGGGCATAATAACAGCCCTAGTGAAACTCCAGTCTCTAAAATACCTATACATTCTGTCTATTAGGGGCAACAATTGTTACAGTGTTATGGAGAACACAGTCAAGACTTTAGGTATTCGATGAGGTAAGTGCTCTTCATTAACAAGAAAATGTTAATTTCCCCAACTAAAAAGCTCTTTCACGTGTCGGGATGACATCTCCCTGTCTTTCTTTGACAACAATACAGCCAGAGCTGGGTTTTCTTTCAGGAGCTGATCAGAAACTTATAGTGCATTTTCTTGCTCTTTGCCGGGTCAATGCCATCTGCCTATTTCACAGGAAAGACCAAAAGTCCTTTTGGTAGCCACCTCAGAACTGCCTTGAGTGAACAGGAAAAAGATAATTTTGAGTAGATAGTGAAATATGTGCTTCTAGAACCTATAAAGAAATGTATGGACTGCTAGTCCAAAACTTCCAGATCAAAATGTCTTTTTCAGTGAAAACTGATTTTCAAACTAACTGTCCAAATATGCGTTCAGGCAGGATCCCTTATGGGCATAATGTTCCTTACACCCTTATTAACTGCATCAAAGGTAATCTGGGGAAGTTTTGTAGCACATGTATGTATAAGCCTGGTTGAAGAGAGGTGCTGGACTCCAAAGTATTGAATCTGGACTTCGAGTGAGGTTGTTTTCTTTGTTGTTCAGTTGTAGGAACTCCCGTGTAAGCTGCAGTCAGTTTCCACAACTTGTCTTCTTCTACATGATGTCTTGCAGCACCCAGGAAAATCATCTTGGAAGCCTATATATGTTGAATCCACATGTTCAAAGGTGCCTCTGGTGTATCCCTTTTGATGCACTTTTTAAATTCCTTTATCCAGTGGCTATTTATCCTTACAGAAGTCATAAACTGGCTCTGACACTAAACCATGCAGAAGCAATGTGCAACCCAGATTTCTGCTGATGGAAACTTTACAAACATCCAAATAACTTTTCCTGCTGTATGCAGCTCATGGCTCTCCAAGCAGGGAGCTAAGGAGGAGAAGAGGTGAGGAAAATGGGTGAGGCAGCACTGCCAATACCATTTTGCTCCCCTATGTCCATTTTGAAGACAGCTGCTTAACCCCAGGCATTTGCTCTACTGAAAGGATCCACTTTAATAAGAGAGTTAGACAGGATATGATACAAAATCAGTGATGCACCCTTATTAGCTGAGCATCCCTAGATACCTTGTCACTTTAGTGCAACAGCTTTAAAAGTGTGTTCATAATGCTGTATAACTATATATTGATTTTTATAAATATACATGTCTGTAGCAACATGCACATACACGTGCCACAGCGCAGATACTTTTAGCAAATTAAGATGTTTTACATGTATTTTAAGTGGGTTGGTGGCTGTGCACCATGGCGCAGGCTGTATAAGCTTGAGGGCAGAGGGTGAGAAGAAGGCTGTGGTCTGTGGCCTGAATGCATGCAAAGGCCTTATGGAGAGTGTGAGGCTTCCTGAGTCTGCTTCTGACACTTCCTGCACGTTCCATTGCTAGCTGACCTTTTTTGCATCTTATTTCCCCCTCTCCCTTGATTGTTTTATAGTGTCTTGTCTCAGCTTTTCATACAGAACCTTAGGACTCTGAATAAGGAGCCAAAAGTCCTGATGTGGAGGCAGGTTGCCTGGAGCAGGCATTGCTCTGCCACCTTGTCCTCAGGAGCTTTCCCTCCGCACTGTGTTTTAAGCCACTCTGAGAAGATGAGAAAATGAAGACCTTTTGCCATCAATGCCCACAGTCCCATGACAGCACCAATGTTTGTGGGAGCTGACCTAACTTCACATCACATTTTCCACCTATGGACCACTGGCTTACGTAAAGGGCAGGCAGTTCAGGCAGCTGAATAAGGGCATGTTGTAGGACTGGGACTTCCCTGGGCTTCATACTCCCTTGCATCAAAAATAGAATGTGTCAGAGGTGCTGTTAACCATCTGCATTACAGGAAAGAAATGGGGGTGAGCAGTTTGACCGGAAACTACTGTGGAGAGTTTTTCTAAACCACTAATTGACACAGAGCTATAGGTTTGAAACTGGCTCAAAAGAAAGAGAGTTTATGACAGTAAAGAAACCTGTATGGTGAAGGAGGAAAAGTGCAAAGCAAAAGCATCCCCTTTGGTCTATGCCACTGCACCGAAAGATTGTAGACAGCCATGAATGCCACCCTGACATAGGTGTCACAACTTCAGTTTACATTTGAGAGGTGGGATGTGTAGTTTTTCCAACATAAGTATGGGTCCAACATAGGTATGGGTTTCTATTTCAGGTGCGCTCTGTTATACATGTGATATGACAGACATCTACTTGAGTAAAAATCACACAAATGGAAGTCATTAGAGGAAAACTATTGAGCCTTCTCCTTTGCCAGTGGTATGGATTTCATATTTGGAATCTTTGTTCTAGCTGCTCTATAAAGACAGAAGAGACAATGCTTTCCCTTTCTAAACATAAACAAATCTACTTCCACGTGATGACTCTGAGGACGGTTGAGTATGCAGCTTCTTGAGTCTGGAGGAGCTGCCTCCCAGCTGAGCCTGTTGGGGATTCCTGAGACTTGTTGCAGGATGTTCACAGCACTCCATGGGAGGAGGAAGCTGTAGCTTTCAGAGAACTTCCCTGGGTGTAAAGGAGCAGTGAACAGCTGAAGGAGAGAGGCCTGGTATTCCTGACTCTACCCATCCTTGGTACTGCCTAAATCACAGCTAGTTATGCTAAACATTAAGACTGATGGGTGAGGAGGAACCATCTGGGGTTTTATTTATGCTACACACCAGTTCCGCTATTTCATTTCTTTTTGAAGTGGGAATTATTTGAGATTTTCAGCTTCTTTACATGCAATTCAGTGTAATTCCATCCTGTTTGTCTATGGAGTGGGAGGCCAATCTCTTCAGCTGAAAGGTGGGGAGGAAACTTTCATCTGGGGAGCTTGAGATACGCACTGATTCTTACTGAAGTGTTTAGAGAGTTAAGCGTCCACCGATAAACCACCCTTTTTCATCTCTGAATACTTTTTCTTGGATTATCCATAGCTCTGAAGGCAGTAATTGTACTTGTGGGTTGTTGGTTCCCAGGTTCTACCTGGGAAACTGCCAGCAATGTGCAGTGGGTCAACAAGAAGCAGGAATTACAGGAGTTAAGGTTATGGATATCTCTGTTGTGTAGATAGATCTGGTTGCTAGAGTATTAGGATTGAGTGAGAAGTCCCTGAGATTAATGATCCGCAAGTGGTAAGAGGATTCTGTAGGACCAGAAGCAGAAGCTGCTGAGCATGGCCATGCTGGTGCAGTGACCATTTTTTAGGGGAGAATTAAGGGGGATTATTAAGGGAGAATTAGCTACAATTAAAAAATAAATCCTTTTTCTTGGTCTTTGGAAACTGCAATAAAATTGCCTCTGGATATTTTAACCTAGAAGTGTCTGGTTTTAAAGGCTTCATTATCAACCGTGCTTACCCCCCATATGTTTGCTGACATTGGTGGATGCTGCAGATGGTTTATACCTGGGAAAGTCGTGCTGTTAGATACATGGACTATTTTTTTTTTTCCCCATACAACAGAAAACGTTGAGCAAATGTCTTCTCTCTGAAAAGAAATAATAGGCTACTGGGGCTGGTGTTCTTCTCATTCATCCTTTGTTCCTACTCTCCATTCACAACACTGGGTCACAGTACTTTCCAAAGAGGCTGGCTGCAAGGCAGCTCAGATGGGAGGTGTACAATTCAGCCCATGTAATAACTTCATGGGACTAAGCTATTTTCTATATGGGCTCTTGCTAAGAAGGTAAATATTTCTGAGCAGAGATGGCCTTCTGCTGTCTTGAATTAAAGCTACTACAGATATAAAAAAACCCCAGACAAAACGCTCACTTGCTGTATGGCATTTAGTTAGTTTTTTCTCCTGGGGAAAAAGAAATACTTTATTTAATGTTAGTATTAGTATCTAAATATTAGTATCTCAATGAATTCAGCACACAGACACCACAAACCTCTGTCCTGCTGGGGAGGAAGCTTCGGACCTATTTACCTTCAGGTGTATGCTACCAAAACACTGTAATTTTGCATTTGTTAAATATAACTTGTTCATAATTGTTTTGAGAGCACCTTTTATTAGGCTAGTTCTCTCTTTCAGAAAGCCATCTACCCTCCACTTCCTAGGTTGTAGGGAAAGCTTCATAGTTTTACATATTTGGAACTGAATGAGACTAGCTCACGAACTGGATGGGTTGAATTCCACAGCTACAAGCCATCTGTGGCTTCCGCTGATGCCAGCAAGTATATGATAAATAGGGAGCCTGAGAAGAAAATCCACTATGGAGGCACAGCTCCTCCGGTTGCTAACAGTGCCAACAATCAACTGCTGCGCTGGTAACAGGGCTTCATGGATGCAGTTCCAGGGCCAGGGTATTTTTCAGAGAGTAAAAATGCCAGAAGGCTATGAAATGAAACCAAAGTTCTGTTAGCACAGCAGCATTTCAGCAGCCAGCCACAGATGGCTAAGAACGGAGCAAGAACAAAACTTCTCTCTGCTAAAACTTCCCAGTTTCTGAGAACAAATAGCTTTGGAAATATCCTCCTGCTGTCCCAGGACATTCAATGTCTTCTTATATTTTGTAACTTCATTTCCATCAGAGGAACTTGAGGAATTGCTTGGGAGAAACCGGGGCAGCAGTTGAGCCAAGTCTGTGCCATGAGGGCCCTGCAGGCTGCTCCCAGACCTGGGGCAAAGCTCTTCACAAACAGAGAAGAAGCTGCATGTAAATAACCTGCCCCCTGAGACACGCAGGGGATGCAGACGCATGGGCACTGCTGCTGCTCCGTTTCTTCAGATAACTCTTACAACTGAGAGGCTCAACAGCTTGTATTAAAAGTTTGTGGAGAAATGGGAGCGCCTCTTAAATTGCCATTTGAACTGCTCCAGATGTTTATTGCAAATGCAGCACCAGTGGGTAACCCCAGCTTTGAGAGCTTCCCATGCTCAATAGGACAGGTAAAAGTGGAAGCTGATGTGGGGATGTTGAAAATATGGCATAACCTGCATCTCTCACTTCAGAAAAGGTGTTGGCTGTCTGCAGGCTTCTGGGTCGGCTGTTGTGTAGTTGGCAAGTATTCAGTGTAAAGGTTCCTGGTCTGCCTGAGACGACAGCAAACGCTGTGTGGGGTGCAAGGACTCTCACCTCCAGAGACCCTGCTTCCTTCTTGAGAGCTGAGTGATAGAGGAGCATAGTTTTGAGAAGAGAGGCCTTGGTGATGAGGTGGAAACATTGAATGCCTTGTAGTGGATGCTGCTTCTGCATGAAGGCTTTGGCCATTACCAGTGTGGGTTTGGATTTTCAATAATGTAGCCTTACTTTGCATAGTAGTTACCTTACCCTTGTACAAGAAGAATTGGGAGAGCTGACACAGCCATGTGGAACTGCTTTCTCTTGCAATCCCTTCCAGCCCTCCTCTGCCCAAAGACACCAGGTGTTACAGTGAACAGACTTTAAAGGCAGAGTCTTCTCTACCATTTAAAATATACTTCTACTGCAAAGTAGAGTCATATTTTGCTGAGTTTATCTTAGGAATGGCTATGTGACACATTGGCTAATCTTTAAAAAGTGATGACTGATGCACTGATTGATACCCGGTTCTTCATGATCTGCTTCTTCAGATCATGTTAATACATATTTTCATTTTGTTGGACTTTGCTTGTATTTATTTGATTTTAAAGTGGTGCTTTGTATAGCTCAAGGCTTGTAGTTTGCTTTTGATGTGTAATAGCAGACAACTTCAGGTTGTGGTTTGTTCCTCATCTCAGAAAAGCAGTTTGTTTCCCTCATTTTAATTATGTCACATCCTCTTTAGGGGAGTGTGCAATCAGATGGTTTATTTTCACTTGGCTCTTTCAAAGGGGGGCAGAAGCTGTGTCTGTTTGCGTATTAAGATCTCAGAAGCATTAATGAAAAAAAATCAATGAAATGTACAGCTGAAAACAGGGACTGTCTGGGATGGACAGTCCTGAACTGAGATAGTTCTTACTTCTTTGCAACTATACCCAGGCCCCTCCTGAGGACTCCAGGGGAGCTCTCTGCAGTTCCCTGGTGCACAGGAGCCGCCTCGTAAGCAGCCACCAGGACCAGCATCCACGTTGGAGCAGCTGTGTGAGCTAACATCTCTCTACTCATCCCCAGAACAGCAAGTATCGGAAGACCGGAGCACACCGGCACTGCTGATGTTCATCTCCCATGGCCAGAGGGCTTCTCCCCAGGCTGACAACCCGGTAACATTCTTCCATCCTCAGTGTTCACTGGGATGAATCCAAGTGTGAGCAGTACTGTTCCCCAGCTGGAAGGCTAAGGCTAATGGAAGAGTGATGCACACATTGCATGGTCTTGTGCCAGCCACCGCCAGCTGAGTAAAAATTGCAATTTATTTTAATGTAGTTATTGAGGCATTTTAATTCCATCAAAGGAAATAAAATGAGACAATCTACAAATATTCATTTGCTACTTTTAACTGGATTTGATTCAGCTGTGCTTGATTTCTTCTTTACTTTGAGACTTCTCGCTTCCAGTCACAAGTATTCAAGGATTGCGAACTTTAAAAATTGCAGTCTAAATGCTGCATTTCATACATGAATATTTAAACAGAGTGATATACTCAGCTCTTTCTGTAAGGCCCCATTTTTAATCATTAATGTCTGTTCTTTTGAGCAAATAAACCCCATATATATGTGACTTGTATGCATTTAAAAAAAAAAGGAAGATAGCTCTCTGGGACAAGTTCCAATATGACAATGTTCTGTTTATGAATATTTATAGAGCCATCAAATTTGGTGAATACTGAATTTTCTGATGAATACTATGGTTTTACTTTTCTTTTGAAAGAGACCAAAAAATTATCTGTAAATTGGGTCAAATTGAGTACAGAATTCTGGTCAAAAAGCATTTATTTTATTCTTTGGTTTTAAAAAAATCAAACCTTCAAACTTTTTGATTGAAAGCAACTTTTGTGTGCATCATTCACCCAAATGACAAAGAAGACCCCAAACCTTTCAACAGTATTGAATAACATAAACCAAAACATCTGATTTCTGGAAAAAAAAAATTAAGTGGATAAAAATTAAACTTAGGAGTTTTTGAATGTTAAGAGCTACATTGCCTGTTGCAGATTAATAGCAGAACACTATCAATGTGGTTGCCCTGGCATTGATTCAGGTTGCAGTGAAAGCTTTTCATCCAGATGCATCAGTGTTTTGTCAGAACTGTGAAGAAAACCATCAGGCTGTTGTCTAATGTGCATACATATTGCGTTGTTTTTAAGAAGGTACTATTGCCTCTTGCACTCAGTTCATGAATGTGGCAGCATTTGTTTTTTCCGTACCACAAGTATTCTGGTTTTTCTTCTGTGCATCAGGTGTCCTCACTTGTTGTATTTTACATTTAAAATGAAATGTTTAATGTGGCATCATTGAAGCCTATTACTTTTACAGCAATTGATAGCAGATCTGTGTGCACAGATCCCTGGCTGCCCTCTCCTCCTCCTTCCAGCACATGCTGAGGAGCATGCCTATATTTAAATAGGGGTGCTAACTAACAGTACATGATCTAAATAGCCCAGAAGCAAAATCCTGTTGCAACACATACGATGTTTCTGAATCAACCATTGCACAAAGGTACTTGTTTGTCTGATGTGTATTGGGTTTTGACTTGGGAATGAAAACAGCATATCAGTATTTCCCATGGGATGGAAACACAATTTTCCAGTCATCTCTAACTGCATGTGACTGATTCAAAAAGTAAAAGAGTTACAAATGATGGTATAAAGGAGAGAATGACAAAACATCTACCAAGGAGACAATCTGAAGAAATGCAGACGCAAGCGACAGAAAACAAGATAGCTTTATGGGCAGGCTACACAGATGCTCAAGGCAAAAGCGCGGCCACTGGTTTTTGACAGTAGCATCAGAAACTGCAGTCAGGACATGGCTACTGTAGTGTTGTGGAAATAGGCAGATATTCTGAGACTTCAGCTTTATCCCCCAGCTGGCTGGGGACACAGTGGTGCATTGGTTGTGAACCCTTCTGTGACAGAACCAGCATGAGCATCTACTGCACGAGGGCGCTTGTCCTTGGGATCTGAGCAGAAAAGGCTGGGAGTTGACTGGAGGAATATAGATGTATATTGTTCTCTACAGTGTAGTGCAAGTTTGCCATGCCAAATTGAGGTCATTTACATGGGATACCTGACTGTAGGAAAGTATCAGTGATGTTCTTAGCCAAAGCCATGTTCAAGCAACAGCTGAATGGGTTTACATCAAACTTCTTCACTGAGAACCATATATATTTTGATTGGAAAGCTTTTGGTTGGCATGGAGTTCTGATTTTGTGTGAACCAGAAAACAATGTATTGGGATGACAGCACTGTCTCAATCTTACCAATGAACCCCTTGCCCTTTTGCCAAAAAGGAGTGGGAAATTTGTGAGATATAGTTTGTTAAAAAGTATATATAGTTGTAGAATAGCAGAAGTTACCAGATGCCTCTTCAGTTCACTGTGTCTATGAAAGCAGGAAACAAACTCACATGTTTTTGATCTCTTGCAATAGGATCGTTGCGCTTTTTATTCTGCTACAGAAGTAGTACCCTTCTACTACCCTTCAAGAAATTAAAAGCATGCAGGAGTTAGGAAACATTTCTTTGTCAAATAGTCGATGAAGTCTGATGAAGTCTAAATCTTCCTATACATGCTGTTACGTTGATTATTCAGAAGAGTTGCAATGTGTGCATGTTCGCTTTAACAAAACCTTTTTTTCATCTTCTGCAGATAAGACTATGAGGTGGCAGCAAGAGGTCTGTAGCTATCTTTGTGCTATCCAGCTGGGCATGAATAGTGAGCAGGTAGAGATGGCTGTAAATTCCTGCAGATCTCCTTTAGAGATGCCTGTAGAAGGAGGGGGCTGCTCTCCTCTTCCCAGTTACAAGTGACAGGACAAGAGTAAACTGCCTCAAGCTGCAACAGGGGAGGTTTAGACTGGATATTAAGAAAAAATTCTTCATCAAAAGGCTACTCAGGCATTAGAACAGTCTGCTCAGTGCAGTGGTGGAGTCACTCTCCCTGAAGTGCTTAAAATAAATGCAGATGAGGTCCTTGGTGACATGGTCTAGTAGTGGACTTGGCAGACCTGGGGTAATGGTTGGACTTAAAGGTCTTTTCCAACTTAGTTGATTATATGATTCTATGAAAATGGTATCAGAGATCCTGGATTTTAAAAACTTGTTTGTAAGCAGTAGTGGTTTTTTTACTTTCAAAACCCTTTTTGTTCTACTTCAGTACAAAAATGATACTTCACATGGGGTCTTATTTAGAATTTCTGTTTTCAAAGGAAACTGTGGTTTTACTACATGTTCTCTTTGAAGGGTTTTGCACAATAATTTATGACTACATGCCATTCTCTTTGCCTTCGCTTTGTGCAGTGCTGATTCCTTCTGCTAAAGATGGCTCAGACATGGGCAGTTCTGGCTGCATTTCTTCTCTTGCTGATAAATCTGGTTAAAGGGCCAGGTAAGTATAAAAGAGCCAAAACTACATGCAGGACACTTTGGTACCTGTATTTCCAATTTACCAGTACACTGAAATTTCACAGTTCATCAGGGGTAATTTTTCTTACTGATTAATGTGAATGCAAAGAGTGATGTCACTTCATGTGGCAAAATAACTGTGTGCCATGCAGAGTGGCATAGGATGATATATATGATAGGAATCTAGCACAGATCATCTGAAGACACATCTCCTGTTCTACTGGGACAATATCAGAGATAAGATTTTTAGTAGAAAAGGGACCTACATATGCCCCTTACTAAATTTGCCTCATGAACTACTGCACCAGGTGATCTTCAGTTTTAACCCTGTTATAGTTGTATGTTCCACCGCTATCCCCCTTTTTACTTGCACTTTAACTAAGGTGCCTAATTTGGTAACACAATAATATTTTTAAAGTAGTTTCCCTTCCCTTAAGGCTGAATCTTGCCTTCCCAATCGGTTTTACAAAGCCCAAGTTAGTGATAGAAATCTGGTGCCTAAAAAAGAGATGGAGGACTTCCAGCTCATCAGCATGCATCACATACCTTCACAGTGTCCATAGTGGAGAGGCACCGTCTCGACTGTGTTTCCAGACTTCAGAGTAACACCAGGAAGCTGGACCTGGAATTTGAATGCTACTTATACGTGTCTCCTCAAAGCAATGTGTTCCCAGGGCTGCCAGCGCAGTAAAGAAGTAGAAATTTCTAAGTTTGATGAAGCCAAGAGTTTCCCGTCTTTGACAATGGCTGTAGCATCATTTTTGATTGTTTTCTTATGCAGCTTATGACATGGTGAGTGTGGAGGCTGGTCATGAAGCTGTGTTGAGTTGCCCTTATGCCTCCAAAGCATCTTTGCTAATGGTGATATGGAAGACGAAATGCAGCACTTGCTGCTTGTTGGCCTACAGAAGTGATCACAATGAGACAAGGAAGATAAACTGCAGTGAGAGGATGACGTGGAAATATTCACCTGACAGTGACCCTGATCTTCGTATTTACCCTGTGAGCCTTGGTGATGAGGGGAATTACACCTGTGAAATTGTCAGCAGTGCAGGAAATTTCCTTTTTTTCTCCTTTCTGACTGTGATAGGTAAGAAACACCTTTGGGAGCGATTTTGGGGTTTTGTGTGTGTGTGAAGATAAAAATTATTTGATTTGGTGATAAAAGACTTCAATTAAAAATAAAAGATGTAAGCTGACTTTGGCTGTATGGAGAAGGGAAAAAGGCTTGAAGAATTACATCATGGCAGTTGGCTGTTCTATGGAGAATTAATCTGGGGGTTTTGTGTTCTGTTTTTTAACTTCTGCCTCAGGAAAAGGGGAGGTTTTAAAATGCACAAACCCAACAGTCCGCAGAGATTCTGAGGGGGTTCTTTGGGTGTAACATGGGTTGTGAATGTTGTATGAATGTTCATACAAACAGGAGTACACTTTTGGTGCAGCTAATGCAAACAGAAGATATCAAATAAATACTGCTGCTATGTGCTGAGCAAGAGAATGCTGAACCAAGACTCTTGTCTGGGTAAGAGATGAATAGGAAGGAAGCAAAATTTCAGGACACTTTCACTCTTCCAGAAGTACTGAAAGCAGTCTATAAGACTGCATCACTAAAATAAAAATTGAATTAATCTATTTTCAACATAGGCAAGAAAAAAAAGAATATTAGGAAACATAATAAAGACATCAAATCATTTTTTTCAAACAGGCAGGTAAACTGTCTAGGTTTCCATTAATTAAAAACCCCCAAAACAACCAAAACCAACATAGGAGAAGATTTTGTGTCTGGCCATATTAGTTAAGTCTTCTGAATACAACTAAAAAATCTGGGAAATCAATTCTGGTGCTGTATAATTGCTATTATTAATTTTTTGCCACTTGATTTATGTATCTTTTTGCAGGGTCTTGCCCTTTTGATACTGTCTTAGGTATTGCCCAAGCCTTGTCCTGTTTTATCAAATGCAGACTATGAGTTGCTTGACTCCAGGCAGAACAGTTTTGTTCAATTCATCCTTTATTCCCTTACTATCAAATTCTTGATTCTACCTACACAGTCTCCTAAATATCTCATCTGGAGCTTCAGCAAGATGTGTTTTCTTCAGTATGCACTGCCATACTTACAGATCTTCATTTAATCCACTTCTCTCTGTCATCCCCATCTTCTGTTACTCCTGTAGTCGCCTCTTGGACAATATGGAGAAGCAGTACTATCAGATTCAGATAGCCAGTTTTGGAGATATTCACCTTGGACTTTTTGCTGTATTTTTTCCCCTGAAGATCATTGGTGCTAATATTCCAAATTATTTTAAAATCTCTTAAATTGGTCATGCAAAATAATAAAAAAACCCACCTATTTTTCATTTTCTCAGGGGGTGATTTTATACTGAACAAGAAAAAACAGTTGTGATCTTTTTTTCTCTCTTCTGTAGTCCCTCCCACAGTGACTCTGACCTTTGACAAGAGCACAGGGGCAGTCTGTCAAGCGTCTGCTGGAAAGCCAGCTGCTGACATCTCCTGGATCCCTCCAAATAACCACAGCACCAGTGAAGTCCATCACCCCAATGGGACAGTGACCAGAGTGAGCTGGGTCAACACCACACTTTCCACTGTCACCTGCCTGGTTACCCATCCAGCTACAAACCAGAGTCTGTTCCTAGACTTGCCATGTAAGTCACATTGTTCTGCATCATTATGCTCTCGGGCTTCATTGTGCTGTTCTATGCAGCTGTTCCCACTGAATGCCAGGGCTCTGCAGATTGTTTAGTGAGGTTATAAGCCAAAGTCTTATTGCATGTTGTCTGAGAAATTAATAGTTTTGAGTAAATTTCTATCCCTTGCTTGCTTCTTTCTATCCCTGTTGTACTTTACAAGAATTCCTCATTCTACTTTTGGTGGGTTGACCTTGGCCGGCTGCCTTGGTGAGCTTGGTGCTCATCAAGCTGCTCTATCACCCTGCTCAACAAGACAAGGGGAGAAAAATAAGATGAAAAGCTCACGGGTCAAGATAAGGACACAGAGATTATTCACCAGTCACTGTCATGGGTTAAACAGACTGGACTTGGGGCAATAATTTATTGCCAATAAAATCAGAGTAGGATTGTGAGAAATAAAAGCAAATCTAAAAGCACCTTCCACTCACCTCTCTTCTTTCTAGGCTCAGCTTCACTCCCAACTTCTTTGCTCACTACCCCTGAGTGGTATCGTAGTCAAAGCCCAGACGGTAACTCAGAATCACGTAGCCATTCACTCACCCTATCTCTTCCTCCCCCAGGCGGGATGGGGAAGAGAACTGAAAGAAAATCAAACAGGTTGAGAAAAGAACAGTTTAATAACTAAAGTAAAATATACTGCTACTACTAAGGGAAATAGCAATGGACAGAATATAAAACTAAAAGGGGAAAGATAAAAGCAACAGTAAGCAGCAGTGATGCCCAATACAATTGCTCACCACCCACTGACCAATACCCAGCCCAACCCAAGCAGTGATCAGTCCTTTCCGGGTGACTCCCCCCAGTTTCTTTCTTCGGCATGACATGCTGTGGTATGGGATACCTCTTTGGTCAGTTTGGGTCAGGTGTCCTGTCTCTGCTTCCTCCTGGCTTCCCCTCCTCCCTGGCAGAGCATGAGAATGAAAAGTCTTTGATCAGAGTAAGCGCTACTTGGCAACAACTAAAAACATCAGTGTGTTATCAGCACTGTTCCCAGACTAAAGGTAAAACACAGCACTGTACCGGCTACTAGAATGAAAAATAACTATCTGAAAACAGGACAAGTGGCACATTTTTGACTGGCTCGGCCTTGGCCAGCAGCAGGTCTGTCTTGGAGCCAGATGACATTGGCTGTGTTGGACATGGGGGCAGCTGCTGGCATTTTCTCACAGAAGCCTCCCCGCTGCCAAAATCTTGCCTCGCAAATGCAACACACTGCTTTGGTAACCTTTTTAATCACCAATAGCAGTAGGTGCAATTCAGCATCTACTGTGATACAGCTCACTAATTTTGGTGTGAAGCTTTGTACCCTTGAAGTTAAATTTTGTCCAGCTTCCCGCAGTGGTGATGGTCTGGAGAAAAATTCTTTGGACAATGTCTGTCTATGACTTTCAAAGTATCTTTCCCAGGGCCAAAGGTAGCAAAGGGCAAAGTTCTGGCTCTCAGCTGGCAGTGCTGGAACTGTTAGAAATCTGTTCCAGTAGGACTTGTAAGAACAGCTAAATAAGTGCTCATATCACCAAAACATGTCAGTAGAGGCATGAAGGACAGAAGTCAGCACAGATCAATCATTAATAACAGCATTTTGCAGGACTGGCTTGTCATTTCTATTGTTGCCGGGCTTAGTATCATTTGAAGAAGAGGAGACTGCGCAGACAGACAAGTTGAAAATGAAAGTGTGTTTGTTACACACAAATGGCTGGGTTTGTGAGGCAGCTTCCTATTGCTGGTTGGCATCCAGACATCTCATCGGTGTCTCTCAGCTCATTTGAGCAGTGGGGGGTAGAGGATTAGCTTTCTGCACTGGGTAAGGAGCTAGTAACATCATGTAGGCAGTCGATACTGACATTTAGCTTTGTAACTAGTTTTCTTATTTCTCAGATACTTCCCCCAGGCTTGCCTTTTTTCTGCTAGGAGGATTTGCAAGTGTTGCTGTTGTCAGTGGTGTGACATTACGCTTGTTTTTTGTCTCCAGAGGTAAGTCATTTGATGACCCTGAAATGTATTACAATTCCTTTGCTGACTCTGTGCAGGTACAAGAACATGTACTTCATTGCTGAGAGTGTGGTGGGAAGTGTGAATTGAGGAAAATGTCGACAGATGATGCATTGTCCTTTTGGAAATGTGTGATAAAATAAGGTGTGGAACTTTAAAATGAGTCTGGAGTTTTGTCAGAGTCATAGTTACTATGACATTGATGCATTATATATATGGCAGAGAGCCATCCAGGGTGAAGAAGGATTCTTTCTAAGAGTATGGTAGGTTTTGAGGTTTTAGAATTGTTTTGATTTTTCTGCATTTACCGATAAAAAATTCTATGCATAAGAACGACAGTTCACAAACTAGTCAATGACTCGACACAAAGAAGCTCTCCATTTCCATCAGCAATCATAAGGTTTCCCTTGAGCGAGTGTAATACATCCCTCTGGAACACCCACAGTTTCTTGAGCTGTATAGATTTCACAGACACTGAGTCAGGCTTATACTGAGAACTCAGATAATGGTTTGCTACTCTTGGAGTTGTGTAAGAAAGGCAGCTGTGATGGGGTATGAATGGAGTAAAAGTCCAAGTAGAGGCTTAAAATGGGAGGAAGTAAGAATAGCAGGCTGAAGACAAGAGTTTTTTCAGGAGAGCAGGACATGGTACACTGGGACAAGGCAATGTAGAGGTGGATAAACTGTAAATGGAGAGTATGTTTTTGGGGAAGGTAAAGAGAGGAGAAGACATGCTCAGACAGGTTCCTTAGCCCAGCGTGTGCCTGCAGAACTGAGGAAAACATGTACCTCTGTCAATTCAGTCATATCTCCCAGGGTGACCAAAAGTTTCAGTGAAGGGAAAAATAAAACAACAGTGCATTCAAGAGTGGGACATAAACCAGTAAGAGCTTAACTCACAAATGTAACTGTATTTTCCATTCCAAACCGTTCTATGATTTTGAAGAAAGTCTTTCAGCAGCTGAGGGCAGCAAGAGGAGAGCTCTAAACATCACAACTGTGCACCTTGTCCCGTGAAACCATTTTAATTTACTTATATCCTATTTTCAGCTCTCCGGTCACGCAAATTGGCAGACAGGTTGGCATCACCAGTTGCAGTAAGTGGCCTTTTTTTTGTTTGTGTGTGTGCTTTGCATTTTTTTGTGTATTCTTCACTAAAACATGTAATTTCATTGCAGTGTGTCTGCTCTGACAAAGCTCCCATTTATCTCTGTGTGAGCTTGGAGGGGGAAATGAAGAACAGTGCATCTGCGAGAGTGTCTATTGTTTGGATGCTCCTATCTTTATATATATTCAGAGTATCCAAGTAATTGTTTAAGCACTAGATCGAGAGTGGTGTAGTGCATTTTCTATCTAAGAAGACTATAAATCACATTTACAATGCCGGTGTTAAAGCTGAAGTTTAAATCTCCCAGAAGTTAATGTTTTCAGATTTCAGCTTCTCAAAGTAATCTAAACTCCGATGTTTTGCTTAAGAATATGTATTGCTGTTGATGGCAAACATTTGCCTGGTTAAAGACCGGATGAAAACAGACATGCATTTTACAATGGTGTATTTCCTTATGCTGTTTTAGAGACAAACACAGCTATGAGACTTTTACTTTTTAAGTTACAATTCAAACACTTAGAAGCTAGGAAACAGCAGCAGTGATAAATTTGCCGCTGCAACTTTTATTTCCTTTCTAATTCCAGTGTGTTGTGATACATATTTAACAGCATGATGATATACAGCTCTTTCCTCAGGACTTCTGCCTCATTTAATACATAATGAAAGAGCAGTTACTTCATATTTTGTTTTCTTCTCACAGTTAAATTAATGGCTGCATGCCTTGTTTGTTGCAAACTAGTCAAACAGTGCTCTGAAGTTAGAGTGATTAATTTCCTGATATTCCCTTCAATGGCATTCAGGACAATTTGGCTCATGAGAGTGGGAGTTGCAAAGATCAAAGTCAAAAGCTTCCAGTAATTTTAGGTGCCTAAACTGGATTGCTTGTGGCCTGCCTGTTCTTTTTCACAGCAGTTAGGATTACAGAATCATAATGCTCATTATCATCTATTTTGCTGAAAATACCAGCATTTCAAAATCTGCTTTCAATTGCATTAGGAAAAAAAAAAAGATTCACAGTCTGTCCTGTTTAGACTTTGTGAAGGTGGTTGCTGCATCCTTCTGTCAGTTTGGGGTTCACCCTCTGTGCCCTACCGCTTTGCTCACAGAGCTTGGAGAAATAACTTCACAGTTCTTTTGAAAAAGTAATGTTACCTACCAGATCTCTTCTGGTCTTATTTTTTGTTTGGACTCTAAAAGTGTGATGGTTCCATTAAATTCTTCAGTGTAATGCAATGGTACATGTTTTTCTTTAAGTTGCAGACTAAGAACTTCAGGTCCATGCCATCATGGGTGAAAACAGAAGAAGTCAAGCCTCCTGTCTTACCAGAACATATCTACCAGAATTACAATTCAAGAACAGTATATATGAACTATTGACAGTGTAAGCACAAGCAGTCTAATACCAGCTCAGCCACTGATGATACTCGGTTACCTGTACTTCAGCTAACAAATCTCAGACCTTACCGTATCACACACCAGCAGAACACTTAAAATTGCCCCACAAAAGCATTGTCTTTCCTGACCTGAAGAAAGTGGTTTACCCATTTTAGTAAACTATTTCTCTCTTTCTTGAAGTATCAATACAGCTCTTGAAACTTTTGAAACTTTTAAGGACCAAGTTAGTTTAATACCTATCTAAATGTTGTTTGAAAATGGACTCTGAGCTATATTCTGTCTTTCCTCAAATCAGTGATTGACAGATTTCTGTGCCAAAGGAACAGGCTGCTGGTGAAAATGTAGCACATTTTCCATTTTAGCAACTGGATTTTCTTTGTAATTTCGTGTTGGAAACCCGGAAGTGACACAGGGGTCCCCAAAAATACAGAAAGTCAAAGAAACACGTGCAACAGAAATGCAGAAATAAGAGTGTGGTTTTTTTTTGTTTTATTTCTTTCTTTTATCTCCTGGGTATGTAGTGGCAGGGTGACACGTGGCATCTGACATGTGGCAGCTGAAAATCTTGTATTCATCATCTTTGTTTATTTCTATTTTTTTAATGTATTTCTTTTTCCATTGCACTTCCTGTTTTCATTATAATGGAAGAAAAAGAGCCATTTGCATACAGTTCTGGTTTACCCAACGTAAGGACCTGGAGCTGCTGGAGCAAGTCCAGAGGTGGCCACAAGGGTGATCAGGGGCTGGAGCACCTCCCGTATGAAGACAGGCTGAGAAAGTTGGGGCCGCTCAGCCTGGAGAAGGGAAGCTGCTTGGAGACCTCAGAGCTGCTTCCAGTATCTGAAGGGGACAACAGGGATGCTGGACAGAGACTGTTTAGTCTGCTTTTGACAATCACAGTGCATGTGTGTTGTGAGTTGTAGGATGCAAAGCTTTTCATAATTCCTTTGCCCTGAATGAAATGTTGAAGAGTAAGATCTAATAGAGACAGAGGAAATAGGCAGGGTGATGAAGGTGCATGGGGGAAAAGCCCTCTGGAGAAGCATCACTGTGATAATTAGCCCTGGTTGAAAAGCATGGTTTCCACGCTCATGATTTTATTTTCCCCTTTGATTTGTATTTGGTGGAATCAGTCCAGTCACATGCAGTGTGACAGCATTTCCATTAACCTACAAATTCTGTAAGCAGACTGTGTTTGATGTGCTGAAACAAGGTGCTCAGGCAATGAGATGGGTTCCTTTCATGATGCAGATACTTGTTAAAATGGGCTTTGCTGGAGGTTCCACAGCTCTTAACAGCCATGTGGACTATGCTTTTCCCAATTTCTTATTTCTGGGATGGCCCAAGGGCCAGTCCTGCTGCAACCTCTCAAAAAATTAGCTTACAGCATTGTAGCAGGGCTTTGATCATCACCTGTTTACTGTCAACAAAAAGCTGTAGTTAACCCACAGCTCAAGCAAGCCCACATGTTGCAGGCATTAGAAGGCCTCAGCTGCCTAATTGTCACATCTTCCTTTTGCAATAAAATCAGCCCTTGTGCTTTTCAAGCTGTTGTGTATGATTAATAAAACTTATTAGGCCAACAAGAACAATGTGGCTAGTGAGGGTGATTGTAAGGAAGGCTGGGACATGAATAATGCTTCTCAGCAGACCGTAATAATTGAACAAGCTCACTTATTTTTCTGCTCATCTTTTGTGTGTGATATAATACTGGCACAAGTGGTAGAGAGTTTCACAAAGAGAGTTTGCTTCTTTTTTAACTGTCTGCAGTTCACTGGAGCTTTTGACCATAGGGGTATGTATTACATCCAAGCTGCCAAGAGGTGACAACAATTCTAGTGGGCCTCTCAGCTCTGTTAATAGCATTGTCTTTGAAAGGAAGAAGATAGGTTTAGCCAAGCAGGAGGCCCGTGCATACACTCAGAGAGGAAGGGCTTGATGCTTGGGGTAACACACAGAGAACACAGAGATCTCTGAGTTGAATGATTTTGTGTGGAAGCAGATAGGAAAATAGAAAAGACTAGAGAAGGATGTTGACAGAGCAGAACAGTAAGACTAAGAGGGCAAGCATGATGTTGGGTTGTCACAGCTTAATTCTTAATGTGATTTATTGCTTTTCCATTCACACTGCCTGTCACTGGGTACCTTAACTGCAAATCATGACTGTGAAGGACAGGCTTCTGTCATACAGGAAGCTCTCAGCATGGGCTTTAATGAATTCCTCTCTGCCATCAACAAAGAACAGTGTATGTCATGTTTCTTGGTCTTATGAGCGGCACACCAAAGGGTAAAAGCCATGAGACACACACCTTGGGGGGCAAGGCGAAGGAAGGAAAGGCCTGGATGGTGGGACAGTGCTCGTTTCCCACCTGGATTTAACTTTGTAGCTGATCTGTTGAGTATTCTGAGAACAAAAAGAAAATAACTTAAACATTTTCTGTCACGCTGATTTTGGATGGGATAGGCATCTTGGCATGATCCAAAGAATAATCCAGATTATGTATTTGGTCTCTTGGAGGAGGTCTAGAAAATAACTAAATTGAGGATTTTTTGGTTGGTTTTTGTTGTGAGTATATTTACCATTCTTTTAATCCTTGATTGCAAAAATGCCTTTGGTGATCTTTCACTGTTATTTGCACTGAAAGCAAATGTAAGCAAGGCAAATGTTTAGACTGCAAATTTCCACATATTCTTCTGTGGCCTTGTCAAAATTGCATGGAAAATACTGTTTATTGAGTAATGATTGTGAGAGAGCCACAAAACAGCAATGGGAGTTTGTTATTTGCACATTCTGACAAAAAATACAATAAAATCAAGGTTGGGAGCATGAGGCCCTGCTCCAGGGCTGTTGCAACAGCTCTGCCTTGCCACTGCTGTTTCAGACTATTTAGTCAAATGTACAGTTGTTTGAATGTCACTTGTGCTTTTTAGCACTTCATGTGGTTATAGATGAAACCACTCCCGTTTACTGTGTGGACTTTCACTCATAATGTTTATAGGGCACTTGGTAATGGTGATGATGTCTGCTTTCTGATTAATCTATGAGCAATTTATGTCCTGAAAGTAGCAGGTGTTGTGATGCTGCCAAACAGTTCTTCTTTTTCTGAACATGGAAAAAAAAGTTGACCAAAAGTTATGTTTAGAACCCCACAAATTGGAATGTAACTTCAGATTATGAGCAAGATTTGTTTTAAATCCAAATTTTCAACACCAGGACAGAGATGAAAAAGGGAAATAATTTTCTTGCAGACTTTGGAAATGGGGCACATATCCTAAGGGTATTTGCCAGTTCAGTGAAAAGCTTGGTTTCCTATATTGGTATTTCTTATTGCTGTATTTTTTTGGTCTAGCCTTATTTGTCATAGCTTTTCTTCTCTGATGAGAAAACAATATTTTCTTTGGTTCTCCACTAATAACTATATGGAATATTGTCCTGCTGCTTTTAATGTCTTTATGGCTTAGTCTTTGTGCTTTTGTGAAGGTTTTTTTTTTTTGTTAATATTATCTTGTCCTCAGCTACTTGACTTGGTGTCCACAATCCGTACGTATGTATGCATCTGTCATAGAATCGTCACAGAATCTTAGAATGGTTTGGGTTGAAGGGACCTTAAAGCTCATCCAGTTCCAACCCCCTGCCACAGACAGGGACACCTTCTGCTAGAGCGGGTTGCTCCAAGCTCTGTCTAACCTGGCCTCAAACACTGCCAGGGATGGGGCAGCCACAGCTTCTCTGGGCACCCTGTGTCAGTGCCTGTCATGCTGGAGGCAGTGAAGAGCTCATGATTAAATCAAGAGGACTTCTACTCTATTTCCTATCACTTCTCTGTCCTGGAATAGTTTGTGATTGTGCTCTTAATGGTGCTTCTCTAAGCCATTACCTGCTTTTATCTTTTATTTTCTCTGTATTTCCTTAAAGTTTTCTCCCCAGTCCTCTCATCACTAGTTTTCTCAGTTTATTTTTATCTTCTCAAAGTGTTTTATTATCCAATTCTCTTTTCTTCTCTTTTTGGCATCAAATTATAATTGCCTTCTCCATTCAGTTGTTTTAGTAGGTTCCAGATCCTCTAGATGAAGTATTTCTTCATGAGAGGTTTCGAGAGGTTTGTTTTTTTTGGGGGGGTGATGAGGGGGATACCAAAGGTTTCAAAACGTGACTTGTTTTTAGATTTTTTTAGTGTTTTTCACTGAACTTCTCCTCAGAGACATATTTACTCCAGGCCTCCTTGATCTTTTTGTTTGCTTTTTTTACCAATACATAATAGAAAATTAATTGCTCTTGACTATAAACTACTCCTGTGCTTCAGCTTCTGCAAATATAAGCTCCCCTAACAAATCCAAATGTGTAATATGCAGCATTTTATTTGTTCTTGGGTGACATCCACCCTGCAAAACATCATAGCCAGCTTTTTCCTCTATAGTTTACATGCTTCCCTGCACCGCTCACAGCAGCGAAAAGATCCAGCTCAAAGAAACATGAATCAGTGAGGCTTTTCAGACAGTCTTGGTTATCACTGCTTTTTAATTAGTTCAGACACAATAAAAATATATCTCTGATAAAATATCATGCTTTCTTTGAATGGGAGTGGATCTACTCATTGTTAATAACATTGTACGTAACCAAGAAATTGTGGACGAAGCTCCACTGTAGAAAGTAGATGCTGTTTTACCTGATCCATCATAACAAGCAGTAATATTTTCAGAGAAAGAGGAGAACCACAAACTCCTTGTTCATCTGTATTTGTAAAACTTCCCCCCAAGAAGCGTAGAAACAAAAAAGGGAGGTTTTTTGCTCCACTTTATCCAGGTTCTGTCTCTTGTCATTATCAAGCTATCACTACAAATGCTGCTGGGTTTCTTATGTATTTTCTAGTGGTTTAGACTATATTATCAAATCAATTCACACAGAATTTAGCACACAGTACCCAGAGAAGCCTCTTGGATCTCCTTGTTCAGGCTGGGGCTAGTCTAAATTGGCTTCTGTTTTGATTCCTGATTCCCAGTCTTTTATTCTTCTGTGAAGGCTTGTGATGTTCTCTAGCATTGATCCTGGCTCCCATGCCTTGACAATATTTAATCTGATGCCCGGTGTAGAGAACTCTGGAACAGACAGAGATAAGTAATAATCTCTTGCTGCATGAGAAAGAATGCAGCAGATTATTCCTTTCATCAGGATCTCCTTGGAATACCTCACCTGATATTTTGCACTTGCTGCAGTTGGGATTCTTGGTGGCAAAGGTCTTGTAAAGCCTGAACAACTTTTATGGGAGCCTGACTGATAATTTGCCTCACAGCTGCAGAGGTTGTACCCAAACCTCTGCATCTTGCTCCGTCTTAACCCAGGAAGCTTCTGCAAGAACTTATCAAGTCTGTTAATTGTTATATTCCTCCAGGCAAAACTTCCTATCCCTCTGTCTTCTCTTTGAGAAAGAAATGGTACTGAAGCCATCTCTCAAAGCAAAACCATCTTGCTTGCAGATAAACCTAAGAATAGGGGGACTACCTAGATAGGTTGTACAGTGCTATAGAATAGCCACAGGGCTAGCTCAAATTGGAGTGCAGCTCTTCAGAAGTGGGCTGATCATCCTCTTCTTGAGTTGGCTGGAATTACCAGCCTGCCTTAACTTGGGGATTTGCACTGATATCCACCCTGCAGTTCGGGGCAGATTTTGTGCTGGAGCAGGCTTCTGGTGGGAGCTGCAACCCTAGAGAGGAGCCACACTGGAGCAGTCTGTTCCTGAAGGACTGCACCCCATGGAAGGGACTCATACTGGAGTGGTCCATGAAGGACTGTATCCCATGAGAAGGACCTACGCTGGAGCCCAGGAACAGTGTGAACAGTGTGAGAAGCAAGTGGCAGAGATTAATGTTATGAATTGGCTTTAACCCCTATTTCCCATCCCCCTGCACTGCTGGGGGAGGGGAGCCAGAGGTAAATCTGGAAAGAAGATTGGTTAGGGGAGAAGGTGGTTTTAATTTAGTTTTTATTTCTCACTATCCTACTGGTATCAGTTATCAATTTGAAATTAACAACTAAATTTCAAGTCTGCTTTGCTCATGATACCAACTAGTGAGTGATCTCCCTGTCCTTATCTTGAACAATGAGCCTTTTCATCATATTTTCTCCCCCTGTCCTGCTAAGGAGGGGGAATGAGAGAGTGTCTGAGTTGGCAACTGGTGGCAAATTGGCCAGACCCACCATGGTCAACCCACAATGCAAGGCTTATTCACTGATAGAGATATAATATGAAATAGGATGCTGTAAACATAAGACTTTATACTAAAAAGGCATTTTGTGCTGATGACACATCTCTGGATCTTCTGACTTTAATCTTAGCACTCTGTACTGAGCTCTGAAAATCTTTACTCATTCTATTCTCTCAGCTGTCAATAAGTACCGCTGACCAAACAAAGGTAAGTGCGTTTCAGATTGATTTTGTCTGACTGCTGCCACAGTCTAACAGAGCTTCTATTGCCACAGTATAGTGCTCATGTCTAGCAGTGTTTATATTTTGGATTTCTATGTGTACATATGACAAAGAAATCTTGGACAAACCCCCTGAAATGCTTTCTGTGTTAGATTCTCTCTGAAATATACAACCCCCTCTTCTACGCAAAACAAGTGGCCACATGTAGAATGTGCTTAGTACAGAAATGTCTTGTACTCTCTTCATCTCTTGTGTGAGAGGAATATTATCTAAAATAAACCTGAGTGAGCTAGCTACTGAAAAGTTCTGGCCTGGCTGCTTGCCTTTATCTCCAACCTGCCCAAAATAGTCAAATCAGGAAGGTTAGAATTGAGCAACACCAGCTAGTATAATGACAGGGCTGCTTAGTGCCTGCAGAGCTACGAGACCTTCATGAACACTGCCTGTCTCCAGGTCTGAATGTCTATCAGCTGCGCTTACTATCACATTCTTTATCATTGCCATTCTTGTGTAATCAACAGTGGTTGCCTATCTCATGGTGCTACATATGGCAAAAATAAAAATGTATGCACATATGCAGACATCTTTATGCATACATACATACATTTCTCTCTGTGTGAAGCTTTGACTATATATATAAAAAGTTATGGTTCTTCCCCGAGAAATTAATTTCTTAATAATTTCCCATCAACAGAACATCTCATCATATATAAATGTTGTGAAAGACACTATTAGACAGACAGACACATGAAGGATAAAATTAAAAGTTGCTGTGGAAACCATAACCTGAAATAAGTCTTTCTCTTCTGCACTCAAAGTCTCAGTCTTTGTCTTCTATTAGAATACTGTTTGCATGTAATTTCTTGCTTTAGGAAAAGGAATCTGAATTGCTGATACACAAATGAAAATGCCATCTGACTGTGACTGTAAAGTGTATCAGGCTAATGGATTTTTTTTTTCCCCCTAATGTTTTCATTTCCAGTGAGTATTTTAAGCCCTTTGCTTGTCCTGGTACCAGTCTGGTGTAAGGCAGAAAAGATTTTAGTCTCTGTTGATCATTCCTGCCCATCTATGATGTGCTGCAGAAGTCTGTTGGAACTGTTGATAATATTGCCTTCACTGCAGTTAATTTTGATGAGGAAACAGCTTGGGGTAGGGTATAGAAGAGGGAAGAAGGAAGAGTAAAGAAGATCTTAAGGCACAGAGGAAATATTTTGCTGAAAAAGAGCATTCTTTAGCGCCCAGTGGCAGCTGTTATCATCCCTCCATAGCACATTCTTAGAAAATCACATTGCAAATGTGGCTTGTCAAATAAGCAAAAAGTGACGTGAGCTCTGTGTGTACCAACTGCTTTGGTACTGGAGGCTTGATCCTGCTAAAGCTGGCGTCCGTGTTCTATCCTTGAGATTCTTCTGTAGCTGTTATTTTCTGTACTTGCTGTTGGCAAATGCATTCACATAGTGTTAGCCTGGGTCAGGAATGTGCTTTTGAGAAGAAACTCCTGATGGTCTGTGCTTATTCTGCTGGGTTCATACTGTCAAGCAGCCTTGGAGCACACAGCAAACATGTCATCTTTTCTGATGGAGCTAAAACAGAATAGGCACCCCAAAGGTACACCTAATGCTCTCCAGCCGCTAAGGGGTGTTCAGTTCACAGGATCAGACTAGAACCAGCCCAAAATAAAATCCTCCCAACCCATGCTCTTCTCTGTCAAATCACTCCTGCTAAGCCACACAGCTGATGAGATAAACATAGCTTTTGTTAAACAAGCTCTTCCTGCAGTGTGATTTTTTTTTAATCTGCTTTATATGCAAGATATAACTTGAGCATCAGCTCCAAGAAGGCACTGAAAAATGCAGATCTGCAGTGCTCATGTATTGAAGATCTCTTTTGATGATTACCCAAAGGATGTGCATGGAAAAGATGGGCCAAATATCAAATATGCTCCCGTTATGAGCTTTTCTGTTTAAGAAAAAAGCATTACATCCAGGTACTTCTGATTACCTGCTAACCCTGGATTGCTCAGCAAGAAAACATAGGACCTGTGGTTGCATGCAGGCGTTGTTGCCAGCTAAGCCTCACAAATTTTGTCCACAAATGCTGAAATATCACAAAGGATAATGTAATATCAATCTATCTGTGCAATTCCCTGCAAATGCATGAGTTCCATTTGGTTTATTCAGTAATATAGGGAAAAAAAACCCAAACCAAAACTGGCACAGAATTTTTAGTGTTATCACACAACAGCTTGCATTTAAAAAGCCATTGTGCTTAAGTGCGAATTGAGAAATAGCATATCTACATCTACTAGATTCAATGTTAAGATCAGTCCCAGCTCTGGAGTTCACCCTCAAAAAATATTTTATGTACACACACTCTCTGATATTTCTGTCCTTCCAGTTCTAGTGCCATCAATGCAGAACTCAGACCTGGTGGAAACTGAATTTGCTCTGAACCAGTATTTGGCTCCTTTATGCTACCTTATAATTTGAATGAGGACTTGGCTGTGAAAGAAGCTAGCCCAGACATTGTGAAATCCCTCTCTCCTTTAGGAATACAGAAGTGTCATCCTGGAGATGGTTCTAAGCTGTTCTAACTTTGTATATAGGTGTACATGGGTGGTATGGAATACCCCTTTGGCCAGTTTGAGTCAGGTGTCCTGCCTGTGCTTCCTCCCAACTTCCCACGCCCCTCCTCACTGGCAGAGCATGAGACTGAAAAAGTCCTTGATCAGAGTAAACATTACTTAGCAACAACTAAAAACATCGGTGCTATCAGCGTTGTTCTCAGGCTAAAGTTGAAAACAGCACTGCACCAGCTACTAAGGAGAAAAATGACTGCTACTGCTGAACCCAGGACACATGGCTAGAAAGTATGTGGTAAATAGGAGACAATAGACATGCCACATGCCTATGTATTTACACCAGGCAAGTGTATTGCAGGTGATGTGGAGAGCATGAAACTGATGATGACATCAACTATATCAAGGTGGAACAGAAGCAGTGATTATCACATGACAAGGAGCAATCATGTTGGAAATGTACTGTACAAAATGGTAGAAAAACTGTTTAAAGGTAGTGGAGGAGTATCCACTAGGAGAATCGTATTTTAAAGGTGTTAAGAAATTATTAAAAAAGTGACAATGTGGATAAAGTAGATTAGTTATGATCAAAATCGTTTTAGGAAAGGATGTCGAAAGAGGATCCTCTGGGGTAGACTGGGGAGTTGAATTTGAATATGAACAAAGAATTATTTAACGCTATTAGAAGGAGAAATAATCCTGAGATCTGTACCACAGGAAATGTTAATTTCTTAGTCATCAAGACTGAAAACCATTGGCAATCACACACCCTGGGTCTGACAATCAAAAGATCTGTTTAACTGAGCAGTCAATGAATCAGCAGAGGAGGATACTACTTAAAATTTTGTTTCTCTGACTAACATTAGAAACTTAAAGGAGATGGTTGTAGGAAAAAGCCTTGAGCGAGCAAGTGAGGTTGATACGATCTGGAATGTGGGTCTGTGACTCTTACTTTAAAAAGGGAAAACCATGTGCAACTGGAGGGAACTAAATGGTGAAGAATGAACCAAGAAACTCAAGATTTTAAATGAAGGCTGGCATTTCTTTATGTAAAAGATGTAAAGCTCTTGGGGGCTTCTCTTCTAGAGCAAAGGAAAAAATAGCCCCAACTAGCTCTGGAAATAAGGGCAAATTCACTTGAAATGGACATTAGGAACACAGAGGTACAAGGGCCATTTTTCTCCATCAGTTTGCCCTGCAAAGAAACCTGTCTTAAAGATCAAGAAGCTCAGGGAGAAAGTGGGAATTGCCAGCAGCTGTGCTAAGGCTGGTCTTGTGAAATACCTTCAGATGCTAAGCAGTGGGCAATCACCTCGTAGAAACATTTGGATTTTTTTCTGTAACAAGGGGAATGTTTTGGTCCAAGCTTGCTTTCAGCAATTGGCAAGGTGGGCCAAGCCGGGTATACATGGTGGCCCAGGCACCCTTTTGGCCTGAATCAGCAGTATGGGGCAGAAGAGGTCAGCCTGAGCAGTGAAAACCTTAGAGAAGTAATGCCAACAAAGTCTTTCAGTGCAAGGTGTTAGGAAATTTTAATTGTCAGCCTCATCACTGCTTGATGTGCAACTTCACATCAGAGGATTCAGCAGGTGTGTGGGCTGAGATGGGAATCAACAAATCTGTCTTGACACAAGGCAAACATACAGGGTGATTCCTATTAAATTTTTGTGTCTGTTCTTTAGGAATGGGGGTAGATGCCTCACCTGCCTAGGGAGGATGTACCTCTCCTCAAATCCTGTGGTGGCTGTATCTGGATCAGAAAACAGTTGGCTCTGATGATTATGGTAAGAGCTGATGTGGGTGGCTTTGCTTGACCCACGTCTGATAGATCACACCCCTTTCTCAGGATACCAAGTGGTAGTCAGTGATATCTTAGCCTGCTGTTTAATGGACAGAGTGAAAATTTGACTCTGGACTTCCAAAGAAATATGCTTAACACTTTTCTTACTGGCTTCATACAAAATTCCCTCCTGCAAATCACTTCTCATTTCCTAGTATCTCTGACAAAACAAGCTGAGTACAGCATTGCTCATTCTCACTGATTACTTAGCCTCTGATGTGTCTGTGTTTTGTTTTACCTTAAATTCCACCAGTTTGTGTCCTAGTTTTCGTGTCTGGTTTACTCTGTGACTGTAGAAGCAATCTGATGTTCCTGGATCTTAAAATAATTGAAAACTCAGTGGGCCTGGACACCACAGCTGTCAATGGCAAGTTAAAAGGTTCCCAATTGTACTATTTTCTGGAGCCTTAACCATGATTCTGAACAGTCGGGGTTAACAATAAAGATACTAGCTAAAAATAATAAATACCTATATATTCTTTTAGAAAATCTCTACTCTAGATCTTGCACTTCTATGTCAAAGGAGCTCCCATGCTTGTTTCCCAAGCTTAATGTTTTTTAGACTTTTAAAAATGCTATAATGAAGCCTAAGAAGAGATAAAATAATGTTATAGTAAGTAAGAAGACTAAGGTTTAATTCTTTATTGCTGTTTTCTTTCATGATCTCAGGCAAGTAATTTCTCTCTATTTGATTCTTCATCTGTAACTGAGTACAATAGCTCTTCTTTTTTTTTCCTGGAGCTGCATTATTTTAATCACTGTAAAAAGACAATGAAGAGCTTAGACACTACAGCAAGGGGGAATGTGTTAAATACAACAGCCCAACAGAAGCAGAAAAAACCCACTCTGAGGCTCCTGATATTTAAGACTCGACTGTTTAAATATTTCTACCAGTTTGTTGTGCCCTCTGTGAACATGGGAGGTGAGGATACCAAGAACTCTGCATCTCAGTGGGTTAAAGATCTGAACCCTGCTGCTGAATCTAACTTTGGTCTTACTAATACAAAATACCTTTTTGACATTTAATCTCAGATGTTGAAAAAGACTATAAAAAACCTACACAGCTGTGAAATGGAAGAGTGGGATGAACTTGCCTTTTTTGTTTGTTTGTAAAAACAAGAAATAAGGTACTTAATTGCTGTTGTTCTACTTGAGTTTCGTGGCTAGATTGTTACAGCTTGGGCCCAGTAAAATATTCAACCAACTTAGAAAAACTAGAGATTAGTAGATCAGCAAGGAAATTGCACAGCACATTGGTCCTCCATAGCTATAGAGGCTGTCTACAAAAGATGCTGGCTAACACCTTTGGATTTGATGAACTTCAGGCAGAAGCAGACTGGAAGAAAGGAATTGCCCTGCTATCTCTGGTCAAAACAGTGGCCTGACAGAGAAAAATGCTGTCTGACAGCACTGTCATTTAGACAAATGTCTGGTTTATTCACAGTTTATTTTTCTTTAATCCCCATTCTCTTTGGGAACACTCCTTAGTCTTTTAGGGACAGTGCAATATCTGTATTTCTGTACTTGGCTAGTTTATGCTTGAAAAAACTGTAGGTGTTCGACTCTGCTCTCTTGGCACACTTGCAAATGTGGAAAACATGAATTTGTGGGCAGTGACACTGCAAGTAGGAGCTATGTATCAGCTTCTGACTGTCTTGTGGTCTGTGAAGCCTCTCTGAGCAAAGCAGTGGGCTACCTGCAAAGAAGTGGGTGGTACCAACGTGAAGAGACAGAAGAGACATGGTGGGGTTGGAGCAAGGGAACAACTACAATGTGGGGGACATGGTATGAAAGGAGGAAATAGAAATACACCTCTTAAAGAGCAGGGGAGAAATAGTAGCACAAATGACAGGCTTCTGCCTAATTATTTTGTATTTGCCTTTCAGGTAACTTAGCAATACTTTAAATGCATATACAGCCTGACCAGAAAATGCATTCCTGAGGGAAGTGATACTTGTCATGCCTCTTCCTGGCAACAAAGACTAAAGTAATTGAGATCATATTCATGCTGGCCTGCTCTGCATTATTCCCACAGCATGATATTACGCAAATGGCAAGCTGTACTAATTGGTCAGCAGGGGATTTCCTTGCACAAAAAAAGGCCCTCAAAAGGCTCAGAAGTGCCCATACTTTAACACAGCTTAATGACAGCAGCCTCTATAGGAGCTGGTGCTTGTATTCAAGTGGAGGAGGTAGTATAAGGATACAGGTCTGGCAGCTTCTTGGCCATGTGTGTGGGCTGGCCTTTCTCTGCCTGCTGTGATCTTCGCTCTGGGGACTAGAGAGCCAGTGTGTTACTGCAGCAGCTGACAGAGGGGACACCAGCTCAGCTGAACAGAGAAAGATCTGTTGGCAAGGTGCTCTTCCTAGGTTCTGAATTGTGGATTTCACTCTTTCTGGTTGTGGTTCCAGACACATTCAGCAGTTTGGCTCTCCATCAGTCTTCATTTCCTTTTTGTGGGGATTGGGGAAGCTGCTGTCCTTACTTCTTTTAGATCATTAACTTAGCTCCATTTTACCTTAGGATCTGTGACAGATACCTTCCGTAATGTAGAGAACATAGCTCAGTTTTTTATCTGTGATCTCCTGCAATGCTGACATTATTGTTTGAACTTCTTGCCCATTTTGGCAAGGAAGCTCTGAGAGATGCATCTGAGCAAGGAGCCCTCCTCTGCTAGAATGTTTGCCTGGGTACGTCACATAGTGACAGAAAGAAATACACTGGGATAGAGAAACAAGAGAAGGAGTTTACTTCATATTTTCTGATTATATGGTGTAATCTTACAGGTAGAAAAGAGTCTCTGTGCTATTTTTGCACCAAACAAATGTGAAGAGCAAAAAGTCCTACCCACGCCTTTCTGGTCTATTGAATAGGGGATGTGGTTTGCACCACCTCACGACCACACTGAATGTAAAGATACTGTTTGTACAGCTCCCTAAACAACCTGAGAATGTGAGTTCTCTGGTATTTAAGACTAGTTTTTCTTTAGGGTATCTGAATCTTTGTAATTACCGAAGTACTACTTCCTTTACAGCAATACATCCTGCAGCAGAAGGGAAGGAGATGGGATCATATTGTCACTGTGTATTTCCTTGACAGATGCAGCACAGATAATTCTAAATGGCCTCACACTTCTTATGAAAGATTAGGAATAGTCTTTGGTTTGATTGCTTTTTTTCCTCCCTTAGAATTCAACAAAACTTGGAAAAGAAAAGAAATTTCCAGGTCTGGCGATGTTTTGTCTGTATGACAGTGGAAGAGAGTATGTGCTACAGAAAAAATGAGAAGGGATGTTGACAGAGGCACAGGAGTCAGAAAATATGTGATAATTTTCCTTTACGCTCCCTAAGCAGCTCAAGTGGCCCCTGCGCTGCCTATATTAAAAACAAATATAAATTAAAATCAAGCTGCAAGTGAAGTGCATTAACAGTTCTAGATTCACTTTTCCAGTAACTGGAATGGAACTGGACAGCTGACAGAGGCCAACTGAGGCACTTGGGTATAAATCAGTGATTAGGCAATGCAAGAGAGAAAATTCCTTAGCATGAAAAATGCCAGGGAATTAGAGTCCTTTCAGCTCCTGAGTCCTCCTTTTGCTCAGAAAAGATCTGCCATCACATACCCCCTTATCTTATAATTTCTGACTCTGGAAAGGATCCTTTATGATGCTTCCACTCTATGTTTTTGTATTTACATTTATGTGGCCTATGCGTGTTTCTTTTTCTACCTTTCCCAGTCTCAGTTGAGACGTTAAAGCTTTTCTACTCAGTACCTGCAGCTTTCATTGATACTACATCCAAATTACACTTCAGCTGCTCCCAAAGATTTTTCTTTCAATTGTTATAACCCTCTTTTTCAAAGCTGGCTATGGGAGCCTCAGCCAGGCCCTCCTGCAAGCGCTTGGCTTTGTCACATAGCAAACTCTTCAGCCCATTTTCCTCTCCCGTTCCCTAGTGTGATCTGGCAAGAACATAGCAAGGACATTTATTAATTTCAACACTTTCTCCTTCCTGTCTCTATGTTCTTACTGTATTTTAATGCATTTCTTCTCTATATTTCCATCCTGCTCCATTTGCCTCCCTCTCTGTTGAGACCAGTCATAAAAAGCCGAAAACTATGTCATGATTGTGTTGCTGTCTGAGTTTCAGGCAGTTAGACAATATTTATTGATGGGAGCACATATCCTGGGCCATAATCCCACATCCACTGACGTAGTCAGCTCAGAACAGGGTATTCCAGATACAGTCCATCAAAGAGGGAAGACAAGAGTACAAACTCCTGGGCTGCTGATCTTGCACATTTGTCTGTCTTACGTGCTTACTACTCTTCAAACCTGGGTGATTTTTAATCTGCTGCCCAGTATCCCACCAAACCCAGGGACCCTGTCAGTAACATTTAACAGAACATATGTGAATGTTATAAAACTTCAATGATGTTGAAGCGTGAATAATTTTTCTTTCTTAGAATGAGATTTCAGTCACTGACCAGTATACAGTTTCAGAGCACAGTTCTCCACTGTTCTGTGCCTTGCTTTGTTCTCTACAACCAGTGCAGCATGAGGGGGGTTACAGCTTTAGGAAATGAAGGCACTGTCGCCACTTTACACAGTACTGTGCAATGGCAACAGTTGGTGAAGAGCATCTGTGAACGAAACCTCTAGTCTGATAACCACAAACAAGTCCAAATCAGAAACAGTTACTATAATTGACATCATTACTTTAAATTGAGAGGTGAGTTGCTGTTTCCTACACACTTGACTCCTTGAATTTAATCCTGAAATAAACCCAGTAACGTACCACAAAAAACATGCCAGCTTTTCTAGAAACAATCCTAGAAACTTTTGACCTGCTGCTGAGGCCTGTACTGTTAGATGTTATAAGGGAAGCTGACCCCTGGTGATTTGTAATTCCTGCCCCCTGCCCTGTGTGATATTTCTGCACGCCATTTCAAATGCCAGTCCTTCCTGACTTTTGCTTGGGAGGTCTTGCAGACATTGCTGAGCCCTCCAGATTTGTCAACTTTAACTGAAATGCCCTAGAGTCTCATTCAGCTTACAAAATGTTAGAGACATAAACTACATGCACCTTGAAGCAGCACTGAGAGGAAGCAAATGTCATGTCCCCTTCTCCTTCACAAGAAACCTCTGTTGCTGCTGGTTGTCCCAGGAGCCTCATGCGGCAGAAGTGAGCCTTAACCCAGAGAAAAGCTGTGCCACAACTTTGTTCCATTCTCCCACCTGCCCAGCTTTTGACCTGCTGGGTGCTCCGTGCCTGCTCTTGGGTTATCGTCCCTTACATTCTGTGTATGTTCATCAACCTTCCACTGAAACTCTTCTTCCTGTTGTGTGTGTCTGTGTGTACCTAGGTGCAGTAAGTCTCTAAATTTCTTATTAATGATCAAGCTCTAACAAGGGGAGTGCAGGCAGACATATGGGGTCTGAGAACCTTGCCAGGAAGTAATCCCATTCTGATGCTTTGCCAACTTGTTGGTCCCCTGCTGCTACCAGGCACTAGACACACACCCAAGGGCGCTCCCACAGACCGCGGCCGCCACGGGGGATGCCTGCAGAGCTGTGCTGGCTGACCCCCTGGGCAGCATGGAGCGGGGCTTTTCAGCCAGGCGGGCAGACCGCAGCGGGTGCGGGAGGAAAGCTGCTCAGTCGCAGCCGAGGAGGCAGCCGCGCCTGGGGGCGAGAGCCCGAGGGGACGGGGCTGTTGCGGCCTCTGGCTGCCGGTGGGGAGGGGCAGGGCCGGTGCCGTAAGGTAGCGGCGCGGCGGAGGCGGCCGGGCCGGCGGGCAGCGCAACCCGGACCGCTAGGGGGCCCCGCCTGCATGGGGAACGGCCGCCCGTGGTACCGCCGGGATCGGGGCTCGGGTTCCTAGAGGGGGCGTGAGGACGTGGCTTTGGGCTTGCTCTCTATGGGTGCTGTAACTGCCCGCACCCCGCAGAACGAGTGCTTGGGCTGTTGGCTGCACCCTTCACGAAGCATCTGGTGGCTGAGGCAAAGCCTCTGCCCCTTGAGAGCTTCCCTCTAAACAGAGGCCAAATCCAGCCCTTGGTAAAAGCTTGCTCTGGCTTTTGTCCTTCTCTCTGACACTTCTTTCATCTGTGCTGTATTTCCTTATCTGGATGTTAGTCTGTAATACATCGCTTCTTTGGTTTTCCTTGTACAGCTAAGGATGAGAAAAGGCAGGAAAAGGTATCGTTTCATAGCCTTCCTCATCCCCCTGAAGGACCTTTAAATCAGCTCTTTGGTCCAGTAACACAGAATAAGCCAAACTTTCTACTCTTACCCTTCATTCACAGTGTGCATTGTGGTGGGGGTAAGAACAGGTCATGGAGTGGGCTGAGTAGAAGAGGTGGTTCAGAGGAGCGTTATTTGATTTATTCTCTGTTGAATCTAGACTGCTTATGTTTTGGTTGTTTGGTGCTTTGTTTGTTCGCGGGTTAAGAGCTGGGAGGGTGTTTCAGTTATTTATTGTTCACCAGTCAAAGAAGAAAGAAGCAGTGGAGTAAATTGGTTGTGAAGTGCTTTAACACTATGTTCAGTGAGCTGGAGGCACAGTTGAAGGTCAGGCAGCAGGGGCTGGAGAGGGCATATTCCAGCGTATTCAACAAGGAGAAACAGGAAACACGGTAATGGTTTGACTTTGTGTAACTTGTATTTGTGGAACATAAAGCAAGCTGAAGATATATACCTGGCCATATCTAAAGCAAGGGAAAAGTCTCCATTCAGTGCTCTTCCTGGGCTCAAGGTAGCTTTTGAGAGAGCAGTGTTGAAATGTGGGTAAGATTTGGCAAGATGTGCTTTGATACTGCTCCAGTTTTCTCTGTTGTTTGTAGCCTTTAAATCTCAGTACTTGCAGCTCACCAGTCTCACTGGCTGTGCGTGACTGCTCTGAACAGTATTGTCACAGTAATCTTCACGAACAAACATGTGCGCCTAGATGTAGTGTACTGTACTGAGCTTCTGTGGGATTCGGATGGCAAAACAATTTTCTCTCCTTCTCTCAACTCCTAGGAGCAGCTTCCAAGTGAAGAGGTACTTCTCTTAGTTGGATCTGAGCTGTGATGAGTTCAAGCAAGTTTATTTCAAGTCTGCCTGGCTCTGTAAGGAGAAAACTGCCCAGTCTTTTTCTTTCCCTGTTCTCCTCCTTCTTCCGCATTTCTGATTGATATTTATGTATGTGAAAAAAAGGGTCATGCTTACCTGTAATAGATATATCTTGCTTGGAAAACTCTTCTGGGATCAAAATGACTGCAGTTTACGTGCTGTCAAAGTAAATGTGGATGGAAAAAAAAACAACCTGAAAACCAGTTCAGAGCTGAGGTTTATAATGACAGAGCATGCATACCCTGTACTGGCCCAACACAGAGCTGATAAGGCAGTTCAGCATTGTCTTGCTAGGCATACTGGAGGGCTGAAAGAGCCCAGACCAGTTAGCTGCAGGACAGTAAGCTGAAGGACTGATGTTAAGGGACTGTTAATATGTGGTTAAGCTCCCCCTGCTGGGGAAGGTGGGCTAGACATTGGATTGCTCCTTGTTTTGGTACTGGTTGGCGCTAAGTTTGCTAAGTCTCCTTGAAGAGATCTCTTTTTGCATCTGGCTGGGGAGCAGTGCTGGTCTGTGTTGAGCCCACCTGGCCACGGTTAGTTCAGGCTGTCTCCTGGCTACTTCCAGAGTAATAGATGGATGTGAAAAATGTTGGTTACTTTTGCGGTGGATAAAGAAACTTCTTTGCTCCTCCTGGTTGTGTGTGTGTGGAGCAACTATCTTTTGGTGTTTGCCAGACTAGAAACAACTGGAGTGCAAACTGCCTGATTTCTTATTTCATGGCTGTGGACTGTTTTATGCAGCTTTGTACTGTGAAATATGGGAAACCAGGCTTAGCCAAAAGTGAGTTGCCTAGCAGATGCTTGCTGTCATACAAATTAGCCACAGCTTTTGCATCTTGGAGTGCTGCCAGCAGAGCTAGCTATTGCATTAAATGTCTACTACCAGTCATGATCTAAGCTGAAAGCGAGAAGATTAATTGCTCTTCTAGCATTATCTTAGCAGTTAGCACTTTTTGTGGTGTTAAACATGTTTTTTGTCTTTAAACCCAAACTGTAAAATACTGTTCTCAGTTTCAAACCAGTGAGTGTATGGGAAGAACAGGAAAAAAAGCAATTAAGTGGAAGTATCGTACATGTATAGGAAGTATCTTGCTTAAAATGGAAAGGGAACCTAATTGTTTTAGTGCTGCCCATCTGCTATGTAACAACAAATACCTTCAAAACTATAGTGTCAGTAAATATGTGCCTTAAAGAGTGGATACAATTTACTTGAGCTACTAGTGAGTACTGGTACGAGTGGGTACAACACAATAGCTTTCAATAAGCATTTTCTTTGACTTTGCCTCAACCAAGTACATTAAAACATAGTTGCACTAATGTAGTTTGACTAATGAAACACGGTACTTTTTCCTTGCCTAGAAATATTTCCCTCTGAAATTTTCCTGAGTTGCAAAGTTCTTAAGAAGTAACTCACTTGAACAAGAAATAAACAATGTTGGAATTTTGGAAACTCATACTTCAGTAAGTTGCTGAGGATATAAGGTTGTTTTCAGTAATTGATGTCTGTTGTAAATGAAGAATTTGACACCAGAAAGGCTAGTTTGACTTCAGTTGGTAACCTTGACTGTTCATGCAAATGCTGCTGACTTCTGTTTTTCTGTTCTCTGTAAAATTTCTTCTTGGCCAAGCTCTGTATCACCAAGGCTTTCATTTCTTCAGTAACTAAATGATAGATAGAAACACTAGATGAAAAAAAATGTTTTTGTTTCTTCTAGAGGTTTAGCTTTCCTGACTGAGGACGAAAGTGACAAATTTGACCCAGGCTCCCCAGAGACAAATGAAAAATCCTAGAAAAAAATCCGAAACCCCAATCTGTTGAATTCATTTCAGAATTCTGCAGGGGAGGAGATAGCATCATCTTGCTGTAATTTTTAGCAGTCCTGCAATTGGTAGTACTGTCCCTGTAGTGTAGCAGTACTCTTTTGAGGAAGAATATGAGAGCCACCAGCAGATGCCATTTACTCCTTGCTTGTGTGTGGGAGTGTTTGTAAGTGCCTGCTGTGACCCAGTGACTGCTGACCCATTAGTTCTCTGCCTGAGAGCAGCTGCCCATGCACTGGTGCTGCTTTTGTTTCTACATGAGACATGGTGTTTGGTTTATCCTTAATCCTTACAGGGCTGCTACAAGAGTTTGCTGTCACTTTTCTTGCAGCATTTACTCTTTGGTCTGTAGAGTTCAGAAAAGCCTGTTTCTTTTCTTCACGGGAATCTGAAATGTAAAGGCCAAACAGTAATGTGTACTTGCCTAGAAATAATGTGCTGAGTTTGTAACTGCTGGAGAAAATAATTTGGCATAGTTATTTCTGTCTACCTCCCTAGCACCAAGAACAATTAGGCACCAGCTGAAGACAGTGACTGCCAAATCCACATTTGGATGAGGTGGGTGTTTCTGGGTGGTGCAGTCATGCACTAACAAGCGTGACTGCATCACTAAAACAAAAGTATATTTGTATCCTCAAGACCTTTGTAGGGATATACCATCCTCAAGAGGAAAGGAAACTGATAAAGCATCTGGTGGGGAATAAAGGTAAAGAAATGAGTACAAGATAATGAGGTGTATTTAACTGCTTGCTGTTAGCAAAATCCATCCACCTGAACTGGGTATAATGTTCACAGCTGCTTCAGGAATTATTCTCTGTGAAGGCTGAAGTGGGAGCAGGTCAGCTGCTCCAAAGCCAGCTCTCTGGGTTTTAGAAGGAATCTAAACTGATGGGCGGATGGGTGGGCAGCAACCAGCAACAGGGAGAGCAGCTGAAGCAGGAGCAGGGATAGGGATCTAGGAAGCTTTGTGCAAACCCCAGAGCAACTGTAAGCCCTTTCCATGCAATGCATATACACAGTCTTCTGAGAGAGATAGGAAAAGGGCCACATTTTGGTTTCTTTCTATTTGCTGATATGTGGCACAGAACTACTTGCAAAAAATCTTAGCTCCAATGCATAAAATCTTGCTTTCTCTTGCTCCTTGAATCCAGTGCTAAGTTCCAGTGGATACCTGTGTGATTAATGGAGAAGGCAAAGCAGAATCCTACGGAAATCTTAACCTTTATGCCTTTTGAAAGAGGAGCTCACTTTTTCTCTTAACACATCAGATACATGGCTAAATACTAGAGATTAAATGATCCTGTGTGGGGTTGTGTTGTAGTGTTTGGCACAGTGGAGTCTTTTAGAGAATAGTGATGAGTTGCAGTCAGACACCAAAAAATGATGATCCACAAGCCACAAGTGCTTTTAATGGGATAACTGCCTGCTCATTTGATTCTTAGATTTCTTGTGGTTGCATCTTCCACCACTGGGGTGTTGAAGGGTGAGCAGATACATCTCAGTGCAAATGATACAAAAGAAACCACCCTGCATCTTGATAAATGTTTAGCAGCTCAATTAGATTCAGAGTATAATTCTGTTAACAGTGCATAAATGACAGCTATTTTCTGTTTATCTACATATCGTTCCATTCTTGGACCTTTATCCATTATTATTTAAATAAGAGTATTTTAAGTATCATTTCTCCTCAAAAGCAACCCGCTTTTTCTTCTGATTTGATTTTACATGACATTGTCAGGCTTCTTACATGTAAGAAGATAATCAGTATACTCTACCCTTCTGCAGTCATAAAGGGAGAAGCAGGGAAGAGGAAGTCCTGCCCCTAGATATCCAGTGTTATGACTGAGTACTCGGGAAATATGAGAAACAGGTCGTCAATCTTAGATGTTTCAGTGGGGTTGTCTTTGCTGCTTTCTGCTACTATGCTAATCCTTTTAGAAAGCTGAATTCCATGGCTCTTCCCAGAGACAGCAGAACACAGCTGATGTTTAAAGCAGTTTTTTCTTTCAGCATAATACAGGCATTGCCAAGGTCACGGGGGCTGCAGAGGCTGTGCTCTGACTGCAATGGTAGGAAAGTGGGCTAGCTTGCACTGAGCATCCGCCAAATTCTGTCCTCGCATCCTAATATCTTCAAAATTTAGCTGTGCTACTGCTGTGCTCGAGCTACATGGCATGACAAGTGAGCTTTCCATTAGATTTCTGGCTGGGTTAAAATCAACGATAAAGCAAATGCACTGTTTCTACTACTCGCGAATAGCATCTCATTTAGACCTTGATGTGAAAACAGAATACAGTAAGTTGCAAGTGACAGAAACAAATTAGTTCAATATTTCAGGTTTCAAACCTTGTCATCTTGCAAGAAACACCTCTGACAGCTGTTGTGTCAGCTGGTAGCTAGTGGGCAAAATATGAAGATTATTTAACTGCAGAGTTTGTAATACAGGGAAGGGGGAGGGGAAGAGAGAAATGACAGTGATGGTTTCTTTCTGGGTTTTCTTGTCTAATGCAAACTACTGAAAGTCTCTTGGAAGACAAACTGCAAAGACCAGTGGGTGATACCTTTCCAAAACTAAGGTGTGCATAGTGGTCTTCTGTCTCAGCTTCTTTGAGGTGTCCTTAAGCTGCTGGCCCGGGTGCCAAATCAGTGCTTTTGCAGGAGACTGCTGCTGCTGACAGTAGGGTCTGTAGTTCCTGTAAGGAGCTTCAAGTCCCTATTTCTGCTAGAAAGCACTGAATGGCTGGCAATAAATTCAGAGCCAGAGTCTTGCTGACACAGCCTAGATCTGTTTGTCCTGAAAAGTGCAAAATCCGTCCTTGGGTTCTGGTGTGGCTTTTAGCAGCTCACCTGCACTTAAGGGTAAATGCCCACTTCCCTGTTTAGTACCCTTAGCTGGTGGTGAACTTGCTCTGCTGGTTTTGAGGAGAGGGCTGTTCTTGCACTCAAAAGCACTGTGGCTTGGCTTCTAGGGCATGTAAATCAAAGCTGGAAAGAGTGCCATTTTTGAGGCCTTAGAAGGCAGCCCACAGAGATTTGTTCATTGTGGTTACCTTTGACTGAACCAAGCTGGTCAGGGCTGGCTGGAGTGCCTACAGGGCCCTTTTAGCTCTGCTGGCACTGGGGACATGGACTAGATGCTCTGGGGGAAGGAGGTGCCACCCAGTGAGCATCCCACAGGATCCCCTGCCTAGGTGAGCACTGCATACTGAAGTAACTTCCCCTGCCTTTACTGCAGAAGCTGCTGCATAACCTTTTCCAGGGACCCATGCTGCCAGCACCATGGTCGGTATCTGCTTTCTCACAGGCTTGGAAAGAGAGCACACAGCTGAGTAAAGAATTGGGGAACACCAGGCTTCTGGGCCAATGGAGGGCTGAACATGCTAAGTGGGAGCTGTTAGCCCAAGTTCTTCATTAGGTGGCACTCAACCAAACCTCACTAAGCCACCCAGTGACAGCAATGCTCTAGGGGCTCCTGCACAAACTGTGTGGCTGCATTTGGTGCTGAAAGTCACAGGATCTGTGCCTTGTAAGGTGTGTTAGGTAGGGGTGAGGACATGAAGAAAGCAGTGTCTCATGCTTCTCTCCTTTCTCACATCTCCATTAGGAGGACCAGGTGCTCTCTATGAGCTTACCCTCCCTACACCCTACTGCACTGGTTTCTCAGAGCACCAGGCACTATGTGTACCCAGCTCACTGGAGGTGCCCCAGCTCTCTGGCTGTTTCCCTTGGGGCTGTGCCCACATCTCTTGTGGGTGCACAGTGGCAGAAGGCTCGTAACACTGGCTTGCTACGAAACGGGTAACCCATGAAAGCGCCTCACCTGCTGCTGGGGTGCTGTGAGGGCAAAACACAGGCAAGTCCTTCGTCTGTGGGAGAAAGCAGGGCTGCAGCTGCACCCAGCTAATCAACACAGGATGACACCAGATATGTTTAAAGTTACTACCCTTCGCTGAGAAAGGGTTGGCTCTGTGCTGCAGGCCTGTGCCAAACTAATAAAATCATATCTTAATTCCAGAGTGTATTTTCTGTCTTATTTGTGATTAGGGTGTGGGTTTTTTTCTTAATTTTGTTACTTTGTCTACTTCAAGTGTATATTTCCTTCATATTTAAGGTAATACCTTAGGCTTCAAGCTAGGCAGCTGTGCAAATCCCAACTGGATTATAGCCACAATATGCTACCTCTTTTCTCAGAGCAAAACTCATTGCAGATGATCCATCTCTTTAAAACTTGGGCAATTTATGCTCCCAGTACTACTGATACAAAAAAGTCATCATGTAAATGCAGAATCTCGGTGCTTTTCCTTAAATACAACAAATGTCATCTCAGTTATATAAATTTATACAGGTTAAAAAAAACAATGAGTATGTTCTCCTTATATGAACAAAAGCTCTCAAAGATATTGCCTACACCGCACAAGCTTCTGGAATGCTTTCTTGAAATCTTCATTAAAGATTGTGTAGATTAGAGGGTTAATAAGGGAATTTATGTATCCCAGCCATGCTAGGAAATTAGACATGTCTTCCGAGATGTGACATCTTTCACAGGTGTTAACAACTACTTCTTTTACAAAGAAGGGGAGCCAGCAGATCACAAATGCCCCCAAGATCAGACCCAGCGTAGTTGCTGCCTTTCGCTCTCTTGTGCTAGAGATTCTCTGTTTTTTCCAGGACTTCTCATGCTTAGATTCAGATCTGGGGCTTCGTATGGTGATATTGATTTTATCATAGTCCATCACAGGATCTGATGTCTTCTCTGCTGTGCTGGGCGTTGGAACTGATTTGGTGCTTCTTTCACCTGCATCCAAGAGCACTTGTCCATTTGCCTCCTCCCTTACGATCCGGCTGATGCTCCTTCTGTGAAATGTCTTTGCTGCCTTGTATATCTTGTAATAAAGGATCAGAATCAAGGCCAGTGGGATATAGAAGGCGCCAAATGTAGAGTAAATGGTAAAAACAATGTGGTCGTGTTTGATGATGCATTCGTCATCCCTGCTGGTTGTCTGGTGCCGCCAAAACAAAGGTGGCATGGAGATAAAAATAGATATGATCCATACCACTGCAATCATGATGCCAGCATGCTTAGGTGTCCTTTTCCGTGCATATTCCACAGCATCTGTGATCGCTCTGTACCGGTCCAAAGCAATGGCAGAGAGATGCAAGATGGAACATGTGCAGCACGTAATGTCCACACTCAGCCAGATGTCACACACCACTTGCCCCATGATCCAGGTCTCCTTTACAATGTAGACAATACTGAAGGGCATTACTAGGACTGCCACAAGAAAATCAGTCACTGCAAGTGAGCAGATTAGATAGTTGGCAGGGTGGTGGAGCTTTCTTGTTACAATTATTGCAGTCATCACAAGAGAATTGATGGCTGTTGTCATTAGTGCAAGCACAGACAGGGTAATGGAAATGAGAATCTTGGATGTCACCCATTTAAATAGTTCTTCTGATGTACCATTTTGTTCAGTTGAGTTTATTAAATCCATGTTCTCTTTTAAAGGTGATCTTTATCAGTAGCAGTTACCTGTTGGAAAAGTAAAAACATTCAGAACGTACATCACAGAATCATAGAATAGTTAGGGTTGGAAAGGACCTTAAGATCATCTAGTTCCAACCCCCCTGCCATGGGCAGGGACACCTCACATCCTTAGTCTCCAATTTGAATCTCTCGATTTTTGTCATCTTAAAAGACTATGGACCCCAAATTTACAAGACTTGTCATTAGGGATTATTTTGGATCCAGTCAGATTTTCCTGGCTAGCACTATGTGGGGTGCTCTGCCTCCAGAGTAGGGGCCTCCTTTTTCTCCTTGGTCATGCTGTTGGGAAGGGCATGTTTGCATGCCAGGGGAGAGGAGCATCCTGTATTATTTGAGATGGCACTGCCGTGTGGGGTGCTGCATGCTGCTGCACAGGGAACAAGACTTGTTCCTCAAGCAGGGCAGCAGCATCAGTGCAGCCCCTGGGGTGCAGAGCCAGCCCTCCTGCTAAATGCTTACTCTGAATGGATTGCAGTCAAGTTTCGAAACTGGGTAAACTCACCCTGAAGTAAGTACTAATACTGCATTTATGTGCTGTCTACTCCACTAAGCAATGTAATGGCTCTTGAAAACTTTAATCCACAGGAAGCAAGCATAGTGCTTTTTTTCTCTCTCTATAAACTCTCCCTGTCAGTATATGAGTCCTCCCTTGTGTATAGATAAGCATGGGCTTTCTAAACGGGGATGCAGTTTTCAAGAGAAAACAGAATCTTGAAACATAGCAGTACAAACAGGAGAAGAAACAATTCCATGTGGAAAGGTTTATTTTAGGCAGCTCTAAAGTGAAACAGCTGGATATATTTTAAAGCTTCAAATGGTTGACTTATTGTCTAACTGAAGTATTATACATAGGACCATAGAATCATATACTGGTTTGGGTTGGAAAGGACCTTAGACAACACCCAGCACCAGCCATCCTCCACAGGCAGGGACACCCCCCACCAGACCAGGTTGCTCCAAGCCCTGTCCAACCTGGCCTTGAACAGTGCTAGGGATGGGACAGCCACAGCTAATCTAGGCACCCTGTGCCAGTGTCCCACTATCCTCACAGAAAAGAATCTCTTCCTAATGTCTAATCTGAATCTCCCCAGAGGCCCCAGAGTAGAAGATGACATGTGTGGTATCATGGAAGTCTTCTGTATTCATCCAGTTGAGCTGTGTTTCCACATCTTTAGCACTAGCAAGGCTGGAGGCCTCAGTTTGAAGCAGGACATGCTCCTCCACCAAATAGTTGCAAATCTTTTTTGAGGTGAGCAATACCTGTTCAGTTCCCTGTGGATTTGTTTTGATTTCCTTGTACTCACTTTTAGAGATGCCTGAGCTGTTCCCCATGGGAAAACATACTGAGACACAAGAGCCTAAGAACAGTACTGCATCAGAGAGAAGGTTCATGTGCCCAGTACTTGGTCTCCAAAGAGGCCAAGCATCAGTGTCTAAAGGAAAGCCTATGAGCAGAGCAGGTCTACTTCTGCCAGGGTTCTGGGGGTGCTCAAAGGCCTCAGGGCTGGGACCCATCTCCGCTGGGACCTCCACCCCACTGCCTTCTCCCAAGGGCCCAGGAAACATAGCTCAGCCTCGGGCCTTCAGTCCCTGCCTGCGGTATGTAGCTGAGCCTATCCCTGTCTCCTGGATGGGTCTGGGACCTTCACTGCAGACAGCTGCTCTCCTGGGTGGACCTGTTAGACTTAGGACATCACTTGTCATGCAGAGCTGTTGGCATCACACAGTATAACCCATTCCAAGTCTAGTATAGTCTAGTGTAGTCATTCCATTCCGTTCCATGGCTTCCCACTGGAGTCAGAAGGAGATTGTGATGCTCCTAAGACCCTGTGCCTTCCCTGTCTCCTGCCCACACTCACTGTTTGATGACTCCTCTCCTCTCTTGGGTGACCCAAGAGAAGGGTGTCATGCTTGAAAAACAGCAGCTCCTACACAAAAGCAGGTGAATTGCAGGTCCCAGTCTGCACAGTTCAACCCCACACTTATTCTCTAGGCTTTCCTGCTGCTCCAGGTGAACCTGGGCTGTGTCTGCAGTTAAAGCAGCTGCAGAAACACCTCCCTGTCCAGCTCCACACTCAGCTCCCCTCTCCATTAAAGTCATGTCCTAGTTCTGGTTTGCATGAAGAAGACCTTGTTATGGTGCTTAAGGGATCTTGGAGCAAGTGTCTGTGCTGGTTAGGAGGGACAGAGAAAGTTCTGTTTCACCTGCAGTGGCATCTTTCTTCTGTGCCACGCTGCAGGGACACATTCCATTTTTTCCGGCAAGCATTTCCATGCGATGGCTGTCAGCATGTCTGTATGCCTTCAACAGAACCTCCCCAGCTCTACAACTTTTCCTCTGGAGGATCTCTCCTGCCTTACATGCTTGGTGTTCTCATGTTTATTTCCATCACCATGGCATTTATTTTAACATACAAAGTGGTTAGGCCTCTGCCTGGTGGGAAGCAGTACAAAAGCAGCAGAAGTGCTGAGCTGTTTTACATAGCAAGGCAGACCAATAGGAAGAAAAGCTGCCAAACATTAAACTAGTAATAAGAGATGTGCATTAGCAACTGGGGATGAAACTTATCTTTTAATCTCTGGCTGGCAGTGTAGATTTGTCCCGGCTTGAGTGTGGTGTTTCCTGACAAACTCATGCCTGCACAGTGGCCAGCTGCTGACTGGAAAAGAGAAGGCTCTGGGGTGTCCTCAGAGCAGCTTCCAGCACCAAAAGGGGACCTACAAGAATTCTGGAGAGTCCTCATCAGATCGCTGTTCCGGCATAGCAGGTTAAAACTGCCTGTCTCCCCCCCTCTGCTCAGAACTGGGAGGAAACAAACCCAAATGGGGCTTCAAGGCATAGATTAGATTATTACTTTTCCTCAAGTTTTTGCTATTCTGTGGTTGCTGCTGAGGAAAACTGGAGAAAACTTAGATGCTAGTTGTTCTGCTAATGACTTTATAGGAACAGTGTAACTCCTCTGATGGCTCTGCAGGAAGCATGGAAATACTGATTGAATATATTCTCAGTTATGTTCTTGGGATGTGCACCCTGCTTTCTTATCAAGAAGGGTTTCTGAGCACTCTATGGACTGCAGCTTGAACTTCCAGCTTTTTAGACTAACACTTGTAACACACAGTAAGAGGATAAGTTTCCATCCTCTTGTGTGTTTTGACCTGCAGTTTGTTGTGTGTGTAAGATCTACCTGATGAGCCCCTAAGTGGAATTTTAACTGACAAAGTTTAGACTGCAGTGAGTGGGTTGCACTTGTGTGCATTGGATACAGAAATATGGGAAATAAGTGAATGACTTTTTGTAGGAAAAATGGGTGTCATTAAAATAGCTAAAGCTTTTTGGTGTTATGTTGGAGTGGCTGAAAAAGAATCTCATATACTGTTAATAACCTTGGACCAAGCTCACTAATTTGGTTTGATATTGTAACCTGGGACAATATTTAATATGCTGTTGACCTACTCAGTTTTCTAGCACTGCTTGACCAACACTTAATTGTTTGGAAGACCAAGGAATGGAAACGTATTTCACATGGTGGTATTTTCAAATGCTGAGCAGAGTCTTGTCCTGTATGTGAGCTCATTACAGCATGTGAGTGCTGTCTTTCTCTCTGTGTCCCTCCTTCTGAACTTGAAATACACTTCACACACATAAAAATAGATCTTTCATCATGTCAGTGTCACCTTAAAACCTTCCGAATCAACAATAATTGTTAGTTTGCAGATATTTTTGTCTACAGCTGGCTGCTTTCCAGAGAAGGAATAGGCACATGTGGGATTATCTGGTGGAAGTTCAACCTCTGCAAAATAAATCTTAATTTTTAAGCTTGTATAAATACATGGAGGAAAAAAAGTTTACTGGGAAAAACTACGACTTCTGTTGATGCCCAGAGTTGATCATATTTTAGAAGCATTACTCATTATGGTTAATTACCTTATAAATTTCTAACTCTTTGGATATTAGTCCTTAATTGCAAGCAAGCAAAAAGCAATTTAGAGCTAATGAAAGCTGATTAATAGCTTTTGAAAGATTATTCAGTGTGAGGCGTGCAGTAAGGAAGATATAGCATGGGTGTGTTTGCCAAACTGGTGTGTAGGATTATATAGGTTACTTTAGTGCTGCAGTGATTTGAAAGCTGTTTGTGAGAAGCACAGAAAATGTGCTTACTTGCCATGTGCAGTGATTATGCTTCTCTGTGTGGTTTTAAGATTATCAGCTGGTATTCTTAGATTTCATTCAGGCTGCTAGCATGGAAATACAGCAGTACTGAAGACTACCACACTGAGCAGTGTACTGCTGTTAGATAGATTATTGTGCGGCAGTCTCCTGTTCATAGGTCATAACCTGTTCTCTAATGGTACCTATCTGGATATATGCCCTCCTGCTCCTACATCAAAGTTGCCTTTACAGTGCTGGCAGCAGATGTCCACTGGGGTCCCTGTAGGCTGCTGTGAACACCAGGATGTGGCTCCATCCAAGAGAGACAGCAGTATGGTGATAGGATCTGCCCTCCAAGGTGGTGACTCCCTTTAAGGTTATAGTGGGCTGTGCTGCTTAGAACTGCCAGGCGCAAAGTTTGGTGGCTTTCCTGTCTGAGTGCTATGGGGATCCTCTGCTAACTGGTGAGAATTCACACAAGGTTATTGGGTGGTCATTAGGTGAAAAGATTGGTTTATAAACATGTGGATTTGGAACACAGGCAGTGTTTAAGGACTGACGCTTCGCTCTCTTTTGATCACTTCTACAATGAAATAATTCTGGATTTTCTCTTACTAAGTTGAACTCAGTTTAATCAGTGTCCGTCAAGGGATCAGATGGCCTGGCACATCAGTCCCACAGAAATATAAGGCTCTAGTAGATACCAGTGCACAGTATATCCTGATGCCATCAAGCTTTCGAGGGTGGAAGCCATTTCTATTTCTGGAGTGACAGGAGGATCCCAAGAGTTGACTGTACTGGAGGCTGAAATCAGCCTGACTGGGAGGAAATGGGAAAAGCATCCCATTGTGACTGGTCCAGAGGCTCCATGCATCCTTGGCATACATTACCTCAGGAGAGGGTACTTCAAAGACCCAAAAGGGTACTGATGGGCTTTTGGTATTGCTGCTTTGGAGAAAGAGGAAATTGAGCAGCTGTCCACTTTGCCTGGTGTCTCAGAGGATCCTTCTGTTGTGGGGTTGCTGAAGGCTGAAGAACAGCAAGTGCCAATCACGACCACAACAGCGCACTGGCGACAATATCGCACCAACCAAGACTCCCTGATTCCCATCCATAAGCTGATCTGTAGATTGGAGAGTCAAGGAGTGATCAGTAGGACCCACTCACACTTTAATAGCCCCATATGGCCAGTGCGAAAGTCTAACAGAGAGTGGAGACTAACAGTAGACTATCATGGCCTGAAGGAAGTACCACCACCCTTGAGTGCTGCCATACCAGACATGCTAGAACTTCAGTATGAACTGGAGTCAAAGGCAGCCAAGTGGTATGCCACGACTGGTATTGCCAATGCATTTTTCTCAGTTCCTCTGGCAGCAGAGTGCAGGCCCCAGTTCGCTTTTACTTGGAGGGGCGTCCAGTACACTTGGAACACTTGCCCCAGGGGTGGAAACACAGCCCTACCATCTGCCATGGACTGATCCAGACTGCACTGGAACAGGGGCAAGCTCCAGAACACCTGCAATACATTGATGACATTATTGTGTGGGGCAGTACAGCGGAAGAAGTCTTTGAGAAAGGGAGGAAAATAATCCAAATCCTGTTGAAAGCCGGGTTTGCCACAAAACGGAGTAAGGTCAAGGGACCTGCACAGGAGATTCAATTTTTGGGAATAAAATGGCAAGATGGACGTCGCCAGATCCCCACAGATGTGATCAACAAGATAACAGCAATGTCTCCACCAACTAATAGGAAAGAAACACAAGCTTTCTTGGGTGCTGTGGGGTTTTGGAGAATGCACATCCCGAATTACAGTTTGATTGTAAGCCCTCTCTCTCGTGTGACCCAGAAGAAGGATGATTTTAAATGGGGCCCTGAGCAACAAGAAGCCTTTGAGCAAATTAAACGAGAGATGGTTCATGCAGTAGCCCTTGGACCAGTTCGGACCGGGCCAGATGTAAAAAATGTACTGTACACCGCAGCCAGGGAGAATGGTCCTACCTGGAGCCTCTGGCAGAAAGCTCCAGGGGAGACTCGAGGTCAACCCCTTGGCTTTTGGAGTCAGGGATACAGAGAATCTGAGGCCAGCTATACCCCAACTGAAAAAGAGATACTGGCAGCCTGTGAAGGGGTTCAAGTTACTTTGGAAGTGACTGGCACTGAAGCACAGCTCCTCCTGGCACCCCGGTTGCCCATGCTGGGCTGGATGTTCAAAGGCAGGGCCTCCTCTACACATCATGCAACCGATGCTACATGGAGTAAGTGGGCTGCACTAATTACACAATGAGCTCAAATAGGAAATCCCAGTCGTCCAGGAATTCTAGAAGTCATCATGGACTGGCCAGAGGGCAAAGATTTTGGATGTCACCAGAGAAGGAGGTGATGCGTGATGAAGAGGCACCACCATATAATAAACTGTCAGAAAGTCAAAAGCAATATGCCTTGTTTACTGATGGGTCCTGTCGCATTGTGGGAAAGCATCATAGGTGGAAGGCAGCTGAATGGAGTCCTCAACAACAAGTTGCAGAAACTGCTGCAGGAGAGGGTGAATGGAATCAGTTTGCCGAGGTGAAAGCCATCCAGCTGGCCTTGGACATTGCTGAATGAGAGAAATGGTCAGTACTTTATCTCTATACTGACTCATGGTTGGTGGCAAATGCCCTGTGGGAGTGGTTGCAGCAATGGAAGCAGAGCAACTGGCAACGCAGAGGTAAACCCATCTGGGCTGCTGCACTGTGGCAAGATATTGCTTCCCGGGTGCAGAACCTGGTGGTGAAGGTATGCCATGTAGATGCTCATGTACCCAAGAGTCAGGCCACTGAGGAACACCAGAACAACCAACAAGTGGATAAAGCTGCTAAGATTGAAGTGGCTCAGATGGACTTAGATTGGCAACATAAGGGTGAATTATTTTTGGCCCGGTGGTCCCATGACACTTCAGGCCATCAGGGCAGAGATGCAACATACAGATGGGCTTGTGATCGAGGGGTGGATTTAACAATGGACACTATTGCCCAGGTTATTCACGAGTGTCAAACATGTGCTGCAATTAAGCAAGCTAAGGAGTTAAAGACTCTTTGGTATGGAGGACAATGGCTGAAGTACAAATATGGGGAGGCCTGGCAGATTGACTATATCACACTCCCACCAACCCGCCAAGGCAAGTGCCATGTGCTTACCATGGTGGAGACAACCAGGGGGTGGCTGGAAACATATGCTGTGCCCCACGCCACTGCCCAGAGCACTATCCTGGGCCTTGAAAAACAGATTTTGTGGCGACATAACACCCCAGAGAGAATTGAGCCTGGGAACAGTGCTTATAACACCGATGTTTTCAGTTGCTGCTCAGTAATGTTTAGTCTGACCAAGGACTTTCTGAGTCTCATGCTCTGCCAGGGAGGAATTGAAGCAGGGAGGAAGCAGAGACAGGACACCTGACCTAAACTAGCCAAAGAGGTATTCCATACCACAGCACATCATGGCCACTGTATAAACTGGGGGCAGTTACCCGGAAGGGTTAGATCACTGCTTGGTCGGGCTGGGTATCGGTCGGCAGGTGGTGAGCGGTTGTATTCTCTTCTCTTGTTATTTCCCTTGTTATTATTGGTGGCAGCAGTAGTCATTTGTGTTATACCTTAGTTACTGGACTGTTCTTATCTCAACCTTTGGGAGTTATATGCTTTCGATTCTCCTCCCCATCCCTCTAGGAGTGGTGGGGGGAGGAAGTTGGGAGAGTGAGAGAGCGACTATGTGGCTGACTGGGCTTAAACCACGACAATTCTTTTTGGCGCCCAAAGTGGGGCTTGAACCCATGACCCTGGGATTAAGAGCATTGTCCTAAGCAAGCAGCTGAACCCCCACAACAAAGTATGAAGGATGGTTCTGTAAACAGTGCACTGGATTAGGATGCAGGAGAGCTGGCTTCTGCTGTAGCCTTTTTGTGTCAATTTTAGAGCAAATGCATTAAAGTGCTTCAGTTAATTCTCTGTAAAATAGCTAAATTGCATATTTGTATTGCCTTCTCTTAGTAGCATGAATAATCTCTTGTATACATTTACTGCAGGGAAGATCTAATATCAGGTGATATGCACAGGTTCTGTGGGCATACTGACATAACTACACACTGTACTTCCAGTTCAGACTTTAACATAAGACTTCAAAATGATTCATGGAAGACTTGGAGCTCTCTTCTTTGAGCAGTGAATTTCCTTTGTTGAGTGAAAACAAACTTGCAGCTGTGCTGAACTGAAGGTAAATCTGTATTTCAACAATTATAGAATGGGTTCAGCAGTGACATGTAGCTATTTTCAAAGAAATTATTACAGTCCAGATGTTTTTTAGGCTACTTTTGTGGAACTAGGAACTTGGTGCTCCTCTTGAACTAAGCTGAATCAATCAGTTTATCACTGATAGCACAAATTCTATGGAAGTTGCTATTGCTGCAGTTGGAAGTTTTGTCTTTTATCATTACCTTTTCAGTATGCAGCTCTTGTTGGAAAAGTCTGGAAAGACTTGAAACTTTAATTGCATTATATTGTCCTGAACTGATGATTGGTGAAAGTGATGTACTTTATCTTCATGATAGATCTTAACAGACTAAATTAATCTATAACTGCTGTTAAAATACAAGTATGGTATTTCAGCTGTCCCATTAAAGTATTAGCCTTTGATTGCTGAACAAGAGCCCTGTAAACCATGGAAGCTGCTGTTCACCTAAGATAGCATGTCTGTTATCTTGGTACTTGAACATTATTATTTTTGAGGGACTAGCCACTTCTACAGGTCTTTTTTCCTTCCCTTCTGGATATGGCACATTAAGGTGACCAGAGCATGAGTACTTCCTTGTCTCTAAAAGCCCATATATCATCCTACTGATCTTGTTTAGAAGGCATAGGGGGAAATGTTTGTGCACCCTTATCACAAAAGTAAACATTGAATTTGTCTAGTGGCCACTGAAAGAAAAGGGAATGTTGTTGGTGCTCCTCAGTTTTGCAGGAGCATGGGTATATGTTATTTAGCCCGTAACCATCCATTTATGTCTGAGATTTACAAAACAGTAATAAGATCACTCTTGTTCGATAGCATTAGTCTGTCCTTCCAGGTTTGGAAAACAGCACTCCTCTGCCTTTGAGTAAACTTAGAAAATAATAGGAAACACTGATTTCTGGAAAAATATGTTTGGGAATACTTTTGGGAAGGGCATCATGAGCTTAGTGTTTGGGGTTCTGAATTTAGACTGAACTATTAGAAATGTACAGCTCTTGATTTTGGGGCCTGGTTTATCTTATATTGCTTTAAGTACTAGCAGTGAGAAAACCTTGCTGATCAGAGTAAGTACTGCTTTTGGAAACAAGCTTTCTGAGTGTAATGAGGTTGCCTGCTTTTTTCCATGTGGGTTCCTTAGCAAAATGTGTGTTTAATTTGAAAACATTAACAGTGCTCAGAAAGGAAAGTGAGCAACTGATTGAACTAAGGGTATTTAAATTGCTACAGCCAGCAGTAACAGCCTTTGTGCACTAAGTAAACACAAAGTTGTGCCAGTGGCACAGATAGGTCCTACCCATTTCTCTCACTCAAGTAGGCTTCAGCTGGTTTTGAAATGCTTCAGTGTTTCACTTGCCCGCGGGATCTCTTGCCCTATTGGACAAACTGACCTGTAAGCCAGTTAGAAAGGCCCAGCTTTCTTGCTCTTGTGGAAACTGATCCTACAAACTTGGTTTCTCAATGAAAAGGAAGACTATACTTGTTTTCGGCTAGCCTGTTTTTATCAGCTGGTCCTGTATAGGCTAACCAGATACTTACTGAAGGTAAGACTAAAATCGTAGAAGGATAAAGTAGTTGTAAGTACAGCCTTGCTTGGGAGCTAAAATTGCTTTTAAAACCAGTGTTTATGAGTTTGTAAAAATCCTTCCTGATAATGGCTGTGTGTCTTTAGATACCAACCATGTGACGTACTAATGACAATAGCTTTGTAATGATCTGTTATATTAAATATGAGTAGAAGGAAATAATTCTCTTTTGAATTAAACAAATCTATTTAAAAAGAGTGAACTTGTACTTGGATCTGAGAGCGGATGTGTACTTTGTTGAGCCTGAGTCCTAGTGCCCCAACAGATGAGAAAAAGGAGATGAGCACTTTTACTTGATTCTTAGTGTCCTATCTTAAGATTCTTTTCTCCCACTAACTCTTTCTAAGGCTCCTAAAGTATCCTCTGGGACAAGGAAGAGGTGACTGGCAAGTTTGTAAGAGAAGTTAAGCTGAAGGCAGCTGCTGCAAACCTGTCATTCCTGGAATGCAAAGCAGATGGCTATCAGCATTGTGAAGCAGAAATCACAAGGTTTTCAGCTGCCAGCTTTTCTTAACCCTGTATGCATTTCTGCATGCTTAAAATCTAACACCCACTTCCCTACTCCCCTCTCCCCCCCATTTTTTTCCTCCGTATCTGCTACTTAACTAGGAGGCAGAGTTATTCCCAGTTCTTAATCTGTCAGCAAATGTTTGCATAAGCATGCTGACGTAATGCTTTGGATTCCCTGTTTTGGGTGGTACGGTCTCAGTCCATGGGACTGAGCACATTCTGGACCTGAAATGTATTGGTAAACTGGAATAATTTCTCAAAAGCTCTTTAGGTTTTGCTATTTGAGTCTATAACTAACTGGAGTTATTTATCATTTCCACTTGTAGGTCACAACAGACCCATTTCTAGAAACAGACCACAAATGACTGTAAAATCACAGGTAAATCAATAATACTAATATCAGCTAAAGATAATGCAGAATTCTGCCTCGCAAGCACCCTTCAGGAGAAGCATGCATAAATAGATGGGCTTTTTGCATTATGCCCTGAATATCAGTATAGCACATGAAAGAAACAAATCTGGGAGTCAGAATAAGTACCTCTGCTTTAGAGATGCACAAATCCATTTATAGCCTGAGTACAGGTGCTCTGGTTTCTTACAGAATGGCAAAGAAAAATCCATTTATGTGCCTTGAATTCAAGGCACAGAAGTTGCACAGTAAACCTGCATGTGATGCTTTTCTTAGCCTTGTCACAGTCTAAGTCTCTGCATTGGCAAAATGATACGTTGCAGTATGTTTTGAGTTAGGCATAACAAAGATGATGCTTGCTTTATTTTTCAGGATGGTTCTTTAAATTCTTTCAGCTAACAGAAATAATTCCAATTGGCTAAAATGACAAAGTCTGACAGACTTAGCCCTGAAAATTACTGTCCTATATGTCTGCTTTGTCATGTTATTGCTTTTGGTGCAAATTCAACAGGAGGGACGTAGTGCTTCCACTAAAGCAGCTTAAATGCATAGTCTAAAGCCTTGCTCAAGATGCCATGGAATGTGAACTTTCCCTCTGCCACTGCATGCTGACAAGAGAGATGCAAACTCCATTGGGACCAGAACAAAGGCAGCAATCTAGCAAAGGGACAGAGTGAAGTGCTGACATAGCTTCTGTCCTCATCTCCCTGGTGTAATTAACTTGCCTTCATGTTTCCTATTGAGGCTGTATAAATTGCAGCATGCTGCCTGTGACTTCTTTGGCAGATCTTCCTCCAGGAGGCTTTGGTCCTTGCTTCATTACTTCATGAGCATTACCAAGTGCTGTGTTTTCCAGTCTGCAAAATACCAGACTCTTCAAGTCCAACCAGACATGACAGCCACAGGGATTCCCATGCCTCTGTCACAGGGGGGCAGCTCCTTGCCTTCTGCGTTTCAAAGGTGTCACTGCAGTTTCTGGGGAGGGACCACCTCAGTGATCTTTAAACTCAGCCAGGTAACTATGAGCAGAGCATCCACCAAAACATGCTTGAGTGGCAGGGTTGCTACATAGGTGGGGTTAGTCTGTAATACATTCCTTGATTGCCTTTGTCATGTACTCTATTTGCATCTGTTGGACTGCATCTGTGCTGCTTGTCAAGCTTGCCTGGAGGATACCTCCCCTGCTTATTGTTATCATATCTGTAGCAACTGCTGCATTTGCTTATATGAAAGAATGATGTTCTGAAAGTAATTATGCATTCCTTGCTGCTTCTAGTGTTGAAGTGAGGGTTTGTTTTTTGTCTTCTTTTGGAAAATCAGTCACTCATCTGTGTTTGCTCTTTATTTTGTGTCCCTCTGCCATCTGTTTTAATCTAGCTGAGGTGGATGAGGGGGGAGGCAAGCCAGCTTCTCAGCCAGCCCTCTGAATGGGGGGAAGGAGAAGCAGCAAGAATGGCATTGTCCGCAGGATGACAGACTTGCGTACATGAAACAGTAGGCATGCCTCTCAAGTGCAGCTTTAGTTTTTGGGTGACTGGAGAGTGAACCTGTTATGAACTTGATCATTTTGGCTCGAGAAAGGGAAAATTTCAGACTCATATTCATGGTTCTCTAGAGGGGATGGCAGTGATTTATTTCTATAATTCATTAGATGAGGCAATTCAGTTTCCTCACTTATTTGAGGCTTGTCTGAATCCCTAATCGAGACCTACGTGTGAGAAATGAAGTAGTGTCTGGGTACCCCTGTGTAAGCAAAATGGTACTTTCATGATTGCAAATATTCTACACAGACAAAGTCCCATGTAACTATGTGGTCAACATCCTGTCCTTAGACAGACATGTGCCCTTGGTGGTTGAGATCTGAACATGGACCCTCCATATCATGAGTGGACCACGCAATTCCTATCCCCACTCTTTGGCACCCATCCTTAATGTAGGTTGCAGCTAACAGCCTGAAATGTTCCATTCAATGAAAAATCCTTTGTATTAGGAAAATATGTTAAAAATTGAATTTTAGTTCTGTTGAAGAACTATATGTTCTGTTGAATGCAATGCATGCGTTTGTTTTCATTTCAAGTTTTTCTTTGGATTGGCAGTGAATCAAAGAAGTGACTTTTCACCCATCTCTATATGTAATTTTTACAACTAGTTTCATACTGTGCAGGAATGGTTTGCTTTCATGATTATCAACTAAATTTTTACAGTGAGGTGAAAATGCTTTGCTTGTGTTTCAAAACACTGCTTTTCAGGTAAGGGCCTGAAACCTGTAGGAGTCACAAAGCAGTGTTGGAGTAAGGAGGTTGAGAGGCAGTTTTACTTCCTTTGAATAGTAATAAAATGCAGCCTTGTTTCTCCCACTTCCCACTCATCCTTATGCTTTGGGGCCATGTGTTCTTTGCCAGCCCTCTGTAAACACATGCGTGCACAGTTGTAAGTCACAAACCCTTTTCACTGATGCACCTATCCCTGAACTCTATTACTAGGAGGAGTTCAACTTTAAAAAAGAAAAGAAAAAATTGTTTTCTAGTTAATAGGCTTTTTGGTGGAATAGCTCTGGTATTACCTGACTTCTAAGGTAATGTGGGCACCTTATGTCTTAGTTCCTTGTAAATTTTATCAAATGTGGGTTTTATTACATAATTACTGTGAGACCTTTTATTCAACTGGAAGAAACAGCCAGGTTCACTCCTGGGTACTAAGAAAACAATATTTTCACATATGTGCTTAGAAAAGATCTCTTTTTCAGTCTACAATATAAAACCCCATCATTTTCAAGCTATCACCTGTGCCACCAGCAGGATGTTTAATTATCTGCTGGGTGCTCAACAGGACACCTTTGAGGGAGAACTGGTCTCAGAAAGGTTTGTTGGAAGAGGAGCGAAGGCAACACGTCTGTGTGCTTGTCTGCTGCAGGGGTTCTGCTTGGCACAAGAAAAGTACAAGTGTGTGGTTGATTACTTATAATTCGGAGAGATGGCAAAATTCACATAATGTGCAATCTCTGCCTAATTTTTGGAGACTGGTGCTTTTTTGCAAAGACTATCTTACTGCAGATTTCCCAGTGTCTTTCCCTGTACTTCTTTTTACGGTGTCATTTGTCTTTATTCTAAACCTTACCTGATCATATTATAGACTGAATGTCTTTCCCTAGGTCTTGTGTCATATGTGATGAAATAAGCGTATCATGTGTAAACTCTGCATTGGGTTTGCACTAAACATCAGTTCTCTAATATTTTCTTTATCTGGATTGATGCAATTCAGGCTGTTTCCTCTAAATGATGTGCATGTAGCCCTGACCAAGTATTTTAAGCAAAATAAACAAAACAGGTCCTAAAATTGGTGGATTTGGAAGTGGGAGGAAAATGAAGAGCATCAACTATTCAGAGGAAGTAGAACTCAAAATGGTGTTTTTTTCTGATCTCCTTGGGAAAGACAGAGAGGAAAGGATGTACGTGCTGCCAGAAAACCAGGCAGGACTTGTTGAAAGCTTTCTCATAGTGATGCATCTGTGGGAAAAGATTTTAGTGTGGAATGTTTGCTTTTGTCTTCAGACAATGCTTTTCTGTCGGGGTGCCAGGCTGCCTGGCCCTGATGACTTCCACCAGTGAAGAACTGCAGCTGTAGGGAGAAACCCTGTAAAAGGTACGAGGAGGGGAAGGGCAAGTGCGAGTGCAAGCTCCTCCAGTTTGCCTGGGTGTCAAAGGGACCTGGGCCCTGCCACCACCTCAGAGGAGGATGTGCCATGAGGGAATGGCACAACAGGCCCTTGTCCTGTCTGAAATGCTAGCAAATTGCAGACCTTCATAAAGCAGTGAGTGTGGTCTGCAGAGTGGCCTTTATAAGGTGTTTAATGTCTTCCTTGAAATTGCTGTGCAGAAGCTTAGCAGGGATAAAAATGAACTTCAAGCTCTAAACAGCCATGTGGAAGGCTGGGAAACCTTACCAAGTGGATAGGAGACACCTGCACATGAAGGTCCTGTATTGGAGATGTCAGGTAAAATCTCAACCTAGGAACCTGTCCAGGAGTTTTTATTTTATAAGCAGTAATTAAAATGTCCTCAGGTAAGGCTGACTTAGATTGCTGTAGATGGGCTGACTTTGTGGTAGGCTTGATACCACACTATGTGGTACTGTGTCAAGCTGTAGAGATTGAAGCTATTAACCTCCACCATAGGTAAACAGGGGTAGAGTTCATATAGTGAAGAGGCAGAGAGATATAATTTACTGTTGAGACTGGTGCTGTCTGAGCAAGCTGGCACATGTACTTGGCTCCATGCGGGGCTGCTGTGGTGAGGAAGGCAGGAGGCGAGTTGGGGCAGCAGCTGCCAGGCTCAGGCCAGCAGCTGGTCTAGAAATGCCTTGTGCATGGTCAGGGCAGTGATCGCAGCACCACGTTTTGGCACAGAACAACTTTCTCTGTGGTAAGTTGGTACCACAACGTGCTGAGTCATTCCTGGAAACATTTGGCCTTGGGTATGTTTTCAGGAATGCAACAGAATGTGTTCAAACACAGAAGCAAGGATTTCTCTTCCCTAAGAAGCTTCCTGGGTCTGTCAGGTCTCCTGTTGCAGATTCTGTGCTTACTAAGTAAGGTCTTAAGCTCTCTAATACTTTGTGAACTCATTTTCTTTTCTGATAGCAAAATAACAGACTGTCACACACAGCTTTTTTCCTTTGCATAATTCTGATGTAGTTGTGACACTTGACATACAGCACAGATGACTGTGAACAGCTTCTTAAAATTTTAACTGATGATTCAGAATTGATTATGAAAACCAACCTTACAGCTGCCTACTGAATTCCTGGGGCAACAACTGTGTAACAAGATTATCCAGTTTCAGTTGATCCCAAAACTTTGTTGATGAAGCACCTAAAGAATCTGAAATGATAAGCCTAGGAAACGATTTCCAAACAAAATCTCAGATTTAGTTGCTGATGCTGATCCCCCCTGTAGTTCCCCCCCTCCACCTTGAGAACCTGCTGATGCTGGCTTTCTAAGAACTTTTAAAACCACTTGCTATGGTTAAAGCCTTCAGCACTGTAAAGAAGCTTAGATACTACTTTATCTTAGGGATGCTTGTAGGTAGCATTTCAGCTCTTTGTTTCCCAAGTAAGAAAAAAAGTATAATTTCAGGAAAGGGTTGAGCAAAGCTATCTTTTAGATTTAGATTATAATAGCAACATAAAGAAGCAATGATTCCAGCAGCTGTTTTCTCCTTAAGTTGTATGCTGAGAAAATTACATTTGTCTTGCTTATACAAGAACATTTCTTTGTAATCTCCGTGTATACTTGCAATAGATTTCAAAATATTTCCCAAGGATGTTTAAAACTGGTGTTTTACAGTACTTGCACACAATAACATGTTGAAGAGAAGCATTAAACTGTTTCTAATTGCTCAAATCTTCAGAAGGCACATCAGTACTCTGAACTGCTTTATGAGAGTTCAAAAACCTCCAGTGGATTCTCAGCAACTGTAGGCTGTCTATAGCCCCTGTAGTTTCTGAGAGCTAAAGATTATAAGATGTGCTTTCACATAATAACATGGTAAAGATCGGGAGTAAAGGACAGAGGCAAATGGTTAATGTACTGTTCTTCAGAGACTGGAAGAGGCCTGGAAAAATCAAAGGCAAGCCTTTGATGATCTGACTTGTTTGTTATGTACGGGAGCAGCACTGTGCTTACCACCGCTGGAAATGCTGAATCCCTTTCCCTGGATTGTTTACAGCCCAGCTTTCACATTGGCAATCTGGAGCATTTAACGTTGCACTTCAGCATGAGAAACTATTTTTCTGCCAGGAGACCGGAAAAGACCAAATTAAGAATTTGAAGCTCTCTGCTAAAATGCTCTTTCAGTTTTACCTTTTGAAGCTGCTGAAATGTATGGAAAAAGACTTTTAACATTTTAACAGTAATATATTGTTGACAAGTAATGAGAACTATAGTATAAGGTGTCTATCCTCATGCAGAGAGGGTATATATTGCATTGTAATTTTGCCCATCATTTCTATGTTTTCTATTTTAAGAAATCATTATTGAAACCTGAGTTTCCTTAGTGTTCAAAATAAGCCTTTGCTCCTAGAAGATGAGGAATATTATGTTAACCCTTCTGGAAAGGAGCAACAAAGAGATTCAGGCAAGTCACCACATTCGTATAGTCCTTTGTTTCTTTTTCTAATTTTAGGTTTCCCAGTTTTTATCCACAAAATAATGACATTACATTCTTGGATTTCTCTACCTCTTTGTTTCTTGATACACAATCTTTAGGCTCTAGCTAGGTCATATGTATCAGACATTCCCCCTCATAGTCCTATTTTATAGGCTTTCTTAAAAAGATGCAGACCTAGCTCCAGGTAGTTATATATACATACATACAGATGGTGCTCTCTCTAATCAGTGGACCTGAGTATCTACAGCTCCAAGTAAAACTAGCAGGCCTGAGGGGAAATAGCCAGATTACTAGCTGATGGCACTAATTTTATATGGCCTGTCCAGCTATATCACAGCACCTTTGTGATACATAATGTGTAGTGTTAGTAAATCCTAAAAAAGACCACTAGGCTCAATCCACTGCAGAGTGTAAAGACTAAGTACCTAAGTCCTGTAGTATGTGGGCTCCCTCTCCAATGCTTGAAGATTAATGTCCTGATGATTGTGTTGTGGTTTCTTTGGAGCATGTGCTTTAACCAAACAAACTGAAAACCAGAACTGACTATTAAAACCCCAAAATAAAATAAAACACACCGCAAAAAACCAAACCAGAAGACGGGGTTTGTGAACAGGCAGTGATGTCTCAGGTAAGAGAGACAGTGTCCTGTCTGATGTGGCTGGGAGCTACAGTAACTTTATGCACACTTACTTATACAACTGAGTATGCAGGCAGCACAAAAGCATACTCAGTAAATATAAAAGGGCACAGAAGTAAGCTTCTGCCTGCCCAGCACTCGATAGCTGTGACATGATGATTGGTTGGGGGTGCTTTGGATGCAGGCACACCGCCTGTGTGCATCTTTGTGTTAGGTAGGTCTAAACCTTCATGAGTGCCCCTGCTCCCTACCGTGGGAAAACTCCACTTCTCTGCCCTGGCTGAGGTGTGCCTGAGGGCGGCGGGACTGTGGCTGACCTCATCTCTATCCTTGGTTTGTTTTACCTTGCTAGGGGATGCGGGACAGGACTGGTTGAGGAGATAGAGCACTATGCTGCCCTTAGTGGCTCCCAGCCTGGCCAGGCCATGCTGCACCCAGGCACTGTGAGGCATGGGAAAGAATCTGCCCTCCAGCAGTGCCATTAGTCCCTGAAAATTGCAGGTGGATATCTGGGGCTCCAGTAAGACTTTTAGTCCCTGTGAGGGTGGGATCCCTGTTGCATCTGCTGTCAGAACACAGCAAGCTCCAGCACCGTCCTCCTGCTGCTGCCTGTGGCCAGTGCAAGGGGCACCTGTTCCTCTCCACCTCCAAGGTACAGCTCCTGCTTAGCAGGGGGACTTGCTATGTTAGAGTAAGTTGTTCAAACGAATAAAATGAATGGGGTTGGCAGCATCTGAAGAAATCAAATACATTGCCTTTACTTAGAAGCTCCATCTGGTTTTAAGTGTTTTACTCTGGGTTTTGGGATTGAGAAGTTCCAACACCATTAGCTGCAGTTCTCAGTTTTGCTGCTGCTCGACCTCTACTGCAACATTTATTATCCTTTCTGATAATTCAAATGGATTGCTCTAGACCCAGGCAAGCAATCGCAATATATTCCTTCTGCAAATGATTTATTCCAGTTGCTTTGTTCTCTCTGTTTCTCATAATGGATTTTTTTTTCATTAGGAGGCATTAGGAGCTAAGTTAGGCCATGCAGCTGACTTTGTCCTAAAATCTTAGAATCTGTTGTGTTGCAAATAAGATTTTATTAAGATTTCAACTTTTTTTTTTCTTTTTTCTTTTGATTATTCCAGTATGGCCTAGTTTGACCATATTAACTGTCAGTATCCTCAATTCACTAGAAAGGATGCAGCATTGCGTAGAAGAAAACCTCACAAAAGTAACCATTTATTCATCAATTAATCTAAATCAAAATTTTAATTAAAAACCCCTATAATAAACAGTATAGGATTTTTCAGAAAGCATGAGATCTGAGGTTGTACTGTAGGAGGGAAAGACGCTCAAATGTACTGAAGTCCTTGCTTCCCTATTATTTTCAGCTAGCAGTGGAAAAAATGCTGCAGAGCTTTTGAATGCCATGAAGGTTGTTGGTTTATCTCAGTTGGAGATGAGATATAACATGAAAAGTAAGTGCAGAAGAACACTGAAGAAAGAAACAAAATGAAACAGAACCAACCCTGACCAAATCAAAACAAGAAGACTGCAACAACCAAAACCCACAACAAACCAACCCCCAAAATAAAACTTGCCTACTTCTAATAGCCATCAAATATAGTACAGGATCATTAGATTAACCTTTTGTTACAATGAAGCATTGCTGTAAGATGTGTTCCAGCTGTATTTAATAGGATCAGTAGGTCTGTGGTCCTTATTACGTTGAAATGGATAAAGATTTTAATTTAGATAAATCGGTGCCTGACATGGTCTGTTATTTTTCTGAGTTTTTTTATGTAGCTGCTGCTTTTATGTTGACTTCTGACTTGTGTGATGATTAACAGATAATTACTTTTCCTGTAGCGAGCAGTGTTGAAGTTGGATGACAAGAAGGAAGTATGTTCCTTGTGCAGCTGTTGCTTCTGCAACAACATCCAGCAAGAATGATGGAGCTGGTGTTCATGTGGGTAATATGTGGAAAAAGCAGCTGTTTTTGCCCAACACGGTGAACTCTGCTACCCTTTTTGCTGGTTTGCGTCTGCCCATGTTAGAGAACTGTGGCAAACTGTGCCTGTTCGGACTTAAGAAGAATATGAGTTTGTTTAAATGCTAGAGATCATTATTTCATCAGAAGAAGTTGGTATCTGTGCCAGAACTGTTTTGGGAAGGTCCCTGTTGGATGCTGGAGCAGGGCAATATGTACCGAGCAAGTGTGCTGGCACCTTCACATCTCCCTGAACTGATTTCTCTCTTCTGCATTAGGGCATCTCTTTGCCACCTTGGCAGTCACCCTGCACACCCAAGATCCCACATGCCTCTCAGTGTCCAGCAGCTGATGCCAAGCAGGGTGCCAAGACTCTGTTCTTTTGTGACTGCAAAGGTACTAGGACATCATGGATGAATGAATGACTTAAGTGTCTCTATATGTAAAATGGATATTGCAGTACTTGCACTTCATAAATATATTGAAAACAGTCAGCTGTGTGGAAAGTCCTGACATTGAAACCTTGAAGTAAGGAATAAAATGCACTTAGACTAGCAAGTATATAGTTCAAATGATATGTTACACCTTGCAGTTGTTCTTCCTTTGGTCTGACTGTGGGCTAGTTTAATCAGAGCCATTTAATTTCATCAGAGGTTGCTCAGATGCCGTGGTGTGGCATGCCACTAATGATCCCCAGAAAGTCATGCAGCAAAGCAGCTCTGAAATAACAGTGCTCAGTATTTACAGGTGTTAGCATGTTCAAATACTTGCATATTGCTTGAGGTAACCTTGTAAAGATAAGTGATTATTACAAGTTTCTCTGCAGTGAATAGCTGAAGCCTCAGGGGACTGCTATTAGCACTGCTGTATTCAGGAAAGGGGCAGATCCTTCTTTCCTTTTTATTCTCTTATCCCCTCTTTGTAGGGTAATGAAATGCAACAAAAAAAGGGCTTTGTTCATCAGACATATTAGGCGTTTTGAACACAGGGTGATTATTTCTCAGTCCTTTTTTCCCCAGAGATTTCCTTCCAGCTAGAAAAATAGATGCACTCCAGCTGGGGCTTTGTGCCCTGTGCCACTGACAGTACTATACACATTTTTCCCTGTCTGGCTGAACACTTGCCAGACCAAGGCTTAAGGTTTGTTAGCCTAAATGGGCTTTAAGGAAAAAACTGTTTGATTGCTTCTTAATAATGCAATTTATTTTTATTTTTCTTTGGTCCATCCTAATGGAATTAAAAATCTTTTGCTGCTATGATGGTTGTTACAGTATATGCAGAAGGAGGCTGTTGACTGCTCTTCAAAATACAAGAAGTTGGTGCCTTGGTGGCCCTTCTTTTGTTTGCATGTAAGCATAGAAAAGACGTACTTGTGACCTTTTATTCAGTTGGTGTGAGCGTGCTTTCTTGAGGTTTTTGTGGGGATAAGAAGTATGTCTCAGAAGGAAGCTCAGATTCCTTCTTGATGGTATTGTGCTAAGAAAAGTCTGCAATATAATTGTTGAGAAGAGACATACATTTAGGAATCTGGTAGCAGGGGGCTTTTAAATTGTTTGATTCCATGTCATGACAAAGTTATTTTCCAGTCTGAAGTATTTGTTTTTTGACTGTGATTGTTTGTGCTACTTTAATCTTATGAGAATAATAATAACAACAGTAATCTCTTCAGACTTTTTCAGCTGCATGTGTTGGCTGCATTGCAGGTAGATAATAAAAATGGTGTTATAAATTGCAATGACTTGCGTATGGGAATAGGTCTTTTTAATATTCTCAGTTTGCCACAGATGATAATTACTGCACTTGCACTTTAAAGCAGTTCTTTAAAACCAGCAAAATGTCTGTCACGGGAAAAGCAATTGCTTTTGAAAAGTTTTCCTAAGCTGTGATATTAAGTATTTATATGTGTGGTCTTGGAGCAGGTAGACTAAAAAATAACTGCCTGTGAGTGTCACAAATGTTGCTTGGGACCCCTGGGAGAAGCAATATTTGGATCATTTATCAACCAATGAAAGAGAATGATGAACACGGGAACTTGCTTCTGACTATAGTAGAAATGTCAGTCTGTTCAGTTCTTGCTATTTCAAGCCTTGTTTTTCATTTAAGAGTCTACTGCCCTTTAAGACCATTTGACCAGAACATTAAAGGCATATTCAAATCATATAACCTGTTCAATCAGGGCTTTTTATTCCTTTATGTATGCTATAGATGCTAGAGAATTAATGATTCAGTGGGTAGGGGGTGAGGAATCCAAATACCTCCTTCTGAACCTAGTTTCTTGATTATGTTTTACGAGGCATAAAGAAGCCTCTAGTGCTTACTACTATAGTCATATACAGGAGAGTTGTTTGAAAAGACAAGCAAGACTGTCTGTATTTATTAGCTTTAGCCAAAAGACACAGAATCAACTGTTTGCTTTTCCTAAAGCTCTGTTTATGACCAGAGAAAATCTCATAAAGATCTCCTGTTCTTCATGAAACAGGATAAGGAACCTCAAGGTACCAATTTCTTGAGAAAGCCTTTCAACATCTAGTTGACTTCCTGTATAATAAGGAACATTTTGCCTTGGTTAAATACTTAAGGCAACTGAGTATCAACTTTAGGAAAGAAGTTATACTTAAGTATATGTTATAGTTATTTAAAAGAATTAAGTATCATTTAATAGTATTTCCCTCATCTGCTATATTGCAAACACTGTGTCATAGACTGTATTTACCTGTTCAATAGTGTACTCAATACCTAGGCTTAATGGTGCTCCTGTTCCTCTAGGCAATACTACAATTTTCCTACCTGTACATATGAAGCTAATGAAATTAACCTCTATAAAAGATATGTAGCCCTTCTTTCAGTACATAGAATTATGGTAGTAATAATAAATGACATGGAAAAATCACTTGGCTTTAATTATCCAGATTTTCTGTGCTTGCACATCTGGATTGCCAAAGGAGCATAACACTTTCATTGACTGGGCTTCGGTTTTATTTTTATTTTTTAATTTAACCTTTCAGTAGTTTCATAATATTAACAACAGAGTGACTGTGGTCAGGGAGAGAAGTTGAATATTTTGTACCCTTCCATGTCCTTCCTCGTGTACCTCGAAACACAGAAACTAGTGAAGTTAAAGACAAGTTTCTGGCTTTTCCTTTAGCTGCAAAGCAATGTGAAACAAGGGTCACTTGGTATTCCAGGAGAGGTAGACTAAATACTTTCCTTTTGCTCTAGTGGCTGAAGTGTCTTGAGGACAAGTTGAGGACAAGTTGAGCTCAGTCCTCTGTTTCCTACAGCTTTCAGGATATCTTTCTATGCAGTTTGACCAAATGCTCCCATTTGGCTGCCTTTCTCCATGCATACCAATTGGCAGCAGTGAGTTGGTTACATTTTCCCTGCCGATCTGTATGGTCTGCAAGTAGTCAGTGCAATGAGCACTGTCCACTAGTTCTGCAGCAGAGAATCCAGCAGCAAATAATTCCTGATGCATCTCCTGGGTAGGAGATTTGCTTTTTGGGTCCAGTGCTTCTGATCCATAAGGAAGAAACTCAGCTTAAGTGAACTGAAAAGTTACAGATTGCTTTGTTAGCTCTTGCTTGAACTTTTCAAGGACTACTTTTGATGGAGAAAGTACAATGCAAGCCTTATGAGTGTAAGGGGGAATACTGAAAACACTGGGTGATTTATTAAGGCTACAGAACTATATATAATGGTGTAAATAGGCATCTAGAATGCTGAAAAGCCCTTGGGCACAAGGAGCTTACCATTGAGAATGACTTACTGGTTTTAGTGGTACTTTGCATTTATAATGTTTTTTTTAATCTTGAGGCAATTATGTTTTCACATAGGTGTGGAACTGTAGATGGGTTTTTGAAGGTGCAAGCTCGGGTTAGGGTACAAGCACTTTGCTTTCCAGCCATCTGTTCATGCAGTTAGAAAATGGCTGCTCTCCTAAAGCACCAGTACTTAGGAGCCTTGATGAATGTGCAGGGTGAGTTGAAGTCAAATGCTGAACTTGTTAATTGATCCATTACAATCACCCTGCCAAAACACGTCTCCTCCAAGGAAATGCCATCTATGTTTAGGTGCCTTAAACCTTCCAAGAACATGGATTCAGGCGTGGCAAATCAAAATGTTCATCATGCCTAAGGTGGCAGTAATTTTCTGTGTTGCTAGTTCAACAAGAGAACAGAATATAAATAACTTACAGACAACTCAGCTGGTCAGAAGCCCTAAACTTCTCTCCAAGTAAAGCTAGTAAAAAAATTCTTTGACTAGGTACTCCTTGATATGTTTAAAGATAAGACAGAAGGAGGTCCTTGGGTACTCTTGTACCCAAAGCAGAAGTAGAGATTGAAGGTCTCTTACATAAAAAGATGTAACTTAAGGATATATCTATAAAAAATATTTTTTGGAAGATTTCTCTCCAAGTCTAATATTCTCTAGTAAGAAAATTAATTTTCCAGAAACAAAACTGTCGCTGAAAATAACTGTGTTTCAAAGAGCCACATTCTCATTAGTGTCAAGTTAACTTGGTGCTTAACTAGAAAGTTCATCCTTTTTCCATTTCAGATGGCTGAAGCTAAACTGTGGCACACATTTGATTTCAGTGCTGTTGGCAAGAGGTATTGTTTGAAAGCAATGGGACCAGAAAAGAGGTTTTCTGACAAGGATGGCAGATGACCCAGCACCAGATGAGGCATCATCAGTCCTATTCTGGGGGGGCTATCCATGCCACATGCTTGCACATGGGCCACAAAGGGATCTGGCATTATCCTTAGAACACTTGGCTCCTCATTAAGTAAACTATGCACATGAAGTTTAGGAGCAATCTGTGTAGTTGGTAGGCTGTCTTAAAGCACATTTAACATTGGCAGCTTCCTCTCTTAGGCTTAGCTTTATCTCCATGTTTTACGAGTAAGTTTATCTTTCTTGGCAGAAGCTGGATGGAGGATTAAAAGTAACAGAAAGAATTTTTTCTTTTCTGTTGGAGAAAGCTACCCCTGGGCTTAAGCTCCTGATAGTGGAGAAAAGTGCACAGTTAATCTTTATTCTAACACAGTGGTACCTTGCTTGAGTGTATGAATGAAATAAAATCTACCCCGGTCTGTCTTTATACTAATGACACTAAATACAATGGCCTTGGGGACTGGAAAAGTCGCCTAGCTCCCAGAGCAACCACTCTGTGTTCCTTCTGGGGAATTCCAATTTAAAAGCTAGAGAGAAATGGCCCTAGCAGACACTATGTTATAAATCCCAAAAGGGCAAGCTGGCACCCTGTCTCCTTGTTTACAGTGGCCAAAAGGATTAAACCTAATCACTCAGGAAGTGGGTGGGCGCGACAGCTGTTTTGTATGCCTCTAGCATGGCTGGAGGTGGTGTATGGCTGGAGGTGGTGTATGTCTTTCCGTTGCTTCTTCATCCCTGAGCTGTGGCTTGAAAGCCCCATGGGGAAGCTCAGAGAAGGTTTTCTTGCAGGAGGGCCTCCTGCTGTGTTCAAAATCAGAAAAGTACCATGCTTGAGCATTAGAGAGCAAGCTGGAAGTAAATTAAGACAAATCAATTAGCTACAAGAGCTATTCAGAGAGTGTTTTGGATTCAAATAGGCTGCTAAAAGCATGAAGTATTCTGTCAAATTGAGAGTAAGGGTGGAAAATGGAGTAAGTCCATCTTAATATACATGTTTAGCCACATTAATTAAAGCAAAATGATGATTTCCTTTGGTTAGGAAATGTTAAGTCTGTACTCTCAAAACAAGTGCAGCTCTTTAGAGGGTGAACTCTGTAGCATATGTACAGGTTTCCCTTATGACTGTAAGATTTCAGTACCCATGTGTCATGCTCCACGTGGAGCTTGTGGGGGAAAATAACACCTTAAAACACAAATGATGGAATTTATTTGACTAAGTGCAGCCAGCTAATCCTGAACTGTCACCCTACATAGAGAAGCAGGCATCTCTAGGGCACAGATATTCTCATCCTTTAGTAGATGTTTTGGTTGAGTCAGATGAATTATGCCTGAAGGTGTTTGTTTCTCCCCACTGATTATAAAGGGAGCATAGGAAGGCTAATTCAGATCTAGAAATCTGCAGTGCGGAAATCTAGAGCAAAAGGACATGAATCCTGCCCAAGATATCAATAATAGAAAATTGGCAGATAGATTTCCAAGCAGAACATTTGTCATATCTATAGTGGTCTTACACAGTGGTTCAATAAGGATGTAGAAGTGTTTAACTATATGGGGTCATCAGGGCTGCAGTGGCTCCCAGAGAAGAGAACCAACCCAGCAAGGGCATGCAAGAAATATTTTTCAGGATGTCTGTAGTTGAGATCACTTCTCTTGAGGAATTTATCCTATAGGAGTTTGTCAGTTATCTTTGCAACCTTGTAAAAGGGGATTTAGTAGAGAGGCAGTAGGGAACTGCAGCTTCATCTCATTTCAGCCTATCTGTGTAACCCCTTCTTATAAGGTAGGTGCTTTCCTGTAATCCTTTTGACATTAAAATTCTCCTTTTCCTTCTCCCTTCTAATGGGAAAATATTATGTGGTGCCACTTGGTTTTTATCCTATTTGTAATAACCAGTTTCTCATAAATAAGAATGTGGAAAAATCAGACGTGGGGTAACGGCAGAATTTATGGAACTAAAGAACTTCTAGTGAGTCTATATCAATTTAATTAAAATCTCAGAGTTTATGTTTTTAAAACATGCCATGGACACTGGGATTTGTTGAGAGCTTGTGCCTAACACCAAAGGCTGGTTATTTCCCTATATTAAGCTATACAAGCATTTCTAACTTCAAGGACATGAAATTGCAAGCTGCTAAGTATGTATTTTTAACTAATATGTGTCCCTCTAAAGACAGTGAATTGTGGCTGCCTTCTCATCTTGGCAAAGAACAATAAGTCTTAGAAGACAGAAGCTTTAAAGATTGGTAGTTTAATTAGAAAGTGCCCTTAATGAAGTCTCAGCATTTTAATAAATTTCCTCTGGGATGAAAGAAGTTTCTCTCAGAGGAAACTGCAGCAGATATGTAAGTATTGAGGATCCCTAGGGAGACCTTGGAATTTTAACTGTGAACCATATGTGCCTATGTGCAAACACTGTATGTATGTATATAAAATTGAAATATGGATATATATACACGTGTGTATTTTTGCACCCACACCCCCCAAAAAAACCAAACTAAAACGAATAGGTATCTCTCCTAGTAATACTGGGGAGGGGAGGCATGTGGTTGTAGCAGGAGAAGTTGTTATAGGGTTAGTGAGGATACAGCATAGCCTGAAAGACACCTGGAGCCAAAAATGGGACCCCACTGGGCACCCTGCACAGAAATCACCCTTTACTACCTCCTGCTTTGATGGTGGGAGTTTAGAGATTTTACTGCATGCCACGTGCCGTTGTCAAAGTAAGAACTGGCCAGGATGGAGGAGAGTGGTGAATCTCTCCTCCCAGCAGCTGCACTTTGGTCCTCTCTAACACCATGGCTTGGTGTTCCCAACTCATGTTTTTCAGCCTGCTCTGGGCTAGGCAAGGTGCAGTGAGGAGGCATCTGCACTGTTGGCACTTTACCAGTTGCCCACACTTTACCCAGAACAGCATTTCATGTTGGGAATGTCTGATGAGCCATCCTCACCGTGTGGATTTTGGTTACCTCACTCTTCTCTCACTCATGCTGTTGGAAGTTATTTCCAATGACTCTCACATCCTTCTTCCTAAGTGATATATGAATAACTCGGAAAAGCTCCTTTGGGCCATTTTTTTAACATGGCAATTCTGAGTGATGGTGGTACAGGCTCCACTATGGGAAGCTGCTACACAGTGTCACTCTCTTTACAAGCTAGCTGATCTAATACGCTGGTACTTGCAGTGGGCTTCAAGAGATTTTGCTGCTTAATCTGTATTAATTTGAGTCATGTTTGTCCTTAGCATTTGTTTAATTAAACAGCCATAGAAAGTTACTTTTAGCAATGTATGCTGCTAGACTGGCTTCCTGGCAGTTTCACATCAGTTGGACTAATTTTCCTCAATCTGGGTAAAATGTATTGAATCAAGCAATGTTTTACATAATTTTATTTCTCAGTTCAGCCAGGAATATTTTATAACTTTCTCTGCAGGAAATGTCCAATTGACTGGTTTAAAGTTTCTTCTCAGGTTCAAGATTGTATTAACCATTTTACCAGCGTAATGGGGGATCTTTGAAGAAACATCTGCTTCAGAAAGGCTTATCAAATTTACAGCCCCTTATCATGAGAATACTGCTGGCTTGTGCATTCAGTGCATTGGCAATCTCAAAGCACTGTTTACCAATTTACTGCAATTTTCTGCTCATTCCTTCAACCTAGAGATTGGCATTTAAAGATTACAACTAGTCGGCTAGAAGGAGACATTGTGTCAGTAGAAAAGCACAAATACTTCCTGCATCAGTTCCGTGACAGTTTTGATGTACTGGTAAGCAAAAAGCTTTTCTTCATTTTCAAGTAAAACAATGAATGCTTCTATCCAATTAGAGTCCTCAAATTGTTGCACCATATATCTTCAAGCTCCTGCATTGCAATGACAGCGTTGTATATGGGGAAGGGGAACTTTGGGAATTACTCTGCAGTTATTTTGTGTTTAGAAAAGATGGCTGGCAGGGATTTCTAAGACTTGTATACCAAGAAACATAGGAAGTTTCATATTTTACAGTACCTCTACCCAACCCGCAGTACCTGAGCACCATCCCCTGCTTAAACCTTCCTTGAACTGGTTAGTTCCTTTGTAAATGCTCTCAGTTGGCTGTCCTCAGAAGCCAACAATTGAGTGGGTGATCTCAAACCACACTAGAGTTGTCATGTTAATTTTCCTTTTTCTATATACATAAATATAATATATATATAAAACCTTGTCATATTATTTTTTCTATGAATTCCTGTTGATTTTAAGAATTACAGGGTGATGAAGGTCCTCCTGGGATGGCGATTTTCCTTGGAGGACAGTACAGGCCTCTAGAATACCATCTGGGATACTACAGTGCAGTGTAGATGAGCAAGGATTTCAGCAGTAATCATGTCAGTTCTGCAATAATTACATTGGTTCATTAATAGAATATAAATTCTCCAATTATCTTATTCTATTTTGAATCTTAAAAAATTCATTTGTACAAGAAAGCTGAGTAATGTAATGCTGCAGCATGAAGCAGTAACAGCAAAACAATAAGTATTTGCTTTATGCTTTTTTGTATTAAATATGTAGCTGGTTTTAGAGCAGGAATTACATGAATTACTGCATTAATTTTTGTGGAAAATATCTGTGGAAAATATGGACTATTTAATTGCTATAATGAATATAAGTTTGCATACAGCTAATGCTAAATGATGGGGAAAGGGAGATTATTGGAAAGACTTTGTGTATGTATACATGAAGTGATCCTTGAGGACAAACTGGGGGAGAAATTTGCTAAGCAAGCATATTTTACTGGCTTGATGAATTCTTTTTAATTTGCTGGATTACTGGTTTAGGTGGTCCATTAGGTAGCTAGTGAGAATGTTTAAAATAACTATTTTTAAATGACATTTTCAGTAATAAGCCAAGTACAAACACAGTACGTAAAGCTGATAATAGAGTTCACATAGTACACAGCAAACTGACTATGAGCACATGGGGCTATGGAACTGATGGACAGGGGTAGAGCAGTTGATGTCATCTACCTGGACTTGTGCAAAGCGTTTGACACTGTCTGACATGACATCCTTGTCTCTAAGTTGGAGAGACATCAATTTGATAGGTGGGCCACTCAGTGGATAAAGAACTGGCTGGATGGCCGCACCCAAAGAGTTGTGCTCAATGGCTCAATGTCCAGCTGGAGACCAGTAACGAGTGGTGTCCCTCAGGGATGGGTGTTGGGACCAGTCTTGTTCAACATCTTTGTCAGTGACATGGACAGTGGGATTGAGTGCGCCCTCAGCAAGTTTGCCGATGACACCAAGCTGTGTGGTTCGGTTGATACGTTGGAGGGAAGGAATGCCATCCAGAGGGGCCTTGACACACTTGTGAGGTGGGCTGATGCCAAACTGATGAAGTTTAACCATGACAGGTGCAAGGTCCTCCACCTGGGTCGGAGCAATCCCAGGCACAGCTACAGGTTGGGCAGGGAAGAGATACAGAGCAGTCCTGCGGAGAAGAACTTGGGGGTTTTCGTTGATGAGAAAATGAACATGAGCTGACTGCAGTGTGTGCTTGCAGCCCAGAAAGCCAACCCTAGCCTAGTTGAAGGAGGTGATCCTGCCCCTCTACTCTGCTCTCCTGAGACCTCACTTGGAGTATTGCGCGCAGTTCTGGTGTCCTCAACATCAAAAGGACATGGAACTGTTGGAACAAGTCCAGAGGAGGGCCACGAGGATGATCAGGGGACTGGAGCACCTCCCATATGAAGATAGGCTGAGGAAGTTGGGGCTGTTCAGCCTGGAGAAGAGAGGGCTGTGTGGAGACCTCACAGCAGCTTTCCAGTATCTGAAGGGGGCCCATAGGGATGCTGAGGAGGGACTCTTCATGAGGGACTGTAGTGAGAGGACAAGGGGTAATGGGTTCGAACTTCAACAGGGGAAGTTTAGATTGGATATGAGGAAGAAATTCTTTATTGTAAGGGTGGTGAGGCACAGGAATGGGTTGCCCAGGGAAGTTGTGAATGCTCCATCGCTGGTGGCGTTCAAGGCAGGGTTGGACATAGCCTTAGGTGGCATGGTTTAGTGGGAGGTGTCCCTGTCCCTGGCAGGGGGGTTGGAACTAGATGATCTTGAGGTCCTTTCCAACCCTAACTATTCTATGATTCTATGATTTGTTGAAGATTACAAGTACAGATCCTAATTGCGCAGTGTGTAGTAGAAGGACAAGACATGCAAGGGCCTGCTTGCAATATATAAGTGCTACTTCTGTGTCTCAGAAACACACTGATCAACTTGCCTTAGGGCTAGGAAGGCATTTTACCTAGGAAGCACTACCATTTTCTCCCAAGTGCAATTTTGTTCTGGACTCCTCTCTCTGATATCATAGGGTGGTTGGGGCAGGGAAACAAGCACAGGAAAGCAAACTCCATCCCCAGTGCATGCTTATGTTTAGAGCAGGGCAGAGCAGTCTTTCTAAGTCTGAGCGACTGACAGTATTCAGAACTTGAAAAAAAAGAAGAGTGAAATAAGGCAGAATTGCTTATTCTTTGAAAGACTTGCAAAAGTTCCTTACCAGAAAAAATGATATATTTGAACAAAGCATAAAGAAACATGGGGGTTGTGACTGACAAGTTTCAGTCTTAGAAACAGTAAAAGTTTGAATATTTTTCAAAAAAGACCTTGAAAGTTGAAATGGTTGAATCATGCCATTTGCCTGTCTTTTCCATGATATCCAGTTTGAGGTTCAGAATGAGAAGATGAAGCTGTTCACAGCCCTTTTCAAAGGGGAATGGAGTGTTTTCACATAATGCTTAAAACGTTTTTCTCTCTCTGGCCATTTTGGGAAGAAAAGATAAAAACCAAATATTTCCAGGTCTCTTCTGACTGCAGAGACTCTGTTAGAAATAACCATCACATTTCTTCCTTGGAAACTCTAAGATTTGAGCAGCTTGGCTCTGCATTCAGATCACTGCAGGTTCTGCAAGCACAGGTACAAATACAGAAGCCTGCAGTATGAAGGACAGTCTTCCTGTCAGTGCTACTGTGCTACAGTGCTACTTCGCCAAACATAAGTTCCTCAGTCCTTCATGCTTGTCAGACTCCAGATGTCATACAGCAATTTCTTCTACGATATACAAGGCGTGCTAAAGAGAAGCACTTAGAAGAAACATGAACTATGCCTTTCTGTAGCCCTTTGGGGTAAAAGCATGATTCAGAATTGAGCAAGTTATGTACGGCATCACACTGCTTGCTCAAATCTTCTCTGAAGTGTGGGGAAAAGTGTGACCAACGTTGACTTGAGGGTGAACTGAGCTGGACTGCAAAGTCAGAGGACTGCTGGGCTGCTCTGTCAAGGGAAGGTTGATCCAGCTGTGCTGGGATGAGCCAAGGGTTTCCCCAATCTGTGCAGTTTGTGGTAGTGGCCAGCCCAGGGCATTTTTGGCTGTGTTTGTTTCAAAGGCTTCTGGCAAAGGTTAACTGGACATCCTTGGCAGCCCAATATCCAAGGAAAACGGGTATACTTAAAATGAGAGCTGGCTGTGCCTTGCTGTGGGTCAGTTGGAGAAGCAGAAATGACAGAAATAGTAAAGTTCTCCTGGCAGCATCAGTTCAGATCTTTAACAACCAAATGGTCAAGCTTTTATGTTCTATTAACAGCTTCTATGGAGCTTAACTGAAAAGTGTCGTCTTTCTATCTTGGCCATAAAGAGTTGGGTGAATAAAAAGGCAAGGTATTACTGAGGAAACGGAAAACAGAGAAGGTGATGAGTGTTTCTTGTTCATCCATTTTTTTTTAAATGTGATGGGACAGTTGCTATAGAAATGCTATTCGCTGCTTGATACAATGTGTACCAGTTCCAGGAAGCCATTGATGGTTGTGACAAATAGTTTTCCGTAAATATAAATGTCTCAGAGTAACATAAGGAGAAATACATCCTTGTGGTTCTTTATGGAAGATCAGGTTCTGTAAGATCTGCTTTTACTAGAAGGGAAATATGACTGTGTATGAGTATATGGCCATTAGCTGTTACATATGATCTGCAAAGTGAACGTAGCTGCAGTTTTTAGTTGTAAACAAAGGACAGCATATAGTTAAAAGTTGCATCTTTTAAGGCAGTTTTGATAGACCAGAACTTGCAAATAATCTTGACACACACCACCAGAATTTAATTTAGTTCAGATGACAACTTTGGCTGTTAGAAACAATGTACTCCATAAGAATAAAGTGCTCAGTAACAAAAAGCTTTCAGCTGTAAATAGTTTGGGATATCCAAACTTTCATATAAATATAGTGAGTGTTTTATGAAAAGTCAGTTAGCAAGAAAGATACTTCCTGGTTATTTCTGTGGCTAACAGTTATGTATCACATCTGTGTGCTCTGGTATGGCAGGAAGTAATAGCAGCTGGATGGAGAGTACTGAGCATGTAGAGCAGGACGGGCTTCTAGTCTGTTTTTCTGGTTAGCGTGTTGTTCTACAGGGTCCAGCTGAATGCAAACCCCTTTGGGCAGAAGCTATTAGACTAGTGGAAGTTGAGCTTCTTCAGGGAAGGAAGAATGACCTGTGCCAAACAGCCTATTGAAACAACAATTACGAAAATGAAGGCTCTGAAAGTGAACAGATGAAAGAGTCAATTCATGGCTACATTGAATAGCTCAAGCTATCTACGAAATTTTGGCAGTCAAGCTTTTTGCTTATAAGAACTTTTTTATTTTATTCTGAGATTTAAAAGGTATTAAAATGAAATCTATTTTATGGAAGCAAATCCCTTTATAGAAGACTAGACCCTACTGCAAATGAAGATAGGGCCAATTGATTTTCTCCCAGAGCTTTCTAGACTTTAACAGCCTCCTTAAACAGCCCTGTATTCTTTAAGAACAGAGACTGGGGGGGGAAAAAAGTGAACAGACTTTTCTTTTCTGATAGTTAAATTTGGATGTGCATAAAGGCATGCCAGCAGTAATTAATTACAAAATTTATCTGGCCAGGTATATGTGCTGTGTAACATACAGATGGAGTGCTTGTTCGAAAACTGCAGTCAGAGGAGTGTGTGTTCTCCTGTGCTGCCTTTCTAGACTAAAAAGACCTCTCTGGCCCATCATGCCTTAAAAACTGAGGGTAAAGCAGCTACAGGGTAGCACATTAATTCATGGGAAGGCTAAGTCTATGTGAGAGTCTAGGTCAGAGATTTACTATTCCCTTTTCCTTTCCATGGAGTCTGCCAGCCACTCTAAATTACCGCAGTATTCATTGCTACTCTGATGGGGAAGAATGAGCTGAACAGCAAGGCAGCATCCAAACCACCTTCAAGGCACAGTGATCCGGCACTTGACTTGCTCCATGGCCTCTCTGGAGTCATCAGGTGAACATCACAACCTTTTCTCAGACTCAGTGCCTCCCAGGTGTCCTGCCTGGCAGGGGTTTGATTCAGTACTGCTCTGCTTTGCTCGTCACTAATTCTTACTGTGCAGCAAGGGTGCAAGGGAAGTATGCTCAAATCCTTTGAGGGGAAGGACTTAGTCATTCTCCTGTGCTGGAATTGGCTGAGCAGAAGTGAGCATCAACCCATGGGCAACAGTTGCTGTTTTGGTAATCCTGGAGACATGGGGTTCCAAAACTGACTGCCATCAGCCACCATGTGGGATTCAAGGAGATTCAAGGTGCAGATCTGTGATTGAAGGCTGTTGTCATATCCTCTGGAAGGATGCCATTGCTCAGCACTTTGTTTCTCAGAGAACTTCCCAATTGACATCTAGTTCATTACAGGACCAACTTAATTTGGCATTACTTATTTCCAGAAGCCTAAAGCCATATGAGGTTTAGTACTCTATTTCTTGCAGCTAGTGTAAACAAATATGTGCTGTCTGGTAAGAGCATAATGTACTTGTTCAATATTAGACTTATAGACATCTTTATTCCTAGGAGTAGTGCTTTTATTCATCATTACGTAAGAAATTGCAAACCTATTTTCTCAACATTGATAACAGTCTTGTTCTTGTATTTTCAACCTCCAATTTGTCAAATATCATTAATCTTGACAGAACTCAATTGCTTGAAATAACCAGATTGCCTATCTTGAACTGGTCTGCTGTGAGGCGCTCAGATTTGAAGTCTCTTAGTGCTGCAAGTTAATTTACATGATGCTGCTAGTATCTTGAAAGCACCCATTTAAGTTTGTAAACTGTGCTTTGACGAACGGCAATCTATTGTCAGTGATCTTGTACCTTCTTTCTACTTCTGTGCTTTCACAGCAAGATAGGACAAATTTTATCAATACTGTGTGTGGCAGATGTGTCTCATCCCTCTTCAAAAACATGTATTCTGTTCTATTTTGTTGAAATGGATAAAACTGCTACCACTTGGAGTGTGGATCTGGTCCATCCATGAACAAAATAAATGTGTATTAGTAAAGGATGACTATCAGACTTTTTACCTCTATAGTTATGTTATTTTAAAGCCCTTTACAAACTAATTGTCAGAGGATTTCATATTATACCTTGGTCTTTCAAAAAAGAAGAGAAAGTATAGGAAGGCTAAATCCTTGTCCTACCTGCCAGGGCAAATGGATGGAAAAGAGCACAGAACAAACCTCTAGATCTTCTTTGCCCTAGCCTGTGCTTTGCTCTCTGCTCTCAGTGGTATTCCCTAACCTGCCTATTGAGTGTGTTTTCCAGCAGAGGTGTTTATAGAAGCAGGAGTGCCAAACATAAAATCCACCTTCAGAAAGAGATCAAGAGGGTAAAGGAGTGCTTTCTAGTAGCTATACTGACATGCTTAATGACTTGAATTGGGGGAACAGTCTTTTCATGTTGTCTCTTTTCCCATTTGGCCTTTCCCTTTGGTTAGCAGAACTAGCTATGCTTGCTCCTAGTTAGAAGGTAGGGTTTGCAGGGCTTTGTATGTGCACACCTGCAGTGCTGAGAAAGGAACACAGCAACCTTTCTGGAAAGTGCACAGTCCCAGTGTGAGGTTGCCCTATTTGTGTTGCTCCCCTTAAGAACCATTACAAAGAACAAGTATGTTGCTAAAAATGAGAGGTGCTACAAGCATCTTCCTTCTTTTTGAAGTCTATGCTCTGTGCTATGAGATGCAGCTCCATAGGGATGCCTCCCTTCCCGGACTTTTCTAAATTTTGAAACTTGAACCTGCTTAGATAGATTTTCCCCATTATGTGCTTGAAACTTCTTCTCTCATAGTGATTTCTCCCTTCCCCAGTGAGACTCTAGATTTACTGCCCCCTGGAAATATTTGCGTTTAACTTCAGCTAGGAACAGTCTTACACACTCAAAGCACCGTATCTCCTACAAGAAACTGCAAGCTAATGTTTTCAGTCCTGTAAAGCCCACAGCTGTCTTCTGTTAAAGAAGAGAAAGTCTTTTGGCTTTTAAAACATTTTATAACAGAGAATAAAGAGCAGTGAAAACCTGCCTAAACTCTGTGTATTGTAAATCTGCTGGAAAGTCTGGCAGATTGTTTGTTTATTTATTTATTTATTTAAAGAAATCAATTACATCAATGTCTCTAACTCCCAAGTCACTGGTATTGAAAATATCCTAAACAGCTCATTCAAAAATATTGCAAGGTTTCTTATTCCCAGTCCATTAAATATTATTTTTTTCTCTGGTCACTTACATCCAGTAAAAAATGTCTCTGGCAGGAATACCACAGCCTGTGCTGAGTGCAGGTCACTGTCCCTGAAGTGGATGTGTCTAGCTCTCAATTTACAAAAACTGATACCCCCCTGCGAAGTGGGTGGCATCTTTCAAAAACCTCAGCTGAAAAGCAGATGGAGTATCACTGTGATGTCTTGGTGACAGGTTTGAAAGGCCCTGTTACCAGCCTGGTTATAGCAAGAGCATCACCATTCTGAATTATGTTGCTTGAGTCAAAACTAAAGGCATTAAATATAGATTAGTTCCAGCTCCAGAATACCTGATGAGTGATGGGATTTTATATTTTCTTTTTATTTACTAAACCAAACAAAACCCAAACTGAGCACCTTCCCTTCCCTCTTAGCCACTCTCCTGGTTACTTTTTTTTGCTGCAGCTCAAACTCCAACACCATGCATGCTGTGGTGAAGAATGTCACTGATATTACGTGGAGATGAAAGTTAATTACTATTTTCAGTGCTGCTTGGATTGTTTAATTTCATGTTCAATGCGAATGAAACAAACTGCTTTCACAAAATAACTTATCAGTTTCTTCTTTCGTGGTTTCACTGAGGAAACCTCCATCTCTTTTCTGGTTTACCTACTCATTTAAAAGAATATTTTTGCCCTTGCTAGAAGCCCCTACAAGGACTGCCCCTGACTTAAGGGAATACTGAGTGGGAGACTCTTAACAGGAATGAACTAGAGATTCATTACTTCTATGTATCAGAAGGTAACAAAACAGGAGGTTTCTTGAAACTAATCTATTTGTTAATCTATTAAACCATAGGTAAGATGTTTTTCACGATTCTTGTGAAATTCGTGATACTCGTGATAATGAGAGATTACTTGTACTTTACCATTAAAGGCATAGGGTAACAACTTACTACATGGATTTACGATCTGTCTTACAAAGAACAAGCCCCAGTGGGGCTATATTTTGACGTGTTTGAAAAGAAAGGAGAAGATAAGTAGATATGGAATTCTTGTGTACCTTTTTTGCTTTCAAGTACATCTCCCCAAATAATTATGCATGTGGTCACTGTAGTTGTTGTAATTGCTCTTAGCCCTGGAGATACTCAGCCCAGTGTTGAGTGATTGCAGGAATCTAAACAGGAAGCATGGGGTGCATTGTCTATTTTCAGAGTACTGCCTCAGCCTTAAAATAGTATTTTAAAATAGGAACTTCTGATTTTGTACGGCAATTTTTGCAAAATTGTTGAGAGTAAAAGCAACTCTGTGGCAAAGCTTGAAAGGTAACAAAACTGAAGTGATAAGAAGGCATGTATCTTATAAATGGTCTCCTTTCTTCCTTTTTGGTGTCACAACAACTCTTTCTTCTAGTTCTGGTAGGAAAGAGATAATGAGAGACCAGCAGCTAGGAGGCTTCCAGCTTTCAGAATGTTTCTAGCACCAGGTACAGCTTCATCTATCTGCTGCAAGACATGGAGTCCAGATTATCTGCGGCTAATCCTCATTTCACAGGCAGAGAAGGCAAAAAAAAGGAAAGAGAGAGCTGACCTGAGTTTTGTTATGAGCAGGGTGAGGTAAAGGCTTAATTCTACTTTAGGTCATGACAAGAATGAAACTCAACTTTTTTGTAATTTTAAGATTGTCAGTTTGGGTTCTTGGGCAACACTGATAGCTCAGTGGTTTATCTGTCCTGCACTGGCCTCATGCTGTTTGTGCTTTGCCAACCTAGTGCTAGGCTTCTGCTCTTTTACAAAGGCCCAGATTTCTGCAAAATTATCTTCACACAACACCTATCTGCTGCTTAGGGATATGGTGTGTGGTCAGTAAATCAGTATCTGGATTATAGAACTTCTGTCAAGACTTAGGTCTCTGCAGTGCCCTTGGTAGTTCATCACTGATGAGTGAAATATATTTCCTGTGTACTAGGTAAAACCAGATGGAGAAACCTGATTTCTTTCCTTTTTGAAGTGTTCGCTGCAGAGTAACTAGAAGCAACATTTTTGATTCTTTTTCCCTGTGGCAGTCTCTCCACAAATCTTAGCAAAGTTCAGGATTTTACTATAGCTGTAGGTGAACCACATGATGTTAATTAGAAAGGTATATACATGTTACTTTATATGTCAATGTGTGTAAGCAAGAACTCCAGCATATATATATATAGTAGACATTCATTCACTGTTTATAATGCTCGTCTGCATTTATAGTGTGAAAAATGCTGGCGTTGGCTTAGCAGTAAGCACTTTTGGGTTTGCATGCTGCTGCTTCCTGTGCAGTGTGATGCCTTTGGCTCTGCAGCCCTCTTGGTTCCCGCTCCCATCCTGCCCCAGTAAAAATGTGCAAGTTGTCTTTCTCATCTCAGAGCCTTTTCCCTTCCAAATTGTGCGCAACCATGGACTTTTTGATAGCTTGTTGCAGAGGCACTCAGTCACACGTAATTTGTACTTTCTTCCACAAGAAACAGCACTAAGTCCTTTTACTGGGGATTAATCTTTGTGTCTCTTACCCTTTGAATTGCTGCCAGTCAACTAGTATTTATAAATTGAGCTCTTAGGTGATGATGGCAGCCTCATGAATAACTGCTCAGTTTCTCCTGACTGAGTCTAGTGTCATAAATTCAAGCTGGTATGGCTACCCATTCCTAATTTGGTCAGTACAGACTGTTTATCCCCATCTTACTGCCCATACCAGAACATCAAGCAAGACACTTCATTTGCTCTGTACATCTGCACAGATCAGAAATACAGGGCAGGAGTTGCTCTGCTTTGGTCTCCTGAGAGGTCATTCAGAAATGCTATCTGTCCTGTAGTGTTTAAAAGCAGGAGCACTGCTCCTGAAATCCTCCCCAGGAGAATGTACTCTTGGGAGAGAGATGGGCTCTGTATTTCAGAAATGAAGGTTGATCCTTTTGAAGATGCTAAAACTGAGCTTTAGCAGTGTTTGTATGGAATGGCCTTTGTAACTCATTCCTTTCTTTGCCTCTGAAGCTATTGCAGTCTTTCAGATAAAATCTTCATACCGCACTGGCCCCAAGAGAGATGCAGAAGCAAGGAGAGGGATACGTATTATTCAATCTATGGTTTGCACCATGCTTCAGTTAATCTTTAGATAGGACATGGATGGTTAGCGTTGCGTTAATCACAAAGCAGTTCTGTTCAGATAAGCCTTGGCAATTTTGGATGTTTACTCAATGAATACTGTGCAAGTCTCTTGAACCTGCAAAACTTTCTGAAATAACAAGCTCTCTGTGGGATGTCAGGTATTGTAATTCCTGCTCAGGCTTAGTCAAAGACCTTGAAATACTTTCTCTTACTCTTTTGCAACATTCCTACTTCTGATGTTATTCAAGAAATGCAGAAATGCGAAAATCACAAATGTGGGAGAGGACGGTGCTAAATAAGCCTTTGAATGTGTGCTAAAAGATATATCAAAAAACATTTGTTTGAACTGTGGGCACATAATCAGATTACTTTACTACTAAATATGCAGTCTTCCTCTCCCATAGCTGACACGTAGAAACAGCTGAAATCCTTCCTCAAGGTATTCCACTATTGAAAATAGTTCAAGAAAAATGCTACCAAAGACCTGTGGTTACCAACCATATGATGTCTACGTGCATTCTGTTAACCTTCCCCTGTGCTTAGTTTGTACCCTAGTCTGCAATAACCAATTTGATATTTACTACTTTATTTGATTTGCCCATTAACTTACTTATTGTCTTGAGATTGTTAATGTAGCTGATGCATATTTGTATTCCATGTCAGCTTATTTTCAAAGGCTTTCTTTTTCCTGTTTTAAGGTCCCACAGATGCTTGCTCTGAAGCATTGTTTGTAATGCTAATGGGTTAGCTGAAATACGAAACACAGCAGTTAGTTTTTCCTTCTAACTTATACAACATATAGGAAGGCCAAAGAGATTTGCAGCTTTGTATTCTCCTACAGGTTCAGAAAGAGAGGTTAATTCACCCAGCTTTTTTCTGTGTGGGTATGCTTGTCTCCTTAAAACCATTAATAGTGAGGTTCCTGTGGGGAATCACAGAGATCTTGGTTGGATGGGACAACTGGAAGTCACCTCATCCAGCCTTTTCTTTAGCTGGAGTCTTGCTAACATTAGAGATCAGGTCAGGCATGGCTTTGTCTAGAGAAGCTTTTAAAATCCCCAATAATTGAGACCTACAAGCTTCCTGGGCAATAGCACTGCATTGTCCTTCCAGTGAGAAAGCTTTTCCTGGTCTCCAACCCGAACCTCTCAGAATACCATTTGTGAATGTCATCCTTTGTTATATTGCCTGCCACTTGCAAAAACAGTTTGCCTCCATGGTCCTTAGCTTTCCTTCAAGTAGTTGTATTAGACTATCCCTTCTTCAGTCTACTGGATTATCCCTTCTTAAAAGACTAAATGACCCCAGCTCCTCAACCTCTCCTCACAGGCCATGTGCCCTGGGCCCTGACCATCTCAGCAACTGGACTGCCTCCAGATTCTCCACAGCCATCTTCAACTCTTCCCTCATCCCAAAAGTAGATGAAATAACTGCAAGTGCAGCCTCATCAGCGCTGACTAGAGGGACGTAAGTAACCACTCAGTCTTCTGGACATGCTTCTCTTAATGCAGTCATTTGCCTTATTTGTGACGAGTGCCATGTTGTTTTTTATTAATCTGGCACCCACTGTAACCTTTTCGGAAGGGCCGCTAATCAGCCTATTTGGTTTCCAGCCTTTGCAGATGCCTGGGGTTATTCTTCCGTGAGTGCACAGCTTTGCACTTTGCTGTGTTGAACTTCATGAGGTTTGTTTGTTCAGTCCTTAAATTTAAGGCCAAGTCCCTCTGGATTGAAGCTTTGCCTTTTGTCATGTCAGACACTTCTAGTCTAGTATCCTAGAGGGTAAACCAGAAAATTTACAGATAAGTTTCTGTTCTGATTTATTGTCTTGGGAAACATTTCTCCATCCATTAAATATAAAGGGAACCATGGAAGACTTAACCCCAGAGCTAAAGTTGGCTTTCAGGGGTCTTCCCTGCAAAGAGACAGTGTACATCAGCTTTAGCTTTCAGAAGTTGGAACAGTGGGAGATACAGAGAGACTGCAATTGTCTTTTCTTTTTACCCTGCTGTGCAGTTCCCAAGTCTGAATCTAACAAGAGCTTTTTTGTTTGCTATGATGTTCTGCTTTGTGTCTGTTTCTGCCTTCCAAATACCGTGTTTCATCTTTAATGGTTATGGCACCCATTAAGCAGAGAACAGTCTTATGACTGAACCAGCTCCACAGGCAGTTAGCCTCATTATGGAATCTTAACTTAATGTTCAGCCTGTTGGTACATTAATAATTGTTCAGTATAAAGTGTTGGCTTGTCTTCATGCCTTTTTCCCTCTATTAAGGTTCCATTATTTGCAAATAGAGTAACTTCTGGCTGGTTAACTTATGTTGTGTTTTTCTTGTTAATGTTCTTTTTAACCTCATATTAACTCATATATTCATCGGACCTCCACTTTAATATTTTTGACAATAAAATCCTAATGGATGTTTCTGTGCATATTCTTGCCTTTATTCTTGTAGCCTCTCTTGAATGATACACATCTTGTCCTATTGACCATGCAGATCTTGCTTGAGTGTATGTTATTTCTGCAGTGGTTTTGCACTTCTCCAATGCAGGCAATACTAAGAATCTTTCAGTAGAAGCGCGGGACCCCATGTGATAACATGTCCTGTGCTAGTAATGTGGTGGTTTTGTTTTTTGCCTCCCTAATTGTATTGGGTGGATCTCTTAGAAGTCATTCATATACAGGTTTACAGACCCCAAGATGAAAACAGGCATTTTGTTTTTCATGATGGGAAAATGGAAAAGGAATATTGCTTACAGTGGAGAAAACGGTATGTACTAAGTGGTGGTAAGTATATGCAATATATTCTGGCTAGTATTATATACAGGATTCACAGCAAAACGTGTATTTGACTCTCTTTGTTCACTGAGGGATAAAGGTCTATTAAGCAAAACCTATTTTTGAGAAATGGCAAAAATCTTTCACTTTGATATAGCTCCTCAACTGAAACTTACAACATGAAATCAACATACCTCATTCCATCCTTTCCCTACAAAGTGAATACATCCTGTCTCAACCCAGATTTGGACTGGATTAAAGGGAAAATAACAGAAGAGGTGTATTGTTAAGAAGGATAGCAGCAAAAAGGCACTAGATTGATGAGTGACTGCCTTGCTCTCTTTCAGCAGTAACGATTTCTCTTTTCAGCCATTAACCATCCTGGATACAGCCATATGAAAAGCCCACTGCTGAGGGGGAGTGAGTGTGACATTCTCTTCAGTGGGACTGAGAGCTAAATTAGCGCAGTCCTCCTCCCCCATTTCTTCCTTCATGGGTTGCAGTGCTGTGGCTGTATTGATGAGGCACCAGACTCATACATTACATCTTTCTGGTGCCAAAGTTCAACTGAACTTTGGTAAAACTGCATGAAATTGTTTAGTTTTCTACAATTACAGATTATATTTTTATATATATATATATATATAATGGCTTCATTCATTCTACTGTGACCATTCTTGTTTCTTTCCTTTCCTTGTTGTAAACATTGAAAAATGACCCATTTTATATAAGGAGGCATCTAGGCTTGCAATTTCACTGTCTTCCACCCTGTTCCAGCCATGGCTGAGTTTCCCCAAGTCAGAGGACATCTCTGGTGGTGTTAGTGCTAACTAGCCAGAAAGTGAACTTGCAGAAGACAACCCTGAAAGTTTCTTGCATTATTTCCCACTGCAAAATGTGGGGTGTGTATGAAAGATGACCCAGAACAGTGGTTTACCCAGAACAGTGGTTTACAAAGTAGTCTCTGGTCGGAGGACTGGGCAGCACTCAGCTCTTCAGCTAAAGTAAGTACCTGCTTCACAGTGCTTTGTAAAGGAAATTACCTTTGGTTTTATCAGTGTTTCTCTTTCAGCTCAGAGATCCTGATTTTGTTTGGCACTAGGGCTAGATAGTAAGGAGGAGAGTGCAAGAAATGTATGCTTGGACAGTTATGAAAAATCATGCCTAGAGAAAGTGCTAGTTTCTAGCTGCCATATGCTGTAGTTTGGCCGATGGTTGAAGAATGAATAATTGCACTCTTTTTTAAATGACACACTTTAGAAGTGGTGTGGATATTCCCTTTATTTAGTCAGTCACATGTCCTGATCCAGCAATGTGTTTTAGTTCTTTTTAAGCTTGGATGAGATTTTGAAATAAATAAAATTAGCATGCTTCAGCACTGTTCTCAAGCATGAGTTTTTCCCAGTGTCTAGGCCCTAACTTTTAAGAAAGCATTACTTCTAGAATCATTTCATGCATTCAGTATTCCTGTGTGCATTCAGCTGAGGTACCTTGTGGTAGATACCCAAAACTCGGAGCATGTGTGACGTGGGTCAGGTGGGAAATGATAAATGAACTCTCAGATTTGTTGCCTCTGACCCTAGCCCTGTCCCTTAGCCACGATCCCATCCCCAGCCACTGAAACCAGAGCATGCATGAGGTAGGAAGTAGAAATCAGTGCTGCTTAATCATGCTGGTGATTTAGGTGATGAAGCTGATAGAAGAGCAGAAGCAGAGAAGTGCACTGAGGGGACCAATTTTGAAGTGCTTAATTCTAGAGTGCCTGAAGAAGGCTGGACTCTTTCCAGTGTACAGATCAAGAGTTTCCTCCTTTGATAGGATTAGGCCACTTCGGCTACTTGTGTGAAGTCCCTTCCAGGCATCTATTGCTTTGATTCCTCCCACTCCTCAGAGGATTGTAATTAAGAAGTTACTGCCTCCCAACTGTGCAATTATGTTATCTGAAACCAAATAACAAGCCCTTAGTTTGAAACATCCCCTGCTTCCTGCGTTAGTATTCTTCTGAAAGGTAGGTACCTTATCATACTTAGGTAAACTGCAGAGAATGTTTTGTCCTCCAGTCAATTTACTGAATGTGAAGCGTGTTAGCGGAGGGGATCAAAGGGAAGACATAAGTAGGTAAAATAAAAATAAGTATGTAAGTATTTTTAAAATAAAAGCTTATATAAAAGTCTAAATATTTAATGAGTTTGTCAGCAATGAACAATGACAGGCTTCTGAGGACTGCACGTTTAGGTTTGTTATTTGGTTTTATTTTTTAACCCCTCTTAAAAAATGGTAAATCTAAATAAAATGTTGGAAGAAGACTATCTAAAGAATCAGATTTTCTGTACTGATGTCAAAAACGAAATTCAAAGAGTTACTACCTCTTAAAGCCCCTCGTTTAGACTGGCCAAACACTCAATTATGTCAGTCCAGATTTTAAGCTTCTTTGAAGGCAAAACTCATTTTGTGAAAATTGTGTATGCAAGGCGGTAATATAATCTGCTTGAAAACTGGTACTGAGCAGTAATCTTGACTATCCCACCACACCAACGTTAATGTCACATCTGAAAAACAATTATATTTCTCTTGCTTGAGGCACTCCAGCAATAGAAATAAAGCAATTCCTATGCATGATTTTCCAACAGTCACAAAATTTTGAGCTAAACCTTCCTTGTTGCCATGCACGCCTTCGTGCTGTGCTCTGAGTGGGCATGGAGACTGTCTGATTCCCTCCCTCACTGCACCAGCCTTTAGGCTTTCAAAAGTGCTTCCTCCCTGCTTCACTTGTTTAGACTAAATAAGTTAATTTCTTTATCTCTTCTTAGGCCACAGTTTCTAGCTCTTTAAATTTTTAACTTGTTCTTTTCTGGGTGCTTTTCAATATGTCCCTGACTCTTAAGTGCTAAAAAATGGACAGAGTGGTCTGGGTGAAGCCTTGTTAGTGCTTAGCTGAGCAGAAGGATTTTTTTTTAATGCTTCTTTATATCCTTTTTTATGTGTTAAAATAGAATATTCAGTATAGTAGTTCCTTTTTTCCTTCAATAGAATGGCATTGCTGATTCATGTCCAGCTTGTAATCCCTTAAGTCCTTCTCTGCAGAGTTCCTCTCAGCCCTGCTTTATGAAGGTGATTATTCCTACCCAAATGTAGTGCTTTGAAATTCACTAAGGACAATAGCTATCTCTTTTTAAATGGGCTCTTTCTCCAGTTTGCTGCAATCACTCTTGATTTACAGCCTACTCGTCAGAGTTGGGCCACAACCCAGAATGCATTTAGCAGAGAAAAGCAACTGTCTGTGCTTGGACCATTGTTCCAGAAAAGGACGACAAACTCACAAGGTATTAACACCATAGATCTTTAGGGAAGGTTAAAAAAAAGTAGGAATACTCTAAGGAAAACAGGGAGTATATAGTTTTAAAAGTAAAGTTCATTGCTCTGGTATCTCAGGTCTGCAAGTCATGGCAAGTTTCAATAACGTTGAGTGCAAGCAATTGCTCTGGTTCTACACCAAGGATTAATGGCAATACATTGAGGAAGAAAACAATAAGTAAACTATGCAAAAAATTAAAGGCACACAATAACAAAACTTTGTTTAGTAGATGATTCTAACAAATTGTCTTAGCTAATGAACATGTTGTCAAATTCAGTTCTAGAAACAATACAATAAAACCTTCACTAATTTATGTTCCAAAATGACTTTTGTAATCACTGCTGATCTCTGCCAACATCTTAGTGACATATCTAAACTATGAAATCACTTCTAAGAATTAACCTG